>JASDDO010000019.1:253051845-254301845 GCA_030015575.1 Agapanthus africanus | reverse complement strand
CCTCATCCACTAAGAGTTACTTCGGTTTCTCTATGACAGTGGGAGCAAGGATTGCATCATGAGATGATGACCCAACTAGTTTCGAGCAGGCCATCAGGAGTGGGGACTCTGTAAGAATGGCTGGATGCTAAGCGATCTGAGATGGAATCCATATACACCAACAAAGTATGGACTTTGGTTACTTTATCTGAAGGGTTAAATCCCCATCAGGAGCGAGTATATCTTAAGAAGATTACTTGGTGTACATGGAAAAGTTGAGACTTTCAAAGCTATGCTTAAGTCCATCCAAATCCTACTTGCCATTGCTACATACCATGACTACGATATCTGGCGGTTGGGTGTCATGACTGCTTTTATAAATAGTGATTTAGAAGAGAGCGTCTATAAAGTACACAGCCAGAGGGCTTCGTAGACAGTGGGAGCAGCCGAAACGTGTGCAAGTTGTTTTATGGGATAAATCAGGCATCGCGGAGTTGGAATATCTGTTTTGATGTGGTAATCAAAGCATTTGACTTCATCAAAATGGTAGATGAATCTTGTATATATAAAAAGGTAGTAGGGAGAATGATGGTGATCCTCGTATTGTATGTGAATGACATACTCTTGATAGGAAAGGAGTTTCCTATGCTACGCTCGGTCAATCTCCTCTTATCACAAGGATTCTCCATATAGGATCAAGGTGATACCTCCTAAATCCTGGGTTATGGATCTATGAAATAGATCTAATTGGATGTTAGGATTCTCACTAGCTATAGTGAGATGGTATCAATCGATCCTGGGAGAATCGCTGGATAGGTTCCAGGGTGATAAGGACGACTAAATGTCAGTCGCAGGCATTGTCTTTACCCTCAGTGGAGGGACAGTATGTTGGAAGAGTTCTAAGCTAGATACCGTGACAAACTAGACGATTAAGGGCTAGATACATCATTACCAAGGATGCTACAAAAGAGGCAGTCTGGATATATATAAGTTCATGAGATGAACTTCGTTCCTACCATTGTGTGATAATAGAGTTGTGGCTTATGCCTAGGAACCCCCGTCCCATCAGTGATCTAGACATATTCCTATGCAGTATCACCTGATCATGGAGATGGTTGATCTTCAGGGAGATCGAGGTCAGGAGAGTAGATACAGAGGACAAAAGCGCGGATCCACTCACAAAGGCCTATTTCCCAGTAGTGACTTTTATGGGATGGTTGATTATGAGATACTTCAACCACAGCTGATTGTTGGGTATGGGATACCACAATAGATGGCCCTAGTGCAAGTGGGAGATTGTTAGTGATATGTATGCCCTAGAGGCCATTACTGTACATATGATGTATATTGTAGTGGATGCTTGGACATATATAGTGAGGACTTTCTTGCTCGATATGATAATATGCTATCTGGTTGCACTTTATCTTTACATGTACTCTGATTGTCTCTATGTTACATGTTGATAAAGCCCTTAGGATGAGTACTTGACTACCAGGACTATGATGCAGATCATACTAGTAGGGACAGTGTAGTCGCTAAGTACATCCTTCAAATGTTCCTAGTCGTAGGTGTATCGAGACAGGGCATCGATATACCAGAGTAGACTAGCGTATAGCTTCTCGACCCATACAGATGGGCGATGGATAATCCCATATACATTGGTGTTTGACATCAGAGATAGTATACGGGTGCTTAGTGGAGACCGGGTACACTGGACGGACTCGCCGAGAACTCCCAGATGGTATTATACCTCACGTTAGATGGCAGTTCTCTGGTGACACTGGTATAACTTAGTCTGTAGACCCGAGATCGTCATAGAGTATTGTGTGATTCTCACTGTGTTTTGATTTCCACCTTACCGCGTTCAAGAGAACGTACAAAACGGTGGCTTTTGGGTACAGTCCCGAATCACATGGAGGCAATGAGCGATAGGAGGGGTTTCATCTCTCCCGGTATTGGTTGCGCTGTGTTCGATTGGCTATAACTGGAAATCCCTGACCAGGGTTGCTAAGATTTACTGGTAAGTATTATCAGTAGTTTCTTGAAATGTTATGGACCTCATATCGACATGAATTATCGGTTACTGGGGTCTGACGTTTACCACCCCTAGACTGGATATGAGACATATCAGACGAAGAGACCGGAATGTACGGGAGTGTTACTGATTGGATTCACAGGAGAATGTATAGGCTTGCTTGTTGATCTTCTGATCGCTCAATACCTGGGTAGCTGTTACGTTTAGCTGACCGCTTGCAGCTTGTGGGTATTTGATATGATCATCACCTACTGCCGGCGTATTGACTATTCTTTAGAGTCCTACACAGAGGTTTCCTGGCTCAGACAAAACGGAGTAGGAGCACATATGTGATATGTGCGGGACCGAGAATAATACGAGTATGTGATACTGTATTTGATTCTCGCGATATGTGATATCGGCCGGGTATATGTGATATAGCCGGGTCATCGGATCAAGTGTTGATTCGATAAATTGGTACATGTTATATTAGTCGGTTATATGTATTATAGCCGGATTATCGGATCAAGTGTTGATTTGATAATTTAATGTATAATCATATATGTGATATATTACGTTACATTAACTAATATAAGCTCACTTAAAGATTCTTTTTCTCACTTCGATAATACATTGATATATATGTGGTATATGTTAATTGTATTATTTTCTTTTGTTACAAAATATATTATATATGTGATATATAATATTGTAACATGTTAGGGTTACAAATGAAACATGCTTTGTAGGGTTTAAACATGGTTAGGGTTTGGATTAGGGTTAAGCTTGGATGAAGCTTCCATGAAGCTTCATGAAGCTTTGACTTTTGTCACTTGCTTTGATTTTTTGTGTAGATATTTCTTAACACAACCCAAACCCTTTACCCTATTTTATTCTCTACAAGGGTTAAGCCTTCATGCTTAACTCATGGTTAAATTTGTAACCACTACAATAATTTATTATTCATCACAAAAGGATTACATCTTCTTCTTCTTTTCTTCTTGATGAAAAGCTTCACTAGCTTTTTCATTAGTGATGATAATGAGTGAGAAATTGAAAACAAAAGAGAGCAAAATTCCTACTTCATCATCCTCATCTATTCTAGTCACTTAGATTAGGGTGTTTGCTTTGCTAATACTTGATTGGTGAAGCAAGAGCTTGGGTTTGAGATTCTTCAAGATAGATCATCTTGGATTAGTGAAGTCTTCAAGCAAGGGTGTATCGTTCTCTTCATGGAGCCTCTCAAGAGTCCGGGTACTTGATGATCGCAGTGAAGGGACCTCAACACGGAGCTTATGAAGCGAAGGAACGGACTACAAAGGTTGTAATCCCTAACTCTTAGATGTTAATGTGTTAACATTATGCTTGTTTGGTTTGTTTCTCTAGTTAAAGTTCCTAGGTTTAGGGTTATCTTCAATGGAAAAATTTGAAATTGGCATGTGTGATGCCACCCGAAACCTTGCTGCCGTTGTAGGTAACCCAACAGGGTTTATAGTTTCAGAGCCTATAAAAGGACCGAGAGCATCTATCTATCATCAAACGATCTATCCAAAGTATTGATTAAGATCTAGCGAGCAAACTAGGGTTTTGTAATGCTGGGATCCCTAGCGCAGCAGTAGAGTTTTGGGCGTCATCGTCCATGCCAAATTAAAAAATTGACGCGCTAACGAACCCAAAACATAGGATGTTTAACTAGAGAATCATAAGAATCACAAATGTAAACTCTTTACATCTAAGTGAATGAGAGAATACAACCTTTGTAGACCGGTCCTTCACTTCAAATGCTCCGTGTAGAAGTCCTTTCGCTGGGAGTAAGAATCTCCCGAACTCTTGAAAGACTCCACAAGGTAAAAGATGCAAACTTGCTCGAAATTTTCGAGGACGAAGATGATCTACGTCGAGCAGACTCTAGCTCATGCTAGCTCTTCACTAAATTAGGGTTTAGTAAAGCAAACACCCTAAAGTAAATGTCTAATAGTAGAGGATGATGAAGTAGGAATTGGGCTCTCTTTAGATTTCTTTTTCTCACAATATTTCATCACTTAGAAAAAACTAGCAAGCTTTTTCTTAAATGAAGAAGAAGATGATGAATGAAACTCATGAGGTTAGAAATGCAACCCTGGTGAGTATATGACATACACTAACCTTTGTAGAGATTAAACCATGGTGTAGGGTAATGGTTAGGTTAATAAATATCTTAAGCATGACAAAATAAGTGGACTTAGTCAATGTTCTACAAGCTTCATCCATGCTCCAAGCCATGACAATTTCCACCATTTTGAATTACTTAATAAATAAATATAAACCTTAACATTAAACCTAGTATGGTATGAGTCTCATACATCCATGTTGCATGTGTAACCTAACATGTTACACTAATATATATCACATATATATTGTGTGCTAAGAAAGAAAACAATACAATTAACATATATCACATATATATTAATGTATCAAAAGTGAGAAAGAGAAATGCTTAAGTGAGCTAATATTAGTTAATGTAATATAATATATCAAGTATATAATTATACATTAAATTATTAAATCAACACTTGATTTAATAATCCGGCTATATCACATATAATCGACTAATATCAAATGTAACAATCCATCGAATCAACACTTGATCCGATAACCCGGCTATATCACATATAACCGACCGATATCACATATCGCGAGAATAGAATGTGCTATCACATATGCGCATTAATCTCGGTCCTGCACATATCATATATGTGCTCCTATTCCGTTTCGCATGAACCAGGAAACCTCTATGTAGGACTCTAAAGACTCGTCAATACGCTGTCAGTAGGTGATGATCAAATCAAACACTCGCAAGCCATAAGTGGTTTGCTAAACGTAACAGCCACCCAGATATTGAGCAATCAGAAGATATACAAGCAAGACTACTCATACTCCTGCGAATCCAATCAGTAACACTACCGTACAGTCCGGTCTCTTCGTCAGATATGTTGCATATCACAGCCTGGGGGTGGTATAACTTCAGACCCCAATAGCCTGATAAGTCATGCCGATGCAAGGTCCATAACGGTTTGAGAAACTACTGATAACACTTACCAGTAGTTCTCAGCAACCCTGGCCAGGGATTTCATGTTATGGACAATCGAGCATAGCGCAACATCAACTCCCAATACCGGAAGAGACGAATCCCCTCCTGTCGCTCATTGCCTCCATGTGACTCGGGAATGTACCCAAAAAACACCTTTTTGCATGATCTCTTGACCGTGGTATAGTGGAAATCAAAGCACAGTGAGAATCACACAAGATTCTATGACGATCTCGGGTCGACAGACTAACCTGTACCAGTGTCACCAAAGAACTGCTATCTGACGATAGGTATAATACCATCTATGAGTTCTTAGCGAGTCCGTTCAGTGTACCCAGTCTCCACTGAGCACCCGTATACCTTCTCTGATGTCAAACACCAATGGATGTGGGATCATCCATCGCCCATCAAATGGGTCAAGAAGCGCATACGCTAGTCTACACTGGAGTATCGATGCCCTGTCTCGATACTCCTACGACTAGGAATATTTGAAGGATGTACTTGCCGACTACATCTGCCCCATTAGTATGCTCCGCATCATAATCCTGGTAGTCAAGTACACATCCTAAGGGCTTTATCAACATGTAATAGAGAGACAATAAGTGTACATGTTAAGATAAAGAGCAACTAGATAGCATACTATCATGTCGAGCAAGAAAGTCCTCCCTATATATGTCCAAGCATCCACTACAATATACATCACATGTACAGTAATGGCCTCCAGGGCATACATATAACTAAGATGTAATTTACTTTTTCAACGAGCAATTTTGTAATACAATAGTTGCTCAATAAAAGTAGTTCTTTTTTTAAATTTTTGTCGCATTTACTTTCCGCATTACTTTCTGCATTTACTTTCTGTATTTTTAATTTTAATTATGGTTTCCGTATTCTTCCACCTTTCTTCTACTTCATTGATTTCCATGAGCGAGTGAATTTTTCCTTGCTAGGGTTTGTAGGACAGGCTAGAAAAATGGATGAAAAATATCTTTTAAATTCTTTTTAATTTTTAATTTTTATAAATTTTAGCAAAATGAATATTAACCCTCTTATCAGGCGCGCTATCAATTCATAATAGTCACGACCACGATTTAAGATTCATTAATAATCGTTTTGTTAAGAGCTTGAGAAAAATAGAGATCAATGGAAGGACGAGAGTCAATAGAGGGAAACCCTAATTCCCCCCAGGAACCCTAATCCACATTCATCGCTATTTCTCTAGTATTAAATAATTAAAACATAAAAAGAATTAATTTTAAAACTCCATCCATTAACTATTAAATCCTATAAACCCTACAAGCACTTTTGTTATAAATTTTCAAATCTTCCTAATAATAAACAACAACAATCCCATATTTCTTCTATCAACTCATCTAAAACAAGAAAATCAGTTCACCTTTTTCTTGTGGATGACCAGTACTTATCGCGGGTAGCTATTTGCGACACCGTCTTGATTGCGGTTATTTACAACATACATAGGCACACTTTTCACGATCAATTAACAACCTTCAAGTGTGGGTTTTCTCCATCCAAACCAAGTTTTCCCCCTCAAGTTCTTCACTTGAAGTCTTCACCAAACCCCTTGTAGCCACCAAACTTGGATCACCTCCTTTTATGATCTTGAAGAGGTAAAAATCCCACTTAGTTTAAGTTTTTATAAGTCTTGCCATGTTAACTATGTGTTTCAAGCAAAATGTTTACATTTTGTTGGTTTAAATCTTTTAAAAGTGAGTTTTGAAGTGATCCACTAGTATTGGTGAAAGTATTATGGTTTACTTGGTGAATACATCCTACTTTGGGAAGTAGAGAGTATTTTGGCGCAAAAAGAGTTAATTTTAAGGTTTTAAAGAATTTCCATTTTGTTACGAAATTCGTTCAACATATTTCTTCTGCAGATGTCTGCTCTAGAGAGCTTCAGACGTCCGCCCATGATCGGTACTTCATGATTTTCCTTCTGCAGACGTTTGTTTCCTAAAGCTTCAGACGTCTGTCGATAAAATGCATTTCTTCAATTGTGGACCAGACATCTGAGCTTAGAAACTTCAGACGTCTGCCTTTAAACTGCTTTTCATGATTTTTGTTCAGCAGACATCTGATGCTTGATGAGACAGACGTTTGCCTTTGATTTGGTTTTCTTGGGTTTTGGCCTTCAAACATCTGTTCTTCTCTTTGTGCAACAGAAACACTTTAGTCAGACGCCTGCCCTTTCCTTCTACAGACGTCTGCTGTTCATTTTTCATGACAATTTTGCTTTTGAGTTTTAAATTGGTTTTTCAACATCAATTTGATCTTTTTTTATGGTTTTTCGACGATTCCGGGGGGTAGTTCCATGTGACTACGACACGTTAGCACGTTAACCATAGGTTCTAACCTATGTATGCTTCACTCGTTAGTGTCGATATAGGTATAAGATTTTTATGCGATTTGCATCATTTCTATTGTAAGCTTGATCGCGGGAATTTCTGATACAGCGAGGAAGGGAAATATGGTTGTGGATTTCGACTAGCTCGAGACGGACTTCGGTTAGTAGATTTATATCTAAGGGGGAAGTCGGGTGGATGGAGTATATTACCCCCGAAACTAATTCTAGGGAAAATTTAGTTAGTATAGAAAAATTATATATGTAACCTGAATACTTATCCTATAATTAGATAAATTAGTCTATAGTTTGTAACTTGTATAATTAGCTCGTAGAGTATGCAATTAGTATATAATTCATAACTAGTAGACTATATATATAAGCATATATGATTAATGATATGTTCCGTATGCTACTAGATGTCCATACTATATGAGCTATGATTTGCGTAGGCGACTTGATGTCCGTGGTGTTTGAGATTGGATATTTTGATTGAGATCGTATGAGGTGAGATTCTGCACTTGATGAGATGAGGATAGATTGTCGAATGCAGCCGATATTTATTTGACTCGTGAAGTCTTGCTATGTATCCTGATTAAGAAAACAATGAATGCTAAGATTATACTATTTATAAAACTAATGGTTCATTTCTAATTTTAAACTCTAATGCCGAGGATGTGCTGCTAATTTCAAATGAATATCTATATTAAAAACATCACAGCCTCCTCCATTCCAAACAATGTTTCGTACTATTTTAAAAATGTATAATTGTATTTATAACGCTTGTTCACATTACGTTTCTTTTACTCGTTATACGATAGCATTTCGTTTAATTTGTTAAGTTGCGCTACGCTTATATTATTCATTTTTATATGCTTTGTATAATTAGTTTATGATACCATACTTGTATGAACACTTATTGAACACTGCACAACTACCAATGTTTTCTATGTGGCACCATCACAGACTCACATGTTGTTAGTTCCTAGTGCCCTCGTTGCTAACCTGTGGCCAATGCGGAACTCAAAAACAAATTTTATTAAAAGACTAGAAACTTACACACAAGAATTTAACCAAACACCTAAACTAGCAAGCACAAAAAGATAGAAATCACAACCTTTGTAGAGTCTTTATTTGCCCCAATTGGGTTAAACTCTAGCATGCTTTCAAGAGTTCCGAATCGCGCTTGCAAGACGGTCTTCCTCCTCCGAAGATGATCCACCCGAGGGAATAAAGTTCAAGCTTCAACTTCATCAATGAAGTAACTAAGGATCCTAGGTTGCTAATCCAGGATGCTTAGGATGCGTGTGAGTGTTCTAGCATTTTTCTTTCTCTTTTATCTTTTGTTTCTCAACTCATAAGAGGGTAGAAAATAATGAAGAAAAAGAAGGAGCCATGGAAAAGAGAGAAGCTCAATGGTAGAATGAAAATTACATTTCAAATTCAAGCATGCTCTTTTTGATTTTGTTGAAAAGAATTTTCCATTTAAAAATTGCAACCATTCTTGAACAGTAGATGCAAATGAATTAATAATTCATTTGCCCATACCTTCCGCCATTTCTCTTTTCCACCTCATTTCACTATTTATTTTAAATAAAAGAAAAGTAAATCCTAGAAATAAGGTGACCTCCTTCTAGAAGTATTCTTGTATACAAGAATACGTCCCCGCAAATACATGCTCGTATTCATATTAAAATACGAATACCTAAGAGATAGAAAAATACAATGAACATAATACTAGAAGATACATATCAAAATATATATATGTAAATTATTAAATCAAAACTTGATTTAATAATCCAGCTTAATCCTAAACCGGTTAGTATTATCATCTGCCGATTAAAGTCCGTGTGGCCAGCACACATACCTAATCGGAACCCTGCACGTATCAATATACGGCCGCTACATTTTGCCTGAACTGGGAAAACCCTCTGTGTGGGACTCTAAAGACTCGTTAATACTCTGGCAGTGGGTTTAACCACAAGTACGTCAGCGACACTAACTGTACGTAACGGCTACTCAGGTATTGAACGAAAGGAAGGCCGACGAGCAAACTCATCCGTACCTCTATTGAGCCTGTCTGTAACAATCTTCGTACAGTCCGTTCTATTCGTCTATGATTATCGCATACCGGGTCTACGGGGTAGATAAAGTCAGACCCCTATTAACGCGATAAGTCATGTCGGTGTGAAGCCCATCACCCACTGAGAAACTATTGATCCAAATCAGTAAATCTTTTCCACCTTATCCAAGAATTTCTGGTGATGGTCACCCATGCACAGCGCGGCATCTACCTCCAATACCGGGAGAGACGAATCCCTGACGATCCGCTCATTGCCTCAATATGGCTTGGGACTGTACCCAACTAAAACCTGTTTGCACAACTCCTTTGAGCCGTGATAAGGTAGTAATCTAAGCACAGTGGGAACTCACACGAGACAAATGACGATCTCTGGTCGATAGACTAACCTGTACTCATATCACCAGAAAACTGCTATCCGAAAATAGGCATAATACCATCTAGCATGTTCCCGCGAGTCTGCCCAGTGCAACTCATAACCCAATGAGCACATGTATACTATCTTTGGTGACTAATTGACATCAATGGCTGTGAGACTGGCCATTGCCCCTCGTCGGGGTCAAGAAACGTATATACCAGTCTACTCTGGAATATCGATGCCTAGACTTAATATTCCCACGACTAGGGACATTTAAGGATTCACTTATAGACTACCCAGTTCTCACAAGTGTGACCGTCACAATAACCCTGGTAGTCAAGCACGATTCATATGAGCTCTATCAACATGTAATAGTGATCTGTAATACCACATTATACATGTACATGATGATCGAGATGAACCAGATAGCATACTATCATCTCAAGTAAGATTGTTTTACCCCCTCAATCATTATAATCACTTGCTTGCGATTACAATAATTGCCTTCAGGGCACTATAACCAATATATGTTACACTACACATCATTGGTACTGCCATGACACTGTAGGATTGCCATGCTTAATTATATCCATATTGATGTCAAATGCTGCCTAGTATGATTTTGTTATATGAATGCGATTTGTTGATATATCTGTATATCTCATCGTCAACTAAAGGAAGACGCACGATGCATTGTTGATGATTATGATAATAATGTTATAGATAGGATTTGAGAGCTATTCTTATACGAATACACTTGATAGAACACTTGCACAGCTACTGATGATCGCCATATTGCATGATCACAGACGCGTATGCTATACTACACATCATTAGTACTGCCATGACACAGTAGAAACTGCCATGCTCATTCATGTTTTAGTTATTTATGCTAGTATGCATGATACTTGCTGATTTTGATATATGAATACCAATACCATTGATATTCGTATATGATTGTTGCCAACTGTAGAAAAAATGAATATGTATGTGTTCTTCGGAACTTGATATTTTCCATGGATTTGAGAAGCTGCGGTGTGATTTATAAAACTTTTGTATGTTTAAAAATGCGGTTTTCTCTTGATATGATGATTTGGACGTCCATCATGAGCTTTCTGGTTTTCATGATATGATATTTGAATCGAGATAAGGGATAACCGATTATGGATACATGGTGGACCCGGTATGACTCCGAGGGGTTGCGAGGTCATAGGGAGGTATGGAAAGCCTAGCGAGGATGATCGATACACGTGATGGATTGGATCACGGCAGATATCCGGAGGATACCGACCGGCGATAGTCTTGAACACGGTGGATTTGGCCGGTTTTCGAAGATAAGATTGAGATTTCGAGTGTCGATGATGAACACTCATATGATGATGAGATTTCGATTGTTGGGGTAAAAATTTACACCCCGATTGACCAAGTCAAAATCAAAGTCAACCCCAAGCCAGATGGGCCCAAGCCCAGGTCAAGCGGACCCATGCCCAAGTCAAGCCCACGGTCAGCCTCCCCATGGAAACGACAAAATCATGTAATAAATAATTATTATGTAATTTTTTATACATGAATGTATGCAAAATAGGCATAAAGCCAATATTTTGTAAACCCATGGCTTATGTGCAAAAATGAAATAGCACATGAGCCATGGGATAGGCAAAATGCCATTTTGTAAAGCCCAAGGGGCTATATGCAAATATGTAAGCCTATAAAAGGCAACATGATGATGAATAAAAAAAACACTTTTTCCATTCTCTCAAAAACCTAGGGTTTGTACATATTTCCCTTTTTTGAAGGTTTCAAACCTTTTTCTTTTTTTGAATTAAATCAAGAGTTTTACTCTTCCTTTTCCAAAACTAAATAGTTTTTCACCATAAAACCCACCAAGGGGAGCTTGGATCTGTCATTAGATCTCAAAAGAAGAGAATTTTAGATCTTACATCTCTTGATCTTCAAGATCCGACCAAACCACAGGAAGAAGAAGAAGAACCCCCTTAATCAGCTTCAACACATCCTAGGAGTTTAACTCCAAATATATATATATATAATAAATATTTCCTTTATGAAGCATAGCTTCTGGTTTCTGGGGCAAAAAGCCCTCTTTTGCTCGCCGGCGCCTAAGCGCTCAAGCGCCGAGCGCTCGAGCGCAAAGCGCCCACGTGCCGACACGTGGCGCGTTTGCGCTCCAGCGCCCTTGCGCTCGAGCACAAAACGCCCACGTACCGACACGTGGCTCGCTTGCTCTCAAGCGCACTGTGCTCGAGCGCAAGGCGCCCGCATGCCGACACGTGGCGCGCTTGCGCTCAAGCGCACTGCGTGCGAGTGCAAGGCGCCCGCGTGCCGACACGTGGCGCACTTGTGCTCCAGCGCTCTGCGCCCGAGCGCAAGGCGCCCGCGTGCCGACAAGTGGCGCACTTGCGCTCCAACGCCTTGCGCCCGAGCGTAAGGCGCCCGCGTGCCGACAAGTGGCGCACTTGCGCTCGAGCACCCAGCGCTCATGCGCAAAGCGTCACGTGTCGACACGTGGCACGGTTGCGCCTGAGCGTACAGCACCTAAGCGCACAGCTCTCAAGGCACTGGCCCCACGCATCCCTTGGATGCCTTTTCCCCCTCTTTTTATGTACATACATATACATATACATATGTATACATATTAGCACACACACGTGCTCCACGACACTGTCCCTGTTAGAAAAAAAAATTTCTAACGGGGCGCTAGCCCCCTTGACCCCCAGCCCACTATCCGGGTAGCGGGGCCCCCGTAAAAACTCTGCGTGGCTCCCGATATATCCAAAACCCCTTTTCAAAACACAACACACGCACACCACACATTGAGTTCGCATGATCAGTTTAACCCGTTAATCGGAGGTTCCCTCACCCAAAAGGCGAGGGGTAATTAACGGCAGCTTAATCCACGGCTGCCGAAGATTCGGATCCCCACAATCAATAAACCCCGGCCTACCCCAGGCAGGGGGAATCTGTAGTACGCCTGACAAGCGCGCGTGTATTCCCATCTCAATGGGGTGACGAAAAACACCCTACAGATTTTGGCACGCCCGGTAGGACCAATCTCTCCTCCTATATTTCGGATTAAACATTCATGCAAATTTAATCAATTTACATGTCTATATTTATACTAAAATAATGCTTTTCCATGCAGGTTTTCAAGTAATCACTCTCCAACAATGTCTCCAAGGACGATCTCAGCTCTCAGCACGACTCCCGTCTCCTACACGATGAAGATGGACTCCAGGACGGTCCTTCCGGCCAGTCTCGGGCGACAATGGGAGGAGGAGCCGCTACCATTCGGCTCTATTCTGTTCGTTCCCGCTAACGCCTTTCCCGCTCCTCAAGCTCCAGCAACAGACAGACCGGTCTCGAAAGGAGAGAGACCAAATGTGGTGATCTCGAGGGTGCCCCAACCAAAACGCAAGTCGGTGTCTGAACGACTTTCCTTGGCCCCAACTGGGGGCAAGGCCATCAACACCAACAAAGCTACAACGCGTCTTGAGCAATCTCCAGCGGTGCCTCCGACAACTGCTCGATTGGGTGTCTTCTCAAGCCTCTCCATCACTCAGCCTATGGCGGCTCCCCGAAGAGCAGAAGCCTGCCAAGCGCTTAAGGCAGAGAAGCTGAGGCAGAAGCGGCTCAGATATAGAGCCAACAAAAGGGCTAGGGATCTGGCCATGTTAAAATTTATGAATTTCCAAAGCCCGGACCGCTCCGCGAAACCAGCTGCCAGTGATGAAAGAATGGCTAAATGTGTTATCCACACTGTCTACATGGCCGGATATGAAGAAACGAACCCTCCTCTTCTTCACAGCCATGGTGATGATATGGTTGACACTAGCCAGCATCGGCTCGATCTAAATGATGAAGAGCCCGCTCAGGCCGATAAGCTAGAGGAGCCCGTGGTTCCTGCGGAATTGAGCTCAGGCAATAAAGATTACCAGGTTGTCAAAGCCGGAACTACAGAACAAGTATTATTCCAATGGCTTCAAAGGCAATTTCAGGACAGGGATGAGAAGATAGCCGAGGTCTATTCCAAAGTCGACAAGCTGGCAAACGTCGTGGCAGATCTCGCGACCCAAGTCGCCCGATTACAATTACAGCAGAATAAAATTTTGGTTCATGAGCCAGGGATTGATACCCGGAGGCAGCCAACTGATACCCCCTTCAACCTAAGGGCGGAGCGCCTTCGCGGAAAACGGCCGCAATCAGCCTCCGGTCCCTCCGACACATACGCCGGGGGGGGAATCTCCTCTGAAAGAGAAACTGGAGAAAGTCTATTCCTTCAAAAGGGAAAAAGTCCACAAGATATTCAGGGACGCCCTAAGAAACGGTCTACAACTGCCGGAATCAAAGAGACCATAAGAAGCGAATATGACCGACGACCCAGAATATTGCCCCTATCACAGGGTGATAGGTCATGCCATTGAGGACTGCTTCGTCTTTAAAGATTGGGTCGAAAGGCAAGACAAGATGGGAGAGATAGAACTGTCTAAAGGCGTGTTAGCAAACAATCAAGCTACGATCGCCGATTTCATGCAAATGGAGACCGAAACCTTTCGGGAACCTAATCCTCCCAGACATGTGCCTCGAGGGCCGGCATCAGTAAAGGCACCTACTCCAATGGAGGGAAAGAAGATGGTATACTCCTTCAGGAGGGATGAAGTCCGCAAAATATTCATGGATGCCCTGAACAGCGGTCTACAACTGCCTGTTCTAAAGAGGCCACAGGGAATGAACATGACCGGCAATCCCACATACTGCCCATATCATAGAGTGGTGGGTCATACCATCGAAGACTGCTATATTTTCAAAGATTGGGCAGAAGACCAATATAAGCTTGGAAAAACCTCACAATTCTCGGATGTATCGGCAAGCCACAGAGCTAGGTCATCAACACAGCTCCGCCAAGATCAAAATTCAAGGAGCTGGGATAAGCAAAGAGGACCACCACGTCGTTAAACTGGGAACCGATGACCACCACGTCGTTAAACTGGGAACAGTCGACCTCTAAGTCGTTAAACTGAGAATGTAAAATATATATATATATATATATATATATGTAAATAGACAAAAAATGTGTAAATAAAAGAAAAATAAAGAAAAGCCGAAATGATGGGGCAACTCGCAATAAGAATCAGCGAGTAAAATAAAGATGAAAATAAAGCCGAAATGATGGGGCAACCGCGAATAAAAGCCGAAATGATAGGGCAATCGCGATCTTCGCGATAAGAAAAGCAGAAATGATAGAGCAATCGCGGTAAAAAAAACAACAAAAAAAAACAAAAAAACGGCGAATGATGAGTCGCTCCTGGTACCATATTCCAGTGCAGCAATGCAGACGTCGACCAAAATCCAGTTTCCCAAAATTCTCCCGGCCCTACGGTTAGTCCCCAAATTGACTACCGTATACAATCCACGGGCTCAAATAATTCTCTTCATACCCATGCCCCACCACAATCACCAGTTACGCGGCTGGTCTCCGCCTTTGGAATTATACTCCATTGAGAAGGCCCACTCATGTTCCTCACGATACATGAGGAGAACAAACCTTTGTGGGATCCTTACGACTCATAAAGGAAAAACACACTTAGGAGTCCTCACGACTCCTAAGGAGAAAATACATCTGCGGGATCCTTACGACTCGCAGGGAGAAAATGCTTTTATGGGACCCTCACGGCCCATAAAATTGAAAAGCCTTAGGATATAGGGACATAAACCTGTCTCCTAAGCCATCGCTCCCCCAACAGGAATAGGCAAATGATGAATTGCTCCTGGCACCTCTGCTTCAATGTTAGCAACGCTGATGCCGGCCCCTACCCCAAAATTCCAAGCTCGCCATCCGTAGACCTCTAAGTCTTTAAACTGGAAACAGATGACCTCTAAATCGTTAAACTGGAAACAGATGACCTCTAAGTCTTTAAACTGGAAACAGATGACCTCTAAGTCGTTAAACTAGAAACAGATGGCCACCACGTCGTTAAACTGGAAACAGATGACCGCCAAGTCGTTAAACTGGGCACAATAGACCTCTAAGTCTTTAAACTAGAAACAGATGACCTTTAAGTCGTTAAACTGGAAACAGTAGACCTCTAAGTCTTTAAACTGGAAACAGATGACCTCTAAGTCGTGAAACTGGAAACAGTAGACCTCTAAGTCTTTAAACTAGAAACAGATGACCACCACGTCGTTAAACTGGAAACAGATGACCGCTAAGTCGTTAAACTGGGCACAATAGACCCTAAGTCTTTAAACTGGAAACAAATGACCTCTAAGTCGTTAAACTGGAAACAGTAGACCTCTAAGTCTTTAAACTGGAAACAGATGACCTCTAAGTCGTTAAACTGGAAACAGTAGACCTCTAAGTCTTTAAACTGGAAACAGATGACCACCACGTCGTTAAACTGGAAACAAATGACCGCTAAGTCGTTAAACTGGGCACAATAGACCCCTAAGTCTTTAAACTGGAAACAGATGACCTCTAAGTCGTTAAACTGGAAACAGCAGACCTCTAAGTCTTTAAACTGGAAATAGATGACCTCTAAGTCGTTAAACTGGAAACAGTCAACCTCTAAGTCATTAAACTGGGAACGAGGTAAATCCACTCATGTGTCCTCACGATACATGAGGAGAACAAACCTTTGTGGGATCCTTACGACTCATAAAGGAAAAGCACACTTAGGAGTCCTGACGACTCCTAAGGAGAACATACACCTGCGGGATCCTTACGACTCGCGGGGAGAAAATACTTTTATGGGACCCTCACGGCCCATAAAATTTAAAAGCCTTAGGCGATAGGGATCTAAACCTGTCTCCTAAGCCATCGCTCCCCAGTCCTCAAGTAGCGAATGATGAGTGGCTCCTGGTACCATATTCCAGTGCAGCGATGCAAACGCCAACCAAATTCCATCTCCCATACCCCAACGGCGAATGATGAGTCGCGAATGATGAGTCGCTCCTGGTACCATATTCCAGTGCAGCGATGAAGACGCCAACAAAGTCCCGAAACGTTTATGGCCCTACGGTCTGGATCATACATCCTGCAAAACCGTATACAATCCACGGGCGTAAAACAATCCCAATCTCTCCAAAAATAATAAAATAAAAATAAAAAGAGGTATGTCCACAAGCAAAATGGACACGGATGAAAACCCGAAAGGGCTTCGTGAGTAAAAACAGCAGGACTGCCAGCGAGTTTGTGAAAACCCGAAAGGGCGCAAACTCGTTAAAATAAATGAAATGAAATTCACCCGCAAAGTCTTCTCGACTTTGTGAGGAGAAAATTCCCGCGTGAGATCCTTACGACTCACAAAGGAGCAACACACTTAAGAGTCCCCACGACTCCTAAGGAGAAAATACACCGACGGGGTCCTTACGACCCGTAGGGAGAAAATGCTTTGTGAGACCCTTACGGCTCACAAAATGGAAAAGCCTTAGGTGACAGGGATCTAAACCTGTCTCCTAAGCCACCAATTCCCAAATCCTCTCGGGGCACATGATGAGTTGCTCCTGGTATTATTCCAGTGCAGCAATGCAGATGCCAAACAAAACCAATTCCCAAATCCTCCCGGGGCAAATGATGAGTTGCTCCTGGTATTATTCCAGTGCAGCAATGCAGATGCCAAAACAAAACCAATTCCCAAATCGTCCCGGGGCAAATGATGAGTTGCTCCTGACATTATTCCAGTACAGCAATGCAGATGCCAAACAAAAAACCAAATTCAAATCCTCCCGGGGCACATGATGAGTTGCTCCTGGCATTATTCTAATGCAGCAATGCAGATGCCAAACAAAAAACCAAATCCAAATCCTCCTGGGGCACATGATGAGTTGCTCCTAGTATTATTGCAGTGCAACAATGCAGATGCCGACAGAAAACCAATTCCCAAATCCTCTCAAGACAGATGATGATCCGCTCCTGGTACCATATTCCAGTGTACCGATGCTGATGTCAACCCAAATCAAATCAAACCAACAACCTCTATAGTGGAATCATGCTCCATCCTAGAATTTACCCCGTGTCGAAATCATGCTCCGCCTCGGGATATCTACCTTCACTGCCGGAATTATGCTCCGCCTCGGAATCAAGTCAACCAGCGACACTCCGCGCCGGGGAAAAGTCGATCGGCCGGGGAAAAGTCAACCCGACACTCCGCGCCGGGGAAAAGTCGATCGGCGACACTCCGTGCCGGGGAAAAGTCAACCCGACACTCCGCGCCGGGGAAAAGTCGATCAGCAACACTCCGTACCGTGGAAAAGTCAACCCGACACTCCGCGCCAGGGAAAAGTCGATCAGCGACACTCCGCGCCGGGGAAAATTCAACCCGACACTCCGCGCCGGGGAAAAGTCGATCAGCGACACTCCGCGCCGGGGAAAAGTCAACCCGACACTCCGCGCCGGGGAAAAGTCGATCAGCGACACTCCGTGCCGGGGAAAAGTCAACCCGACACTCCGCGCCGGGGAAAAGTCGATCAGCGACACTCCGCGCCGGGGAAAGTCAACCCGACACTCCGCGCCGGGGAAAAGTCGATCAGCGACACTCCGCGCCGGGGAAAGTCAACCCGACACTCCGCGCCGGGGAAAAGTCGATCAGCGACACTCCGCGCCGGGGAAAAGTCAACCCGACACTCCGCGCTGGGAAAAAGTCGATCAGCGACACTCCGTGCCGGGGAAAAGTCGATCCGACACTCCGCGCCGGGGAAAAGTCGATCAGCGACACTCCGCGCCGGGGAAAAGTCGATCTGACACTCCGCGTCGGGGAAAAGTCGATCAGCGACACTCCGTGCCGGGGAAAAGTCAACCCGACACTCCGTGCCGGGGAAAAATCGATCAGCGACACTCCGTGCCGGGGAAAAGTCAACCAGCGACACTCCGCGCCGGGGAAAAGTCGATCAGCGACACTCCGCGCCGGGGAAAAGTCAACCCGCGACACTCCGCGCCGGGGAAAAGTCGATCAGCGGCACTCCGTGCCGGGGAAAAGTCAACCCGCGACACTCCGCACCGGGGAAAAGTCGATCAGCGACACTCCGTACCGGGGAAAAGTCGATCAGCGACACTCCGTGCCGGGAAAAGTCAACCCGCGACACTCCGCGCCGGGGAAAAGTCGACCAGCGACACTCCGTGCCGGGGAAAAGTCAACCAGCGACACTCCGCGCCGGGAAAAAGTCGATCAGCGATACTCCGTACCGGGGAAAAGTCAATTAGCGACACTCCGTGCCGGGGACAAGTCGATCAGCGACACTCCGTACTGGGGACAAGTTGAACAGCGACACTCCGTGCCGGGGACAAGTTAAAAATCAGCGGCACTCCGTGCCGGGGACAAGACGACCAGCGAGACTCCATGCCGGGGGCATGTCTACCAAATCACTCTGGGCCAAAGAAACGTCTACCACAGACACTCCATCTCGGAGACGCGTCAAGCACCGACCGTCCATGTCGTAAAACGGGCAGTGCATCCCAAAAATGGGAACCAAAGCAAGTCGCCTCCACATGAAAGAAGATCCATCAATTTCATGCACACGACCCACATATGCTGTGTGCATTTATTGATGGGGGGCAATTTGTTGGGGTAAAAATTTACACCCCGGTTGACCAAGTCAAAATCAAAGTCAACCCCAAGCCAGGTGGGCCCAAGCCCAGGTCAAGCAGACCCATGCCCAAGTCAAGCCCACGGTCAGCCTCCCCATGGCAACGACAAAATCATGTAATAAATAATTATTATGTATTTTTTTATACATGAATATATGCAAAATAGGCATAAAGCCAATATTTTGTAAACCCATGGCTTATGTGCAAAAATGAAATGGCACATGAGCCATGGGATAGGCAAAATGCCATTTTGTAAAGCCCAAGGGGCTATATACAAATATGTAAGCCTATAAAAGGCAACATGATGATGAATAAAAAAACACTTTTTCCATTCTCTCAAAAACCTAGGGTTTGTACATCTTTCCCTTTTCTGAAGGTTTCAAATCTTTTTCTTTCTTTGAATTAAATCAAGAGTTTTACTCTTACTTTTCCAAAACTAAATAGTTTTTCACCATAAAACCCACCAAGGGGAGCTTGGATCTGTCATTAGATCTCAAAAGAAGAGATTTTTAGATCTTACATCTCTTGATCTTCAAGATCCGGCCAAACCACAGGAGGAAGAAGAAGAACCCCCTTAATCAGCTTCAACACATCCTAGGAGTTTAACTCCATATATATATATATATATAATAAATATTTCCTTTATGAAGCATAGCTTCTGGTTTCTGGGGCTAAAAGCTCTCTTTTCTTCACCGGCGCCCAAGCGCCCACGTGCCGACACATGGCGCGTTTGCGCTCCAGCACCCTTGCGCTCGAACGCAAAGCGCCCACGTACCGACACGTGGCGCGCTTGTGCTCCAGCGCACTGCACTCGAGCGCAAGGCGCTCGCGTGCCGACACGTGGCGCGCTTGCGCTCAAGCGCACTGTGTGCGAGCGCAAGGCGCCCGCGTGCCGACACGTGGTGCGCTTACGCTCCAGCGCTCTTCGCTCTAGCGCTCTGCGCCCGAGCGCAAGGGGCCCGTGTGCCGACACGTGGCGCGCTTGCGCTCCAGCGCTCTGCGCAAGGCGCCCGCGTGCCGACACGTGGCGCGCTTGCGCTCGAGCGCCCAGCGCTCATGCGCAAAGCGCCACGTGTCGACATGTGGCGTGCTTGCGCCTGAGCGTACAGCACCTAAGCACACAGCGCTCAAGGCGCTGGCCCCACGCATCCCTTGGATGTCTTTCCCCCCTCTTTTTATGTACATACATATATATACATATTTGCACACACACGTGCTCCACGACACTGTCCCTGTTAGAAAAAAAATTTTCTAACGGGGCGCCGCCCCGCACCCCACAAGAGGGCTGCTAGCCCCCTTGACCCCCAGCCCGCTATCCGGGTAGCGGGACCCCCGTAAAAACTCTGTGTGGCTCCCGATATATCCAAAACCCCTTTTCAAAACACAACACATGCACACCGCACATTGAGTTCGTATGACCAGTTTAACCCGTTAATCGGAAGTTCCCTCGCCCCAAAGGCGAGGGGTAATTAACGGCAGCTTAGTCTGCGGCTGCCGGAGATTCGGATCCCCACAATCAATAAACCCCGGCCTATCCCAGGCAGGGGGAATCTGTAGTACGTCTGACAAGCGCGCGCGTATTCCTATCTCAATGGGATGACGAAAAACATCTTACATCGAGTATCGACGATTGACACAGATTTGATATATTATGCTATATGTGAGGGATCAATATAGATGTTATGCACAGATTGAGATGGTTTATGCTATATAGTAGCCGAACAGGACTGATCATAGAGACAGTAGCTGAAATACTATTTGCATATATCGATGTACATTAAAGAGGTTTTCAAAGGAGCAATAGCCTCCCTATTTTCCACTTGTCTATGACGGCATAAGAATCTTTCAAAAGAAAACCCTTTTTAAATCATTTTCAAAAGGCGTGACGTATAATTTAAACAAAATTGCATATATTGCTTTATGAATCAACGTTCGCTATTTGTGTCGTGATATACATATCATATGGCTATTTTGAAATGATTTACATACATACATATTTCGGCTACTTTATATGCTTGCATGGCTGCGTGCTATACATGAGATGTTTACACGATCCATTAGGACACGATTATATTACCGATGCAGTATATATATGCTATCACATAGTATGATAGTATTATACTTTATGACTTAGATAGGTCGTTATTCAGACGATTTCTACCTTATGATATATTTTTACTCAAGAATTGGCAATTCACCCCTATTGTGCTATAGTTTTTTGTAAGATTGACCGCTCGAATCAGTAGCGGCTTGCTGGCATATTTCTTTTCTTCGGGTGATTACTTTTACTAGGTGGGTTACACAGTTGTATCATAACCGCCATTTGTATATGTATATACTCTCTTGTATCTAGTAAAAAAACTCCATCGACCATTTGTATATTTGTAACTTAGAAGCGAGACTTAGATGTTTATGTGTTTTTGGTGTCATACTTGTGTGGAGTCGACTTGATATTGGTTTTATCATGTTATGGTTTCACTTGTTATCTTTTTCCTTGATCGTCGTATATAAACTGCATGGTTGCTCTGCCGTTTGGACGTGGAAGCTAGCTCCCGTTGGGGATATTTTTGTATATATTATACATTGTACATGGTTTTCTTTAAAATTTACAAAGGAAGTGCTGCTCGATCTTTCAACGACGAAAATGTTTTCAAAACAAACTTGATTTCATCTTAATAAACCCTTTTCGAAACTTCACCTCCACTTTTTTAAAAATGGTTTAGATTCCTAGTTTGTAGCTTACTTGGATTACAGTAGGGTCCTCTAGACTTCACGTGATTTAAGTGCCGGTCATATGTCATTTTCGGGTCATGAAAAGTAATTAATGAACTTTGCTGGTTTTTTAGAGAATTATGCGCTAAAAATATTGAGCTTGTGACGCTGGAGAAGCTAGAAAATGTGATTCTCTTGATACTGTGTAAGCTTGAGCGGATTTTCCTGCCAACGTTATTCGATATCATAATACACCTAACGGTTCATCTTACAACCGAGGACAAGCTTACTGGACCGGTACAATATTGATGAATATATCCCGTTGAAAAGTACCTTGAATTATTCGGTCCATATAATCGATATATTTTTGCTATCTTATATGCTTGTATTTCTTTATTTCATATAAGTTTCTGTAGGTACCTTCTGACTCTAAAAAATTATATACGCAATAGAAATTGACCAGAGGGTTTAATTATAGAAGATTATCTACTAGATGAAGTATCCACATTTTGGTCCCGCTATCTGGACGAAGAAATTGATACAAAAGTTAACAGACCTCGGAGAATTCAGGATGGACTATACGGTAAAACAGATTACAAAAAGTATGGAACTCATGTTTATCAACAAGACATATCGGTTTATCCTCTTCAATAGCGCATGTCTTGATGAAGTTAGAGAGTAAGCCTGTTTTGCATTAACTGTTATATATATATATATACATATGAAATAATATAATGTTGAGGTCAAAATTTAATGTTGGGAACAGAATTCATGAGAATGAAGTACATGGCGGGCATCCTAATTAGAACTCTGATCGATTGAAAAAATATCATCAGGACAATTTTTGCGACTGGTTTGCGCATTATGTAAGATGTTCGAATTTTATTTTTTTGCGACTAGTCTTAATCTAAATTTATATCATTATATAATTGCCCCATAATTTGTTTTGTTATATCCAAGATCTGAATATGTTTGTATCATTGGAGAAAGACTCGAGATGTCTAGCTTAGTTTTCTAACATGGAGGTTGAATACTACAAAGGATTCGGTGTTCTTAGATACAGATTTGAAATTAAGGATACAGAAGAATCTCGAACCACCAAGAATAGCGAGATTACGACCTTTGGTTCGGATGGTGTGATTTATTATGGGTACTTAGATTGCATACTTAGTATCCAACTGTATTTGGTGTGATACACGAACCGGAACTGATAGGTGAAGAGACAACCTCGGTACTTGGAAAGATGATTATGAATTGACTGGTGTAAACACATGTCGATTTTGCTATGAGGATGATCCATTTATATTTCCGCAACAAGCATTTCAATTATACTACTCAAAGTGCTTGAAGTATCCGGGATGGAGTGTTGTATGCCGATGGAAGCCCGTGGATATTTATGATGTCCCACAATTCAAGGATCGCATGTATGACAGTGATGAGGAGGAAGAAGAGAGAAGATTTAGAGTGTTCCAACCATCTGTCTCCATAGAAGGGTTATCTTTGGATAAGCGTGAAATTACGTGCGTTAGGAATGATATTAATGATCAAATCCAAGTAGATATTCCTACAACGTCTAATGTGTTTGTAAAACGAAAAAGGTAATCATTAATATTATATTATGAGTTTACATTTTCTATGATCTATACATGTATTTTTGTTATTATTTCTCTTACATACATGTATTACATGTATATGTAATGATTATACTTCTATTTAAGTGTGATGGCGGCATCCGGACAAGCGAGGGACACCAGGGGCAGCAGCAGTGGTGGCTCCAGAGGCACCAGGGGTAGAGCGATTCTGCCCGGAGAGCTGTGTATGGATAATCTCCTACAACAGAGGGGTGGTGTTGCCCCCGGTTTAGGGCAGAGGCTGTTCCCACATCTGGGGCAGAGGCCGTTCCCACACCTACAGGTATATCTGTATATTATATATTGCACCCATATTCATTTTGAACAATATATTATAGATATACACGCATATTCATTTTGAAGTTACCTATATAGTCATTTTTTATTGTATAATTGGAGGGGATGCCTCTACATCCGGCGCACAAGCCGCTCCCGTACGATCCGTACCTCCAAACACTCTGCAGGTTAGTATTTTTTACTATATAATATGTCAAATTGATTATGTATTATTTTATTCAGAAGTTACTTATATAGTCATTGTTTTTGTTGTTTAGTTGGAGGGGGTGCATCCATGTCCGGGACACTGGTTGTTCCTCGCCCGAGAAGCTATCGTACCACTCATGCTGCTGCCCGGACGCAGAATCGTGGTGATGTCGCTGGAGATATATACTACACTCAAATTTTCATTAATTCTTGCATTCTAAATTTTTCTTGATATTGCATGTATATTTATATATTTTTTAGATGCAGGGTAGCCATGGACCGTCCGGGGGATTCGACGGTCGAATCAGTCCTACAAGCTAAGGCCCGATCCCGCTATGTGGCAGGGAGCATCCCTCCTCATCTTTACCAGAGATGGCCACTACATTGATGCGAATGCCGAGAGATTCAGCCAGTGTTTTGGGGATGAGAGCCGTCACCCCATGAAGTATCCTCTTTATGTTGATTGGGGCGAGCAGAACAACCGCTCTTTTGACGCGTTCTGGGATCAGGCATAGGTATTATTATATATTTTTATTTGATTTATCAAATAAATTTACCGGAGATTTAATGCAATATGAAAAGTTATATTATATATATGTGTTTTTGGTGAATTGTAGATAGCTCAGACCCAGACTCAGGGTGGTACACTGAGCGTGTTGCATGATTATCTGTCTGTCCATGCCACATCAACAGATCTGGCTACAGGCACGCTTAGATATCCCGACGCTTCTACAGAGGAATATTGCGTAAGTGTTAATATTTGTTCTAATTCGAATGAAATTTTATTTTCATAAGTTTAAATTTAAATGGTTTATTACGTTTGAATACATTACATGGGTATAGGCGCTGATGGTGGAGCAGGTGAACGCATCAGGGGTTGATTTCAGTGGAGAGACCGATCCGATCATGCTCACCCATATCCTAGACGCCGTATACAGAGGGCACCACTGTGGCTGCGAAAGAGGATGGGGACTTGGTCCCAGAAGGGCCTATCTGAGGTTGTCCTCCACTCCGGCGGTTATATCTGCTATCCTCCGGGATCGACGTCTGGAGAAGGAGATGGCTACATTGAAGTCCACCGTTGAGGAGTTGAAGAAGATATTGGTACGTATATTACTTCTATTTGTGTATACGTATATCTTGATAGTTCTAATCTATCTAGCATGGATTCGAATACGGATACGAGTAGGATTCGTGGATTCGCAAGAATCCGATATTGATACGAATCCGACACGAATCTTATAGATCAATAAAACTTCATTTAAATTCGCAAGACTTGATTTCTGGACATAGAATTTCAAAACAAGACATATAGACTAAATCTAGTACATCGTTCCTTATTCTTTTATTAGACAAACTTTAAAATTTTACAGTTTCGACATGCCACTCCTTCGGCTGTGGCTCTGTAGGCCACTCCTTTGGCAACGGCAACGCAGGCTATTCTTTCGGCTATAGCTCCACAGGCCACTCCTCCAGGTTCTTTTGCTATAGTTCAGCTGCTTCAGCTTCAGCTGCTCTATCTTCAGATACTACTACATTATCATTTCTGGAGCATTTAAGGCTCCACGGCTGCATCGAGGACCAGATTTGCCAGATACTCGGAGATCGAGCATCTGGACCGAGCCAGCTGTAATTTTTTTAATATATTTCTTAGATTTTTGTAGAATATCTGTATTATATTTGCGACAGGTTGTATATTTTGGGTACTGTTTTTGTATATGATGATTATGATCCTCATTTTAGAGTGATTTTATAATATATTTGTTTATTTCGTTATATATTATGTGTTGGATGTTATTGATATATATTTCCGTATTTGGGTATATGATATATTGTGTGATATATTATTGTGTACAGAGCAGGAGAAAAATGGAGGGAGGATTTTTAAAAAATTTAAATGTTTGTCCCTGTCGGATTCCACCGTAGGGGCAAAATGTCATAAAAAGATGATACTTTGTCTCTACGGTGGAACCCGTGGGGGTAGAGATATGCCCCTACGATGCTAACAGTAAGGGCAATATATTTTTATTTTTTTAAAAAAATTAAAAATATTATATTTTAACTCTACGGTGGAACCTGTAGGAGCAGAAATATGCCCATACGGTGCTAACCGTAGGGGCAAGATATTTTAATTTTCTTTAAAAAATAAAAAAATATAATTGTCCTTACGTTCGAAACCGTAGGGACAGAGACCCTATGGTTTTCTCCGTAGAGGCAAATTTATATCCGTTGTGGGATTTATTCACCCCTACGAAATTTGTCTTTACCTGTTAAATTTTTGCTCCAACGGTACCCACCGTAGGGACAACGATTTATCCCTATGGAGAAAACTGTAGGGGCAAGCCTTATTCGTAATCCGTATATGATCTCATTTATTATTTTATGAGCAAACTTTTTATCAATCTCTCTCTTGCATGAGTTAAATTGTATGTTGTCTAGACTTGCTGAGCTGTTGTTTGCCCGTCCCAAGTATAACAATTTTATAGATTAGTGTGAGATTTCTGGCTACTAGGCGGGCTTTTGCTTAAATAATAATATTATCTTAGAATTATGTCCTTTCTAGTTAACTTGGGGTTTGGAATAAGATTATGTAATTTGGAGTTTTTTTATCATTTAATTTTAAGTTTTATTTTAAAAGCTTAAGATTTTGTAGAAGATCAATGTTAATAGTTTTTAATTTGAGAATATATCGTGTATGAATATTTATGGACTACAGGCCTAACATTTTCTAAGCTTAGCAACTGCGTCCATATCACGCAAAGGAATTTCAGAAATTTATATAAGTGGATTTAAGGCATGACACAATCAGTAATGATGGCAGGAATTTTTGTCACGTCCTGCTTCCCGGTAGATGAAAACGGTGACATGGTAAGCCCGTGACATATTTATTCAGAGAAGGTCGTTCTCTAAATAAATATACTAAGCGTATTGAAACAATAATACACAATACAAGAATAAATGGAGACTGTAAAATATTCAACAAATATCTTTATTTACATTCAAATTTGAAATATTTACAAATACAAGAGTTCAACTGAAAAGTAAGTACAATAACAGAAATGCCTAAACAGGTGGCATATATAAAAAGAAAAGATAAGATAGTCTAAGCCTGAGCAGTGAGTTGGTCGTACTCCTCCTCTGTGGCGTCCAACTCCTCAGTCTTAACAGTATCTGACGAACATTCTAAGACAACAAAGATGGGTAGAATCCCCGTCAGCGAACTAGCGCTCAGTAAGTCCCAAAGGTAGGGTAAAATTGAAAAGTGACAAGTATAGAATAATCATGAAGTAATATATATGACAAGTAAAATTATGTGAAAATGAACATGTGTATATATACTATAGGTATCTATATGGTCACTATATTAACATTAAGTTCTAAATGTGAATGTCAACGCAACCGCATAAGTATTCATGAGTTCAAGAGTGGGGCCTCAGGAGCAAGGAAATACGGGCTCATTTCATGTGTTCGCATCCGGACTCCAAGCAGTGGAGGAGTCAACCCGACAGAGATTCAAGTAAATAGAATTCGAGTAAGTAAATATGGGACTCCTGAAGTTCCGTTGGATTCACACCTGAAACTATCCCATACACCCCGAGTATAATAGATCATAACTGTTGTGTCGACTTAGTTGATTTGATTGGTTGATTTATAACATGTCTTGATCGAAATCATAGATTGCAAAAGTGAATAATGTAGTCGAGCAAGTCAAGTAGAATGCGGGTCATGTCAATTGCAATCCTGGGTCGAGTCAAGTTAGTTCGAGTAGATTGAGTTCGAGTTCAAGTTCAATTTTGGGTTCGAGTTTGGATTCGAGTTCGAGTTTAAATTCAAGTTAGGTTCGAGTTTGGATTCGAGTTCGAGTTTAAATTCAAATTAGGTTCGAGTTTGGATTCTAGTTATAACCATTTCATATTACTAGATTTAACTTTGAAGATCTTAAGTTCGGGAATAATCGGACAACCGTTGCACATGGACGGCAGGATTTATGTCTTTTATCAAGACGATTGTCATTGATAACTCTATTAATTTGCAATGTTATCTAATCTGGATAGGTAAGCACTCACTTTCTCCTGCTCCTTAAGGCTCAAGAGAAATGATACCGTTTAAACCTATATTAATCTAGAGTCCTTAAAGATTTATTCAAGTTGTTTAATATATATTTGCATTTCTCGAGGGGGTTTTATGTAAAATGTTTTAATATTGTTTAAAAATAAACCTCAAGGGTAATTTAGAATATTAAGAGTTTTTATGAAAATGTATTTTAGTTTTAATAGTATTTTAGTGATGAAACCTGGTTTTTAAAAGCTTATGGTAATTTTCTGAAAACTACTACTTTTGGAAATTTGATTGTATTTTATTAAAATTTTAATCTTTCATTTAAAAATATAGTTTTCACAATTTATTTTCATTGAAAATACGGATTCATGATTTTATATAATTTTCCAAAGTTTAATTTGTTTTTAAAAAATCGTATTTCTTTAAAACTCGTATTTTTATTTCCTTTCGAGATCGAACTCTCTGTGAGGAGTTCTGTATCATACTCTACTATCCTAAGGACGTGCGATAACCTTCTCTATCCTTAAATAGGTTCTCCTAAAAGGGTTGTAGAGGCGTAATTGTAAAAGATTTAAAAATAGTGATAAAAAGTATTTTATTTAAAAAGCAAGGGTGTTTTAATGAAAATTGTTTCATTTCGGATAAAACTTTGTAATCTAAAATATCGTGCTATAAAACCATAGTGTATGTGATGGGTCCCCGTGAGTTTTCCTAGAGATATATAGGTTAGTTATCGAATAAAGGGTTATATTTAATCTTATGGTATTTATATGAAAAAAGTTCGTTATATGTTTATTTCACATGGAATTTTAATTACATAAAAAGGTAAATAGTGTGAATAACATTTTAAAGTAATGTTAGAGTATTGGTGTGACTTATTTGGCCTATGAAATATGTTAAAAGTTAAAAATATAAATAAGGTCAAGGTTAACTCCACGTTGTCGATATTGTTTAAGAATGCGATTTGAGTCAAAATGGAAGAGAGAAATAGGGACTTACTGTTTTAGAGCGTCGAGAAAAGAGTAAAGGAGCGAGAGGAAGTCTTCGTAGTGTCGCGGTATCGTCGGGAATGGCTCCAGCCTTCGATAGAACGAACTTTGAGTGCTAACTCCACTTGACTGGCCTTAACCTTTCTTGGACTTGAAGAATATTTTGAGAAATTTTCAGAATAGGGGAGAGTTAGGGAATGGTATAGTATTTATAGGGATGAATATAGGTATAGGGTGAATTAAAAAGAATATTAAAATTGGAATAAAGAAAGTGTAAATGGGTGGATGAAAGGGTGGAGTGCTCTCTATTTAATTGCAGAGAAATCAAACAAAAAAAATGGAGTAGAGGAGAGCTGAAGGGGTGCACGGGCAAAGCACGGAGGTGTTTAGGGCAAGGTGGACCACCAGTAGCGGCTAGATGGGGAAAACAGGCGGTCAAGATTTGCCAAAAAATCTTGAGATTCATGCCATGTGTTTTAATCTGCGTTAACTCTTCATTTATCTCATTTGAATTTTCTGAAACTTTTCGATTCTCCATGTATTGTACGTACAACTCTTGGGCTTCTGAAAAGTTAAAAAGAAAAATATTAAAAATAATTGGGACTGATGGGAATCGAACACGCAGATTATGGCACAGCAGTAGAGAGTAATAATTAGTGAGCTATAAGTTGCCTGTTGCTTTTATTGAAGAATATTAATTTATAACTCCTAATCAGGCTGAAATACCCTTTCTATAAATTGAACAAGTTACATTTGTACAGGGATTTCATAGTCGTTACATTCTACCCTTCTTAAAAAAATTTCTTCCTTGAAATTTACATAAAGACTAATTTTCAAATAGGTGGGGGTATCATGTACGCATATCGTCTTCTCTCTCCCAGGTTGATTCTCCTGGCGAATCCTTTTTCTACATCACTCGGACCAAGCTCACATTCTTGTTCCGTATTGTTTTAACCTTTCGATCCAGGATCTCAAGTGGTTGCTGCTTGCAAGTTAGATCAGTTTGTACAGTGAGCTCCGAGTGATCAAGTATGTGGCTGGGATGGCTCATATATTTTCGTAGCTGGGATATGTAGAACATATTGTGCACTCCTTCTAATAAGGGTGGCAGTGCCAAGCGGTATGCATTCTCCAACTTTTTCAAGTATGTCGAATGGTCCGATATACCTTGGACTAAGTTTACCCCGTTTGCCAAAATGTATCACTCCTCTGTTCGGAGAGATCTTCAGAAACACATGCTCTCCGGGTTGGAACTCCAAGTTTTGATGCTTTGCATCTGCCTAATACTTCTGTCGGTCCTGGGCTATGTGCATCTTCTCTCTGATCGTGCGAACTGCATCCACAATTGCCATGATCATCTCTAGCCCAAGGAGTTCACGATCTCCAACGTCGTCCTAATTCAGTGGGGAATGACACTTACGTCCGTAAAGTGCTGCGAATGGTGCATCTCAATACTTGCCTGGTAGCTATTGTTATATGAAAACTCCACAAGGAGTAGGTGATCTTCCTGCGAACCTCCGAAATCTAGCATACAGGCTCTCAGTATATCTTCCAGGATCTGAATTGTTTGCTCGGACTATCCGTCTGTTTGGGGATGATACGTCGTGCTGAAGTTCAGACTTGTTCCCATGCTAGCTTGATGACTCTGCCAAAACTGAGATCGGAATCTAGTATCTTGATCGAAGACGATACAAATAGGTACCCCATGTAATCTCACAAGCTCCTGCATGAGTTTATGAGTATCAAGACAAGTATAATATATTTGAAGGTTGAAATCTTTAGTTTAGATTTTTACTCACCTCCATGTTCTTTTTTGCCAACGTCTCGGTTGATTGTCTAATTCTAAATGGAATAAAGTGAGCCGAATTGGCGAGTCTATCCACAATAACCCAAATTACGGTGTTACCCTTCGTGCTGGGAGGGAGTACAGTTACGAAGTCTATACTAATGTGCTGCCATTTCCATTCTAGGATTGGTAATGGCTGAAAAAGAACAGCAGTTCTGTGATGTCCAGTCTTCACTTGCTAACATATTAAGCACTTTGCTACGCTCCTTGATACTTATCACTTTATTCCATACCACCAGTAGTGTTTTCGCAGATCCTTGTATATCTTCGTACCGTTGGGGTGTACAGAATACGGAGAGCTGTAATCTTCTTTCATTAACTCTTCTCGAACAGGACCGACTGGCAAGCATAAACGGCTCCCATACCGTAAGGATCCATCTTCGTGGATGATGAAGTCAGTTAGAAGACCATTTTCTACTTATTCTCGGATCTTTTGTAGCTTGGCCTGATTTGCTTGAGATGCCTTGATCTGATTGACAAGAGTTGTCATGTCCCGCTTCCCAGTAGACGGAAACGATGACGTGGCAAGCCCACGGTATATTTATTCAGAGAAGTTCATTCCCTAAATAAATATACTAAACGTATTGAAACAATAATACACGATGAAAGAATAAATGGAGACTGTAAATATTTTCAACAAATATCTTTATTTACATTCAATTTCCAATATTTACAAGTACATGAGTTTCAACTGGAAAGTAAATACAATAAAGGAAAATGCCTAAACATGCGGAATACATACGCTGAATAGAAAGTGAAGCTAAGCTAATCCTGAGGAGCAATCCGGTTATAGTCTTCCTCTGTGGCCTCCACTTCCTCCATCTCGACCGTATCTGATGAACATTCTAAGAAAAACAAGGGTGGATGGAATGCCCGTCAATGAATTAGCGCTCGGTAAGTCCTAAGGATAAAGTAAGAGTAAAAGAATGACAAGTATAGAATATATATGACGAGTAAAAGTATATGATCATAAATAAATATGTACTATATGTCTCTATATGGTCACTAGGTTAACATTAAGTTCCAAGTGTGAATGCCAACACAGCCGTAGAAGTATTCACGAGCTCAAGAGTGAGGCCCCAGGAGCAAGGAAATACGGGCCCATTTCATATGTTAGTATCGGGGCTCTAGGCTATGGATGAGTCAACCCGACTGATATTCGAGTAAAATAAAAAAGAGATTAATACGGAACTCCTGAAGCTCCGTTGGATTCACACAAGAAACTATCCCAAGCACCCCGAGTATAATATATATTATAATTGTAAGATAGCCTTATTTTATTGTATTAGTTGATTATAACATGACTTTATCGAAACCATAGACTGCAAAAGGTGAAATAATGAAGTCGGGTGAGTCGAGTAAGGTGCGAGTCATGTCAGTTGCAATCTTGGTTCAAGTCAAGTTAGTTCGAGGAGGCTGGATTCGAGTTCATGTTCAAGTTTAGATTCAAATTGGGTTAGAGTTCGAGTTCGATTTCAAGTTTAGATTCGAGTTTGGATTCGAGTTCAGATCTTTTTCATATGAATTGATTTAAACTGTTAAAAATCTTATGTTCGAGAGAAATCGGTAACCGCTGCACATGGATGGCAGGATTTTTGTTTTTTTCCAAGACAATTGCCATTGATAACTCTGTTAAGTTGTCTAACTTGAATAGGCAAGCACTCACTTTCTCCGGCTCTCCGGGGCTCAAGAGAAATGATACCGCTTAAACCTATATTAATCTAGAGTTCTTAAATATTGTTTGCATATCTCGAGAGGTTCTTATGAAAAATACTTTATTATAGTTTTAAAATAAACCTCGAAGGTGATTTATAATATTTAGGGTTTTCATGAACATGTATTTTAATTGTTGTGGTGTTTTGGTGATAAAACCAAGTTTTTAAAAGTGTATGGTATTTTTATGAAAACTAGCTCTTTTTGGAAACTTGATGGTATTTTATTAAAATTCTAATCTTTCATTAAAAATATAGTTTCAAAAATTGTTTTTATTGAAAAATACGAATTTATAGTTTTATAAAATTTCAAACGTTAAGTTTTTATTTAGAAAAGTTGTATTTCTTAAAAACCGTATTTTTATTTCCTTTCAAGACCGAATAATCCGTGAGAAGTTCTGCATCTCACTCTACTGTTCCAAGAATATGCGATAATCTTCACCATCCATTAGCGGGTCCCCTAACGAGGCTTGTAGAGACACAATTGCCAAGGAATTAAAATATCGATTAAAAGAAACATTTTTGTAAAAATATGGTATTTTAATGTAAAACCTATTCTTTGAATTAACCATACATCTAGAACATCCTGCTATGAAACTATAGTATGTGTGTAGGGTTGGTCGTTACCCCGTAAATTTTTCTAAGGTATTTATGCTAATTATCAAAATAACGATTATACTAAAGTTTATGGTATTTTTCTGAAAAATTCATGTTATGATTATTTCTCATAGAAAATTTTATTACACTAAAAGCTAAATTGATGTGAATAAGATTAAGAGTAGTTTTATAGTATTGTTGTGATTTATTTTGCTTATCAAGTGGGTGAAAAGGTTTGAAAAGAAAGTAATATCGGTTCTAACTCCACTTTACGGATATGTTTTAAAAATGCGATTTTAGTTAAAAAGAATGAGAGGGGGAATGGACTTACGGCTTTATAACGTCAAGAAAAGAGTAAGGAAGAGAGAGGGGGTTCCATGGCGTCACGGTAGCTCTGTGATCGACTCCGATCTTGAACAAAAGAAAACTTGGTTGCTAACTCCACTTGACTCCACTTGCACTTAGTAAATTTTGGGAGAAATTTGATAGAAATTTTATAATTAGGGAAAGCTAGGGTATATGGTGGTATTTATAGGGTAAAAATGAGAGAGGGTGTGAAATAAAATGAATTAAAATAGATTAATAGTGTTAATTAGGGATTTGAAGAGTCTCTATTTGATTGCAGGAAAATCAAACGGTGCAGGGGAGTTGAGAGGAGCTGAAGGGACGAGTGTGCAAAGCACGAAGTGATTTGGAGCAAACGGGACCATCGGTGGCGGCCATATAGGGGAAATGGTCGGTTGGATTTGGATGGTTTGCCTCGAGATTCATGCCATGTGTTTAGATGTGTGTTTACTCCTCTTTGCGCCTGTTTGATTTTTCTGAAACCTTTCGTTTCTCCGTGAATTGCACGTGAAAATCTTGGGCTTCCGAGAAATTTAAAAAGAAAAATCTTAAAAATAATTGGGACTAATGGGATTTGAATGCACAGGTTATGTCACAGCAGTATAGAGGCTTTATTAGTGAGCTACGAGTTGCTTCTTATTTTTATTGAATAAAAAAAACTTATAACTCTTCAACAGGTTGAAATACACTTTTATATACAATTAAGCAAATAATTCTGTATAGGGATTTCAGTGTCGTTATATTCTACCCTCCTTAAAAATTTCATCCTCGAAATTTATATAGAGACTAATTTTCAAAAAGGTAAGGGTATCGTGCATGCATATCTTCTTCTCTTTCCCAAGTTGATTATCCCGGTGAATCTTTTCTCTATATCACTCGGACCAAGTTCACCTCCTTGTTCCGCAATGTCTTCACCTTTCGATCCAGGATCTCAACTAGTTGCTGCTCACAAGTCAGATCGGTCTGTACCGTGAGTTCTGAGTGATCAAATATATGGCTAGGGTCGCTTACATATCTTCGTAGCTGGGATATGTGGAATACGTTATGCACTCCTTCTAATGAGGGTAGTAGTGCTAAACGGTATGCCACTTCTCCAACTCGTTCGATTATATCGAACGGTCCTATGTACCTTGGACTGAGTTTACACCTCTTGCCGAAACGTATCACTCCTCTGTTCGGAGAGATCTTTAGTAACACATGCTCTCCGGTTGGAACTCTAGGTGTCGATGCTTTGCATCTGCCCAATGTTTCTGTTGATCTTGGGCTATGCGCATCTTTTCCCTAATCGTGCGAACTACATCCACAGTTGCCACGATCATCTCTGGTCCAAGGAGTTCACGATCTCCAACGTTGTCCCAACTTAGCGGGGAATGACACTTCCGTTCATAGAGTGCTACGAATAGTGCTATCCCAATGCTTGCCTGGTAGCTGTTGTTGTATGAAAACTCCATAAGGTGTAGGTGAGCTTCCCATGAACCTCCAAAGTCTAACATACAAGCTCTCAACATGTCTTCTAGGATCTGAATTGTTCGTTCGGACTGTCCGTCTGTTTATGGATGGTACGCCGTGCTGAAATTCAGACTCGTCTCCAGACTAGCTTGCAGACTCTGCCAAAACTGTGATCAGAATCTCGTGTCACGATTGGAGACGATGCAGACAGGTACTCTATGTAATCTCACGATCTCCTGCATGAGTTTATGGGTATCAAGATAAGTAGGGTACATCTTGAAGGTTTAAATCTTACTTTAGATTTCTACTCACCTCCATGTAATTCCAAGGCAATCCGTAAGTGCTCGGCGTGCTCTTTCCGATTGTTTGAATACACCGGGATGTTATCGATGAAGATAACAACAAATCTGTCTAAGTACTTTCGGAAAATTTAGTTCATCATGTTCATAAAGATGGCAGGTACATTAGTCACTCCAAATGGCATTACGAGATATTCATACTGACCATAACGAGTCCTAAATGCCGTCTTCGAAATGTCGGGCTCCTTGACCTTCACCTGATGACATCCTGAACGAATATCAAACTTTGAAAAGACACAAGTTCTACCAAACTGTTCGAAAAGGTCATCGATGCGGGGTAGTGGATACTTGTTCTTAATTTTCATCCCGTTCAAAGCTCGATAATCCATGCACATCCTATAGGTACTTTCCTTCTTCTTTACCAGCAGCATCGGAGATCCCCAACTTGAAGTACTGGGTTGGATCCAACCTTTCTTCAGGAGTTCGTCCAACTTAATACGGATCTCCTTCAATCCCTCCGGACTTAATCGGTATTGAGCTTTTATTACTGGTTGTGCGCCGGGTTGCAAATGAATGCTAAATTTAAGAGCTCGATTAGGAAGCAAACCTGATATATTTTTCGGGAATACATCCTCGGACTCTTGAACTACCTCTGGCTTCGATCCTTCCGCTTGCAATGCTACAATCTCTGCCCTCTTTGGTTTTGCTCTGTAGATGCTAGGCTCCAAGGTACGGTCTCCGCGTTTGAAGTAGAACACTGAGTGATCTGGTATTTTAAACACCACCCTCCTTTGGCAACAGTTAATGGCAGTGAAGAAAATTCCCAGCCAGTCCATTCCCAAGACTACGTCGAAGTTCGTTATGTCCAGCACCTTGAAATCCGTATAGAATTCTCAACTGTAGACAACCACTGGACATAGATCATATCCCAAAGTTGCTTATAGAATGTCGTTCTCTGAAATAACGTTCCAGTTGGATACGAGCGGCTTAACTGGGATCGCATGAGTTCTTACGAACTGTTGCAACATAAAGCAATACGATGCCTCAGTGTCAAGAGCGCAAGTGCAGGTAGGGAGGCTACTAAGATTGTACCTAAGTCACATGGGATAGGTTTAGGTATAACAAATATAAGATGACTATGAATTGAAAGGACTTGAAAGGAAATAGGGCAAAGATTTACCGGTGATAACCTTACCCGTAGTTTCGGGCTCTTCGACCGACATAATGAATGCTTGGCGTCGCGACACTTTCCTTTGCGCCCGGTTAAACACTCAGTATTGGGGTTAAGCGGTCTGGGTGTAGGGAGCTCAAGATGGTAAAGCTAACTGGGTAGGAGGATCTTGGATCACCGGTCTTGCTGGAAGGATGTTAGGTCCTCGGTTCTGGGGGCATGCTCCGATGGCGTGAGTAGAAGACCTACATATCAGGCACAAGTTGTTCGCCATGCGACAGTTCTTCACATGATGCCATGTTCTTTTGCAGTAAATGCAAAAGTCTGGTCTGCTTTTGGCGAACGAACCTATTGGCCTCCGAGATGGTCCATTGAAAGCTGACTTGGAAGAGGCCCCTCCTGTGATCTGGTGCACAGGGCGATTCACACCGGCAGTCTTTGGCCTGCCCTTCTTCTTCACAACTTCCTCATAGCATCGGGAAACCTTCAAAGCAAGCTCATAGGTTGGGAAATCCCCTGTAGTGAGTGAATCTTGGATTTCAGGGTCCAACCCTTGCTGAAATTGTCATGCTTGGATCTCAGCAGTAGGAATAAGGTGTGTGGCAAACCTGTTATGACCTTGTATTAGCAGTGTTGCGAGTGAGATCAGAAAATTAAATTTGAGACTATATGTTACCTGTCGAGCATGGTAAACTCAGTATTATATTCATCCACTGACTTGACCCACATCGACCCTTGTTGTAAATGGATGAATTGCTGCTCTATGTCAAAGCGGGCGGTCTCTGGGAAGTACTTGGTATCGAAGAGGTCTCGAAATGTTTTCTATTCTATTGGTTGCGCGAAAGAGCTCTCCTCAGCCTTCCACCAAACTCCGGCGTTATCGATCAGTTGCAACTTAGAGACTCTCACCCAGGCTATATCTGGCACTTGAGCCGCAGTCAGGTCATCCTCGATCGCTTGAGCTCATTCTTCTGCTTCAAGCGGGCTATCTTTACCCGAGAAGTTCTTAGGGTGCAGTGCTCGAAATTTCTTAACTCCGGGTGCTTCGGCTTCGGGACGATTCATAAGGATAGCAATCTGCTGCTGCTGACCCTTCAATAGGCTCTTGATAGCCTCAAGAAATACCGTTTGCTCATTGATAGGAGTTGCAACGGTAGGTGTTGGTGGTAGTGTAGGCGGTGGAGTATTGTCGTTGATGTTTATGCTGGTATTGTTCGGAGAGTCCATCACCTTAATATAAAAGATAGGTTATGATAGATTCAAGAAATTTGAAATTTATGGAATGTAAATGTAGTGTTTTGAAAATCATTTCGGTGAAAATTCGGAAAATCGGTAAAATAAGGGGGTTTTCTGTAAAAAGTCAAAATACAAATATCTTATTATAAAAATTAAATATACATATTCTAGCTATATAATTGCTAATATTCGGTGTTTATTGAGCCACTGGTGAAATTTCAAATTTTCTGAAAAATTTTCCGAAATTAATTATTTTAATATTATTTTAAGCCGTCACTAATATATTTAATTAGGGAAAATTAAAAATTGGAATGAGTTGAAACAAATTTTGTGCATCATAAAACATTAAATAAAATTTTATCATGTGGTTTTTGAAATGAAATCGTTTGCCAAAACGGTTTAGAAAATATCGAAGAAAAATGCTTTTTTCGGTGAAATTAGTGTTAATGGGAATTGGGGTATAGCATTTATCTTTTTCCCTTACCCACACTCACCCACACCCACTCTCCCCTCTCCAAATCAGCAGCCCAAGTGCCCCCTCATTTTCCCCACTTGAATTATTAAAAGAAAAATCAAGAGAAGAGTAAAGAAAAAGGGGTTTAATAAAGAAAGAAGCTTGACTTTGTTGACTTTGACCATTCCTTATACCCACACCACTCTCTCTCTCTCTCCCCCTCCCCATTTCCAGCTAACCACACCCTCTTATTGCAGCAGCCCTCTCTCCCCCTCTTATTCTTCTCATTTCACCTCAAAAAAAAATCCACAAAATGCTTAAAATTCCATCAAAAATCAAGCTAAAACTCAAATCCGAGTCCTACCCATTTCTCCTTAACCTATCAAGCATGGATCTTGGTGAAAAGTTTGCATTTTGGAGAAAAGTTTCATGTTGATCTCAAGATGGTTATGAGGTATAAATCTTGTTCTTTTTTTTGAGTTGTTTGTTATTACTTCAAATTATGTTAATGAAGGGTTTAGTTTAGATTTTAAATTTCAAGTCCAAATTCAAGATTAGGGTTTATGAAATTGAAGTGAGGTTTTGTTTTGGAGTTGAATGGTGATCAATTGTGCATAGTTATGTGATGTATTTTTGTATCTTAGGGCATGCAAAATGTAATCTTGTTGCTTAGTGCTAATTGTAACATTAAAATATCCAATTTAGCTTTATTTAAGCAAACTAGTTTTTAGCTTTTGGTTCCAAATGGATGATTTAAAATCTAATTAAGGTTTTGATGACTTTATTAACATTTTAATTTGTTGTTTAGCAATTTAGATCATGCAAAACCAAGCTTAATTGATGAATTGTGAATTTTGCTATAAAAGGTGTTAAAAATTGATATTTTTGCAAACTAGGATTTTGGAAATTATGCAAATTTATGAGAATAAATTATAGAAATGGTTTATATGACTTAGTTATGATATTTAGTGGATATTGTGGCCGCTAAATTTGTTTAAACATCGAGTTTTGTACTAAAACGGTTAATTTTGCTTGCTAGATTTTCGGAAAAATAGCTTTTAAAGTGAGTTTGAGGTTTTTGTGAATTGCAACCTATTTCATATTATAATTAGTGTTTTTGAATGTATAAATGGGTGTGTTTGGGTTTTTCTCGATGGTTTGGCGTTTGTACGCCGACGTCGAGGGTTTTTGGGTCGATTTGTGAAAGCAACCATAGGTTTTGACCTATGTGGGATTCGTGCGTCGTTTTGGTCATGAGTTGGATTTTAATACGATATGGTGCATTATGATATGTAGGTACCCCATGGGGACTTCGAGACGACAAGCAAGCGCGTGACGACGTCGGCACCGGCGAGCGAGGACCAGGTGAGTAGATTTATATCTACGGGGAGAAGTCGAGTGGATGGCGTATAGCACCCCCGCAGTCCGTGGTGGTGTATACGGATGCGTATACACACCAACAATTATTATATGTTATTTGGGATTAATAACGATGTTTAGGATGGATATTGGTGTGTTGGATTATTTTAGTGTTGCGAACCCTAGGGTAGTGTTGCACTACACATACACACCTACATACTTGCATACTTTACTTTCTTGTGCGCAGATTGGGATGTGTATATATGTATATATGCGTGGGTATGGGACTATGCATATGTACATTCATATACGCATGCATGGATAATGAGGATAGTACTTGGGATTTAAGATGAGTCGATGAGATTTGATTTGAGGCCGTGAGATCGGTGGTATAGCAGGGTAAGTATTTGAGATACGACATGACGTTGTAGCGGGTCCTTGACATAGTGTTTCACACACGTGCATGCATACTTAGGCGGTATCAGTATTGTACTAGACGTAGATCAGTACCCCGATCATGATATTTGATAAAGAGGATACCAGATGAATAGTATGATGAATGTGATATTGACCCGTACCCCGATTTGGGATGCCGTATGACGGATTTACGTACGAGCTATATATTGATGATTGATCCGCACTCTTGACTTGGGATGTCTAATTATAGATATGGTATCGGATATGATATTATTGAGGCGGGATCACCGACTAATATATATACAGGTATGTATATGTATCGACTCAGATGTTAGGCGGTTTCCTTACCGGTAGTCCAGCTTGTTAGCTTAGCCCTTTAGTTTAGTTTAGTTGTTAGATTAGATTCGATTCTTACCTATTTCAAAAACTAGCGAATCGTGGGTATTTTAAAAGACAGCCCAAGGGATCCTACGGATATTTCAAAAGAAGTATCTTTTCATAAAACACCGTAGCCCCTATTTTTAAAACCCCATGATTCGTGTTATTTCAAAAGGCACCATTTGTAGGACTTATATTAGATTAATGCAGGTTAGTTACAGTTGCATCTAGTATTCAGCTCCCGCTTATTATTGTGGTTCGCTTCGCATCGCATACTTATGTTATAATTTCTTATTGCAATGTTGATATCATATTGTTAGGATACCAGCACCATTACCGATGATGCGTATGTACCACGTACACTTACTTGCCGGCTCACACACATCTTCATCGGTAATTGCCATGTCACGTACACCTTAGAAAATATTATTGCTTGACTTAGCTTGTTAGTTAGTAATTTGACATGATATTAGTGTACCTGCCTTATATGCCAGCTTAACATTGTAGTTATTACTTATCCCTTCATGCATACTGTTATTCATTGTTATGCCTATATTCATGGTTTTACATGCTATTGATGATTTGGATTCGGATTTCCATGAGATTTTCTGGATTTGGGGGGAAAACCGCAAAACTTATATAAACTGATTTCTCTCTTTTTAAATAAAAAAGTGCGGTTTTTTCCCATGGTGTATGAGTCGTCCACCATGAGTTTGCTGATGGATTTCGAGACCCGATTCGAGGAGACGGATGAACCGTTTCGGGTACATGGTGGACCCGGTAAGGTACCCCGAGGCAAGAAGCGCGTGATGATGATGATGTGAGCCTGGCAGGGGAGCACTACCTACCGGTGATTTTACCCGACGCGTCGGATATCCGGAGGATACCGTCATGGTCTTGAGATGGATGGTAGGGGCCGGTCTGGACTGACGGCGCCCTAGATATTGTGATTGAGACATTGAGATTTCGAGATATTGAGGTACAGAGACTGTGATACAGAGATATCGAGATTTTGGGATTACGTTTTATGCCGATGCTAGGCACTGTTTCATGCTGATTTCATTATGATACCTCATTTTAAAAATACAAGGAAATCTCACTAAATTATGAAAACAGTTTCTTCATTTACATGTATTCTGTTTTCATGCATTCATACCTCATTCATATGATATATTTCTACCTGAGGCGCTGACACAGGCACATGAGATTACACTCAGGTTAGATATTTACCCTAGCCATTGTTATAGGCTGCATGTTATATACATATTTGAGGATATATTATGATCATTGACCTAGGATTGCGTTATTTATGCGATTTCTGTGCGTAGATGTTTTTCTATTCACGAGTTGGCAACTCACCCCCGTTGTGCCCCAGTTTCTTGCAGGTTTGCCGTACAGGTTTCATTACGGCTTTGCGGGCATAGTTTCCTTCGGGTGATTTGCTAGTAGGTGGGTTTACTTGTATCGTACCCCCATTATATATCTTGTATATCATTATTCTGTTGTATCTAGAAGTTCCATCAACCAAACATGTGTTATTTTTGAGATAGAGACCAGTGATGTTATTCTTTCGACCTTAGAGTCGCGCGTTGTATTTCTATGGTTTTCTTGTTGTTTTGAGTTGCTTTTGAGTTTTGATCCTCGCCCTTGGCGTTGTATATTATATTGCTTGTGTGGTTGTGACCGTCGATTGACGAAGAGCTAGCTCCCGCTTGGGGATGCCTTTTTATTGATTTCGTATACTATTCATGTTGTATCCCGTTTGGGAGCCAGTATTTACAAAGAAGACTCTGCCGAAATTTTCAGGAAATACTTGATGTTTTTAAAACCGCATAACTCGGCTTATGCTATTAAAACTACTTGATTTTAAATTGGTTTTCCTTCATTCTACTACTTTTCTTGGTTTGGATTTCTGGGTTTTCGGTTTACTTAGATTGCGTACGCCTCGAGACGTTCGTAGTTTAAGTGCCGGTCATGTTCCGTACTTTCGGGTCGTGACAAAGTTGGTATCAGAGCGTTAGGTTTTTACCTTCGGAGCGTAGGATGACCCTTGGTTGATGGAATAGGTGACTAAAGTAGAGTGACGTACCGTAGGTATGTTCCGCGGCATATTTACAATACGCTACTCCACTTAAGAAGCCTTAGGATGTACATTTCTTTGCTCAGTATTATATTCATTCCGATCTAGCCTCATCAGTACCAGTTATGGTTTTGCTGCCACGATTACGGGCAGGGAGAGCTACAGCTAGAGTTGCGATCAGCACGAGCTCGTCATGAACGAGGACTGACCAGGGCGAAATTTCGGCGACACGCGATTGCGAAGATGTGTCTTTTTACTGTGTTTCCGTGCCACGAGCGTTTAGCGGATCGCCTTTATGAGGTTACTCGGATGTGTGGATCGACACTAGAGGATTGGGCCAATGATAGAGGCCAGCCAGATTTTGATGACCGTTGGTGTATTGCTTACTCATGATGATTGAGGCACTGTTCAGCGTGCAGACGAGTGAGCCAGTTGTTCCTGCGAGCGACGAGATATTGCCCTATATGTTGGAGCTATTGCAGCACAAGTTATACTAAGAGATGATAGAAGGTCGCTAGTCACCCGAGGATGAATGACTAGGACATGTGGTTCGTTCGCCTACCCGATGAGATGTCATCAGATAGATTGATTCCAGCAAGAGACGACTTCACGCGGAGACATTGAGAGTCGACAGAGACGATCGAATGTCAGAAACCTATTATTCCAAGTTTCAAGTAGTCGGAAAGATATGCAGGCAATTCTATGGTCCCTCTAGAAGAATGAAACCCTAACTCGACTTAATGACCGTGTGAAAGCCTTTGAACCTTAGGGTTTGTGGCAGTTCCACGGCGCCATTAGTGAGGCTTGGGTTTGCCCTTCTACGGCTGGACCACCGATGCTGTGGTACGTACTCGATACTATTAAACTGTGCCGAAGAGGTTGAGCTCTTGGGGGATTATGAAGTTTTGACGACTCGATCGGATGGCTCGACTTAATTCGGATGCTAGGTGGTGAGATGCATTTCTTGGGAGACTCCCGATATGAGGATAGTCGTTGGAGCTCAGTCCATGTAGCCACGATGAGACGAATCCGAAGCAGTCGACATTAGAGAAAGTGGAGTAAAGAGGTCTTGATGAGACGACGTTCCACTCCGCCGACATCAGAGTTGCGATACGTATGCCGAGGCATTGTACTTGGGTATACCTTCCAGAAGGAGTCGCGTTGAGTATGCAGCCGTTCCAGAACGAGAACAGATCTAGTAAGGGACGATGACTTCCGGACAGTTCGGCAGAGACGAGATTTGGGAGAGATCTCGATAGGACCTTTCTGGAATAAATTACGAGAAGACTTGGACCCAGTAGCGGTCATGTTATGCACACCGGCAGGCCAGAGTTCGGGATCGTCGACGAGACATGCTATGAGTGACCACGGCAGTTGGCCAGAGATTCTTGGAGGATGTGCTTGAGCGGGACTATTCCGCCATACTCGATTTGCGTATTTTGGGCGATTTATTCGCATGATTGATTTTGATGATTGAGTTTCATGATATTTGTCTTCATGGACCATGGTTGCACCTGCTGAGTGTTTACGATTTTTGCACGGTTGTTGCACTTGATATCATTTTCGTGCCTTGGTTCTCATGTTTGAGATTATATGGATTTCATACAGTTGAGTTGATTGTGCGTATATACGCACACGATTTGGTTTTTGCACTCGGTATAGTTCATATATGCTTGCAGTGCAGTGTTACGTATGTTGTGCATTTAGATGCCCTGGACTTCGATTTGGATGGTGATGTTCGATATTTGTTTTTGTGCACCTTGTGCACCTGATTGGATTTTGCGTATATTCGGCACTTGATATTGGATTTCATGATTTCGTGCACGATGGATGCACCTGATTTGGATTTTCGCGCATGTTGGGCGCATGTTTTGAAGTGTGATTTTGGTGCACACCGGATGCACTAAATCGAGATTTTTCATGCATGTCAGATGCACCTGATTTTGCTGTCAGGCACACACATTGCCTACGACAGATGCTTTGTGCACACCCGATGCACTTAGATCTTGTTTCTGTGCACTTGTATGGCACGTATTTGGATTTTGATTTCCGTGCGCACCAAACGCACGTAGTACTCATACGCGTATTTTGGGATTGATTTTTCCTATAGAGCGGTACATTTTTATGATATTTACTATGTGTTTTCATACTGGGCAGGACTAGTCAGAGAACAGTACCTGAATATATTTGGCATTCATTTCCTTCAGATATTTACATATATAGATTTGATATTTACGTGTGTAGTTCCGATTTATAGCATATTGGTTTTGTATTGGATTTGACATTTGTGTCTTTACCATGACTCCAATGATGGCGGGATGCTTGACGGAGTTTTGATTTTGAGTTATATGCTCATTGCTCATGAGCATGCATTGCGCTATGATGCGTATTATGTACTTATGGTTTCGGAGCCCCGACGACTTGATGATTTTGCTTAGATGTTTTTGTATTTAGGGGGAGTTTGAATTTAAATTCGGGGACCGAATTTCTTTAAGGGGGGAAGATTGTAGCGTTTTGAAAATCGTTTCGGTGAAATTTCGGAAAATCGGTAAAATAAGGGGGTTTTCTGTAAAACGTCAAAATACAAATATCTTATTATAAAAATTAAATATACATATTCTAGCTATGTAATTGCTAATATTTGGTGTTTATTGAGCCACTGGTGAAATTTCAAATTTTCTGAAAAATTTTCCGAAATTAATTATTTTAATATTATTTTAAGCCGTCACTAATATATTTAATTAGGGAAAATTACAAATTGGAATGAGTTGAAACAAATTTTGTGCATCATAAAACATTAAATAAAATTTTATCATATGGTTTTTGAAATGAAATCGTTTGCCAAAACGGTTTAGAAAATATCGAAGAAAAAGGCTTTTTTTTCGGTGAAATTAGTGTTAATGGGAATTGGGGTATAGCATTTATCTTTTTCCCTTACCCACACTCACCCACACCCTCTCTCCCCTCTCCAAATCAGCAGCCCAAGTGCCCCCTAATTTTCCCCACTTGAATTGTTAAAAGAAAAATCAAGAGAAGAGTAAAGAAAAAGGGGTTTAATAAAGAAAGAAGCTTGACTTTGTTGACTTTGACCATTCCTTATACCCACACCACTCTCTCTCTCCCTCCCCCTCCCCATTTCCAGCTGACCACACCCTCTTATTGCAGCAGCCCTCTCCCCCCCCCCCCTCTTATTCTTCTCATTTCACCTCAAAAAAAAATCCACGAAATGCTTAAAATTCCATCAAAAATCAAGCTAAAACTCAAATCCGAGTCCTACCCATTTCTCCTTAACCTATCAAGCATGGATCTTGGTGAAAAGTTTGCATTTTGGAGACAAGTTTCATGTTGATCTCAAGATGGTTATGAGGTATAAATCTTGTTCTTTTTTTTGAGTTGTTTGTTATTACTTCAAATTATGTTAATGAAGGGTTTAGTTTAGATTTTAAATTTCAAGTCCAAATTCAAGATTAGGGTTTATGAAATTGAAGTGAGGTTTTGTTTTGGAGTTGAATGGTGATCAATTGTGCATGGTTATGTAATGTATTTTTGTATCTTAGGGCATGCAAAATGTAATCTTGTTGCTTAGTGCTAATTGTAACATTAAAATATCCAATTTAGCTTTATTTAAGCAAACTAGTTTTTAGCTTTTGGTTCCAAATGGGTGATTTAAAATCTAATTAAGGTTTTGATGACTTTATTAACATTTTAATTTGTTGTTTAGCAATTTAGATCATGCAAAACCAAGCTTAATTGATGAATTATGAATTTTGCTATAAAAGGTGTTAAAAATTGATATTTTTGCAAACTAGGATTTTGGAAATTATGCAAATTTATGAGAATAAATTATAGAAATGGTTTATATGACTTAGTTATGATATTTAGTGGATATTGTGGCCGCTAAATTTGTTTAAACATCGAGTTTTGTACTAAAACGGTTAATTTTGCTTGCTAGATTTTCGGAAAAATAGCTTTTAAAGTGAGTTTGAGGTTTTTGTGAATTGCAACCTATTTCATATTATAATTAGTGTTTTTGAATGTATAAATGGGTGTGTTTGGGTTTTTCTCGATGGTTTGGCGTTTGTACGCCGACGTCGAGGGTTTTTGGGTCGATTTGTGAAAGCAACCATAGGTTTTGACCTATGTGGGATTCGTGCGTCGTTTTGGTCATGAGTCGGATTTTAATGCGATATGGTGCGTTATGATATGTAGGTACCCCATGTGGACTTCGAGACGATAAGCAAGCGCGTGACGACGTCGGCACCGGCGAGCGAGGACCAGGTGAGTAGATTTATATCTACGGGGAGAAGTCGGGTAGATGGCGTATAGCACCCCCGCAGTCCGTGGTGGTGTATACGGATGCGTATACACACCAACAATTATTATATGTTATTTGGGATTAATAACGATGTTTAGGATGGATATTGGTGTGTTGGATTATTTTAGTGTTGCGAACCCTAGGGTAGTGTTGCACTACACATACACACCTACATACTTGCATACTTTACTTTCTTGTGCGCAGATTGGGATGTGTATATATGTATATATGCGTGGGTATGGGACTATGCATATGTACATTCATATACGCATGCATGGATAATGAGGATAGTACTTGGGATTTAAGATGAGTCGATGAGATTTGATTTGAGGCCGTGAGATCGGTGGTATAGCAGGGTTCGTATTTGAGATACGACATGACGTTGTAGCGGGTCCTTGACATAGTGTTTCACACACGTGCATGCATACTTAGGCGGTATCAGTATTGTACTAGACGTAGATCAGTACCCCGATCATGATATTTGATAAAGAGGATACCAGATGAATAGTATGATGAATGTGATATTGACCCGTACCCCGATTTGGGATGCCGTACGACGGATTTACGTACGAGCTATATATTGATGATTGATCCGCACTCTTGACATGGGATGTCTGATTATAGATATGGTATCGGATATGATATTATTGAGGCGGGATCACCGACTAATATATATACAGGTATGTATATGTATCGACTCAGATGTTAGGCGGTTTCCTTACCGGTAGTCCAGCTTGTTAGCTTAGCCCTTTAGTTTAGTTTAGTTGTTAGATTAGATTCGATTCTTACCTATTTCAGACTAGCGAATCGTGGGTATTTTAAAAGACAGCCCAAGGGATCCTACGGATATTTCAAAAGACGTATCTTTTCATAAAACACCGTAGCCCCTATTTTCAAAACCCCATGATTCATGTTATTTCAAAAGACACCATTTGTAGGACTTATATTAGATTAATGCAGGTTAGTTACAGTTGCATCTAGTATTCAGCTCCCGCTTATTATTGTAGTTCGCTTCGCATCGTATACTTATGTTATAATTTCTTATTGCAATGTTGATATCATATTGTTAGGACACCAGCACCATTACCGATGATGCGTATGTACCACGTACACTTACTTGCCGGCTCACACACATCTTCATCGGTAATTGCCATGTCACGTACACCTTAGAAAATATTATTGCTTGACTTAGCTTGTTAGTTAGTAATTTGACATGATATTAGTGTACCTGCCTTATATGCCAGCTTAACATTGTAGTTATTACTTGTCCCTTCATGCATACTGTTATTCATTGTTATGCCTATATTCATGGTTTTACATACTATTGATGATTTGGATTCGGATTTCCATGAGATTTTCTGGATTTGGGGGGAAAACCGCAAAACTTATATAAACTGATTTCTCTCTTTTTAAATAAAAAAGTGCGGTTTTTTCCCATGATGTATGAGTCGTCCACCATGAGTTTGCTGATGGATTTCGAGACCCGATTCGAGAAGACGGATGAACCGTTTCGGGTACATGGTGGACCCGGTAAGGTATCCCGGGGCAAGAAGCGCGTGATGATGATGATGTGAGCCTGGCAGGGGAGCACTACCTACCGGTGATTTTACCCGACGCGTCGGATATCCGGAGGATACCGTCGTGGTCTTGAGATGGATGGTAGGGGCCGGTCTGGACTGACGGCGCCCTAGATATTGTGATTGAGACATTGAGATTTCAAGATATTGAGGTACAGAGACTGTGATACAGAGATATCGAGATTTTGGGATTACGTTTTGTGCCGATGCTAGGCACTGTTTCATGCTGATTTCATTATGATACCTCGTTTTAAAAATACAAGGAAATCTCACTAAATTATGAAAACAGTTTCTTCATTTACATGTATTCTGTTTTCATGCATTCATACCTCATTCATATGATATATTTCTACCTGAGGCACTGACACAGGCACATGAGATTACACTCAGGTTAGATATTTACCCTAGCCATTGTTATAGGCTGCATGTTATATACATATTTGAGGATATATTATGATCATTGACCTAGGATTGCGTTATTTATGCGATTTCTGTGCGTAGATGTTTTTCTATTCACGAGTTGGCAACTCACCCCCGTTGTGCCCCAGTTTCTTGCAGGTTTGCCGTACAGGTTTCATTACGGCTTTGCGGGCATAATTTCCTTCGGGTGATTTGCTAGTAGGTGGGTTTACTTGTATCGTACCCCCATTATATATCTTGTATATCATTATTCTGTTGTATCTAGAAGTTCCATCAACCAAACATGTGTTATTTTTGAGATAGAGACCAGTGATGTTATTCTTTCGACCTTAGAGTCGCGCGTTGTATTTCTATGGTTTTCTTGTTGTTTTGAGTTTCTTTTGAGTTTTGATCCTCGCCCTTGGCGTTGTATATTATATTGCTTGTGTGGTTGTGACCGTCGATTGACGAAGAGCTAGCTCCCGCTTGGGGATGCCTTTTTATTGATTTCGTATACTATTCATGTTGTATCCCGTTTGGGAGCCAGTATTTACAAAGGAGACTCTGCCGAAATTTTCAGGAAATACTTGATGTTTTTAAAACCGCATAACTCGGCTTATGCTATTAAAACTACTTGATTTTAAATTGGTTTTCCTTCACTCTACTACTTTTCTTGGTTTGGATTTCTGGGTTTTCGGTTTACTTAGATTACGTACGCCTCGAGACGTTCGTAGTTTAAGTGCCGGTCATATTCCGTACTTTCGGGTCGTGACAGTAAATGTTTGTTGAACTCATTAATTCTTGTGGTATATTGTTTACGACTTCATGTAGAACTGACCTGCATGAGCCACCAACAAAACATGTCACCCCCCGCTTCCTAATAGACGGAAACAATGACGTGGCAAGCCCGAGGCATATTTATTCAAAGAAGATCATTCCTTAAATAAATATACTAAACGTATTGAAAAAATAATACAAAATGCAAGAATAAATAGAGACTATAAAATTTTTCAACAAATATCTTTATTTACATTCAAATTCTAATATTTACAAGTACATGAGTTTCAACTGGAAAGTAAATACAATAAAGGAAAATGCCTAAACATGCGGCATATATAAGTTGAATAGAAAGTGAGGCCAAGCTAATCCTGAGGAGCAATCCGGTTGTAGTCTTCCTCTACGGCCTCCACTTCCTTCGTCTCGACCGTATCTGATGAACATTCCAAGAAAAATAAGGGTAGGCGGAATGCCTGTCAGCGAACCAGCACTCGGTAAGTCCTAAGGATAAAGCAAGAGTAAAAGAATGACAAGTGTAGAATATATATATATATATGATGAGTAAAAGTATATGATCATGGCTAAATATGTACTATAGGTCTCTATATGATCACTAAGTTAACGTTAAGTTCCAAGTGTGAATGTCAAAACAGCTGTAGAAGTATTCACGAGCTCAAGAGTGGGGCCCCAGGAGCAAGGAAACACGGACCAATTTCATGTGTTAGCATCGGGGCTCTAGGTTATGGATGAGTCAACCCGACTGATATTCGAGTAAAATAAAAAAGGTTAATACGAGACTCCTGAAGCTCTGTTGGATTCACACAAGAAACTATCCCAAACACCCAGAGTATAATATATATTATAATTGTAAGATAGCCTTACTTGATTGGATTGGTTGATTATAACATGATTTGATCGAAACCATAGATTGCAAAAGGTGAAATAATGAAGTCGAGTGAGTCACATAATGTGCGAGTCATGTCAATTGCAATCTTGGTTGAGTCAAGTTAGTTCGAGGAGACAGGATTCGAGTTCATGTTCAAGTTTAGATTCGAGTTAGGTTAGAGTTCGAGTTTGTGTTCGAGTTCGAGTTCAAGTTTAGATTCAAGTTTGGATTCGAGTTCAGGTTTTTTCATATGAATTGATTTAAACTGTTAAAAATTTTATGTTTAGGAGAAATCGGCAACTGCTGCACATGGACGGCAGCATTTGTGTCTTTTTCCAAGACAATTGTCATTGATAACTCCGTTAAGTTGTCTAACATGAATAGGCAAGTACTCACTTTCTCCTGCTCTCTGGGGCCCAAGAGAAATGATACCGCTAAAATCTATATTAATTTAGAGTTCTTAAATATTGTTTGCATATCTCGAGGGGATTTTATGAAAAATACTTTATTATAATTTAAAAATAAATCTTGAGGATGATTTATAATATTTAGGGTTTTCATGAACATGTATTTTAATTGTTGTGGTGTTTTGGTGATAAAACCTAAATTTTAAAAATTTATGGTATTTTTATGAAAACTTACTCTTTTTGGAAACTGGATGGGTTTTTTTATTAAAATTCTAATATTTCATTAAAAATATAGTTTCAAAATTTGTTTTTATTGAAAAATACGAATTCATAGTTTTATAAAATTTCTAACGTTTAGTTTTTATTTAAAAAAGTCGTATTCGTTAAAAACCGTATTTTTATTTCCTTTCGAGACCGAATACTCCGTTAGGAGTTTTGCATCTTTCTTTACTTTCCCAAAGATGTGTGATAATCCACACCATCCATTAGCGGGTCTCATAACGAGGGTTGTAGAGGCACAATTGCCAAGGAATTAAAATATCGATTAAAAGAAACCCTTTTTGTAAAAATATGGTATTTTAATATAAAACCTATTCTTAGAATTAACCATACATCTAGAATATCGTGCAATGAAACCAGTGTACGTGTGGGGTAGTTTGTTACCCCGTGAATTTTCCTAAGGTATTTATGCTATTATCGAAATAACGGTTATACTATAGTTCATGGTATTTTTCTGAAAAATTCATGTTATGATTATTTCTCATGGAAAAATTTATTACACTAAAAGCTAAATTGATGTGAATAAAATTAAAAGTGGTTTTATAGTGTTGTTGTGATTTATTTTACTTATCAAGTAGGTGAAAAGGTTTGAAAAGAAAATAATATCGGTTCTAACTCCACTTTACCGATATGTTTTAAAAATTCGATTTTAGTTGAAAAGATTGAGAGGGGGAAGGGACTTACGGTTTTATAATGTCAAGAGAAGAGTAAGGTAGAGAGAGGGGGCTCCGTGGGATCGCGGTAGCTCCGGAATCGACTCCGATCTTCAACGAAAGAAAACTTGATTGCTAACTCCACTTGGCTCCACTTGCACTTAGAAAATTTTGGGAGAAATTTGATAGAAATTTCAGAATGAGAGAGAGCTAGGGTATGAGGTGGTATTTATAGGGTAAAAATGAGAGAGTGTATGAAATAAAATGAATTAAAATAGATTTAATGGTGTTAATTAGGGATTTGAAATGTCTCTGTTTGATTGCAAGAAAATCAAACAGTGCAGGGGAGTTGAGAGGAGCTGAAGGGATGAGTGTGCAAAGCACGGAGTGATTTGGAGCAAAGAGAACCGTCAGTGGCGGCCATATGGGGGAAATAGGCGGTCGGATTTGGGTGGTTTGCCTCGATATTCATGCCACGTGTATAGATGTGTGTTTACATCTCTTTGTGCATGTTTGATTTTTCTGAAACCTTTCATTTCTCCGTGAATTGCACGTGAAACTCTTGGGCTTCCGAGAAATTTAAAAAGAAAAATCTTAAAAATAATTGGGACTAATGGGATTCGAACACATAGGCTATGTCACAGCAGTGTAGAGGCTTTACTAGTGCACTACGAGTTGCATCTTGCTTTTATTGAACAAAAATAACTTATTACTCTTCAACATGGTGAAATGCCCTTTCTATACATTCAAACAAATAATTCTGTACAGAGATTTCAGAGTCGTTACAAGAGTAGACTGGACTTGTAAGTTCATCAATGATGAGGCATTACATGGCACAACTAGTTCAATCTCTAATCCATACAGTTCTTGTTGTAGTCTCCATTGAGCGGTGAGGTTCATTGACAAAGGCAGGTGACTAAGTGTATCGGTAACTACGTTCACCTTTCCAGGATGATATCATACGTTGATGTCGAAGTCTTCCATGAGCTCTAGCCATCTTCTCTGTCGTATATTGAGTTCCTTCTGAGTAAACACATATTTCATACTCTTGTGGTCGGTGTATATATCTACTCGCTCTCCCAAAAGGTAGTGACGCCAAATCTTGAGTGTGAAAACCATAGCTACCAATTCCAGATCATGTGTTGGATAGTTGCGCTCATGAATTTTTAACTATCTTGATGCAAAAGCCATAGCCTTTCCATGCTGATGTAGAACACATCATAATTCCTTACCGGACGCATTACAATGTACATCGAATCCGCAAAATCGATCCGATATTACGAGAATAGGTGCAGAGGTTAATCTCGACTTGAGTTCTACAAAAGTTTTCTCATATACTTTTGACCATACGAATGCTTCATCTTTACGTGTAAGCTTAGTCAGGGATATTATGATCTTTGAAAATCCTTCGATGAATCGTCTGTAATATTCTGCTAAGCCCAAGAAGTTTCTTATATCTTTCACCGTCTTTGGTGTCAGTCACTCACTGACAGCTGACACCTTAGCCGGATCCACAGAGTTTTCTTTGCCTGAAACGATGTGTTCGAGAAATCCGACTTGGTTTAATTGAAATTCACACTTGCTGTATTTAGCATAGTGTAAGAGTACAGTAGCGCCCCGGCCGTCTTTCCGAGGCCAAAATGCGGAAACGAAAACTTTTTCAAAACTTGAAACCGGCGCTATCGTATGCTTAAAACCCGGATCGAACCATTAATCTACAACTAGCTATCTAGAGAAGGGATAGAAAGGCTATACCGATCGATCCGTGTCTTTCGGTCTTTGGCCACCATCCCAAGCTCCTCGCGGCATCTCCGGTCTCGATCTCCTCGTCGGAAAGGGCACCACATCATCGATTCTTTTTACGGGCTCCCGCTTCATCCAAAGAAACTCGGGCACGAAGCATGCTAGCCGACGTGTCCAAGGTGATGTAGAGAATGTTTGTGATCACTTTGTCTCTTGCATCCATTGATTTGGATGGAGGTTAGAGGTGTTGCCATTGATGGAGATAATGAGCTAGAGGAAGAAGAAGAACTTTTCCTTTTGTTGTTCTATGATAAAATGAGAGCAAGAATGAAATAATACAAGAGCTAACATATACATGGCTGCCCTTCCTCTCTCCTCTTATCATATCAACCTTAAATCAATCACATAATGTGATATTAGCACATAAAAAGAGATCATGAGTCACTAATGAAATCCATGTCACATTAAATGCACAAAATGATGATTTCTAGCTCATAATTTCCATATGCAAACATTAATCCAAATGTTTGCAAAAATAAAAAGATACGGCAACATCTAAAGTAAACTCGTGATGGATCACAAGGATACCCCTCACCTGTATATACATACCTGCATCCGCATTCCGACTGAATGCGAATGCGATGAGACTAAAGTAATCCAACAAATCTAATACTAGGATCCGGCTTAATCCAAAGCCCACTAGTATGATCCGTCCGATCATGATCCGTGCACTACTGCACGTATATGATCGAACCCTGCCATATATCATACGCCCTCTATAACGTTTCGCCCGAAACTTGAGAAACTGTCTGTGGGGGACTCTAAATACTCGTCAATACTTTGGCTGTGGATTTAACTACTAGCACGTCAGAGGTATTAGCCATACGTAACGGGCTACCAGGTATTGAACAAAAGGGAGGTCGATGAGCGAACTCATCCTGACACCCTACTGAGCCTGTCAGTGACAATATCCGTACAGTCCGGTCCGTTCGTCTATAAGCATCGCATGTCGGGCCTAGGGAGTTGGTAAATGTCAGACCCCCAAAAGCGGTACAAGTCGTATTGGAGTGTAGCCCAGAACACCCTGAGATACTACTGGAATACCTACCAGTAAATCTCCTGCCTTGGCCAAGGACTTCGTGTAATGGCTTCCTAGACACAGCGCGATCTCACCCCCAATACCGGGAGAGACGAAACCCCTGCCGATCCGCTCACTGCCTCCATGTGGCTCGGAACTGTACCCAACTAAAACCTGTTTGCACGACTCCTTTGAGCCGTGGTAGGGTAGTAATCAAAGCACAGTGGGAACTTACATGAGACGAATGACGATCTCAGGTCGATGAACTAACCTGTACACATGTCACCAGGGAACTGCTATCTGCCGTCAGGTATAATACCAACTAGCATGTTCCCGGCGAGTCCTGTCCGGTGTACTCATAATCTAATGAGCACCTGTATACATCTTAGGTGAACCAACTGACACCAATGGCTTGTGAGACCGGCCACCAATTTTCGTCGGGGTCTCGACTGTATACACTAGTCTACTAACGGAGTATCGATGCCCAGTCTCGAAACTCCCACGACTAGGGACCACTTTAAGGATGTGCTTATAGACTATCCAACTCTCACGTATATGATCGCCATCATACTGCTGGTAGTCAAGCAAGAATCCTAAGGTCTCTATCAACGTGTAATAGCGACCTGTAAGGTCACCTAAAGCAGTACACGATGATAAAGATAAACCATGGTAGTATACTATTCTCCATTAACGTGTAACAGTGAACCACAATGTCACCTAAAGCATGTACACGATGATAGAGAAAAACCAGATAGTATACAATCATCCTGAGTAAGATTGTCCTACCGGCATAGGTCCTCCCTCAATCATTGCAATCGCGTGCCTGTGATCCAATAATTGACTCTGAGGACACTATATCCAACACATAGAACTAATGCTGTCGTAGTGTCTCCAGGACAATGCGTAAGTGCTCGGCGTGCTCTTTCTGATTTTGAATATATCAGGATGTCGTTGATGAAGATAACAACAAATTTATCTAAGTACTCTCGGAAAACTTGGTTCATCAAATTCATAAAAATGGCTGGTGCATTGGTCACTCCAAATGACATTACGAGATATTCATAATGGCAATAGCGGGTTCTAAACACCATATTCAGAATGTCTAACTCCTTGACCTTCCCTGATGATAGCCTGAATGAAGATCTAACTTTGAGAAGACATAAGATCCACTTAGCTGATCGAAAAGGTCATCGATGCGAGATAGTGAATAGTTGTTCTTAATTTTCACTTCGTTCAGTGCTTGATAATCCACGCAGATCCGGTAGGTACCTTCCTTTTTCTTCACTAGCAGTACCGGAGCTCCCCAACTTGAGGTACTGGGTTTGATCCAACTTTTCTTCAGGAGTTCGTCCAACTGAATACGGATCACTTTCAGTCCCTCCGGACATAGACGATATAGAGCTTTTATTACAGGTTGTGCACCTGGTTGTAAATCATTGCCAAACTCTAAAACTCGATCAGGAGGCAAACCTGTAATGTCTTCAGAGAATGCATTCTCGAACTCTCTAACGACCTCTGGCTTCAATTTTTCTTCTTGCAACGCTGCAATCTCTGCTTTCTTTGGTTTTGCTCAGTAGATGCCAGACTCCAAACTCCGGTCTCCTCTTTTGAAATAGAACACTGGGTGATCTGGTATTTCAAACACTACCCTCCTTTAGCGACAGTCGATGGTAGCAAAGAAAGTTCCCAGCCAGTCCATTCCCAAGACTACGTTAAAATTCGGTATGTCCATTACCTTGAAGTCCGTATAGAATTCTCGACTACAGACGACCACTGGATATAAATCGTATCCCGAGGTTGCTTTTAGAATGTCGTTCCTTGAACTGACATTCCAGCTGGATACGAGCGTCTTAACTGGGATCGCATGAGTTCTTACGAATTGTTGCGACATGAAGCAATGCGATGCTCCAGTATCGAAGAGCACGAGTGCGAGTAGGGTAGCTACTAAGATTGTACCTAAATCGCGTGGGATAGGTTTAGGTATAAAAATATAGATAGCTAGGAATTGAAATAGCTTAGAAGGAAAAGAGGAAGAGATTTACCGGTGATAACCTGACTCGAATCTTCCGCCTCTTCGACCGACATAGTGAAAGCTTAGCGTCGCGGCACGCTCCTCTGTGCCTAGTTAAATACTCGGCGTTAAGTTTGAGTGGTCTCGGTGCGGAGAGTTGGAGCCGGTAGAGCTAACCTGGTAGGAGGAGCTTGAATCGCCGGTCTAATTGGAGGGTTATTAGTCCCTCGGTTCTGGGGCATGCTCCGATAGTGTGAGTAGAAAACCCACAGAGCAAGCACAAGTTGTTCACCTTACGGCAGTTCTACACTAGGTGCCCTGTTCTTTTGCAGTTGTTGCAAAAGTCTGGCTTGTTGTTGGCAAACGAACCTCCTGGCCTCCGAGATGGTCAGTTGAAAGCTGGCCCAGAAGAGGCTCCTCCTGTGATCTGGTGCAAAGGGCATTTCACACCGACCAACTGCGGCCTGCCCTTCTTTTTCACAACTGCCTCATAATGTCTGGCAACCTTCAAAGCAAGCTCGTGGATTGGGAAATCCCTGCAGCTAGTGCAGCTTGGATTTCAGGATCCAACCCCTGCTGGAATCGTCGTGCCCGGATCTCGGCAGTGGGAATGAGATGCGCAGCGAACCTGTTACGACCTCTAGTTAGCAGTTTTTAAGTGAGATAGGAAAATTTAACTTAATGCTATAGCTTACCTGCTGAGCATGGTAAACTCGGCATTGTATTCGTCCACAGACTTGACCCACATCGAGCATTGTTGTAGATGGATGAATTATCGCTCCATGTTAAAGCGGGAAGTCTCCAGATTGTATTTTGCATCGAAGAGGTCTTTGAATGTTTTCCACTCAATTGGTTGTTCGAGACGGCTCTCCTCTGCCTTCCACCATATCCTGGTATTATCTGTTAGTTGCAACTTAGCAACTCTTACTCAAGCTATATCTGACACTTGAGCCGCTGTCCGGTCATCCTCAATCACTTGAGCTCATTCTTCCTATTCAAGAGGGATCTTTTTACCCCAGAAGTTCTTTGGGTGTAGCGCCCAAAATTTCTTAACTCCAGGTACCTCTGCCTCAGGGCAAACAAGTTCTTGGTGCATGAAGCTTTTCTGCTCCCGCAGTCTCTCCAATAGGCTTGTGATAGCCTCAAGAAGTACCGTTTGTTTATTGATAGGCACTGCAGTGGTAGGTGGTGGTGGTAGTGTAGGGAATGGAGTGTTGTCGTTGACGTTGGAGCTGGTATTGTTCGGAGAGTCCATCACCTTGAAATAAAAGACAGATTATGATAGATTCAAGAAATTTGAAATGCAAGGAATGTAAATATTTGTTGAATTTATTAATTCTTGTGGTATATTGTTTACGACTTCATTCAGAACTGACCTGCATAGGCCACCAATAAAAACCTGTCACATCCCACTTCCCAGTTGATGGAAACGGTGACGTGGAAAGTCTGCAGCATATTTATCCAAAGAAGATCATTCCCTAAATAAATACACTAAGCGTATTGAAACAATAATACACAATGTAAGAATAAATGGAGACCGTAAAATATTCAACAAATATTTTTATTTATATTCAAACTTGAAATATTTACAAATATAAGAGTTCAACTGAAAAGTAAGTACAATAACAGAAATGCCTAAACAGGTGGTATACATGAAAAGAAAAGATAAGCTAGTCTAAACCTGAGTAGTGTGCTAGTCGTACTCTTCCGCTGTGGCGTCCACCTCCTCAATCCTAACAGTATCTGACGAACATTCCAAGAAAATAAAGATGGATGGAATGCCCGTCGGCGAACTAGCGCTCAGTAAGTCCCAAAGTATGGTAAAACTGAAAAATGACAAGTATAGAATAATCATGAAGTAATGTATATGACGAGTAAAAGTATGTGAAAATGAGCATGCGTATATGTATTATAGGTCTCTATATGGTCACTATGTTAATGTTAAGTTCCAAGTGTGAATGTCAACGCAACCGTAGAAGTATTCATAAGCTTAAAAGTGGGGCCCCAGGAGGAAGGAAACACGGGCTCATTTCATGTGTTAATATCAGGACTTCAAGTTGTGGAGAAGTCGACCCGACTGAGATTTGAGTAAATAGAATTCGAATAGGTTAATACAGAACTTCTGAAGTTCCGTTGGATTCACACCAGAAACCATCCCATACACCCCAAATATAATAGATTATAACTGTTATATCGACTTAGTTGATTTGATCGGTTGATTTATAACATGTTTTGATCAAAACCATAGACTGTAAAAGCGAATAATGTAGTCGAGTAAGTCAAGTAAAAAGCGGGTCATGTCAATTGCAATTTTAGGTCGAGTCAAGTTAGTTCGAGTAGATTATTTTAATAGTGTTATCTAATCTGGATAAATAAGCACTCACTTTCTCCGACTCGTTGAGGCTCAAGAGAAATGATACCGCTTAAAACTATATTAATTTAGGGTTCTTAAAAATTTATTCAAGTGGTTTAATATATATTTGCATTTTTCGGGGGGTTTATGTAAAATATTTTAATATTGTTTAAAAAATAAACCTCAAGGGTGATTTAGAATATTAAGAGTTTTTATGAAAATGTATTTTAGTTTTAGTGGTATTTTAGTAATGAAACCTAACTTTTAAAAGTTTATGGTATTTTTTATGAAAACTACTACTTTTGGAAATTTGATGGTATTCTATTAAAATTTTAATTTTTCATTTAAAAATATAGTTTTCATAATTTGTTTTCATTGAAAATACGGATTCATGATTTTATATAATTTTCCAAAGTTTAATTTTTTTTTTAAAATGTCATATTTCTTTAAAAATCGTATTTTTATTTTCTTTCGAGACCGAATTCTCCATGAGAAATTCTGTATCTCACTCTACTATCCCAAGTACGTACGATAACCCGCAATATCCGTAAATAGGATCTCCTAAAAGGGTTGTAGAGGCGTAATTATAAAGGATTTAAAAATAGCGATAAAAAGTATTTTTTTTTTAAAAAAAAGCAAGGTTATTTTAATGAAAATTGTTTCATTTCGGATAAAATTTTGTAATATAAAATATCGTGCCATGGAACCATAGTGTATGTGTTGGGGAAGATCATTAGCCCGTGAGTTTTCGTAGAGATAGGTTAGTTTTTGAATAAAGGGTTATATTTAAATTTCATGGTATTTATATGAAAAAAGTTCGTTATATGTTTATTTCATATGGAATTTTAATTACATAAAAAGGTAAATAGCGTGAATAACATTTTAAAGTAATGTTAGAGTATTGGTGTGACTGATTTGGCCTATGAAAAATGTTAAAAGTTAAAAATATAAATAAGGTCAAGGTTAACTCCACTTTGTCGATATTAATTTAAAATACGATTTGAGTCAAAATGGAAGAGAGAAATAGGGACTTACTTTTTTAGAGCGTTGAGAAAAGAGTAAGGGAGCGAGAGGAAGTTTTCGTAGCTTCGCGGTATCGTCGGGAATGGCTCCGGCCTTCGATGGAACGAATTTTGAGCAATAACTCCACTTGAATAGCCTCAACACTTTTTGAACTTAGAGAATTTTTTGAGAAATTTTCAGAAAGGGGAAGGGCGGGGAAATGGTGTGGTAATTATAGGGATGAATATAGTTATATGGCGAATTAAAAAGTAAAAATTGGAATAAAAAGAGTGTAAATGGGTAGATGAAGCGGTGGAGTGCTCTCTGTTTAATTATAGAGAAATCAAATAAGAAAATAGATTAGAGAGGCGTTGAAGGGATGCACGGGCGAAACACGGAGGTGTTCAGGGCAAGGTGGACCGCCTGTAGTGGCTAGATAGGAAAACGAGCGGTCGAGATTTGCCAAAAAATCTCAGGATTCGTGTCATGTGTTCTAATCTGTGTTAACTCCTCATTTGTCCCGTTTGATTTTTCTGAAATTTTACGATTCTTCGTATATTGCACGTGCAACTGTTAAACTTCCGAAAAGTTTAAAAAAAAATATTAAAAATAATTGGGACCAATGGAAATCGAATACACAAGCTATGACACAGTAGAAAGTAATAACTAGTGAGCTATAAGTTGCCTTTTGATTTTATTGAACAATATTAATTTATAACTCCTATTCAGGCTTAAATATCATTTCTATACATTAAACAAATTATATTTGTACAGAGATTTCAGAGTCGTTACAATTTTTGAATGCAATTTGTCATTTGTTCAATCCATGCAATATGTAGAAATGTGTATAACAAATACTTTTATGGAATTGTTTTGAGAGAGAATAAAGAAAATTTCTAAATTGTTTCCAGAAAATTTAGGTTTAGCTTGAAAATTTTGCTTGCAATAAAATTTAGTTACGAATCGGACATCGCTGTGATAACATGTTTTTCGGTCAACTTCCCGGGCCCGTGCATGGAACGGGGACAGTAAAAAAGCCAACTTGAATCGATGCTCTATCAACTTTTTCTTGTTTCTGAAATCAACCTTCGTCTATGTATCTTCACCTTTCACTTTAAATGCACATCTCAGTTTCAGGGCACTAAAATACCTGAAGAGATCTGCATCAAGCCACTTCTCCGCCAACCACAGTCTTACACGTGTATTTCTTTTTCCCAGCGAGCTGACACGGCGTGGGATGAGAACGAAAGTACGTGGGATGAGAAGAAAATTACTTAGCCTAAATCTACCAAAATCCACCCATCAGACAAAAGCCATGGATCGATTTGTTTGACACCAGTATGTACATGTTGTGAGTCCCATCATTTTGTCTCTTGGATGAATTATGATAGGATATCAAGCCCGGTAGGTAAAGTACTGCTCCGTTGAGGATTTCTGCGTTCAGAATTTCTGTAGGTGAGAGAGAGAGAGAGAGGGGAGAGAGGGAGGGTACAGAGGGCCTGTTTGGTTGCAGGATTATGGAATTTGGATTTCAAAATAGTACGGTTGAATTTTCTGGATTTGGTAATTTGTTGTTTGGTTGATTTTAGATTCCTAGTATTGGATTTATAAATCCTTGTAATTTTTTTTTGGTTGGTGAAAAAAATGGGATTTGGATTTGAGGATTTTAAAGAGACATGAATAGAAAGAGGGTTATTAAATAAATAAAGTACACGGGTCCCATCTAAAAATACAATGAATAATGCCAAATACTTGAAAATCCTTAAAAAAATTTAGGATTCAAGAATTCTTGTTTTGTGGTGGGCCCTCCATAAAAAACGAAGGAATTCTAGAAATTCAAATCCATCAACCGACTACAAAATGATAGAGTTCCACCAAAATCCAAATCCAAATCCAAATCCATAATCCTTCAACCAAACAGGCCATAAAGCCGAAGCAGTAAATTTCTGCTCTTCATTCATCATCACTCACATTGAACATAGACTATTCAATTAAAGACTTGTGCTTTTACACATGAACCCCTGGCTCTTCTTCATATTATATATCTTTGCTTGTTGTCTTGTCTAATCAATTAATTGATCTAAATAGAGCCAAAATCAAAGTAAGAAGTTGTCAACGTTGATCTTCTTGCTTGCATTTTATTCAAAAATCTTCTGCAGGAAAGTGATCTAGATTATATGGGAGGTACTTGGCTTAGAAGATTGAAGCTATCAGATAGACATCAATCCATAAAAGCTCCCTCTAGCCCTTTCAACGTTTAATAGTAGTATATAGCTAACATGCAAGAACCGCTCTTGAACGTTATATCTGAGTTTGGTGTTTCAGGGCTTGAATTGGTTTGGATGGACATGGTTGTTTGATATCAGTTCACTAATTATATATCGATAATATATGAAACAGAGTCTTTGTTTTTTAGGAAGGGTAGGCTAACAGAAAACTAGGTTCGAGATAGACTGGTTAACGATTATAAACTTTATAACCAAACTTCTATTAGCACTGCCAGTTTACTTTAATTCTCATGCCAAACTGAACTTATCCTCCTCTTTTTCCTTACCTTCACTTATAATAAATTTATACTAAATTTATACGTACGCTCATCAGTATGCTATACATTTTGCTGTTTCGATCCAAGACGATAAACCGAGATTGCCGATTCAGATCGCAAAGCTGACTGTTCGATACCGACATTTAAAAACCACTGGTTAAGTACCTTTGAGGTTATGACCAAGACCACATTAAAGATTAAACAGAATAGTAACTCAAGCTTCAATAGAATGCTAATTATGTGTTTAAGCACCAGACAAGTAATATCACAAACAGAATAGTAATTCATAAAGTTGTCAACATTAAACATATATATATTCTTCTTTGTCAAAGAACTCTGCACTCTTTTTCCACTTTGGCTTTGGGTTTTTTGTCTTTAGGTCACATAAAAGAAGTTGCCAAAAATGCAAGTGGGGAAGCTGCAACTTGTGGGCAAAAGCTCATCAAATCCAATTATTTCAAAGTTTTTTTTTTGACAATCTTTCAATTTTCCCTGCAAAATTGTATTTTTTGACCAAAGCAAAAGTAAGAAGAAGAAGAAGCATAATCAACAAGTTTGAATCTAACCTCTCCCTCCACCAACCTCATCCCTCTTCCTTTATTTCTTTCCAAATGCAGCAACCAGTAAATTTTGAAACAAATAGAATACATGTGCAGAACCTCAATAGATGCAATGCTTTATCCATGGCGTGCACACCAAGGTTTCTGAGGTTAAATTATGGCATGAATGCACTTTATGATACCACAAAGAGTATTTGCCATTTTGAGTTTGTTTAAATATACAAGTTGCACTGCTAATAATCTAATGGTTTATAAAATGATACATGTAGAGGAATAGTTGATTCTAATTAAATGATGAACGGTTGAAGTCAATCATCATGGCTTCGGAGAATCTGAAGCCGAGGTTTCTTAACCCTCACTAAAGATAACCGAAGTTATCTTATAATAAGAAAAGCTATATAGGTTAACTCTCATTTTTAGGTTTGCATCGGGATATGACATGCATGGAGCGAATATGAACATTACCAATACCGTATGTGTGTTTCTATTTACGGATATGGATGCATATATGAATATAATTCGGTAATAAAAATCCATATCCGTATTTTACAAAATTGGATATGAATATAAAGCAGATATTAAAAGATGATTACGGATATGGATTAAACATGAATATAAAATGTTTTAACAAAAATCAAATTTGGATGCAAAGCAACAATGTGCATCTAATTGATACAATTCTTGACATACTTATTTAACCTGACTGCATAAAATATATTCGATAAAGACAAATATACATGCAAATGAATATATAAATATGGTAACCCATCTTGAAATAAACATGATGAATAACATGGCAAATGAATATTTGAATTCATTTATCAAGATATTCTTATCCGTATCCGTATCAAGATAAAACTAAAAACTAAAACCATTATCGTATCCATGTCTAAAAAAACATTTAAATGTATATCCAACCGGATCCAACAGCTAAAATACCAACATCCCCAAAATATATCCAGATCCACATACAATATTTCACTAGAAAGATAACTTTGATGCGAAGTTATATAAACTTTATATGCCTTTGTAATTTAGAGTTTAGATAAATAAGGAGGATGAAGAGTTTAGATAAATCTAAGGCTCTGTTTGGATATTTGGATACGAAGTTATGATAATTATGATTTATTTTAAAGTGGTGGCATAGACAATATGAATCGTGGTTTGCAAACCCGAAACTCTAAGATCCTGTTTGGATACAAAGTTAGGATAACCATGATTTATATTAAAGTGGAGGAAGTATCACTACTACAAATAAGGGTTGCCCCTACGGATTTATCCGTAGGGGCAACTCACTGCCCCTACGGACATATGCGTAGGGGCCAAAAAATACCCCGTAGGTGCAAAGGCCGCAGGTGCAAGTTGAGGCCCTGAACTTGCTCCTACGGGCAAAATATTGCCCCTACGGATATATCTGTAGGTGTTGTTGCCCCTACGGATTATTCCGTAGGGGCAATCAAATCATATATTTTTTTATGTTTTTTTGAATATATTGTATGTACCTACGGATATACCCGTAGGTCCTTATTATACCCCTACAGATATATCCGTAGGTAATATGCCGTAGGGGCAAAATATCAGGAAACCTGATATTTTGCCCCTACGGATAACTCCGTAGGGGATAGACAGTGGCCCCTACGGACATATCCGTAGGGGCACTCCTAACACCCTGCACTGAGATCAGAGGGGAAAATATCAGGTTTCCTGATAGTTTGCCCCTACGGATATGTCCGTAGGGGCAATATATATACCTACGGCTTAATCCGTAGGTATATATTGTCTGTATTTTTTTTTTAAAAATGGGCTGCTAGATTTTTTCCCGCCCTGTGCACAATACTATATACATCAATCAAATCATATATTGCAGTATTCATAATCACATCTCACGCATATATATAATATACAAAAGAAACCCAAAAACTGAATATGATATAAATACAAACCAATATCAATATCGTTTCAAAATGTAGTACAATGTGATATAAATAAATACATGTTTCAAAAAATAAGAACCAAAAAGCTACCCTAGTTCGGTCCAGCTCCACCTCTGAATAACGTTAGAATAAAGCGCGCCTGCTCCTCGGTCAATACACTCTGCAATGCGTCGCGAGCGGTAGTCTGAGCGGCATGTGGAGCTGGCGATGTGGTCTGCGCAGCCGCCGTCGAGGTAGTCGCTTGCGGAGCCGCGGCTGTGGGAGTCTGAGTGGGCGGTGGAGCTACAGGAGCTGTCTGCGGAACCGCGGCCGATGTAGTGGCTTGCGGAGCCGCAGCCGAAGGAGATGCATGTGGAGGCTCGGCCGATCTACCCTGTCGCGTCTGGACATAACGTGTGTAAGAAGCGTGTAAGAACTGTGTATCATTCGAATTTGTATCATTATTAAGTTATTTCGAAACCCTGTTTGGATATCTAGTTTGGAAAAGCGTTGTTTATTTTAATTACATATGTATGTATGATTAATCAAACTTAAGTCTAAAACCAAATAAGCTCAGGCTAGTACTAATTATGGATATGTTGATATGTATATAATATGAAATGATATTTTACTATAAAGTAGTATACATACCAGCATCTCCTTCAACTCCTGAACGGTGGCCCTCAAGCTATCCAGTTCCTGATGGACATGCCGGTCACTGGAGACGGAGGAAGTAACCGCCGGGGTGGAGTCCAACCTCATATGGGCCCTGCTAGGGCCCAATCCCCGGCCTCTCTCCCAACTTCCGTGGTGCCCTCCGTGTGCGGCGTCCAGAACTGGGGTCAGCAGCCTCGGATCGTTCTGTCCGGTAAAATCGATCCTCGAGGCCTGGGCCTGCTCAACCATCCGCTCCTACACCCACATTAAGCAGTAAAGTATAAGTATAAAATTTAAACTTGAACCTTCCAAAACTAAAATTTCAAATTTGGGTAGAAAAAATATTAACACTTACGCAGTACTCCTGGGTAGCGACGTCGGGATATCGAAGCTCGTCCGTGGCGGGATCTGTCGAGGTGCCGTGGACGGCAAGATATGCGGACAACACGCTCGGTGTACCACCTGACGCCACGGTCCGAGATGTCTGCAATATTAGAAAGTAACTCGTAATATTAGAAATATTAGAGAATAACTCTTAATATTGCAGAATATTAGAAAATAACTCTTAATTTACCGATAACTCCATGGCTCGAGTAATGTTCCTCGAGCCACCTGTGTAAGTGGGGCGACCCCTCTTCGCCGACTTCCTGTTCTCCATATTCTGAGCGGCTTGTTTCTGCACAACGCATTAACATTTAGTTTTCTAATTAAGAAACACAAAGAAATAAATTATATCATAAATAATGAATTAAATTTAAAATACATACCTGTTTGCGTTCGGAGTCGAAATAAGCGCACAATAGAGGCCATGTCTCTACGTCGACTCTCGCAAACGCCGGAATAGATAGGAGGGCCGCTCTCTCTGCCTCGGGGGTCGCTATCCACAGGGAGTAGCAGTCGGCCTTCAGCTCATTCCTGTTGTATCGGACCTTGGCCTGCATGTTCTTCATCAGGCCATTGTACAGAGCATGAAGGTCGAGCACCCTCCCCGGGTGATCAGGGTCGGCTACAGGCTGAAAATCGTAATCCAACTGAAAATACAAAAAAAACATTGTTATTAGATTGCAAGTGTTAATAATAAATATATTGGATAGATCAAATGAAAATATATATTAATACTTACCCGAGCCTGATCAAAGAAGAGGGCGAATGAGCGCTGGTGCTGCTCGCCCCACTCAACGTGAAGTGGATAGTTCTTCACGATCCGGCTCTCGTCCCCCAAATACCGGCCGAACCTCTCGGCATGAGGACCGGTATAGCGATAGTCAAGGGTAAAAAATAGGGGGAATGCTGCCTCCCCCTAGCTCTATCAGGCCTCAGCCTATGGGACTGATTCGGGTCTCGAGTCCCCCTCTGGGGATGGAGAGGCCCTGCGTCTGCACGAAATATCAAGACAATCAATAATAAGACAAAGTTGTATTAAGAAATCAAGGTTAAACAAAAATTCAAGTGTGATATATACCTCCGGTGACTAGCGCACGAGCCTGGGCCCGAGCAGCAGCAAGAGCGGGACGATAGTTCCTCCGGTGAGGAACAACCGGGGTCCCGAACCCGGACGCATCCCCTCCAACTATAAAATAAACATCGACGCTAAATTTCCATGAAGTTCATATTTATTCTATAGAGCATATGTAAAATGAATAAATATTTTAAATTTATTCATACTAACCTGCAGACGATGCGGAGGGTATGGAAGCGGCAGGAGTGGCCCCTGTGGAAGGTGTGGACGCACCACCTATAATTAGACAATTAAAAATAGATTATATAAGTAATTGCAAAAAGAATGTGTAGATCAATAATATAACGTTCTAAATCAATATGCATGCACTATAGGATATATAAACATACCCGCAGGTGCGGTGGTGTCACCACCTACAGCTAGACAATAATAAAAATTGCTAAGTAAGAGCAAAAGGAATGTGTGTATTTATGATATAGCATTCTAAATCAATATACATACACTATATGATATATAAACATACCTGGAGGAGCGGGGGTGGCCTCTGTCCCAGATGTGGACGCATCACCAACAACTAGACAATCAAACATTGACAATATAAGTAATTTTGACATAAACATGCATGAATATCTGTAATATTACATTCAAAATGGATATGCGTGCAGTATACCTGGAGGTGTGGCAAAATCCACATGGAAGGAGGCATCAAAAGGGGTCTCCGATCTGGGTGCAAGACCGGCCCTCTGAAGCTCCCTACGGAGCTCTCCGGGCGGCAGAACCGCTCTGCCTCTGCCTCTGCCTCTGCCTCTGCCGCGGCTGGAGCTCCTGCCGCCCCTCGCTGCTCCCGACATCGTCATCAAATCTAGATAAACGGTTCGTGGACGCATTAGACAATCATTAAAAGTATTGACTATATAAAATCTAGAGCGTAAAATGTGAAATAATAATATAACATTACTGATAACCTTTTTCGTTTCGTGGGCGCATCATACATATCTACTTGGATTTCATCGTCGATATCATTTCTAACCCACGTAACTTCATGATCGGTCGAAGACAACCCGTCCTTCGAAACAGACGGTCGGAGCACTTTAAGCCTTCTCTCTTCTTCGTCCTCATCGCTGTCCTCATATTCTGGGACATCGTAGACATCTCTAGGTTTCCATCGGCATACAACACTCCACCCCGGATGCTTCAAACACTGTGAGTAGTATACTTGGAACGCTTGGTTCGGAAAGATAAACGGATCGTCCTGATCGTAAAATCGAAGTGTGTTCACACTGGTCAATCCATATTCATCTTTCCAAGTCCCAAGACTGCTTCTCCACCTGTTTGTATCGGTTCGCGGATCGTACCAAGTACACTGGAATATATAAAAGGGTTCTGATCGTCCGGGATAGTGGATGCCGAGTATACAATTTAAGTACCCATAGTAAATCACACCGTCCGATCCTACCGTCGCAATCCCACTATTCTGAGTGGTTCTAGATGTTTCTATGTCCTTAACTTCGAATTTGTATCCAAGGACACCAAATCCTTTGTAATATGCAACTTCCATACTAGGAAATTGAGCTAAACATCTTGAATCACTCTCAAATGATGCAGACAAGTTCGGATCGTGGATCTAACAAAACAAATTTTACGATAAATACATAACGATACAAGTTTAGATTAAAACTGATAGCAATAAAATGTAATTCGAATAACTTACATGCTCTGTGACCCAATCACAAAAATTATCCTGATGGTATTTTTCCAAACGTTCTTCGCTCCAATCAGGATGCCCCTCACGTACCTCGTTAAAATGAGTTCTGTTTTCGACAAATAATTGTGACATTAATATTATGTCATTTCATACACACACAAACACAGATATAACAATTAATCCAAAAGAACTTACTCTCTAATTTGTTCAAGACATGCGCAATTAAGCAAGATAAACCGGTATATCTTGTTGATAAACATAGTGTCTACCCTCTTATACTCGGCTTTACCATATGGCCCGTCTTGAATTCTTCGTGGTCGGTTAAGCCTTGTCTCAATGTTCTCGTCCAGATAGCGGGAACAAAATGTGGTTGCTTCATCAAGAAGATAACCTTGCATGATAGAATCCTCTGGTCGATTTTTATTGCGTATATACTTCTTAAGAGTGTAAAGGTACCTAATGAGAATATGTTGAATAAATAAACACGGGCATACAGGACAACAATAAATTTATAAATTGCGCGAAACGAAAAATTACACGTACCTCTCGACGGGATACATCCATCGATATTGTACCGGTCCGGCTAACTTCGCCTCAGTTGCAAGATGAACCGTCAAGTGTATTATGATATCGAAGAATGACGGTGGGAAAATACGCTCAAACTTGCAAAGTATCAACGCAATAGAATTTTCTAGTTTATCCAGCGTCGCAACCTCCAGTGTTTTAGCACACAACTCTCTGAAAAAACAACATAGGTCGTTTATTACTAGACCAACCGAGTCGGGGAGAGAAGTCCTGAGGGCTAATGGAAGAAGGTGCTCCACGATAACATGGTGATCATGACTTTTCAGCCCATCGATCTTGCCCTTCACAATTTTTATTTTCTTGCTGAATGATCCTGAGAAACCTGTGGGGACTTTCAAATCATGCAACACCTGCAGGAATCTTTTCTTCTCCGGTTGTGACATATGATAAGCGGCATTGGGAAGTACAAACTTGCCCGGTTTACCCGCTACCGGTTTAGGGTGCAGTTCACTTCTTATTCCCCACTCTTGTAGATCCATCCGGGCATTCATGTTGTCTTTCGATTTCCCGTCTTTACACAGAAGCAAGTTAAGTATGTGCTCTGATACTCCCTTCTCTATATGCATGACGTCCAAACAATGACGCACTGAATTTGTAGACCAGTACGGAAGCTCGAAGAAAATGCTTAACTTGTTCCAATATTGTGGTTTGACCTGTTTCGTCGGATCCATCCCGAAGGTCACGTTATTGTAACCATCCCATTTAGCAGTCACGTCCTCTCCGGACAATGGGGATGGAGGCCCAAGAAACTCCTGATGACCATCAAAGTGAACCGTGTCTAACCTATAGGGGTGGTCTGGAGGCAGAAAACGTCGATGGCCGCAATAACAAACCTTCCTGCTAAAATTCAAAAATTTTGATGTTGTGTGTTCATGGCAATGAGGACATGCTTTGTGACCATGTACGGACCAACCTGATAGCATTCCATACGCAGGAAAGTTATTAATTGTCCACATTAAAGCCGCACGCAGTATGAAGGTTGTATTTGTGTTTGAATCATATGTCTCTACACCATCAATGAACAAAGTTTTCAGCTCCTCGATCAGAGGTCGGAGATAGACGTCGATATTGTTCCCCGGTGAGTTTGGTCCGTCGATAAGAAAAGGCATCATAAAGTATGATTGGTCCATAGCCAACCAAGGCGACAGATTATAAATTATCATTACAACGGGCCATGTACTGTGACTTTCAGCCATATAGTTGAATGGGCAAAAGCCATCGGTAGCCAGTCCGAGCCGGACATTGCGAGGATCGCTACTGAATATTGCGTGCCTCCTATCGAAATCCTTCCATGCCGGTGAATCTCTTGGATGGCTCATTTTTCCATTTTCGCTTGGAGGAGCACAGTGATGCCAAATCATTGCCTCGGCTGTTTTCTTGCACCTGAATAGCCTCTGTAGCCTCTGTGTTATGGGAAAGTATCGTGCTATCTTCACAGTATATCAGGCTTCTTATCAGAATCTTTCAGCTTATACCTGGCCTCTCCGCATGTTGGACACTCTTTCAAATCTGAATTCTCTTTCCGGTACAACACGCAATTTTTAGGACATGCTTGAATCTTCTCGCACTTTAGACCCAAATCAGACATCATCTTCTGGGTTTCGTACCAGCTTTCGGGCACATTATTTCCCGGAGGCATAGAATCTTTCAAGAACGAAAGAAGCATTGTGAATGACTTGTTACTCCATCCATTTAGGCACTTAATCTGGAAAAGTTGGACGAACCATGAGAGGGTGGAATACTTCGCATTCTCATAAATTGGTTTCCTAGCATCATTCATGAAATTTTCATATTTATCCGCACGCGGTCCTTGACCGGAAGGAATGTCATCTTCGGTACGAATAGATTCACCTAGGGCAGCCTCTACCATATCCTCCATTTCTTCTGATGGAAATAAATTTCCGTCTCCTGCCGTATTACCGAATTCTTCTTCTTCTCCTGCCGCATTATCGTGTTCTCCTTCTTCTTCTACCGCAGTACTGCATTCTTCTCTTTCCCCGTGATATTTCCAAGTTGAATAAAGTCTAGTAAACCCATGTTTTACAATATGAAGCTCTGCCAATTCTACCTTCTGCCAGTACTTATTGCCACATCTATCGCACGGACAGAGAATCTTCTCTATTATGATCTTATTATGTGCGCGTGCAAATTCAAGGAAAGCAGCAACTCCTGCGATAAACTTAGGTTGCATACGTTGTTTCCAATCCACATACATCCAGTCCTTAACTCTGACGTACTCATGGGCCATGTTAGACTGAATAACATATAAATTGTAAGTTATGCTGACTATATTGAGAAATATAAGAACGGGATAGTTACTGACAAAGGAGAAAATCCGTGTATATGCTTTGTGTGTGCGTTTGTCGTTGAAAAGAATAAATTATCGCACGTATGTTAACCGATAGACGGGGACTAAGTGGCGCTTTTAGTTTCATATATGAGTATCGATGGGAATATGAAGGTTTCATATTATCATATATTGGTTTTAACCCGAACATCTCGAATCGCTCTCTAGTTATGCATTTGTATGTGTGTGTTCCGGCTGTCGGGGGTAGGCTTCTATCCCATTAAGAATGTATAGAGCGAACGCCCATCACTTGTGCTTTCAACCGTTTCGAGTAAATTTCGGCAGCACCTCCCCGCTGTTCTCCGAATACATTGTAATAGAATAGATAATCATTTCAAAGTTGTGAAACAACGTTGAAATGAACATCTAATCTATCTTTGTACACGAAGAACCAGCGGAAAGGTACCGACGAAATATCTCGAAACGGATGAAAACACATGTGAATGAAGGCGTTTGCTTTATACATTCTTAACTTGTCCACACGGGACAAATCTATGGGTTACCATACGATTGAATTTTTTCGTCGCGTAGACTATACGACGGTTGTTAGTATCGAGCTATACTGTCCGATGTTTAACAACCTTCGTATAGTTCTAGGTCACGATGAGCATCGCACGTATGTTAACCGATAGACGGGGACTAAGTGGCGCTTTTAGTTTCATATATGAGTTTCGATGGGGATATGAAGGTTTCATATTATCATCGAGTATCATATATTGGTTTTAACCCGAACATCTCGAATCGCTCTCTAGTTATGTATTTGTATGTGTGTGTTCCGGCTGTCGGGGGTAGGCTTCTATCCCATTAAGAATGTATAGAGCGAACGCCCATCACTTGTGCTTTCAACCATTTCGAGTAAATTTCGGCAGCACCTCCCCGCTGTTCTCCGAGTACACTGTAATAGAATAGATAATCATTTCAAAGCCGTGAAACAACGTTGAAATGAACATCTAATCTATCTTTGTATACGGAGAACCAGGGGAAAGGTACCGACGAAATATCTCGAAACGGATGAAAACACAAGTGAATGAAGGCGTTTGCTTTATACATTCTTAACTTGTCCACACGGGACAAATCTATGGGTTACCATACGATTGAATTTTCTCGTCGCGTAGACTATACGACGGTTGTTAGTATCGAGCTATACTGTCCGATATTTAACAACCTTCGTATAGTTCTAGGTCACGATGAGCATCGCACGTATGTTAACCGATAGACGGGGACTAAGTGGCGCTTTTAGTTTCATATATGAGTTTCGATGGGGATATGAAGGTTTCATATTATCATCGAGTATCATATATTGGTTTTAATCCGAACATCTCGAAACGCTCTCTAATTATGTGTTTGTTGTGTATTCTTGTTGTATGTGTGTGTTCCGGCTGTGGGGGGTAGGCTTCTATCCCATTAAGAATGTATAGAGCGAACGCCCATGCCCCTTTTACCAATCAAGAGAATACTACTAATAACTTATTGATAACATAAACAATATAATAATATTTTAGTATGTCAGGTTAAAATAATTGTATTAGCAAATACATTTTAGATAGTTATATAGACTACAAATTTCCAGAGAGAAAAAGTGGATGGGCAAGGAGAACAGAAGTTCCACTGTATTCACTTTTTGGATGGAACGATTTTAGTAGGCGGAAATCTATCATATACCAAAAAAGTTCTAACTGAAACCATCAACTTCCAATATTAGATTCATTCATAACTAACAATAAAAGGTTCTACTTCTCATTTTATTTGACTGACACCAAATAAACCTATCCCATTAAAGATATACTTCAAAGTTCTAAACACCAATTCCAATTGACTAACCCCCTTACTTAATTTGGGTCAACAACATAAGCTTATTGAATATTATCAATCACTAAAGTAATATTAAGGAGTATGATAAAGTTCAATGTCAAGACCATGCATAAATTCTCGGAAGAAATATTCAAAAAAAATGATATCATGATCACTCAAGTAATATCTAATTTTCCCACAATAATTGAAAGGCATAGAGTGGAAGAGGATTATGAAGAAAGAATGGACCCAGTCACCACCCATCAAGCAGCTTTCTCCCTACACCAATTTACTTTCTGTTTTATGAAAGACATCCTAGTGTTGTCAAATATCTTACGACATGCAAATCAATCTTACGATTCAATACAAGATACAGGAAAATTAATAAGTATCTTATGAATGTATTTATTGGATGATTGGATCAAGTAGTTTTAGGATACAATTTCTGCATCTTACAATATAATATAATGGAATCACAAATATTCAACCCAACTAATAAATGTGTTTCAAATATATTTAGAAAGATTTTTTAGTCACATTTTGGTTGCTAGTTTTAAGATGAGAAAACGGAGTATACGTTTGAATTTCCTATGTTGGCGGGACACATAACATCACTAAATTCATCGATCCATCCATGTATTTTGTTGTCATCAATCCACCTAACCCTAACCCCAACCTAACCCTAGCCCCAGCCCCAGCCCCACCCAGCCCCAGGGGCAACCCCCAGCCCCAGCCCAGCCCAGCCCCAGCCCCAGCCCCCAGCCCCCAGCCCCCAGCCCCAGCCCAGCCCAGCCCCAACCTAACCTTAACCCTAACCCCAGCGCGGCCAGCTAAACCCCAACACCAACCCTAAGGCAAACCCTAACCCCAGCCCCAGCCCCAAAAGCAGCGAACCCCAACCCTAACCCTAATCCCAACCCCGACCCCAACCCCGACCGCGACCCCTGCCGAACCTCAACTAGCGCGTGCGCAACCCCCCGACCCCAGACCCAGCACGTATGTTAATCAAAAAATTCTTTAATTTACCTCAAGATTTACTCACCTGACCGGCGGTGGCGACGACCCGAACGGCGCTGGCGACGACCTGAATGGCGGTGGCGACGAGAACGCCGGTGGCGACGAGGAGGACGACGGTGGCGACGAGGAGTTGTTTTCGCGCGCGATCGAGAACGAGAGAGAAAGAAATTGTGAGCGTAGGCGATCGATCTGAGCTTTAGTAATTTGATATTTAGTTGCCCCTACGGATATACCCGTAGGTTCTTTGTTTGCGGCTCCGTAGGGGCAAACACCAAATTAAGAATTAATATTTTTATTCTTCGACGTCTGGACCCGTAGGGGCAACTTTTTAGCCCTACGGATTAATCCGTAGGGCCAAGTTAAATCTACCCCTACGGATTCCAATATCCGTAGGGGCAATCCTCTATTTTACTAGTGTATGCATGCAAACTCCAAAAATGGAGATAAATTTTGTTCAGATTAGAGTTGAGATAACTGCAGTTTTGGATTGAAAGTTTACAGCTATCTCAACTCCAAAATGGTTATGAAACAAGCCAAAACTAACATTTTGGAGTTAACTTTCGCTAACTTTATGAGAACGCAGATTATAAAAGTTAACTTCATTTCCAAACAGGCCCTAAATATAAAGTTTACAAAACTTTGGTTAGATTGGAGTTGACATAAATACAGTTATCTCAAGACAGAGATAACTGAAGTAATCATAACTCTAAAACAGTCGTCAATAGAGAAAAAGTTAGACAACGCATGATAATTTAGCTTGACTTAAATTCCAAGCAAGCTTAAGTTGAGTGACAAATCATTAGAAAAGTACTAAAATGTCTTCAAATATTTTTTTTTAAAATTCAAAATCGTTTTCTGAATTTTTTATGATCCAGACATTAGAGATGGAAAAAGAAGAAAGAAAAATTCCACCATAGTAGAAGGCTCGAAGCTATCCCTAATGCTTCAAAAGTCACTGCATTAACTAATTTTAATGTCAACTAAATTTCCAAAGAAAAAAGGAAAAAAGAAAAGAAAAGAAAACAACAAATTATGTGAAGCTGTCAACAAAGCTAAAACCCCTCTGCTTTCTCTCTATTGCATTGGGAGTAGTAGCAAGCTTCGCCATTTCCCAATAACCCCCCACCCCTAAACCCACCCCACAAAAAAGAAGGCAACCAAATTCAAATCTTTATCGCTTCCCAGATGCGAAATCCCCATTTTACCCTTCCCTTCAATAATGAGGCAGCTGGTGGGACCCCCGATGCAAATGCGGCGCCGGAGCCCTCGGCACCGCTACCCCCGCCGCCGCAGCCGCCGCAGGAGAACCCCATAGCACCATCCCAACTTCAGGCTTCGCTTCCTCTTGCTCCTGCAGCTCTGCTTCTTCTTCCTGATCCTTCTCAAGAGGCAGCCTATAGAACTCGGGGCCCACGAAAGACGCCGCCGTCACGACCACCGTCGACGCCGCCGTCAGACCTCCGGCGACGATCCCGCCGATGACCTGCCCGTTGGGCCCCGCCACCGTGATTGTGAAGGGAGAAGCCTCTTCCTCGTTGGAGGAGGGGAGGAAGAAGCCGGAGAGGGAGAGGATCTCGAAGCGGCCGTTGAGGGTGAAGGAGGAGTTCTGGACGGCGGGATGGCGGAGGGAGATGTTGGCGACGGAGCCGGCGGCGGAGAGGACGGAGATGCCGAGGTGGCGGCGGCGGGAGAAGGAGAGGATGGAGTCCAGGACGTCGGTGGAGGGGGACACGTGGAAGAAGACGGGGTGCATGGAGGAGGTGGGGTCCTTGGTTATCACGATGGGGGGCTTCGGCCTGTTCTTGGAGCCGGGGGGCCTGCCGCGTGGCTTCCTGGAGGAGGCCAAGATGGCGGACGAGGAGGAGTCTCCGGCGGCGGCGGAGGAGGGGGAGAGGGGGATGTGCTGGTGGTGGCTGCTCGTGGGGGAGAGGAACCCAGACATTGGTTGGGGAAATTAAATTAAATTGATAAAAGATGGGATTTTTGGCCAAAGAAGTGAGAAAGGGGTGTTTGGGTTGGGTTTTATAATCGGAGGTATGCGGGGGTGGCCCACATGCTGGTGGGGTTTGCTTGTTTGGTGGGGTTTGGGGCTGTGCTCCTGGGATACATGGTCAAAGCCAGCTGCCTGCTGGTCTCAAAAGGAGATGAAAGCCTCCATTTTTTTCTAGGTTTTCAAGATAGCAGCAATGAACTTTAAAAATGTATCCAAATTTATATATATCTTAGCTTGTGTCTCCTTATTAATTGTTTGATTTTGGGTTTGATAAAGATATGAAAATTTTGTTTTAAAGACTAGTCATTCTCAGCGCTTAGTATATCTTGAATCTTCTTAAGATTAAACCTGAATTCTTTTTAGTCATTTGAAATTATATGATTTCCGATTGCATGAAATTCGGAAGATCCTTTTAGATTTTAGAAGTTTATCGGTATTATCTCAAAAAAATTTAAGATCAGTTGAGCTTTTATAAAAAGGCAATGCTTTTTATACCAAGCTGGTGGGGATTAGATCCCCTACGGGCCTTGGTATAGAGGGCTCCCCTCCGATGTTAGATCTAACAGGGGTAATGATCTTATTGAGAGCACTTGCCTCTATGACCATGTTGGTGGGTCAATGGAGCTACCAATATTCACATCGAGCTTAGCTGTGGACCTTCCTTGGCGAAAAGGTAAAACAAGAAAAGATGGGTTTCCCGGTTTAAGTTGGTGGGACTCACCTAAGAGATTGTGTCATTGTGTCACACATTTACGTCTAAGTTAGCCATGGCTTAATGTAGAGTGTTCTTCGTCACCCTATTGAAATAGAAATGCTGCACTTGTCAGATTCCTCCTGCTTAGGGTTGGCTGGAGTTTAATGATTGTGGAGATCCAAATCTCCGGCAGCCGCGGATTAAACTGCCGTTAATTACCCATCGCTTTTGGGGAGCGAGAGAACCTCCGATTAACAGGTCAAACATATGATGTGAACTCGATGTGCGATATGCGTGTATTGTGTTTTGAAAGTGTTTTGGACGTATCGAGGGTCTCGCAGAATTTACGGGGTCCCACTATCCAAATAGCGGGCTGATAGTTAAGGGGGCTAGCAGCCCCCTTAAAGGATGCGGTGCAGCGTCCCGTTAGAATTTTTTTCGAAAAGAGAAGTGTTTTGAGTGTGGAATATGTGGGAAAAGAGGGGTGAGGAGCGTCCTAAGGACGTGTGAGACAGCGCGTGGCCGCTGGGTGCTGGCGGGGCACGTGCCCTGCTCATGGCCGCTGGGCGCCGACGGGTCACGTGAGCGGCACATGGCCGCTGGACGCCGACGGGTCAAGTGCGCGACACGCGACCGCTGAAAACGCCAGCGAAAGAAGGGGCTTAGCCCTTAGGGTGGGAGTTGAACTCCCGAGAGGCTTTGATGTTAAACTCCTAAAAATAGAAGGATTTTTATTTGGAGTTAAACTCCTAAAAGATTTTCGGAGATTATAAAAAGGGGACCCATTTCTTCTCCCTTGAGTCTTGAATCCTCCCCTGAATCCTGAATCTTGAATCCTCCCAAAGTGGGGTTTTTGGAGATGAGTCTCCTTCTTCCCCCTCTCTTTTAAATCTCGCCATCCTTTTGAAATTGACTTACTCCGCTTCTTGCGGTGTCGGGTTTTGATTTGACTTGCTCCGCTTTCTGCAGTGTCGAGATTGAAGTTGATTTGCTCCGCTTCTTGCGGCGTCGGGATTCAACTTGTTTCCGAGGTGGAGCTTGATTCCACCGAGGAGGTCGTTGGTGTTGCATCGGTCGATCTGATTGGTTTTGGAATTCTTTTCCGTTCCACTAAAACTTTTGAGCTTGGAACCACTGCCGATAGAACTTTGATTTGATTTATTTGATTTCTGTCTTATTTGGAAGGACTTTTGAAATTGAGTGGGACTTGGAATTTGGGTTTTCTTTGGCATCAGTATCGCCACACTGGAATAGCGCCAGGAACGACTCTCCATCTGCCTTTGGAAGACTTGAGATTTGGATTTTTGGTCGGCATCAGCACCGCTAACACTGAAGCATGGCGTCAAGAGCGACTCATCTCTTGCCTTTGGGAAAACTTGGGATTTGAGTTTTGGTTCGATATCAACACCGCTAAAACTGAAGCGTAGTGCCAGGAGCAACTCATCATTTGCCGTTGCCCGTTGGGGAGCGATGGCTTAGGAGACAAGTTTAAATCTCTATCACCTAAGTCTTTTCAATTTTAAGAGCCGTAAGAATCTTATAAAAGCATTTTCTCCCTACGAGTCGAGAGGATCTCACAGGTGTATATTCTCCTTAGGAATCGTAAGGATTCCTAAGTGTGTTGCTCCTTTATGAGTTGTATGGATTTCACGCGGGGATATTCTCCTCACAAGGTCGAGAGGACTTTGCGTGTGTATTTTCGTCTCCTTTTTACAAGTTTGCGCCCTTTCGGGTTTTCACAAACTCGCCGGCAATCCTGCTGTTTTTACTCACGGAGCCCTTTCAGGTTTTCATCCGTGCCCGTTTTGCTTGTGGATATACCATTTTTTTAGCTTCATCATCGGTAGGACTTCAGATGTAGTCTTTCCGGTGGGACTTCAGATGTAGTCTGGCCGGTAGGACTTGGAAGAGATAGGGATTATTTATGCCTGTAGATTGTATACGGTTTTACTGGATGTATGATCCAGACCGTGGGGCCGGTGTGCTCAATTCGTCTGCTATTTGGAGCATTCACGTGTAGTATTTCTTGAGATATCGGCCATTGATGGGTGGCATGGACCTTTCCCCCTCTGCATTTATCAGATGGTAGGATCCTCCATTAAACACTTTCTCGATGACGTACGACCCTTCCTAATTTGGCTCGAATTTTCCCTTACCGTGTCGATTCGGGATGATCGTTCTTTTGATGACCAACACCAATTCGTTTTTCTTGAAAACACGGAGACGGATTATCTTGTCATAAGCCCGTGAAATTTGGGCTCGGTATAACTCCAGATTTTGCTGTATTGCGAGTCACTTTTTCTCGAGGGCGTCAGGTTCTTCGAGCCGAAGGAGAACATTTTCTTCCTCCGTCAGACCGTGCTGGACGGCCATCCTTAGGCTTGGAACTTCGACTTCGGGGGGGGGGGGGGAGAATTGCCTCCACTCCGAAAAGTAATGAGTATGGAGTGGACTGAGTTAGAGTGCAGTGCATGGTACGATATGACCAAAACGCCTCGTGGAGTTTGAGATTCCAGTTTCTCTTGTTGACTGAAGCATTTTTCCCTAGGAGCTTGCATAGAATTTTATTGAAGGCTTCAGCTAGCCTGTTAGCTCTTGAATTATAGATGGAGAAGTATCTCTAGTCTATCTTATACTGCGTAGCGAACCTTGAGACTTTGAAGCTCCTGAAAGAAGGCCCGTTGTCGGATACGATTCTTCTTGGTGTACCGAAGCAGTATAGAATATTATGCCAGAAGAATGTCAGAATATCTTCTGTCTGGATTTCTTTTAGCGGGACAGTTTCAGCCCATCTGGAGAAGTAGTCAGTTGCGGCCAATATGTACCGATGGCCTTTTGATGACGGGGGATCAATTGGGCCAACTATATCGGTGCCCCAAACATCGAAGGGCCATGACGCCGCCGTAAGATGCAGCGGATTGGGAAGATTGTGAATAAAGTCACTGTGAATTTGGCAGAGATGACACTTCTCCACATGCTCTTCGCAATTCCTTATCATGGTGGGCCAGTAATACCCAAACCATTTAATTTCAAGCCGTATTTTGGGCCAGATTGGTGAGCTCCGCAGATACCCGAATGAACTTCTTTCATGATCTTTTGGGCTTCGGCCGAGGACACACACCTGAGCCAGAGATGATCGTATGATCTACGGTGCAGCGTATTATTTCAAACACATATCGGAGAGCTCTCTTCTTCAACTAAACCCTCGTAAATTTTTCTTCGGGTAGATTATCATATCAGAGGTACTCTATGTAGGGCTTTCTCCAATCGAGCCCATCTTAAATGATCAGAATTTCTTCGACAGGATTGCTCTTTTTATCTGCACTTTTCTCTTCTCTTAAAAAGACTAGAGGCAGAATTTGCTAGGTTTTGACTGTGATCAGAATTTCATCCATGTCGGGATTAGCCAGCTCTTTGGCTAGGCGAGCGAGCACGTCGGCTTTTTTGTTCAACACCCTAGGAACTCATATTAGTTCAATGTGGGTGAACTATTTCATGAGCTCCACCACCCGGCTTCTGTACCGAGCTAACTCGGGTTTATATATCTTGTAGTCGTCGCTTACTTGGTTGATGACTAGCTGGAAATCGCCGTAGACACGTAGCCGTAGGATTTTCATTTCTATGGAGAGCTCCAGACCAGCTATCAGAGCTTCATACCCAGTCTCGTTATTTGTGTGAGGCTCGGTGAGAGCGAAAGAACGTCGTAGGGTTCCTATCCTTACTTTTATACAGCGCTTACGTGTGTTTCACGTGAAGCGCTGAGTCTTCACCTCTATGCACTCACATAGGACGCATGTGAGGTGCTGAATTTATGTTTTTGGGCGCTCACGCGGGAAGCATGTGAGGCGCTGAGTTCTTTTCTTTATTGGGCGCTCACGTGGGAAGCACGTGAGACGCTGAGTTCTTTTCTTTTAGAGATTTAATCTCTGTTAATGGAATTTTTAGCCATTAATGATCACCAAGATCTCTTTTTTAAAGATTTAAGATTGGCTTTTATTTTATGAACTAAGTTCTTCTGTTCTTTTTATAAGAACTAAGTTCATTGTGTAGGATTAAACCCTGTTTTCAGAGGAATTAAATTCCTAGAACATGTTTTTCTCTTTCTTTTTACCTAGTTATTGTCCCTAGAATTTGAGTATGAAGAACAGAAACTTCATGATGAGAATTAAATTCTCAACTTATGGGGAGATTTATCTTACGGATCTCAGATCCAGAGAAAGAACTAAGTTCTTTTGTGAAGGGTTAAACCCCTGTTTTTGTTTATGCTAGACAAATGAGATATATTTTATCTCTTCTTTTTCTTTACCCAAGGTTTGAAAGAGCAAGGAGATCTTCTCTGAAAGGAGAATTAAATTCTCAATTGCAGCTTCTATCTTTTTGTTCGCAGAAGCTTATAGGGGGTTCGCTCTATATGAGACTTGAAGTTTCAGGTTCTTTATATAGGTAAAGCACCTATTGATCAGTTTTGAGAAAATTTCTCATTTGAGAGATACCAATTGATTTAATTTGCCTCAAAAATTATTTAGGAAATTTTATCCACGGATCTTTGATCCAGTGGTTTCTATTTTACAGAATATATTTTCTTATTTTTAACAAGATTAGGAAAATATTTTCCTATATATAGAATTTTATTCTATATATTGATTCAAACGGTGATTTTTAAACACCATTGGATTTTTAATTCAGGGGTTCTCTGTTTAACAGAGCATATCTTTCTTCTTTAGAAAGATTGGGGAAATATATTCCCAAAAATAGAATTTAATTCTATCATTGGATGCTTGATCCAACAGCTCTCTGTTTAACAGAGTATACCTTTCTCATGTAGAATGATCAGGGAGATATTTTCCTCTAATAGAATTTAATTCTTATCATTTGATGATTTTTAATCCAACGACTCTGTTTAATAGAGAATATCCCCAGATTTTAGGAAAATATTTCTTATGTAGAATTTAATTATACCCGCTTTAATTTGGGCGCTGATGCTCATGTGTTATGCATGTGGGTGCCGCTCAAGAATTTAATTCTTACATAACCAGGCATTCACGTGCTTTGCACGCTGGCGCTCACACGTTTATCACGTGAGACTCTGCCATAGGATTTAATCAAGGATCCACACGGTTTGCACGCCAACGCTCACGTGTGTTTCACATGAGGCGCTGCCATAAAATTTAATTTTATCAGAGACTGGCGCCGGCGCTCACGTGCCTTTCACGTGAGGCGCCTCCTGATTGTATTTAAATAAAAAGGAATTTTTTATGAGGGAACAAATGCCCTCACCGTTGTTATCATGTGTCTTGCACGCGAGTGCAACGGTATGCAGTTTTGATCCATCCGATCCGCTTTGGGATACGGGAAATCTGAACCAACCCCCATCCCTTTAAATAGGGCTTCAAGCCCTAGATGAATGCTGTGTTTTCATTTGTTCTTTTTCCTTAAGAATTTTATTCTCCATTAGAGCTTAACTCTGTTTTCTTGATGCTTAGTTTTTCACTCTTCTCAGATTTACATTGTATACCCTCTCTGCCAAAATTTCTTGGTAAGAGTCTTCTTCAGCAGAGGCTTTTAGCACCTTAAACTTATTCTTGGATGATTACTCCATTTTTTATTGCAGAGCTTAGCTCTAGTATATTTCCTTTGGGAATTTATGGTTACATAAGTTGGTTAAAATTTTCTTGAAGATTTAATTTAGCAGAGCTTTGCTCTGAAAATTTATCATAGAACGTAGTTCTCAATTCAATTTTAGGTCTCCTCTTCTTTGGGGATTTTAATTTAACAGAGCCCTACTCTGACAATTTATCACAGAACTTAGTTCTGATCTTTAGAATTTCTCCCATTTGGAGATTTTCGTGAAATTTTAATTTAAAAGAGCTTTGCTCCGAGAATTTTAATATCAAATCCTTTTGGGGATTTTCATGAAATTTTTGGTATTTTATACCATTTTTCAAAACAGAGCTTGGATCTGAAAATTTTATTATTATTAAAGCTAGCTTTAGAGAATCTTTTTAGATTTCATTATTGCACATGTTCAAATCATTAATGAGCCGCCATCTTGATTCTGTAGGGTCCACTAGCTTTTTAGACTTAGTGATTCTAGTATTTTTTTATTGATAACTCTCCACTTGATTTCTTTTCAGGTACAATGGCTTCCGGTTCCTTTTTCCTTATGTTCACTCGGAAAGCGATTTCGCTGATGCACCCACTGATCGTAAGGTCCTCGCTTTAATTCGGGGCTACGATCCGGAACGGAAATCTCTTCATCTGTGGGGAGCGTGGTATAGTCATATCATCCGAGGATGGCGTGGCTCTACTTGCGAGGTGCCGTCGGAGCTGATCCCCTCGATTCAGTATACTAACCCTCCACCGACTGCTTATGCTATGGAAGAGATTGACTAGATTGCAAATGGTTGTTTTCAACCATCCATGGCATCAATACCGGTCTAACCACCGATGGTCCTAGATATTTTGGGGTGTCAGATATGTCAGGGAGAGGCTCGATCATGGGGTAAGGATTATACCATAGGAATGACCCCTCGACATCCGGCAGGTTATCTCATTTGGGCCCGTTACATCTTATCTGCAAAGAAACCATTGCTGCTGAAAACCGGGTTGTTTCCGGCAGTTACGCATATCTATTCTCTTACCACACTCCTCATGTATAGTGGGTTAAGTCCTTTTTGAAATAATGAAATATCTCGACCCATACGTTTCTGCTATCGGACCGGGAGGTGTCGATTTCATTGGAGGAATTCTTAGAAATCTCTGGATTACCTGTCAGGGGGAGTATTATGAAGAGATCCTTCCTCCCGACAAGTATATTTTTGCCACTGAATCGGTTGTCGTCGGGCTTACGCCAGAGAATGCTATCCGACACAAATTCCTGAGTGTAATTAAGGTGCTGAACATTTACGAGAGCCTGTATTTAGAGTCAGGGGCATGGGGTTAGCTTTGAAGATTTTATCACTCGTTTCCTCTACCCGGAAGTTTTGTCGAAGAAGGCTACAAAATTTGCTAAACTTGATGATCCGTTCGGATTTGGTTTAAAACAAGCTTCTGACTGCCGATGCGGATCTGAAGCAATTTTACATTCCAGACACCCCCGTCATCTCCTTTGCAGAAATTTCTACTCCAGACATCGATGAGGAGACATTTCTGGTGGGCTTCATCGGCTTATGGCTCAATTGGTTCGCACTCCCAACACATCATCGGTACATGAGACCGTCCGTCTTCTACCCGGCTCATCGTATTATGGCGGGAACGCTTATGGCCGTCAGCGTTGTGGGATTAGCCCATCTATATAATGTCTTGAGCATGGCGGCTGACACCACCCAGCCGGGTGTGGAGCTCGTGAATTTCCCTCTCCATTATTTTACTTCATGGGTAGAGATGCACGTGCTGGGTGCTTTCAGTGAGTATAAAAGACCCAAATTTTATAAAGGGTACAACTTTCCCCGGGTCATGAAGTTGGTCGATACTTCTTTTCCCGTCCAACACAATAGGAAGCTTGGCGATTGCTTTTGCGTCCACGCCTTGTTGGGGACATCATGACCTTTGTTGATAGAGTTTTGACTACTGGTAAAGAACCCTCTGAAGTGGTCCAACCACTTCATGATGTCTTTAAGGATGGGGTTTCTGCTTTGCGTGCTAAGGAAATCGTATATTTGTACTCTATCAGGCCTGGATTCTTGGTATATAGGCGAAATGCCTCCGTGCTGTTCATGAGTTATAACCCACATCGCTTCGCTCAACAACTAGGCTATGACCAAGGCGTTCCCCTCGAGGCATTTCTCGTCAATTCGATTGCTTCAGAGGAGACAGATCGCAGCGTGGTCCACTATTTCATGCGATTGAACATGAGATCATACTTCTTGATGGCCGAACCGGATCATATTCCAAAGGCCTCTAATGCTTATGTAGCATGGTATCAACATGCGACGGGTGCTGTTATCAAAGAAGAGAAGTGAATGCTCCTTGACCATAAGGATTCTGTTCCAGCAAGCAACCCTGCGGTCCCATTGAGACGACGGACAGTCGTCCGCCCATCCCTAAGGGACGGTGATGCGGTGGTAGTTCCATGTACTTTTCCAACGGTGTCAACGGCTAAACCAAGACCCAATATAAGCACCCATGGCGGCGTAACAAATGCAGCGTCTTCTGAGTCGGATATTAGCTTAGAAATCGGGGTACGCCGTCCTAAGATGCTTGTGAAGAGAAACCTTTTATCGTAGGGTGTTGCCCTCGGTTCTCAGAAGAAGAAGAAATCTATGTTGTCAACTGACATCTTCTTTGGTCAAGAGCCCCATACTCCCTATAACGAAGGCTTGTCCGAATATAGGACCAATGCCGATCTTTTTGAAGCTTCTACCGATGCGAACGCAGAGACTAATCTCCAAGCCGCTTTTGAGGCTTTTGAATGATTAGCCCGTGAGCAAGCAGCGCTTGCCACTCTTGTGGTGTCAGGTATATTTCATTTACATTCTTTACATATCTTAGAATAAAATAATATTGTATTCTTATTTAACATTTTATTTTCCCATCAGGCATCTTCGCTGAAGAGGCTCTCTAGGCATCCATTAGGACATACGAGGAAGAGGAGAGGCTTCGTGCTTCCATGGGCCTTAGTACGATTTATTTTACGCGCTTTAGAACATTTAATTCATTTCGCCATACTTTTACTCCTATCGTTTTATTTTATTATAGGAACCTTTGTAACTAGTGCTATTTCGAGCGGAGCGCCATCTTTGGGTGTTAACATAGAAAATATTCTTCACTCGACAACCCCTACAGAATCTTCAGAGCCGCCGACTATTGCTCAGGCCTCCTCTGCGCCACCACGGGAAGTATCGTTGAAGCAGCCGATGATGGATGTCATAGCAGATCCTGAGGCTGAATCCGATTCAGATGAGGATCTTCCTCTATTGGTTGTCCTGGAGAGATCTTTTCATACGGCTAAAGCCGAGGAGAAGCACCGGAAGTATGTAGCAAGACAACGCCAGGCCAGCTTAGCCATAGGTACAGGCTCGAGCGAAACAAGAACCCATAATGCTCCTACAGAGGATATCCCTCTTGCCTTGTCAACTGTTCACAGGCAGATTGCGCGTGCAGCTTGTGAAAAGGCAGAGCGTTTACTTCAGGGGGAAACAACGCATGGTACCTTGACAAAACCTGGTAGGATTTATTTATTTTCCTTGTTTCTTCCCATAACAACTTATTCGAATTATAACATTCTCACTTTTTATGATGACACCTGATACAGTAGGGACAAGTTTAGCTGACGGAGCAGCGAATGAAGCAGCGGAATTTAGAGATTCTAGGACGAAGGACCACGACCACGAGTTCAATATTGCTCCAACTGCCACTCCTTCCCCAAGTGGATCTCCAGTATCTGCAGGTAACGCTAGTATAGTGACATCCTTTATTGATTTGGGAGATGAGGGCACAGATCTTGAATCCGTCTCCTCTGTGGCGATGGAAATCGAAGAAGCTGTCGCGACCAGTGATGCTCTGGACACAATCATAGTTCCTTCATCGCTGGTTCTCTTGGGATCCGTGGGTACCTTACATGTTATTACTTTCAAATTCTTATTTCTGTTAGACATATTTGCTAATGTTTTCTTTATTTCTGGTATAGGTATGACAAACCCTGGCGATCTACTGATTGAAGACCCCCCGTCAGCTGGCAACATGACCATTGTCGCTCCACCTAGCTCCTTTGCACTTCCCCGAGTCTTCTAGGGCTTAGCGACGGAAGGTAATTTTTCCTTTCTATTTTCTTCATTTCTTCATTTCAGCATTGATATTACTCCTTATATTAATTGCTTGGCGTATACTATCAAAATCTTGCAGGAGTGCTTTTCAACCATCCGTGCCAAGCGTTATCCTCACACTTTGCCCTCCAACTGGGACCTGCCCCTCCTTCTGGCATTGGTCAGTATAGCTTTCATTTCTTATTGCAACTCTCTATGAATAATTCTTTCCTAATAAGAATTTTCCTGTATTGACCACAGTCTTACGGCTCGAAGGAGAAGACGAAGAAATGGTTGAGCCCTCTATGCTCCCAGATTTGTTGCTTCCAACTATTGGTAGGTTAGATCTTATTCATTTTTTTATTTAAATAGAGATCTAACCCATCTTTATCTGTAACAGCTCCGTTGGTTACGATTCTCATTGAATCTCACACAGCTATGTCCGCAGGACCCTTCGCTAAACGCCAATCTTCTAGAAGTGCGGAAAATAGTAGACCCATGCTGAGCGAGTTTATTGAAGACCTTGATGTCGAGGCGCTCACTTCTGCTAGGGACTTTTGATTGGTGTGTGATGCTGAAAAAGTGTGTTGTAAATAACCACAATAAAGACGTTGTCGCAAGTAGCTAGCCGTGATGAGTACGGGTCATCCACAGGGAAACACGAACATGTTTCTTGCTTTAGACGAGTTGATTAAAGAAGGGTGATTGTTTGTTGTTACGGATATAAGATTTATAAAAAGAAGGCTTGTAGGGTTCATAGGACTTAGTAGTAATAGATGAATAATTAAAAATGACTCATTTTATCTTTTAATAGTTTAAAACTAGATCGATAGTGATGAATGTAGATTAGGGTTCTTTTGGAAGAAACTAGGGTTTCTCCACTACTAACCCTTGTCCTTGCATTGGTCTCTATTCATGTCTATCCCTTAAAAAAACAAGTGTTAAACCGATCTCAAATCGTGGTCATAACTAGCAATAAATTGGTAGCGCGCCCGATAAAGATGTTAACATTTATTTTGCTAACGTTTATTGACTATAAAATGTATAAAATAAGTTAAATGATTTTATCATCCATTGATCTACCCTAACTTACGAACCCTAGCAAGCTAGGAATTACTCACTCATGATTTGAGATTTAGAAGAAAGGATGAAGAATGAAAATATGATTAAGATGCAGAAAGTAAGTGCAAAAAGTAATTGCAAAAAGAACGATAAAAACACTACCATTATTAATCAACTATTGCATACAACTCATGAAAGTAGAGTACAAGAACCTTAGTTTCTCTAGATCTCTATCTTGTTGGAAGTAGATGACTAGTTGATGATCACTCGGATGCACGGATCGCTTTGGACCTCTTGATCTCTTCGGTGATTATTTTTAATGTGAAGCTCTCGGTCCTATATATAGTCACAGAAACTAGAAACCCTAGATTCCATATAATAATATATGCAGATATCACCCAAACCACTAAATCTCATATCCCATGGCCCTCAAACCGCTGCAGAAACGCCGCATATAGGCTTGTTTGGCCGCGGTTCCGCCGGAGTTAAGTTTCATCAAAGTTTGGGATTTTTTGTGGACTCTTGTGTTACCATGTGGAGATCCTCTTGATGTCTATATTCTGAAAATAATGCTCTGAGTCTCTGCCGTTGCTAGATCTCTCGATTTTGTTTCTATATTTTTGGCAGATTTGATTCCGACATCCCGATTTAATTCGGATCTCTTAGATTCCAGACCTGAGCTAAAATCTGCACAATATCTCAAATCAAACTGTTTGTAGTATTTGGTATTTTTGAGATGTTATCTTAATCATTTTATATGATATTAAATCCTAAGAATATTGATTAGAAATATTTGATATGATATGCATATTTTAATTATTAATATTTTATATAAAAATTATATGCATGTATTTTCCCTCATTATGTTAATTATAATGTAGAAACATTTGATAATAAACTTTTTACACATAAACCTTTATATGTTCTATAATTACAATAAATACATTTTAGTACTTAACAATAATAGGGAAAATGTTCATTCAAATGTGCAATATTTTAGACCAATCAAATACCCCCAAACTTAATTTTGATCGTCCCGAGAAAACTAGTTATTAAAAAGAAGAAGAAGAAAAAGAAAAACCTAGCACACTTTCATAGGTAACACGATTGCACTTAGCATGTGCAACAAGCCGTTAAACTTCTAGGTGTCCCTAGTAGGAGGAGTGTTGTCTCCTGAGGGTTTTCAGCGGATTATACCCACAAAATCCTATAATAAAAGAAAGATGATGAAAGTTACATACAAAGATAAAAAAACATATAAAAGAAAGAACTTGAAAATAAGAGTTTCAAACTATACTAGATTTTTAGTAGCCATGAGCCATATCTTAATAGTCATGAAAAGATGTCAGAAATCACATCATCCCTCAATAAAACATCCCCTCTAGTCTTCCTCCCTACCTTTCTTCCAAACATAGATCATATACCCCTACGTGTATGTAAAAGATATCTCTACACTTAGAGAACTCAATTCAAGCTATCATACTCTTGTCCATCTTCCTTAGTACTTTTTAGTCAGTGAATGTTTTATAGATGGAATTGCTCACACATTCTTCATGCGACCGTTAATACTTCTTGAGGTACTAACCAACCGATACCCAAATGTGCTTACTCGTTAAGGCGTAATTAGCAATATTCTAGTATTGCAACACCTAAGGCTTAGCAGTGGCTCCCAAACCAGTTGGTCTAAGGCACTAGGTGATAAAGCACCATCGCTATTTTCTTTATGCTGCCTTAAGTAATTACAAAACCAGTGTTCATTTTTCTTAACCATTTTTTTAATATTTTGTTTATTTATATACATTTTATCTTTCATACTAAGGCTTTTAGACAAGAGCATTTTAGGGTATCTTCTATTATCCCAAGTTTCAAGATGTATGCAAATGCATATAGTAGGATATCAACGTTCAGATGTTTGGACTCAAGAATATGGACTATTTTTCAGACTAATTTCTATTCTCAGATTAGTGATTTTCTTCATCTTACTAACCCTTGGGATAACAGCTCATGACTATCTATTACTAGTTTCGTTATAAAACATCTAATTTTCTTGATTTTCTTAAATATTTCCTTCCTATCATATGTATTTTTCATTTTCTAACTTTCATTATCAAAAAAAAAATTGTGCTATTATATAATGCAAAAATGATGCATGAATAAGCACAAAGCTCCCCCAAACCTATTTGTAGTAGTGTCCTCACTGATGTCGTCTTTTAAGCTTACAACTCGTATAGTTGGGAGGAAAAGTTAGTAACGGGGACAACAATTAATGACAGTGAAAACCTCCCCCAAACTTATTTTTGGCTCACAATTTTGTAAAAATTTGTTTTTCTTTCAAGAGCCAAAATATTTTTCTCCCCCCAAATTTGAGTAAAACAGTATTAAGCGTTTAAAATTATAAGAGGGGGCGTAAAGTTATTGGTTTATTCAAAGTTTTACAAAGACCAAAATTCAACACCAACCATTCGAATATTTTATCAATGTAACACCATGGTTGGTGGAAGATCATAGATGTGAAGAAGTGAAGAGATAAGAGGCATAATTGATCGGGTTTACGTCTCGGTTGGAAGATACGAAATAGTGATGGTGCACTACTCGCATTCTCGTTCTTGATAAGAAGAGGATGTGGCGGTTCAACTTCTTTGGGTTGGGGTTGATACATCACAACTCCCATGTCTTCTAGGATTGTGAGTTCTTTGGCAAAAATGTCTTCAAAATTTTCATCGATATTCCGAATGATAATCTCATCGGAAAGGAAATTATGAAACTCAGATAGCTTGACTAAATTATTCGACAAGTCAAAGGGTTCGGACTTTGGTGTGGACTTGTCGACAGAAAGATCTTCACGTGTATAATAAATAGTAAGATCAAACAATAACGCATAAGTGGCGTCGCAGTATCGTGAAGCTCCTCAAATTCGCAACTTTTGGAAGCTATCTTTTCAACAGAACATACATCACTTATCTGAGTATAGGGTTCGGAGGGTTGACTTCCTAGCTTGTAGATGTTAAGCTCAATTGTCATCTTCTCAAAGGACAGGTTCATTGAACCGTTATGGCAATTGACTATCACGTTTGAAGTTATTAGGAAAGGTCGACCTATCACCGGAATTTGGTTACGTGGGTTCATCACAGGCTGTGTATCTATAATTATAAAGTCCACAGGGAATATTAATTCCCCGACTTTGATTAACACGTCCTCTATCTCATCCCGAGGTTGGGTGATAGATCGATCGGCCATCTGGAGAGTGCAATGCGTAGGTTTCAACTCTCCTATGCCTAATTACTCATACACAGAATATGGAAGCAAATTAATATTAGCACGTAAATCAAGTAGAGCACGATTGATATTTTTACCCCTAATAGTTATAGATATTGTAGGACAACCGGGGTCCTTACGTTTCGTGGGCACCAATTAGGTAAGAAAATTGCTCATATTACTCGCTAAGAAAACTTTTTTAGGCATTTGAATTTTTCTTTTTCTAGTGCACAAGTCCTTTAAAATTTTCGCATAGGAAGGAACTTGTTTGATAGCATCTAGGATAGGAATATTTATGTTAACTTGTTTAAAAATTTCCATAATCTTCTCCATTTGGGGACTTGGTCTGTTAGCCCTTAACCTGTTTGGAAAATGAGCTTTATCAATAAGAGTTGGGTCCAACTTTTGAGGAGAAGTTTGTGGGGATAGAATGGATCCCAAAATTAGATTTGGGATGATCTTAGATGGTAATTCCTTCAAGGAAATGGGCTGAGAGTTCGAGCATAGTGGAAAACGGAGAATAGGCTCGGACGAAGATGTTGGATTAGACGAAGTAGGAGTATAAGTAGTAACCGGGGTTTCATCAATGTCATCAACTTCAACTTCTTCACCAACACTGTTATTCAGTACTCTTCCCGATCTCAACGTGGTTACGACACTCACATTATGATTTTGAAGGATGAGATTCGCGCTTTGTGAGTGGCCGGGATTTGGTAGAGATTGAGATGGAAGTCTCCTTTTCTCTCTCTCACTTACTGTGGCATTTAACTATGCAAGTTGTGCTTCTATCGATTTTATGCTTTCACCGTGGAAAGCAGTGTGTTACACTAACGTTTGGATAGAATACGTTAAATTAACCGTCGTTTTCATGTATTGTTTAATGAACGTTTCTAAGTTTCGTTCGAGAGCAGAAGTTTTATCAGTACCGGCCGTTGGGAAAGAATTATTATAAGGTGCAAACTTGTTGGCCGGATTTTGAAAAGATTGTGGTTGAAATGGGTGCTGACTTTGATGTAGTAGCTTCTGTTGCTGTGGAGTAAGCCTTTGATAATTATTTTGGGTTGGGAACTGATTTTGATTTTGAGACTGGTTTTGGTTCCAAACGAAATTAGGATGATTTCTCCATCCCTGATTGTATGTGGAAGAATAAGAATCGTTTCTAAATCATTGCTGAAAAAAGTATTAGTTTGTTCTTGACCTTGAAACAGAGGGTTCAAAAGACATTCTTCCGTTAAATATGATGGGTCAGAACAACAACCACACATGGTTTTGGGGAGCGTAACTTGGTTTATGGAGGTTGACGAAACTTTGTTTTCGATAGCTTCGAGTTTCTTTTGCATCGCGACCATTTCGTCTTTCACTACGATGGAAATGTCGAGCTAATGGATACCTGCCCTAAATGAAGACGATGTTGGTCCAGTGCTCTCCCATTATGAGACTTGTTCGGCGAGATCTTCCAGAAATTGCCAAGGTTCGCCATCGTCTTTTGACATGAAATGTCATTGACAAATGGTTTCAAGCATTTGTTTCGCGGCAGGATTAACACACTCGTATATAATTCGGCAAAGTTGCCATCTATCAATTCCGTGATGGGGGCATTATACAAGAAGATCCTTAAACCGTTCAAAGCATTTCCAGAATGGTTCGTTGGGAAGTTGGGTAAACTGGTTAATCCCGCTTCGAATACGAGCGGTTTTGTGATTAGGATAAAACATCTTAAGGAATGCTATAATGAATTCATCCCATTTAGTGATAGAATGTGCGACAGTACTATAAAGCCAATTTTCTGCTAGATCGCACAAGGTAAAAGGGAGATGACGTAATCGCATAGCATCCACAGAAAGTTGGGTTATGCTCATCATTGCACATATGTTCTCGAATTTGGTTATATAAACGTATGCGTCTTCGAATTCAAGCCCGTGGAATTTGGGCAACAAGTTCATGAAGTGGGGTTTAATTTCGAAATTACTCCCATTAGCTGGTGGAAGAGACAGACAAGTAGGAAGTAGCCCGCGTACGGGGTAGCATCTTTCTTGAAGAAAGATGCGCGGTGGATTCTGCGCACCTATGGGTAGTGGCAGGGTGGTATCGTTAAATCCTGATGGAGAACCGTCCATTACGGGAGATGTGTTGGGTGGTGGGGAAATAGAATATGAAGAAGTATCGACTTCGGAGTCGATAGAAAAAATGCGGACAAGTCGTGCACTAGAATCCCGTGTCCAGCCGATTATGCACTAAGCGGGTTTAGTGCACGTGGCAGCGTGTGTGAGAATGATTTTAGAAGGTTTGTTTTAAAAAAATAGTCAAACATGAGGCTTGACTCAAAAAATCACAAAATGCACAATCAAACTCTAGAACTAGGGTCACCTAGGTCAAGTCACTAGACCGCTCCTAGACTTCCAAAGGACAAGTCGCAAGATCAATTCTCTACTACCTCTTTATCATTCTTGTAGCCAGGTAAGTGGGAGGTATTCACTATACGAATCACCGAAATAGCGGGCCTAATTAAGTAACCACTTTTCTTAGTCACACTTGCCTAGACACCATAAGAGAAATGCGGATAAGCGATAGGTTACCCATGACCTTCGTCTGTCCTAATTGAGCGCGACGGTCCTTAGAGACTTGGTCTAGATATTTTTTAATTAATGTAGAGTGATAGTATGCTCATTTTGTGATTTGTGGGGCCAAAGAAGGGTGATGAAATCCCCACCTAATCTGGATTTGGGTTATTGCCCTTTAATGTCCGGTTAAGATATGCACAAACAAACCGATATCAAAACACGAAAAAAGATTTTTGAGCGACGATATTTGCAAAGAATCCTGCAGGAAAGATCAGTTATCGGATCTTAGAGGAGAGAGAAAGATTTGATAAAAATACCAGAGGATTTTGTGGCCTAAATTCCACCAAGTCGCCGCGGTTCCGCCGCAAAAACCCTATTTCCGCCGCGGTTCTGCCGCAAGCTGGTTGTATCGTTTGCCAATTTTTTTTCCAGTGCCCTCCTATGCTCCTCTGGGCTACGTTGAAAGTCTCTGAATCTCTGATTCTTTGCTCCAGTTACACCAGATTCCCTTGCAAAACTCGCACAATAATCGTTAAATACACAAGATGCGGTTTTGGTTCTCGTTTATAATATGTTTGCTTGATTTTATAAGAAATCAACCCGAATAAAAAGGAAAAAAATTACAGCCGTTTCCACGGCAACGACGCCATTTGATTGGTGTGTGATTCTGAAAAAGTGTGTTGTAAATAACTGCAATCAAGACGGTGTCTCCAGTAGATAGCCATGATGAGTACGGGTCGTCCGTACGGAAACGTGAACCTTTTTCTTGCTTTAGACGAGTTGATTAAAGAAGGATGATTGTTTCTCGTTACGGATATAAGATTTATAAAGAGAAGGTTTGTAGGGTTCATAGGACTTAGTAGTAATGGATGAATAATTAAAAATGACACTTTTTATATTTTAATAGTTTAAAACTAGATCGATAGTGATGAATGTAGATTAGGGTTCTTTTGGAAGAAACAAAGGTTTCCCCACTACTAGCCCTTGTCCTTGCGTTGATCTCTATTCATGTCCAGCCCTTAACAAAACAAGTGTTAAACCAATCTCAAATCATGGTCGTGACTAGCAATAAATTGGTAGCGTGCCCGATAAGGATGTTAATATTTATTTTGCTAACGTTTATAGACTTTAAAATGTATAAAAGAAGTTAAATGAATTTATCATCCATTGATCTACCCTATCCTACGAACCCTAGCAAGTTAGAAATTACTCACTCATGGTTTGAGATTTAGAAGAAAGAATGAAGAATGAAAACATGATTAAGATGCAGAAAGTAAGTGCGGAAATTAATTGCAAAAAGAACAATAAAAACACTATTTTTATTAATCAACTATTGCATACAACTTGTGAAAATAGAGTACAAGAACTCTAGTTGTTCTAGATCTCTACCTTGTTGGAAGTAGATGACTGGTTGATGATCACTCGAATGGATGCATCGATTTGGACCTCTTGATCTTTTCGGTGATTATTTTTAATGTGAAACTCTCGGTCTTATATATAGTCATAGAAACTAGAAACCCTAGATTCCATATAATAATATATGCAGATATCATCCAAACCACCAAATTTCATATCCTACGGCCCTCAAACCGCTGTGGAACTGCCACATATAGGCTTGTTTGGCCGTGGTTTCGCCACAGTTTAGTGGCATCAAAGTTTGGGATTTTTTGTGGTCTCTTGTGTTGTTATGTGGAGATCCTCTTGATGTCTAGATTCTGAAAATAATGCTCTGAGTCTTTGCCGTTGATAGATCTTTCGATTTGCTTCCATATTTTTGGCAGATTTGATTCCGACAATCCGATTTAATTTGGATTTCTTGGATTCCAGACATGAGCTAAAATCTGCACAATATCTCAAATCAAAGTTTTAGTAGTATTTGGTATTTTTGAGATTTTATCTTAACCATTTTATATGATATTAAATCTTAAGAATATTGATTATAAATATTTAATATGATATGCATATTTTAATTATTAATATTTTATATAAAAATTATATGCATGTATTTTCCCTCATTATGTTAATTATAATGTAGAAACATATGATAATAAATTTTTTACATATAAACTCTCATATGTTCTATAATTACAATAAACACCTTTTAGTACTTCACAATAGTAGGAAAAATGTTCATTCAAATGTGCAATATTTTAGACTAATCAACTTTGCAGATGAAAACAACCCTATGCCAGGGACTCTTATGGCTTTCTATAACGAAGATTTCATCCGTAGTTGGGTTGAGTATTGCAAGCAGATTGAGGCTTGCCTCAATGAGATCGATGTTCCCTCATAAAAAATTACATTTTTAAAAATCTATCAGGCGACGCCTCACGTGTTTAACACGTGAGCGCCAGCACTAGCATTTATTAGAATTAAAAAATCCTATGCTGGCACCTGTAATATTTTTAAAATAAATAAATAAATAATTAGATAAATAAAATCCTTTAGGTGAATTTTCTGATAATTGGTAAAATAAACCGCATTTTCCGTAAAACATAACTATAGTTATTTTTCATCATAAAATTAAATACGCCTATTTTAACTATGTAATTGCTAGTATTTGGTAATTAATTAGTCACTTATAAAATTCTAGTTATTTAAATATTTTCCCTTAATTAATTATTTTAAATATTATTTTAAGCTTTTAAATATACATTAATTTAGTGATAAATACAAATTTGAATGGATTAATCATATACTTAGGAACCATGACAAACTAAAACCTAGTTGTAATATGAAATTTTTACAAGTTTACTCCAAGTTCTAGTTAGTTATTGGTCAAAGGAAAATTATAAAACAAAATAAATAAAATAGAAATAGAAATGGGTGTGAATGCAAAATGACACTTAAAAGGTTTATCTTAGCCTAGAAAATTCTACACACTCTCTCACAATCTCACACCTCTTCATGGCCGAGCCCCCCTTCAAGTCCAGCAACCCCCCCTCTCTCTCCATTCTTCTCTTTTCAATTCAAAAAAAAAATTCTCCAAAATTCATCAAAAATCCAAAATAAAACCTCAAATTCCAAATCCAATCTCTACCCATTATTCTTTGGCCTATCTAGCATGGATCTTGGAGCAAAGTTAGCACTTTGGAGGCTATGATTTTCATGTTTGATCTCATGTTTATTGAGGTATAATCCTAACCCCAGTGTTAATTATATGCTAATTACTTTAATTTAATTGATTTCGGTGTTTAATTATGGTTTTAGTCACTAAATTAAAAATTCAAGATTAGGGTTTGTGATCAAGTAAGGATTTTTATCAATTATTCATGGTTTTAATGAGGAGATTAACATGTTAATAGAATGCAAAATCCTAATCTAGTTACTAGTTGCTAATTATTAGTTTAAAATTATGCTAATTTTGCAAACTAGGTTTTTGGAAATTGATTAAATAATTGAGATTAAAATCTAATTATGGTTTTCATACATTATTAACATTTTAATTTGTTTTTTAGCAACTTAGATCATGCAAAACTTAGTTTAGTTGATGATTTGTGAATTTTTGCTTTAAAGGTGTTAAAATTGGATAAATTTGCAAACTAGAATTTTTGGATTTATACAAATTAGTTTGATAAAAATATAGTAATGATTTGTATGACTTAGTTATGATATTTAGTGAATACTATGGCCATTAATTTTATTATAACATCAAGTTTCGAATTAAAACGGTTATTTGAGGCTTTCTAGGTTTTCGAAAATAAATCGAATTAATTTATTTTAAGGTTTCTATGAGTTACAACTTATTTCATATTATAATTAGTGATTTGTGAAACCACGAATTGTATGTTTGGGTTTTTCTCGATCAATCAGCGTTTGTATGCCGATGTCGAGAGTTATTTGGTTTTTTTGCATGAGTGGGTCATAGGTTTTAACCTATGCACGTTTCGTGTGCCGTTTTGGTTTTGTTCGTGATTTTAGTTTACGATATTATATATGTTTGCATATAGGTACCCCTCACGTGGACTTCGGACGATGAAGAAGAGGATGGCGGCATCGACTTGGCAGACGAGGACCAGGTGAGTAGATGTATATCTACGGGGGAAGTCGGGTGGATGGCGTATAGCACCCCCGCAACTTCGTAGGATATTATATGGTCTTGAAATAGTAATATATAGATATGTTATTGCGAGATTCGAATACGGAGTAAGAAAGGTTTTAAGAGACCACTGATCGGAATTGGTGTATTTTGGATAACAGCTACTGAAGAAATTTCACACAGCAAGTGCACTGTTCGGCGGCGGAACCGCGGCACAAGTGGGGGTATTGCCGCGGTTCCGCGCTCTGTCAGTCGACTGAATGTGTCGAATTTCTACAGTATGCTTCTAACATCCAGTGCATCACATTTCTGCAACCTGAAAAATTTTTGGGCTTAAAAAAATTTCAACAGAAAACTGATGTTAACAAAAATGCAGTTTTGGAACTTTTTGATCGATCGAAAATGCAAACACATCAAACGAAGCTAGACTAAGTTAATGGCGAGGCTCTGATACCACTGTAAGTGCACGGCGGCGCCCCGGCCGTCAATCCGACGGCGGAATGCGGAAGCGGTGATAAACTTTAATTTTGCGAACTTAGCAAAACCGGCACCACCGCGCACTAAACCCCGGATCGGGCCATTAAACTAGATCTAGCTAACAACAAGACGGGTTAGAGATATACCGACGATCCAAGTCCTCCGGTCTTCTCGTCATGGTCCCGATCTCCTGCGGAAAAGTCCCGTCTCCTCCTTGTCGCCGGAAGTGCACCACATCGCCTACTTTGTTTACGGGCTCCCACCTCAATGCCGAGGCAACTCGGGCACGAAGCCGGCTACTCGACATGCCCAAGATTTACTGTAGAATATTATGTAGAGGCTTGTGTCTCACTTTTGGGGTTGTGGAATTGCCTTTTTGGTGGAGGTATGAAACAAGAACAATGTGGAGGAGCTAGGGGATAATTTTGGAGCACCAAATGAACCAAAATTCCCACACTAGAAAAATGGGCAGCCCCCCAATTGGAGTGGCCGTCCATGCACTATCAAGAATGGAGAGAATGAGATAGATTGCTAAAAGAATGGGGGGGGGGAAACTCTATCATGCAAGAGAGAGGAAAAGACAATCATGTGAACCAATGATAGCAAGGTAAAAACCACACTCTTCTATCACTCATCAACCATGATGATATCCAAAGTCAATCCATCATGAAGTATGAAGTCAAGCAAGTCAATGGATGGTGCTATAATCATGACATGATAATATGCAAGGACCCCCTCCACAAAAGTCTATTTGCAACAATGCAAATAAACCCTCCTCCACCAAACATCGGCCAATGAACGATACAAAAGAAATTGGCCGAAACGGAAAGCAAACTGGCAACTCCGGAAAACTGGTCCCGTAATAAATTACAGGAAAACCCCTAAACTGTGCATACACACCCGCATTTGTATTCCGACCGAAATACAAATGTAATGAGACAAAATCTACACTGTACTATACTAGGATCCGGCTTATACCAAAGCCGGCTAGTAATATCCGTTCGATCCTGATCCGTGCAATACCGCACGTATCTGATCGAACCCTGCCATATAACCATACGGCCTATAGTACAGACTGTCCGATCCTGATCCGTGCAATACCGCACGTATCTGATCGGACCTTGCCATATCTCCATACGGCCTCTACAACCTTTCGCCCGAAAGCTGAGTAACTGAATATGGGGGACTCTAAAGACTCGTCAATACCTTGGTTGTGGATTTAACCACTAGCACGTCAGAGGTATAAGCCAATACGTAACGGGCTACCAGGTATTGACTAAAAGGGACGTCTGTGAGCGAACTCAGCCCGACAACCCTACTGAGCCTGTCAGTGACAATATCCGTACAGTCCGGTCCGTTCGTCTATGAGCATCGCATGGCGGGCCTAGGGGGTTGGTAAAAGTCAGACCCCCAAAAGCGGTACAAGTCGTGTCGGAGTGTAGCCCAGAACACCCTGAGATACTACTAGAATACCTACCAGTAAATCTCCTTGCCTTGGCCAAGGACTTCGTGTAATGGCTCTCCTAGACACAGCACGACCTCACCCCCAATACCGGGAGAGACGAACCCCTGAAGATACGCTCACTGCCTCCATGTGGCTCGGGACTGTACCCAACTAAAACCTGTTTGCACGACTCCTTTGAGCCGTGGTAGGGTAGTAATCAAAGTACAGTGGGAACTCACACGAGACAAATGACGATCCCCAGGTCGATGAACTAACCTGCACACATGTCACCAGGGAACTGCCATCTGACGTCTGGTATATGACCAACTAGCATGTTCCCGGCGAGTCCTGTCCGGTGTACTCATAACCCAATGAGCATCTGTAAACATCTTAGGTGATCCAACTGACACCAGTGGCTTGTGAGACCGGCCACCGCCCCTCGTCGGGGTCTCGACTGTATACACTAGTCTACTTAGGAGTATCGATGCCCTGTCTCGAAACTCACACGACTAGGGACCATTTAAGGATATGCTTATAGACCCCAGCTCCCACTTATATGATCGCCCTCATACTGCTGGTGGTCAAGCAAGAATCCTAGGGGCTCTATCAACGTGTAATAGCAACTTGTCAGGTCACCTAAAACAGTACACGATGATAAAGGTGAACCAGATAGCATACTATCATCTCGAGTAAGACTGTCCTACCGGGATAGGTCCTCCATCAATCATTGCAATCACGTACCTGTGACCTAATAATTGACTCTGAGGGCACTATCTCCAACAATCTCCCACTTGCACTCAAGGCTAATTATTGCGATGTCGCATACTCACAGCCCGTGTGATACCGAACACCCAACTCCTCTACTAGTCGGTCTCACAAAGCTCGTTTGCGAAACTATTGCGTTCGAGGAATAGCCTTAGTGAGTGGATCCGCTTTGTAGTCTCCTTCCATGTCTCTCTATATCTCAAGTTCGCGGAGAAACCCATCTCCCGAAATGAGCAATACCTGTCTTAGAATGTGTCTGGATGTCTGATGGGACCTAGCTCATAAATGAACTCCAAATCCAAACTTCTTAGACTGTATCGTCAACTGAACTTAATCAGTATCCTGCGCCATGCCACCCTCAGTATTGCCTTGGACCACCTGTCCAAAATACTGCCCCTCATCAGAAGGAAAACTATAACCCTGACAACCTCCTTGTCGTCCATGTCATCTTGGAAGCCTGGATTGATAACTGTCTCCCGAATGAGGCTGTCGTTATCATATCCCTAGAACATCCACTTATGTTCTAAAACTGCTTCCGACTGCTTCTCCAGGATTGGATCAATGTCAACTTATTGCATCTAGTGCAAGAACAACATCTGGTGTAGTACTTGACATCTCATGATTGACTCAATTGCCTGAGCAAGTGATCTGCCAATCATGTACGTCCCTCTCCCCTTTAGTCTGTAAGACACCTTTGGAGAGGGTGACTCCATCTTCTGCAGGTACACTACCGTGCATGGAGTCGTCCATTCTAAATACTCTTAGAATGCTGTCAAAGTACCCAGATTGGGAAACCACCCAAATCCAGATCTAAAACCATAGATCTAGTAACCAGTATGTCTGATATAAAATCCATTTCCTTTGTGGAGAAACCACTGTGTGATGACCAAAGTATAACCGATTGTAGTATAGGAGTTTCTTTTCCTATTCTGTGTATGTCATCCAAATGCCATGACATCACACCCTACTACCTTCTCAACAGATCCATCCCCTATTCTGATGAAGTCAAACCCATGACTGTCATGTCAGAAATAGATGATCTATCTCCGCTACATCTGCTTTAGTCTATAAATAGACATAAGCTCCCTGTCCACCAATGCTTCCGCTGCTCCCACTGACTACGACAACCCTCTGGCAGAGTCATATAGACGTACACTTCTAAAACTAGTTTTAGAACGACGCTATACTCATCCTCTCGCCGGGTCTCGCAGCCTGGAACAACAGCAATGGTAATTGTGGGTAAACAAGAACTTCCCTGTCACCGTCCTTGAGGCTACCGTAGTACCTTTCGGGTGTCTGAAGTTACCCACGAAATCTGCGGAGTGGCCAATGGAATGTCAATCCAGATTGAATCTCTAGGTTCCTTATCAAATCTTCAGTAATCGTTTGTGGTTCTGGAATCACTTCCAGTTCTACCATACTCCCACTACTGTTTTTCTGAAAAAATCCATTTTTTTTTTAATAAAACTGTGGCGAGTCTAGAACAATATTGCTATTGTTCATCCAGATGGTAGAAAGTCAACCCTCGTCATAGCCTGGGTCAACCCACAAACAGCCATTACAGAAACGTGCCTAGAGTTGTCCAATGTCTGGTTTTAAGCATAAACCGGACAACTCCCCGTACCTTAACATCGTTAAGATATGAACTGTTTTATATCCATTATAGGACCAGAGACACTGATTTAATTGAACCAGATCCAAATCATGCAGCTGTCTCCAGCGTATGTCAACTAAATGGAAGGAGGCCGATCAGCGTTACTCAACTTAGGAATGCTTCCACTTATGAGTAACCTGAAAGAGAAGAAAGTTCTCTTTATCATTACTATCAACTGAACACCATACACAAGTATCTACATCTTCGATCTCTTTGAAGAATCCCGATACTTGTTATACCTGGTTCTCTACTCTATTCAAATACCTATAACTTCTCAAAATTCGGACCCTGTGTTTCCACGAAACACCTGTCTAAAAACTGGAGAAGTCATAAGTAAACCGAATATAGTATGAGGACCAACCCCTCTGTCCTGATGGACCCTGGACAACATACAATACTCTGTATAAGTCCCTTGAGTCTGATAACTCATTCACTGTGTGTCGTAGGTTGAGAACTGTACTTATGGTTAAGAAGAATTACACCGCTGTTTAATGCTCCTTACCTAACCATCCACTGATATAGGTAAATGTTGTAGACATAATTTCAGAAAGGTATATCTCACTCTATGAAAATAGACGTACAGATATATCAATTTGAAATTGGTGCATAAAAGAGGATATTCAAAACCAAATATTTGCCGACCGGCAAACAGCCCAGGTGATTTCCTCAAATATCACCGATTACAACGAATCCCGATATAATGAGGATGATCACCCAATTCCCAATAACTTACTCCCACTCATCATCTGTAAAACCATACAGATGTGAGAATCAAACCTGGTAAATACATACCCTGGAGCAAGTGTCTAACTGGGAAATCAGTTTTCCTTTAACAGTACACAGTGAAACTGAAACATTGAAACGTTTCGATGGGGTATTCTGGTATTCCTAGTAATGCCTCTTCCAGATTCATGACTGTAACCGTATAGTTCTTTGCCACCTCTCCAAATCCCTTCACATGTCTTTAGTCATTACCTTCTGCACACCCCTTAGGCCAAATGGTTTTCTTCCTTCCCTACCGTTCGGCACCAGCCTATGGTTTGGAAGTAGACTATCCAAAAAGCATAATGGGTGTACTGTCCTAATCCTAGGATCACTCGCAACACGAGAGAAGGTGAAGATAAAAGACACCTGAATGTACTTTATTCCTATTTCTCCTGAACCAGGATCCATCCCCGAACTGGAACAAGTTCCTTTCGAGTTCGTATATAACCATACGATGGAATATCCAATAAACTGTGGATCTTCGTAGTGATACGGAGTGTCCTGGAGAAATACAAAGGTGATTTTAGGATTGGCGAAGGAATACTTGGTTTGGTCGTGAATACCTGTTGCAATTTACTTTGCCCTCTTACTAATCCCTTGCTTTGTCTTAACTTAATACCTTCTGCACACCATCGTTATGCTAATTGGTTTTCTTCATTCTCTACCGGTCGGCACCTGCCTATGGTTTGGAAGAAGACTATCCAATTTGCGTAATAGGTGTACTGTCTCCTAAACCAAGGAGTACTCGCAACCTGAGAGAAGGTAAAAGGAAAAGACAACTGAATAATCCTATCCGTTTCCTCCAGAACCTGAAACCATCCTTGAATAAATTCTTTCGAGTTCGTATCTAACCATACGATGGCTTTGTCCAATGGAAGTGGACGTTCGTAGTAATACGGGGTGTCCTGGAGAAAAGGGTAAAAGTAGGAGTGGCAATGAGGTTTGCAACTCTGACAATCCAAAAGCCAGTGTTTAAGAAGGTTCGGTTAATTTGGTCACTGAGTCAAAGTCTTAGGGTCGGGTCAATGGTCGCTGCCAAAGAGAGAGAGAGAAGAAACACTCAGCGTGCACTCTAACCTAGATCAGAATGGTTACCAATTTATCTAATCTGGAAACCTCCCACTGTACCTCAAATTCTCCTCCAAACCTGAAAGAAGAATTAGTCGGGATCACCCGAGGAGTAAACTAACTCATCAGTGGGAATCAGGATCCAACTATCATCGCATGATAACGTGACGGAATCCGCTCACGGTATCACACTCCAGAAGGTATGCGCATATCTGGCAAGTTTCAGTTCTTTTGAAACTCCCGATGTGATTTCTGCCCCATGCTCTTATGACCTTGGCGTGAGGTCAAAATATCATAAGTCACATGTCAAGTTCTGCCCGTCATTATCCAGGTTAATTTGAACCCACCCGTACATACCCTTGACGTAGGCCAAAATAGTAGTACGACTGTCTCAAACCAACGCATCTATCTATGCTACAGATAAATACCCGGCAGCTACCAATCACTATGCCTTGGCGTGAGGTCAAAATACATAGCTTGAATACTACCGAATATTTAACTGAAATGACGGAGGGCTACGAATGGTTTCTGGCGAAAACCTTTAACGTAATGAACTTGATATCGTCGAAGGAACGGATAGCTTTTTAAAAATATAGTGACGAAAACCGTTGCTAAAGAGGTCACTCCCGGTGAAGGGATCTCGGCTCTTTCCCCGTAGAATGGGGTGCAGGATATTCCAACTGAATACCACGGTGCAAAGCAAAAGTAATCGGCTATAGTGAAGTTAATGCCCTGACGCAAACTTTTTGTCCAAGGGGTCACTCCCGGTGAAGGGATCTCGGCCCTTGCCTCGTCGACTGAGGAGCAGGATATTCCAACTGAATATCACGATGCAAAACAAAAGAGAACGTCCTTGCAATAACAGCTTTTTGAAAAAGTGTTCCAACAACATCAGATTAAGTTTGTTTTTAACTTGCATTGATCCGAATCAATGCAGTCCCATCAATTGATCACACCAAAAAGAACGAAAATATACTGATGTACGTATATGCCATCCGCATTCGCCACTGGGTCCCGTCATTACTCGTTAGGTTAGCTAACTAACGACAGAGCGGGGACTGGACTAGCGCGGATGTAAAACATATACAACATCTACTAATATATATACCAATATATTATATTTCGCTCAAGGCGTGAAAGAAATGCAACATCACAGAAAATGTACAGCATCACAGAAACAATACAGATATCTGGGATCCCCGGGTTTCACAGAGCCACTACTGAAACCAGACGTTCCCTTGGTCGTGTGGATAGCCTGTGCAATGAAATCCTAGACCCCTACGGGCGCGGCAAGTTACCCGCCAAAACCTGAAGCGAGGCAGCCCCCTTCAGCGCCGTGAATGGACCACCCAGCACTTCACGGAATCCGGTAACTTGGGCACCCCTCCTGGGTCAACCTGTACCCCCTACGAGTGCGGCGAATAGCCCGCCAATTCTAGAGTGAAGCCCCCTCCGTCTCAATGCCATGAGATGCGGGCTTGTTGCCCTCCAGAACCCGGCTATCCGTGCACTCCTCCGCGGGGTAATCCTAGTACAGAAAGTAAAATATACATACAACGGGTACATCGACCGCAACCAGGTCGTGCCCCAAAAATAATAATACAAACTGGCAGTGACGGCAGTCCACATGTCGGACGCTCGCCCCGCAATATCAAATGTACATAATACAACCACAACTGTACTAGCATTGCATCAAGGCTATCCCCCACGACCGATCCGCAACATCACAGCAAAAACAGAACATCAACGTGAAAGTCACGTTCGCAAATCCGTCTAACCGGGCTATAGCAGTTAGACCGGATTTACCGATCAAGTGACATTCACGGTCGCAGATATAATGTAAATACTGTGAAAAATGTGTTTAAAATATCCGATCAATCAAACTTTAACAAGTGGGCCCCCAAGTATTACTGTAGCAGATAAAGAAATTCTGGGCCCAATGTTATTATTCCAAAACCCATATTTTAAGCCCATAAAGCTACTGAAGAAATTTCACACAGCAAGTGCACTGTTCGGCGGCGGAACGGCGGCACAAGTGGGGGTATTGCCGCGGTTCCGCGCTCTGTCAGTCGACTGAATGTGTCGAATTTCTACAGTATGCTTCTAACATCCAGTGCATCACATTTCTGCAACCTGAAAAATTTTTTGGCTTAAAAAAATTTCAACAGAAAACTGATGTTAACAAAAATGCAGTTTTGGAACTTTTTGATCGATCGAAAATGCAAACACATCAAACGAAGCTAGACTAAGTTAATGGCGAGGCTCTGATACCACTGTAAGTGCACGGCGGCGCCCCGGCCGTCAATCCGACGGCGGAATGCGGAAGCGGTGATAAACTTTAATTTTGCGAACTTAGCAAACCGGCACCACCGCGCACTAAACCCCGGATCGGGCCATTAAACTAGATCTAGCTAACAACAAGACGGGTTAGAGATATACCGACGATCCAAGTCCTCCGGTCTTCTCGTCATGGTCCCGATCTCCTGCGGAAAAGTCCCGTCTCCTCCTTGTCGCCGGAAGTGCACCACATCGCCTACTTTGTTTACGGGCTCCCACCTCAATGCCGAGGCAACTCGGGCACGAAGCCGGCTACTCGACGTGCCCAAGATTTACTGTAGAATATTATGTAGAGGCTTGTGTCTCACTTTTGGGGTTGTGGAATTGCCTTTTTGGTGGAGGTATGAAACAAGAACAATGTGGAGGAGCTAGGGGATAATTTTGGAGCACCAAATGAACCAAAATTCCCACACTAGAAAAATGGGCAGCCCCCCAATTGGAGTGGCCGGCCATGCACTATCAAGAATGGAGAGAATGAGATAGATTGCTAAAAGAAGGGGGGGGGGGAAACTCTATCATGCAAGAGAGAGGAAAAGACAATCATGTGAACCAATGATAGCAAGGTGAAAACCACACTCTTCTATCACTCATCAACCATGATGATATCCAAAGTCAATCCATCATGAAGTATGAAGTCAAGCAAGTCAATGGATGGTGCTATAATCATGACATGATAATATGCAAGGACCCCCTCCACAAAAGTCTATTTGCAACAATGCAAATAAACCCTCCTCCACCAAACATCGGCCAATGAACGATACAAAAGAAATTGGCCGAAACGGAAAGCAAACTGGCAACTCCGGAAAACTGGTCCCGTAATAAATTATAGGAAAACCCCTAAACTGTGCATACACACCCGCATTTGTATTCCGACCGAAATACAAATGTAATGAGACAAAATCTACACTGTACTATACTAGGATCCGGCTTATACCAAAGCCGGCTAGTAATATCCGTTCGATCCTGATCCGTGCAATACCGTACGTATCTGATCGAACCCTGCCATATAACCATACGGCCTATAGTACAGACTGTCCGATCCTGATCCGTGCAATACCGCACGTATCTGATCGGACCTTGCCATATCTCCATACGGCCTCTACAACCTTTCGCCCGAAAGCTGAGTAACTGAATGTGGGGGACTCTAAAGACTCGTCAACACCTTGGTTGTGGATTTAACCACTAGCACGTCAGAGGTATAAGCCAATACGTAACGGGCTACCAGGTATTGACTAAAAGGGACGTCTGTGAGCGAACTCAGCCCGACAACCCTACTGAGCCTGTCAGTGACAATATCCGTACAGTCCGGTCCGTTCGTCTATGAGCATCGCATGGCGGGCCTAGGGGGTTGGTAAAAGTCAGACCCCCAAAAGCGGTACAAGTCGTGTCGGAGTGTAGCCCAGAACACCCTGAGATACTACTGGAATACCTACCAGTAAATCTCCTTGCCTTGGCCAAGGACTTCGTGTAATGGCTCTCCTAGACACAGCACGACCTCACCCCCAATACCGGGAGAGACGAACCCCTGAAGATACGCTCACTGCCTCCATGTGGCTCGGGACTGTACCCAACTAAAACCTGTTTGCACGACTCCTTTGAGCCGTGGTAGGGTAGTAATCAAAGTACAGTGGGAACTCACACGAGACAAATGACGATCCCCAGGTCGATGAACTAACCTGCACACATGTCACCAGGGAACTGCCATCTGACGTCTGGTATATGACCAACTAGCATGTTCCCGGCGAGTCCTGTCCGGTGTACTTATAACCCAATGAGCACCTGTATACATCTTAGGTGATCCAACTGACACCAGTGGCTTGTGAGACCGGCCACCGCCCCTCGTCGGGGTCTCGACTGTATACACTAGTCTACTTAGGAGTATCGATGCCCTGTCTCGAAACTCACACGACTAGGGACCATTTAAGGATATGCTTATAGACCCCAGCTCCCACTTATATGATCGCCCTCATACTGCTGGTGGTCAAGCAAGAATCCTAGGGGCTCTATCAACGTGTAATAGCAACTTGTCAGGTCACCTAAAACAGTACACGATGATAAAGGTGAACCAGATAGCATACTATCATCTCGAGTAAGACTGTCCTACCGGGATAGGTCCTCCATCAATCATTGCAATCACGTACCTGTGACCTAATAATTGACTCTGAGGGCACTATCTCCAACAAAAACCTTCACAGAAATGGAGCTGCTATTCATGCAACGGTTCGGCAGCGCGAGCGAATGCACTCCGATCATGACATTAATCAATGACAGGGTAAAACTCGGAGAAACTTGGGTTCAATACGTGATCCGGTGATGAAACCTATGGTCTAAATGCGAAAAGCGTATTGAAGAGTCTACAGCTGTGAGCATGTTCGTTGGGACCATCGATTCTCAATCGACTGTGTCCTAGTTCATGACATTCTTCAAACCCACAACCTTCCAAGCGCTGATAGACAAGTTGGCTCAGATGGATCTGTTCATACCATAATATTGCATTATTATATTCCCCATTCTTATTCGTTTTATAAATAAACAGGTGCTTTTGATGCATGTCTGCTACATATTACAGGTTACAGGTTCTTGGATCTAAAACAGTGAAAAGGATAAAAGACGATGCAAAAGTAGAACTACAACCAACAAACAGAAGAATTTTGAGAAAGCCTACACAAAGATCAGTACAAGGAAACGCAAGGTCCAAGATTACAAAGCGAACGGTTAAAGTTCAATACAACTACTCACTGTGAAGATCTGGAGAATACCTAGAAGACAAATTGAGAAAAGACCTGAAGAAATAGGAAGCCCAAAAAGCCCAAATGAAGAACATAAAAATTCAGCATGAGATCTCTTCATTGGGCCGCGGAACCGCGGCCCAACCCTTGCTGGGGCCACGGATCCGTGGCCGTCTAGGGCATTAACGAGTTAAAAATTTTACTATAATTCTTGCGGTGCTGAATGGGTTTACCTAGGGATATTTTGGTAAATGCAGATGTGCGAATCAATTGTAACCTAGGGTTTCCTATCCTCTATAAATAGAAACTCTAAATCATTGTATTAGGTGATGCCTCCCCTATGCCTCTTTTTATGAATAAAATTCAGAATTCTTTTGGAGAGCATCGGTGCCTCTTTTCATTTCATGAATTCAGATCTGACAACCCTGTGTTGATGTTTGGAGAGAGCCATCTATAAAGTAGGTAATTTTTCATTCTCTGCCCTAGTTTAGATTTAATTCCTTGCCCTAGATAATTGTTAGAGTTAGCTTTGGGGAAGGCTTTTGAAAGATGAGATCTCTCATCCCTTTCTTACCCATCACATATAATCAATAGGACTCCATGCATACACGCACACACCGCGCCCTACGGCACCCTATCCGTTGAGGTAGCAGTGATACCGTAGTACAAAAGCCCGGTTGCGCGCGTTTTCCATAGAGGTTAGGGTAAGTATCTCTAAAGGAAGGACAAGAACCTAGAGGAAGGAACACCTTCCCAAATGGATCTAATCCTCTTTATTGATAATTACCATAACTCCTTTTAGATCCTAATTTGGGTATAGAAAGCGTTGAGATTTATTTACATTTCCAAATCATTCCTAAACCTAACCCTAGTAAGATTTAGATCTAGATAATCTTTGTATAGATAGATTTAGTTTTTAGATTTAATAATCAATTCGACCACAATCTGAATTAACTCGTTTGAGCGACTAGGAAATTCACAACATCCCTGTGGACCGACCCGTACTCACCGGCTAGCTACCAAGTGACGCTGTTCTTGATTGCGGTTAATTGATAGTTTTTGAGATCAATCAAATGGCGCCGTTGCCGGGGATGGCGTGTTATTTCCTCTTTGCAATTTCGGGTTAATATAAATTAAAAAAATCATAAAAATCTGAAAAATCATAAAAAAAAATATAAAAAATATATCATCTGTTATTTTTGGAAGGGTATTTTGGTTTGAATTTTGCAGGATCTACACACAAATTCGGATATGGAAATTTCCAGAGACCAAAACAGCAGAAAGACGATCCTATCAACAGAAGATTGCAACAACAGAAGAACTGAAAAATTCTGGAGATCTGAACCCCCTATCACACCGCGTTTCCGCCGCCTTAACTACCTCTAGACCGCGGAATCACGGCTTACTGTTGAGATCAGAACCTGCAAAAATTTCTGGGGATCCGAGCCTTCCAGAGAGCCGTGGAACCGCGGTGGTAAAGCTCTTTTGTCGCGGAAGGGCGACGCCGGGGTGACATCATCTGACCAACTTTGCTCTGTAAGCTTCCCTCTGTTCCTCCTCTGTAACTCTTGATAAATCTTCTGAAAAATTCCTGCAGAATTTTGTGCGTTTTAAAAATCTTTTCCCTTCCAAATAACAAATCTTGTGCAGGATTTTGCGCCTCGCTTAAAATAGAAATTGATTGCAAGTAATATTTTTCTGTTTTGCATATCTTGTATCGAAAATCTTTTTGCAAAATTTCCAAATAAAGAGCAAGCGGAAAAAGGAAAATTTTTTGTAACAACTTGCAAATTTTTGCCGCAAATAAATCCTTGCACCACCCAACCTTCTTTCTTTCCCCTTTCTTCTATCATGGGTACCCCACATCATAAATCACTTTCCGAACTTTGGTATCCCGAACCTAACTTTTCCTCATACGTCAATTGTTTCGGTCGATTTAAGGAAGATCTCTCCATGCCAAAAATTTCGTTGAAAGATCAAATAGAAGCGTCTAGGAGAAACAGTTAGACTTTGCAACCCACTTTGTGTCAACCATGTCAACCTTTACCACCTCCGTACGTTGATACCACTTTTTCGAGTCCTGCTGTAACTCCTAAACCGATGTCCATTGCTGAGCATATTGCTCAATCTCGTAGCCGATCTTTCACCCCTCTCCGCACATCCAGTTCTAGGGATCAACAAGTCCATTCACCTTTTTTATCCACATATTGATCCTACGCCTGTGCACTCATCCAATTCCTACCAGTCCTACCCGACTTTCCCACCTTCACTAGACATTGATTCTACATAGCCAGTTGGGAGTTTCACATATTCAAACAATTTCGACTCTTTTACCGAAACCCCTTCCAAACCCATGTCAGTTTGGAACAGTCGTTGGAGGCTTATATTTCTGCAACAAACAAAATGGTAAGGAATGTGGATGCGTCCATTGCCGTCCTTAGACAACCTAGTGAATCGGTAGCTAGTTTCCAACTAGCTTCAAATTTTTCAATGTATGAGGAGGCGATTGGACAAAGTGAGAATTTGAGAGGAGCAAGTGAGTTCTACACATTCCCAAATCAGACCTACCCATACCCAATTCCAGCCCACAACTCCGGTTTTCCATTGATTGTCCCAAATAGTTCACCGGTTGAAAATAAAAACGAGTTGTGTGACTTTGTAGTTCTTGATGTGCCAGATTGTGAAGAACCCCTTTCGAGTGAAACCACACTTAATCTTTTCGATCTTTACACCTCCACTCTAGAACCGAAAGTGATAAATATCCATGCTTTTGATGAGGTGTCAGAAAATATTGATTTTCACTTGATTGAGGATATAGACGCCGGGAATATTTTGAATGATGAACCCGTAGATTTGATTGATATTTTATGTCCAATTCATCATTCCGAGTCATTAAATGTTTCTCCCGAACTTCATATGCGTCTTAATTTTGATGATAATGGCATGGATGAGTTAACTATTGAGGAGACTTATGAGGAGAGTATTGAGGAGAGTCTTGAGGATAATATTGAGGTTGAACCATTTTTGTTTGATGTGTCGGATTTTCCAATTCAGCCTCCTGAACCTTTAACTGTTATATCATCCTCCCTCCTTTCCATCGTTCCGACCACGCACAAGATCATGCTTGACGACTGTGAGCTTGAAAACTTTTCCTTTGAATCTGACACAGTTCTCACAGCCGATGACTCTTACGAGTGTTTCACTTTTTCGGACGATGTTGAAGTCTCACCGCCTGAGTTTGAGTCCTTTGAATTTTCAGATGAGTTAGTTGAACCATCAGACTCGGTTGCTTACAGTCATTTCGAACCATTGATGGAATCTTTCAAATTCGAGACAGTTTACTACGGTGAGAATGGGCCTATCCCTAATTCACTCCCTTTCGTCCTTCCTATCGTTCCGACCTAACAAGAGACTGTTACGCTTTCATCTCAAATACCAAGTTCGGCGTACCCATGCTTTCTTGCGAATCTTGAGGGATTTGACCCCATTTCTCGACGGGTTGATAGGTTAGCACAATCGCTTTTAACACATCGGTCATCACAAATTGCGCTAATTTATTCACTCGATTTACACCCTCAAGATCGAACTACACTTCTTTCTCTTTTCTGCCATTCTTCTCCCCCACTGAGACCATATTCTATCTTTCTTCCCACACGGTCTCGTGTGCTTCTCATTTCTTTTCTTTCCACCCCATTCTTTCACCAACCCTACGATTACCACGATAAGATTTTTGAATGGTTGGTGCTCACCTTTGGCTTATATAAAGCCTTGCTTAGTTTGGGGAGGACTTTATTGTATATATGTATATTTATATTTTTGTTTTCTTTTTCTATAAAAAATTAAAAAAAAATTTCAAAACAATAAAAATTTCAAATTTTTTTTATAAATAAATAAACAGGGGAGTGCCGACATTTTGACCCTCTTGGTGTGGCATGACAGTGAGGACATTGTCAAGTTTAAGTTTGGGGGTATGCTCGGTACGTTTTCTTCCTTCGCATTCATGTGTATATTTTTGCATTTGCATATTTATTTGAAAACCCATAAAAATTGAAATTTTTCAAAAATTATAAAAATTAATGTATTCAATTTTGGCCTTATTTGACTTGAGTTTGACAAATAGGTTAACTAGTTAGGAACAACTAGATCTTAGACTTAGTAAATTAAAAACCCTAAAAATAACCTTCTTTAAAATTTAACGGTAGAAAGTAAATGTCTTTGTAGTTTATTTAGAAATAGGCAAATTTTGAGTTCACTTCTTGGGCTAAGTCGAAACAAAGGAAAAGTATTGATATTTTTATTAGAGTATAAGTTTTAAAAATAATTCCTAAGCTTAAGTCTAGATTCTGAAAATGTATACCCTACAATCTGCACAATCACGCACCTTGAAACATGGAATAGTAGAGGAGACCTTGAAATGCTCTTGTCTAAAGTCCTTAGTACGATAAAAATGAAAAAAAATGTGAATAAAGAAAAAAATTGAACACTGGTTTTTGTAATTACTTGAGGCTGCAAAAAAAATAGAAAAATATTTAGCGAGGGTGCTTCATCACCTAGTGCCTTAGACCAACTGGTTTGGGAGTCACTGCTAAAAAGCCTTAGGTGTTACAAAACTAGAAAGTACGCTTTAAAGTGCAAACGCATCTTGTAATCGGTTGTTGGTACCTCAAGAAGTATTAACGGTCGCATGAAAGATGTGTAAGCAAAATTCAATTAAAAATTCACCAATTAATAAGTGCTTTGAACAACGGACAAGAGTATGATTGCTTGATTTGAATTTCCAAGTGTAGGGGTGATATATACACACACGTAGGGATATGTGATTGGAGTTTAGATAAGAGAGAGGAATGAAGAATAGAACTTGTATCTTTAGTAGAGTTGATAAAAATTCCTAAGTGGAGATGGAACCCTAGAAGGAAAACTTAAGAAATGCCGAAAGCTAAGTAGGTCTGCAGAACATATATGATCTTAAGCTAAATGATGAGGAAGTGTGAAGAATATGGGTGGATGATTTATGAGTCGAAGATAATAGAATTCCTTGTTAGAAAACCTAATTGGAGAACAAAAGTCGAAAAAGCCAAATTGATAGGATTTTGTGGGTAGTATCCGCTGAAAACCCTCAGGAGACAACACTCCTCCTACTAGGGACACCTAGAGGTTTAACGGCTTGTTGTACGAGCTCAGTGCAATCGTGTTTCCCTGCGAAAGTGCGGTTAGGTTTTTGTAGAGAATAAAACTAAGTTTGCTCGAGGACGAGCAAAAGATAAGTTTGGGGGTATTTGTTCATACCATAATATTGCATTATTATATTCCCCATTCTTATTCGTTTTATAAATAAACAGGTGATTTTGACGCATGTCTGCTACATATTACAGGTTACAGGTTCTTGGATCTAAAACAGTGAAAAGGATAAAAGACGATGCAAAAGTGGAACTACAACCAACAAACAGAAGAATTTTGATAAAGCCTACACAAAGATCAGTACAAGGCAACGCAAGGTCCAAGATTACAAAGCGGACGGTTAAAGTTCAATACAACTACTCACTGTGAAGATCTGGAGAATACCTAGAAGGCAAATTGAGAAAAGACCTGAAGAAATAGGAAGCCCAAAAAGCCCAAATGCAGAACACAAAAATTCAGCACGAGATCTCTTCATTAGGCCGCGGAACCGCGGCCCAACCCTTGCTAGAGCCGCGGATCCGCGGCCGTCTAGGGCATTAACGAGTTAAAAATTTTACTATAATTCTTGCGGTGCTGAATAGGTCTACCTAGGGATATTTTGGTAAATGCAAATGTGCGAATCAATTGTAACCTAGGGTTTCCTATCCTCTATAAATAGGAACTCTAAATCATTGTATTAGGTGATGCCTCCCCTATGCCTCTTTTTATGAATAAAATTCAGAATTCTTTTGGAGAGCATCGGTGCCTCTTTTCATTTCATGAATTCAGATCTGACAACCCTGTGTTGATGTTTGGAGAGAGCCATCTATAAAGTAGGTAATTTTTCATTCTCTGCTCTAGTTTAGATTTAATTCCTTGCCTTAGATAATTGTTAGAGTTAGCTTTGGGGAAGGCTTTTGAGAGATGAGATCTCTCATCCTTTTCTTACCCATCACATATAATCAATAGGACTCCATGCATACACGCACACACCGCACCCTATCCCTCGAGGTAGCAGTGATACCGTAGTATAAAGGCCCGGTTGCGCGCGTTTTCCATGGAGGTTAGGGTAAGGATCTCTAAAGGAAGGACAAGAACCTAGAGGAAGGAACACCTTCCCTAATGGATCTAATCCCCTTTATTGATAATTACCATAACTCCTCTTAGATCCTAATTTGGGTATAGAAAGCGTTGAGATTTATTTACATTTCCAAACCATTCCTAAACCTAACCCTACCAAGATTTAGATCTAGATAATCTTAGTATGGATAGATTTAGTTTTTAGATTTAATAATCAATCCGACCACAATCGGAATTAACTCGTTTGAGCGACTAGGAAATTCACAACATGCCTGTGGACCGACCCGTACTCACCGGCTAGCTACCAAGCGACGCCGTTCTTGATTGCGGTTAATAGATAGTTTTTGAGATCAATCAGGATCTTATGGGCCACGGACCATCCTCCTCAAATAAGGATCCTCGAAATAACACGGGTAAAAAGAAAGCGGCCTTTGTTGCCAACACGCAATAACAACCGAGTGGCCCAAAACCGGCTGCTCGCTAAAACAACGCGCGCCCGCTCCCGTCCTTGGAAGAATGGTTAGGACGTGCATACTCATTCCCTTGCGACAATACAAGGAGACTGTTTGAACTGGCAATGCGTAATAACCTCATCATCTTGCCAGACCCGCGGTGCTGGTCCCGGCGATGTCAACAATCCCAATTACTGCTCTTATCACAGAATAGTGAGCCACCAAATTGAGGATTGCTACATCTTCAAAAATTGGGTTGAAGACCAGTACCAGCAGGGAAAATTCGAGCCGTCTGATAACTGGAAGGTAAACCGTCCCAAAAGCACGCTCCCAAAAAGGTGGACACGCAGGGGGCATCAATCTCACTTGTAAAAGAAGCTCCATTGAAAGTAGTCCTCTCAACAAAAGCTAAAAGAATGCTGAAGAATCTTCAGGCATGTCCGGCAATCATGTGGGAAAGCCCACTTGAACCTTAAATTATTGAAGGGATGTTGAAGCCACGTCCTATACCGAAGATTGTTGACAAGGGGAAAGGGCTCCAGGTTAAGCCTTCAAAGTCTTCTAAGAAAAAGAAGAAGACCAAGAAACTCATGCTGCCTGCCGAGTATGAAGACAAGCGCACAGAGCTTCAAAAATACATAGAAGCGCTGGAAGAATATAACTAGAAAGCGCAGACACCGGTCACGCTCGAAGAATTCCTCAAGCATATTCTTGAGGATGGAGACAGTGACAATGATAAAGGAAATGACTCATCAGAAGAACCGGAAGATTATGCAGCAAGTTGCCACATGGTCTCCCATTTATTGATATATAATGAAGGAGCTTCCTCGGCGTCAGAAAACGACATAGAGAAACTGGGGGCCGAATCGGCGCTAAATTTCCCGAAACTGCCAGAAGAAGACCCGACTGAGACGTTGCTGAACGAAGCCTTTCAAAAAGGCAAAGATGACCGAGAATGCGAAACGGCCATATACGAAAAGGTTAAGCGTCGGCATCTGAATAAGGAAGATGCGGTAAGGACGAGTCGTAAAGTGCTCCAACCAAACCAAAGCACGCCTGTAACAAATAAGAGCAGGATCAAAACTGAGAAGCGGTTCACCAAAGCCCTATCACTGGGGATGAAGCTACCACCTCTCATGAAGCACGCTCCTGGAGTCCCATACTCCAACGGAGGAGAATCACATCCAAAATACTGTCTATATCATCGAAAGATCGCCCACCCCATTGAGGAATGCGGTGCCTTCAAGATGTGGTGGCAAGGGTATGTTACCCATCGAAAACACTTCAAGAAGGGGAAACGTGAAGCTCCCGCTCATCAATGTAAGAACGATGAGACGAACGCGCATGAAAAAATGACTGGTAACTATCATATGGTTGGTACCAGTTCGTAAGAGAAAAAACCTCAAGTTCACACCTTCGGGAGCGATACTGAGAATGAAACGCCCCTGAACCCTCTTTTCAAAGACTCCACCTCGGAAAAAGAAGAGGAGGAGAAGAAATATGAAAGCATTTATTTGCATAACCGTAAGCTACCTGAGAGGGACCTCGGACCTACAAACAAAGATTCGAACAAAAAAACAAAGGGAAAGGGAAAATACCCAAAGAAATCGCTCTCGAAGAAGAGTAGTCAAAGAGTTCGCCGCAAAGGACATGCCTAAGAAAAACAAAGTGAATTACAACGTCCTAGCACATTTAAGAAAAATACCCTCGCAGTTAAGCATATTGGATGCTCTCCTCCTGTCCAAAGAGGCACGTGATTTCCTGATCAAGGCATTATAAGAGCTCGATCAGTTCCAACCTTTCCTCGCAAAATAGAATATGAAAAATGAACTGGCTGAGGTCTACACGGCTGATATTATATTCATCGATGAAGATCTACTCCTCGGTACGTGCGAACATAATCGCCCATTATACGTCACCGGATACTGCCACGACATCAAGAAAGGGAAAATTCTTGTCGACAACGGATCTTCCTTTAATCTTCTCAATGTAAGAGTGCTGAAGAAGATTTGCATGAATGTTCAGCATCTTAACTGAGACAAAATTACCATCTCCGAGTTTGACTCACAGTCATCATGGACGCTTGGCTCCGTAATAATGACGCTACGCTTCGGGCTGCTCGTCACTGACATAAAATTTCATGTCATTGACGCCAAGACTTGCTATAACGCTTTGCGCGGCAGACCTTGGTTACACGAGTCCAACATCATCCTTTCTACACAACATCAGTGTATGAAGTATTTCAAGGATGGCTCGGAGTACACCGTTACGAGAGAGCTAAATCCGTTCTCGGTGAATGAAGTGTGAAAGTATGAAGATGCGAAGTACTTTCTGCCAGACTTCGAGGATTCTAAAGGTGTTACAAGCTGGAGAGTAAACAAAAATCCGTCGCTACTATCCCGATCTTTGGGAGTGATACCGAGGAAGATGAAAAAATAGTCTACTCGGGGCAACCCTAAAAAAAAAATAAGCACGGACCATCTACTCCTATTTTGGTCTTTGGCAGCGACTCCGAGGAAGAAGCCAATGCAGTGTTCTCCATCCACCCGTTAATGAAGATTCTTGCAGAAGCGGATCAAAGTCTACGGATCATGATAGCTCCGCCTCGACACTATAAGGAATTTGATGCGCTCGATACATACAGCGTACAAGAAATGCAAACTTTTTACGTACCTCCAAGGCAAAGAGGTGAAAAGGTGATTTTCTTACAAATCTACGAAGACCAAAGTAGGGAAAGAAATTTGGCATTGTGCCGATTTTGCACTCGACAGGCTTCAAGCCATCAGTTTGCCAAGATATTACACGGAGTGATTGAAAGAGCTGTTAAGATGTTAAGGAGTACCCCTCGAACAAACTGTTTGACAAGTCCAATTCTACAAAAAGATTTGGGATATTCCCGGGACCCAACGAAAGAAGCCCAACGGGAAGATGGAAACAACTGGGCTGGGAAACGTGAGAAAATCTACAGTTACCACGTCATAAACAACTCGAGTGAAGAGGAAAACGTTCTTCCAAGTAGCCATGATGTCAAATCGGAGCGAGATCCCACTTTGAAAACGTTAAGTCCGTCGCTTGAAGAACAAATTGACAAGCTAATAAAAGAAACTTGTCAAACGAGCTGGGACAACCACATCCGTGAAATGGCCATTTATGAAATGGCCAGGACGTAGTGTCTCAGTCAGCAATTTGCGAAGAAAGTAGACCGTAATGCTCTTCATCTCCAGCCCGCTATATGTTCTCACGAAAGGGGAAAGCCCCGAAATGGAGGTAAAAATAGGGTAAAGAACGCAAACAACGTTCGAAGACAACAAAATGGATCCAAGATGCCGTTCGATCGAGAAAAGCTTGATTGGAGCCCGTCCTTTATAAAGAAGATGGGTTGGGAATACTCTTTCTCTCAAGACAAGACAAGGAAAATATTTAACATTGTCATAAAGTACAGAATGATGATGCTTCTGGAGTCTCGACATCCCGAGCAAATAAACGAGGTCCATCATCCGGATTATTGCTCCTATCACCGAGCAATAAGTCATCCCCTTAAAAACTGCTTCACCTTCAAGGACTGGGTAGAAGACCAATATCGACAAGGCAGGTTTACGTTATCCAACAGCTGGAAAGTAACCCCGCCGCAAAAGCATGAGCCAAAGAGGATCTATATCATCAGGATAGAACCAACTTGACCGCGAGAATGGAAGTGAACTTGTACCTGCCATATGATAACACTCTTGAAAGAAGGAGGGCATGAAAGTACGAGTGACCTCTTCAGGTTTTTCGCAAATGAAGACGAGGATGAGGTGATATCAGAGTTTCCACCAGTACCAAAAGAACCGGATGGGATGCACACCATGGTGGATAACCTAAGAAAAATTGACTTAGGGACGAAAAATGATCCGAGGCCGACATTTGTTAGTGAGCTACTATCTGAAAAACAGGTAGCCACGTTAAAAGACATTCTCATGTAATATAAATACTTATTTGCATGGAACTATTCCGAAATTCCAGGTCTAGATCCAAAAGTAGTGGTACATAAACTGGCCATATCACCAGGCATAAAGCCAATCAAACAGGCGCCAAAAAGGATGCGATTCAAACTTGAGATGAGTATCAACGCTGAGGTCAAGAAACTAATCGACTCTGGCTTCATACAAGAGTTTCAATATCCAGACTGGATCGCTAATTTCATTCCGGTGATAAAGAAAAATGGGATGGTTTGCATCCGCGTGGACTTTTGGGACCTCAACAAAGCGTGCACAAAAGATGACTTCCCAGTACCCGTTATCGAACTGATGATCGATAACACATCCACTCATGAATTCTTCTCCTTCATGGATGGATCCTCAGGGTACAATAAAACAAAATGGATCCTGAAGACCAAAAGCACATCGCGTTTCGGACCCCGTTCGGCATATTCTGCTATAAGGTGATGCCCTTCGGTTTGAAGAACGCCGGTGTTACCTACCAGAGAGTCATGACAAAGATCTTCGATAATCTCATACACGAGATCGTCGAATGCTACATCGATGACCTCATAGTGAAGAGTAAATCCTATGAGGAACATTAGGAATATCTAAATATTGTGTACCAACGTCTTCGGAAGTGTAATTTGAAGATGAACACTCTAAAATGCACGTTTGGAGTTTCCTCAGGCAAATTCGTAGGACTCATCATACGTCACCGAGGTATCGAAATTGATCTCTCAAAGATCAAGGTGATTATGGAAATGCTCTGCCAAGAACCCTCAAACAACTGCGGTCTCTCCAAGGAAAGCTCATGGATATCTGATGGTTCATAGCCAACCTCTCCGGAAAATATCATTCCTACAGTCAACTGATGAAGAAGGGGACCCCGTTCTTCTAGGATCAGAAGTGCCAAAATGCACTAGAAGAAATCAAGCAATACCTGCAAAATCCGCAGTTATTGGCCGCTCCAGTTAAGGGAAAACCCCTTATCCTATATACAAAGGCCCTTGAGGGTTCTCTAAGCGCATTGTGGGAACAAGAGAACGATCAAGGAAAGGAAAGAGCTCTGCATTATTTAAGTCAAGTTCTCCTAGGGCAGAAAGCAACTATTCCCCAATCCAAAAGTATTGCCTGGCGCTGATCTTCGCAATAACAAAGCTCAGACATTACGCCTTGGCACATGAGGTCCACCTCATATTGAAAGTGGACCCTCTTAAATATCTAATGTCGAAGGCTATACTGACAGGAAGGTTTGCTAAATGGGCCCTCCTCCTGACGGAGTTCTCAGTAATGTATCGACCTCTCAAAACAGTGAAAGGACAGGCCATAACCGACTTTCTAGCATGGCATCTAATACCAGCCGACTCCCCCTTAAATTGGGAGTTGCCGGATGAGCACGCATTCGGAGCAATCGAAGAAGGGAAAGAAGAAGATAAGTCCCAATGGGAACTCTACTTCGATGAAGCATCTTCCATGAAGAGAAGAAAACAAAACACTCCCATAATCAAAACCGGGGTGGGTCTTGTTAGTTATATGTATGCCCTAGAGGCCATTACTGTACATGAAATGTACATTGTAGTGGATGCTTGGACATATATAGGGAGGACTTTCTTGCTCGACATGATAGTATGCTATCTGGTTACTCTTTATCTTAACATGTACACTGATTGTCGCTCTGTTACATGTTGGTAAAGCCCTTAGGATGCGTACTTGACTACCTAGATTATGATGGAGATCATACTAGTGGGACAAAGGTAGTCTATGAGTACATCCTTTAATGTCCCTAGTCGTGGGTGTATCGAGACAGGGCATCGATATAACATAGTAGACTAGCGTATAGCTTCTCGACTCATGTAGATGGGCGATGGATGATCCCAAATCCATTGGTGTTTGACATCAGAGATGATATACGGGTGCTCAGTGGAGACTGGGTACACTGGACAGACTCGCCGAGAACTCCCAAATGGTATTATACCTTACATCAGATGGCAGTTCTCTGGTGACATTGGTACAGGTTAGTCTGTCGACCCGAGATCGTCATAGAGTCTTGTGTGATTCCCACTGTGCTTTGATTTCCACCTTACCACGTTCATGAGAACGTGCAAAATGGTGGTTTTTGGGTACAGTCCCGAGTCACATGGAGGCAATGAGTGATAGGATGGAATTCGTCTCTCCCGGTATTGGGGGTTGATGTTGCACTGTGCTCAATTTGCTATAACAGGAAGTCCCTGGCCAGGGCTGTTTCAGAGATTTACTGGTAAGTGTTACTAGTAGTTTATCAACCCGTTATGAGCCTCACATCGGCAAGACTTATCGAGTTACTGGGGTCTGACGTTTACCACCCCTAGACGAGATATGCGACATATCAGACGAAGAGACCGGACTGTACGGTAAGTGTTACTGATTGGATTCGCAGGAGTATGAGCAGGTTTGCTTGTTGATCTTCTGATCGCTCAATACCCGGGTGGCCGTTACGTTTAGCACGCCTCTTGCGGCTTGTGGGTGTTTGATATGATCATCACCTATTGCCGGCGTATTGACGAGTTTTTCGAGTCCTATACAGAGGTTTCCAGGCTCAGGCGAAACGGAGTAGGAGCACATATGAGATATGTGCGAGACCGAGATTAATACATGTATGAGATACCGTATTCTATTTTCGCGATTTATTCGTATCGATCGGTTACATGTGATATAGCCGGGTTATCAAATCAAGTGTTGATTCAATAAATTGATACACATGATATTAGTCGGTTATATGTGATATAGTCGGATTATTAAATCAAGTGTTGATTTGATAATCTAATGTATAATTATATATGTGATATATTAATTTACATTAACTAGTATTAGCTCACTTAAGATTTCTTTTCTCACTTTATTTGTGCATTAAGTGTATATGTGATATATACTTATGTACATAGTTTGTATCATGCTTGATGATACATGCAAGTATGGGTGTGTGTGTGACTTATACCATGATAATTAAAATGTGAAGGTTTTTATTTATCTTAATAATTCAAAATTAGTGAGGATTTTGTCATGCTTGGAAGCTTGGAGAAGCTTGAAGCATCTTTGACAAAGTCCACTTGTTTTGTCTCACTTAAGATATTTATTAACCAACCATTTTAATTAGCCATGGTTTAGTCTCTACAATGGTTAGTATATGACACTAATTCACCCATAGTTGCTATTATCACCTCATTAGTTTTCATTCTTCATTTTTCATGGTTGCTTTCTTCATCTCCTTCCTTCTTCAAGCTTACTAGCTCCATGAAACATGAAGAAATATTGTGAGAAAATAAAATCTAAATTGAGCCCACTTCCTACTTTATCATTCTATACACTTGCTTGGGTAGTAAAAGGTGTTCTCTTCACAAAGTTCTTGACCTAATGAAGAGGTAGCTTGGGTTTGAGTCTCCTCGACGTAGATCATCTTCGGCCTCGAAAACTACGAGCAAGCTTGTTCATTTCTCTGAGGGAACCCATACTAGAGTTCGGGAGATCCATGATCGCAGCGAAAGGACGTCAACACGGAGCTTTAGAAGTGAAGGACCGGTCTACAAAGGTTGTATTCCTCATTCACTTAGTGTAATGGTTGATTACATGTTTGGTTTTGTCTATTTATTCTAGCTAGATCCTAGGTTAGGGTTCATTAGCACCTTAGATTTTTTGAAATTGGCATGGCAGTTGCTGTGAAAACCCAGTAGGGTGCTAAGGAATCCTAACAGTGGTATCAGAGCCGGGCTAGAGTATTAGACGGTGTGTGCTAGATTACGAAACCGAAACAACTCCGAAACGTGAAACACCGAGACCCAATTTCTGTCGAATTTTAAATGACACCTAAAATTTTTTCAAACAAGTACAGAATGATATATTAGACATTAGCTGAACACAGAAGAAGTTTGAACCCAAACGGCCGGATTTTGGCCGAGCACACACAAGGAAAATCCGAGCAGGCCGGCCCTGTAGGGGTATTCTGGGTTCAAAATATTTTTGTGGTCTGGTATCTGGGTTTTGGTGTTTCAGGTGTTGTTTGTTTTTGCTAATTTTTCATTTGATGTTAACTTATTAGAAAGGCAACTCGGAGTATTTCGTAGTCATAATTCTAACTGTTTTGGGTTTTCACAAGTTGTCTAGGTGAAGTTAAAAAGTTCGACCGAATGTCAAAAACCCATTTTTCCAAATTTAACGTATTCGGAAAAACATGCAAGTAATTCTGTGGACCCTATAGAAGAATGAAACCCTAACTTGACATAATGACCATGGAACCTCTTTGAACCTCAGGGTTTGTTGCAGTTCTGTGGTGCCATTAATGAGGCTTGAGTTTGCCCTTCTACGGTTGGTCCATAGGTACTGTAGCATGTTCCGGGTATTATTAAAACTGTGCTCAAGTGTTGAGCTGTCGGGAAATTGTGCGATTTTGATGAATCGATCGAAAAGTTTAACATCCTACGGATATCATATGATGGGATACAATAATTGCAATCTATCTAGTTGCATGCAAGTTTAACATTTCGGCCTTGGACGGAATCGGGAATCTTGTTGAATTACCCGACTTCCTTTGTAAAGTGTTTTCATGGTTGAAACCTAAACGTAAAATTTGCATTGTTAGGCATGAAATCCAGAATATGAGACATTCCGGTTTTATGATGTCTAAGGGCAGTGCAGATTCCAATTGTTGTAGTTTTTCACTTTCTTTTCTGCGACCGTAAGTTTAATATGTGGAGTATCGCCGGTTTCATTGCTATATGTCAACGACAATTGGGATACGCATATTTACTTACGTTGATGACATGTGATGTTATGTGTTGCTGGGATATGTTATATTGGATCGTCGTGTTTGAATAGTCTGGGTTTTTTTTTATGTGAGATGAGAGTTTTTCATTTTCATTCATGTAAATACTTGTATGTAATATTCTTTTATTGGGGGACTTCCGAGTTGAGGAAGATGTTGCTGTTGTTGTATATTATTTACTTTTCCGTATTAGGATAGACCCAAGGAGGGGAGCACAAGTAACCGGGTTCTAGAGTCCAGTGGGAGACCATCTCGAGGCGTCGAGTCCGGGTCTCCTCACTCTAGAATTGGTAGGGTTGCTTGCCGCTCTCGTAGGGGTCTAGAGATGTGGGTTTGGCTATTCATCGCGACTGTGGAATCCGTGTTTTCTGCTGACTTAATATAGAACCCGGAAATCCTAGTATATCCAATATTTCATATGTTGTTTTCTGCTGCGATATCTGTGATGTGATAATTTGATATGTTGAGATAGATACTGTATATAGTATATATGATATATTATATAGACGTTGCTTATGTTTTACACCCGCGCTAGCCTTGCCCCACTCTGCCGTTAGTTACCTAACCTAACGGTGCATGACGGGACATCGAGGCGAATGTGGATGGTATAAGCGTACGTTGTATTTATTTGTGATGCTTAGGTAACTTAAATGATGGGACATTCATTAATGAGATTAATGAAAGAAAAGAAACCTAAAGATGTTGTGGAATTGAATTTTCAAAAACAGCTAGTTGTTACTTTGCATAGAGGTATTCCTTGTAGAATATCCAGCACCTTATTCGATATAGAAAGAGCCGAGATCCCTTCACCGGGAGTGACCTCTTTAGCAATAACTGAAAGATGCTATAACCCTCGGTTTCGTCTTTTGATTGCTTTTCTAGTTCTTGTTTTGCATAGTGGTATTGTGAATTTCCTGCACCTCATTCGATGAGGAAAGAGCCGAGATCCCTTCACCGGGAGTGACCTCTTTAGCAAAACCAGCAAAGGACTAAAAAAACACTCCTTTTCAAAATCACTCGATTCTATAACGATATCAAGTTCATTACGCAAAAGGTTTTCTTAAAAACCTGTCGTAGCCCTCCGTCATTTCAGATAAGTACTTCATAGTATTCGTGGTACGTTTGTTGGCCTGCGTCAAGGCGTAGTATGCGATAGCTGTTTATGCATATCTGCTAAAGCATATGATGCAATTGAGTTAGGGTAGTCGTGCGACTTTGTTAGCCTGCGTCAAGGGTCGTGCGGGTGGGTTTAATTCAATCATGAAATGTACGGGTTGAACTTGACTAGTAGACTATGGTTTGTTGGCCTGCGTCAAGATCATAGTCTGCTAGGGGCAAATATTATCGGGAATTTCAAGTGTTGAAATTTGCAATGAGATTGCATACCTTCTATGAGATAGTTGGATCCTGATACCCACTGCGAGTAAGAGTTACTCCTGAGAGAGTTTTGCACATTACAATTAGCCGATCAAGTAGGTGTCTAGAAAGGTGTCAACGGGGTTACGCCCTTGGGAAAACGAGGTTTATTTTAATTAGGTCCGTGCGAAAGCACGGGGAACCTCCCTCAAAGTACCGGCACTGGCCTGGCTGAAAGATTGGCGAACTTGTAGGGTGTAATTAATCCCGGCTAGTCTTTCCTTTTAGGGTTTGAAGGAAGATTTGATAAAAACGGTGGGAGCCATCCTGATTAGATAAAATTATAACCAATCTGATCTTGCAAGAGCATACGCTGAGTGTTTTCTTCTCTCTCTCTCCATGTAGCTACCATGTCACACCTTAATCAAGATAATAATATGGATGTATTGACCGAACCCGCTTGTTATACCGAGCTAGGGAACGTTGGTCCCGCTCCAACTTATAATTGTTATAAGACCGAGCAGGAAATAGGGGATTACCAGGATTCCCGTGCCGCCCAAACGAAGAAAGTGCATGTTGATGCATCTTCTTCGGGTGTGTTCATTACAGAGAACTGTTTCTCAGTATCCTCTACGTCCTGGGTATGAGATACCGGATCAGGATCCCACATATGTAATTTGTTACATGGGCTGCAGATAGGTAGAGAACTGAGAATGGGTAATAAAATTTCAAGAGTTGGAAACGGTGCAATTGTTGCAGCCAAAGTGTTGGTAGCTATCACCCTGTATTACCAAATACATTGATTCTGAACGAATGTTATTAGATACCGAACCTGATATATAACATTATATCAGTCTCTTTATTTAGTAAAGAAGAATATAATTTTGTATTGCTGGATAATGTTTTGAACATTTCCTATATCAAGAGTTGATCGATTCAGGCACGTTATCTAAAAGCATATACGTTCTAAATCAAACCGCAGTTCTTAACGTACAGGAACACACACAAGAGGAAGAGTTCAAAAATGAACGAATCCTTCTTGAGGCATTGTAGACTAGGTCATATCAATGCGACCCGACTAGCTAAGTTACATTAAGATGAATATTTAAATCAGTTTGAATTTACATATTGTGAAAGTTACCAGTCATGTCACAAAGATAAAATGACCATAGCCCCGTTTACTGGAAACAGAGAAAGAGTTAATGAACTCTTGGGATTGATACATGATGATGTATGTAAATCCCCTGTCTACATATGCCAGGACTGGTTCTTTATACTTCATTACATTCACTGATGATCTCTCAAGATTCGAACATATGTTCGTGTTGAAACATAATTCTGAAACTTTTGAGAAATTCAAAAAATATAAGTTAGAAGTAGAGAACCAAAACGAGTATAAGTATTATGTCCTTTGATGTAATCAGGGAGGAGAATACTTGAGCACGGAATTCCTGGATTATTCAAAAGGAGAATGAGATTCTCTCTCAGCATTACTCCTTCGTATACACCACAGCACAACGGTGTATCGGGGCGGAGAAATCGCACCCTATTCGATATGGTGCGCTCTATGATGAGTATTACTGAGTTTCTTATTTCCTTTTGGGGTTATGCTCTTGATAAAGCTGCATACCTATTGAATTGGGTTCCAACCAAATTAGGTGCCTACCACTCCATATGAGATATGGTATGGGAATAGCCTATCACTTAAGTAAGTTAAGATTTAGGGTTGTCCGGCCTATGTTAAAAAGCAAAATTCGGACAAGCTCGAGACAAGGTCAGTCTATGGAAGTTTGTTGGATATCCCAAGCATTCGCAAGGGAATATCTTCTACCGCACCGAGGAACAAAAGGTGTTTTGTTTCTCGACATGCTGTTCATATCATAATATTGCATTATTATATTCCCTATTCCTAGTCATTTTACAAATAAACAGGTGCTTTTGACCCATGTCTGCTAATTAGTTGCAGGTTATAGGTTTTTGGAATAAAAACAGTAAAAAAGACAAAAGACGATACAAAAGTGAGACTTCGACCAACAAACAGAGAATCTTGATAAAGCCTACACGAAGATCAGTTCACAAAATACAAGGCAGCGCAAGGTTCAAGACTTCGTCACGAAGCAACGGTAAAAGTCCACTACAATTATTCACTGTGGAATCTGGAAGAAACCTAGAAGCCAACCTGAGAAAAGAACAAAAGAAACAGGAAGAAAAGGTCAACACAAAGCAGAATACCAAATTTCAGCAAAGGAGCCTCTTATTTGGCCGTGGAACCGCGGCCAAACCTGGCCTGCGGCCGCGGTTCCGCGGCCGTGCGGAGCCCGTAGTGGCAGAAAAATTTCCAAAAGATTGGAGGTGTGCGGAGCGTTGACTAGGTCTTTTTTTTACGGGGTATTTTTGTAAAAGCAGATATGCGAGTCAATTGTAACCCTAGGGTTTCTATCCTCTATAAATAGGAACCCTAGATCTTGTATTAGGTTATGCCTCCTTTCATTAATAAAATTCAGAATTCTTTTAGAGAGCATCGATGCCTCTTTTCATATCATCTATTCAGATTTGACAAGTCTTGTGTAAATGTTTGGAGAAAGCCATCTGTAAAGTAAGTAGTTTTATTTAATTGCCTTAGTATAGATTTTAATTCCTTGCCCTAGTTAATAGATAGAATGTTCTTCAATTCCCTAATGAGCGAGTAGTCTCCTCGCTTGTTAGGGTTAGCTTTGGGGAAGGCTTTTAAGAGATGAGATCTCTCATCCCTTTCTTGCCCATCACACTTTTTTAATAGAACTCCATGCATACATGCACACACCGTTCCCTACGGCACCCTATCCCTCGAGATAGCGGTGATACCGTAGTATAAAGGCGCGGTTGAGCGTGTTTGAATTTTGCAGGATTTACAATCAAATTCAGATCTGGAAAATTCCAGAAATAAAAACAGAAAACCGAAGATCTGAAAAATAGGGGAAAATCAAAACAGAGAAGTAGAAAAGATCTCGGGACTCGAACAGAACAGGGGACCGCGGAACCACCGCGTGGAGCGCCTTCTGACCGCGGAACCGCCGTGCCCTAGTCGATTCAGGGCTTGGAAAAAAAAAACGGCCGCGGAACAGCAGCGGGAGCACCACTTTGGCGGCAGAAGCGCGGCGAAAAAAAAATTTCACTGTACGTTTTCTTTCTCTCCTCTGTAAATCCCGATATATCTTCTAAAAATTTGCCTGCAGGATTCTTTGCGCTTAAAAAATCTTCCCCCTTCCAATAACAAATCTTGTGCCGGATTCTTTGCGCCGCGCTTAAATAAAAAAAATTTGATTGCAAGTGATGGTTACTGTTTTGCATATTTTTAATCGGACTTTAAGGGGCTTGAGACCAATCCAGATTGGGTGGGGATTTCATCACCCTTCCCAGGACCCCAGAAATCACATAAGGCATATGCATTCACCATCTCTTAATTAAAAAAGATTAGACTCAGCCCTAAGGACATCGCGCTCAATCGGACAGAGGACTAGTTGTAGACATCGGCCGTTAATCCTAACCTGACTTTGCGGTGTCTAGGCAAGTGTGTCTAAGGCGAGTGGTTACTTAATTAGGGCCACTATTTGTAATGGAGAGCCTCCCACTCACCTGGCACTTACCTGGCCGCAATTGGCGGTGAAGAGGCGGTTTGAGGTCCTATTTCTAGCCCTTTGGAACAGTTAGGAGCTGTCTAGATGACCTAGGTGACCCTAGATCTAGGCCTGATTGTGCATTTGTGGTTGATTGAAAGTGTGTTTAACCCTTTATCGGAAATTTTTGCAAAAAGCACAACATAAAAAAAAAGAGAGGAAAATTTTATAAAAACTTGCAAATTTTGTCGCCAAGAAATCCATGCACCCCATACTCTTTTTCTTCTCCTTTTTTACATCATGGGTACCCCACCTCACAAATCTCTTGCCGAACTTTGGTACCCTGAACCAAACTTTGCTTCGTACGCGAATTGTTTCGGTCGATTTAAGGACGATCCCTCCATGCCCAAAATTTCTTTGAAAGATCAAATAGAAGCGTTTAGGAGAAACAGTTCGACTTTGCAATCCACTTTTTATCAACCGTGTCAACCTTCACCACCTTCTTATGTTGATACCACTTTTTCGAGTCCTATTGTAACTCCTAAAACCATGTCTATAGCGGAGCATATTGAACAATCTCGTAGCCGATCTTTCACTCCTCTCAACACATCCAGTTCTAGGGATCAACAAAACCATTCACCTTTTTATCCAAATATTGACCCTATTCCTGTCCAACCATCCAATTCCTACCAGTCCTACCCGACTTTCCTACCTTCACTAGACATTGCTTCTACACAGCCATTTGGGAGTTTCACGTATCCAAACAATTTTGAATCTTTTACCGAAACCCCTTCACAACCCATGTCTAATTTGGAACAGTCGTTGGAAGCTTATATTTTATCAACAAACAAAATGATGAGGAATGTGGATGCGTCCATGGCCGCCCTTATGCAACATAGTGAACTAGTAGCTAGTTTCCAACTAGCTCCAAAAATTCCAATGTATGATGGGGCGGTTGGACAGATTGATAATTTGAGTGGTGAGAGTGAGCTGTGCACCATTCCAAATCAAACCTACCCATTACCAATTGAATTCAACAACTCCAGTTTTCAAACAAGTGCCCAAAATGATGAGTTGTGTGACTTTGTAGTACTTGATTTTCCAGATTGTGAAGAGCCCCTTTTGAGTGAAACTGTCACCAATCCTTTTGAACTTTACACCTCCAATCTAGAACCTGAATTGATAAATATCCATGCTTTTGATGAGGTGTCCGAAAAAATAGATTTTCACTTGATTGAGGATATAGACGCTAGGAATATTTTGGATGATGAACCCGTAAATTTGACTGAAATTTTATCTCCAATTCATCATCCCGAGTCATTAATTGTTTCTCCCGAACATCATATGCATCTTGATTTTGATGATAATGGCATGGATAGGCTAAATTTTGAGGAGAATTATGAGGATAGTATTGAGGAGAGTATTGAGGATAATATTGAGGATGAACCATTTTTGTTTGATGTGTCTGATTTTTCAATTCATCCTCCTGAACCTTTAACTGTTATACTTCCTAAATCACCATCCTTCCTTTCCATCGTTCCGACCACGCAAAAGATCACGCTTGAAGACTGTGAGCTTGAAAAATTTCTCTTTGAATCTGACACAGTTCTCACAGACGATAATGATTACGAGTGTTTCACTTTTTCGAACGATGTTGAAAACTCACCTCCCGAGTTTGAGTCCTTTACATTTTCAGATGAGTTAGTTGAACCATCAGACTCGGTTGCTTACAGTCATTTCGAACCATTGATGGAATCCTTCAAGTTCGAGACAGATTACTTAGGTGAGATTAAGACTATCCCTAAATCACTCCCTTTCGTCCTTCCTATCGTTTCAACCACGCAAGACTCCGTCGCGTTTCCATTTTCAATGGAGGGTTTACCAAGTTCGTCGTACCTATGTTTTCTTGCGAATCTTGAGGGATTTGACCCTATTTCTCGACGGGTTGATAGATTGGCACAATCGATTTTAACACATCGGTCATCACAAATTGCGCTAATTTATTCACTCGATTTACACCCTTAAGATCGTACCACACTTCTTTCTCTCTTCCGCCATTCTCCTCCTCCACCGAGACCGTATACCATTTCTATCTCCACACGGTCTCGTGTGCTTCTCATTTCTTTTCTTTCCACTCCATTCTTTCATCAACCCTACCATTATCACGATAAGATTTTTGAATGGTTGGTGCTAACCTTTGGCCTGTGTAAGGCCTTGTTTATTTTGGGGGGAACCTTGTTGTATATTATTTTCTTTTTTCTTTTAACAATAAAAAAAATAAAATTTTTTATAAATAAATAAACAGGGGAGTTCCGACATTCTCAACCCTCTTGGTGTAGCATGACAGTGAGGACACTGTCAAAGTTAAGTTTGGGGGTATGCTCGGTAAGCCTTCTTCCTTCGTATTCATGTGTATATTTTTGCATTTGCATACTTATTTTTAAAACCCATAAAAAATGGAAAAAATTTCAAAAATTTATAAAAATTAAAGTATTCAATTTTGGCCATATTTGACTTGAGTTTGACAAATAGGTTAACTAGCTAGGAACAACTAGATCTAGACTTAGTAAATTAAAAACCCTAAAAATAACCTTTCTTAAAGTTTAACGGCAGAAAGTATATGTCTTTGTAGTTTATTTAGAAATAGGCAAATTTCGAGTTGACTTCTTGGGCTAAGTTAAAACAAGGGAAGAGTATTGATATTTTTATTAAAATATAAGTTTGAAAAATAATTCCTAGCTTAAGTCTAAATTCTGAAAATGTATACCCTACAAATTGCACAAACACGAACCTTGAAACTTGGAATAGTAGGAGAGACTTTGAAATGCTCTTGTCTTAAGTCCTTAGTATGAAGAAAAATAAATAAAAATTCAAGTGTGAATAAAGAGATAAAAAAAAATGAACACTGGTTTTTGTGATTACTTAAGGCTGCAAAAATAGAAAAATATTTAGCGAGGGTGCTTCATCACCTAGTGCCTTAGACCAACTGGTTTGGGAGTCACTGCTAAAGCCTTAGGTGTTGCAAGACTAGGAATTACGCTTTAATGTGTAAACACATCTTGTAATCGGTTGTTGGTACCTCAAGAAGTATTAACGGTCACATGAAGGATGTGCGAGCAAAATTCATCTAAAAATTCACCTATTAAGAAATGTTTTGGACAACGGACAAGAGTATGATTGCTTGATTTGAATTTCCAAGTGTAGGGGTGATATTTACACACACGTGGGGGTATGTGATTGGGGTTTAGATAAGAGATAGGAATGAAGAATATGACTTATATCTTTAATAGAGATGATAAAAATTCCTAAGTTGAGATAGAACCCTAGAAGGAAAACTTAAAAAGATGCCGAATGCTAAGTAGGTCTGCAGAACATATATAATCTTAAGTTAAATAATAAGGAAACGTGAAGAATACAGGTGGATAATTTATGAGTCGAAGATAATAGAGTTCTTGTTAGAAAACCTAATTGGAGAATAAAAGTCAATGGGCCGAATTGATAGGATTTTGTGGGTAGTATCCGCTGAAAACCCTCAGGAGACAACACTCCTCTTACTAGGGACACCTAGAGATTTAACGGCTTGTTGCACGAGCTCAGTGCAATTGTGTTTCCCTGCGAAAGTGAGGTTAGGTTTTTGTTGAAAATAAAACTAGGTTTGCTCGAGGACGAGCAAAAGATAAGTTTGGGGGTATTTGTTAATATCATAATATTGCATTATTATATTCCCCATTCCTAGTCATTTTACAAATAAACAGGTGCTTTTGACCCATGTCTTCTAATTAGTTGCAGGTTACAGGTTCTTGGAATAAAATCAGTGAAAAAAACAAAAGACGATACAAAAGTGAGACTTCGACCAACAAACAGAGAATCTTGATAAAGCCTACACGAAGATCAGTTCACAAAATACAAGGCAGCGCAAGGTTCAAGACTTCGTCACGAAGCAACGGTAAAAGTCCACTACAATTATTCACTGTGGAATCTGGAAGAAACCTAAAAGCCAACCTGAGAAAAGAACAAAAGAAACAGGAAGAAAAGGTCAACACAAAGCAGAATACCAAATTTCAGCAAAGGAGCCTCTTATTTGGCCGCGGAACCGCGGCTAAACCTGGCCTGCGGCCACGGTTCCACAGTCGTGCGGAGCCCGTAGTGGCAGAAAAATTTCCAAAAGATTGGCGGTGCGCGGAGCGTTGACTAGGTCTTTTTCTTACGGGGTATTTTTGTAAAAGCAGATATGCGAGTCAATTGTAACCCTAGGGTTTCTATCCTCTATAAATAGGAACCCTAGATCTTGTATTAGGTTATGCCTCCTTTCATTAATAAAATTCAGAATTCTTTTGGAGAGCATCGATACCTCTTTTCATATCATCTATTCAGATCTGACAAGTCTTGTGTAAATGTTTGGAGAGAGCCATCTGTAAAGTAAGCAGTTTTATTTAATTGCCCTAGTATATATTTTAATTCCTTGCCCTAGTATAGATTTTAATTCCTTGCCCTAGTTAAATAGATAGAATGTTCTTCAATTCCCTAATGAGCGAGTGGTCTCCTCGCTTGTTAGGGTTAGCTTTGGGGAAGGCTTTTGAGAGATGAGATATCTCATCCCTTGCTTGCCCATCACACTTTTTTAATAGGACTCCATGCATACATGCACACACCGCTCCCTACGGCACCCTATCCCTCGAGGTAGTGGTGATACCGTAGTATAAAAGCCCGGTTGAGAGTGTTTTTCGTGGAGGTTAGGGTAAGGATTGATAAAGGAAGGACAAGAACCTAGAGGAAGAAACATCTTTCCGAATGGTTCTAATCTCCTTTATTAATAATTACCATAACACCTCATAGATCTTAATTTGGGTATAGAAAGCGGTGAAATTTATTTACATTTCCAAACCTACCCTAAACCTAACCCTAGCAAGATTTAGATCTAGATAGATTTAGTTTTTAGATTTAATCAATAAGATCCGACACCCATCGGAATTAACTCGTAAGAGCGATTAGGAAATTCACAAAATCCCTGTGGATCGACCCGTACTCACCGGCTAGCTACCAAGCGACGCCGTTCTTGATTGCGGTTTAGAAATATTTTTGATTCATCTTTTAAAAGCGCAAGCACGTTAAATCATTTAAATCACATGCCACCTTTTTAGAAAAGGAATTTATTGTGATGAAATTTGTGGTCATGAGGTAGAACTGGAAGGAGTTCCAGTTATACAAACTACAGCTGACGATTTGGTAGAACCGGAGGATTCAATAGCTCCCGACGAACCTCGGCCTCTCCGCCGATCTAGTAGGGTTCCTCATCCACCTGAGAGATACTTCGGTTTTCTCTATGACAGTGGGAGCGAGGATTGCATCATGAGATGATGACCCAACTAGTTTCGAGCAGGCCATCAAGAGTGGGGACTCTGTAAGAATGATTGGATGCTAAGCGATCTGAGATGGAATCCATATACACCAACAAAGTATGGACTTTGATTGCTTTATCTGAAAAGTTAAATCCCCATCAGGAGCAAGTATATCTTGAGAAGTTTACTTGGTGTACATAGAAAAGTTGAGACTTTCAAAGCTAGACTGGTTGTAAAAGGTACTCGTCATTGACCATGTGTGGATTATGATGAAACCTTTTCTCCAGTACCTATGTTTAAGTCCATCCGGATCCTACTTGCCATTGCTATATACCATGACTACGATATCTGGTGGTTGGGTGTCATGACTACTTTTCTAAATATTGATTTAGAAGAGAGCGTCTATAAGTACACAGCCAGAGGGCTTCATAGATAGTGGGAGCAGCGGAAACGTGGGCAAGTTGCTTTACGGGTTAAAGCAGGCATCGCGGAGTTGGAACATCTGTTTTGATGTGGTAGTCAAAGAGTTTGACTTCATCAAAATGGTAGATGAAGCTTGTATAAACAAAAAGGTAGTAGAGTGTAAGGTGGTCTTCCTCGTATCGTACGTGGATAACATACTCTTGATAGGAAAGGAGTTTCCTATGCTACGCTCGGTCAATCTCCTCTTATCACAAGGATTCTCCATATAGAATCAAGGTGATACCTCTTAAATCCTGGGTTTTGGATCTATGAGATAGATCTAAGTGGATTTTAGGATTCTCACTAGGTGTAGTGAGATGGTATCAATCGATCCTGGGGAGAATCACTGGATAGCTTCCAGGGTGGTAAGGTCTACTGAATGTCAGTCACAGGCATTGTCTTTACCCTCAGTGGAGGGACGGTATGTTGGAAGAGTTCCAAGCTAGATACCGCGGCAAACTAGATGAGAAAGGCTGGATACATCGCTACCTAAGATGCTACCAAAGAGGAAGTCTGGGTGTATATTAGTTCATGAGATGAACTTCGTTCCTACCATTGTGTGTCAATAGAGTTGTGGCTTAGGCCTAGAAACCCCCGTCCTATCAGTGATCCAGACATATTCTAAGGCAGTATCACCTGATCATGAAGATGGTTGATCTCCAAGGGATCGAGGTTAGGAGAGCAGACTCAGAGGAAAAAACGGCCGATCCACTCACATAGGCCTTTTCCCAGAGAGAGACTTTTATGGGATGGTTGAGTATGAGATACTGCAACCACTGCTATATGATGGCCCTAGTGCAAGTGGGAGATTGTTAGTTATATGTATGCCCTAGAGGCCATTACTGTACATGAGATGTACATTGTAGTGGATGCTTGGACATATATAGGGAGGACTTTCTTGCTCGACATGATAGTATGCTATCTGGTTACTCTTTATCTTAACATGTACACTGATTGTCTCTCTGTTACATGTTAGTAAAGCCCTTAGGATGCATACTTGACTACCTAGATTATGATGGAGATCATACTAGTAGGACAAAGGTAGTCTGTGAGTACATCCTTTAATATCCCTAGTCGTGGGTGTATCGAGACGGGACATCGATATAACAGAGTAGACTATCGTATAGCTTCTCGACCCATGTAGATGGGCGATGGATGATCCCAAATCCATTGGTGTTTGACATTAGAGATGATATACGGGTGCTCAGTGGAGACTGGGTACACTGGACGGACTCGCCGAGAACTCCCAGATGGTATTATACCTTACGTTATATGGCAGTTCTCTGGTGACACTGGTACAGGTTAGTCTGTCGACCCGAGATCGTTATAGAGTCTTGTGTGATTCCCACTGTGCTTTGATTTCCACCTTACCACATTCATGAGAATGTGCAAAATGGTGGTTTTTTGGGTACAGTCCCAAGTCACATGGAGGCAATGAGCGATAGGAGGGGATTCGTCTCTCTCGGTATTGGGGGTTGATGTTGCGCTGTGCTCGATTGGCTATAACAAGATGTCCCTGGCCAGGGTCGTTTCAGAGATTTACTGGTAAGTGTTACCAGTAGTTTCTCGACCCGTTATGAGCCTCACATCGGCATGACTTATCGAGTTACTTGGGTCTGACGTTTACCACCCCTAGACGAGATATGCAACATATCAGACGAAGAGACCGGACTGTACGGTAAGTGTTACTGATTGGATTCTCAGGAGTATGAGCAGGCTTGCTTGTTGATCTTCTGATCACTCAATACCCGGTTGGCCGTTACGTTTAGCACGCCTCTTGTGGCTTGTGGGTGTTTGATATGATCATCACCTACCGCCGGCGTATTAACGAGTCTTTAGAGTCCTATACAGAGGTTTCCTGGCTCAGGCGAAATGGAGTAGGAGCACATATGAGATATGTGTGGGATCGAGATTAATACGTGTATGAGATACCGTATTCTATTCTCGCGATTTATTTGTATCGATCGATTATATGTGATATAGCCGGGTTATCGAATCAAGTATTGATTCAATAAATTGATACACATGATATTAGTCGGTTATATGTGATATAGTCGGATTATTAAATCAAGTATTGATTTGATAATATTATGTATAATTATATATGTGATATATTAATTTACATTAACTAGTATTAGCTCACTTAAGATTTCTTTTCTCACTTTATTTGCGCATTAAGTGTATATGTGATATATACTTATGTATATAGTTTGTCTCATGCTTGATGATACATGCAAGCATGGGTGTGTGTGACTTACACCATGATAATTAAAATGTGAAGCTTTTTATTTATCTTAATAATTCAATATTAGTGAGGATTTTTTCATGCTTGGAAGCTTAGAGAAGCTTGAAGCATCTTTGACAAAGTCCACTTGTTTTGTCTCACTTAAGATATTTATTAACCTAACCATTTTAATTAGCCACGGTTTAGTCTTTACAACGGTTAGTATATGACACTAACTCATCCATGGTTGCTATTCTCACCTCATTAGTTTTCATTCTTCATTTTTTATGGTTGCTTTCTTCATCTCCTTCCTTCTTCAAGCTTACTAGCTCCATGAAACATGAAGAAATATTGTGAGAAAATAAAATCTAAAGTCATCCTAATTCCTACTTCATCATCTTATACACTTGCTTGGATAGTAAAGGGTGTTCTCTTCACAAAGTTCTTGACCTAGTGAAGAGATAGCTTGGGTTTGAGTCTCCTCGACATAGATCATCTTCGGCCTCGAAGACTACGAGTAAGCTTGTTCATTTCTCCGAGGGAACCCATACTAGAGTTCGGGAGATCCATGATCGCAGCAAAGGGATGTCAACACGGAGCTTTAGAAGTGAAGGACCGGTCTATAAAGGTTGTATTCCTCGTTCACTTAGTGTAATGGTTGATTACATGTTTGGTTTTATTTATTTACTCTAGCTAGATTCTAGGTTAGGGTTCATTAGCACCTTAGATTTTTTGAAATTGGCATCGTAGTTGCTGTGAAAACCCAGTAGGATGCTAAGGAATCCCAACAGTGGTATCAGAGCCGGGCTAGAGTATTAGACGGTGTGTGCTAGATTACGAAACCGAAACAACTCCGAAACGTGAAACATCGAGACCCAGTTTCTGTCGAATTTTAAATGACCCCTATAAATTTTTCAAACAAGTACAGAATAATATATGGGACATTAGATGAACTCAGATGAAGTTTGAACCCAAACGGCCGTATTTTTGCCGAGCACACACAAGGAAAATCCGAGCAGGCCGGCCCTGTAGGGGTATTCTGGGTTCAAAATTTTTGTGGTTTGGTCTCTGGGTTTTGGTGTTTCAGGTGTTGTTTGTTTTTGCTAATTTTTTATTTGATGTTAACTTACTGCAAGGCAACTCAGAGTGTTTCGTAGTCGTAATTCTAACTGTTTTGGGTTTTCACAAGTTGTCTAGGTGAAGTTAAAAAGTTCGACCGAATGTAAAAAACCCATTTTTCCATGTTTAACGTATTCGGAAAAACATGCAAGTAATTCTGTGGACCCTATAGAAGAATGAAACCCTAACTCGAAATAATGACCATGGAATCGCTTTGAACCTTAGGGTTTGTAGCAATTATGTGGTGCCATTAATGAGCCTTGGGTTTGCCCTTCTACGGTTGGTCCATAAGTACTGTGGCATGTTCCGGGTATTATTAAAACTATGCTCAAGTGTTGAGCTGTTGGGAAATTGTGGGACTTTGATGAATCGATCGAAAAGTTTAACGTCGTCCGGATATCATGTGATGGGATACAATAATTGGAATCTATCTAGTTGCATGCTAGTTTAACATTTCGGCCTCGGACGGAATCGGGAATCTTGTTGAATTACTCGACTTTCTTTGAAAAGTGTTCTCATGGTTGAGACCTAAATATAAAATTTACATTGTTAGGCATGAAATCCAGAATATGAAAAGCGGGAGCTAGCTCCTCGCCAATTGGCGGACACATAACAACGCAATAAATATATATACGACGCCCCAAGGCGAAGAACAATCATAGAAAGAAAATAAAGAAGACCAAGACATCATCAAGCTCAAAATAAAGAATAATATACCCATCTCGCTCTAAGTCTCAAAGAATATACAAGTCTGATGTTTAGGTCTACCAAATATACATAGACTGGTTGATGGAACTTTTAACTAGATACAACTGAACATAATATATACAAAAGGTGGTCATGATCCAAGTGTACCACACCTACCAATGAAATTAACCCAGAAGGAAGTTGTATGCCAACAAGCCGCTACTGATCCAAGTGGTCGATTCTGTAAGAAAACTGTGACACAACGTGGGTGAGTTGCCTACTCATTAGTAAAAAATATCGGCAGGTAGAAATCGAATGTTTAACGATCTCCTAGGTCATACTGTAATCTAAAGGTAATACTGTGTGGTATCTAGGGAGATCGTGTATACATATGTATAAAATAACAATGTCATGCCAGTATCTGTATATAGTATCAAGTCATCTGAATCATATGCTTGTATACATGTGTATCATCCAACGTGGGTCCATCAACGACACATCAAATCATCATCAAACCTGAGTGTCCCGTATCGACACTCAAAAATATCATAAAAACCCGTGTCCAGTATCAACACGTAAATCCTCATATCTCGGGCGCCGTCTCATCGTATCGACCCTTATATCCATCTGATCACACGACTCCGGTCGGTATCCTCCGGATATCCACCGAGCCCAAACTATCACCGGTCGGTAGTGCTCCCCTGCTGAGCTCAATGTCTCTTTATACAATCTTCTTACCCTGGGATACCGTACTGGGTCCACCATGTACCCTCAGACGGTGCCTCCTTTCTCCTCGAATCGGGTATACACATAACTCAGAATCGAGAAAACTCACGGTGGACATTGAAATATCATATCAAGAGAAACCGTGTTTTAAAAACATTCATAAGACTTTCAAAAATGTATCTACGGTTCTCAAATCCAGAGATCTCATGAAAACAGAATCTCATATGTATGTAACCATAAAGGTACAGAAAATGCAAGCACAAAACAATACTGTAAAGTATTTCAAGTGTTTTCATGTAAACATGTCGTGTAAACAGATAAGGAAGTGCAATATCTAAACTAGCATGTGCGGTAATAAGTACTGAACAATGACTATAGTTCTACAGTTAAGAACAATACGGCAATATAGCAGTTTTCTAATGTGTAAGTGGCATGGCAATTACCGATGATGAGTGTGTGAGCCGTCAAATCTGTGTACGTGAAACATGCGCATCATCGGTAATGGTGCGTGTATCCTAGCAGACGAAGCATTATAAAGATAAGTGTCGGGAACGTAGTACATATGTTGCGAGGAAATAATAAAGCGTAAATATGAACGGTATAAAATACGTAACTACACATGAACCATACGGTTATAGTTTAAATAATACGAATCATAGTTTTTGAAACTGGGGCTACGGTGTTTGAAAAAGAGATACCACTTGAAAATCCGTAGCGTCCTTTGAGGTTGCATTTTAAAGTATCTAAGGATTCCTTAGTTTGAAAATGGGTATGGTTCAAATATAATCTATTATCTACCAAGGTGATTAGAAAGCAATGCTTTTTCCAAATCGAGACAATCCATAAGTCGGCGATCCAGCCTCATAGTATCACATTCGGTATAATCCATCGTACGTCATCCTCGAGTTAAGAGTGCAGATCAATCATCCGGAATATCATATCATGTACGGTATAATCCATCATATGGTATCATTAATCAAGGTAAGGATCTATCGTCCTGTACATTATATCGCGTACGGTATAATCCATCTTACGGTATCATCAATCAAAGTACGGATCTATGGTCTCGTATCTCATATTCTCATATATATATATATATATATCTCATATCATATCTTAGCATATGTATATGTGTATATATATCGCCTCGCATCCTCATATCAAACATATCGACTCATGCCATCTCGTTTCATCATGTCCTCATCTCATCATATCAACTCGTACTTATCCTTATGGTTATATCCGCATGTACATATGCATAAGTTTATACACACACACACACACACACACACACACACACACACACACACATTACATCACTGTTCTTCTATTACTATGGTTGCGGGGGTGTTATACGCCATCCACCCAACTTCTTTCGTAGATATACATCTACTTACCTACTATCATCGCTCCGGTCGAAGTCGATGAACGTCTTGTTCTCCTAGGTCGTCCTGGAATTCCACGCGAACATACCTACAAATCAATGCATATCGTAATGAAATCAAAATCAAGTCCGAAAACCGATACGGCAAGTAAAATGTATATAGGTTAGAACCTATGGTCCACGCACGTAAGAACAACCAAACAACTCCCGACGTTGACGTACGAACGTGAAACGACCGAGTCAAAACTCAAATACCAAAACTCAAGTTAACAAAAGTCATAAACAGAAATCTGAAACTTAGAAAAACACTCCCAGATTTTACCTAGGGTGAAATTAGAACATTCTGCACATTGGATAGGCCTATATATCAGATGATAGAGCTATATAACCAAACCCAAACCCTAACGCACAGATCAGGCCACAATTTGCGGCCATTTAGATTAAATTGGCGGCCAAGTTGGGGAGTGGGGGTCTCGAGCTTTTAAGGTAGCTTTATAATAGCCTGCACATATCACTGTATTTTGGAAAATATTTTTTAGAGTTCTCGAGTCATAGCAGATTCAATTTGATCACCAAAATTGCAACAAAAACCGATGTCGAAAAAATCTAAGTTCGTTGAATCCGAGAATTTCTCTACTATATCACCCTTACTTATCACTAGAGGTCTTGTAAGTACTCCCTAAACCCTCTAGTAAGCATCACTATAAGTTTTACCCCCTAATCCCCACTCTAGAATTTTTCAAGTTCACTAATCTTGCACTTTTGAGCTCTAAACACATGTAGGTGGTTAAGAAACCTAATAACTTGAAGGAAAGTGAAGGTTTTACCTTATGGAGCAACTGAAAAAGATTCCAAGATGATCCAATGTGCTCAAAATTCTAACTTGATCTCACCATGGGGTATATGATAGGGTTGTGGATATTTTTTGTGAAAGTGGTGTGAGGTTTGGAGGTGGTTTTGAGGGTGTTGTGGTTTGGTAGTGGAGGTGGAGGAGCTTGAGGATGAGGGAGATGAAGAATGAGGTGAGGAAAAAGAACGAAGGGAAAAGGGTCTAGTAGCCATGATCTCCCCCCTTCTCTCTCTCTCTCTCCCCTCATAAATACAAATCACATTTATGTCTCCTCTCTCACTTCTCCCATTTTTCTTTTTTCTTTTTCTTCTCTTTTTCTTTATTAACAAGATATCAACAACAAAATGCAACCGAACATGTAACAATGAAATGTGTCATGGAACATCAAACATGCTTCATAAAAATGGATTGGTTTAATGCGTAATTAGTAATGCACTAATCAAGTTTAACATAATCTTGTATATAAATAATTACATAATAATTTATAAAAATGTCCAAATCCAATAAATACCTTCATAATTAATAATTCATATTAATTTCCAATATTTTCCAAAAATATAGATATATAATTATACCATTTTAGGGAAACTCTAATCTATACTCCTATAGTTTTCGTGAAATTTATTATTTTATTATTTAAATTCCAAAAATAATATTTTATATTTCTGAAGTGTTACAATCTTCCCCCCTAAATAAATTCGGTCCCCAAATTTCAATTTAAACCTCCCAAATATTAAAAAAATTTAGTAAATCAGTCAAATCAACGGGGCTTCGAAATCATGGAATACGCAAAAATATCACAGCGTATCGTGTGCGCATGAAATCGGTGCAGATTTCAATAATCAAACTCCGCCAAACGTCAAGCCAATCATAAAAGCTATGATGCATATGCAAGTTCAAAATCTACTGTTTAATTCGAGTATCGTATACTCAAGACTATAATACGTATATAGAACGCATCCCTGTAAAACCGTCTAAATAATGAATAAAAAATACATGAAAAATCCTTTCTAAATTGCCGTGCGATGCGTAACTCACGGCACAACTGGCGAACGCTCATTTTGTAAAGAAATGGATATATGTCTATATATGTTCTGCTCAAGATATGCGTCCCACCTTTTTGAAATATCTCAAAAGGTTTTCCTTGTAAAAATTAATGTTACTCGTGAACTCGTAGGAAAATAGTGAGACTATAGCTCTTTTTTTTGAAAACCTCTTTGGTAAATATCGATGCACGCAAAATACTCAGGTACTGTTCTTAGACCAGTTCTACTCGGTTACTATATAATATAGCATATATCATAAAAACATGATACTCAGAAAGAAATCAATCTTAATAAATGTATCCAACTATCATGTTCGTCCGGTGCACACGGAAATCAAAGTCAAATACAAGTGCCACGAATGTGCACAATAGCAAAAACTAAGTGCAACAGGTGTGCACGAAATTATCTGTCAAGTGCAACGGGCGTGCATAACAACAACATCAAGTGCATCTAGAACGCACGGAAATCTCAATCAAGTGCAACTAATATGCATGAAAAATATTGATCAAGTGCATCCGATGTGCCAAGTGTGTGCGAAAATCTAAATCAAGTGCGTCAGGTCCGCACAAAATATCTAGTGCAATAGAGTGCACGAAGACAAATATCAGGTGCACTAGGTGCCCGAAAACCCGTCAATATATCAAAAGCTCATAGAAACAACATCGAGTGTATGAATTCTAAATCCACGATATACAACATTCACGCGATCAAAATCGAGTATAACGAGGTGTATAAAATCATAAACGTGTGCAACTGCGTGCATAACCCATATCAATGCATTGTAAGTACATGTGAACTATACCGAGTGCATAAGTCAAAGTTTGTATAAAACGTGCACGAAGTCAAAATCGACTATATCAAAACACACAGAATCATAAATATGTGCAGCAAATGCACAAAATCGATATCAAGTGCAATGGATATGCACAAATCATAAATCAAATGCAACAACTGTGTACGGAGGAAAATATCCACTAGGTGCAGCTACGGTGCACGAAAACTTCCATCATGAAACTAAATCACCAAAACTCAAGGTCCAAACGATAAAAGCATGATAATCGGATCACTAAAACGCAAATCAAAATAAAAGACATTGAAGTACACCTCCTTTAATGTCGAAAGATGCTGGTGCACCTAAAGCTGGCTGAGCAAGAATATATACTTGCCTCCTGCCCACGGTCTGGCGTCCTCTGTTTCTGGGTCCTTGTTTTCTCTGTGGATCACCAATCCCACAATCTCTTTGCTTGATAGCCCGGTTAGTAGTAGCGACGGAAACAATCCCGCTTTGACATCTCTCTGAACATCTCCTGGCCAATTAACCTGACCACTCGCAAGGTAGCAAGTTACTAATGGCTGCATCTGGCCCTCTGAATACTGGCGATACAACCGATCCTGGGTCCAAATCTTTATCACTATGGTATCCTGGAACGAACCTGCTATGGTCTCATCCGAGCTCACCTCTGCCGAACTGCCCGAAGACTGGCACCTTTTTACTTAGTCCGCTTCTGTTCTAGGACAGCTGCGATCTCATCACGATTTCCTCTAAAATTGTAGTCGTATCCAACACCCCTGCGTACATATTAAGCCTCTGGTATCAACGGGGAGGAACAACTCGTTAAGATCTCGCACGAACCTCTTGTTCCACTTTTCTTCATTATCATCGAATTCGAAATCATATCTTGTTGGCTACATACAGTAATTCATTCTCGGTTACAGTCAATCCGGAGTCTCTCGCAAGGATTCGAAGCTACGAATTCGTTATCTTCAACCCTCTGTGGAAGGCAGCTGGACAGTTACGTCCTATGGAACTCGTCCAAGTCATCGGAAGAATACGCTTCATTCGTCCTTTCTCGATCAACTCACAACACGTCTGGGTGAGGCCCTTCTATCTGAAGCTAATCAACTTACTAGTCTCGCATCGGAGCATCCAACGAACAAAATATCCTCTCTTGATCGATTCACTCCAGGTCTGAGAAAGATCCTTTAAACTGGAATTATTCAACTTAACTGAACCTGCATCAGGGCATCCAAATAGATGAATTATCTTAGTCACTCTATTCAAGATGGACTAGCGATCTTCTGTCACATCTCTGCCTGTAAGCTCTTGTGGCTTCGGCTTTATAAACTCTGGAGGTGACATCCTGTCAATCTCAGCAACAACTGGGTCATCGGTCTGCATGGTAAACAACATCGCGATATCTGGGGTAGATTGTATGTCACAGTCTTCATAATCTGGCTGGCCACTATCAATGACCTGATCATCTAGTGCAGATCCCGAATGCTCATCTCAAACGAGAAATCTTAGCAAACAATAAATCGATACGTTCCTACATTACCGGAAGAATATAATGGTCAGTCCTCATCCCTGACGATCTCGCTCTAACCGCATCTCTAGACGCATCTCTCTCTGCTCTCCTAGCAATGGTGGCAGGAACTTCAAGCAACTATCGACGAGGATAGATCATAGGAAAGAATAGAATAACGGATCTCAAGAAATATACATCCTAAGGTCACTTAAGCGGAGCAACGTATCGTAAGTATGCCGCGGAACATACACATGGTACGTCACTCTACTTAAGTTACCTACTCCGTCAACCAAGGTCAACCTACATGACAAAAATTTGGGTCTAATACCCCCTCAGTCAAGTCTAAGTTTCGTAAGGTTAAGCTTAGGTTCCGAAATATATATACGCCCTAGACTCTGCATAGTCAAACTTAGACTCGAACCAAGGTTAAACCTAACGCTCTGATACCAACTTTGTCACGATCCGAGATTAGCACGTGACCGGCACTTGAATCACGAGGGATCTATAGGACCCCTCCGTAACCTAAGTAATCCGAAGCCCATAAATCTAAACCTTTTTCGGAAAATAATGGAGGTGCAGTTTTGAAATATCGGCATAATGAATTCAAATTCTTCTTTTAACAGTATAAGTAATATTATATGAAAATGCAAGTGGGTTTTATACTATCTTTGAAAACATTTTCGTCATTTGAAATTTGGGCAATACCCCCCTTGTAAATTTTGATCCAAAACCAATACATCACAGCAATAATATAGACATCCCCAAGTAGGAGCTAGCTCTTTGCCAATTGGCGGAATGATAACTATGAAATAAATATATATAAACGCCCCAAGGCGAAGATCAATAACAAAAAGAAATAAAGAAGGCTGAGACATCATCAAGCTCAAAATAAAGAACAATACACCCATCTCCCTCTAAGTCTTAATGAATATACAAGTCTGGTGTCTAGGTCTAATAAATATACATAGACTGGTTGATGGAGTTTTTAACTAGATACAACTGAAAATAATATATACAAAAGGTGGTCACGATCCAAGTGTACCACACCTACCAATGCAATTCACCCAGAAGGAAGCTGTGTGCCAACGAGCCACTACTGATCCGAGCGGTCGATCCTGTAAGAAAACTGTGGCACAACGGGGGTGAGTTGCCAACTCGTGAGTAGAAAATATCAGCAGGTAGAAACTGAATGTAGAACGATCTCCAAGGTCATACTGTAACATAAAGGTAATACTGTGTGGTATCTAGGGTGATCATGTATACATATGTATAAAATAACAATGTCGTGCCAGTATCTGTATATAGTATCAAGTCATCTGAATCATATGCATGTATACATATGTATCATCCAACGTGAGTCCATCAACGACACATCAAATCATTATCAAACCTGAGTGTCCAGCATCGACACTCGAAAATATCATAAAAACCTATGTCCAGCATCGACACGTAAATCCTTATATCACGGGCGTCGTCTCATCTGATCGGCCCTCATATCCATCTGATCACACGACTCCGATACGTATCCTCCGGATATCCGTCGAGCCCAAACTATCACCGGTCGGTAGTGCTCCCCTGTCTGGCTCAACGTCTCTCTATACTATCTTCTTACCCTAGGGTACCGTACCGGATCCACCATGTACCCGCAGACGGTGCCTCCTCTCTTCTCGAATCGAGTATACACATAATTCAGAACCGAGAAAACTCATGGTGGACATCGAAATATCATATGAAGAGAAACCACGTTTTAAAAACAATCATAAGACTTTTAAAAATGTATCTGCGGTTCTCAAATCCAGAGATCTCATGAAAAGAAAATCTCATATGTATGTAACCAGAAAGGTAGAGTAAATGCAAGCACAGAATAGTACTGTAAAGTATTGCAAGTGTTTTCATGTAAACATGTCGTGTAACCAAGTAAGGAAGTGCAATATCTAAATTAGCATGTGCGGTAATAAGTACTGAACAATGACTATAATTCTACATTTAAGAACAATACGATGATATAGCAGTTTTCTAATGTGTAAGTGGCATGGTAATTATCGATGATGAGTGTGTGAGCCGGAAAATCTGTGTACGTGCAACAAACGCATCATCGGTAATGGTGCGTGTGTCCTAACAGACGAAGCAATATAAAGATAAGTGCCGGGAACATAATACGTATGTTGCGAGGAAATAATACAGCGTAAACATGAACGGTATAAAATACGTAACTATACATGAATCATATGGTTATAGTTTAAATAATACGAATCATAGTTTTTGAAACTGGGGCTACGATGTTTTGAAAAAGAGATACCATTTAGAAATCCTTAGCGCCCCTTGAGGTTTTCATTTAAAGTACCTAACGATTCGCTAGTTTGAAAATAAGTTTGGTTCAAATATAATCTATTATCTACCAAGGTGATTAGAAAGCAAAGATTTTTCCAAATCGAGACGATACATAAGTCGGCGATCCAGCCTCTTAGTATCACATTCGGTATAATCTATCGTACGTCATCCACGAGTCAACAGTGCGGATCAATCATCCGGTATATCATATCACGTACGGTATCATTAATCAAGGTAAGGATCTATCGTCCTGTACATTATATCGCGTACGGTATAATCTATCGTACAATATCATCAATCAACGTACGGATCTATAGTCTCGTATCTCATATTCTCATATATATATATATATATATATCATCTCATATCATATCTTAGCATATGTATATGTGTATATATATCGCCTCACATCCTTATATCAAACATATCAACTTATGTCATCTCATTTCATCATGTCATCATCTCATCATATCATATCGTACTTTTCCTTAAAGTTATATCCGTATGTACATAAGCGTATGTTTATATATATATATATATATAAGTGTATGTTTATATATATATATATATATATAAATGGACTACATCACTGTTCTCCTATTATTATGGTTGTGGGGGTGCTATACGCCATCCACCATGCTTCCCCCATAGATATACATCTACTTATTTACTATCCTTGCTCTGGCTGAAGTTAATGAACGTCTTGTTCTCCTTCGTCGTCCCGGAAGTCCACGCGAAGGTATCTACAAATCAATAAAATCAAAATCAAGTCCGAAAAACTCCCGACGTTGACGTACGAAAGTCAAACGACCGAGTCAAAACTCAAATACCGAAACTCAAGTTAACAAACCGAAATCTGAAACTTAGAAAAACACTTCCGGATTTTACCTAGGGTGAAATTACGACATTTTGCACATTGGTTAGGCCTATATATCAAATGATAAAGCTATAGAACTAAACCTAAACCCTAACTCATAGATCAGGCCGCAATTTGCGGCCATTTAGATGAAATTGGCGGCCATATTGGGGAGTGGGGGTCTCAGGCTTTTAGGGTTGCTTTATAATAGCATGCACATCTCACTGTGTTTGCAAAATATTTTTCAGAGTTCTCGAGTCATAGCAGATTCATTTTGATCACCACAATTGCAACAAAAACCGATGTCAGAAAAATCTAAGTTCATTGAATCCGAGAATTTCTCTACTATATCACCCTTAGTTATCATTAGAGGTTTTGTAAGCATTTCCTAAACCCACTACTGAGCATCACTATAAGTTTTACCCCCTAATCCTCATTCTAGAATTTTCCAAGTTCACTAATCTTGCACTTTGAGCTCTAAACACATATAGGAGGTTAAGAAACCTAATAACTTGAAGGAAGATGAAGGTTTTATCTCATGGAACAACTGAAGAAGATTCCTAGATGATCCAATGTGCTCATAGTTCTAACTTGATCTCACCATAGGGTGTAGGATGAGGTTGTGGACATTTTTTTGTGAAGGTGGTGTGAGGTTTGGAGGTGGTTTTGAGGATGTTGTGGGGGTGGTAGTGGAGGTGGAGGAGCTGGAGGATGAGGGAGATGAAGAATAAGGTGAAAAAAAAGAATGAAGGGAGATGGGTCTAGTAGCCATGATCTCTTTCCCACCCCCTCTCTCTCCTCATAAATACAAATCACATTTATGTCTCCTCTTTCTCTTCTCTCATTTTTCCTTTTCCTTTTTCTTTAAAAACAAAATATCAACAGCAAAATGCAACCAAACATGCAACAATGAAATGTGTCATGGCACATCAAACATGGTTAACAAAAATGAATTGGCTTAATGCGTAATTAGTAATGCACTAATCAAGTTTAACATAAACTTGTTCATAAATAATTGCATACTAATTTACAAAATGTCTAAATCCAATAAATGCCTTCATAATTAATAATTCATATTAATTTCCAATATTTTTCAAAATATAGGTATATAATTACACCATTTTACGGAAACTCAAATCCATACTCGTATAGTTTTCGTGAATATTTATTATTTAATTATTTAAATTCCAAAAATAAAATTTTATATTTCTAAAATGTTGCAGTAAGTCGAGAGGACCTATAAGTGGTGGTTCACTATATGAGGATATTTCTCGCCATTGGTGGGACTTGATTTAGAATACATTTCTTTACGCCCGTGGATTATATAGAAGGGTCAATATCAGACCGCCTGTAGCGCATAAATTTGTAGGGTTATGATGGCTTAAGAACAGGTTCAGATCCTTGTAACTTAAGGTTTTTGAATTCATAAACCGTGAGGGTCTTATAGAGGGTATATTCTCCTTACGAGTCGTCAGGATCTTGCAAGTGCATTTTATCCTTAGAAATCGTGTGGATTTCTAAGTGTGTTGCTCCTTTATAGGTCGTAAGGATCTCACGCGGGTGTTTTCTCCTTACAAATTTGTGGGGACTTCGCAAGTGCATCTTTCTTTTTCTTTTGATGAATTTGCGCCCTTTTGGGTTTTCACTAGCTCGCCGGTAGTCCTGCTGTTTTTACTCACGGTGCCCTTTCGGATTTTCATCCGTGCCCATTTTGTTTGTGGACATACCTTTTTTTAGGTGGCCCATAAGGTAACGCACTTGCAACTGTGGATTTCGATACGCTGCGAAGGACCGTATCATATAGGATCTGGAGGGGATATGAATTGTTTATGCCCGTGGATTGTATACGGTGATCAATATGAGTATCCACCGTAGGGCTAAACATGTTAGTTTAGGGAGATTTCGGCCCGTTGTTAGTTTAGGAACATTTCGGTTCAACATTCCCGTATTTAGGGAGAAGTTTTAGTTTAAGAACGTTTCGGTCCATTTTTAGTTTAAGGACTTCTCAGTCCAGTATCACCATATTTGGGATGATGCTCTAGTTTAAGGACATTTCGGTTCATTATTGGTTTAAGGACTTCTCGGTCCGGCATCACCGTATTTGGGGCAACGCGCTAGTTAAGGGATATTTCGGTCCAATATTAGTTTAAGGACTTCTTGGTGTGGTATTCCCATGTTTTGGGACGGACATCTTTTAAATACTATTTTCAGAGTTCTGACTCAGGAAGATAGTGAGCGGACACGAGCGTCGTCATCTATCATTGACCAAAGTCATGACTCTTCAAGCGTAGTACTTTAGGAATCGGTCGTTTAGTGGCCGGAATGGCCTTTTGCAATGCATGTCCATGAGTAGGCAGGCTCCACCTTGGTAGAATTTGTCTATGATGTATGAGCCTTCATAATTTGGCTCGAACTTTTCCCGTTTCACACAATAGGGAATCATCAGTGTTTTGACGACCAGCAGGAGTTCGCCTTGGCCGAATGTTCTCGGCCTGGTCAGTTTTTCATATGACCATGTCATCCTTGCCTTATAAGCTTCCAAATTTTGTTGAGCTATAAGGCGGGTTTCGTCGAGGGCATCGATCTCCTCGATCCTAAGATGAGTATTTTCTTCATCCGTCAGCTCGTATTGAACCGCTACTTGTAGAGAGGGGAGTTTTATCTCCAATAGAAGCACCGCTTCAGCGCCAAACACCAATGCGTATGGTGTTGTATTTTTGGTCGTCTTGAACGTTGTTCGGTATTCCCAAAGAGATTCATGCAGCCTTTCGTGCCAGTCTTTTCTGTTTCTGGGCACCGTTTTTTTATATTCTTAGTCAAGCTCTTGTTGAAGGTTTTAGCTAGACCGTTGGCCCGAGAATTATAGACCGATGAGTATTTCCAGTCGATCTTGTGCTGTTGTGCGAACCGACTTATTTTATGACTTCTATAAGCTAGTGCATTATCCAAGATTATCCATCACAGAGTCCCGAATTGGTAGATGACATAGGTCTTGAAGAAGTAGAGGATATTCTCCGTCTTCACCTCTCATAGTGGTATTGCTTCTACCCATTTAGAGAAGTAATCGGTCGTTGCCAGTATAAAATAATGTCCCTTGGATAACGCCGGTTTGATGGGGTCGATTATATCCGTTCCCCACATCTCGAACGACCAACTTGCCATTGTCGAATGCAGTGGATTTTGATGCTGATGTATGAAGTCCCCATGAATTTTGCACGAGTGATATTGCTTCGCATATTCGAGTCGGTTGTGAATCATCGCGGGCTAATAGTAGCCCATTCTTTTTATTTTCAACTTCATCTTTGGACCCGCCTGATGGGAGCCGCAAAGTCCGTCGTGTATTTCTTGAACGACTTTCTTTGCTTCCTTCAGCCCTAGGCTCCTTAGCCATAGGAAGTCGAATGTGTTGGATATGGTGCCCTCAAAGCAATTATTGTAATTGTAGGAATGCAATTACTGAATTCATGAAGACCTATATAGAGAACAATCTTACTCGAGATGATAGTATGCTATCTGGTTTATTTTATCTGTCATGTGTATACGTGTTACTAGTTATCACGTATCACTAATACATGAGATAAAGCCCATAAAATCTTTGCTTGACTACCAGAATTATGATACAGATCATACTAGTAGGGCCTGGTAGTTTATAAGCTCATCCTTAAATGTCTCTAGTCGTAGGAGTATCAAGACTGGGCATTTGTACTCCAGTTTAGACTAGTATATACGTTTCATGACCCTGTATAGGGCGATGGCTGATCCTATAGACAATTGTGTTTGATACTGATGATTGTATACATGTGCTCATTGGATGAGTTATACCGGACAGACTCGCTGAGAACTCCTAGATGATATTATACCAATATCAGATAGAAGTTCTCTGGTGACATAAGTATAGGGTAGTCCTTAGACCTGAAATCGCCACGGTGTCTTGTGTGTGTTCCCACTGTACTTAGATTACTACCCTACCACGGCTCTATTGAGGCGTGCAAATAGGTTTTAGTTGGATACAGTCCTGAAGCACATGGAGGCAGTGAGCGGTCAAGAGAATTCGTCACTCCCGGTATTGGGAGTTGATATCGCACTGTGCAGGACACGACTATAGTCAGAACTCCATAGCCACGGTAGTAGAGATAAACTAGTAAGTTTTACCAGTTGTATATCTTTGGTTATGAGTTCTCTGTCAGCACGACTTATCGGGTTATTGGGGGTCTGACAGATTCCACTCTCCAGACCCGGTATGTGATACTCCTTGACGAAGAGACTGGACTGTACGGTGAATGTCACTTATAGATTTTTTTGGTCCGGATGAGTTCGCTCGTCGATCAGCCTTTATCTTGCTCATACCTGGGTAGCCATTACGTACAGCTAGTGCCACTGACGAACTTGTGGGTTAACCCGAAAAGGGGTTGAATCTGAAAGTTTTTCAGATTCAACCAGATACGATCCTGTATAACCTACTGCTGGTGTATTGACAGGTCTTCAGAGTCCCGTAACGAAAGTGCCTGCCTGGGCAAAATGCGATGTGACGTACGTATAGGGATACATGCATGAGTTCGATAAAACTTGTATATTGGATATACGTGTTTAATCGGACAACTGTTATACTGGCCGGTTTAAAAGCTGGAATATCAAGTCAAGTGTCGACTTGATAACCATATTTATGATGTGGTTTTTAGTATAGTGTATATGATACACACTCTCTACAGTACATGATACTGAGAAGATATTGATGGCATTTCATGTATATGATACATGATGTGTATATGTATAGGATACATGTACTAATACTTATTATATATATATATATTTGATATATATATATATATATATATATATTAATTTCCACCATTAAATATTATGTGTAAATAAATATACATGCATACACACGCGCGCGCGCGCACACACACACATATATGCATGTAAATGCATGTGTGTGTGTATAACCATTAAATATTGTGTGTGTGTGTATATCACACACTCACACACATATTATTTTTTATGCTTAATGGTGGGGCTCACCCTCTCTCACGTGTGTGTGACACACACGTGAGAGAGAGAGCGGGATAGTGTATGTGTCATGTATAATATGACATGGGTGAGAAAAAGAATAATGAATAATTGATTTTTTCACTAGCCATCATCAATTTCATCTTCTTCTTCCTCACACATGAGCTTGAGAGGTTAATGGCACATATTTCCATGGTGATGGAGTGAGAAAAAGATAGAGTACCGAAAATTCACATCACCTTCCTCCACGCCCAGCGAGCCTCTGGAGGAAGTTTCTCCGTCCGATGACGGAGTTGGAGCTCAGGAAACCCGCTTTCAACACGGATCATGTACGATGAGGCGGTCGGCGTTCAGACGCGTTCGGGAACTCACAAAATCTAGACGGAGTCTTTCGGGATCAGCCAGACATGCTACAAAGGTTGTAGTACATCTCTACTCTTTTCTAGTTTGCACATTGTATTGTATTTGATGATCTTGGTGATGGATTGGGGTTATACTTTGTAAAATTGTTGTTTTTCAAATTCCGCCACGGCCTTGATTGTCTCGACCTTAACCCTCATCCACTTACATGGTATCAGAGCCAAATCAAATACTTGTAATTGGTTTTGTGGTCATTTGAATTTCCAATACCTTTTTACAAAACAAAACAATTTCTGTTTGAAAAACTGTCCCAAATCAGTAACTATTCTTGCAAATAACTCGTGTCTCGAAGCTCCCGGCTCGGACTGAGATCCCCGTAGTGGTGCAGGAGAGACCCCAGGGATGTCCCTGGGCGCTTTGGTAGGCTCCCACACTCAAGACCATCACGAAATGGTCTCGGATGTGGCACTAGGATAGAAAGCGCACAGCGTGCTTGCTGTCACGACAGCCAACCCATGGCCACAATTTTGTGGCCATGGGTTGGAGCCCCTACCCAATGTTCCCTAGGGCCTCATGGGTGATGCCCGAGGTCCCCCCGGTGTCTCGGGCAATTTTTGCGTCATTTGGGTTTCGATTCATGTAAGAAATGGTAGTATTTTGGGGCCATGACTGATCTTGAATTTCAGTTTTTAGAAATTTGATTTCGGCTTCGCGGGTTTTGGAATTCGTTGTCCATGGGTTCAGTATTGACATGGTTAAAGCATGTAACCTTATTAATGCAATGGCATATATGATATGCGGTGTATAACATCGCTAAGTTGATGTGATCAATTCGACGGGGTTGCAGAGTCTGATATATTCTATGCAAAAAGTTTATTTGGTGTGGATTGGATTGTCGTGAAATGAATAGCCCCGTGCGTGTTTGTGATGATGTATTTTTCATTTCATTTATGTTATAACCAAATGTATATTCTTTTATTCAGGAAAAGCGGTCAACATGTGGCTGTCGTTTCCGCCTATTGTATTATTTTTTTTCAGGACTCGATCAGGTTGCGATCTATGTTACCATTGTATTAATACAGGTATTAGGTTTACCTCACGGAGAAGTGCACTGGTAGCCGGATTCTAGATTACGGTGGGTGGCCATCTCAAGGAGTTGTGACTGGATCACTCAATTTTAGGATTGGCGGGTTGCTTGCCGCGCTTGTGGGGGGTTAGGACAGACCCGCGGTGGGGTGCTCAAGTCATTGGATTCAAGGAAGCGCTGGATGGCCCCATCATGGTGATGATGCCGGGTTGCCACATTTTTCAGATTAACGGATGACTTACCGCGCTCGTAGGGGTCTGCTTTTGACTATGCACGGGTTATTCACGCGACCGGGGAATGTCGCGCTTCATTTGTGGCTTGAACGAAACGCGGGATTCCTAGGTGATCCGACCATTTCAAATCTGTGATTTTGTTTTTCCGCATGCTGTAATGTGATTATTTGTGCGTGATGATATATTGATATATATGATATATAAATAAATGCTATATATACATTTTGCATCAGTGCTAGCCCTACCCCGCTCTAAGGTCAGTTAAGCAACCTAATGGTGCATGAAGGGGCGTCATGACGAATGCGGATGGCGTATATGTGCATTATATTTTTCCTTCTCATACTTTTCTGTAATGTTTATGTGAGAAGGAAAATGTTAGATAATGTGATTATCTAAATGATGGGATTGTATTAATTGCATTAATACAAAGTAAAATAAACCCATACGTTGTACGATCCAACTTTTTATAAAGGGGAAATTTTAGTCGATTCTTTTGCTTTGCATTGTGGCATTCGATTAGGAATGTCCTGCACCTCATTCCATGAGAAAAGAGCCATCCCGTCACTGGGAGTTAACTCTTGGGTAAAGTTTGTGTTACTAAAATTGTTTTCGTAGCCATATTGTTTTGCTTTGCATTGAGATATTCAGTTAAGAATATCCTGCACCTCATTCGATGAGGAAAGTGTCTAAATCCCTTCACGGGGAGTTCATGCTTGAGCAAAAGTATATGCGACTATAAAATTTCAAAACCACTTGGTTCCCACGATGATATCAAGTTCATTACGTTGATGGTTTTCTTCAAAACTCGCTAGTCAATCGCATCGCATGCTAACAGGAAGACATTACTTAGCTACCATACACTACGCTTCTATAATGTTCATGCTGCGTTTGTCAACTTCATTGAGGCGTAGTGTATGGTAGCTAAGTAATGTCTTCCTGTTAGCATGCGATGCGATTAGTTAGAACGGTCGTACGACTTTGTTGACCACATTAAGGGTCGTGGGAGTGGGTCTGAATTAATCACGAAATGATGGGTTGGACTTGACTAGCGAGTTATGACTTGTTGACCTCGTTAAGATCATAACCCGTTGGGGGTAAAAATCAATATTGAGAGTTTCAAATATTGAAACTTACAATGAGATTGCATACCTTCTATAGTGTGGGGTGACTTGTTAACCCTGTCAAGGTTACCACCCCATGATAGTTTAGATCCTGATTTTCACTGTGAGTAATTGTTACTCCCAGATGATTTTCTATACGAAATCCCGGCTAGTTCTCCTTCTGGGTTTGATGGAGAATTCGACTGAACAGTGGGAGCCATCCTGATTAGATAAATATACCAATCTAATATAGGTTAGAGTGCACGCTAAGTGTTTCTCTTCTCTCTCTGGCAGCGACCTTGGACTGACCTTAAACTAAGACTCATTAACCACATTGATCGACCATTTTACAAACTTATTGCTTTGGAATGTCTGGATTGCCCTAATCCAGGACATAATCGCATATGTACTTACCTATCCTACTTCCCCATCTTCTAACTCCAGAACCCTCCATATTCGGTACAGAGATCCATATTGTTTGGAAGGCCATCGTATAGTTAGATACGAACTCAGTGAAATTGTTTCAGTCCGAGGATGGCCACTGGTTCTGGATTAAATGAATAGTTCATTTTTCTATCCCTCCTACCTTATCTCAAGTTTGAGAGCTCCTTACATATAAGGAGAGTATATCAGTTACGCTTATTGGATATTCTTCTTCCAATCCCGAAGCTGGTGCAGAAGGAATGGAAAGAAGAAAACCAACTAGCATAAGTTCGGTATGCAGGAAGGTAAGATAGAGAGACATCAAAAAGGGTTGAAGTATGAGAAAAGGAAAATGCAACTACTATGAAGAGCCTGGGCAATGAAAAAAGAAATACCATGAATACCCAACTAACCCCGCTAAAACATTTTGACGTTTTGGATTTTCCGTACATCTATGTTTTGAAAAACTGCTTATCAATAAACTCCAACTCTTGGGTATATAGATACTGGATTAGAAGCCCATATCTGTAGGGCGTTACAGATGCTTAGAAGGGGCATAGAATTGAGAATGGATGTTTTTATTCTCAATGTCGGTTTTCGGAGCAATTATTGCTATTTAGGAAAATTATCAGGGTTTGCCTAAACGACAAACTTTTGGTTTCTTTTAACCAAAAGAATGTTTTTCAATTAACAGCACACGGGAATTGAGTTGGTGAACTCAAGAGACATATACATATTGATGTATATTGTCCGATGTCCATACAGACAAAGGGTTGGTGCTAGATATTCCGTATTAATAATGTGATTCTTTCTCAGATTGCTCATCCGCGAGTGCGCTCCATGATGAATAATGTTGAGTCACCTTCTTCAATTTTGGGGATACACTAGAGAAAGATGCATATCAATGGATATTGGTTCTAGCTAAACAAGTGCCTCTGTTTCTATATGTGATATATAATGGTGTTCATCTTAAAGTTGGTAAGATGTCGGGTTATCCGATTTATGCTTAAAATCATAATCTAGACAAACTCAAGACACGTTTCGGTAATAGCAATTTGTGGGTTATCCTAAGCTTTAGCGAGGGATAGCTTCTAATATTTTCAAGTTCAAAAGTGTTTTGTTCTTGACTCGCAACCTCCTTGATAAAGGAATTTCTTGCAAAAGAAATTGGTAGGAGTATGGTAGAGCTGAAAGTGATTCCAGAACCGCAAACGTTTACTGAAAGTTTAGTAGAACCTGATGATCCAATTGACCCTGACAGACCATAGCTACTCCGCAGATTTAGTAGGTGAGCTCACCCACCCGAGAGATACTTGGATTTTCTCGAAGACGGTGATTAGAAGGCTTGCATCATGTGATGATGACCCTACTAATTATCAGCATGCCATATGAAATGGTGACTTCTGACTGATGGCCGGATGACAAGTTATCTAAGTTGGACTCCATGCACTACTACAAATTATTGAGTTTGTTGTGTACTCCTGAAAGGGGTAAAACCTATAAGGAGCAAACAGATCTTTCAAGATCAGTACAAATAGAAAGGTATTAACCTAATAAAGCTAGACTAGTAGTTAACATGTATTCATCAAATACCCGATGTGGATTGAGATGATACTGTTACTTCAAAATCTATGCCGAAGTCCATACGGATAAAATTTGCCACTACTGTTTTCATGACTATGATATCTGGTAAGAGTATGATTATAACGTCTTTCTAAATTGGATTTAGAAGTGTACATGTATATGACTCTATCAGAGGGTTGTCATAGTCAGTGGGAGCAGCGGATAGTGTGCAAATTGCTTAAGTCTATTTGTAGACTAAAGCAGGCATAACAAAGGTGGATCATTTGTTTTTTTGATGCTACGGTCAAAATGTTTGACTTCTTCAAAATAAAAAATGAACCCGGTATTTGTAAGAAGGCATAAGGGAGTATGGTCAGGTTCCTCATATTGATGTAGATGACATACCCTTGATAGAAAGTGATGTTCCTATACTATGATTCGGTCAAATATTGGCTGTTACCATTTCTTTATTATGGATTATAAATATATCATTTATTCTGGTGACTAGGTCTATAGAGTTAGACTTGGTAAGGATTTTGGGATTATTCCAATTCAGGTATAATGACAGTATTCTAAAGAGTTTAGAATGGACGACTACTAGCGAGGTAATATACCCGTAGGTAATGGGGCCACTCTCTCTAAAATGATGTCTTTCGGGACTGATAAAGAGAGAGACTCGCATGAATGACATTCGACATGTTTCTGTAGTGAGGTCAATAATGCGATGTTATATACTAGACCAGATGATGCTATTACACTTGGTGTAGTAAGAAAATATTAGTCCAATCCTGGGGAAACATAGGAAGAAGTGAAGAACATATGACATGTTCTTGGTGTATGGTAATGGCAGACTTCTTCGGGAGGCAATTACCAATTCCAGCTTCCAAGATGACAAGAATGACAGAGTATCCGTTGTGAGTCGTTAGTTTACCCTCCTATGAGGAGCAATGTATTGGAAGAGTTCCAAGTGGGATACTGGGGTAGTCGAGGCACTAGATGCTGATTGTGAATCAGCAGAGAATATATCCTAAGGATTTGTTTGGATAAATACGTTCATTTATGAACAAGGTCCCATCTGCAATCCAAACAATATTCTAAGGTAAGTATATAAATACGTTCATTTATGAACAAGGTCCCATCTGCAATCCAAACAATATTCTAAGGTAAGTATTTCTCATTTCAGGAGATAGTTCATCTCCTCAAAGTTGAGATTCAGAGAGATGCAGTTAGAAAAATTATAGCGGATCCACTCACTAAGGCTATTTCTCAAACACAGTTTATGAAACTATTATTATAGAAGTTGGGTATGCAGTAGCACATCAGATGTGTGTATGCGATACCGCAATAATCGGCGTTGAGTGCAAGTGGGAGATTGTTGGATATAGGTGCCCTCAAGGCAATTATCGTAATTGTAGGAATGCAAAACTGAATTTATGAGGATCTATATAGAGAACAATCTTACTCGAGATGATAGTATGCTATCTGGTTTGTCTTTATCTGTCATTTATATACGTGTTACTAGTTATCACGTATCGCTAATACATGAGATAAAACCCATAAGATCTTTGCTTGACCACCAGGATTATGATACGGATCATGCTAGTGTGGCATGGTAGTTTATAAGCACATCCTTAAATGTCCCTAGTCGTAGGAGTATCGAGACTGGGGATTGGTACTCCAGTTTAGAATAGTGTATACGTTTCATGACCCTGTATAGGGCGATGGCTGATCCCATAGCCATTGGTGTTTGACACTAATGATTGTATACAGGTGCTCATTGGATGAGTTACACTGGACGGACTCGCCGAGAACTCCTAGATGGTATTATACCAATGTCATATAGCAGTTCTCTGGTGACATGAGAACAGGTTAGTCCTTAGACCAGAAATCACCATATTTTCTTGTGTTTGTTCCCACCGTACTTAGATTACTACCCTACCACGGCTCTACTGAGTCATGAAAACGGGTTTTAGTTGGGTACAATCCCGAAGCATATAGAGGCAATGAGCGGTCGAGGGAATTCGTTACTCTCTGTATTAGGAGTCGATATCGCACTGTGCAGGACGTGACTATAACCAGAAGTCCGTGGCCATGGCATTAGGAATGCCTAGAACGACAGCAAGGGTTCGGGAGGCATCGTCCATTACATTTTTGAATTTTTGCCATACTAAACAATCATAACCCTAGAATCTTAACTAGAGATTTAGACAATACAACATGTAAAATACTTTACATCTAAATGAATATGGAATACAAGCTTTGTAGACCGGTCCTTCACTTCGATAGCTCCGAGTGGTAGTCCCTTCACTCCGAGTAGTGATCTTGTCGACTCTAGAATGTCTCCATAAGGTGAAAGGAACGAGCTTACACGAAGTCTTCGATGCCGAAGATGATCTACGTCGAGAAGACACTAATCCAAGCTACTTCTTCACTAATGAAGGATTAGTGAAGCTAGCACCCTAAACTAAATAGATAATCTAGTAAAGGATGATAAAGTAGGATTTTTGCTCGCTTTAGAATTAATTTTCTCACTCTTTTTCTTATCCTCTCAAAAACCTAGAGAGCTAAGCTCTTGATGAAGAAGAAGAAGCAAATAATGGATGAGAGAGTGAATGGAAACCATGGGTGAGAAATATCTCATATAACTCATATAGAGACTTAACCATGAGTTTAGATAATGGTTGGGTTAATAAATATCTTAAGTAAAACAAAATTAGTGGACTAAGTCAATGCATCTACAAGCTTCCACAATCTTCATGCTATGTGACCAATTTCCATCTAATTTGGATTAACTTTAAATAAATAAACCTCACATTATCATGAGTATGGTGTGAGTCTCATACACTCATGTAGTGTGTATCCTCAAGCATGACACAAAAAAGAAAACACAAATAATATATATCACATATATATTAAGTGTGCACATGTGAGAAAAAGAAATGTTTAAGTGAGCAAATATTAGTTAATGTAAATTAATATATCAAATATATAATTATACATTAAATCATTAAATCAACACTTGATTTAATAATCGGGCTATATCACATACAACCGACTAATATTATTTGTATCAACTTATCGAATCAACACTTGATTCGATAACCCGGCTATATCACATATAACCGACCGATACGAATAAATCGCGAGAATAGAATACAGTATTACATACTTGTATTAATCTCGGTCCCGCACATATCACATATGTGCTCCTACTACGTTTTGGCTGAGCCAGTAAACCTCTCTGTAGGACTCTAAAGACTCGTCAATACGCCGGCAGTAGGTGATGATCATATTAAGCATCCACAAGCCGTCAGCGGTACAACCTGGACGTAACGACTACCCGGGTATTGAGCGATCAGAAGATCAACAAGCAAGCCCGCTCTAACTTCTGTAAAGCCTGTCAGTAACACTATCATACAGTCCGGTCTCTTCGTCTGATATGTCGCATATCTAGTCTAGGGATGGTAAACGTCAGACCCAAGTAACCGATAAGTCGTGCCGATGTGAGGCTCATAACAGGTCGAGAAACTACTGATAATACATACCAGTAAATCTCCGTATCAACCCTGGCCATGGACTTCCTGTTATGACCAATCAAGCACAGCGCAACATCAACCCCCAATACCGGGAGAGACGAATCCCCTCCTATCTCTCATTGCCTCCATGTGATTCGGGACTGTACCCAAAAGCTACTGTTTTGCACGTTCTCTTGAACTTGGTAAAGTGGAAATCACACAAGACTCTATGACGATCTCGGGTCTACAGACTAACCTGTACCAGTGTCACCAGAGAACTGCTATCTGATAATAGGTATAATACCAACTAGGAATTCTCGGCGAGTCCGTTCAGTGTACCCAATCTCCACTGAGCACCTGTATACCATCTTTGATGTCAAACACCAATGGATGTGGGATCATCCATCGCCCATCATATGGGTCAAGAAGCGTATACGCTAGTCTACTCTGGAATATCAGTGCCCTGTCTCGATACACGCTCGACTAAGAACAATTATAGGATGTACTTGTGGACTACCCTTGGCCCCACTTGTATGATCTACATCATAGTCCTGGTAGTCAAGTACACATCCTAAGGGTTTTATCAACATATGAGTGCAAGACAGTATCACAATACAAGTCTACATGTTAAGACAAAGAGCAACCAGATAGCATACTATCATGTCGAGCAAGAAAGTCCTTTCTATATATATCCAAGCATCCACTATAATATACATCACATGTACAATAATGGCCTCTAGGGCATATATATAACTAACAATCTCCCACTTGCACTAAGGCCAGTTGTTGTAGTATCTCATGCTCAACATCCCGAAGAGTCTCTCAAATTGTATATGGGGTAAACCCTTTGTGAGTGGATCCACTGTGTTGTCCTTCGTGTCAACTCTCCTGACCTCGATCTCCTGGCGATCAACTATCTCCTGGATCAGGTGATACCACCTCGGAATATACCTGGATCGCTGATAGGACCTGGGTTCCTTGGCCAAAGCCAATGCTCCATTGTTACTAAAATAGAAAGGTATTGGATGCTCGATGGATGGAACCACTCCAAGTTCGGTTATGAACTTCTTCATCCACACAGCCTCTTTGGCAGCATCGTTGGCAGCGATATATTCAGCCTCCATCGTCGAGTCTGCCACGGTTTCCTGCTTGGAACTCTTCCAACAAACCACCCCTCCATTGAGGGTAAAGACAAATCCCGAGACCGACTTAGAGTCTTCCTTATCACTCTGGAAGCTCGAATCGGTAAAGGACTCCATTTGGAGTTCTCCGTTACCATACACCAAGAACATCTCTTTAGTCCTTCTCAAGTACTTAAGAATGTTCTTCACAGCTGTCCAGTGACTCTCTCCTGGATCTGCTTGATACCTACTCACCACACTTAGTGAGTATGCTACATCGGGTCTGCTACATAACATCGCGTACATGATAGAGCCTACTGCCGAAGCATAGGGTATCCCTTGGATGCGAGCATTCTCTAAATAAGACTTGGGAGACATCTCTTTGGAGAGAGGGAGTCCTGTGATCATGGGTAAATTCTCACACTTGGATTCTACGATACTAAACCTCTTTAGTATGGTGTCAATGTACCTGGATTGGGACAATCCCAGTATCCGTTTAGATCTATCTCTATAGATTTTAATCCCCAAGATGTAGGAGGCATCACCTAGATCTTTCATTGAGAATCTCTGTGATAAGAAGAGCTTGACCGAGTGCAGCATAGGAACATCATTTCCTATCAAGAGTATGTCATCCATGTACAATACGAGGAAGACAACCTTACTCTCTGCCACCTTCTTGTATATACAAGGTCCATCTACGTTTTTGATAAAGTCAAACTCTTTGACTACCACATCAAAACAGATGTTCCAACTCCGCGATGCCTGCTTTAACCCGTAGATGGATTTAAGTAGCTTGCACACCTTCCCGCTGCTCCCACTGTCCACGAAGCCCTCTGGCTGAGTCATGTACATGCACTCTTCTAAATCACCATTTAGAAAGGCGGTCTTAACATCTATTTGCCAGATTTCGTAGTCATGGTATGCAACGATGGCAAGTAAGATCCGGATGGACTTAAGCATGGCCACTGGAGAAAAGGTTTCATCATAATCCACACCTGGTCATTGACGAAAACCTTTTGCAACAAGTCTAGCTTTGAAAGTCTTAACTTTTCCATCGACACCAAATTTTTTTTGAAGATCCACTTGCTCCTGATGGGTTTTACCCCTTCAGGAGCATCTTCCAAAGTCCATACTTTGTTGGTGTACATGAATTCCATCTCAGATCGCATTGCATCCAGTCATTTCACAGAGTCCCCACTCGTGATGACCTGCTCGAAGCTAGTTGGGTCATCATCTTCCATGATGCAATCCCCTCTCCCACCATCAACGAGAAAACCGTAGTATCTCTCAGGTGGATGAGGAACCCTACTAGATCGGAGGAGAGGCTGTGGTTCGTTGGGAACTATCGAATCTTCTGGTTCTACCAAATCTTCTGTCGTAGTTTGTGCTACTGGAACCTCTTCCAGTTCTAGCTCAAGGCCACTGATTTCTTTCGTAAGAAATTCTTTTTCTAAAAAGGTGGCATGCCGAGAAACAAACACCTTTTGTTCCTCGATGTGGTAGAAGATATACCCTTGTGAGTTTTTAAGATATCCTACAAACTTGCACAGAACAGACCTTGTCTCGAGTTTGTCCGAATTATGCCTTTTGACATAGGTCGGACAACCCCATATCTTAAAATAATTAAGACATGGTCTCTTCCCCATCCATATCTCATATGGAGTGGTAGGCACAGATTTGATAGGGACCATATTCAATAGGTGTATGGTTGTTTCAAGCGCATAACCCCAAAAGGAAATAGGCAACTCAGCGGTGCTCATCATAGAGCGCACCATATCCAATAGAGTGCGATTCCTCCGTTCCAATATACCATTGTGCTGTGGTGTATACGAAGGAGTAAGCTGAGAGAGAATCCCATTCTCTTTTAGATAGTCCAGGAACTCATTGCTCAAGTATTCTTCTCCTCGATCAGATCGAAGGATTTTAATACTTTTACCCGTCTGGTTCTCAACTTCATGCTTATATTCTTTGAATTTCTCAAAAGCTTCAGACTTGTGTTTCAACAGGAACACATGTCTGTATCTTAAGAGATTGTCAGTGAATGTAATGAAGTACGAGAAACCATTCCTAGCATGTATAGACATGGGACCGCATACTTCACTATGTATCAGTCCCAAGAGTTCCGTAACTCTTTCTCCGTGTCTAGTAAATAGAGTTTTGGTCATCTTTCCTTTGAGACATGACTGACAAGTTTCATAAGATGATAATTCGAATGGGTTAAAATATCCATCCTTATGTAACTTAGCTAGTCGTGTCGCATTGATATGACCTAGTCTACAATACCACAAGAAGAATTCGTTCATGTATGAACTCTTCCTCTTGTGTGTGTTTTGTACATTAAGAACCGTGGTTTGATTTGGAATGTATATGCCATTACATAGTGAGCTTGATCCAATCAACTTTTGATCCAGAAAGATATTCATAATATTATCCTGTACTACAAAATTATATTCTTCTTTACTTAATAAAGAAACTGATATAAGATTGCATATCAGGGTCGGTATGTAATAGCATTCATTAAGAATCAATGTAATACCATTTGGTAATATAAGGTGATATTCGCCAACTACTTTGGCTGCAACATTTGCACCATTACCTACTAGTACGGAATGATCACCTATTCCCAGTTCTCTACCTTTCCTTATCCCATATAACATATTACATATGTGGGATCCCGATCCAGTATCTAATACCCATGACGTAGAGTGTATTGAGAAACAGTTCTGGGTGACTAACAAATCCGAAGAAGATGCATCAACATGCTCATTCTTCATTTGGGTAGCGTGAAAATCCGGATATTTTCCTATTTCCTGCTCGGACTTATAACAATTATAAGTTGGAGCGGAACCAACGTTACCCTGCTCAGTATAACAAGCGGGTTCGGTCAATACATCCATATTATTATCTTGATTAAGGCCTGACATGGTCGCTATCTGGAGAGAGAGAGAAGAAAACACTTAGTGTATGCTCTTGCAAAATTAGATTGGTTATTATCTTATCTTATCAGGATGACTCCCACTGTTTTTATCAAATCTTCCTTCAAACCCTAAAAGGTAAGACTAGCCGGGATTAATTACACCTTACAAGTTCACCAATCTTTCAGCCAGGTCAGTGTCGGTACTTTGAGGGTGGTTCCCCGTGCTTTCGCACGGACCTAATTAAAATAAACCTCATTTTCCCAGAGGCGTAACTCCGTTAACACCTTTCTAGACACCTACTTGATCGGCTAATTGTGATGTGTAAAACTCTCCCAGGAGTAACTCTTACTCGCAGTGGGTATCGGGATCCAACTATCTCATAGAAGGTATGCAATCTCATAGCAAATTACAACACTTGAAATTCCCGATAATATTTTACCCCTAGTGTCCTATGACCTTGACGGAGGCCAACAAACCATAGTCCACTAGTGAAGATCAACCCGTACATTTCCCGATTGAATTAAACCCACCCGCACGACCCTTGACGAAAACCAACAAAGTCATACGACTACCCTATTCCAATCGCATCATATGCAACAGATAAGCAGTAAGTAGCTACCGCACAGTACGCCTTGACGAAAGCCAACAAACGTAGCACGAATACTAAATACTACTTATCTGAAATCTCAGAGGAATACGACAGGTTTTTAAGAAAACCTTTTACGTAATGAACTTGATATCATTGTAGAAACAAGTGATTTTTGAAAAGGAGTGTTTTTTGAGTCTTTTTACTAGTTTTGCTAAAGAGGTCACTCCCGGTGAAGAGATCTCGGCTCTTTCCTTATCGAATAAGGTGCAGGATATTTCACAAATACTACTATGCAAAGAAAGAACTATAGAAGCAATCAAAAGAAAAAACTGAGTGGGTTGTAGCATCTGCTAGCTTCGCTAAAATGGTCACTCCCGGTGAAGGGATCTTCACTCTTTTCTCATCGAATGAGGTGCTGGATATTCTACAAGGAATACCACTATGCAAAGAAAAACTAGAGCTACCCTTTTTGAAAATATGGTTCTACAACATCTTTTAGGTTTCTTTCTTTCATTAATCTCATTAATGAAGTCTCATCATTTATTCTTCGTAAGTATCATAGAAGAAACGAAAATACAACGTACGCTTATACCATCCGCATTCACCACAGTGTAGCGTTATGCACCGTTAGGTTACTTAACTAACGGCATAGCAGGGCGGGACTAACGCGGGTGCAAAACATAAGCAATGTTTATTATATATCATATATATAATAATAAAGTATTCATCTCACGCATATAAAGTGATCACATACAGAATATCCGCAGCAGAAGATAACATATGAAATATTGGATATACTAGGAATTCCGTGTTTTAAATTAAGCCAGTATAAAACACAGATTCCACAGTCGCGATGAATAGCAAAGCTATATCCCTAGACCCCTACGAGAGCGGCAAGCAACCCTACCAATTCTAGAGTTAGGAGACCCGGTCTCGACTCCTCGAGATGGTCTCCCACTGGACTCTAGAACCGTGTTACTTGTGCTCCCCACCTACGGTCTATCCTAATGCGGAAAAGTAAATAATATACAACAATGGTGACATCATTCTCAACCCGGAAGTGCCCAAATAAAAGTATATTGCATACAAGTTTTTACATGAATGAAAATGAAAAACTCTCATCTCATATGTCATCAACGTAAGTAAATATGCGTATCACAATTGTCGTTGACATATAGCAACGAAAACGGCGATACACCATATATTACACTTACGGTCACAAAAAAGAAAATATCAAACTACAACATTTGGAATCCACAATCACCTTAAACATCATAAACCCAAAATATCACATACTTCGGATTTCATGCCTAACAATATGAATTCCAAATATTATATCACATTCCACAAATAGCTAGACGATATTACATTCCGATCGAATAAATAAACACTCAATATTTCCCAAAAAGCTCAACACTTGAGCATAGTTTAAAAATACTCAGAACATACCACAGTACCTATGGACCAACTGTAGAAGGGTCAACCCTTGCTTCACCTATGGCGCTGCGGAACTACCACAAACCCTATGGTTTGGTGGCAGTTCTTACGGTCATAGAATCGAGTTAGGGTTTCGTTCTTCTAGAGGGTTCATCGCATTACTTGCATGATTTTTGAATGTTGTTTAACTTGGAAAAATCCAACTCTTGGAAAATTTCCAGCGAGGGTTAAAGTGGGTATTTGATATCCGTTCAAACTTTTAACGCCGTCTAAATTACCCGAAATTATGTTATAATTACGACTACGAAACACTCCGAATTGCGTTTATAGAAAATTAACATCTCATGCAATTTTAAGAAAAACAAGCAACACCTGAAACACCAAAACCCAGAGACCAGAACACCAGATGAAGACAAACCCAAACAGACACTGGGGGGCCGGCCAGGCAGGATTTTGGGTGCATGTGACCGGGTCAAAACCGGTAGATTGGGTTCGTATTTGTTCAGTGTTCATTTTACATCTCATATAACATTCTGCAGTTGCTTAAAAAAAATTTCGACGACTTAAAAATTTGACAGAATCAAGGTTTTAGTTTCGAGTGTTCCAGAGTTGTTTCGGTTTCGTAATTCTTCAAATATCGTCTAAATCTCTAGCTTGGCTCTGATACCACTGTAGGAATGCCTAGCACGACAGCAAGGGTTCGGGAGGCATCGTCCATGCCATTTTTGAATTTTTGCCATGCTAAACAATCCTAACCCTAGAATCTTAACTAGAGATTTAGACAATACAACATGTAAACTACTTTACATCTAAGTGAATATGGAATACAACCTTTGTAGACCGGTCCTTCACTTCAATAGCTCCGAGTGGTAGTCCTTTCGCTCCAAGTAGTGATCTTGCGGACTCTAGAATGGCTCCACAAGGAGAAAGGAACGAGCTTACACGAAGTCTTCGAGGCCGAAGATGATCTACGTCGAAGAGACAGTAACCCAAGCTACTTCTTCACTAATGAAGGATTAGTGAAGCTAACACCCTAAACTAAATGGCTAATCTAGTAGAGAATAATGAAGTAGGATTTTTTCTCACTTTAGAATTAATTTTCTCACTCTTTTTCTTCTCCTCTCAAAAACCTAGAGAGCTAAGCTCTTGATGATGAAGAAGAAGCAAATAATGGATGAAAGAGTGAATAGCAACCATGGGTAAGAAATATCTCATATAGCTTATGTAGATGCTTAACCATGAGTTTAGATAATGGTTGGGTTAATAAATATCTTAAGTAAAACAAAATTAGTGGACTAAGTCAATGCATCTACAAGCTTCCACAAGTTTCATGCCATGTGACCAATTTCCATCTAATTTGGATTTACTTTAAATAAATAAACCACACATTATCATGAGTATGGTGTGAGTTTCATACACCCATGTAGTGTGTATCATCAAACATGACACAAAAAAGAAAACACAATTTTTGAATCGCACTGTGCAGGACGCGACTATAACCAGAAGTCCGTGGCCATGGCATTAGGAATGCCTAGAACGACAGCAAGGGTTCGGGAGGCATCGTCCATTACATTTTTGAATTTTTGCCATGCTAAACAATCATAACCCTAGAATCTTAATTAGAGATTTAGACAATACAACATGTAAACTACTTTACATCTAAATGAATATAGAATACAAGCTTTGTAGACCGGTCCTTCACTTCGATAGCTCCGAGTGGTAGTCCCTTCACTCCGAGTAGTGATCTTGTCGACTCTAGAATGTCTCCGTAAAGTGAAAGGAACGAGCTTACACGAAATCTTCGATGCCGAAGATGATCTACGTCGAGAAGACACTAATCCAAGCTACTTCTTCACTAATGAAGGATTAGTGAAGCTAGCACCCTAAACTAAATAGATAATCTAGTAAAGGATGATAAAGTAGGATTTTTTCTCGCTTTAGAATTAATTTTCTCACTCTTTTTCTTATCCTCTCAAAAACCTAGAGAGCTAAGCTCTTGATGAAGAAGAAGAAGCAAATAATGGATGAGAGAGTGAATGGAAACCATGGGTGAGAAATATCTCATATAACTCATGTAGAGACTTAACCATGAGTTTAGATAATGGTTGGGTTAATAAATATCTTAAGTAAAACAAAATTAGTGGACTAAGTCAATGCATCTACAAGCTTCCACAATCTTCATGCCATGTGACCAATTTCCATCTAATTTGGATTAACTTTAAATAAATAAACCTCACATTATCATGAGTATGGTGTGAGTCTCATACACTCATGTAGTGTGTATCCTCAAGTATGACACAAAAAAGAAAACACAAATAATATATATCACACATATATTAAGTGTGCACATGTGAGAAAAAGAAATGCTTAAGTGAGCAAATATTAGTTAATGTAAATTAATATATCGAATATATAATTATACATTAAATCATTAAATCAACACTTAATTTAATAATCGGGCTATATCACATACAACCGACTAATATTATTTGTATCAACTTATCGAATCAACACTTGATTCGATAACCCGGCTATATCACATATAATCGACCAATATGAATAAATCGCGAGAATAGAATACGGTATCACATACTCGTATTAATTTCGGTCCCGCACATATCACATATGTGCTCCTACTACGTTTTGGCTGAGCCAGTAAACCTCTGTGTATGACTCTAAAGACTCATCAATACACCGGCAGTAGGTGATGATCATATCAAACACCTATAAGCCGTCAGCGGTACTAGCTGGACGTAACGGCTACCCGGGTATTGAGCGATCAGAAGATCAACAAGCAAGTCTGCTCTAACTCCTGTAAAGCTTGTCAGTAACACTACCATACAGTCCGGTCTCTTCGTCTGATATGTCGCATATCCAGTCTAGGGGTGGTAAACGTCAAACCCCAGTAACCGATAAGTCATGCCGATGTGAGGCTCATAACGAGTCGAGAAACTACTAATAACACTTACCAATAAATCTCCGTATCAGCCCTGGCCAGGGACTTCCTGTTATGGCCAATCGAGCACAGCGCAACATCAAACCCCAATACCGGGAGAGACGAATCCCCTCCTATCACTCATTGCGTCCATGTGATTCGGGACTGCACCCAAAAGCCACCGTTTTGCACGTTCTCTTGAATGCGGTAAGGTGGAAATCAAAGCACAGTGGGAATCACTCAAGACTCTATGACGATCTCGGGTTTATAGACTAACCTGTACCAGTGTCACCAGAGAACTGCTATCTGAAGATAGGTATAATACCAACTAGGAGTTTTCAGTGAATCCGTTCAGTTTACCCAGTCTCCACTGAGCACCCGTATACCATCTTTGATGACAAACACCAATGGATGTGGGATTATCTATCGCCCATCATATGGGTCAAGTAGAGTATACGCTAGTCTACTCTGAAATATCGATGCCCTGTCTTGATACACCCTCGACTAGGAACAATTGTAGTATGTACTTGTGGGCTACACTTGGCCCCACTAGTATGATCTACATCATAGACCTGGTAGTCAAGTACACATCCTAAGGGCTTTATCAACATGTGAGAGCAAAACAGTATCACAATACAAGTCTACATGTTAAGACAAAGAGCAACCAAATAGCATACTATCATGTCAAGCAAGAAAGTCCTCTGTAACATTTCAGAAAATATAAAATATTATTTTTTGAATTTAATATTAAAATAATATATTTCGCGAAAACTACCCGTTTTGCGAATTTGGGGTTTTCGTAAAATGGTATAAATATATAACAATATTTATGAAATAATTGGAGATTTAAAATGATTTATTCATTTAAAAATATATTTATTGGATTTGATATTTTTATAATTAATTATATGCAGTTTAAATAAAAAAAATTGATTAGCGTACTACTAATCGCGATTAAGCCAAATCAGTGTTTCTACATTTTTCATGGTTAGTGCACCATGACATGTTGCATTTGGATGCATGTTGTTTCATTTTTATTTGTTGATATTTGGCTTTAAAAGAAAAAGAGAAAAGGAAATAGAAAAGAAAAGTCAATGGCATGTGATGAGAGAGAGAGGGGGGGGTGAGGTATGGGCTTGTGAGAGGGTGAGAATAAGAGAGAGAAGGGGGGCTGCTCCTTCATTCCCCTTCACTTGTTTTCTTTATCTCCTTCATCCTCTTGCTTCCTCCACCTTCACCTCCAAGTATCATCTCAATTTCTTCACTAAAATCCTATACTCCCTTCATTAAAAATGATCCCCACGTCATCCTCAACACTTTGGATGTTTTAAAGTTGGATTTTGAAGATTTTGAGCAACACGAAAAAAATTCTTGAGTTGCCAAATGTGGTATTTCCTACACCATTAGATTAGTAATTTAGTTTCTTTAGTTTCTATTTTAGTTTAGAATTGGTTTAGTGATGACTGGTGATCTTGGAAATTTCCAAGATGAGCTTTTAGGGGATTTATGGTTTATTAAGGTGTAATAAGTGAACACAAGCTTGTTAGTGCATTTCTGGACCAACCCTTTGCATAGAAAACCCAAGACTTGGATTTTATAACTTTCCATGTCGGCTTTGTGAAGTATGTTGGCTTACAGGGAATTTGGAGCAACCTGTGAAGTTTCTGAGTAAATCTAGCAATATCACTGACCTAGGTTAACCACTAGAAACCCACCGTAGAAGTACGAGCCCCTGTTTCCCTCATATGGTCGGCGAGCTCGGATATGGAGGCGATGTCGCCGGTTTTTTGTAAGGGTCTGGGGCTGAGATTTCGGCTGTAGCTTGCTTACCCTGTAACCTATCCCCTGTACTTGCTAATTTAGTCCCAATTGACCTGAGACAAAATCTGGGAGCATATTGGGTTGGTTTTGGTTATGTTTTCCGATATTGGAATTCTTGGTTTTGATATTTGATATTGTATTGGGTCGTTGGATGTTTGTACGTCAACGACGATGGTTGTTTGATTGTTTTTGCATGCGTAGGCTATAGGTTCTAACTTATGAGCGTACCGTGTACCGTATCGGTTTTCCGGACTTGATTTTAATAGTATTGCGACTATGTATTTATTGTAGGTACCTTCGCATGGATTCTGAGACGACGAAGCATATCGACTACGACTGAACAAGGAGTTCCGCAGGTGAGTAGATTTATATCTACGGGAGAAGTCGGGTGGATGGCGTATAGCACCCTCGCTAATTATAAATGGAAACCGATATACAGAATATGGTTAGAGAAACCATGTGAGAAACTTATGGATATGGTTGAAAGAGTTAGTAAGCGATGAGATAAGATAATATGAGCGGATATGATTGATATAAGATATGAAACGAGAGGTATAAGGATATGACAAGAGATCGATGAATATTATAAGATTGAGATAGATGTGTTATGAGATCGGTAAAATGATATATATATATATATATATATATATATATAAGATTACTTGATGTGAAATATTGACATGATGAAAAGAGTATACGATGAAATATGATGACTTGGTTTGTTATGCTGTTATACGGATGCGAGTCGATATGTGATAATTGATACCTTTGTCGGTCTCATGATATGAGATGGATATGGATGTGACCTGAGATATAGGTATATACATATAAAATGAGGTGAATAATGAGTGATATACCGTACGAGACGTTAGGTCCGTACCCTCATTTTCATATAAGTTGATAGGATCCCTAATTGTTTAATGCCGCCGTACGATGGATTACCGTACGTGATGAGTTTTACCTGATGATTGATCCATACCCGTGACTAGAGAATGCCGTACGATGAGTTATACCGTACGTGATGTTTGAGGCTGGATGCCGATTGATAGATTCACCGACTCGAATATGTTATAGATGTGTATACCTTATAGCATTTCGCCGACGATGTACTTTATGCTACGTTCATGACATTATCATTGCATTACATATACCTGTACTAGTACACCTACACCATTATCGATGATGCGTATGTTACACTTACACAGATTAGCCGGCTCACACACTTTCTTCATCGATAATTGCTATGTCACTACACAGTAGAAGTGCTACATCATGCTATTACTCTTAATTGTTCAGTACTCCCACATGACTCATTGGCATGAAATACTTGCAATGCTCACATCACTATATTATGTCGTATGATATACTTGATATGCTCACATTTCTGTTCTATGTTTGCATAAATCATGCTTTACGATTATATGCATTGAGATGCTGTTTTCATGAGATTTTGGATTTGAGAACTGTGGTTATATTTCAAAAGAAAGAATGTATTGTTTTAAAAACCCGGTTTCTCTTGACATGATATTCGAGACGTCCACCATGAGTTTTCTCGGATCTGAGATTGGTATGTGAAACCCGATTCAAGGAGCGGTGGGCACCGTCTGCGAGTATATGATAGACCCGGTGAAGTACACCGGGGTAAGAAGACTCGTATAGTTAGGCGGTGAGCCTGGCAGGGGAGCACTACTTACCGGTGATAGTATTTGGACTCGGCGGTAATCCGAAAGATACCGACCGGAGTCGTGAGATGGAAATGGGCCGATCCGGACTGACGGAGCCCATGGGCCGATCTGGAATGACGAAGCCCGAGATATGAGGATTTACGTGTCGATGTTGGACACGGGTTTCATGATGTTTCGAGTGTCGATGTTGGACACTCAGGTTCTATGATTTTGATGTGTTGTTGAAGGACACACGTTGATTGATATCCTCATATTTACATGCATATGGTTTCATGATATTTACATGCATGATGTTGTTGTGTCATTGATGGACACGTAGATGTTATCCATATGCTTACAGGCATTGATTATATTGTTGGCACATATGCAGATACGGTCACCCTAGATATCATAGTATTACCTTTATGATATAGTTGACCTAGGAATCGTTGTTTTATTCGATTTCTACCTGATGATGTTTTCTACTCACAAGTTGGCAACTCACCCCCATTGTGCCACAGTTCTTACATGTTGACCGCATGGATCAGTAGCGGCATCGTTGGCACACAGCTTGCATTCGGGTGATCTGCTTGGTAGGTGGTACATATTGGATCGTACCACTCTTGTATTATTATTCCTATTGTATCTAGTCAACTCTATCAATCAAAACTAGTATTTGTATAAGTAGTAAGACTTAGCAAGACTTAGCAAGACTTGTGGTTTCGAAACTTAGAGCGATGGGTTATATGTTCGCTTGGTGGGTTTGATGTCTTGCTTTACATTATTCTTTTGTATTGATCTTCGTCGTTGGGCGTGATATACATATATTTATGACTTGCGAGGTTGTGATTCCGCCGATTGGCGAAGAGCTAGCTCCCGCTTAGGGATGCCTTTATTGTTGTTATGTATGTGTGGTTTTGGATCAAAATATACAAAGGAGGTGCTGCCCAAATTTTGAAAAGACGAAACATGTTTTTCAACTAGTATAATCCACTTGCATTTCCATGTTCCATTATCTACGCATTTAAGAAAACTTTTGATTTCATCATACCTTTATTTCAAAACGCCACCTCTTTTATTCTTTAAAAATGTTTATATTTCTGGGCTTCGTCTTACATAATTTACGTTATGCCTTTAGACGTTGCATGATTTAAGTGCCGGTCACGAACAGAATTTCGGGTCATGACAAAGTTGGTATCAGAGCGTTAGGTTTAACCTTAGTTCGAGTCTAGGTTTGACTATGTGGAGTCTAGGGAGTAATCTATTTCGGAACCTAGGCTTGACTTTACGGAACTTAGACTTGAACATGGGGGTGTTAGATCCAAACTTTCGTTACATAGGTTGACCCTGATTGATGGAGTAGGTAACTCAAGAAGAGTGACGTACTGTGCGTATGTTCCGCGGCATATTTACGATACGATACTCCGCTTAAGTGACCTTAGGATGTACATATCTTGATATATGTGATTCTCTTCGTTCCCATAGTTATACATCCATTTGAGATCCTTGATTCTATTCGTTCAAATGATCATACTCTCATTGATTCCGTTCCTCCTTATGATCATGTATCCATTCTGGATCTTTTGATTCCTTTCATCTATTTTCATCGATACATGCTTGAGGTTCCTGTCACCATGGTTTGAGCGCAGATTGAGCTGCTGCTAGTGATGCGGTCAGGGCGAGCTCGTTATGGACGAGGACTGACCATCGTGTTTTCTGGTGACATGGGAACGTATCGATTTAGTGTTTGTGTTGTGACCTCTCGTTTGAAAAGAGTGTTCGACTTTGCACCAGATGATCATGCCATTGTTAGAGGCTGCCTGTTGTGATAGGACTGTCGATGTACAGCCTACCTCAGAGTTTGTGGTGTCGTCTACCGTGCTGACAGATGACCCAGCGGTTGATGAGATTGATAGGATGTCGCCTCCAGATTTTATGAGCTGAGATTGCTGGAGCTTTCGGGCAGAGTTGCGAATGTTGATAGCTAGTCTATCTTGAGTTGAATTGAGCGACTGAGATAATTCGTCTGATTTGATGCGCCGACGCAGGCCCAGTTGAGTTGAAGATTTCCAGTGTGGAGAATCTTACTCAGATCTAGAGTAGATCGATCCAGAGATGACGTTGTTCATTGGATGATCCGATGTGAGATCAGTAAGTTGACCAGTTTCGAATAGAGGACCTCATCCAGATGCGTTGTGATTTGATCGAGAGCGGATGAATAAAGTATATTCCTCCGATGGTTGGGACGAGTTCCCGAGAACGCGTTCGGCTAGATATCTTCTACAGAGTGATGAAGTTACCGAGTTCGTAATTTCGAGTCCGTGTGAGAGACTTCGGATTGACTGTAGCCGAGAAAAATTGCAGTACGCAGATAGCATGACGTGACGTCGAAGTGGACGATAATAAAGATGAGTGGAACAATAGGTTCGTGCGAGATATTAACGAGCTGTTGTTACTCCCAGTTGAGATTAGAGATCTGATATGTATACAGAGGCATTGGGAAACGATCAGTTCCCGAGGAAATTCTATGCTGAGAATGCAGATGTCCAGAAAACGAGAAAAGATTATATAAGAATACCAGCCTCCGTATAGTTCGGCATAGGCGAGATCGGAAGAGACCTTGAGCAGGTTCCTTCCAGGACGCTGCTGCGATATGATTTGCACCGAGGATCGGTTGTGTCACGTGTATTCAGAGGGCCAGAGACCGACGCCAGTGACGTGCTGCTTTACGAGTGGTCATGCTAATTGGCCAAGGGATGACCAGAGGAGTGTCAGAGTGGAATCGTTTCCGTTAATACACCTGACCGGGCCGACGAGCCGATGGATTGAGAGATTGGTAATCTACAGAGAAATGAGGACGCAAAGACAGAAGACGCCAGACCGTGAGCAGGAGGCAAGCCAATGTTCTTTCTCTGCCAGTTTTGGGCGCACCGACATTTTTTTCGACATTGTAGGAGGTGTACCTAAATGTTAGTTATTGCGATTTATGGTTGTGATACGAGTATCATACTTATATAGCTTGGATTTGAGTTTTGATGATTGAGTTTCATGATATGAGATGTGATTTTGTGCACACCGGATACACTCGATTTGGATTTTCATTCGTGCATGTTAGTTGCACTGGATTGAGATTTTCGTGCACTATAGATGCATTTGATATTATTGTCGTGCACATCCGTTGCACTGGACAGATGCTTTCGTGCACCCTCATTGCACTTAGTTTTGCTTTGGTGCATATCGTAGCACTTGTATTGGATTTGATTTCTGTGCGCACCAGACGTACGTGATTATTGGATACGCCTTTTGAGGCTGATTTTGCTCTTGAGCACTTTGTTTTCATGATGGCCACTATATTAGGTAGTAGCAGAACATGACTGATATGAGTACAGTACCTGAGTACTTTGCATGCATTAAAAATTTTAACAAGAGATTTGCAAAAAGGAGCTATAGTCTCGCTATTTCCTACGTGTCCGCGAGTGACACGAACGTTTACAAAGGAAGACCTTTTGGGATATTTCAAAAGGGCGGAACGTATATTTAAGCAAAACATATATGAACATATATTTATTACTTTACAAATGAGCGTCCGTCACTTGTGACGTGAGTTAGGCATCACGCGGCTATTCAGAAAAGATTTTGCATGTGTTTTATTCTGTTTTAGGAGATTTTTCCAAGGATGCGTACTACACACATATTACAGTATTTGACTAGTGCAAATTGGATTTCAGTAGTGGATTTCGAGATCTGTATCTCCACTGTAACTCCGATAATTTGTGTGACGCTTGGCGGAGTTCGATTTTGAGTTTTGTACTCGTTTTCAGGCGCACACGATGCGCTGTGGTATTTCTATATCTTCCATGATTTCGGAGCCCCGTCGATTTGAGCTGATTATTGAAATGTTTTAGAATTTGGGGATTTAAATTTAAATTCGGGGACCGAATTTATTTAAGGGGGGAAGATTGTAACATTTCAGAAAATATAAAATATTATTTTTGGAATTTAATATTAAAATAATATATTTCGCGAAAACTACCCGATTTACGAATTTGGGGTTTTCGTAAAATGGTATAAATATATACCAATATTTGTGAAATAATTGGAGATTTAAAATGATTTATTCATTAAAAAATATATTTATTGGATTTGGCATTTTTATAATTAATTATATGTAGTTTAAATAAAAAAACTGATTAGTGCACTACTAATCGCGATTAAGCCAAATCAGTGTTTCTATATTTTTCCCTGGTTAGTGCACCATGACATGTTGTATTTGGTTGCATGTTGTTTCATTTGTATTTTTTGATATTTGGCTTTAAAAGAAAAAGAGAAAAGGAAATAGAAAAGAAAAGTCAATGGCATGTGATGAGAAAGAGAGAGAGAGTGTGTGCGAGGCATGGGCTTGTGAGAAGGTAAGAATAAGAGAGAGGGAGGAGGGTTGCCCTTCATTCCCCTTCACTTTTTTTCTTCATCTCCTTCATCCTCTTGCTTCCTCCACCTTCACCTCCAAGTATCATATCAATTTCTTCACTAAAACCCTATACACTCTTCATTAAAAATGATCCCCACCTCATCCTCAACACTTTGAACCTTTTAAAGTTGGATTTGAAGACTTTGAGAAACTCAAGAAAATTTTTCAGTTTCCAAATGAGATATTTCCTACACCATTAGCTTAGTAATTTAGTTTCTTTAGTTTCTATTTTAGTTTAGAATTGGCTTAGTGAGGACTAGTGATCTTGGAAATTTCCAAGATGAGCTTTTAGGGGATTTATGATTTGTTAAGGTGTAATTAGTGACCACAAGCTTTTTAGTGCATTTCTGGACCAACCCTTTGCATAGAAAACCTAAGACCTGGATTTTAGAACTTTCCATGTCGGCTTTATGATGTATGTTGGCCTACAGGGAATCTGGAGCAACCTGGGAAGTTTCTGAGTAAATCTCGTAATATCACTGACCTAGGTTAACCACTAAAAACCCACCATAGAAGTACGATCCCCTGTTTCCCTCATATGCCCGGCGATCTCGGATATGGAGGCGATATCGCCGGTTTTCTGTAAGGGTCTGGGGCTAAGATTTTGGTTGTATCTTGCTTACCCTGCAACTTATCCCCTGTACTTGCTAATTTAGTCCCAATTGACCTGAAACAAAATCTGGGAGCATATTGGGTTGTTTTGGTTATGTTTTCCGATATTGGAATTCTTGGTTTTGATATTTGATATTGTATTGGGGCGTTGGATATTTGTACGTCAACGACGAAGGTTGTTTGGTTGTTTTTGCATGCGTAGGCTATAGGTTCTAACCTATGAGCGTACCGTGTGCCGTATCGGTTTTCTGGACTTAATTTTAATAGCATTGCGACTGTGTATTTATTGTAAATACGTTCGCGTGGATTCCGAGACGACGAAGCACATCGACTACGGCTGAACAAGGAGTTCCGCACGTGAGTAGATTTATATCTACGGGGAAAGTCGGGTGGATGGCGTATAGCACCCCCGCAAATTATAAATGGAAACCGATATACAGAATATGCTTAGAGAAACCATGTGAGAAACTTATGGATATGGTTAAAAGAGTTAGTAAGCGATGAGATAAGATAATATGAGCGGATATGATTGATATAAGCTTTGAAACAAGATGTATAAGGATATGACATGAGATCGATGAATATGATATGATTGAGATAGATGTGTTATGAGACCAGTAAAATGATATATATATATATAAGATTACTTAATGTGAGATATTGACGTGATGAAAAAAGTATACGATGAGATATGATGACTTTGTTTGTTATGCAGTTATACGAATGCGAGTCGATATGTGTTAATTGATACCTTTATCGGTCCCATGATATGAGATGGATACGGATGTGACCTGAGATATAGGTATATACATATAAAATGAGGTCAATAATGAGTGATATGTCGTATGAGACGTTAGGTCTGTACCCTAATTGTCATATAGGTTGATAGGATCCCTAATTGTTTAATACTGTCGTACGATGGATTACCGTACGTGATGATTGTTACATACTGCAGGGTTCCTAGGCACTCTAGTGAGGTCTCCCAAGCCATCAACCATGGCAATTTCAAAAATTATGGTGCCTACAAACCCTAAACTACGGATCGATAACTAGATGTCTAGGCGAAAAGAAAGCTAGCTAACAACTTAGCTAATGAGAATACGGAAATACAACCTTTGTAGATCCGGTGCTCCACCTCCACGGCTCCGCAACGATGTCGTCTCCGCTGTCCAAATCAAATCCGGGCTCTAGAGTCGGCTTCGTCGGAGAATGGGCAAGCTAGGTCGTCGATGTCCATGCCGAAGATGATCTACGTCGAAGCATCGCAAGATCAAGCTCTCAACTTCACCAAGTCATGAAACTTGTGAAGTAAACACACTCTACTACTTGGCAAGAGGTAGAGGATGAAGAAATAGGAAGTGGGTTAACTTTAGATTTGGATTTTCCTCACTAGAACACAAGTTGCTATGAATGGCATCAAGGTTGCTCACTTGAAGAAGAAGAAGAAGATGAGCATAGAATTATGATAAGTTTATTTTTAATCAAAAAGAAAATCCAATACTTATCATAACTAACTAGGGTTAGGTGTAGAGAATTAACCATGGTGATTAGAGTGGGTTAGGGTTAAGCAAAATGACAAGAATGGTGGCATATAGTCAAATGTTCATGAAGCATCCAATAAGAAACAAAAATAGCCTCCATTCTTATCATAACTCATAACCTTTTTCATTTAAATAAATAAATGAATAAATAAAATGATAAAGCAAACCCTAATCATCTCTTAACCATTGTTTAATTCTTCACACTTAACCTCAAGAGCAAGCATCATCAAACATGATACAAAGATGTGTACCAAAGTATATCACATATACTTTGTGCACAATCCAAGTGAGAAAATCCGTTTAAAGTGAACCAATACTAGTTAGTGCAAAGTAATATATCAAATATATAATTATGCATTAAATCATTAAATCAACACTTGATTCAATGATCCGGTCATGTCGCACACAACCGACTAGTATACAATGTATCGGCTTATCGAATCAACGCTTGAATCGATAACTAGGTTATATCGCATACAACCATTCGATACATTTATCGCGAGAATAGAATACGGTATCACATACACGCATTATTCTCGGTCCCGCACATATCTCATATGCGCTCCTATTTCGTTTCGCTTGAGCTAGGAAACCTCTGTGTAGGACTCTAAAGACTCGTCAATACGCCGGCAGCAGGCGATGATCATATCAAACACCCACAAGCCGCAAGCGGTCTGCCAAACGTAACGGCCACCCGGGTATTGAGCGATCTGAAGATCGACGAGCAAGCCCGCTCACACTCCAGTGAATCCGACCAGTAACACTACCGTACAGTCCGGTCTGATCGTCTGATATGTCGCATATCTCGCCTAGGGGTGGTAAACGTCAGACCCCAATAGCTCAATAAGTCGTGTCGATATGAGGTCTATAACTATTCAAGAAACTACTGGTAACACTTACCAGTAAATCTCAGCAACCCTGGCCAGGGATTTCCTGTTATAGCCAATCGAACACAGCGCAACATCAACCCCCTATACCGGGAGAGACGAATCCCCTCCTATCGCTCATTGCCTCCATGTGACTCGGGACTGTACCCAAAAACCACCGTTTTGCACGCCCTCTTGGACGTGGTAAGATGGAAATCAAAGCACAGTGGGAACCACACAAGACTCTATGACGATCTCGGGTCAACAGACTACTCTGTACCAGTGTCACCAGAGAACTGCCATCTGACGTGAGGTATAATACCATCTGGGAGTTCTCGGCGAGTCCGTCCAGTGTACACAGTCTCTACTGAGCACCCGTATATCTCCTCTGATGTCAAACACCGATGGATATGGGATCATCCATCGCCCATCTGTATGGGTCGAGAAGGTACACGCTAGTCTACTCTGGTATATCGATGCCCCGTCTCGATACACCCACGACTAGGGACTTTTGAAGGATGTACTTATAGACTACCATGTCCCCACTAGTATGATCCGCATCATAGTCCAGGTAGTCAAGTACAGATCCTAAGGGCTTTACCAACATGTAACAGAGAGACAATCAGCATACACGTTAAGGTAAAGAGTAACCAGATAGCATACTATCATGTCGAGCAAGAAAGTCCTCTCTATATATGTCCCAGCATCCACTACAATATACATCCTATGTACAGTAATGGCCTCTAGGGCATACATATAACTAACACATACCCGTGACTAGAGGATGTCGTACGATGAATTATACCATACGTGATGTTTGAGGCTGGATGCCGATTGATAGATTCACCGACTCAGATATGTTATAGATGTGTATACCTTATAGCATTTCGCTGACGATGTAGTTTATGCTACGTTCATGACATTATCATTGCATTACATATACCTGTACTAGTACACCTACATCATTATCGATGATGCGTATATTATACTTACACAGATTGGCCAGCTCACACACTTTCTTCATCGATAATTGCTATGTCACTACACAGTACAAGTACTCTTAATTGTTCAGTACTGTCACATGACTCATTGGCATGATATACTTGCAATGCTCACATCACTATACCATGTCGTATGATATACTTGATATGCTCACATTTCTGTTCTATGTTTGTATACATCATGCTTTACGATTATATGCATTGAGATGCTGTTTTCATGAGATTCTGGATTTGAGAACCGTGGTTATATTTCAAAAGAAAGTATGTATTGTTTTAAAAACCCGGTTTCTCTTGATATGATATTTCGAGACACCCGCCATGAGTTTTCTCGGTTCTGAGATTGGTATATGAAACCCGATTCGAGGAGTGGTAGGAACCGTCTGCGGGTACATGGTGGACCCGATGAGGTACCCCGGGGCAAGAATACTCGTATAGTTAGGCGGTGAGCCTGGCAGGGGAACACTACTTACTGGTGATAGTATTTGGACTCGGCGGTTATCCGAAAGATACCGACCGGAGTCGTGAGATGGATATGGGCCGATCCCGACTGACGGAGCCCATGGGCCGATCCCGACTGACGGAGCCTATGATATGAGGATTTACGTGTCAATGTTGGACACGGGTTTCATGATGTTTCACGTATCGATGTTGGACACTCAGGTTCCATGATTTTGATGTGTCGTTGATGGACACACGTTGATTGATATCCTCATATTTACATGCATATGATTTCATGATATTTACATGCATGATGTTATTGTGTCATTGATGGACACGTAGATGTTATCCACATGCTTACAGGCATTGATTATATTGTTGGCATATATGCAGATATGGTCACCCTAGATATCATAGTATTACCTTTATGATATAGTTGACCTAGGAATCGTTGTTTTATTCGATTTCTACCTGATGATGTTTTTTACTCACAAGTTGGCAACTCACCCCCGTTGTGCCACAGTTCTTGCATGTTGACCGCAAGGATCAGTAGCGGCATCGCTGGCACACAGCTTGCATTCGGGTGATTTGCTTGGTAGGTGGTACATATTGGATTGTGCCACTCTTGTATTATTATTCCTATTGTATCTTGTCAACTCTATCAATCAAAACTAGTATTTGTATAAGTAGTAAGACTTAGCAAGACTTGTGGTTGCGATACTTAGAGCGTTGGATTATACGTTCGCTTGGTGGGTTTTATGTCTTGCTTTACATTATTCTTTTGTGTTGATCTTCGCCGTTGGGCGTCGTTTACATATATTTATGACTTGCGTGGTTGTGATTCCGCCGATTGGTGAAGTGCTAGCTCCCGCTTGGGGATGCCTTTATTTTTGTTATGTATGTGTGGTTTTGGATCAAAATATACAAAGGAGATGCTGCCCAAATTTTTAAAAAGACGAAACATGGTTTTCAACTAGTATAATCCACTTGCATTTTCTTATTCCATTATCTACGCATTTAAGAAAACTTTTGATTTCATCATACCTTTATTTCAAAACTCTGCCTCTTTTATTTTCTTTAAAAAAGTTTAGATTTCTGGGCTTCGGCTTACTTAATTTACGTTACGCCTTTAGACGTTGCGTGATTTAAGTGCTGGTCACGAACAGAATTTCGGGTCGTGACATCCTCTCTATATATATCCAAGCATCTATTATAATATACATCACATGTACAATAATGACCTCTATGGCATACATATAACTAACAACGGCAGTAGAGATAAACTAGTAAGTGTTACCAGTTATATCTCTTTGGTTATGCGTCCTCTGTCAACACGACTTATCGGGTTATTGTGGGTCTGAAAGATTCCACTCCCCAGGCCCGGTATGTGATACTCTTTGACGAAAAGATCGGAATGTACGGTGACTGTCACTTATAGACTTTATTGGATCCGGATGAGTTTGCTCGTCGATCAGCCTTTATCTTGCTCATATCTGGGTAGCCGTTACGTACAGTTAGTACCATTGATGAGCTTGTGGGTTAACCTAAAAACGGGTTGAATCTGAAAGTGTTTCAGATTCAATCGTATACGATCTTGTATAACCTACTGTCGGCGTCTTGACAGGTCTTTAGATTCCCGCAACGAAAGTGCCTTCCCGGGCAAAACACGATGTCATGAGTTCGATAAAATATGTATATTGGATATACGTGTTTAATTGGACGACTGTTATACTAGCCGGTTTAAAAGACGGAATATCAAGTCAAGTGTTGACTTGATAACCGCATTTATGATGCGGTTTCTAGTATAGTGTATATGATACACACACTCTCTACAGTACATGATACTGAGAATATATTGATGGCATTTCATGTATGTGATACATGACGTGTACATGTATAGGATACATGTACTAATACTTAATTAATATGTATATTTGATATATATATTAATTCTCACCATTAAATATTATGTGTAAATAAATACACACACACACACATACACATATATATATATTATTATTTATTTTTTATGCTTAGTTAATGGTAGGGCCCACCCTCTCTCTTGTGTGTGTGACACACACATGAGAGAGAGAAAGTGGGAGAGTGTATGTGTCATATATAATATGACATGGGTGAGAAAAAGGATAATGAACAATTGATTTTTTCACTAACCATTATCGATTTCATCTTCTTCTTCCTCACACATGAGCTTGAGCTCTCTAGGTTAATGGCACACATTGCCATAGTGAGGGAGTGAGAAAAAAGGAGAGTACCCAGAATTTCCTCCACGCCCAGCGAGCCTCTGGAGGAAGTTTCTCCGTCCAGTAACAGAGTTGTAGCTCGGGCAGCTCGCATTCAACCCGGATCATTTACAGCGAGGCTGTTGCCGTTCAGACGCGTTCGGAAGCTCATGAAATCTAGACGGGGTCTTTCAGGATCAGTTGGACACACTATAAAGGTTGTAACACCTCTTTACTCATTTCTAGTTTGCACGTTGTATTGTATTTGATGATCTTGGTGATGGATTGTGGTTATACTTTGTAAAATTATTGTTTTTTAAATTCCGCCGCGGCCGTGATTGTCACAACCCTAACCCTCATCCACTTACAGAATGATTTCTTTTATAGAGTATCATTGACGAAGGAAAATGACAAATCTCGTTTCATGAGCTGATATCTAGATGACACACTTTTGGGCGTTCATTAGGACTTAAAGTAGTCTATGAAGACTTCCTTCCAGTCCTTGACCTCTTCTTCGTTCCCTATTTGAAGGGTTACTTATTCGGTCATTTCTTTTTTTCGGATGATTCTGTCAGGTCTTCCGAAGCTATCTCTGCTGGAGCGAGGATCCTGCAGTTTTGAACAATGTTCCTTATGTCATCGAGGTCCTTATCGGCCAATTCTATAGCCAACTTGGTTAAAGCATCTGCTTTGCTGTTATCCGCTCGCTGTATACTTTCTAAGGTATAGGAAGGATTTGTGTCAGCAGTTGCTGCACTCTTTCGCCATACCTTATCAGTTCTGACTTATATGTTTGATAGTCGCCATTTACTTGACTGACAATCAGCTGGGAATCTCTGTATATAGGGAGGTCTTTGATTCCCATTTCAATAGCGATCTCAAGACCGGCTATCAAAGCTTCATAATCAGAATTGTTGTTAGTTCTTGGTGTTGGGGTCAAAAATTACACCTCGGTTGACCAAGTCAAATTCAAAGCCAACCCCAAGCCAAGTGGGCCCAAGATTAGGTCAAGTGGGCCCATGCCTAAGTCAAGCCCGAACACGAAGCAACCGGCCTCCCCCATGCCAAGAAGAAAATTACGTGATAAATAAGTTTGATATAATTTTCATACATGAATGTAAAATAAATGGGCAAAAAGCCAAATTTTTGTAAAGCCCATGGCTCATGTGCAAAAGAAATAAGCACATGAGGCATGCATGAGATGGGCAAAATGCCATTTTGTAAAGTCGAAGGGGTTATGTATAAATTTATAAGCCTATATAAGGCAACATGGTAATGAAATGAAGGATCATAATTCATTCCCTTCAAAAGTTAGGGTTTCTGTCCTTCCTTCTCCTTCCTTAAGTTTCTAAACCTTCTTCCCCTTTTTGAATTAAATTAAGAGTTTAATTCTTCTTTTTTCAAAAAAAAAAATCAATTTTTCACCATAAAATCCTTGAAGGGGGGCTCGGATCTTCCATTAAATCTCCAAAATGGGAGATTTTTAAGTCACACCCCCTTTTCTCCAAGATCCAGCTAACAAAGAGGAGCAAGAGGGAGACCCATCTCCAAAAACCCCGCTTCGGGAAGATCCAAGGATCAAAAAAAGATCCAGTGATAAAGGGGAGAAGAAAGGTGTCCCCTTTGATTATTTCCAAAGATTTCTTGGAGTTTAACTCCATTTGTCAAAATCTTTTGGAGTTTAACTCCAAAAATAAAATCCTTTTAGGAGTTTAACTCCACTCAAAATCCTCGCTTTTTCTGGGAGTTTCCAAATCCCCCGGAGTTTAACTCCTAATTCCGGGGCTAAGCCTTCCCTTTTTTTCCTGCAGGAGCCAAGTGCCCACACACCTTGCACATGGCCTACAGGCACCCAACGCCCACGCGCCACGCACCCGTCCTTAGGACGCTCCCCATCCCGCTTCCCCCATGAGCTCCATACTAAAAATACCTCCCCCGTTAGAAAAAATTTCTAACGGGGCGTTGTCCCACACCTTGTAAGGGGGCTGCTAGCCCCCTTGACCCCCAGCCAGCTATCCGGATAGCGGGACCCCCATAAACTCTGTGAGGCCCCTGATATATCCAAAACCATTCAAAACACAACACACGTACATGACATATTGATTTCTCATGACAAGTTTGACCTGTTAATCGGAGGTTCCTTCGTTTCAAAGGCGAGGGGTAATTAAACCCCGGTCTACCCTAGGCAGGGGGAATCTGTAATGCGCCTGACAAGCGACGTGTATTTCCCATCTCAATGGGGTGACGAAAAGCACCGTACAGATTCTGGCATGCCCGGTGCGACCTATCTTTCTTCCCATATTTCTGGTTAAAGGTTCGTACGAACTTAATCAACATATACATTGATTGCATGTACTGAAATTATGCTTCTTTGTATAGGTTAACAGTTTTCAATTGCACTCTTCGGACGCAACAAAAATGTCTCTAAGGATAAGCTCAGCACTCAACACGGCTAACATCTCCTACACAATGAAGATGGACGTCAGGACGGTCCTCCCGGCCAGTCTCTGGCGACAGTAGGAGGAACCGCTGCTACCATTTGGCTCTATTCTATTTGTGCCAGCTAACACCATCCCTGTTCCTCAAACTCCGATAACAGACAGACCGGCCTTGAAAGGAAGGAAGCCAAATATGGTGATCTCGAGGGCACCACTACCCAAAAGCAAGTAGGTTTTTGAATGAATTTTCTTGGCCCCAGCTGGGGGCAAGGCCATCAACACCAATAAAGAAATAAGGCATCTCAGGCAAGCTCCAGTGGTGCCCCTGACAACTGCTCAATCGGGTATCTTCTCTCAGCTCCCCGTCAATCGACTCACAATGGCTTCCTGGATGAAGAATGCCCATCAAGCCCTCACAATCGTGAAGATAAGACATCAAAGGCTCAGATACAGAGCCAACAAAAGGACTAGAGCTTCTGCTAGGCTGAACTTCATGAGGTTCAAAGAAATAGGTTATCCCGTAACAACAGTTGAATCGACTGTAAAGCTCGCTAACTCTTTTGAACCACTGAAATTGGTCCAGAAGAACGCCATGATCTCAAGAGTCAAGAAAGCTGCGATCCGGACAGCGCCACCCAAGAACCCAGTCAGACCAACCGTCTTCAATCATATGTACTTTCCAGAAGAGGAAGGGCCATGACGACGGTCCAAAAATCAGCCGCCAAAGATAAAGATATGGCTAGATATGTAGTCCACACCGTCTACATGGTGGGCACGCACAGCAAGATCAAGGACGGGGCCAACACATCTCAAATCCAATCTGGTATAAATGTGTCTGCCACTTCCCAAGACCAGCATCCTCGGGAAGGTAATGAAAACCTTTCCGGTGAGGCTGATAATTAGAAAGATCTCTCGGTTCATGAGGAGCGGGCTCGGAAAGAGAAGAGGAGCCAATCTTCCATCCTAAGATCGCAGAGCAACAACTTCTCCAAGAGCTCCAAAAGCAGCTCAGAAATAAAGACAAGGAGATGGCCAAGCTCTACTCAAAGATTGACGACTTGACAAATGTTGTCTTACAGCTCACGGCCCAAGTTTCCTCTCAACTGCCTAATCAAGCGCATGAATTTGCTCATGAAACGGGAAACGGTGTTCTGAGACAGACGACACCTATTCCCTCAAATCCAAACGTGAGCGAGCCGCATGAAAGTCAGCCGCATCCTATCTCGGGAAATGTCTTGACTACCGATGACAGCAACCCGCTAACGCAAGATCAAATCATGGATTTGGTCGCCAACAAAGTCAAAACATTGTTAGCCGAAGTCGAAGCGCAAAAAGATATCAGCAGTAGTGGAAGATCATATCCCGCTTGGTATGATCTGGTAGAGTTTCCTGGTGGCTATGTAATCCCAAGTTCAGAAGATTCGATGGGAAGGGAAATGTGAATTAGCACATCACCCACTTTAAAGCTTCATGTGGGAATACCGGGGGAAATGATGTGCTTCTCCTCCGCCAGTTCGTTAATAGCTTAACTGATGTCTCTTTCGACTGGTACGCGAGCATACCGGATGGCTCTGTTACTACTTTCTTCTAAATGGAATCTCTGTTTCGACAACGGTTCATGAGTGTCAGCGATAAGATTACCATCGCCGACCTCGTAAGGACCAAGCCAAAGAATAATGAAAGCAACACAGATTTTATAACCCGATGGCACAATCTCTCCGTCAAATGTGAACCGCTGATAGAGCAAGACCAATCTGTCAGCCTCCTCATCGAAAATCTCAACAATTGGATGGCCCCGTTTCTATGCACCATGGGTCTCAAAACATTCCAAGAGCTGACCAGGAAAGTTCAGATGTAGAAGCGCTCAAAGCAGGAGTCCTCCTCCGATTCCCAAAATACCAATAGGTCTTGGAGAAACCGAAAGAACGATAATCGCAAAGGCGGAAATTCCGAAGATGCTGAATCTTTTAACACTTCGGCTAACTGAAATAAGTGAGGGATGAGCGGGCCTAATGCCAACTGGCCTCGGAAGCTAGTGTTTGGAGAGGGAGGAGAATCTCCACTGAAAGAGAAGCTGGATAAGGTCTATTCCTTCATAAGGGACAAAGTCCGTAAAATATTCAAAGATGCCCTATGAAACGGTCTACAATTGCCAGAATCAAAAAGTACTCAAGAAGCAGATATGATCGACGACCCCAAATATTTCCCCTATCACAGATTGATGGGTCACGCTATTGAAGACTGATTCTTCTTCAAGATTGGGTCGAAAAGCAATACAAGTCAGGAGAGATAGAACTGTCTAAAAGTGTGTTAATGAATAGTCAAGCTACGACCGCCAATTTCATACAAACGGAGACTGAAACCCTTCGGAAACCTGATTCTCTCAGACATCTGCCTTTTTCTGAAAAGAGCGAACCAAGGCAACAAGCTAAGAGCCAAACGATCGACATTGCCAATGAAGAAGCGATAGACGGGTACACAACCCATACGGTCTATATGGTGGAGTCCAAAGGAACAAGTCCTTCTACGCCTTATAGCCATGATGATGACGTGGTTGTTGCCATCCAACACCGGCTCAGTCTAGATGACGAAGAGTCTGCTTATGCAATTAAGCCAAAGGGGCCCGTGGTTCCAGCAGAATCGAGCCCAGGCTCCAACAGATAACCACCACGTCGTTAAACTAGAAACAGATGACCACCACGTCGTTAAAATGGAAACAGTTGACCACCACCATGTCGTTAAACTGGAAACGGTTGACCACCACATCATTAAACTGGGAACAGACGACCCCTAAGTCGTTAAACTGGGAATGTAAAAAAAAGGGTAAACAATAAAAAAGAAGAGCCGAAATGATGGGGCAACTCGCAATAAAAATCAGTGAGTAGAATAAAAATGAAAATAAAGCAGAAATGGTGGGGCAACTGTGAATAAATAGCCGAAATGATAGGGCAATCGCGACCTTCGTGATAAGAAAAGCTGAAATGATAGAGTAATCGTGGTAAAAAAATGGCGAATGATGAGTCGCTCCTGGTACCATATTTCAGTGCAGCGATGCAGACGCCAACCAAAATTTCAAATCCCTGAATATCCCAACAGCGAATGATGAGTCACTCCTGATACCATATTTCAGTGCAGTGATGCAAACGCCAACAAAGTTCCAAATTCCCCCAGCCCTACGGCTGGTGACTAAACGGACTACCGAATACAATCCACAGGCATAAATAATCTACATCAAATCTATGTCTCACCGCAATCACTAGTCCAACGGCCGGTCTTTGCCATCGGAATTATGCTCCATTTGGGAAGACCCGGTTATGTGTCCTCACGATATATTACGAGAACAAACTTACGAGATCCTCTCGACTCGTAAGAAAACACCTTCGTGGGATCCTTACGACTCATAAAGGAAAAACACACTTGGGGGTCCATACGACTCCTAAGGAGAAAATACACCTACGAGATCCTTTCGACTTGTAGGGAGAAAATGCTTTTATGGGACCTTTACGACTCATAAAATTGAAAAGCCTTAGGTGATAGGGACCTAAACCTGTCTCTTAAGCCATCGCTCCTCAACAGGCAAAGGCAAATGATGAATTTCTCCTGGCACCTGCGCTCTAGTGTTAGCAGCGCTGATGCCTATCCTAACCCCGAAATTCCAAACTTTTAATCCAATAGACCGCTAAGTCGTTAAACTGGGAACAGATGACCCCTAAGTCGTTAAACTGGGAACGAGGGAAATCCCTTCACGGCGAATGATGATTCGCTCCTGGTACCATATTCCAGTATAGCGATGCTGATACCAAGCCAAAACCAAAATCCTCAAATCCTCTCATGGCAAATGATGATTCGCTCTTGGTACCATATTCCAGTGCAGCGATGCTGATGTCAACCCAAATCACATGTTCTCCATGGCAAATGATGATTTTCTCCTGGTACCATATTCCAATGTAGCGATACTGACGCCAAACAAAAACCTAAATTTCAAGTCCCATGCTTAAAAGCCCTGCTGGACGGATAAGAAACTCCGAAATCAAATCAAATCAACAATCTCTGTGTCGGAATCATGTTTCATCTCAGAATGTACCCCGTGTCGAAATTATGCTTCGCCTCAGAATATATGCCCACCCAGTCAGAATTATGCTCCATCTCATAAACAAGTCGACCAACGACTTCCCCGTCGGAATCAAGCTCCCCCTCGGAATCAAGTCGACCTACGACCTCCTTGTTGGAATTATGCTCCGCCTCGAAATCAAGTCAACCAGCGACCTCCCTGGCGGAATCAAGCTCCACCTCAGAAACAAGCCGAATCCCGACACCGCAGAAAGCAGATCAAGTCATATCCCACCATGATACCGCAGAAAGCGGAGCAAGTCAAATCCAATCCCTGACACCGCAAGAACCGGAGCAAGTCAAATCAAAACCCGACACCGCAAGAAGCGGAGCAAGTCAAATCATGCCCTGACCGTCCGAGTCCCAAAAGGGCAGCACCGACCGTCCGAGTCGCTATAAGGGCAGCACCGACTGTCCAAGTCGCTAAAAGGGCAGCACCGATCGTCCACGTCGCAGAAAGGGCAGCACTGACCATCCAATTCACAAAAAGGGTAGCACCGACCGTCCAAGTCGCTAAAAGGGCGGCACCGACCGTCCACGTCGCAAAAAGGGCAGCAACGACCGTCCAAGTGGCTAAAAGGGTAGCACCGACCGTCCATGTCGCAAAAAGGGCAGCACCGATCGTTCAAATTGCAAAAAGGGCAGCACCGACCGTCCATGTCACTGAAAGGGCAGCACCGACCGTCGATGTCACTAAAAGGGCAGCATCGACCTCCGGGTCATCAAAACTGGAACCAAATCAAGTCAACCTTTACGCGAAAGAAAATCCATCAATTTCATGCACACAACACATACACACGGTGTGCATTTATTTATGGGGGCACTTTGTTAGGGTCAAAAATTACACCCTGATTGACTAAGTCAAAGTCAAAGCCAACCCCAAGCCAAGTAAGCCCAAGACCAGGTCAAATGGGCCCATGCCTAAGTCAAGCCCGAATACGAAGCGACCGGCCTCCCCTATGCCAAAAAGAAAATTACGTAATAAATAAGTTTGATGTAATTTTCATGCATGAATGTAAAATAAATGGGCAAAAAGCCAAATTTTTGCAAATCCCATGGCTCATGTGCAAAATAAATAAGCACATGAGGCATGGGATGGGCAAAATGCCATTTTGAAAAGCCCTAGGGGCTATGTGTAAATTTGTAAGCCTATATAAGGCAACATGATAATGAAATGAAAGATAATAATTCATTCCCCTCAAAAGTTTGGGTTTATGTGCCACTTTCGCCTTCCTCAAGGTTCTAAACCTTCTTTCCCTTTTTTGAATTAAATCAAGAGTTTAACTCTTCGTTTTTCAAAAAGAAGCAGTTTTTCACCATAAAATCCTTGAAGAGGAGCTCGGATTATCCATCAAATCTCCAAAATAGGAGATTTTTAAGTCTCACCCTCTTTTCTCCAAGATCTAGCCAACAGAGAAGAGAAAGAGGGAGTCCCATCTCCAAAAACCCCACTTCGGGAAGATCCATGGCTCAAAAGAAGATGCAGGGCTAAAGGGGAGAAAAAAGGGGTCCCCTTTGATCATCTCCAAATATTTCTGGGAGTTCAACTCCATTTGTTAAAATCATTTGGAGTTTAACTCTATAAATAAAATTATTTTAGGAGTTTAACTCTACTCAAAATCCTTTTAAGAGTTTAACTCCATAAAGATAAAATTCCTCCCTTTTTTCTGGGAGTTTCCAAAGTCCCTCAGAGTTTAACTCCTAATTCCATATCTAAGCCCTCCTTTATTCCTGCAGCAGCGCCCACGCACCGGGCGCGTGAGGCGCTGGCGTCCAGCACCCATGTGCCAGGCGCGTGAGGCGCTGGCGTCCAGGGCCCACGCGCCGGGCACGTGGCCCACGGACGCCCAGCACTGACAAGCCACGCACGCGTCCTTAGGACGCTCCTCGCCCCTCTTTCCTATGCACTATACACTAAAAATACCTCCCCCGTTAGAAAAATTTCTAACGGAGCGCTGTCCCGCACCCCGCAAAGGGCTGCCAGCCCCCTTGATGCCCATCCCATTATCTGGGTAGCGGGACCCCCTTAAACACTGCGAGGCCCCTGATATATCCAAAACAAGTTTAATATAATTCCTTTTTTAGAAATAAATATGTGTAAAATGGGAAAAAAGCCAAAATTTTGTAAATCCCATGGCTTATGTGCAAAAAGAGATAAGCACATAAGACATGGGGTGGCAAAAGTGCCATTTGGAAAAACCCAAGGGGCTATATGTAAAGTGTGTAACCATTAAAAGCAAACATGGTGAAAAAATTAAAGAACTTTTTCTCTCTCTCAAGAAAATTAGGGTTTCTGTGTCTCATTCTTCTTCCCCAAGGATCTAAACCTTCTTCTTTTTTTTGAATTAAATCAAGAGTTTAACTCTTGTTCTTCCAAAAAGAAACAGTTTTTCACCATAAAACCCTTGAAGGGAAGCTCGGATCTCCCATTGAATCCCCAAAAGCGGTGATTTTTAAGTCTCGCCCCCTTTTCTCCAAAATCCAGCCAACAGAGAGGAGGAAGAAGGAGACTCATCTCCAAAAACCCCACTTTGGGAAGATCTAAGGCTCAAGAGAAGATCTAGGGCTCAAGGGAGAAGAAAGGGGTCACCTTTCATCATCTCCGAAAATCTCTTGGGTGTTTGACTCCGAACAAAAAAAAAGGGGAAAAGAGACACTTTTTAGGAGTTAACTCCAAAAGTCAATTGGGAGTACAACTTCTAGTGCGGGGGCTAAGCCTCATTTGTCCTTTTTTTGGAGTTTAACTCCAAAAGTCAATTGGGAGTACAACTCCCAGTATCGGGGGCCCAGCGCCTGCATGCTGGGCGCGTGATGCGCTGGAGCCCAACGCCCGCATGCCAAACATGTGAGGCGCTGGCACCCAGGACCAGCATACCAAGCACGTGAGGCGCTGGCGCCCATGCGTCTTTTGGACGCTACTTATGCACGTGAGGCGCCGGCGACCAACACCCGCGTGCCATGCATGTGAGGCGCCAGCGCCCAGCACCCATGTACCAAGCACATGAGACGCTGGTGCCCAGGCGTCCTTTGGTCACTACTTCCCTTTTTTTTATATATATATATACACACACTCCACAACACTGTCCCCGTTAGAAAAAATTTCTAACGGGGCGCTGCCCCGCAGCCCGCAAGAGGGCTACTCCCCAGCCTGCTATCCTGGTAGCGGGACCCCCGTAAACTCTGTGAGGCCCCCGATATACTTAAGACCCCTCAAAACACAACACACGCACACTGTACTTTGAGTTCGCATGACTAATTGGCCCGTCAATCGGAGGTTCTCTCGCTTCAAAGACGAGGGGTAATTAACGGCAGCTTAGTCCGCGGCTGCCGGAGATTCGGATCCCCGCCATCAATAAACCCTAGCCTATCCTAAGCAGGGGGAATATGTAATGAGCCTGACAAGCGACGCGCATTCCCATCTCAATGGGGTGACAATAAACACCCTACAGATTCTGGCACGCCCGGTGGGACTCTTCTCTCCTCCCATATCTCGGGTCAAGTGTTCATGCGAACTCATTTAACATATATACCGATGTTTGTACTAAAATAATGTTTTTCCGTGCAGCAATCAACTTTCAACGACAATGTCTTCTAAGATGGATTCAGCTTCCGACGCGACCCCGATCCCGTGCGTGGTCAAGATCAATGCTCGCATAGTCTTCCCTGCAAGCCTCAGTCGTCAGTAGGAGGAACTGCCCCGTCAATTCGGTTCTGTCATCATCTATCCTGCCGGAAGAGCTCATCTGGCAGAAATTGTTAGTTATATGTATGCCCTAGAGTCCATTACTGTACATACGATGTATATTGTAGTGGGTGCTTGGACATATATAGTGAGGACTTTCTTGCTCGACATGATAGTATGCTATCTGGTTGCTCTTTATCTTAACATGTACCCTGATTGTCTCTATGTTACATGTTGATATGAGTACTTGACTACCAGGACTATGATGTAGATCATACTAGTGGGGACAGTGTAGTCGCTAAGTACATCCTTCAAATGTTCCTAGTCGGAGGTGTATCAAGACAGCGCATCGATATACCAGAGTAGACTAGCGTATAGCTTCTCGACCCATGTAGATGGGCGATGGATGATCCCATATACATTGGTGTTTGACATCAGAGACAGTATATGGGTGCTCAGTGGAGACTGGGTACACTGGACGGACTCGTCGAGAACTCCCAGATGGTATTATACCTCACGTCAGATGGCAGTTCTCTGGTGACACTGGTACAGGTTAGTCTGTAGACCCGAGATCATAATAGAGTCTTGTGTGATTCCCACTGTGCTTTGATTTCCACCTTACCACGTTCAAGAAAATGTTCAAAACGGTGGCTTTTGGGTACAATCCCAAATCACATGGAGGAAATGAGCGATGGGAAGGGTTTCGTCTCTCCCGGTATTGGGAGTTGATGTTGCGCTGTGTTCGATTGGCTATAACTAGAAATCCCTGGCCAGGTTTGCTGAGATTTACTGCTAAGAGTTATCAGTAGTTTCTCGAACTGTTATGGATCTCATATCGACACGACTTATCGGTTACTGGGGTCTGACGTTTACCACCCTTAGACCAGATATGCGACATTACAGATGAAGAGACCGGACTGTACGGGAGTGTTACTGATCGGATTCACAGGAGAATGTACAGGCTTGCTTGTTGATCTTCTGATCGCTCAATACCTGGGTAGCTGTTACGTTTAGCTGACCGCTTGCAGCTTGTGGGTGTTTGATATGCTTATCACCTACTGCCGGCGTATTGACGATTCTTTAGAGTCCTACACAGAGGTTTCCTGGCTCAGGCAAAACGAAGTAGGAGCACATATGTGATATGTGCGGGACCGAGAAAAATACATGTATGTGATACCGTATTATATTCTCGCGATATGTGATATCGGCCGGGTATATGTGATATAGCCGGGTCATCGAATCAAGTGTTGATTCGATGAACTGATACTTGTTATATTAGTCGGTTATTTGTGAAATAGCCGGATTATCGGATCAAGTGTTGATTCGATAATTTAATGTATAATTATATATTTGATATATTACATTACATTAACTAATATAAGCTCACTTAAAGATTCTTTTTCTCACTTAGATAATACATTGATGTATATGTGATATATGTTAATTGTATTATTTTATTTTGTTACTATATATATTGTATATGTGATATATAATATTGTAACATGTTAGGGTTACAAATGCAACATGGTTGTTGAGTTTAAACCAATTTAGGGTTTGGATTAGGGTTAGCTTTTGGGTTAGCTGTTGGATGAAGCTTTCATGAAGCTTTGCCTTTTGTCATCTAGCTTGATATTTTGTGTAGATATTTGTTAACCCAACCCAAACCTCTACCCATGGTTTATTCTCTACAAGGGTTAAGGTTGTGATCTTTAACCCATGGTTTCAATTCTAACCTCACACCATAATTCATTATTCATCACAAAAGGATTTCTTCTTCTTCTTGCTCTTGAAAAAGCTTTATAGCTTTTTGTGTTGTGATGATTTAAAGTGAGAAATTGAAAATAAAAGAGAGCAAAATTCCTACTTCATCATCCTCATCTATTCTAGCCACTTAGATTAGGGTGTTTGCTTTACTAATACTTGATTAGTGAAGCAAGAGCTTGGGTTTGAGTTTCTTCAAGGTAGATCATCTTAGTTTTTGAAGATTGGAAGCAAAGTTGTATCTTTCTTTTCGTGAAGCCTCTCTAGAATCCGGGTACTTGATGATCGCAGCGAAGGGACCTCATCACGGAGCTTATAAAGCGAAGGAATGGACTACAAAGGTTGTAATCCCAAACTCTTAGATGTTAAAGTGTTAACATGCTTGTTTTGTTTGATTCTCTAGTTAAAGTTCCTAGGTTTAGGGTTATCTTCAATAGAAATTTTTTAACTTGGTATGGATGATGCCTCCCGAAACCATGCTGCCGTTATAGGTAATCCAACAGTGGTATCAGATCCTGACTAGAGAATTAGACGGATAAGTGTAGGGTTACGAAACCGAAACAACTCCGAAACACCCGATGCAAAACCCTAGTTTCTGTCGAATTTTAAATGAGCTCTAAAAATTTTCCAAACAAGTGCAGAATCATGTATGTGATACATAGTGAACATACCCCAAACCTGGACCCATATGCTCGAATTTTGGCCGAGCACATGGCCCAGAAATCCGAGCAGGCCGGCCCCCCAGTGGGTGTTGAGTTCCCGGTTTGGGTGGTGTTCATGTCTCTAGGGTTTGGTACTTTTGGCGTTGTTTATTTTTGCTAAATTTGCATGAGATGTTTATTTAGTATAAAGGTAATTCGGAGTATTTCGTATTTGCAATTCTAGCTTGGTTTCATGATTGTTTAGACAGTGTTAAAAAGTTCGAACGGATATTAATAACTCACTTTTTCCCCTGCCGGAAAATTTCCAAGTGTTTGATTTTTCCTTAGTTAAAGAACATTCAAAGTCGTGCAAGTAATGCGGTGGACCCTCTAGAAGAACAAAACCTTAACTCGATTATGTGACCGTCTGAACCATCTCTAAACCTTAGGGTTTGTAGTAGTTCGGGGTTGCCACATGTGAGGCGTTGGTTTGACCCTTCTACGGCTGGTCCATTGGTACTGTGGCATGTGATGGATGCTTTTAAACTAAGTTCAAGTGTTGAGCATATAAGGAAATTTTGGGTGTTTGTTGATTCGATCGGAATGTTTAACATCGTCTAACTTTTTCTATAATGTGATACAATATTTGAAATCCATAAATAGTTATGGGATAACTAATTTGAATGTTATAAATATAGCAGTTTAGTCTCAGTTGATCGGTTGCCACGGGATTTTGATGCGATCAAAAGTCCGTTGCAATCACGTAGCGTACGCGGATACTCGCCGGGTAAACTTAATAGATAGCCACGCCCCATAGCCCCGACCAAGTGACTGCAGGAGAACCCCGTCGCCAAAAGCATCCGTTCGGGTGCTCGCGGCAGCGGTGTTCCGCCTTAGTGCACTTCGTCGACGGCATCGGGGGTGCGGCCGTCTACTAAAGTTTCCGACGAGCATTCGATCAGGATGTTGGGAATCTTGTTGAATTGCCCGACTAGATATTGAAAAGTGTTTTCAAGATCGAGACTAAAATGTGGGGTTTATAATTGTTAGGCATGCGATATCTAAGGAATTCATTTGGTTAGGCATGTGATGTCTAAGGAGGTTGGGGATTTCAACTGTTGTAATTTTACACTTTCTTTTCTGCGACCGTAAGTGTAATATGTGGTGTATCGCCGGTTTCGGTGCTATATGTCAACGACAATTGGGATACGCATATTTAGTTACGTTGATGACATGTGATGTTATGTGTTGCTGTGATATGTTATATTGGATCGCCGTGTTCTGAATAGCCGGGGGTTTTATGTGAGATGAGAGTTTTTATTTTCATTCATGTAAAATTCATTGTATGTTATATTCTTTTATTGGGGCACTTCCGGGTTGAGGATGATATCACCATTGTATATTATTTACTTTTCCGCATTAGGATAGACCCAAGGCGGTGAGCATAAGTAACCGGGTTCTAGGGTCCAATGGGAGACCATTTCGAGGAGTTGAGACCGGGTATCCTAACTCTAGAACTGGTAGGGTTTCTTGCCACTATCGTATGGGTCTAGAGGAGTGGGATTGGCTATTCATCGCGACCGTGGAATCCGTTTTTTATACAGGCTCACAATAAAATACGGACCTCCTAGTATATCCAATATTTCATATGTTTCTTCTGCTGCGATATCTGTGATGTGATCATTTGATATGTTGAGATAAATGCTGGATATAGTATATGTGATATATTATATAGGCATTGCTTATGTTTTACACCCGCGCTAGCACTGCCCCGCTCTGCTGTTAGTTACCTAATCTAACGGTGCACGAGGGGACATCGAGGCGAATGCGGATGGCATAAGCGTACGTTGTATTTATCGTCAATTACCTAACCCAATCTGGCTTGAATGTGGTTATCGTTTCCCAAGATCTTCTTCCTCCGTTGGACGTTGAAACCCCTCTTGATGAGGCTGATAGGCAGAAAGACCCATCAGTCCATGTGGAGTCAAACTCGGACAGCGAGGAAGAGCCGACTTTCTGCCCCAGGACCGCAGAGTAAGAGCTGCTTCAATAGCTTCGAAAATAGCTCAGGAATAAAGATTGACGACCTAACGAACGTTGTGATGCAGCTCATAGCTCAAATTGCTCAAGCACCTCCCAATCAAGCACAAGTCTCTACTCATGAGCCGGGTGATGACAATCTGATGCAACCGATGCCTGTCCCTTTGGGTCCAAGATTGGGCGAGCCGCATAAAAGCCGACCACATTCTACTTCTGGGGACGCCTTGACCCCAGATTGCACCATCCCGCTAACACAAGATCAAATAATGGATTTGGTCACCAGCAAGGTTAAAACATTGGTGGCTGAAGCCGAAGTTTAGAAAGAAATTGGCAATAGTGGGCGGCCATATCCCTCACAGTACGATCTGATCGAGTTCCCGAGCGGCTACGTCATTCCCAAGTTCGGAAGATTTGACAGGACGGGAAACGCAAATCAACACGTCGCTCACTTTAAAATGTTGTGCGGAAATACAGGGAGCAATGATGCACTCCTTCTTCGTCAGTTTGTCAACAGCCTGACTGGTGTCGCTTTCGACTGGTACCCAAGTATACCAGACGGGTCCGTCACTATATTCGCCCAAATGGAGCCTCTGTTTCGACAAAGATTCATGAGTGTTAGTGAAAAAATCTCCATTGCTGACCTCGTGAGAACCAAACCCGAAAAAAACGAATGCAACACAGACTTTATTGCCCGATGGCGCAACCTCACTGTCAAGTGCGAACCGCCGCTGGAGCAGGACCAGTCCGTCAGCCTCCTCATTGGGAACCTCGGCAATTGGATGGTCACATTCTTGTGTACAACAGGCCTCAAGACGTTTCAGGAGCTGACCAAGAAAGTCCAAATTCTAGAACGCTCAAAGTAAGAGACTACCCTGGACTCTCTGAGAGATATGACTTGGAAGAGTAAGAGGGACGACAACCGTAGAAGCGAGAATTCCAGCAATACTAATGTCTTCAATGCGTCCGATAATAAAGACAAGCAAAAGGCCGGCGAATCCAAAACCAACTGGTCTCGAATGCCAGTTCTGGGAAGAGAAGGGCCTTCCCTAGAGCCGAAAAAGAAGAAGGTTTACTCTGTCAGGATGGACAAGGTCCAAAATATATTCAAAGATTCCCTGAACAACGGTCTACAATTGCCAGAGTCGAAAAGACCTCACGAAGCAAAAATGGCTGACAATCCTCTATATTGCCCGTACCACCGAGTAGTGAGCCATGCGATCGAGGATTGTTATATCTTCAAAGACTAGGTCGAGAAACAGTATAAGACTGGAGAGATCGAGCTATCCAAAAGTGTGTTGGTGAACAATCAAGTTGCAACCACCAACTTTATATAGACAAAAGCTGAAGCCTTCTGGTAGCAGACAGCTGAACCCGTTGCCCTGATAAATGAAACTGACTCATCCCAGCCTCCGCGGAGTATGCACATATCTAATAAGACAAAGAAGATGCTAAAGCTACTTCGGAAAGAGCCCAGAACAGAATGGAAAGGGCAGAAGAAGCCCACCATTCCAGCTGCTAATTCAGCTCAATCAGGCTGAAAATCCAAAAGGCTCAAGAAGAAAAATGCAGTTCGACGTGAAAAAGAGTCTGCAGGGAGATTGACCATTCAAAATTATATCAATTCCCTCGAAGACTATGAACAAAAGGAAAGAACTCTAATTTAATTGATGGAGTTCTTCCCTATAGAAGCAGCTGAGATTCTGGAGGAGCTAAAAGAAGACTCCAATGAAGAGATCCCTATAGTGACCTGCTATGCCATCCAACTTGGCAGCGACTCTGAGGAGGATCTCTGTTTTACCGAAGAGGACGAGGAGCTTGTCACAAAGGACAACCAAATCCAGCTCAGAAGCGGTAGGGCACTACCGCCAAATCAGGGCAATGCCCTAAAAGGGAAGGAAAAAAGTCGCTAATGAAGAAGATGGCGGAGAGCCGGCTCATAAAAATTCGAGTCCTTCATCGGTGGAATATAATGTCTTGGCTTATCTCCAAAAGCTTCCGTCTCTCCTAAGCATCTACGATGCCTTGGTCCTATCTAAGGAGCTTAGAGATGTTCTCATTCACGCTCTACAAAATCCCGAGCAGTACCAGGTTCGCTTTGCAGAAATTGATAAGAAAAAAGCCCAGTACACTCTGCATACAGTCGTGATCCTATTTAAAGATGAGGACCTGTTACTAGGAACAACTGAGCACAACCGACCGCTTTACGTGACAGGGTACAGCAATGGAGAACGGATTAATCGCATATCGATTGATCCAGGGTCCTCAGTGAACATCATGAACTTGCAGACTCTGAAGAGTTTGTCAATGGACGTCCGACACCTGTCCAGGGAAAGGATTGTCATTCAAGGCTTTAATCAAAATTTCCAGTAAGTTCTGGGATCCATAGCTCTGCCGATCAGGTTCAAGGACCTACAAACTGAAGCTAAGATATACGTGATCGATGTTGACACGTCCTATAAGATTCTCCTAGGAAGGCCGTGACTTCACGATTACGACATCGTTCCATCAACTCTTCATCAGTGAATGAACTATACCAAAAATGGAGAAGAAAAATGCATTGACGGAGACATACAGCCATTCGGTGTGCATGAAGTCCGATATGAAGATTCTCGGTACTTTGTGAACCTCCAAAGTGCTGAGCCACAGCTGACCAAAGACAGAACGGCCCCGAAACTCAAAAGTAAATCTGAGCCGGATGTCACTTTCAGAAGCAAAAACCCCCAAGTGCGTCCGTATTCGACAGTGACACTGATGAGTCTGACGTTGGAAGTCCGTCCGTCCATAAAAACCGCCCTTATCTTGGTAGCGATACGGACGAGTATGATATTGAAGGCCCATCCGGCAACAAAATTCACCCTCGTTTAAGCAATGACACTGAAGAATCAGAAGAAGAGGATCCATCTTGCAACAGTTGTGCAGATCAGGCTCTCATGCAAAAAGCGAAGCTAAGAGAGACCTTCGAAATTACGGAAGGGTCCCTAGCCATCACAAGGGTGCCGGAGCAGATGTGCAAAGAGCTCGATGCATTGTCAGTCTCCACCATGGACCAGCTGAAAACCTTCTACGTTCACGGAAGAAAGAGTGGGCAGAAGGGCATCCTGTTTTATGGGTCAAATCTTGTCGTGCACCCGGATGATTTGTCTGTCACATGCCTTCCCTATGAAAGAGGCATAAAAGCCGTCCATGATCTATGTTGGTGAAGCCAACAAAAGGTCAAATGATGACGACGAAATAGCCGAGACAGAAGAAGCTCCTCGAGAGCTCAAAGATGGAGGACAAGCAACTTTCGACGAGCTAACCGAGGTTGATTTGGGAACGCCCAATAATCCATGGCCGAGCTACATCAGCTCATCTTTTTCAGAGGAAATGAAAAAGCAGATAGTCGCCATGCTACATGAGTTCGTCGACTGCTTTGCGTGGACGTACAAAGAAATGCCTGGCCTTTCCCCTGAAGAGGCTGTGCATAAGCTGGCTATATCTCCTGATGCTAAGCCAGTCAAACAAGCTCCTTGATGAATAAGAAAGGAACTGGAAGAAAAGGTCATCGAGGAAACCAAGAAACTCATCGATGCCAGCTTCATCAGGGAAAAGAAATACGCGGACTGGATCGTGTGCATCGTCCCAGTGAAAAAGAAGAACGGGCAGATACGATTTTGCGTTGATTTCAGGGATCTCAATAAGGCATGCCCTAAAGATAATTTCCCGCTTCCGGTCATTGAAATGATGGTCGACGATACCTCAAATTACAAGCTGTTCACTTTAAGGGATGGCTCATCTGAATATAATCAAATCAATATATCGCCCGAGGATGAGAAACACACAGCATTTCGAACCCCGATCGGGATATACTGCTACAAGGTGATGCGATTCAGATTAAAGAACGTAGGTGCTACATATTAAAAGGCAATGACCAAAATCATTGATGACCTAATCCATAAAGTCGTCGAATGTTATGTTGATGATTTGGTCATCAAGACTAAAGCCAAGGCCGATCACATCCATGATCTCATGACCGTTTTCATCAGACTGAGGGAATACAATCTGAAAATGAATCCTCTAAAGTGTGCTTTGGCGTGTCATCAGGAAAATTCTTGGGTTTCATAGTCCGACATCAGTGGATCAAAGTCGATCCATCGAATATAAAGGCCATCATAGAAATGCCTCCTCCGAAGAATCTGACGCAGCCAAGATCCTTTCTAGGCAAGCTCGCTTACATACGAAGGTTCATCTCGAACCTACCGGGAAGATGCAGGCCCTTCTCAAAGCTCATAAAGAAAGGAGCTCCTTTCGTCTGAGATGCAGAATGTCAAGAAGAATTCGAAAATATCAAACAGTACCTGCTGCACCCTCCAGTGCTTGCTGCTCCCATTCCAAATAAATCGCTGATCCTCTATAATGTCGCGCTAGATGAGTCACTCGGTACACTCCTCGCCAAGAACAGTGAGGAGGGAAAAGAAAATGCCTTCTACTACCTCAGTTGACGTTAGTCGGGATGGAACATAACTATTCCCCGATTGAAAAGCGGTGCCTGGCCCAGATATTTGCTGTGAAAAAGCTAAGGCACTATCTTCTCGCTCATCGGGTTATACTGATCTCCAAGGTCGACCCGCTCAAACACTTAATGACTAAAGCAAGCCTAGCCGGTAGAATGGCAAGATGGGCTATCATGCTGCTTGAATTTGACATAATCTATACTCCTTAGAAAGCAGTAAAAGGGCAAGCCCTAGCCAACTTCCTTGCTGCTCATCTCGTTCTAGAAGGGTCACCGCTCAATTGCGAGTTACCCGACGAACAAGTGCTGCACCTCGAGGATGACGAGCCATGTTGGGAGCTCTAATTCGACGGAGCCTCATCAATTAGGACCTTCAGCAAATCAAGCATCCCACAGATAAAAGCAGGGATAGGATTGATGTTCATCACGCTATCGATGGAAACCCTACGGCGTTCTTTTGCTCTCACCGAGCCTTGCACAAACAACGAGGCCGAGTACGAGGCTCTGATAGCTGGTCTGGAGCTCGCCATAGAAATGGAAATTCTTTGGCTACGATTCTTCGGTGATTCCCAGCTTGTCGTCAACCAAGTAAGCGGCGACTATAAGATATACAAACCCAAGTTAACTTGGTACAGAAGCCGGATGGTGGAGCTTATAAAACAGTTCACCCACATTGAACTGATGAGAGTTCCTAGGGCGTTGAATGGAAAAGCTGACGTACTAGCTCGCTTAGTCAAGGAGCTGGCTGATTCCGATATGGATGAAATTCTGATAACAGTCAGAAGTCGGAAAATTCTACCTCCGGTCTCTTTGCATGAAGAAGGAAGCATAGAACAAGAGAACAATCCTGCCGAAGAAGCTCTGATCATCCAAGATGAGCCCGATTGGAAAGAACCCTTCATAGAGTACCTCCGATACAACAATCTACCCGAAGGAAAATCTGTGAGGATTCAGCTGAAGAAGAGAGCTCTTAGATATGTGTTTGTAAATAATACACTATACCGCAGATCATATGACCAACTCTGGCTCAGATGTCTGTCATTGGCCGAAGCCTAAAATGTCATGGAAAGAATTTCACTCGGGCGTCTGCGGGGTTCACCAGTCCTGCCTAAAAATGCGGTTTCAGATCAAACGGCTTGGATATTACTGGCCCACCATGATAAGGGATTGCGAAGAGCATGCAAAAAAGTGTCGTCTCTGCCAAATTCACGGTGACTTCATTCATAAGCATCCCAATCTGTTGCATCCTACAATGGCATCATGGCCCTTCAAAATTTAGGGCACCGACATAGTTGGCCCAATTGATCCTCCATCATCCAAAGGACACTGGTTCATATTGGCTGCAACGGACTACTTCTCCAAATGTCCTGAACCTGTCCTGCTAAAAGAAGTTAAAACAGAAGATATTCTGACGTTCTTCAGACATAATATTCTATACCGTTTTGGTACACCAAAAAGGATCGTTTCTGACAATGGGCCTTCTTTCAAGAGCTTCAAAATCTCAAGGTTCGTTACTCAGCACAAGATAGACTGGAGATATTCCTCCATCTATAATCAAATGGCCAATGGGCTAGTCGAAGCCTTCAATAAAACTCTATGCAAGCTCGTGAGGAAAAATGCTTCAGCCAATAAGAGAGACTGGAATCACAAACTTCACGAGGCGTTATGGGCATATCGTACCACGCACCGTGCTCCAACTCAATCCACTCCATACTCATTACTCTTCAGAGTGGAGGCGGTCCTCCCCCTCGAAATCGAAGTTCCAAGCCTTAAGAATGGTCGTCCAACAAGAGTTGACGGAGGAGGAAAACGTCCTCCTTCGGCTCGAAGAGCTCGACGCCCTCGAAGAAAAGAGGCTCGCAGCACAGAAAAATATGGAGCTGTACCGAGCTCAAATGTCACGGGCCTATGATAAGATGGCCCATCTCCGTGCTTTTAAGAAAGGCGAATTGGTGTTGGTCCTCAAAAGACCGATCATCCCCAATCGACATGCCAAGGGAAAATTCGAGTCAAACTGGAAAGGACCATACGTCATCAGAAAGTGTTTGATGGAGGATCCTACCAGCTGATAAATGCCGAGGGAGAAAAGACCATGCCATCCATCAATAGCCGATACCTTAAGAAATACTATACGTGAATTCTCCAAGTCGCATGCGAATTGATCACAGCGGCCCTACGGTCTGGATCATACATCTTGTAAAACCGTATACAATCCATGGGCGCAAATGACCCCTATCCCTCCCAAGTCCTACAAGCGAGACTACATTCAAAGTCCCACCGGCGATAAAAAAAAAAGGTATGTGCACAAGTGAAACGGGCATAAATGAAAACCCGAAAGGGCTCCGTGAGTAAAAACGGCAGGACTGCCAGCGAGTTTTTGAAAACCCGAAAGGGAGGAGAAAATCCTCTCGACCATTGTGTGGACTGCCAGCAAACTCATGAAAAGAGATGAAATACACTCGCAAAGTCCTCTCGACCTTGTGAGGAGAAAATCCCCGCTTGAGATCCTTACGACTCACAAAGGAGCAACACACTTAGGAATCCCTACGATTCCTAGGGAGAAATACACCTGCGAAATCCCCTCGACTCGTAAGGAGAAAATGCTTTTATGAGACCCTTACGGCTCATAAAATTGAAAAGCCTTAAGTGATAGAGATCTAAACTTGTCTCCTAAGCCATCGTTCCCTAATGGGCACGGCAAATGATGAGTCACTCCGGCCACTACGCTTCAGTGTTAGTGGTGCTGATGCTGACCCAAAACCCAAATCCTAAGTCTCCCCACGGCAAATGATGAGTCGCTCCTGGCATTGCTTCAGTGTTAGCGGTGCTAATGCCGACCCAGAACCTAAATCCTAATTTTTCCCAACGGTAAATGATGAGTCGCTCCTGGCACTACGCTTCAATGTTAGCGGTGCTGATGCCGACCCAAAACCCAAATCCTAAATCCCAGGTCTTCCCAAAGGCAAATGATGAGTCACTCCTGGCACTATGCTTCAGTGTTAGCGGTGCTGATGCCGACCCAAAAACCAAATCCCAAGTCCTCCCGGGGCAAATGATGAGTTGCTCCTGGCATTTATCCGATGCAGCAATGCTGATGCCGACCCAAAAACCAAATCCCTAGTCCTCCCGGGGCAAATGATAGCTTCTCCTAGCATTATTCCAGTGCAGCAATGCTGATACCAAACAAAATCCAAATTCCAAGTTCCTCTCAAATTCAAAAGTCCCACCAAATAAGGCAGAAATCAAACAGATCAAATTAATGTCCCACCCGGTCGCGCTTCCAAGCTCAAAAGTCCCGCTGGACGGGTAGGGAACTCCCAAAATAAATCAAATTAAACAAATCAACCCTAACACTATAGAAAACGGAGCAAGTTAACTTCAACCCCGACACCACAGAAAGCGGAGCAAGCCAAATCAAATTCCGACACCGCAGAAAACGGAGCAAGTCAAATCAAATCCCGACAGCGCAAAAAGCGGAGCAAGCCAAATCAAATCACCGACCGTCCACGTCACTAAAATGGCAACACCAACCTTCCAAGTCGCAAAAATGGCAGTAACGGCCGTCCACGTCGCTAAAATGGCAAAACTGACCATCCGCGTCCCTAAAATGGCAGCAACGACCGTCCAAGTCGCAAAAAGAGCAGCACCGACCGTCCAAGTCGTAAAAATGGCAGCACGGACCGTCTAAGTCGCAAAAATGGCAGCAACGACTATCCGCATCGCTAAAATGGCAGCACCGACCATCCAAGTCGCAAAAAGGGAAGCACCGACCATCCAAGTCGCAAAAACGGCAGCAACGACCATCTACATCACTAAAACAGCAGTATCGACCGTCCAAGTCGCAAAAAGGGTAGCACCGACCATCCATGTCGTAAGAAGGGCAGCACCGACCATCCAAGTCGCTAAAATGGCAGTATCGACCTTCCAAGTCACTAAAATGGCAGTATCGACCCTCCACGTCGTCAAAAAGGAACCCAACCAAATCAAGTTCTATATAGAGCAAGATCCATCAATTATATGCACACAATCCACACGTGTGGTGTGCATTTATTGATGGGAGCACTTTGTTTGGGTCAAAAATTACACCCTGGTTGACCAAGTTAAAATCAAAGTCAACCCCAAGCCAAGTGGGCCCAAGCCCAGGTCAAGACCGAGCATGGAAGGGACCGGCCCCATGACAAAAAGAATAAAGCCATAAATTAGTTTAATGTAATTCTTTTTTTAGAAATAAATGTATGTAAAATGGGCAAAAAGCCAAAATTTTGTAAACCCCATGGCTTATGTGCAAAAAGGATAAGCACATAAGGTATGGGGCAGCATAAGTACCATTTAGCAAAGCCCAATGGGCTATATGTAAAGTGTGTAGCCTATAAAGGCAAACAAGATGAAAAAATTAAAGAACTTTTTCTCTCTCTCAAGAAAATTAGGATTTCTGTGCCTCCTTCTCCTTCCCCTTGCCCAAGGTTCTAAACCTTCTTCCTTTTTTGAATTAAATCAAGAATTTAACTCTTCTTTTTCCAAAAAGAAATAGTTTTTCACTATAAAACCCTTGAAGGGAAGCTCGGATCTCCCATCAAATCCCAAAAGAGGTGATTTTTAAGTCTCACCCCCTTTTTCTCCAAGATCCAGCCAACAGAGATGAGGAAGAAGGAGACCCATCTCCAAAAACATACTTTGGGAAGATTCAAGACTCAAGAGAAGATCTAGGGCTTAAGGGAGAAGAAAAGGGTCCCCTTTCATTATCTCCGAAAATTTCTTGAGAGTTTTACTCCAAACAAGAAAAAGGAAAAAAGGGTCTTTTCTTTAGGATTTTAACTGCAAAATTCAATTGGGAGTACAACTCCCAGTGCAGAGGCTAAGCCCCCTATGTCCTTTTTATGGTGTTTAACTCCAAAAGTCAATTGGGAGTACAACTCCCAGTATAGAGGGCTAAGCCTCATTCCCTGCAGGCCCCCAACACCCGCGTGCCGGGCGCGTGAGGCGCCGGCATGCAGCCCGCGTGCCGGGCGTGTGAGGCGCCGGTGCCCAGCGCCCGCATGCCGGGCGCGTGAGGCGCCGGCGTGTGAGGCCCCCGTTCCGGGCGCGTGAGGCGACGGCACCCGCATGCCTGGCGTGTGAGGCGCTGGTGCCTACGCATCCTTTAATCGCTACTTCCCTTATATATATATATATATACACACACACACACTACACAATACTGTCCCCGTTAGAAAAATTTCTAACGGGACGCTGCCCCGCACCCCGCAAGGGGGCTGCTAACCCCTTGCCCCCCGGCCCGCTAGGTAGACGAACCCCCGTAAATTCTGCGAGGCCTCCGATATACCCAGGACCCCTCAAAACACAACACGCGCACACTGCACGTTGAGTTCGCATGACTAGTTGGCCCATCAATCGGAGGTTCCCTCATTTCAAAGGCGAGGGGTAATTAACGGCAGCTCAGTCCGCGGCTACCGGAGATTCAGATCCCCTCTATCAATGAACCACAGCCTACCCTAGGCAGCGGGAATCTGTATTGAGCCTGAAAAGTGACGCGTATTCCCATCTCAATTGGGTGATGAAAACACCCTATAGAAGGACCCCCATAAACTCTGCGAGGCCCCCGATATATCCAAAACACAACACACGTACAGGGCATATTGAGTTCGCATGACCAGTTCGACTCATCAATCAGAGGTTCCATCGCTTCAAAGGCAAGGGGTAATTAACAGCGGCTTAGTCCGCGGCTACCGGAGATTCGGATCCCCTCAATCAATAAACCTCGGCCTACCCTAGGTAGGGGAAATCTGTAATACGCCTGACAAGCGACGCGTATTTCCTATCTCAATAGGGTGACGAAAAACACCCTACACTTGGCTCTGTTATGGAGAGGGCATAACGCAATATCCCTCCTTACGGGGTTACAAAGATAAGGACCACCCTAGATTTGATTATGGGGGTGTTTTTATTTCACCACTTCATAGAGGAATCTACATCAAAGTAGAGCTCCTATGGAGACTCGTTTTCTTCTTTTTCTTCGAGCGCGTCGAATGCGTGTTCATCCGGCAACTCACAATTTTGGGGAGAGTCTGGTGGTATCGGATGTTCCACGAGAAAGACGGTAATGGCTTTCCCTTTCACCGTTTTGAGGGGTCGATACGTTTTCGAGAACTCCATCAGCAGGAAGGCCCATTTGGCAAGCTTTCCCGTCAGTATGGCCTTCGATATCAGATATTTGGGAGGATCCATCTTTGATATGAGACGGACTTTATATGCCAAGGCATAATGTCTGAGCATCGTCATTGCGAAGATCGGTGCCAAGCAGTGCAATTCGATGGGGGAGTAGTTGCTTTCTGTCCTCAGGAGAACTCAACTCAAATAGTACAGAGCTCTTTCCTTTCCTTGATCATTCTCTTGAGCCCACAATGTGCCTAGGGAACCCTCAATGGTCATTGTATATAGGATAAGGGGTTTTCCCTTGATCAAAACGGCCAATACCGGCGGATTTTGCAAGTATTGTTTGATTCCATCTAGTGCATTTTGGCACTTTTGATCCCAGACGAATGGGGTCCCCTTCTTCATCAAATGACTATAGGGACGGCATTTTCCGAAGAGGTTGGTTATGAACTGTCGGATATACGTGAGCTTTTCTTGGAGTGATCGCAATTGTTTGAAGGTTCTTGGTGAGAGCATTTCTATAATTGCCTTGATTTTTGAGTGATCAATTTCAATACCTCGGTGGCGATGATGAATCCTAGGAATTTGCCTGAGGAGGCTCCAAATGCGCACTTTAGAGGGTCCATTTACAGATTATACTTCTGAAGACGTTGGAAGACGATTTTTAGGTGTTTCCAGTGCTCCTCATGTGACTTGCTCTTGACCACAAGGTCGACGATGTAGCATTCAAAGATCTCGTGTATGAGTTCATCGAAAATCTTTGTCATGGCCCTCTGGTAAGTAGCGCCGGCATTCTTCAAACCGAAGGGCATCACCTTTTAGCAGAATACGCCCAACGGGGTCCGAAAGGCGGTATGCTTATGGTCTCCAGGATGCATTTTTATTTGATTGTATCTTGAAAATCCATCCATAAAAAGAAGACTTCATGGGTGGACATGTTATCGATTATCAGTTCGGTAACGAGCACTGAGAAGTCGTCTTTCGGGCATGCTTTGTTGAGATCCTGAAAGTCCATGCAGATGCGAACTGTTCCATTTTTCTTCATCATTGGAACGATGTTAGTGATCCAGCTGGGATATTGAACTTCTTGGATGAAGCCGGAGTCGATTAGTTTCTTAATTTCGACATTGATACTCATCTCAAGTTCGAGCCGCATCTTTCTCAGCGCCTGTTTTACTGGATTTATGTCTGGTGATATGGCCAGTTTGTGTACCGCCATTTCTGGATCTAAACCTGGCATTCGGAGTATTTTCATGCGAAGCGGTCGTTGTACTACATGAGCACATCCTTCAGTGTAGCTACTTGTTTTTCAAATAGTAGCTCACTGACGAACGTCGGCCTCGGATCATTCTCCTTTCCAAAGTCAATTTTTCTTAGGTTGTCCGCCGTGGTGTGTATCCTTTCCTCCAGCTCTTTTGGTGCCGGTGAAAATTCGGATATCTCCTCATCATCATCTTCATTTGCGAAGCATCTGAAGAGGTCAATCATATTTTTGTCCCCTCCCTCTTTTGGGCAGGTACGAGTTCGCTTCCATCTTTGCGGTCAAGCTGGTCCTAATCTGACGGTATAGGTCCTATTTGGCTCATGCTTTTGTGGGTTTATCCTCCAACTTTCTGATAGGATAAACATGCCTTATTGATATTGGTCCTCGACTCAATCCTTGAATATGAAGCAGTCCTCAAGAGGGTGAGCTATTGCTCGGTGATAGGAGCATTAATCCGGGTGATGGACCTCGTTATTTGTTCGGAGTGCCGAGATACTGGAAGCATCATCATTTAGTGCCTCATGACAAGGTTGAATATTTTCCCTGTCTTGTCTTGAGAGAACGAATATTCTCAACCCATCTTCTTTATAAAGGACGAGCTCCAATCGAGCTTTTCTCGCTTGAACGACATCTTGGACCCGTTTTGTTGTCTTTGAACGTTATTTGCGTTCCTCACCTTGTTTTTATCTTTTCTTCGGGATTTTCCCCTTCACAAAGGCAACTAGCGGGTTTCGGATGAAGAGCATCACGGTCAACTTCTTCTACTGATTGCAGATTGAGATGCTACGTCTTAGCCTTTTCGTATATGGCTATTTCGCGGCTGTGGTTGTCTCGATTCGCCTGACAAGTTTCCTTTATTAGCTTGTCGATTTGCTCTTCAAGAGACTAGCTTAAGTTTCATTGATGGGAACTTGCTCCAATCTGACGTCGTGGCTGTTTGGAGAAACATTTTCTTCTTCATTCGAGCTGTTTATGGATTAGCATATGCAGATTTGCTCCCGCTTCTTAGACCTAACATATCCCAACCCAATTGTTTCCTTCTTTCCATTTGCCTTCTTTTGCTGGGTCCCGGGAATATCCCAAATCTTTTTGTAGAATTAGGCCTAATGAGTCGTTTGTTCGAGAGGTACGCCTTAGCGTTTTAACAGATCTTTTAATCCGTACGCGTAGTATCTTGGCAGACGGATAGGCTGGAGCTTGTCAAGAGTAGAATTGGTACCATGCCAAACTTTCCTTTCCACTTTAGTCTTCGTAGATTTGTAGAAGAGGATCGCCTTTTCACTTATTCTCCTGGGAGGCACGTAAAAGGTTTGCAGTTCTTGTACGCTGTATGTATCGAGCGCATCAAGTTCCTTATAGTGTCGAGCGGAGCCATTGTAATTTGCAAACTCTGTTAGTTATATGTATGCCCTAGAGCTCATTACTGTACATGTGATGTATATTATAGTGGATGCTTGGACATATATAGGGATGACTTTCTTGCTCGACATGATTGTTTGCTATCTGGTTGCACTTTATCTTAACATGTACACTTATTGTCTCTCTATTACATGTTGATAAAGCCCTTATGATGAGTACTTGACTACCAGGACTATGATGCAGATCATACTAGTGGGGCAGAGGTAGTCGGTAAGTACATCCTTCAACAGTTCCTAGTCATGGGAGTATCGAGACAGGGCATCGATACTCCAGAGTAGACTAGCATATGCGCTTCTCGACCCATATGATGGGCGATGGATGATCCCATATCCATTGGTGTTTGACATCTAAGAAGATATACGGGTGCTCAGTGGAGATTGGGTATACTGGACGGACTCGCCGAGAACTCCTAGATGGTATTATACCTATCGTAAGATAGCAGTTCTCTGGTGACACTGGTACAAGTTAGTCTGTCGGCCCGAGATCGTCATGGAGTCTTGTGTGATTCCCACTGTGCTTTGATTTCCATCATACCACGGTCAAGAGATCGTGCAAAAAGATGGTTCTTGGGCAAGTCCCGAGTCACATGGAGGTAATGAGCGATAGGAGGGGATTCGTCTCTCCCGGTATTGGGAGTTGATGGCTCAGCTATGCTCGATTGGCCATAACAGAAAATCTCTGGCCAGGGTTGCTGAGATCTACTGGTAAGTGTTATCAGTAGTTTCTCAAACCGTTATGGACCTTGCGTCGGCATGACTTATCAGGCTATTGGGGTTTGACGTTTTACCACCCCCAGGCAGCGATATGCGACATATCAGATAAAGAGACCGGACTGTACAGTAGTATTACTGATTGGATTCGCAGGAGTATGAGCAGGCTTGCTTGTTGATCTTCTGATCGCTCAATACCCGGGTGGCCGTTACGTTTGGCAGACTGCTTTCGGCTTGTGGGTGTTTGATATGATCATCACCCACTGTCGGCGTATTGACGAGTCTTTAGAGTCCTACACAGAAGTTTCCTGGTTCATGCGAAACGGAGTAGGAGCACATATGTGATATGTGCGGGACCGAGATTAATGCGTGTATGTGATACCGCATTCTATTCTCGCGATTTGTGACATCATCAGTTATATATGATATAGCTAAGTTATCGGATCAAGTGCTGATTCGATAAGTTGTTACATAAGATATTAGTCGGTTATATGTGATATAGCCGGATTATTAAATCAAGTGTTGATTTAATAACTTAATGAAGAATTATATATTTGATATATTAAATTACATTAACTAATATTAGATCACTTAAGTATTCATTTTTCTCACTTATGATACATTGATATATATGTGATATATATTAAATGTATTGTTTTCTTTTTGCGCGCGCCGCACACACACATATGTGATATAAATTAGTGTGTCATGCTAGGTTACACATGCAACATGTATGTATGAGACTTATACCATGCTAGGCTTTATATTATGGTTTTATTTATCATTAAGCAAATTCAAAATTAGTGGAGATTTTGTCATGGCTCAAAGCTTGTAGAAGCTTGTAGGTTTCATTGACTTATTCCACTCTTTTGTCTTGCTTAAGATATTTTTTGACCTAACCATTAACCATACACCATGGTTTATTCTTTACAATGGTTAGTGTATGTGATATACTCACGATGGTTGCATTTCTAACCTCACATGAATTATTCTTTCATCACTTGAACTTCATCTTCTTCTTCTTCATTGAAGCTTTCTAGCTTTTGATAAAGTGATGAAATATTGTGATATAAATAAATCTAAAGAGAGCCCATTTCCTACTTCATCATCCTCTACTATTAGCCATTTAGTTTAGGGTGTTTGCTTCACTAAACCCTAATTTAGTGAGGAGGTAGCATGAGCTTGAGTCTCCTCGATGTAGATCATCTTCGGTCTCGAAGATTTCGAGCAAGTTTGCATCTTTCACGTTGTGGATCCTCTCAACAGTTCGGAAGATCATTACTCGCAGTGAAGGGACTTCTACACGGAGCATTTGAAGTGAAGGACCGATCTACAAAGGTTATATTCCGCATTCACTTAGATGCCTCCCGAAACCTTGCTGCCATTCTAGGGAACCCAGCAATGGTATCAGAGCCTAGCTAGAAAATTACATGATGTTTGTTGGATTACAAAACCGAAATGAATCCGAAACTTGAAACCCTTTAACCTAGTTTCTGTCGAATCTGAAAAGTGCTCCAAAAATTTTCTAAACAACTGCAGAATGTTGTATATGATATAACATGAACACTATGACAATTTGAGGCATTTTTGTGCAAATATGGCCAGCCACATAAGGAGAAAATCCGAGCTCACCGGGTCCATTATAGAATTCTGGCTTCAAATTTTCATGGTGTTCCAGTCTCTGGGTTTTGGGGTTTCAGGTGTTGCTAGTTTTTGCTAAAATTGCATGTGATTTTAATTTTCTGCATAGGCAACTCGGACTGTTTCGTATTCGTAATTCTAATCTTTGTTTCGGGTATATTAGACGGTGATAAAAAGTTCGAACGGATATCAATAACCCATATTTTCGCTTGTTGGAAATTTTCCAAGTGTTGGATTTTTCCAAGTTTAAAATATTCAGAAAATCATGCAGGTGATTCTGTGGACTCTCTAGAAGAACAAAACCCTAACTCGATTCTGTGACCGTCAGAACTGTCACCAAACCCTAGGGTTTGTGGTAGTTCAGCGGTGCCACAGATGAGTCATTGGTTGACCCTTCTACGGCTGGTTTATAGGTGCTGTAGCATGTTCTGGGTATCCTTTTTGAACTCCGCTCAAGTGTTGAGCTCTTTGAGAAATTTTGGGTGTTTGTTTATTCGATCGGAAAGTTTAACATCGTTTAATTATCTGAGATTGTGATACAATAATTGGAACCTACACTAATTGGTTATGAAATAATTAATTAGTTGCGTGTAAGTTTAACATTTCGGTCTCGAGTGAAATCGGGAATCTTGTTGAATTACCCGACTTCTTTTGAAAAGTTTTTTCATAGATGAGACCTAAATGTAAGATTTGTATTGTTAGGCATGAAATCCAGAATATGTGATATTCCGGGTTTATGATGTCTAACGGTAGTGACGATTCCAACTATTATAGTTTTTCACTTTCTTTTCTGCGATCGTAAGTGTAATATGTGGTGTATCGCCGGTTTCGTTGCTATATGTCAACGACAATTAGGATACACATATTTACTTACGTTGATGACATGTGATGTTATGTGTTGCTGTGATATGTTATATTGGATTGTCGCTTTTGAATAGCTGGGGGTTTTATGTGAGATGAGAGTTTTTCATTTTTTTCATGTAAAATTCAATGTATGTAATCTTTTATTGGGGCAATTCCGGATTGAGGATGATATCACCATTGTATATTATTTACTTTTCCGCATTAGGATGGACCCAAAGAGGAGAGCACAAGTAACCGGGTTCTAGGGTCCAGTGGGAGGCCATCTCGAGGAGTCGAGACCGGGTCTCCTAACCCTAGAATTGGGAGGGTTACTTGCCACTCTCGTAGGGGTCTAGGGTTGTGGGTTTGGCTATTCATCGCGACCGTGGAATCCGTATTTATTACTGACTTGATATTAAACACGGAAATCCTAGTATATCCAATATTTCATATGTCATCTTCTGCTGCTCTGTGATGTGATCACTGTGATATGTTGAGACGAATGCTTATATTATATATATGACATATAATAAATATTACTGCTTTCATTTCTTCTGTGACGCTTAGGAAGCATAAATGATGGGACTTCATTAATGAGATTAATGAAAAGAAAAAGAAACCTAAAGATATTGTAGAAACTAGTTTTAAAATCTGGTAGCTCTAGTTCTTGCTTGGCATAGCGGTATTCCTTGTAGAATATCCAGTACCTTATTCGATAAGGAAAGAGCCGAGATCCCTTCACCGGGAGTGACCTCTTCAGCGAAACTAGCAGATGCTACAACCCACTCGGTTTGTCTTTTGATTACTTCTATAGTTTTTGCTTTGAATAGTGGTTTTTGTGAAATATCCTGCACCTTATTCGATAAGAAAAGAGCCGAGATCTCTTCACCGGGAGTGACCTCTTTAGCAAAACTAGTAAAAGCCTCAAAAACACTCCTTTTCAAAATCACTCAATTATACAACGATATCAAGTTCATTATGCTTATGGTTTTCTTAAAAACCTGTCGTAGCCATCCGTCATTTCAGATAAGTACTATTTAGTATCCGTGCTATGTTTGTTGACCTTAGCCAAGACGTAGTGTGCGGTAGCTAATTAGTGCTTATCTACAGCATATGATGCGATTGAGTTAGGGTAGTCATGCGGCTTTGTTGACCTTAGCCAAGGATCGTGCGGGTGGGTTTAATTCAATCAAGAAATGACGGGTTGAACTTGGCTAGCGCTTATGATTTGTTGACCTTAGCCAAGGTCATAAGTTGCTAGGGGATTTCAAGTGTTGAAATTTGCAATGAGATTGCATACCTTCTATGAGATAGTTGGATCCCGATACCCACTGGAAGTAAGAGTTACTTCCAGGAGAGTTTTACACATTACAATTAACCGATCAAGTAGGTGTCTAGAAAGGTGTTAACGGGGTTACGCCCCTGGGAAAACGAGGTTTATTTTAATTAGGTCCATGTGAAAGCACAGGGAACCTCTTTCAAAGTATCGACACTGGCCTGGCCGGAATATTAGCAAACTTGTAGGGTGTAATTAATCCCGGCTAGTCTTACCTTTTAGGGTTTGAAGAAAGATTTGATAAAAACAGTGGGAACCATCCTGATTAGATAAAATAATAACCAATCAAAATTGCAAGAGCGCACGCAGAGTGTTTTCTTCTCTCTCTCTCCTGGTAGCGACTATGATACGCCTTAATCAAGATAATAATATGGATGCATTGACTGAACCTACTTAATATACTGAGCTAGGGAACGTTGGTTCCGCTCTATCTTATAACTGTTATAAGTCCGAGCAGGAAATAGGGGAATATCCGGATTCCCATACCACCCAATCGAAGAAAGTGCATGTTGATGCATCTTCTTCGGGTGTGTTCATTACCGAGAACTGTTTTTTCAGTATCCTCTACTGGGTATGTGATACCGAATCAGGATCCCGCGTATGTAATATGTTACATGGGCTACAGAAAGGTAGAGAACTGGGAATGGGTGATATGTCTCTAAGTGTAGAGAATGGTGCAATTGTTGCAGCTAAGTCAGTTGGCAAATATCACCTTGTATTAATACATTGATTCTGAACGAATGTTATTACATACCGAACCTGATATACAACATTACATCGGTTTCTTTAATGAGTTAAAGAAGGATATAATTATGTATTTGAGGATAATTTTGTGAAAATTTTCCTGAATCAAGAGTTGATTGGATCAGGCACGTTATGAAATGGCATATACGTTCTAAATCAAACCACGGTTCAAAATATGTAGAACACACACAAAAGGAGTAGTTCAGAAATGAACGAATCCTTCTTGTGGCATTGTAGAATAGGTCATATCTATGCGACACGATCAGCTAAGTTACTTAAGGATGAATATGAGAATATGTTCGAATTTTTCATCTTATGCTACTTGCCAGTCTTGTCTCAAAAGTAAAATGACATATACTCTGTTTGCTGGAAACAGAGAAAGAGTTACTAAACTCTTGGGACGGATACATGATGATGTATACGGTCCTAAGTCTACAAGTGCCATGGTTGGTTCTTCGTACTTCATTATATTCACTGATCATCTCTCAGGATTCGGACATATGTTCCTGTTGAAACACAAGTCTAAAACTTTTGAGAAATTTAAGGAATATAAGCTTGAAGTTGAAGAACCAGACGGGTAGAAGTATTAAGTCCTTCGATGAGATCGAGGAGAAGAATACTTGGTCATGGAGTTCCTGGATTATTTAAAAAGAGAATATGATTCTCTCTTAGGTTACTCCTTCGTATACACCACAGCACAATGATGTATCGGGGCGGAGGCATCGCACCCTATGAGATATGGTGCACTCTATGATAAGTACTGCTGGGTTACCTGTTTCCTTTTTAGTGTTATGCACTTGAGAAGCTGCATACTTATTGAATGGGGTTCCATCCAAATTAGTGCCTACCACTCCATATGAGATATGGTATGGGAAGAGACCATGTCTTACGAGTTAAGATATGGGGTTGTCCGGCCTATGTTGAAAGGCAGAATCCGAACAAGCTCGAGGCAAGGTCAGTTATGTAAGTTTGTTAGGATATCCCAAACATTAGCGAGGGTATATATTCTACCTAACTGAGGAGCAAAAGGTGTTTTGTTTCTCACCATGCCACTTTTTAGAAAAGGAATTTCTTGTGAAGAAATTTGTGGTCATGAGGTAGAACTGGAAGTTGTTCCAGCTTGACAAACTAACAGCTGATGATTTGGTGAAACCAATGGATTCAATAGTCTCCGACGAAGATCAACCTCTCCGCGAATCTGGTAGGATTCCTTATCCACTTGAGAGATACTACGGTCTTCTCGGTGACAGTGGGAGCGAGGATTGCATCATGAGATGATAGCCCAACTAGGTTCATACAGGCCATCAAGAGTGGCGACTCTATGAAAAGGCTGGATGCTATGCGATCAAAGATGGAATCCATGTATACCAACAAAGTATAACTTTGCATTTTGCACCCGAAGGGGTAAAACCCATTGGGAGAAAAATAAGATCTTGAGAAGATTCTTGGTGTAAATGAAAAAGTTGAGACTTTCAAAGCTATGCTTAAGTCCATCAGGATTAAAGCAAGTATCGCAGAGTTGGAATATCTGTTTTGATGTGGCAGTCAAAGAGTTTGACTTCATCAAAATGGTAGATGAACCTTGTATATACAAGAAGGTTGTGGAGAGTGGGGTTGTCTTACACGTATTGTACGTAGATGACATACTCTTGATAGGAAATGGTTTCCTATGCTACACTCGGTCAAGCTTCTCTTATCACAAAGATTCTCAATAGAAGATATGGATGATACCTACTACATCTTGTGGATTATGATCTATGGTGATAGATCTATGTGGATATTGGGAGTGTCCTAAATCTAGGTACATAACACCATACTAAGGGGTTTAGTATGGAGGATTCTAAGCGTGGTGGTTCACCCACTTACTCATGGATCACTCTCTCCAATACTGATTTGGAGAGAGAGCTCGCGTACAAGGGATAACTTATGCTTCGACAGTAGGCTCTATCTTGTATGCGATGTTATGTACCAGACCAGATGTAGCTATATCACTAGGTGCAGTGATCAGGAATCAATCGGATCTTGGGAGAATCACTGGAAAGCTGTGGAGGACATTCTTAAGTACTTGAGAAGAACTAAAAGAAAGTTCTTCGTTTGAACTTCCAGGGTGATAAGGACGACTGAAAGTCGATTACAGGCATTGTCTTTACCCTCAGTGGAGGGACGGTATGTTGGAAGAGTTCCAAGCTAGATACCGTGGCATACTAGACGATAAAGGCTGAATACATTGCTACCAACGATGCTACCAAAGTAGATGTCTGGATATTTCTTGTTCATGATATGAACAAGGTTCCTACCATTGAGCGTCCAATAATTGTTATTGTGAGAACAATGGAGTTTTAGTTTTGGCCTAAGAACACCGGTCCCATCAGCGCTCCAGACATATTCTGAGGCAAGTATCACATGATCAGCGAGATGGTTGATCTCCAAGGGATCGAGGTAAGGAGAGTAGATTTTAAGGTTAACACGGCGCATTCACCCACAAAAGCCTTTCCCTAGAGAGACTTCTATAAGACGTTGAGTATGAGATACTGTAACAAATGACCTTAGTGCAAGTGGGAGATTGTTAGTTATATGTATGCCCTAAAGGCCATTACTATACATATGATGTATATTGCAGTGGATGCTTGGACATATATAGGGATGACTTTCTTGCTCGACATGATAGTATGCTATTTGGTTGCACTTTATCTTAACATGTACACTTATTGTCTATCTATTACATGTTGATAAAGCCTTTAGGATGAGTACTTGACTACCAGGACTATGATGCAGATCATACTAAGTACATCCTTCAATAGTTCCTAGTCGTGGGAGTATCGAGACAGGGCATCGATATTCCAGAGTAGACTAGCGTATGCGCTTCTCGACCCATATGATGGGCGATGGATGATCCTATACCCATTGGTGTTTGACATCAGAGAAGGTATACGGGTGCTCAGTGGAGACTGGGTATACTGGACGGACTCACCGAGCACTCCTAGATGGTATTATACCTATCGTCATATAGCAGTTCTCTGGTGATACTGGTACAGGTTAGTCTGTCGACCCGAGATCATCACAGAGTCTTGTGTGATTCCCACTGTGCTTTGATTTCCACCATACCACGGTCAAGAGATCGTGCAAAAAGATATTTTTTAGGTACAGTCTCGATTCACGTGGAGGCAATGAGCGATAGGAGGAGATCGTCTCTCCCGTATTAGGAGTTGATGTTGCGCTATGATCGATTGACCATAACAGGAAATCTCTGGCCAGGGTTGCTGAGATCTACCGGTAAATGTTATCAGTTGTTTCTCGAACCGTTATGGACCTTGCATCGGAATGACTTATCAGGCTATTGGGGTCTGAAGTTTTACCACCCCAGGCTACGATATGCGACATATTAGACGAAGAGACCGGACTGTACGGTAGTATTACTGATTGGACTCGCAGGAGTATGAGCAGGCTTGCTTGTTGATCTTATGATCGCTCAATACCCGGATGGCCATTACGTTTGTCAGACCGCTTGCGGCTTGTGGGTGTTTGATATGATCATCACCTACTGCCGGCGTATTGACGAGTCTTTAGAGTTCTACGTAGAGGTTTCCTGGTTCATACGAAACGGAGTAGGAGCACATATGTGATATGTACGAGACCGAGATTAATGCGCGTATGTGATACTGCAATCTATTCTCGCAATTTGTGACATCATCGGTTATATGTGATATAGCCAAGTTATCGGATCAAGTGCTGATTCGATAAGTTGTTACATAAGATATTAGTCGGTTATATGTGATATAGCCATATTATTAAATCAAGCGTTGATTTAATAATTTAATATAGAATTATATATTGAATATATTAAATTAAATTAACTAATATTAGCTCACTTAAGTATTTATTTTTCTCACTTATGATACATTGATATATATATGTGATATATGTTAAATGTATTGTTTTCCTTTTGCACACACATATATATATGTGATAAAAATTAGTGTGTCATGCTAGGTTACACATGCAACATGTATGTATGAGATTTATACCATGCTAGGGTTTATGTTATGGTTTTATTTATCATTAAGCAAATTCAAAATTAGTGGTGATTTTGTCATGGCTCAAAACTTGAAGAAGCTTATAGGTTTCATTGACTTAGTCCACTATTTTGTCTTGCTTGAGATATTTTTTGACCTAACCATTAACCATACACCATGGTTTATTCTCTACAATGGTTAGTGTATGTGATATACTTACCATGGTTGCATTTCTAACCTCACATGAATTATTCTTTCATCACTTGTGTTAGTTATATGTATGCCCTAGAGGCCATTACTGTACATTGGATGTATATTGTAGTGGATGCTGGGACATATATAGGTAGGACTTTCTTGCTCGACATGATAGTATGCTATCTGGTTGCACTTTATCTTAACATGTATACTTTCTATCTCTCTGATTACATGTTGATAAAGCCCGTAGGATGTATACTCGACTTCCAGGACTATGATGTAGATCATACTAGTAGGGCCTGGGTAGTCCATGAGTACATCCTTGAAATGTTCCTAGTCGAGGGAATATCGAGACGGGGCATCGATATTCCAGAGTAGACTAGCGCATATCTTCTCGACCCATGCGATGGGCGATGGATGATCCCATATCCATTGGTGTTTGACATCGAAGATGGTATGCGGGTGCTCAGTGGAGACTGGGTATACTGAACGGACTCGCCGAGAACTCCCAGATGGTATTATACCTTACGTCAGATGGCAGTTCTCTGGTGACACTGGTACAGCTTAGTCTATTGACCCGAGATCGTCATAGAGTCTTGTGTGTCTCCCACTGTGCTTTGATTTCCACCCTACCACGGCTCTACTGAGTTGTGCAAACAGGTGGTTTTTGGGTATAGTCCCGATTCACATGGAGGCAATGAGCGATTGGAGGGGATTCGTCTCTCCCGGTATTGGGGGTTGATGTTGCACTATGCTCGACTGGCCATAACAGGAAATCCCTGGCCAGGGTTGCAGTGATATACTGGTAAGATTTATCAGTAGTTTCACGAATGTTATGGACTTCACGTCGGCATGACTTATCAAGCTACTGGGGTCTGACGTTTACCACCCCTAGGCGAGATATGCGACATATCAGACGAACAGACCGGACTGTACGGTAAGTGTTACTGGTTGGATTCACAGGAGTGTGAGCGGGCTTGCTCGTCGATCTTCTGATCGCTCAACACCCGGGTGGCCGTTACGTTTAGCAGACCGCTTGCGGCTTGTGGGTGTTTGATATGATCATCATCTGCTGCCGGCGTATTGACGAGTCTTTAGAGTCCTACACAGAGGTTTCCTAGCTCAAGCGAAACGAAATAGGAGCGCATATGAGATATGTGCGGGACCGAGAATAATGCGTGTATGTGATACCGTATTTCATTCTCGCGATGAATGTGTCGAATGGTTGTATGTGATATAACCTAGTTATCGAATCAAGGATTTATTCGATAAGCCGATACATTGGATACTAGTCGGTTATATACGATATGACCGGATCGTTAAATCAAGTGTTGATTTAATGATTTAATGTATAATTATGTATTTGATATATTACTTTGCATTAACTAGTATTGGTTCACTTTAAATGGATTTTCTCACTTGAATTGTGCAAGTTGTATATGTGATATACTTTTGTGCACATGATTGTATCATGTTTGATGATACATGCTTATTTGGTTAAGTGTAAAGAATTAAACTATGGTTAAGTTAATGATTAGGGTTTTGTTTACTTAATTACTTATTCATTTATCTTATTCATTTATTCATTTTGGAAAATGAAAAGGATAAATGAATGGTTACTTGTTTTGTTTTTAGTTGAACTTTCTTGAAGTTTTGACTTTGTCTCCATTCTTGTCTTATACTTAACCCTAACCATTTAAACTAACCCTAATTCATTCTCTACACTTAACTAAGGTTAGAAGATGATAAGAATGAATTCTTTTTCATTTTTTCTTTAATACTTATCATATCTTCTTCTTCTTCTTCATCTTCTTCTTCCATGAAGAAAGCTAGTGGCCATCAATGGCAACTAGTGAAATCAAGTGAGAAATCCAATTCTAAAGTCTACCCACTTCCTATTTCTTCATCCTCTACCTCTTGCCAAGTTGTATAGGGTGTTTCCTTCATAAGTTTTCATGGCTTGGTGAAGTTGGAGCTTGTTCTTGTGATGCCTCGACGTAGATCATCTTCGGCATCGCACCGACGATCAAGCCCGCCCATTCTTCGATGATGCCGATGCTAGAGTCATGGGTTCGATTTGGACAGCGGAGGGAGATCATCGCGGAGCTTAGGAAGTGGTGGACCGGATCTACAAAGGTTGTAGCCCCTTCCCTTTAGCTATATTTCCGTTTACTTGCTTGCTTCGCCTATACTTCTAGCCAACGATCCGTTTTAGGGTTTGTAGGCACTTGTAAAATTTGATTTGCGCATGTTTGATCACTTGTGAGACTCCATTAGAGTGCCTAGGAACCCTACAGTGGTATCAGAGCCTAGCTAGAGCCTTAGGCGAAGTCTAGACGGAATTAGAACTCCGATCGAATCAAAACCCAAACCCTAATATTGCTCTCTGGACTTTTTCTGAAATCGTGGTTTTTTCGAAATTAAAAATATGCAGAAAAATCAGCAGGGAATCCTAAGAATTACTGTGCAACACGTGTCCATGATTCGACAAGAGCGCGGCGGAACCGCGGCAGAAGCAAGGCTTCTGCGGCGGTTCCGCGGCAGTATAGTCACACTGCCCAATGCTGTTTGCACAGTAACTCCTAGTTTCTGGTGTTGGTTTTCCTGGGAATATTTTAATATTTATTCCAGAGTTTTATTTTCTGGGTTGTATTGGGAACTCGGTATATTCGATCGGACTGTCTAATTTTGTCGGTGTGTATTTCCGGGTATTTTTAGAATATGTTAAAAAGTTCGACCGGATATAAATACCCACTTTTTCCCCTGCCGGGAAATTTCCAAGTGTTGGATTTTTCCGTAGTTTAACGACGTTCTAAGTAGTGCAAGTAACGCGATGGACCCTCTAGAAGACAACAAACCTTAACTCGATTATGTGACCGTCTTGAACTGCCCTTTGAACCTTAGGGTTTGGGGCAATACGGCGTGCCACATGTGAGGCGTTGGCTTGACCCTTCTACGGCTGGACAGTTGGTACTGAGGCACGAACTGAATGTTGTTAGACTTATTTCATGTGTTGAGCTATATCGGGAAAACTTGGGTGTTCGATTGTTCGATCGAAAAGTTTAGCATTTTTTATTTATCCGGAATGTGATACAATAATTGGAATTCGCAAATAGTTATGAGGTAACGGAATGAATATTATAAACATAGCAGTTTAGTCTCACTTGATCGGTTGCCACGGAATTTTGATATGATCAAAAGTCCGTCGCAATCACGTAGCGTACGCGGATACTCGCCGGGTAAACTTAATAGACAGCCTCACTCCATAGCCCCTACCAAGTGACTGTAGGAGAACCCCGTCGCCGAAAGCATCCGTTCGGGTGCTCGCGGCAGCGGTGTTCCGCCTTGGTGCACTTTGTCGACGGCATCAGGGGTGCGGCCGCCTACTAAAGTTTGCGACGAGCATTCGATCAGAATGTCGGGAATCCTGTTGAATTGCCTGACTTGATATTGAAAAGAGTTTTCGATAATGAGACTAAAATGCGGGGTTTATAATTGTTAGGCATGCGATGTCTAAAGAATTCATTTGGTCAGGCATGCGATGTCTGAGGTGGTTGCGGATTCCAACTGTTGTAGTTTTACAATTTCTTTTCTGTGGCCGTAAGTGTAATATGTGGTGTCGCCGGTTTCGTTGCTATATGTCAACGACAATTGGGATGCGCATATTTACTTACGTTGATGACATGTGATGTTATGTGTTGCTAGATATGTTATATTGGATCGTCGTGTTTGAATAGCCGGGGGTTTTTATGTGAGATGAGTGTTTTTCATTTTCATTCATGTAAAAACTTGTATGTAATATTCTTTTATTGGGGCACTTCCAGGTTGCGGAAGATGTCACCGTTGATGTATATTATTTACTTTTCTGCACTAGGATAGACCCAAGGAGGGGAGTACAAGTAACCGGGTTCTGGGGTCAAGTGGGAGACCAACTCGAGGAGTCGAGTCCGGGTCTCCTAACCCTAGAATTGGTAGGGTTGCTTGCCGCTCTCGTAGGGGTCTAGGGGTGTGGGATTGGCTATTCATCACGACCGTGGAATCCGTGTTTTATACTGGCTCGTATTGAAAACACGGACGTCCTAGTATATCCAATATTTCATATGATTCTTTCTGCTGCGTTATCTGTGATGTGATCATGCGATGTTCTGTGCTCTGTTCAGATAGATGTAGTATATAGTATATATGATATATTATATAGACGTTGCTTATGTTTTACACCCGCGCTAGCCCTTCCTCGCTCTGCCGTTAGTTACCTAACCTAACGGTGCAGACGGGACATCGAGGCGAATGCGGATGGCATAAGCGTACGTTATATTTATCTGTGATGATTAGGTGGACTTAAATGATGGGATATTCATTAATGAGATTAATGAAAGAAAATAAACCTAATTGATGTTGTGGAATCGAATTTCAAAATAAAAACAGGTAGCTACAGTTCTTGCTTTGCATCGCGGTATTCATTATAGAACATCCTGCACCTTATTCGATGAGGAAAGGACCGAGATCCCTTCACCGGGAGTGACTCCTTTAGCAATAACTGGCAGATGCTACAACCCTCGGTTTGTCTTTGATCGCTTCTATAGTTTCCGCTTTGCACAGTGATATATATGATATATCCCGCACCTCATTCGACGAGGAAAGGGCCGACGATCCCTTCACCGGGAGTGACCCCTTTAGCAAAACTAGAAAAGTCTCGAAAACATTCCATTTAAAAACCATTTGATTCCGCAACGAGATCAAGTTCAAAGCGTTAAAGGTTTTCACAAAAACCATTCGCAACCCTCCGTCATTTTACGAAGTAGAGTACTTAGTATTCGTGCTGTGTTTGTTGACCATAGTCAAGGCACAGTGTATGGTAGCTAAGTGATGTCTTCCTACACCGCATATGATGCGATTAGTTAGGACAGTCGCGTGACTTTGTAGACCTTAGTTAAGGGTCATGTGGGTGGGTCTAATTAATCACGAAATGACGGGTAGAACTTGACTAGTACTTATGATTTGTTGACCTTAGTTAAGGTCATAAGTGCTAGGGTAAAAATCTTTATCGGGAGTTTCAAGTGTTGAAATTTGCAATGAGATTGCATACCTTCTATGTGATAGTTGGATCCCGATACCCACTGCGAGTAATTGTTACTCCTGGGAGAGTTTTGTACTTTGCAATCAGCCGATCAAGTAGGTGTCTAGAAAGGTGTCAACGGGGTTACGCCTCTGGGAAAATGAGGTTTACTGTAATTAGGTCCGTGTGAAAGCACGGGGAACCTCCCTCAAAGTACCGACACTGGCCTGGCTGAAAGATTGGCGAACTTGTAGAGTGTAATTAATCCCGGCTAGTCTTTCCTTTTAAGGTTTGAAGGAAGATTTGATAAAAACAGTGGGAGCCATCCTGATTAGATAAAATATATAACCAATCTGATCTTGCAAGAGCGCACGCAGGGTGTTTTCTTCTCTCTCTCTCCTGGTAGCGACCATATCACGCCTTAATCAAGATAATAATAAGGATGTATTGACCGAACCCGCTTGTTATACTGAGCTGGGGAACGTTGGTCCCGCTCCAACTTAGAATTGTTATAAGACAGAGCAGGAAATAATGGAATACCAGAATTCCTATGCCGCCCAAACGAAGAAAGTACATATGATGCATCTCCTTCGGGTGTGTTCATTATGCAGAACTGTTTCTCAGTATCCTCTGCATCCTGGGTATCTGATACCGGATCAGGATCCCAGATATGTAATATGTTACATAGGGCTACAAAAAGGTAGAAAAACTGAGAACGGGTGTTAAGTTTCATGAGACAGAAAACGGGGCAAGTGTTGCGGCCAAGTCTGTTGGTCACTGTCACCCTGTATTACCAATACATTGATTCTGAACAAATGCTATTAGATACCGAACCTGATATACAAAATCATATCAGTCTCTTTATTAGTAAAGAAATGATAAAATTTTGTATTGTTGGATAATGTTTTGAACATTTCCTATATCAAAAGTTGATCGGTTCAGGCACGTTATCTAAAAGCATTGACGTTCTAAATCAAACTACAGTTGCTAGTATACAGAACACACACAAGAGGAAGAGTTCAGAAATGAACGATTCGTTCTTGAGGCATTGTAGACTAGGTCATATCAATGCGACCCGACTGGCTGAAGTTACATTTTAGATGCATATTTAAATCAGTTTGAATTTACATCTTGTGAAACTTGCCAGTCATGTCACAAAGATATAATGACACCAGCTCTGTTTACTGGAAGCAGAGAAAGAGTTAATGAACTCTTGGGACTGATACATGATGATGTATGTAAGGTCTCCTGTCTACACATGCCAGGACAGGTTCTTTATACTTCATTATATTCTCTGATAATCTCTCAAGATTCAGTCATATATTCCTGTTGAAATATAAGTCCGAACCTTTTGAGGTATTCACAGAATATAACTAGGAAGTAGAGAACCAAAATACGGGTATAAGTATTATGTCCTATGATGAGATCAGGGAGGAGAATACTTGTGCATGGAATCCTTGGACTATTCTAAAGGAAAATGAGATTCTCTCTCAGTATTACTCCTCTGAATACACCACAGCACAACGGTGTATCAGGGCAGAGCAATCACACAATATTAGATATCGTGTGCTCTATGATGAGTATTACTGAGTTACCTATTTCCTTTTGGATGTTATGCGCTTGAGAAGCTGCATACCTATTGAATTAGGTTCGAATCAAATCAGTTGCCTACCATTTCATATGTGATATGGAAAGGGAAGAGCCCATATCTTAAGTTAGTTAAGATTTGGGATTGTCCGGCCTATGTCTAAAAGCAAAATCCGGACAGGCTCGAGGCAAGGTCTGTAATGTAGAACTGGAAAGGTTCCAGCTGTACAAACTACAGCAGATAATTTGGTAGAACCAAAGGATTCAGTAGATTCCAACGAACCTCAGCCTCTCCGCCGATCTAGTAGGGTTCCTCACCCACCTGAGAGATACCTTGGTTTCTCGATGACAGTGGGAGCATGGAATACATCATGAGATGATGACCCAACTAGATTCGAGCAGGCCATCAAGAGTAGGGACTCTGTAAGAATGGCTGGATGCTTAGCAATCTGAGATGGAATCCATATACACCAACAAAGTATGGACTTTGGTTGCGATATCTGAAGGGTTAAATCCTCATCAGGAGCAAGTATATCTTGAGAAGATTACTTGGTGTAGATGGACAAGTTGAGACTTTCAAAGCTAGACTTGTTAAAGGTTTTCGTCATCAACCAGGCACGGATAATGATGAAACCTTTTCCAGGGACTATGTTTAAATCCATCCAGATCCTACTTGCCACGGCTACATACCATAACTACGATATCTGGTGGTTGGGTGCCATGACTACTTTTCTAAATATTGATTTAGAAGAGAACGTTTATAAGAACACAGTCAGAGGGCCTCGTAGTCAGTGGGAGCAGCGGAAACGTGTGCAAGATGCTTTATAGGATAAAGCAGGCATCACGGAGTTGGAACATCTGTTTTGATGGATTAGTCAAAGAAGTTGACATCATCAAAATGGTAGATGAAACTTGTATAAACAAAAGGGTAGTAGGGAGTATGGTGACGATCCTCGTAGAGTACGTGGATGACATACTCTTGTTAGGGAAGGAGTTTCCTATGCTACGCTCGATCAATCTCCGCTTATCACAATGATTTTCCATATAGGATCAAAATGATACCTACTAAATCCTAAGCTTTGGATCTATGAGATAGATCTAATTGGATGTTAGGATACTCACTAGTTGTAGTGAAATGGTATCAATCGATCCTGAGGAGAATCACTGGAAGGGTTCCAGAGTGATAAAGACGACTGAATGTCAGTCGCACGCATTGTCTTTACCCTCAGTAGAGGGACGGTATGTTGGAAGAGTTCCAAGCTAGATACCGTGGCAAACTAGACGATAAAGGCTGGTAACATCGCTATTGAAGATACTACCAAAGAGGAAGTTTGGGTGTATATTGGTTCATAAGATGAACTAGGTTCCTGCCATTGTATGACAATGGAAGTGTGGCTTCGGCCCTGGAACCCTGGTCCCATCAGTGACCCAGACATATTCTGAGAAAGCATCACCTGATCATGGAGATGGTTGATCTCCAGGATGATCGAGGTTAGGAGAGTAGACTCAGAGGACAACACGGCGGATCCACACACGAAGGCCTTTTCCCAAAGAGAGACAATTTAGGGGATGGTTGAGTATGTGATACTGCAACCACTGCTACAGATGGCCCTAGTGCAAGTGGGAGATTGTTAGTTATATGTATGCCCTAGAGGCCATTACTGTACATTGGATGTATATTGTAGTGGATGCTGGGACATATATAGGTAGGACTTTCTTGCTCGACATGATAGTATGCTATCTGGTTGCACTTTATCTTAACATGTATACTTTCTGTCTCTCTGATTACATGTTGATAAAGCCCTTAGGATGTGTACTCGACTTCCAGGACTATGATGTAGATCATACTAGTGGGGCTTGGGTAGTCCATGAGTACATCCTTGAAATGTTCCTAGTCGAGGGAATATCGAGACGGGGCATCGATATTCCAGAGTAGACTAGCGCATATCTTCTCGACCCATGCGATGGGCGATGGATGATCCCATATCCATTGGTGTTTGATATCGAAGATGGTATGCGGGTGCTCAGTGGAGACTGGGTACACTGAACGGACTCGCCGAGAACTCCCAGATGGTATTATACCTTACGTCAGATGGCAGTTCTTTGGTGACACTGGTACAGCTTAGTCTATTGACCCGAGATCGTCATAGAGTCTTGTGTGTCTCCCACTGTGCTTTGATTTCCACCCTACCACGGCTCTACTGAGTTGTGCAAACAGGTGGTTTTTGGGTACAGTCCCGATTCACATGGAGGCAATGAGCGATAGGAGGGGATTCGTCTCTCCTGGTATTGGGGGTTGATGTTGCGCTATGCTCGACTGGCCATAACAGGAAATCCCTGGCCAGGGTTGCAGTGATATACTGGTAAGAGTTATCAGTAGTTTCACGAATATTATGGACTTCACGTCGGCATGACTTATCAAGCTACTGGGGTCTGACGTTTACCACCCCTAGGCAAGATATGCGACATATCAGACGAACAGACCGGACTGTACGGTAAGTGTTACTAGTTGGATTCACAGAAGTGTGAGCGGGCTTGCTCGTCGATCTTCTGATCGCTTAATACCCGGGTGGCCGTTATGTTTAGCAGACCGCTTGCGGCTTGTGGGTGTTTGATATGATCATCATCTGCTGCCGGCGTATTGACGAGTCTTTAGAGTCCTACACAGAGGTTTCCTAGCTCAAGCGAAACGAAATAGGAGCGCATATGAGATATGTGCGGGACCGAGAATAATGCATGTATGTGATACCGTATTTCATTCTCGCGATGAATGTGTCGAATGGTTGTATGTGATATAACCTAGTTATCGAATCAAGGATTTATTCGATAAGCCGATACATTGGATACTAGTCGGTTATATACGATATGACCGGATCGTTAAATCAAGTGTTGATTTAATGATTTAATGTATAATTATGTATTTGATATATTACTTTGCATTAACTAGTATTGGTTCACTTTAAATGGATTTTCTCACTTGAATTGTGCAAGTTGTATATGTGATATACTTTTGTGCACATGATTGTATCATGTTTGATGATACATGCTTATTTGGTTAAGTGTAAAGAATTAAACTATGGTTAAGTTAATGATTAGGGTTTTGTTTACTTAATTACTTATTCATTTATCTTATTCATTTATTCATTTTGGAAAATGAAAAGGATAAATGAATGGTTACTTGTTTTGTTTTTAGTTGAACTTTCTTGAAGTTTTGACTTTGTCTCCATTCTTGTCTTATACTTAACCCTAACCATTTAAACTAACCCTAATTCATTCTCTACACTTAACTAAGGTTAGAAGATGATAAGAATGAATTCTTTTTCATTTTTTCTTTAATACTTATCATATCTTCTTCTTCTTCTTCATCTTCTTCTTCCATGAAGAAAGCTAGTGGCCATCAATGGTAACTAGTGAAATCAAGTGAGAAATCCAATTCTAAAATCTACCCACTTCCTATTTCTTCATCCTCTACCTCTTGCCAAGTTGTATAGGGTGTTTCCTTCACAAGTTTTCATGGCTTGGTGAAGTTGGAGCTTGTTCTTGTGATGCCTCGACGTAGATCATCTTCGGCATCGCACCGACGATCAAGCCCGCCCATTCTTCGATGATGCCGATGCTAGAGTCATGGGTTCGATTTGGATAGTGGAGGGAGATCTTCGCGGAGCTTAGGAAGTGGTGGACCGGATCTACAAAGGTTATAGCCCCTTCCCTTTAGCTATATTTCCGTTTACTTGCTTGCTTCGCCTATACTTCTAGCCAACGATCCGTTTTAGGGTTTGTAGGCACTTGTAAAATTTGATTTGTGCATGTTTGATCACTTGTGAGACTCCATTAGAGTGCCTAGGAACCCCACAACTTGAACTTCATCTTCTTCTACTTCATTGAACCTTTCTAGATTTTGATAAAGTGATGAAATATTGTGAGAAAAATAAATCTAAAGAGAGCACATTTCCTACTTCATCATCCTCTACTATTAGCCATTTAGTTTAGGGTGTTTGCTTCACTAAACCCTAATTTAGTGAAGAGATAGCATGAACTTGAGTCTTCTCGACGTAGATCATTTTCGGCCTCGAAGACTTCGAGCAAGTTTGCATCTTTCACCTTGTGGATCTTCTCAAGAGTTCGGGAGATCATTACTCGCAGCGAAGGGACTTCTACACGGAGCATTTGAAGTGAAGGACCGGTCTACGAAGGTTGTATTCCGCATTCACTTAGTTGTAAAGAGTTTACATTGTTTGTATCGTATGATTCTCTAGTTAAACCTAAGCTTAGGGTTCCTTAAAGTGGAAAATTTTTAATTTGGCATGGAAGATGCCTCCCGAAACCTTGCTGCCGTGCTAAGGAACCCAGCAAACTCTGATCCACTTCGGCAAGAATCTGCATCGACGGAAAAATGGAGAACGCTGTGTTTATTTCATCCTTGGAGTCGCTACCAAAGACCAAGATCGGGATAGATGGTACGGGCTTATTGTTTTCTTTTGTTGGATGCACCGAGTAGAGAAGAAAGTATCGCTCTATGTTCACCACCGAAAACCGGGAAGACAAACGTCTTGCCTGTATTTGGGGGTAGATGCTATTTGGATTTATCGGTCCACCTCTCCAAAGAAGCCAAGTTGATTTATAGCACCGTGTATCGGAGGTTTGGACGGATGCAGCCGTTGTTGCAGACTTCGTCAGATTCCCCTTCGTTTGCATGAGGGGTTTTTGATTGTGGGGAAGCTCTTCCCTGCAGGCGCAAGTCCCTGCAGTTAATTACATTATCGCATCAAGATAACAACTTTCTCCTGCTCCAGATGTTCACTTCATATCGTGTGTGTTTATTTTATTTTTGGTTGCCCGTGGATTGTATACGGAGAATAATTTATGTTGTCGCCCGTGGGGCGTGGATTAGTCCAAATCCGTATATTCTTAGATTTGGGTATGGGTTGATTTTAAGGATCGTTAATCTCGATTGAGATTAAGATCAACTTAAATGTTTGTTAAGGATACGTTAGTCCGATCTTGAACTAAGATCTACTTAACGGGGGTTTAGGATCATTTTTGATCCAACAAAGGAGCATTTGGGGCTCTATCGTTTTAGTTTAGGGACGTTACGGTCCGTAGATCACCATTTTTTGGATGAGAGTTTAGTTTAAGGACGTTACGGTCCATAGCTTAGTTTAAGGACGTTGCAGTCCATAGCTAGTTTAAAAACGTTGCGGTCCATTATAGTTTAAGGATGTCTCGGTCCATTGGGGTGTGCTTGTCAATTTGAGAGTGCACCAAAGAGTTATTGGTTATCGGGACCCACCACCTCTCTGAAGACGCTGAAGAATTACAACGACATTTATCAGAGGTGTGAGGAGATGTACCATTGAACCAATGTCTTTTAGAAGATCAGTAGTCGTGTTTGGGACTAAGACCAATTTGGAAAATGGTGAGCACGTAGGCTCGGTTGATCTGAATTAGGGACTTTTGGTCAACTTGGACTCAACCCACTCAGTCTTTGAATAAAGTGTTAAACACTTGTTTGGGCTCAGTCCCTTTTCTGTACAAACAGTGCTAGGCATTGATATAGGTTCTGACGCTCACCCTTTACTTTCCCTTCTTTTTTTGTTTTTTATGGAGTGTTAAACACTGTTTATGACGCCCACGTGCGGAGAACGTGAGACGCTTGGCGCTGAGCGCCAACCACTGAGTGCTAGGCACTCCTTATTGAGCAACGTCCACGTGATGGACACGTGAGGCGCTGGGCGCTGAGTGACGACCATTGAGTGCTAGGAATTCTTTATTGAGCAATGCCCATATGAGGGACACGTGAGGCGCTGAGCGCCAACCATTAAGTGCTAAGCACTATTTATTGAGCAGCACCCACGTGAGGGACACGTGAGGCGCTTGGCGCTGAGTTTTCTTTATATGCCCTGTTCTGAAAAGTTCAATTCTATGTTCTTTTCTGGATCTTTGATACCCAAGAGCAAATTCATCCCCATGAGAACTAAATTCTCATTTGTGGGAGACTTATCTCATGGATCTCAAATCCATGAAAAGAACTATGTTCTTTTATAAGGGTTAAACCCTTGGATATGCAGATGAGATGCTCTGATCTCTATTTTTTATTTACCTTGAAGAAAGGTATTCTTCATTCTTCCTTCTTAAAGCTTTCTGCTTTGTTTTTCTCGAAGCTTATGGGGGGTCTCTTTGTTTCAGACTTGAAGTCTTGGGTCCTTTATATAGTGGAGGCAAATTTTTTGATTTAGTTAAAGAAATCTCTCGTTGAGAGATCTATAATTGATTTGGGGATTTTATCCACCGTTGGATCTTTGATCCATGGATTTCTGTTTTACAGAAGTTATCTTTCTTGTTTTTAACAAGATTGGGAAATATTTTCCCATACAAAGTTTATTCTGTAGCTTGGTGATTTTTAATCACCATTGGATTTTTTAATCCAATGGCACTCTGTTTTACAGAGAATAATCTTTCTCGTTCAGAAAGATTTGAGGAATATTTCCTTAACCGAATTTAATTCTGTATTTTGATAATTTATCATCCCTGTTGGATCTTTTATCCAATGGCAGAAACCTTTTAGTTATGGCGTCGGTGCCCTCCTACGAGGCACGTGAGGCGCTGCCTCAGAGATTTTAACTCTGGGCATTGGCGCCCTTGTATAAGGCACGTGAGGCGCTGCCTCAGAGTTTTTAACTCTTGGGGCTGGCTCCCTCGTGCAAGGCACGTGAGGCGCTGCCTCAGAGTTTTTAACTCTTGGCGGTGCCTTTCAAATTTCAACAGAGCTTTGCTCTTTTGTTAGTGAAAAAAATGCCCCCCACCATTGCGCTCACATGGCTCATACGTGAGTGCAGCGGTGACCGCCTTTCCACCGTTGGATCTTCTTGAAAGTTGGATCGACTTCCTGTGACTATAAGTGGGGCCTTTGGCCCTTAAGATGGCTGCTGTTCATCTTCTCTTGTTCTTATTTTTTCTGAGAATTTAATTCTCCTTTCAGAGCTTAGATCTCTGCCCAAAGAAATCTCTTCTAGAGTTAGAACTCTGCCCAAAAATTTGGTAAAGATTATAATCGAACCCCTTAACAGAGCTTTGCTCTTCTGAGATCGTAAATATTAAGATGTTTTTTAGGGTTTCTTTAACCCTTTAATTAGAACACTGTTCATCTTCTATGAAGAACTCTTAGAGTGTTTTTTGCAGATCTTAAAGATCTTGGATCTTACCCTGTTGAAAAGCTTTGCTTTTGAGGGTTCTGTTAGATTACCCCATCGTCTTTACAGAGCATAACTCTTTTAGAAACTTTTTCTTTGGGGAATTTTATTCCCTCTTAATTAGAGTTGACAGATATGAAATCTGTTTGTAGAGCACAGCTCTCGAGAGAGTTTAACTCCTTGGCCCAATGAGATTTCTCATTAAATGAGAATCCTCTTAGGATTCCATCCTTAATGAGTGACTGTCCATCAATGATGGGTTGTCACCTTGATTTTGTGGGCCTCCCTTTGTCCCTTTCCTCTGCATTGCAGTGCGGTACAATTTTTAAGTACCAAGTGTCAGAATTCAGAATATAGCGTTAACAACTAATCCATCGTCTCTTTTCGTGCAGGTACTATGACTTCCGATTCTTCTTTCCCTTTTGTACGTTCCGAGAGCGCCATTGCTAATGCGCCCCTGGATTAGGAAGTCTTCGCGCTTATTAAAGATCACGACCCAGAGCAGAAATCTCTTCATCTATGGAGGACATGGTATAATCAGATTATCCAGGGTCGGCGCAGTTTTTCTTATGCGGTACCCTCAGAGCCCATTTCAGCAATTCACTACGCCGACTCGCCTCAAGTGAATTACGTTGTAGAGGAGGTCAACTGGACCTCGGAGGGTCGCCTTCAGCCTTCTATGGCATCAATACCCGTACAGCCGCCGATGGCTTTGGATATTTTGGGGCGACGCATATATCAAGGCGAGTCGTGTCCTTGGGGACAAGTATACATGATAGGTTTGACTCCTCGACATTCATCTGGATAACTGCAGTGGGCTTGATATCCTGTCGGCCAAGAAGTCGCTGCTGCTGAGGCTCGGGCTGTATCCTGCAATTTACGCGTCTCTTTTTCAATATCCCGTGCCTCATGTATGGTGGGTCAAGGCTTTTCTGGAGCAATGGAACATCCCGACTCTCACCTTTCTTCTATCGGACCGGGAAGTTTCGATTTCCTTGGAGGAGTTTGCGGAAATTTCGGGCCTACCCGTCAAAGGGAAAATTATGAGGAGATACTTCCCCCTGATGAGTACATCTTTGCCACCAAATCAATGATAATGGGTCTCACCCCGGAAAATGCCGTTCAACATCGATTCCTGAACCTAATCAAGGTACTGAACATTTATGAGAGTCTATTTCTAGAGTCTGGGGGGCATGGAGTCAGCTTCACAGATTTCATCGCTTGCCTTTTTCCCCCAGAAGTCCTGTCAAAACAAGCCGCAAAATTTGTCAAGCTTGATGACCCATTTGGTTTCAGTATGGATAACCAGCCAACGGCGGAAGCAGATCAAAAAAATTTCTTTATTCCAGACATTCCGGTCGTCCTTTTTGCAGAACTTGCTGCTTCAGACATCGATGAAGAGGCGTTCTTTCTGGGGTTCATCGGCCTGTGGTTGAGCTGGTTTATGCTTCCGATGCACCCTCGCTACATGAGGCCGTCTATCTTTTATCCCGTCCACCGCATGGTTGCAGAGACGCGCGTGGCCGTTGGGATAGCGGGGCTGGCTCATCTATATCATGGTCTGAGCTTAGCGGCAGATACTACTCAGCCAGCGGTAAAACCTGTACATATTCCGTTGCACTATTTCACGTCGTGGATCGAGATGCATATGCTAGGTGCTTTCGGTGTTCATAAACGACCCCGTTTCTACGACAGTTACAATTTCCCTCGGGTCATGTATCTGGTTAACGCTTCTGCTTTAGACCCGTCGCAACGAGAGGCTCGGTGACTGGTCTTCCATCCGCGCATGGTTGGGGACAGCATGACCTTTGTCAACAGAGTCTTAACCAACGGCAAGGAATCCACCAAGGCAGTGCAACTGCTGCGTGATGCTTTCAAAGACGGGGCTCCCACGTTGAAGGCTCGGGAGATCCTGCACTTATATTCTGTTAGGCCGGGCTTTCTAGCGTTCAGGCAAAACACTTCGGCACTGTTCATGAGGTATAACCCACACCATTTCACTCAACAGTCGGGTTACAATCAGGGTGTCCCCCTCGAGGCCTTCCTATCCGAGCTGGTCGCTACGGAAGAGGGTAACCACAGCGCGTTGCACCATTTTATGCGACTAAATACGGGTTCTAACTTTCTCATCAGCGAACCGAGCTACGTGTCTAAAGCTTCGAACGCCTGCATGGTATGGTACCAGCATGCGACGGGTGCTGTTATCAGAGAAGAAAAGCGGATATTACTTTATCATAAGGATACTGTCCCAGCGAGTAACCCAGCAGTCCCTTTAAATCGACGAACCGCCGTTCGTCCCTCCTTAAGAGAAGTCACTACGGTTGTGGTCCCGCACGCCTTCCCTGAGAGGCCTCAACCTTGTGTTCCCGTAGATGCGGTAGCCGTGGCGTCTCTAAAGTCTGGCGCTGGTGCGGAAATCGGGACCCGCCGTCCGAAAATGCCTGTCAAGCGCAAGCTCTTGTCATCGGCCGCTGGCGTCCGTTCGCAGAAAAAGAAGAAGTCTCTCTTTTCCGCCGATGTCATATTTGTCCAAGAGCCACATGCTCCCTATAGCTAGGGTTTGTGCGAATACGGGACTAATGAGGGTTTATTCGACGCGCCTGTGGATGATACTAATCTACAAGCTGCTCTCGCGGCTTCAGAGTGAATGGCTCGCGAGGAAGAAGCGCTGATCACTATCGCGAAGTCAGGTATACTTCAGTTATGTTCTTCCGCGGCTATCTCTTTTCTTTTTATTATGCTTCTATTGATGCTTTCCTCTTCAACAGGTATTTCTGCCGAAGAGGCTCTCGCAGCTTCCCTTAAGACGTTCGAGGAGGAAGAGAGGCTCCGCGCTTTTTTGGGTCTTGGTATAAGTTGCTTCATTACACCCTTATTCTTTTTATTCATGCTCTGACCATCTCTTTTACTTTATTGCAGGGACTACCTCGACTCCAGTTATTCCAAGTGCAGTGCCGATCCCGAGTGGCGATGCAGCAAAACTTCTAGAGACAGCTACTGTGGCCACAGCTCTCCCAAATTCACCACGGGAGGCTTTACTGAAGCAACCGATGATGGACACCATAACGGCTCCGGAGGCCGAGCTCGGTTCGAACGACGACATCCCCTTGTCAGAGGTCTTGAGGAGGTCATCTCTCACTGCCCAGACCGAAAAAATGAAAGAAGCATGCGGTGAGGGAACGCGATGCCGTTTTTTCCGTAGGTGTAGGCTCAAGAAATATTCCGCTTGCTGAGACTCCGTTGGTGGATGTTCCCTCTGCTCTGTCTGCCACCCGTAGACAGGTTGGACGCGCAGCTCGAGAAGAAACTGAAAAGTTGTTCCAAGGTAACGTAACACCCAGTATTTTATTAGAACTTGGTCTTCGAATTCTGGCATACTCATTTTCCTTCACGCAGGGCCGAGTTTTAGCGACGGTTTGGCAGGTGGAACGTTTACGATTATAGAGCCCGAAGTGGCTGCTCTTTCTCGGGAATCTAGGACTGTCCAGACCGCTGATCTTTCTCCATGTGGCTCCTTAGTGTCGGAGGGCGTCGCAAGTGTTACGACGGCCCTCGTCAAGTCAGGGGACGAGGCTATGGGCGCAGAATCTATTCCTCCGAGAGAGGGTGAAGAAGCCGTTACACCTGGTGACGCCTCCGTCGCGGTTTTGGTCCATGACCTATCAGGTAGTCTTCGGGTCACTATTTTTTTAGCTTCTCAATCCTGTTCAGCCCTTTCTGATGATATTTTTCTTTTCTTGAGCATAGGTGTGGTGAACCCCGAGGCTACGCTGTCTGAAGAAGTATCACCGGTCGCTGCTCTAATGGTCGCTGTCCCCTCTCCTTCTCCTATGGCCTCTCAAATATTGGAAGGTATGGGTTTATGACTTATCGGTTTCACTGTGGGTACCATCCTCCTTGTATTGACAGTATACTGTCGCAACTCTGCAGGAGTCCTTTTCGACCAATTATATTAGGTGTTGAACCCACATTTCTCTTTCCAGTCGGAAGTCGTTCCACCTTCTGGTATTAGTTAGTATATTCTTCAACTGAAGTTCCTTCATTTCTTTTTACGAATAGACATATTGTTGCAAAGTTTTCTTCATATTGATCATAGTGTCACGGGTCGGAGGAGGAGACGAGAGAATAGCCGTGCCTCCGGTACTCCCCGTCATGTCGCCTGTCACAGCCAGTATAATAGACTCCTTCCCGCATGTGTTTTCTTTATCTCCCGAGTTGAAATTTGACCGTAATTCATTTTGCAGCAATTGCACCGGCTCCGACTCCTTTTGATTCTCGCATTCCAATGCCCACAGGGCCTTTCGCTAAACGCATATCTTCCAGGAGCGCCACAAATAGCCGACGAATGTTGAGCGAATTTATCGAAAATCTCGATGCCGAGGCCCTCAGTTCTGCTACGTATTTTGCCGTTGAAGTCAATCAAATGTTGGCGACACTCGTGAACTTCCATGATGAAGATCTCGTCTGCTCTTGGGTTGATTACTGCAGAAAGATCGAGGCTTGCCTACACGAGATTGAACTCAAGCGTCTCGCTCCTGAGGCGTTGGCTTCGAACTCCCAGCGGGCTTCGTGGGTTGAGCATAGTGTTCCTTTCATCCTCCATTTTGAACAAGAGGCGATCTTGAGACAAAATGAGCATGAGGTGGCTTCCAGCGAATCTGTCCGGTTGCGCGCCCAGGTTGAAGCGAATGTGGCGCAATTAAAAGCTATTTTTGACAACCTCCAGCAATGTATTTCGGATAGGTTAACGCTAAGGTGGGCACTTGAACTTACCGAGCGGGTCATGCAGGACTGCGAAGCTGCCATGCTAAACCAATGAAAATCTTTCGTCCTGTCTGCGGCAGCGAACTCAAATTGAAATGGAATTGGCCGCGGTGGCTGACCACGGGAAAGGATTGAGAAGAGCGCGTGAGCAGCTTGCTGATTTGTTAAAGACGCCTCCTCTTTAATAACCGTCTTTGTGCCTTTTTGTACCAACTGTAAACTTGTGATTTATGAGTAACATGTATTCATTTTTTATTCTTTTATGAAATGTATCTTGTATTCACTTGAATTCATGAATAAAAGACATATTTTATTTCATATTAGCATGTAACTCTGGTAAATGTAGCCCGTAGATAGTCCATCTTGATCTCCTTGTAAGGCAGCGATGGCTTAGGAAACAGGTTCAGATCTGCCGCCTAAGACTTTTCAACATTATGAGCCGTGAGAGTATCATAAATACTTTTCTCCCTACGAGTCGAGAGGATCCCATAGGTGTATTTTCTCCTTAGGGGTCATGAGGACTCCTAAGTGCATTTTCTCTTGAGAGTCGTAAGGATCTCACAAGAGAATTTTCCCCCCTTACAAGTCGAGAGGACTCGTAAGTGGTTTTTTCCCTCCTTGTCGATATTCGACTTTGAAGAGTGTGGCCCGTGGATAGTACACAATACTCCATCTTGGACTTACTTGCGGGGCCCCAATGCTTAGGAAACAGGTTGATATCCCCGTCGCCTAAGGCTTTTTCCCTACGAGTCGAGACAAGTCGAGAAGTTCTCGCTGGAACATTATTTTCCCTACGAGTCGAGACGAATCGAGAAGTTCTCGCAAGAATGTCCAAACGTCACAATTAACCTCTACTGATAGAAGTCTGTTAGGGTCTGTGGTACTAGGGTTTTTGTCCGCCGTACCGTCGTGTTAGCCGATGTATTCCCCGATATGCAATCTTGCTATTCGGATAGCCCCATGACTGTCGTGTCTCTGATCCCTTTGGGGGTTGGACAAGACGTCTTCAAGTAATCTCCCGGGTCATATTACCGTCGAAAGAGCAAGCGTTAGGGATTTTCCATGCCGCTTTTTACTTAAGGTTAGGCTCAATTTGGGAGCCCTGATGAGTCATAACCACTCCGCGCTGGTGTGGGATGATCTCCGATAGTCTTTGAGGTTTTATTTGAGTTGCCGTCATGACCCTGAAGCTAGGAATCTTCCTTTGCTTCATTTGTTGACATTGTGTCTGCAATATTGCGACGAATGTCGAGGTTGTCTCTAGGTTGTCAGTGAACCGTCGAGGCTTGGAACTAAGGACTTTGCCATGGCTCCATTGTTTTGACCCTTGGGTCGGTTGTTGGCATTGCGTCTGCATCCTGCTGGAGTGAGAAGGAACGTCGTTGTGATCTCTAGGCCGTGAGTGTTGCCGTCGAGACCCTAAAGCTAGGAATCTTCCTTCGCTTCATTTGTTTTCATTGTGTCTGCTATATTGCGAAAAATGTGGAGGTTTTCTCTAGGTTGTCAGTAAACCATCAAAGCTTGGAACTAGGGACTTTGCCATAGCTCCATTGTTTTGACCCTGGAGTCGGTTGTTGACGTTGCGTCTGCATCCTGCTGGAGTGAGAAGGAACGCCATTGTGATCTTTAGGTTGTGAATGTTGCCGTCAAGACCTGGCTCTTTTTCTGGTAGAGCCTGGTGGGAAAATGTGGTTCCCTTTTCGTTTGTGCCCATGGATTGTATATAGGGGTCGATGTGGACTCACCTGCAGGGCAGAAGTTTCATTCATTTTTTTTATTTCTTCCCACGATGCTCTATCATTTCAGCTTTTTATATCGCGAAAGTCGCGATTGCCCAATCATTTCGGTTTCTTTATCGCGGTGCCCAATCATTTCGGCTATTTTTTTCTTTTTTACTCGCTGCTTTTTATTGGGAGTTGCCCAAACATTTCGGTTGTTTCTATATGCATATATTTTTCTCGCCGATTTTTATTGCGAGTTGCCCCATCATTTAAGCTATTTATATGCATTTTTTTTACTACGGGTATGGAACTCGAGATCTGATACCAATCTTGGCATCAGCGTCGCTGCAACTGGAATACGGCCAGGAGTGAATCATCATTTGCCTTGAAATGACTTAGACTTTGATACCAATTTCGGCATCAGCATCGCTACGACTGGAATATTGCCAGGAGAGAATCATCATTTGCCTTCGTTGATTTGAACGAAGGTGGCTTAGCAAAAAGGGTTAGGATCCCGCCGACTAAGGCTTTTTGACTTCATGAGCCGTAAGGGTCTCATAATGGTATTTCTCCCTGCGAGTCGTGAGGATCTCGTAGGTGTATTTTCTCCTTAGGATTCGTAAGGATTCCTAAATGATATCTTCTCTTGTAAATCATAAGGATCTCACAAGAGTATTTTCTCCTTGCAAGTCGAGAGGACCTACAAGTGTTGTTCACCACATGAAGACATTCTTCGTCACTGGTGAGGCTTGGTGAGAGAACGTTTGTTTGTGCTCATAGATTGTATACAAGTGTTAATATTGAACCGCTTGTAGGGTAACTTGCGGAGTGTGATGGCTTAAGAACAGGTTTAGGTCTCTATATCTTAAGGCCTTTGAATCCTATGAGCCATGAGGGTCTCGTAGGGGGGAATTCTTCGTACGAGTCGTGAGGATCTCATAAGTGTAATTTCTCCTTAGGAATCGTGGGGATCCCTAAGTGTGTTGCTCTCTTGTGAGTCGTAAGGATCTCACGCAGGTGTCTTCTCCTCACAAGTTCAAGAATACCTTGCAGGTGTCTTTATTTTAACGAGAGTGTGCCCTTTCGGGTTTTCACAAACTCGCCGGTAGTCCTGCTATTTTTACTCACGGAGCCCTTTCAGCTTTTCATCCGTGCCCAATTCACTTGTGGACGTACCGTTTTTTTTTTGCCGTGGGAGCTTTGATTGCAACACAGATCCTAGAAAAAGATATCGCCATATTTGGGACGAAGAGTACTAATTTAGGGACATTTCGGTCTATTGTTAGTTTAGGGACATCTCGTTCCAAGCAGCTTCGAGGCGAAGTTTTGCCGAATACTACTTATAGGGTTTGGACTCAGGAAAACAACAAGATGACACGAGTGTCTTCATCTGTCATTAACCTGAGCCGTGACTCGTCAAGCGTAGTATTTCTTAAGGAACCGACCATTTATTGGCCGGAAGGGTCTTTCACCATGCAAATCCATGAGCAAGTAGGCCCCACCTTGGTAGACTTTGTCAATGATGTACGGACCCTCGTAGTTTGGCTCGAATTTCCCCGTTTGGCATGATTGGGGATCATAGGTCATTTAACAACTAGTACGAATTCTCCTTGGCAGAATGTTCTCGGCCTAGTCAGTCTTTCGTATGAGCGCGTCATCCTTGCTTTGTAAGCCTCCAGGTTTTGCTGCACCATGAGACGAGTTTCATCGAGGGCATCGAGCTCCTCAAGCCGAAGATGAGCATTTTGTTCATCTGTCAGCTCATATCGGACTGCCACTCGTAGAGAGTGTAGCTCTATTTCCAAGGGAAGTACCGTTTCCATGCCGAATACCAACGCGAATGGCGTTGTATTCGTGGCCGTTTTGAACGCGGTTCGATACGCCCAGAGAGCTTCACGCAGTCTCTCGTGCCAGTGTTTTCTGTTTCTGGACACCTTTTTTTTATGATCTTTGTTAAGGTCTTATTGAAAACCTCGGCTAGACCGTTAGCTCAGGGATTGTAGACTGAAGAATATCTCCAATCTATACTATGCTGCTGTGTGAAGCGGCTGATCTTATGGCTCCTATAGGCTGGCCCATTATCCGAGATGATTCATCGCGGAGTGCCGAAATGGTAGATGACCTGCGTCCTGAAGAAATGGAGGATGTTCTCCGTCTTCACCTCTCTTAGCGGTACTGCTTCTGCCCACTTAAAGAAGTAATCGGTTGTTGCCAATATAAACCGATGTTCGTTGGATGATGCTGGCTCGATGGGCCCGATTATATCGGTTCCCCACATTTCGAACGGCCAACTGGCTATCGTTGGGTGTAGCGGATTTGGATGCTGGTGGATGAAGTCCCCGTGAATCTGGCACGAGTGACACTGCTTCGCATATTCGAGGCAGTCATGAATCATCGTGGGCCAATAGTAACCCATTCTCTTGATCTTCAGCTTCATTTTTGGCCCCGCTTGATGGGTACCGCGGAGTCCGTCGTGAGTTTCTTGGACGACTCTCCTTGCTTCTTCCGGCCCCAGGCACCTTAGCAACAGACAGTCAAATGATCTCTTCTAAAGAGTATTATTGACGAACGCGAAAGATAGGGCTCGCTTCATGAGCTGATGTCTTGACGACGCGTCTTTGGGTGTTCGATGGGATTTGAAGTAGTCTATGAAGACTTTTCTCCAATCCTTAATCTTTTCTTCGTCTTTTATTTGGAAGGCCGCTTGTTTGGCCGCTTCCTTTTCTTCAGATGACTCCGGAGATATTTCTGCCAGCGCGAGAATCCGGCGGCTTTGCACAATGATCCTTACATCATCGAGGTTTTCGTCGGCCAGTTCTTTAGCGAGCTTGGCTAACGTATCCGCTTTGCTATTTTCCATATGCAGTATGCTTTCTAGGATTTAGGAGGGAATTTGTGTCAGCAATTGCTGCACTCTTTCACCATATTTTACCAACTCTGGCTTGCATGTTTGATAATTGCCATTTACTTAGCTAACGACCAGCTGGGAGTCTCCATATATGAGAAGGTTTTCGATTCCCATGTCAACAAAAATCTCAAGAGCTGCTATCAAAGCTTCATATTCCGTTTCGTTGTTTGTCCTTGGCTCTGTTAAGGAAAGGGAAAAACGCATTATCCCTCCTTACGGAGTCACGAAGATAAGGCCCATCCCAGCTTTAATTATAGGGGTGTTTTGCTTTCGCTTTTTCATGGAAGATGCTCCATCGAAGTAGAGTTCCCATCTGGCATTATTTCCTTCTTCCTCCCTGTCGATTGCATCGAACGCGTGTTCATCTGGCAATTTGCAATTTAAGGGGAAGTCGGCTGGTATTTGATGTTCAGCGAGGAAGTCAGCGATGGCCTGGCCCTTTATTGCCTTGAGGGGTCGATATGTTATCGAAAACTCCATCAAGAGGAGGGCCTATTTGGCAAGCCTTCCCGTTAGTATGGCTCTTGAAATTAAATACTTGAGAGGATCCACCTTTGATATGAGATAGACCTCATGTGCCAAGGCGTAGTTCCTGAGCTTCGTTGTCGTGAAGATCGGTGCCAGGCAATAGTTTTCAATGGGGGAGTAATTGTTTTCTGCCCCCAGGAGAACTCGACTCAAATAATAGAGAGCTCTCTCTCTTTCCCGTGGTTGTTCTCATGTGCCCATAGCGCATCTAGAGAACCTTCAAGAGCTGTTGTATACAGGATTAAGGGTTTTCCCTTGACCGGAGCGGTCAGTACTGGTGGATTCGGCATATATTGCTCGATTTCGTCCAGTGCACTTTGGCATTTACGATCCCACACAAACGGAGTCCCCTTCTACATTAAATGGCCGTAGGGGCGGCATTTGCCAGAGAGGTTACCTATGAACCGTCGGACATACGCGAGCTTTCCTTGGAGCGCCCGCAGTTGCTTGAGAGTTCTTAGCGAAGGCATTTCCATAATCGACTTGATCTTTGATGGGTCTATTTCGATGCCTCGATGTCGTACGATGAATCCCAGGAATTTGCCTGAGGAGACTCCAAACGCGCATTTCAGAGGGTTCATCTTCAAATTATATTTCCGAAGATGCTGGAACACTATCTTCAAATGCTCTCAGTGCTCCTCATACGATTTGCCTTTCACCACAAGGTCGTCAATATAACATTCGACAATCTCGTGTATAAGGTCATCAAAGATCTTTGGCATGGCCCTCTGGTAGGTAGCGCCTGCATTCTTCAAACCGAAGAGCATCACCTTATAGCAGAATATGCCTAGCGGGGTTCGGAAGGCGGTATGCTTTTGGTCTTCAGGGTGCATCTTTATTTAATTATACCATGAAGATCCATCCATGGAGGAGAAGACCTCATGAGTAGACGTGTTATCGATCATCGGCTCGGTAACCGGTACTGGAAAGTCATCCTTCGGGCAAGCTTTATTGAGATCCCGAAAGTCCACGCAAATGCGTACCGTCCCATTTTTCTTCATCACTGGGAAAATGTTGGTGATCCAGTCAGGATATTGAACTTCTTAGATGAAGCCGGAGTCGATTAGTTTCTTGACTTCAGCATTGATGCTCATCTCGAGTTCGAGCCGCATTCTTCTTGGCGCCTGTTTGACTAGTTTAACAACCGGCGATATCGCCAGTTTATGCACCGGTATTTCTGGATCTAATCCCGGAATCTCGGAATAATTCCATGCGAAGAAGTCTCTATACTGCGTAAACACGTATTTTAGTGTAGCCACCTGCTCTTTAGTCAGCGGCTCACTGACGAAAGTTGGTCCTGGTTCATTTGTCGTCCCCAAGTCGATTTTCGTCAAATTTTCTGTTGTGGTGTGTATCCCGTCTTCCAGCTCTTTTGGTGCCGGTGGAAATTTTGAGATCGCCTCATCCGCATCTTCATTTGCAAAGCACTAGGAGAGGTCATCCACATTTCATGTCCTCCCGTCTTTGAGAATGTTATCATGTGGCGGGTACGAGCTCGTTTCCAAGCTCGATGTTGATCTGGACTTACCCTCGCAGTGTAGGTTGCTTTTGGCTCGTGCTTTCATGGTGGGGCTACCCTCTAACTGTCGAACAGAGCAAACCTGTCTTGCTGATACTGGTCTTCCACCCAGTCTTTGAAGGTGAAGCAATCTTCAAGAGGATGTCATATTGCTCGGTGGTATGAGCAATAATCCGGATGATGGACCTCGTTTATTTGCTCAGGGTGCCGAGACTCCGGGAGCATCATCATTTGATGCTTCATGGCAAGGTTAAATATTATCCTTGTCTTGTATTGAGGGAACGAGTACTCCCGACCCATTTTCTTTATAAAAGACGGGTTCCAGCTGACTTTTTCTCGATCGCATAGCTTCTTGAATCCGCTTCGCTGTTTTTGAACGTTGTTCCCGTTCTTTACCTTATTGATGCTTCTACGTCGGGCTTTCTTCTTGCCACGAGATCGCACAGCGAGCTGAGGGTGAAGGGCGTCGACGTCCTCCATAGCCTGATGAATGATACGTTGCGTCCTGGCTTTTTTGTAAATGGCCATTTCGCGGCTTTGGTCATCCCGAACCTTTTGACATGCTTCTCTTATTAGCTTGTTAATCTGTTCTTCGAATGACGCGCTTAGTATTTTCACGGTGGGATCTCGCTCTGGTTCGATGTCAGCGCTATCTGGAAATGCATTCGCTTCTCCACTGGAGTTATTTATGACATGGCAACCATGGAATCGCTCCCGTTTCTTGGACCGAACGTATCCAAGCCCCGTCGTCTCCATCCTTCCGTTGGGCATTTTTTGCTGAGTCCCGGGAATGTCCCAAATCTTGTTGTAGAACCGGGCTTGTCGAGTGGACTGTTTGAAGGGTACGCCTTGGTATCTTAACAGCCTTTTCAATCCCTCTGCGTAATATCTGGGAAGACGGATTGGTTGGAGCCTATCAAACGCAAAATCGGTACCATGCCAGACTTCTTTTTGTACCTTAGTCTCCGTAGATTGGTAGAAGAGGATCGCTTTTTCGCCTTTTAGCCTAGGAGGAACGCAGAAGGTCTACAGCTCTTGCACGCCGTACGTATCGAATGCATCGAGTTCTCTGTATTGGTGCTGCAGAACCATGGTGATTCGTAAGCTCTGATCAGCTCCATTGAAGGTTTGTATTGATGGACATACAGAGAATACTGTGTTGACTTCATCTTCAGAGTCGCTGCCAAAGACCAAAATAAGCGTAGATGGTCCCGGCCCGCTGCCTTGGGCTTGCCCCGAGAAGACCATCTCTTCATCATCTTCGGTATCGCTCCCAATGATCGAGATGATGGTGACGGCTTTTTGTTTATTCTTCGGTTTACGACATCTTTCTGTGTCTTCGAAGTCAGGTAGGAAGTACTTAGAGTCTTCATACTTGCGGACTTCATTTATGGAGAATGGGTTTAGTTCCCCTGTAACTGTGTACTCGAGGCCGTCTTTGAAGTACTTCTTATACTGATGTTATGTAGAAGGAATGATGTTTTACTCGTGTAACCAAGGCCGGCTGAGCAAAGCTTTGTAGCAAGTATTGGCGTCGATGACGTGAAACTTGATGTCAATGACGAGCGCCCCGAAGCGTAATGTCAGTATTACGGATCCAAGCATCCATCATACTGCGAGTCGAACCCAGAGATAGTAATTTTGTCCTGGGCCAGGTGCTGAACGTTCATGCAAATCTCCTTCAACACTCTCACATTGAGAAGGTTGACGGAGGACCCGTTGTCAACCAGGATCTTTCCTATCTTGATGTCATGGCAGTACCCGGTGACATATAATGGATGGTTGTGCTCGCACGTTCCGAAGAGGAGATCCTCATCGCCGAATGTGATGTCAGCTGTATGAACCTCTTCCAGCTTGCCCTTCATCTTTTCTTCCGCAAAGAAAACTTGGAACTGATCAGGCTCTTGCAGTGCCTTGATTAGAGAATCCCGTGCCTCTTTGGACAGAAGGAGATCATCCAATACGCTCTGTTGCGAGGGTATCTTCCTCAGGTGTGCCAGGACATTATAATCCACCTTGTTTTTCTTAGGCGGGGCCTTAGCTGTGAGCTCTTCGACGACTCTATCATCGAGGGAAATCTACTCAGGGGCTTTTTTCCTTCCCCTTGTCTCTCTTATCCGAACCTTTGTTTGATGGTCCGAGATTCTTTTCAGGCAACTTACGGTTACGCTGCTGAATGTTCTCGCATTTCTTCACCTCTTCTTCTTTTCTAGAGGTGGATTCCTTGAAGAGAGGTCGGAGGGCTATTTCTTCATCAGAATCGCTCCCGGCGGTATGAACTTGAGATTTCCCTTTTGTTGAAATGGCATCAACCATATGACAGTTGCCGGCTGTTCCTTTTTGCTCATATGTTGTGATTCTCTGTTCCCGACGGGCTTTGCACTTCATTCGCTTGAAGTGTTATCGGTGAGCAATGTATCCCTGCCACCACTTCTTGAAGGCATTGCACTCTTCGGTAGGGTGTATGACCCTCCGATGGTATAAACAGTATTTCGGATGTACATCCGCTTCGTCAAGACACGTACTCCCGGGAGTATTTCCTTCGAAAGGTGGCATCTTCATTCCTATTGACAGGGCTTTGGCGAACCGTTTTCCCGTCTTAAACCTGCTTTTGTCTGCCACCGGCATGCTTCTATCTGATTGGAGTACTTTATGACTCTCCCTCGCTGCAGCTTCTTCATCCTGACGCCGACGCTTAGCCTTTTCGTATATGACCGTGTCACGCTCTCGGTCAGCTTTGCTCTTTTGAAGGGCTTCGTGTAGCAACCGGTCAATCAAGTCGTCTGACAGCTCCAGGGATTTTTGCACCGATCTTGCCCCTAGTTCCTCCTTATTGCTTTCCAATGCCGAGGGAGCTTCTTCGTCTCTCAACAACAGGTAGAAGACCATGTGGCAACTCACTACATACTCCTCAGGTTCTTCTGATGAGTCATTCCCTTTATCATTGTCATTGTCTCCGTTCTCAAGAATATGCTTGAGGAACTCTTCAAGTGTGACTGGGATCCGCGCCTTTTGGTTGTACTCTTTCAGTGCGTCAATGTACTTTTGCAGATCCGTGCGTTTGTTGTTAGGATGCGCGGGCTTCTTGGTCTTCTTCTTTCCTTTCGAAGACTTTGAAGACTTTACCTGGGAGTTTTGCCCATTGTTACCGGCGTTCAGTGCCGAGCGTGGTTTAAGCATCCCCTCAATGATCTCGGGCTTAAGCGGGCTTTTCTATCTGATTGTCGGGCATGCTTGAAGATCTTTCAGCATTCTTTTAGTTTTAGCCGAAAGGACAATTTTCCACAGAGCTTCTTCTATAAATGAGCATGATGCCCCCAGCGTGTCCAACTTTTTAGGAGTATGCTGCTGAGGTGGGTTTACCTTCCAATTTTCGGACAGAGCGAATTTACCTTGTTGGTACTGGTCCTCGACCCAGTTTTTTGAAGACGTAGCAATCTTCAATTGGGTGACCCATTACTCTATAGTAGGGACAGTAGTTAGGACTGTTGACGTCACCGGGCTACAGCGGGCGTCTTGGATCCGACAGAGTGATGAGCCTGTTGCGCACTGCCAGTTCGAACAGTCTCCTCGTTTTATCCCGGGAAAACGAGTAAAGACGTCTCAACTTCTCTTCGAGAGATCTTGGTTTGTTGCTTTGGCAAGCAACCGGCTTTGGGTCACTCGGTTGTTGTTGAGCGTTGGCAACGAAGGTCGCTTTCCCTTTTCTCTTTTCATTCCGGAGATCCGTTTTTTAAGAAGACGGCCTATGGCCCATCTGGTCCATTTGGGCTAGCTTGTCGATCAAGGCCTGAAAGGTGGTCGGCTTGAAGAACATCATAAATTGGGATATAGTTTTCTAAGAATCAAGGATCCCCACGAACATACCCATAGCAGGAGCTTCTTCTATGCGTTATTCGCATTTTGACCATAGGTTCCGCCATCGAATTGCATATTGAACCCAGGTTTCTCCCGGCATCACCCTGGCATTGATTAATGCAGTGATCGGGGTGTGCTCGCTTGCGCTTGCGAAACGCTACATGAACAGTAGCTCCATTTCTGTAAATGTTTTGATGGAGTCATTGGGAAGCTCAGAGTACCATTCAAATGCTGTCTCCGCCAAGCTGCCGATGAATTGGCGAAGCAACAGTTTATCGTCGCTTCCAGTATTGCCACATAGAGTTCTGAACTGAATGACGTGCTGATGGGGATTTCCTGTCCCCTTATACACGTGGAATTTAGGGATCGTATATCCCGGCGGATACTTTATTTGATCGTACCATCCTGGATAAGGTCGCCCAGTTCTGACGACTTGGACAGCCGCTTCGCTTTCCTGATGAGCTCATATTTTTTGAGCTGTGTAGTCGTCAAGGGCAGCCTTAGAGATCGTTTCTTTCTTGGCTGCTGAGAAAGCCGGTAGAGGATTTGACATTTCTCCTCTGTCGTCTTCGGAGGGTCTTTAGCTGGAGGTTCCGGCTGGATCATCATCCCAACCATGTCTTGAAACAGAAGCGTCATCTGCTTTATATTAGCGGTCTGTTCCGCGGCCACTTTATCCTTTTTTTTCTAGCATCCTCCGCAGGAACTCGGTGTCGGTTTCCTGCTCTCGACGCTATTCAGACGATGCTTCCGGGCTTTCTTTTTGCCCAGTGAGTGCTGACATCTTCATTAGCATCTCTTGGAGCTTCTGCTGCTGCTCTTGAGCTTTTGTCACAGACCGTGTTAGTGGTTGATGACCCATGGAAGTACGGATTTCCTCTTTCCTGGAAGCCATGTACACCGTGTGTAATACCATGCCCCCAAACTTGGGGCGTTTGGGTCCACTGCCTTTGATATTTGATGCCGGTGGTGGGAGATTCTCAGGCCTTCTCTTTTTGTGGGGGTCCAAAGTCGAAGGATCTATTATAACAGGCGCCTGAGAAGGCCCTCACTGCATGCTAGAGGGATGACTTCCCTCTTGTCGAACCTTCATTTTCTCCGGTCGACGAGAATGGTCCTTGTTGATCACAGAATCCTGAACTTTCCGCCAGACTCTGTGGGAGGACAGCCGCTGAGGGGGCTGTTCTGGATTCGCATGTACCGTTTTTTCAACATGTGTAGGCGATTCTTCAGTACAGTGGTTGGAGAGTTCTTCGCACCCTCCTGAGTGGATCAAAGTTGTTCCCAGTTGGAACAGCAGCATCAAATTTCACCATTGGAGCTGGTGGGGTAAGTCCAGAGGGGGAGTTTCCCCCAGCTCTTCTCACCGGGTGCCAGTAGCGACGTCGAGCATGTCGTGCAGATGGGATTTCCTCCATTATGGGGATGGCATCGTCATGCCCCCTGCTCTGATGAAGGGCTACAACTGGTGTCAGCCTGTCAAAGACTAACGTCCGTTGGGAGGGGACGGTCAATCTTTCAAAGGCCGACTTTCTGGTAAGGGAAGCATTTTTGACGACTTCACCCGTAGCAGGAGTTGGAACGGCCAGTCTTGCGAAGACCGATCCTTTAGCAGGAGAAACCTTTTTGACGACTTCATCTGCCGGAACTGGAATGGCTATCCTCTTCGGGATAACCCTTTCAGGTATTACGAGACTCTTTGCAGGCCCACTGGAGCTTTGGCTCAATCTGTTAAAGACTGGGGTAGTATACTTGGATGACCCGTTGAGAGGGGCCGTGGTGGTTGCAAGCCGATCGAAGACCGACTTCTTCGTAGCTTCCTGTGATGGCACCGGAGCGCTGAAGCTTGCTGGTGGGATCATGGTCCCAAAGAACAATCCAGTGGTGGCCTGAGTCACCTGCTCTATGTTCATATCATAATATTGCATTTTATATTCCCCAGTCTTATGCGTTTTATAAATAAACAGGTGCTTTTGACGCATGTCTGCCACATATTACAGGTTACAGGTTATTTGGAGAGAAAACAGTGAAAAAGACAAAAGTTGATACAAAAGAGGAACTTTTGACCAACAAGTAGAAAGATCCTAGTCAAGCCTAGATAAAGAACAGTTCACAATTGTACAAGGCAACGCAGGATCAAAAAAATGTCAAATTGAACAGTTAAAAGACCACTATAAGTTTCACTGAAGATCTGGAGAAGACCCAGAATCCCAATCGATAAAAGAACCACATAAATGAGAAGCCCAAACAGCAGAGAAGATACCCTGGAAAAAACACACAGTGTTCTCACTAAAGGGCCGCGGAACCGCGGCCCTACCCCCACCAATGCCGCGGTTCCACGGCCGTCTAGAGCGCGTGTCGGTGCAGAATTTACCTGGTGGTGCGTCGGTGCGTCGGTTGGGATTTTTAGGGGGTATTTTTGTAATCTCACATGTGCGAGTCCTGTAACCCTAATTTCCCTATTTCCTTATAAATATGTAATCAAAATACTGTAATAGGGATGCCTCTTTTCAATTAATAAAAATTCAGATTCTTTTGAGGATTGAAGAGCATCATTTCTTGTAAGTTAATTTAATTTTCTGCCTTAGTTTAAAATTAATTTCTTGCCCTAGCTTTCTAATTTAATTCTTGCCTTAGATAAATCCTTCCATTGCCCTAGTTTAATCTAGTGTAATCTTTCTTAAACTGCAGTAGGTAAGTGATTTTAAAATGTTATTTTTAATAGATCCCTTAATGAGCGAGTAATTTCCTCGCTTGTTAGGGTTAGGAATAAGGGAGGGATTGAGAGATGAATATCTCTCATCTCTTTCAAGCCCATTAATTTGTAATAGCTAGAACTTCATGCACGCATGCATGATCCACTCCCTACGGCACCCTACCCACGAGGCAACGGTGAAACCGTAGTATAAAGAACCGGACATGCATGACTTCCATGAAGGTTAGAACAATTAGTAGGAAAGGACGGAAAAGGATCTAGAGGAAGAAAACTTCGTTTCTTCCCAATCATCCTAATCCACTTTACTAATAATTGTTATAACTTCTAAAAAGATTTAATCGAGGGCATTGAAAGAGGTGTTAATATTAATCTTATCAAACTCACCTTAGACCTAATCCTAGCAAGTCTCTTGATCATCGTACAACTTAGTTTTTTTTTAGATTCAATCAAAAGACCAAACAACCATTGGAATCAGCTCGTAAGAACACTTAGGAAAATTACACATCCCTGTGGACCGACCCGTATTCACCGGCTAGCTGCAAAGCGACGCCGTTTCTGATTGCGGTAAAATATTTTTGGTGATCGTAAAATCTCTTTCAATCAAATGGCGCCGTTGCCGGGGATGGCGTAAAATTTCCTTTTTGTAATTTCGGGTTGATATAAATTTTAAAAATCATAAAAATCTGAAAATAGAAAAAGTATAAAAATATTTTATCAATTTTTATCTGTTTGAAGGGTTTTATTGTTTGAATCTTGCAGGAACAGCGAAGAATCCCGGATCTGGAAATTTACAGAGGGCAAAACAGAAAAGGGTATATCAGAACAGAGGGCAAACTCGACAACAGAATAGCACAATTTTTACAGAGCCCTGATCCCACTACTCCGCCGCCCTTCCGCGGCATAAGTGCGCCCCAAACCGCGGTTCCGCCGCGTGGCTGCCACGTAAGCTCCTCAAATTTGCATGGTTTGTTTTCTCCTTCTCCCCTCTGCAACCTACAATATATCTTATTGCGAAATTTTCTGCTGGATTTCTTTGCGCTAAAAAACTTCTTCCCCCTTCTAAATAACAGATTTTCTGCAGATTTCTTTGCGCCGCGCTAAAAATAATTGATTGCAAGTGAATTTACTGTTTTGCATACATTAATCGGACTTTAAGGGGCTATTGACCAAACTCAGATTGGGTGGGGATTTCATCACCCTTCCCAGGACCCCAGAAAGCACTTAAGGCATTTGCATTGACCACTTTTAATTAAAAAATACTAGACTCAGCCCTAAGGACTTCGAGCTCAATAGGACAGAGGACTAGACATAGGAATCGACCGTTTATCCTAACTGACTTTGCGGTGTCTAGGCAAGTGTGTCAAGGCAAGTAGTTACTTAATTAGGACCGCTACTTGTAGCGGGGAGCCTCCCACTTACCTGGCACTTACCTGGCCGCAATTGGCGGTAAAGAGGCGGTTTGAGGTCCTATTTCTAATCCTAGTTAGGAGCTGTCTAGCTGACCTAGGTGACCCTAGATCTAGGCCTGATTGTGCATGTGTGGTTGATCGCAATTGTGTCACAAGTCTCTTTCCAAAAATCTTTTGCAAAAAAATTTCACATAAAAAAAATAAACTTTTCAAAACTTGCAACTTGTCGCTAACGAAATCTTGCAACTCACTTTCACCACTTCCTCTCATTGACGTTATCTTACCTCCACATTCTGTCTTTCATTTTTTTTTTTGACTACACTACCCTTTTAGTGTATGTCACTTTGGACTAAGGACACTAACACCCGATTAGTCCGTGTTTCGTTGGTACCGACCGACGAACCCTTCGACACCGAAGTCGAAATTCCGTCCACTTTCTTACCTCCACCTTCAAATTCTTTTTTTGAAGGCATGTCGGGATACAATCCCAACGATACCTTACCGACGGGAATGATTCCACATCCGTTAGGTGCGAATAACCCGAATCAACCGCCTGTTGAAGCGCCCGCACGAGTTGCGCTCTAGGATCTCTTCTACCCTGTCCGCACTTCTTTACCTACCTGTCTTTCACCCCCACCGGCAAATGGGGACAATTTTGAAATAAAACCACATTTCATCAATATGCTGCCAAAATTTCATGGTTTGGAATCAGAAGATGCGTATATTTTTATTAATAAATTCCAAAACGTTTGCGCCATGATGAAAACGACCCAATTAAGTGATGACGCTATAAGGCTAAGGGTCATTCCTTTCACCTTATGTGACCTAGCCGAGAAGTGGCTATACAGCACAGCATCACATTCCATTAAAAATTGGGACGAGTTTGTGAAAGCTTTTCTTAAGAAATTCTGTCCTCATCACAAAACTGCTAGAATCCGCAATGAGATTATACAATTTTCACAGCTTCCTTCCGAACCATTTTGTAAGTGTTTTGAGAGATTTAAAGACCTACTCGTTCAATGCCCTCATCATGGGATCAAAAGTTGGCAACTTTGCCAAACATTATACGAGGGATTGAACTCGGCAACAAAGCAGTTTCTAGAAACCATCTGTCAAGGTCACTTTCTCTCCAAATCTAGTGAGGAAGCGTGGCAGTTTCTTGAGGATCTTAGTGAACAAACAATTCAGTGGGAGAGCTCCAAGACCACATCATCTTCTTCTAGTGGTCAATCTAGGGCAGGCATACATCAAGTAGAGATATCATTGCTATGAAGGCCGAGATGGCCGCTCTTACGAAAAAGCTAGAAGCGATTGAGACCAAAATCTCGTCGCCTTCTCCTGCCCCTATTATGCCTCCACGAACTGTGTGTGCTTGTTGTTCGGCTTCATCACACTTAACCGAAGAGTGTCCTTACAATGCATCTACTCAAGGACATGATCAAGTCAATGCTGCCTTTCAGCAACGACAAAGAAACGATCCATACTCTTCTACATATAATCCGGGTTGGGGGAGTCACCTAAATTTCGCTTGGAACCAAAATCAACAATTCCAAGGAAATAACAATTTTCAAGGGCCTCCTCCACAACAACAAGCACCTCCACAAACTCAATTTCAACAGCAACCTTACCCTAATCAGGTGAACAATTTTGTGCCTAACACTTCTTACCCGCCAAACAATTTTGTTCAACCTAATAATGACAAGGTTAGCTCGCTCGAAAGAAGTCTAGATGCGTTCCTAAAGCAATCTTTACAGTCTACAGCAAGACTAGAGACTTCTATTCAATCTTTGGTGCAAAACAGTGCCTCACACGATCAAAGCATCAAATCTATTGAGGCACAAATTGCACAACTCAATGCAGCATTGAGCGAGCGAGAAAAAGGAAAGCTCCCATCTCAACCACTGCCCAATCCCGGTCACGCACATGCTGCAAATCAACAGCAGAATCATAACGTAAATGCTGTGACCACGTTGAGATAGGGAAAAGTGTTGCAAAACAATGTGGGTATTCACAATGACTCACCTGCCGGTGGCCCTTCTCTTCTTCACCTTCTTCTTCTTCGTTAAAGCCTATTCTCCATCATTCACACAGCTCTACCTCTTCTAGCTCGAACGGACCCACTTCTCACAACACGAACACATTTACACGGGGTTCCGTTCCAACTCAACAATCTGATCCGCAAAAATTGGACATAACAACCTTTCAAAATGTTCCTTTTCCAAATCGGTTGAGATCCAATAAACCAACTCCACAGATGGAGAAGATTGTAGAGTTGTTCAAGCAGGTCAGCATAAATATCCCTCTTTTGGATGCAATCCAACAAGTTCCTTCATATACAAAAATCTTAAAAGACTTATGCACCAATAAAGAGGAAGACACAAGTACCAAAGAAAGTTTTTGTGGCTAGTGCTATTAGTGATGCTATTGTAAACTCTTTGCCCCCAAAGAAAAAGGACCCCGGTTGTCCTACTATTTCGATAACAATTAGGGACAAAAACATCAATAGAGCACTATTAGATCTTGGTGCTAGTGTCAATTTGCTACCTTATTCTGTGTACGAGCAATTAGGCGTTGGAGAGCTTAAGCCCACTCACTGCACTCTCCAAATGGCCGATCGATCAATCACCCATCCTAGGGGAGAGTTGGAGGATGTGTTAATTAGAGTTGGGGATTTCATTTTTCCCGTGGACTTTATTGTTATGGATACACAACCTGTCGCTAACCCCCGGAGTCAAATTCCGGTGATACTTGGTCGACCATTCCTGGCGACTTCTAACGCAGTGATCAATTGTCGTAACTGTTCAATGAATCTATCTTTTGGCAATATGACAATTGAACTCAACATCTTTAAGTTGGGAAATCAGCCTGCTGAGCCTAATGCTAGCGTACTTGATGTTTGCTCGATCAATGAGATCGCGGAGGAGGACTGTGAGTTCGAAAATTTCATGTTCGATCACAGCAGTGTTGACACCACTAGTGCGTTCCTCCTAGAATCCGACACAGCTTTCACTACGGACAACAATTATGAGTGTTTCACCTTTGTAGACGATGTTGAAGACTCACCACCCGAGCTTGAGTCTTTTGCTTTTTCGGATGTGTTAGTTGAACCATCCGACACGGTTGCGTACACTCGATTCGAACCTTTGATGGAATCCTTCGAGTTTGAAACAGTTACCCCATTGCTACCATCTATTGTTTCACCTCCTAAACTCGAACTAAAGCTTTTGCCATCGCACCTAAAATATGCTTATCTAGGTGATAATGAGACCTTACCCGTTATCATATCGGCCTCTCTAGCTCTTGAGCAAAAGAAGTCCCTTTTAATGGTCTTAGAAAATAATCGGCAAGTTTTTGGCTGGTCTATGGCGGACATCAAGGGGATTAGTCCTCTCATTGTTGAACATCATATACACTTGATGGATGATGCCAAGCCGGCAAGGGATCCACAAAGACGCCTCAACCCCATTATGAAAGAGGCTGTTAAGAAGGAGATTGTTAAATGTCTTGATAGTGGTATCATTTACCCTATCTCGGATAGCCAATGGGTCAACCCCATTCATGTTGTGCTAAAGAAATCGGGCATCACGGTCATTACCAATGAGGCAAATGAGTTAATTCCCACTCGCACCCAAACGGGGTGGCGAGTTTGTATCGACTATAGAAAACTCAATGCGCGACAAGAAAGGACCACTTTCCTTTACCATTCATTGACCAAATGCTAGAACGATTGGCGGGGCACGAGTTTTACTGCTTTTTAGATGGCTATTCCGGTTATAACCAAGTCTCCATAGCCAAAGAGGATCAAGACAAAACCATATTTACTTGTCCCTTTGGCACATTTGCTTATCGTCGCATGCCCTTTGGGTTATGCAATGCTCCCGCTACATTTCAGCGGTGTATGATGGGGATCTTTTCAGATATGGTAGAAAAGTTCTTGGAGATCTTTACGGATGATTTCTCCATTTTTGGTGACTCCTTCGACGAGTGTTTACGACATCTTGACGCTGTTCTTACCCGCTGTAGGGATAAGAACCTAATTTTGAATTGGGAGAAGTGCCATTTTATGGTACGAGAGGGCATTGTCTTAGGACATGTCATCTCGCAAAACGGCATAGAGGTTGATAGAGCCAAACTTGAAGTCATCTCTAATCTTCCTCCTCCTAAATGCGTTAAAGACATCCGAGCTTTCCTTGGCCATGCCGGATTTTATAGACGGTTCATCAAGGACTTTAGCAAGATTGCTAGACCCTTGACTCTCTTATTGGCCAAGGACACAACATTTGATTTCGACTCAACTTACATGGAAGCAATCGAGTCTTTAAAACACTCTCTCATTTCTGCGCCCATTCTTTCATCTCCAGACTGGACGGCGACGCATCAGATTTCGCCATTGGTGCTGTTCTTAGACAGCATATTAACACGATGCCGCACGTGATTTATTACGCTAGCCGTACATTAAATGAGGCTCAACTAAACTACACAACAACAGAAAAAGAGTTTTTAGCAGTTGTGTTTGCACTTGAAAAATTTCGGCCTCATTTAATCGGCTCTCCAGTCATTGTATATACAGATCATTCAGCTCTGCGCCACCTTTTTGCGAAGAAGGATGCTAAGTCGAGGCTAATATGTTGGATCCTCCTGCTACAAGAGTTTGACCTTGTCATAAGGGGCAAAAAAGGATGTGAAAACGTAGTGGCCGATCATCTTTCACGACTTCCTTCTTCGCCCACACTCGAACTTCCTATCACTGATGCTTTTCCCGATGAGCAACTCTTGACCGTTTCTTGCGAACCATGGTTCGCTGATATAGTAAACTACTTGGCCACCGGCTTGATACCTAACGATTGGTCGAAACAGGATAAACTTTGATTCTTGTCCCAAGTAAAGCATTTTTACTGGGATGAACCTTATCTTTTTAAATACTGTTCCGACCAAATCATTCGTCGGTGTGTACCGGAAAATGAGGTTAAGAGTGTGCTGTCTTTTTGCCACGATCAAGCATGTGGCGGGCACTTTGGCCCAAAGAAGATAGCCGAAAAAGTCTTGCAGTGTGGTTTCTATTGGCCACGACTCTTCAAGGATGCTTATGAATACTGCAAGACTTGCTCCCGGTGCCAACACTTGGGCCGGATATCGCGGAGAAACGAAATGCCGCTCCAACCAATTTTGGTTGTCAATGTTTTTGATGTTTGGGGTATAGACTTCATGGGGCCATTTCCCAATTCTTTTGGGAATGTTTATATTTTGTTGGCTGTTGACTACGTTTCAAAGTGGGTCGAGGCTGTGCCTAGCCGAACGAATGACAATAAGGTTGTCGTTCGATTTCTTAAAGAACACATCTTTTCTCGATTTGGGCACCCTCGAGCGATCATAAGTGATAATGGTTCTCACTTTTGCAATAGGACTTTTGAGTCCTTAATGCGCAAATATTCTATAACCCACAAGCTGTCAACGCCATACCATCCCCAAACATGTGGTCAGGCGAGGTTTCAAATCGGCAAATAAAGCAAATCTTGGAGAAAACGGTTTCAAAGAACCGTAAGGATTGGTCCCTTAAACTGATCGATGCACTATGGGCTTTCCGTACTGCATACAAGACCGATCTTGGTATGTCTCCATACCGGCTTATTTACGGGAAGGCTTGCCACCTCCCAGTAGAGATTGAGCACAAGGCATTTTGGGCTATCAAAGAGCTGAATTTATCTTTAGGAGATGCGGGCAGCAACCGAAAGCTGCAGTTGAATGAACTAGAAGAGCTGCGGGATGAGGCATATGATAATGCCGTAATTGTGAAAAACCGAACTAAGGTGTTCCACGATAAACGCATTTTGCGAAAAACTTTTGAACCTGGTCAACAGGTTTTACTCTATGATACTCGGTTGCATTATCACCCCGGCAAGCTCCGTTCTAGATGGAGAGGACCTTTTGTAGTCCGCACCGTTTATCCGCACGGTACGGTTGATCTTGAAAATCCAGAAGACGGTATTTTATTCAAAGTGAATGGGCATCGATTGAAACCGTTCTTCACAGCGGACCCATCGGAGGAGCTCCTGTTATTGCAGGAGCCGATTTACACTGAATGATCTTCCTCCACTTTCACCCCCGAATTTCCATTCAATTTTTCCAAAACTTTATTTCAAATAAGTTTGGGGGTGTGTATCATTTGTAAATATGTTAATAAACAGGGGAGTGCCGACATTATCGACCCACTTGGTGTAGCATGACAGTGAGGACACTGTCTAATTTAAGTTTGGGGGTATGCTCGGTACGTTTTCTTCCTTCGCATTCATATATACATATTTTTGCATTTGCATATTTATTTGAAAACCCATAAAAATTAAAAAATTTCAAAATTATAAAAATTTATTGTATTTAATTTTGGCTTATTTGAACTGAGTTTGACAAATAGGTTAACTGGCTACGAACAACTAGATCTTAGACTTAGTAAGTTGAAAACCCTAAAAATAACCTTCTTTAAAGATTAACGGTAGAAAGTATATGTCTTTGTAGTTTATTTAGAACTAGGCAAATTTTGAGTTCACTTTTTGGGCTAAGTTGAAATAAAGGAAAAATATTGATATTCTTATTAGAGTATAAGTTTGAAAAATAATCCTAGCTTAAGTCTAGATTCTGAAAATGTATACCCTACAAATTGCACAATCACGCACCTTGAAACTTGGAATAGTAGAGGAGGCCTTGAAATGCTCTTGTCTAAAGTTTTTAGTACGAAGAAAATAAAAGAAAAAAAAGGTGAATAAAGAAAAAAATAGACACTGGTTTTTGTGATTACTCAAGGCTGCAAAAATAGAAAAATATTAGCGAGGGTGCTTCATCACCTAGTGCCTTAGACCAACTGGTTTGGGAGTCACTACTAAAGCTTTGGGTGTTGCAAGACTAGGAAGTACGCTTTAATGTGCAAACACATCTTGTAATCGGTCGTTGGTACCTCAAGAAGTATTAACGGTTGCATGAAGGATGTGCAAGCAAAATTCACCAATTAATAAGTGCTTTGGACAACGGACAAGGGTATGATTGCTTGATTTGAATTTCCAAGTGTAGGGGTGATTTATACACACACATGGAGATATATGATTAGAGTTGAGATAAGATAAAGGAATGAAGAATAGAACTTGTATCTTTAATAGAGTTGATAGAAAAATTCCCAAGTGGAGATGGAACCTTAGAAGGAAAACTTAAGAAATGCTGAAAGCTGAGTGAGTCTATCGAACATATATAATCTTAAGTTAAATGATAAAGAAGTGTGAAGAATATGGGTGGTAATTTATGAGTCAATGATAATAGAATTCCTTGTTATAAAACCTAATTGGAGAATTAAAGTTAGTGGGCCTAATTGATAGGATTTTGTGGGTAGTATCCGCTGAAAACCCTCAGGAGACAACACTCCTCCTACTAGGGACACCTAGAGGTTTAACGGCTTGTTGCACTAGCTCAGTGCAATCGCGTTTCCCTGCGAAAGTGCGGTTAGGTTTTATCGAGAATAAAATAATAAGTTTGCTCGAGGACGAGCAAAAGATAAATTTGGGGGTATTTGTTCATATCATAATATTGCATTTTATATTCCCCAGTCTTATGCGTTTTATAAATAAACAGGTGCTTTTGACGCATGTCTGCCACATATTACAGGGTACAGGTTATTTGGAGCGAAAACAGTGAAAAAGACAAAAGTTGATACAAAAGAGGGACTTTTGACCAACAAGTAGAAAGATCCTAGTCAAGCCTAAATAAACAACAGTTCACAATTGTACAAGGCAACGCAGGATCAAAAAATGTCAAAGTGAACAGTTAAAAGACCACTACAAGTTTCACTGAAGATCTGGAGAAGATCCAGAAGCCCAATCGATAAAAGAACCACATAAATGAGAAGCCCAAACAGCAGAGAAGAAACCCTGGAAAAAACACACAGTGTTCTCACTAAAGGGTCACGGAACCGCGGCCCTACCCCCACCAATGCTGCGGTTCCGCGGCCGTCCAGAGCGCGTGTCGGTGCAGAATTTACCTGGCGGTGCGTCGGTGCGTCGGTTGGGATTTTTAGGGGGTATTTTTGTAATCTCACATGTGCGAGTCCTGTAACCCTTATTTCCCTATTTCCTTATAAATATGTAATCAAAATACTGTAATAGGGATGCCTCTTTTCAATTAATAAAAATTCAGATTCTTTTGAGGATTGAAGAGCATCATTTCTTGTAAGTTAATTTAATTTTCTGCCTTAGTTTAAAATTAATTTCTTGCCCTAGCTTTCTAATTTAATTCTTGCCTTAGATAAATCCTTCCATTGCCCTAGTTTAATCTAGTGTAATCTTTCTTAAACTGTAGTAGGTAAGTGATTTTAAAATGTTATTTTTAATAGATCCCCTAATGAGCGAGTAATTTCCTCGCTTGTTAGGGTTAGGAATAAGGGAGGGATTGAGAGATGAATATCTCTCATCTCTTTCAAGCCCATTAATTTGTAATAACTAGAACTTCATGCACGCATGCATGATCCGCTCCCTACGGCACCCTACCCACGAGGTAACGGTGAAACCGTAGTATAAAGGACCGGACATGCATGACTTCCATGAAGGTTAGAACAATTAGTAGGAAAAGACGGACAAGGATCTAGAGGAAGAAAACATCGTTTCTTCCCAATTATCCTAATCCCCTTTACTAATAATTGTTATAACTTCTAAAAAAATTTAATCGAGGGCATTGAAAGAGGTGTTAATATTAATCTTATCAAACTCACCTTAGACCTAATCCTAGCAAGTCTCTTGATCATCGTACAACTTAGTTTTTTTTAGATTCAATCAAAAGACCAAACAACCATTGAAATCAGCTCGTAAGAACACTTAGGAAAATTACACATCCCTGTGGACCGACCCGTATTTACCGGCTAGCTGCAAAGCGACACCGTTTCTGATTGCGGTAAAATATTTTTGGTGATCGTAAAATCTCTTTCAATCACTCCACTGGCATTGCAAAGATGGGAGCCGCTTGGGGCCTGTAAGTCACTCCTCCGGCGAGGACAGAGTGGGAGTTGCTGTTGCAGTTAGTGCAGCTGGAAACTATCGATTTCTCTTCTCTTCTGTATAGGAGCAAGACACCAAATTTTAGTACCTCGAATCCATGGGCAACCATAGTAAACCATGATTCGTTCGCGAACACGACACACGAAATGTGGAATGGAAAGAGGAAGTGGTCCCACCGGGAATGCCAGAATCTATTCATCGCCGAAAACCAGGAAGACAAACGTCTTGTCTGTATTTGAGGGTAGATGCAATTTGGATTTATCCGCCCACCTCTCCGAAGATGCCAAGTTAATTTATGGCACCATGTATCGGAGGTTTGGATGGATACGTCTGTTGTTGCAAACTTCGTCAGATTCCCCCTCGTTTGCACGAAGGGTTTTTGATCGTGGGGACGCTCTTCCCTGCAGGCGCAAGCCCCTGCAGTTAATTACGTTATCGCATCATGATAACCACTTTCTCCTACTCCAGATGTTCACTTCGTGTCGTGTGTGTTTGTTTTATTTTTGGTTGCCCGTGGATTGTATACAGAGACTAATTTATGTTATCGCCCATAGGGCGTGGATTAGTCCAAATCTATATATTCTTAGATTTAAGTCTGAGTTGATTTTAAGGATCGTTAATCTCGTTTGAGATTAAGATCAACTTAATTGTTTGTTAAGAATACGTTAGCCCGATCTTGGACTAAGATCTACTTAACGGGGGTTTAGGATCATTTTTTATCCAACAAAAGAGCATTTGGGGCTCTATCGTTTTAGTTTAGGGATGTTACGGTCCGTAGATCACCATTTTTGGGATGAGGATTTAGTTTAAGGACGTTACGGTCCATAGCTTAGTTTATGGACTGTTTCCCCAATCAGAGCAAGGCTCTGTTTAAACTTCAAAAAATTTCAAAAAAATTCAAATTCTGAAGCAACGCTTCAAATACCGTGCGCTGCGCGCAACGCGCCATGTGTCAGAAGTTGATACGACAGCACAACGCCCAAGGCGGTGCGTCCAATCAGAGCAGGGCTCTTTTAAAAAACTAAAAGTAAAAGAAACAACTTTCAGTTGCACAAGCGCTGCGCCGCGCGGCACGTGTCTGCGCAGCAGCGCCAGCGCTGCGCGTGTCTGCGCAGCCGCGCAAGCGCTGCGCCGCGCGGCGCGTGTCTGCGCAGCCGCGCAAGCGCAGCTGCGCAAGCGCTGCGCGTGTCTGCGCAGCCGTGCAAGCGCTGCGCGTGTCTGCGCAGCCGCGCAAGCGCTGCGCCTCGCTGCGCGCGTCTGGCGCTAAGGGAGTTGCGCAAAACAGAATAAATCTTTTCTGTTCTTGTTAAAAATAAGAAGATTTTCTTCTGTAAAGCAGAGACTTTTGGATCAAAGATCCAACGGTGGGGAAAATTCCCCAAATCACTCAGAAAAAGATCTCTTTAACGAATTTAACTAATTTATGGGCACTATAAAAAGGACCCCAGACCTCAATTCAAAGGCATAAACATCTTTCTAAAAAAAAAAAAGGAGAGAAAAGAACTCTGAGAAACTCCTCAAGCAAAAAAAAAAGAAGGTAAAAACAAAAAGGTAAAAACCTTTAGAAAAAAAGGAGAAAGTTCTCTTAGGAACAGATCATAGATCTAAAAAACAAGATCAATGATCTTTAATAAAAATAAAATAAAAATAGTGCTTTGCACTTTTCATGAACCTTTGGTTCTCTGAGATAAGAAAAACAAGAAAAAACTTATTTTTCTTTGATCTAAATTAAATCAAGAAATCAAATAGTGCTTTGCACTTCTGTTTCTGAAGCTAAAAGATTCTTAGTGCTTTGCACTTGCATACTGCGCTGTTGCGCTCTTGGGAGCGCGCCACGTGTCAGCAGCGCAACAGCGCAGCGCACTAGCGCAGCGCACTGCACTGTTGCGCTTGCGCTCACCAGAGCGCGCCACGTGTCAGTAGCGCAACAGCGCAGCGCAACAGCACAGGGCACTGCACTGTTGCGCTTGCGCTCACCAGAGAACGCCACGTGTCAGTAGCGCAACAGCGCACTAGCACAGCGCACTGCACTGTTGCGCTTGCGCTCACCAGAGCATGACACGTGTCTTCACCACAATCGCTTGCGCTCAGTGAGTGGCGCAAAGCGCCTAACAAATGCAATGCAGGGCCAGGCCCAATTAAAAGACCAAACAGGCCTAATTAAATTGATGCTCTGCATCATTTATAAATGGGCAAAGCCCAAACAAAATAATAAAATGCTGTGCAGATGCCTTGCAGAGCCCAAAATAAATTGATGCTCTGCATCTTTTATGGGCAGAGCCCAAACAAGAAAAAAAAGAAGTAATGCCATGCATTATTTAAGTGTGGGCAAGACCCTAGCACAGGTCTAATAGACCAAAAATAAATAAGGGTGTTGAACATTTTCAACTGGACTTAGCCCAATTTTGGACGTATGTCCTCAAATTAAATTGACTGAGCACAGTTGTTCTCTTAAATTAATTTATATCCGGTTCGAGGGTACATCTCCGAACTCCTCTGATGCCCATCGTTGTAATCCTTCAACGACGTTAGAGAGGTGACGGGTCCCAACGACCATACATCAATATGGACTGCCGGGTCCTTAAACTCGTGGACCGAAACGTCCTTAAACTAATATCGGACCGAAACGTCCTTAAACTAATATCGGACCGAAACGTCCTTAAACTAATAATGGACCACCACGTCCCTAAACTGGAATATGGACCGCAACGTCCTTAAACTACCTATGGACCACTACGTCCCTAAACTGGAACAATAGAGCCTTCAAATGCTCTTTTGCCGGATCTAAACGGTCCCGTTTAAGTTGATCTTAGCCCCAAATACGGCTAACGTATCCTTAAACATTTAAATGGATTATAAAACCCTAAATCGACTTTGGTTCAAGGGTACATCTCTGAACTCCTCTGACATCTGCCGTTGTAATCCTTCAACGACGTTAGAGAGGTGACGAGTCCCGATGGCCAGATATTAAATGGATCATCATGTTAAGTTGATCTTAGTCTCAAACAGGACTATTGTATCCTTAACGAACGTTTAAGTTGATCTTAGCCGCAACACGACTAATGCATCCTTAAACTAAAAAAACACCAAACCCAAATCTAAGTAAATACGGATTTGGACTAATCCACGTCCTACGGGCGACGGCATTATTCAGTCTCCGTATACAATCCACGGGCAACCACAAACAAAACAAACACACACGACACGAAGTGAAATTCCGGAGAAGGAGAAAGTTGTTACCGCGATGCGGTAGCGTAATTAACTGCAGGGGCTTGCGCCTGCAGGGAAGAGCGTCCCCACAATCAAAAACCCCTCAAGCGAGGGGGAATATGACAAAGTCTGCTACATCGGCCGCATCCGTTTAAACCTCCGATACACGGTGCCATAAATCAACTTGGCATCTTCGGAGAGGTAGACGGATAAAACCAATTAGCATCTGCCCCGAATTTCAGCGTCAGGACCCATCGCGGTCCAGTGCGCCGTCCTTCGGAGGGGAACAGATTCTGGCACACCCGGTGGGACCTTTTTCTCTTTCCACTCCACGCTTCGTGTGTCGTCTTCGCGAACCAATCGCGGTTTGTTAATGGTTGCCTTCGGATTTCAAGTTACTAAGATTTGGTCTTTTGCCTGGCGCAGAACTCAAGATTCAATGGCATTTAACTGCACCAACTGCTCGAAATGCCACAGCAACGGACGCTCCACCTTACCGGGAGGTGTAGCATATGGGCCCCAAGCGGCTTCCTTCCTCACTCTGCCGGTAGATCAGGTGACCCAAGCCACCACTGGTCTGTTCTTTGGGACCATGATCCCACCTACAAGCTTCCCTATGCCAATACCTGCACCGGAAGTGAACAAAATGTCGGTCTTCGACCGGCTCACTGCTACGACGACCCCTGTCAACGGGTCACCCACTACCAAACCAACAGCCTCTGTTTTCACCAGGCTAAATCAGAACTCTAAATTGGCTGTCCCGAGGAAGGCAACAGCTGCTGCTTCAAAAGTTGTAAAGGCGACTTCCCCTGTCAAAGAGTCAATCTTTTCAAGACTGACGATTCCTGCTCCTGCCCCCGCACAAGGATCCGTCTTCGACAGGTTGAATACCACCCCTCAGAAAACAACCTCAGTCTTTAAGAGGTTAACACCGTCGGCGCCTCATTCAGACAGGGGGCAAAAAGAAACTATCTCAATCTCTGAGCCAATCCCAACGGCTCGCCGTGCTCGACGTCGCCATTGGTAACGAGTGAGGAAGGCAGGGGGCAACTCTCCCTCAGGGCTGACTCCACCGGCTCCAGTGGTGGAAGTCAACGCTGCTGTCCCAACTGGGAACAACTTTGAACTGCTGAGGAAGGTACGGAAGAATGCTCCAACCGCTACATTGAAAAGATCTCCTCCACCTGCGGAGAGAGTTCCAGAAACGAAGCAAGAACAGCCCCCTCAATGGCTGTCCTCAAGAATTTATAAAGTTTGGGGGAGGGTTCAAGACTCCGTGATTGACCCAGGTCACTCTCGTCACCAGAAAAAGGCGAAGGTGGAAAAAGACAAGGGCTGCCCTATTAAACAGCAGGGGACAGCAGCTGCATGGCTGCCCCCTTCACCGGTTCCTTCAACCTCAACGGCCCACAAAAGAAGGAGGCCAGAGAAAACTCCCGCGTCAGTGGCAAAAGTTAAAAATGGTGAACCTAAACGCCCCAAGTCAGGGGGCATAACAGTTCATACGGTTTATGTGGCATCGGGAAAAGAAGATAGCCGCATATCAACAGGTCATAGACCGCACACGAGGTCAGTGACCAAGGCTCAGGAGCAGCAGCAGAAGCTCCAAGAAATGATGAACGCTATGGCCGCACTTACAGGGCCAAAAGAAACCCCTGAAACATCCTCGGACGAGCGTCAAGAACAAGAAACGGACACTGAATTCCTTCGTCGCGTACTAGAGAAGAAGGATAAAGAGGCTGCGGAGCAGGCAGCCAACATAAAGAAAATGGCACTCCTGTTCCAGGATATGGTGGGTATGATATTTCAACAAGATCCACCTGCTGAAGATCCCCCAATCATTCTTGAAGACGATAGGGGAGAGACGTCGAATCCTCCACCAGTTCTGTCTGCAGCTAAAGAGGATACAATCTCCAAAGCTGATTTGGATGAATACATCGCCCAGCAAATACGGGTTCATCATGCAACCGAAACAGCCGGCCAGGTCGTGAAAACAGGGAGACCATATCCGAGTTGGTACGATCAAATCAAATACCCGCCAGGTTATACGATTCCCAAGTTCCATGTCTACAAGGGGACGGGCAATCCTCACCAGCATGTTGCCCAGTTCAGGGCACTCTGCGGTAATACCGGTGGAGATGACAAGCTTTTACTTCGCCAGTTTGTTGGAAGCTTATCGGATACGGCGTTTGAATGGTACTCTGAGCTCCCGAACGACTCTATTAAAACCTTCGCGGAGATGGAGCTGTTGTTTACTCAGCGTTTTGCAAGCGCCAGTGAACGTATCCCGATGACAGCACTGATTAACGCTAGGGTAAAACCCGGCGAGACGTGGGTTCAGTACGCTATACGATGGCGGAACTTATGGTCAAAGTGTGAGCAGCGCATTGAAGAAGCTCCCGCGGTGGGTATGTTTGTGGGAACCCTCGATCCACAAGCAACCATCTCGCGGTTTATGATGTTTTTCAAGCCGACTACCTTCCAGGCTTTGATTGACAAACTAGCGCAAATGGATCAAATGGGCCATAAACCCCCTCTTCCAAGGCCAGACACCCGAAATGACAAAGGGAAGGGAAAAGCGATCGTCGTCGCTAATGCTCAACAACAACTGAGCGACTCGAAGCCGGTTGCTCGTTAAAATAATACGCGACCGTACGTGACCCTTGAGGATAGGATGGGACGTCCTTATTCCTTTCCCCGTGATAAAACGAGGAGGTTATTCGAGCTGGCGTTGCGCAACAGACTCATAAATTTGCCGGATCCAAAACGTCCGTTGCAACCAAGTGACGTCAACGAGCCCAACTACTGTCCTTATCATCGGGTACTAGGCCATCCGATCGAAGATTGCTACGTTTTCAAGAATTGGCTTGAAAACCAATACCGACAGGGCAAGTTCGCGTTATCTGACAAATGGAAGGTGAATCCCCCGCAGCCCCACACCTCTAAAGGGACGAATACGCCGGGGGCAACATGCTCCGTCATTAAAGAAGCTCCTTGGGAGGTCGTATTATCAGCCAAGACAAAAAGGATGCTAAACGATCTTCAGACATGTCCAGCGATCAAGTGGAAGAATCCGTTGGAACCGCAGGTCATTTAAGGGATGTTGAAGCCACGTACAACTCCAAGGACCGATGGTGGCGGTTCAAGCACTTGCAGCCAGCCGTCAAAATCTTCGAAAAAGAAGAAGAAGAAATCTAAGAAGCCCGTGAAGCCTGGTGGCAAACACACGGACTTACAAAAGCAAATTGACGCGTTGGAAGAATACAACCAAAAGGCGCGGACTCCCATTACGCTCCACGAATTCCTCAACCACGTCTTTCAAGAGGAAGGTGAGGGAGAAAGTTCGTCAGATGAAGCTGAAGAATGCGTGGCGAGCTGTCATATGATTTCCCATTCGAACGATGAGGAGACCCCTTGTACTGAAACGCTGGAGGCAGATTCTGAACCAAAAGTTCTGGGGCCATCAGATGAAGTAATTAACGCATTCCTTAATGAGGCTCGGTTGAAAAGTAAAGCTGATCGGGAGCGCGAGGCGGTTATATTTGAAAGGGCCAAGCGCCAGCGACTTGATGAAGGAGCTGAGACGATCCCGTTGGTGCTGAACATCTCCGCTACCAACAAAAGCCAATTCAAGATAAAAAAAGAAGTTTGCTAAGGCCATGTCAATGGGTATGAAGCTACCATCCTCCGAAGAAGAAATTACCGGTGAAGCGAAAATGCACCCGTCTTATTGCTTGTATCATCAAAAGATTTCGCACCCCACTCAAGAGTGCAAAGCTTTCGATAGATGGTGGCAAGGATACGTTGCTCACCGACAACACTTTAAGCGGGAAAAGCGTAAAGCTCGTCGAGAGCAAAGAAATATGACCGAAAGGCTTAAAAGAACTGCTGGCGATTGTCGCGTGGTTAACGCCGGTGGATCACAAGTGCCTACATTCGGGAGTGATTCTGATGAAGAACTAGAACTTGCCCCTCTCTTCAAAGAGTCCGCTTCGAGAACAGAAGAAGAACCAAAGGTTTGCGAAAATATCCGGCTACGTAATCGCACGCTGCCCGAAAAGAACCTCGGACCCTCGAACAGAAAAGATAAAGGGAAAGAAAAGGTCTCTGAAGATATCATCTTAGATGACCAAGTGGTGGAAGAGCTAGCTGCCAAAGACCCACCAAAGAAGAATAAGGTGGATTACAACGTCTTAGCACATCTGAGGAAGCTGCCCTCACAGCTCAGCATTCTTGACGCCCTTTTGCTATCAAAAGAGGCGAGAGATTCGTTGATTAAGGCGCTCCAAGACCCGGAACAATTCCAAGCATGCCTGGCCGAGGAAAAGATGAAGGATGAATTAGAGGAAGTGCACACGGCTGATATTACTTTTGGCGATGAAGACCTTCTACTTGGGACGTGCGAACACAATCGCCCTCTCTATGTCTCGGGATACTGCCATGATATAAAGATAGGCAAAATCCTGATCGATAACGGGTCGTCTGTTAACCTACTCAACGTGCGGGTGTTGAAGGAAATCTGCATGAGCGTCCAGCACCTTGCTCGGGACAAGATCACCATCTCCGGGTTTGACTCCCAATCGTCAAAGACTCTTGGATCTGTGATACTGACACTACGCTTCGGGCTACTCATCACGGACATTAAGTTCCACGTCATAGACGCTAAGACATGCTACAACGCTTTGCTCGGCCGACCATGGTTACACGAGTACAACATCATCCCTTCTACACAACATCAGTGTATGAAGTATTTTAAGGATGGTTTCGAGTATACCGTGATGGGAGAACTGAACCCGTTCTCTGTGAACGAGGTCCGCAAATACGAAGATGCCAAATACTTCTTGCCGGATTTCGAAGACACGGAGAAGTGTCACAGGCCGGAGAATAAAACTAATGCCACCATCCCTGTCTTCGGCAGTGACACCGAGGAAGAAAAGGAGATAGTGTATTCGGGTCCGCCCCAACATAACAAGCCAGGACCGTCCACTCCTACATTGGTCTTTGGTAGCGATTCAGAGGATGAGGTCTATGTCGTATTCTCTGCTCGACCTTCAATACAAGCTTCCGCTGATAAAGAGCAAAGTCTGCAAGTCACCATGGTGCCGCCTAAACATCATAAAGAACTGGACGCACTTAATATCTACAGTGTAGAAGAGCTGCGGACATTCTATATCCCTCCCAGGCGAGAAAACGAGAAAGCAATTCTGTTTTACCGCTCTGAAGAAACCAAGGTGAAAAAAGAAATCTGGCATGGCGCGGATCCTGCGCTCGACAGGCTTCAGCCTATCCGTCTTCCCAGATATTATACAGAGGGTTTGAAGAAGCTGCTGAAACGCCAGGGGATATCCTTCAAACAGACCGTTAGAGAGGCCAAATTCTATGACAGGGTCTGGAACGTTCCCGGGACTCAACGCAAACTGCCTAACGGGAGAATTGAAACAAGAGGGCTTGGATGCATCCGGTCAAAGAAACGAGAGTTACTACCCGGCTGCTACGTCGTGTATGACCTTGATGAAGAAGCGGATGCTCAATGGGAGGACGCTAATCCTAAGCCAGTGAAAGTTCCAGATGTAAAAGAGCCCAGTCCGTCGTTCGAGGAACAAATGGACAGACTTATAAAGAAAGCTGGTCAAAAAGTCCGAGATGATCACAACCGTGAGACGGCCATCTACGAGAAAGCCAAGATGCAACGCCTTCTCCAACAGGCCGTAAAGGATGAAAATGCCGCTCCCTGTCAACATGTTATAAACAAGGCTCGACGCAAAAGCAGAAATAAATCGAAAGGCCGAAAAGGCGCTCAACAGCCGCAAAGCAGGGCTAAGAAGCCACGCAAACGGGAGTCGAGCGTTATTGATCTATCCCTTATGAAGAAAATGGGGCGAGCATACTCGTTTCCTCGAGACAAGACGAAGAAGATACTTGACCTTGCTCTAAAACATCAGATGCTTACACTGCCGGAGACTAAGCACCCCGAACGAGCAGGCGAAGTCTCACATCTGGACTATTGCTCTTACCATCGAGTAATAGGGCACCCTCTCGAGGATTGCTTTACCTTCAAGAATTGGGTTGAAGATCAGTATCAGCTTGGCAAGTTCGCTCTGTCCGACAACTGGAGGGTAACGCCACCACAAAAGCATGAGCCCAAGGCCACGAAAGAGGAACCAGTTCCACATTGGGATTGGAAGCGAATTCTCACCTGTCACATGATTACAATATTAAAAGAAGAGCCCGAGGACATAGATGAGCTCCCTTGGTGCTTCGAAAACAGCAGCGACGAGATAATCTCAGAATTCCCACCAGCGCCAAAAGAGCTGGAGGATGGAATCCATACCACTGCAGATAACCTTAAGAAGATTGAGTTGGGGACGGTAAACGATCCGCGACCGACATTTGTCAGCGAGCTTTTGTCTGAAGAGAAGGTGGCTGCGTTAAAGGACTTCCTTGTACAGCATAAAGATTGCTTCGCATGGAACTATTCCGAGATGCCAGGACTTGATCCAGAAGTTGCTGTACATAGACTGGCGATATCCCCGGGTGTCAAGCCAGTTAAACAAGCGCCGAGAAGAATGCGGCTTGAGCTCGAGATGAGCATCAACGCTGAAGTCAAAAAGCTGATAGACTCTGGCTTTATCCAGGAGGTTCAATACCCTGAATGGATTGCTAATATCGTCCCAGTGATGAAGAAAAATGGAACGGTGCGCATATGCGTGGACTTTCGGGATCTCAACAAAGCCTGCCCGAAGGATGATTTCCCAGTACCAGTCACCGAACTGATGATAGACAATACATCCACGCATGAGATTTTCTCACTCATGGACGGCTCATCAGGGTATAATCAAATGAAAATGCATCCTGAAGACCAGAAACATACGGCTTTCCGGACTCCTTTGGGAATATTCTGTTACAAGGTGATGCCCTTCGGTTTAAAGAACGCCGGTGCCACCTACCAAAGGGCCATGACGAAGATCTTCGATGACCTTATACACGAGATCGTCGAATGCTATATCGACGACCTCGTTGTTAAAAGCAAATCATACGAGGAACATCTCGAGCATCTAAAGACTGTATTTCGACGCCTTCGACAATACAATTTGAAGATGAACCCTCTGAAGTGTGCATTCGGGGTTTCCTCGGGCAAATTCCTGGGATTCATCGTTCGACACCGAGGTATTGAAATAGATCCGTCAAAGATTAAAGCGATCATGGAAATGCCTCCGCCGAGAACTCTCAAACAGCTGCGGTCTTTCCAAGGGAAGCTCACGTACATACGGCGATTTATAGCAAACCTTTCAGGAAAGTGCCGTCCTTACAGTCACCTGATGAAGAAGGGAACCCCATTCGTCTGGGATCAAAGATGCCAAAGCGCGCTAGACGAGATCAAGCAATACCTGCAGAACCCGCCGGTGTTAGCTGCTCCGGTTAAGGGAAAGCCTCTCATTCTTTATACAACCGCCCTCGAAGGTTCCTTAGGCGCATTATGGGCACAAGAGAACGATCAAGGGAAAGAAAGAGCACTCTACTACTTAAGTCGAGTTCTGCTGGGGGCAGAAAGTAACTACTCCCCCATTGAAAAACACTGCCTAGCGTTGATCTTCGCGATAACAAAGCTCAGGCACTATGCGTTGGCGCATGAGGTCCGTCTCATTTCGAAGGTGGACCCTCTTAAGTACTTAATGTCAAAAGCCATATTGACGGGACGACTCGCTAAATGGGCCCTACTCTTGATGGAGTTTTCGATCACGTATCAACCTCTCAAAGCAGTAAAAGGCCAGGCCATCGCCGACTTCCTCGCTGAACATCCCATACCCGCTGATTCTCCTCTAAATTGCGATCTTCCAGACGAACATGCGTTTGATGCAATCGACGGTGGTGATACCCGATGGGAACTCTATTTTGATGGTGCATCTTCCATGAAGAAGCGCAAACAAAACACCCCTATAATCAAATCGGGGGTAGGCCTCATCTTTGTAACTCCACAAGGAGGGATAATGCGCTTCGCATTCTCCTTAACAGAGCCGAGGACAAACTATGAAGCTGAATATGAAGCCTTGATAGCAGGTCTTGAGATCGCCATCGACATGGGAATTAAAAACCTCCTCATATACGGGGATTCTCAACTGGTCGTTAGTCAAGTAAACGGTGACTACCAAACATGCAAACCAGAATTGGTGAAGTATGGTGAAAAGGTGCAACAGCTGTTGACCCAAATCTCCTCTTATACTTTAGAGAACATACCGCGCGCGGAAAACAGCAAAGCAGACGCATTGGCCAAACTTGCTAAAGAACTGGCTGACGAGAATCTCGATGACGTTAGAATCGTGGTACAAAGCCGTCGGGTGCTTGCCCCAGCAGAAATATCTCCGGAATCATCCGAAGAAAAAGGAGCGAGCGAGCAGACGACCCTGCAAGTAAAAGACTGGGAAAATACCGAGGATTGGAGAGGAATCTTCATAGATTACTTCAAGTCCCACCGAATGCCTGAAGAAGCATCCACAAGACATCAGCTCATGAAACGAGCCCTGTCTTTCGCCTTCGTCAACGATACTCTGTACAAGAGATCGTTTGATTCTCTGTGGTTGAGATGCTTGGGACCTGACGAAGCAAAAAGGGTCGTCCAGGAAGTTCACGACGGACTCTGCGGTTCTCATCAAGCGGGCCCAAAGATGAAGTTGAAGATAAAACGGATGGGCTACTACTGGCCCACAATGATTCAAGACTGTCTCGAATATGCGAAGCAGTGTTTCTCGTGTCAAATTCATAGGGATTTCATCCACCAGCACCCAAATCCATTACATCCAACGGTGGCTAGCTGGCCATTCGAGATGTGGGGGACTGATATAGTCGGCCCCATCGAACCAGCATCGTCTAGGGGACATCGTTTCATCCTGGCAACGACTGACTACTTCTCTAAATAGGCGGAAGCAGTACCGTTAAGAGAGGTGAAGACGGAAAATATCCTCCACTTCTTCAAGACGCATGTCGTATATCGATTTGGAACTCCGCGACGGATCATCTCCGATAACGGGCCAGCTTACAGAAGCCACAAGATCAGTCGCTTCGCGCAACAGCATAATATAGACTGGAGATATTCCTCGGTTTATAATCCGCGAGCCAATGGACTAGCTGAAGCCTTCAACAAGACATTAACAAAAATCATAAAGAAAACGGTGTCCCGTAATAAGAAAGATTGGCACGAAAGACTGCAAGAAGCTCTTTGGGCATATCGAACTACGTTCAAGACGGCCACGAACACAACGCCGTGCGTGTTGGTGTTCGGTACAGAAGCAGTACTCCCCTTCGTGATAGAGTTACCCTCTCTACGAGTGGCAGTCCATTACGAGCTGACGGACGAAGAAAATGCCCACCTTCGGCTTGAGGATCTTGACGCCCTTGATGAAACTAGGCTCATAGCGCAGCAAAATCTGGAAGCTTATAAAGCAAAGATGATGCGCTCATACGAAAGATTGACCCGACCGAGGACATTCCACCAAGGCGAACTCGTGCTAGTGGTCAAAAGGCCTATGATCCCCAATCGCGCCAAGCGGGGAAAATTCGAGCCAAACTATGAAGGCCCGTACATCATAGATAAAGTTTACCAGGGTGGGGCCTATCTACTCATGGACATGCATGGTGAAAGGCCTTTCAGGCCGATAAACGGTCGCTTCTTAAAGAAATACTACGCTTAATGAGCCACAGCCTAGGTCAATGATAGATGACGACGACCATGTCTGCTCGCTATCTTCCTGAGCTCAAGTTTTATAAGCAGTAGCCAGCCTCTCAATGTCGGACCGAAATGTCCTTAAACTAATAGCGGACCGAAATGTCCTTAAACTAATAGCAGACCGAAACGTCTTTAAACTAATACCGCAGCATCCTTAGGCTGACGAGATGAATAAAAAATAATAATAAAATAAAAAAATATAATAAATAAAGACGGTATGTCCATAAGCAAAAAGGGCACGGATGAAAACCTGAATGGGCTCCATGAGTAAAAACAGCAGGGCTACCGGCGAGTGTTCGTGAAAACCCGAAAGGGCGCGACCTCGTAAAAAAAATATATATAAAAATAAAAAGAATAAAAAAGCGGTACGTCCATGAGCAAAATGGGCACGGATGAAAACCCGAAAGGGCTCCGTGAGTAAAAACAGCAGGGCTACCGGCGAGTGCTTGTGAAAACCCGAAAGGGCGCAACCTCGTTAAAAGACACTTATAGGGTCCTCTCGACCTTGTAAGGAGAAACCACCAGCGTGAGATCCTTACGACTCACAAGTGAGCAACACACTTAGGGATCCCCACGATCCCTAAGGAGAAAATACACTTGCGAGATCCTCACGACTCGTAAGGAGAACTCTCTTATGGGACCCTCACGGCTCATAAGATTTGAAAGTCTTAAGTTACAGAGACCTAAACCTGTGCTTAAGCAATCCCCACAATTTCCGATATTGCCCTACGAGTGGCCCAATACTGACCCTTGTATACAATCCACGGGCACGAATAAACAATCCCTAATCAAGTCTCATCCGAGACTGGGGATATGTTTGCATGGTAAACAACCCTTGTAAATCCTCTCGATTTATGAGGAGAAAACCCTCCTGTAGGATCCTTACGACTTACAGAGGAAACGAACACTTAGGAATCCTCACGAGTCCTAAGGAGAAAATACACCTACAAGATTCTCACGACTTGTAGGAAGAAATACCTTTGTGGGACCCTTACGGCTCATGAAGTCAAAAGCCTTAGTCAACAGGACATTAACCCTGTTCGCTAAGCCACCCTTGTTCGACATCGACAGATGATTGATAGATTTTCCGTTGTGTAGTATGAAATTGTAAAGAAATCACAACCAAAAAATATTTTGACCGCAATCAAACTACGGTGTCGGATGTAGTTTGTAGTGAGTGCGGATCGTCCACAGGGATTGCACGATTCACTTGTATTTTGATACGTTTGAAATGAAAAGTTAAGCAACAATAAAAGAAAACATGATTCAAGAATGATTTGTATTCGAGTGTCACTATTCTTTATTCAAGAATCAAGAAACTATAAACAATCAAGAATCGGTGTTTCGATAATATTTCCAATCAACAATCAAGAATATAAGAGAGGCTCGTAGGAATCGATCGGATCTTTAGACGTGATGTAATCTAAAAGGTTTTGTGTTCTTGTCCTTCGAAGAATTGATACTAGATCAATGGTGATCGACGAGAGTTAGGGCTTTCTTGATGAAATTGGGGTTTCATCTCTTAACCCTTGTTCTTTCGAGGATACCATTTATATTCTAGCCTCTAGCAATTTCAAGAAACGATCGGAACTCCCCAATCTCGAGCGATGTCGATCAAGAAAGCATCGCAACGAATTGGGTCGTCGATTCTTGAACTTGCTAGGGTTTACAAACTCGTGGGATTCAAGAATCGATTGCAAATTTGTTACATCATCATACTAAAGATCGTTTCGACTCCTTAACAAGCGGAGTTTTATTCACACATCATAACACAGAAAAGATTTACTAATTGTAAAGAATTCATGATGCAGAAATTAAAGAAAGCAAGATAAAAGAATATCCTCTTTATTTATCTCAACAATTTTTGATTACATTCGCTTCAAGAACTACAAGAGGAAGAATCTAAATCGTTGATCGGGCGTCGCTCGGCTTCGTGAGTCGTGGATCGGCTTCGGATCGCTTGCTCCGTTGAAGACCGGCTCCGCTCCTAAAGGTTGTGAGGCTTCTTGCTTAATGGGCACTCGGGATCTTGATCTTTAATTGGAATTAGGGTTAGGGTTTCCTACAAGCTCTCTCACTAAACTTGAGGAAGAGGGAGATGAAGAAAGGGATAGATTCACTAATTGGATGAATAATTCCCAAGGTTGAATAATGTTTGGATCATGAGCTTAGGGTCTTATTTATAGAGCTCCCAAACCCTAGGTTTAAGTTTGAATTGGTAGTTCCCTCCAAAAGTTTGTTGAGTCTTCTAGAAGATAGTTTGTTAGGAGCTAGCTTAGGGTTTAAGCTAGGATTAATTAAGCTTGGAAACCCTTGTTTGCTGATCTGGCAGAACCCTCTGGAGTCTTCTGGAACTTGGAGTACATTTCTGAACTGTAGCCACTGATTCAGGAGTTTTGCACCAAAATTTAGGAACTGGTTCCCTGGGCCCACCGCGGATCCGCGGCCTTAGCAAGCCCATGCCGCGGATCCGCGGCTGTGTATGAGGCTTGGGCCTTGATCTTTTAGCTGCTGTCTTGTACTGTAGTTTATAGCTTCCTTTTGATATGTTGATTTGCAATTGCTCCTTTGTAATGATACCAGATTTGAAATTAGTGAGTTTACGTATCTTTCGAGCGGTGTAATGATCGAGCAAGCTTCTCATTTCCTGCACAGACTTCGAAACACGGGTTGCGATATATAGAAAATATGCCATGTAATGCAATGCAGTCAATTTCCCTAGAAATGCCGGTTTTAAGGTCTAGTACATGTAATCTGATAATCTATGATAGATTTGCTAATATGTGAAATAAGGATACCGAACACTTCTATATGAATGCAGATGATAGGGAAATTGCCGGTTAAAATATGCAATATTTTCGACTGATCAAATACCCCCAAACTTAATTTCGATCGTCTCGAGCGAATGTTTTATTAAAAAAAGAAGGAGAAAATAAAGAAAGAGAAAAACTAACTAGCACACTTTCGTAGGCAACACGATTGCACTGAGTACGTGCAACAAGCCTTTAAATCTCTAGGTGTCCCTAGTAGGAGGAGTGTTGTCTCCTGAGGGTTTTCAGCGGATTGCACCCACAAAATCCAATAATAAAAGAAAGATCATGAATATTACATTTAAAGAAGAGAATCGTAAAAGAAAAGCTTCGAAAATTAGGGTTTTCAACTAAGCTAGCTTTTCGGTTGTCATGAGCCCTATCTTAATGGTCATGAAAAGATGTTAGAAATCACGTCCTCCCTCAATAAAACATCGTCTTATTCTTCATTCCTATCTTTCTTCCAAACATCGATCATATAACCCTGCGTGTGTGTAAAGGACATCCCTACACCCGGAGAATTCAATTCAAGCTATCATACTCTTGCCCATCAGCCTCAGTACTTTTTAATTAATGAATATTTAGATGAGATTGCTCACACACTTTCATGCGACCGTTAATACTTCTTGAGGTACTAACTGACCGATTACTCCTGTGCTTGCTTACTTGGTGTATTTTCCTCGTCTTGCACCACCTCAGACATAGCAGTGACTCCCAGACCAGTTGGCCTTAGGGCACTAGGTGAAGAAGCACCCTTGCTATACATTTTTTATTGCCCTTGGTGATAACAAAACCAGTGTCCATTTTTCTCACCACTTTATATTTTCTTTATTCACTTTTTTTTTCTTTTTATTTCCTTCATACTTTTGGCTTTAAGACAAGAGCATTTCAAGGTATCCTCTACTATCCCAGGCTTCAAGACGTGTGTAAGTGCGAATAGCAGGGTATCAACGTTCAAAATGTTTGGCTTCCAGAATAGAAATTATTTTTCAGACTTATTTTTATCCTCAGATTAGTGACGTCTTTCATCTTACTAACCCTTGGGACAACAGCTCATAACTACTTATTACTAGTTCGTATAATTAAACTTCTAATTTTCTTAGTTTTCTTAGATTTTTCTAATCTCATGGATGTAATTTTTCACTATCTAAACTTTCATTATCTTATTTATATACAAAAAAGTGTAAATATTAAAATTATTTTTATATTTGAAAATTTTTAAATTTTTATGGGTTTTGAAAAATTTTCAATTTTTATAGATTTTTTTTTATTTTTAAAAGAAATGTTTTGTGCTTATGCAGATGATATGCAAATGATGCAAAAATAAGCACAAACCTCCCCCAAACTTGTTTTCAACAGTGTCCTCACTGTTGCCGACAGCTATATCTATAAAACCTGTAAATCTAGGAGGGATTATTAGTGGGGGCAAAATATATAAGTGATGAACTTCCCCCAAACTTATCTTTCACTCACCTTCATTCAAAAAATGATGCAATGATATACTGGACATGAAGGTGAGACGGAGGAATTTTAATCCAAATAAATTGGCTCTTGTAAGAACAAGAGCTCCTCCGTGGGGTCAGTGGAAAAATACGGCTTTAGTCTATGTCCATTTACTTTGAAAACAGTGCCGTTTTTAACATTTTCAACTTCTACCGCCCCGTGCGGGTATACAGACCGCACAACAAAAGGTCCCTTCCATCGAGATCGGAGCTTACCCGCGTGAAGGTGTAATCGTGAATCATAAAGAAGGACTTGTTGACCAGGTAAAAATGTTTTCCTTAAAATGCTTTTATCGTGAAAAACCTTAGTCCTATTCTTTGTGATTACAGCATTATCATAAGCTTCATCGCGGAGTTCGCTTAGCTCGTTAAGTTGCAGCTTCCGAAAGTTGCAAGCAAGGTTTAAATCAAAATTTATTTCTTTTATAGCCCACAATGCTTTATGCTCTATCTCGACAGGTAAATGACATGCTTTCCCAAACACTATCCTATATGGAGACATTCCTAGGTCGGTTTTATATGCAGTTCTGAATTCCCAAAGAGCATCCGTCAATTTGGTCGACCAGTCTTTTCTATTTTTAGCAACAGTTTTCTCCAGGATAAGTTTGATTTGTCTGTTTGAGATTTCAGCCTGCCCGCTTGTTTGGGGATGATAGGGTGTAAAAAGTCGGTGGTTGATTGAGTATTTTCGCATCAGAGTCTCGAAAGATCTGTTGCAGAAGTGTGTCCCATTATCGCTAATGATAGCGCGTGGGTGTCCAAATCGCGAAAAGATATTCTCTTTTAAGAACTTAATGACAACTTTCCTGTCATTATTGCGACATGGAATGGCTTCTACCCATTTTGAGACATAATCAACCGCCAGCAATATGTACAGATTCCCAAAGGAGTTGGGAAAAGGACCCATAAAATCAATGCCCCAAACATCAAATATTTCAACAACCAGAATGGGTTGCTGAGGCATTTCATTCCTCTGGGATATTCTACCCGTATACTGACATTGTGTACAGGTTTTGCAATACTCAAATGCGTCCTTGAATAAGGTCGGCCAATAAAATCCACATTGCAAAACCTTTTCCGCTGTCTTTCTAGGACCAAAGTGACCCCCACAGGCCTGATCATGACAAAATGAAAGAACACTCTTGAACTCTTCATTTGGGACGCACCGGCGAATGATCTGATCAGGACAATATTTAAACAAATAGGGCTCGTCCCAGTAAAAGTGTTTTACTTGGGAAAGAAAACGGTATTTGTCCTGTTTTGACCAATCGCTCGGTATCAGTCCTGTGGCATGATAGTTCACAATATCCCTGAACCATGGTTCAGTGGATACGCTCAAGAGTTGTTCGTCAGGGAACGAGTCATTAATCGGCAGGGTCACAGGGGAAGAAATGATGCGTGAAAGGTGGTCAGGTACTACGTTTTCACATCCTTTCTTATCTTTGATAACAAGATCGAATTCTTGTAACAGTAGGATCCAACGTATTAGTCGACCTTTTGCATCTTTCTTCGCCAGAAGATGTTTTAAAGCGGAATGGTCAGTATACACAACTATAGGTGAGCCAATTAAGTAAGGCCTGAATTTTTCTAATGCAAATACAACCGCTAAAAGTTCTTTCTCTGTGGTTGTATAATTGATTTGCGCATCATTCAGGGTCTTACTAGCATAGTAAATCACGTGTGGCATCTTTTCGATGTGCTGTCCTAGGACTGCACCTACTGCAAAATCAGATGCGTCACACATCAGCTCAAAGGGGTAGTCCCAGTTTAGTGATGATAAAACGGGGGCTGAAGTGAGTGAGTGTTTAAGTGAGTCGAAAGCTGTCTCGCAATCCGAGTCAAAATGGAAGGTCGTATCCTTGGTCAGGAGAAGAGTTAAAGGTCTAGTAATTTTGCTAAAATCCTTAATGAATCTCCTATAAAAGCCCGCATGGCCAAGGAAGGAGCGAATATCTTTGACGCTTTTGGGATGAGGGAGGTTTCGAATGACATCTACTTTAGCTCTGTCAACCTCAATGCCTTTCTGTGAAATGACATGTCCAAGTACTATTCCTTCTTGGACCATAAAATGGCATTTTTCCCAGTTCAAAGTCAAGTTCTTCTCTTTGCAACGAGTAAGAACAGCGTCAAGATTCGCTAGGCAATCTGAAAAAGAGTCTCCAAAAATCGAGAAGTCGTCCATAAAGATCTCCAAAAAATTCTCTACCATATCAGAGAATATCCCCATCATACACCGCTGAAAGGTAGCGGGAGCATTGCATAACCCAAAGGGCATGCGACTGTAAGCAAAGGTACCAAAAGGACAAGTAAAAGTGGTTTTATCTTGATCCTTTTTGGCGATGGGGACCTGATTATAGCCTGAGTATCCGTCCATAAAACAATAGTACTCTCGTCCCGCTAAGCGTTCCAGCATTTGATCAATAAATGGTAGAGGAAAATGGTCTTTCCTCGTGGCAGCGTTGAGTTTTCTATAATCGTTGCATACACGCCACCCAGTTTGGGCGCGTGTCTGAATCAACTCATTCGCCTCATTTGTGATAACTGTGATGCCGGATTTCTTAGGAACGACATGTATAGGACTCACCCACTGGCTATCGGAGATGGGGTATATAATACCACTATCTAAGCATTTGACGATCTCTTTCATGACAGCTTCCTTCATGACGGGATTCAACCGTCTCTATGGTTCTCGGGTCGGTCTGGCATCATCCATCACATGTATATGATGTTCAACTATCAAGGGACTAATCCCTTTGATGTCCGCCATACTCCAACCAAACGCCTTTTTGTTAGATCTCAATACCGATAAAAGTGCATTCTCTTGCTCTGATGCAAGAGAAGCGAATATGATAACCGGTAATGACTCGTTTTCACCAAGATATGCATATTTGAGGTGAGAAGGTAAAATTTTGAGATCTAACTCGGGTGGAGAAATGATAGAAGGAAGGATCATAGATTGATTTTTGGATCTACAAAGAAGCTTAGAGCCTGTGAAAGATACAGACTCGGGTGGAGAAAAGTCAGAAGTGCAGGACTCATGTGTAGGTAAAGTGTCCTCACTAAGATCTTGTGCAAAGTCAAACAGAGATGTGTAAATGTCGTCGAGATCAGTAAAGCAAAGATCCTCAGCTCCACAACTATCGGGAGCGATCTCATGAACAGAGCACACATCTAAAATATGAGCAGAGGGTTCTGGTGGCTGACTTCCAACTCTATAGATATTTAGTTCAATGGCCATATTTCCAAATAATAAGTTCATTGAACCATTTCTATAGTTTATAACAGCGTTGGAAGTGGCAAGGAAAGGACGACCTAGAATCACCGGAATTTGGCCCCGGGGGTTTGCTACAGGATGTGTGTCGAGCACAATGAAGTCTACAGGGAAAACAAATTCCCCGACCTTTATCAACACATCCTCTAATTCACCCCTTGGTTTGGTGATAGATCGGTCTGCCATCTGGAGAGTGCAATGAGCAGGTTTCAGCTCTCCAATCCCTAATTGCTCATAGACAGAATAAGGGAGTAGGTTAACACTTGCGCCAAGGTCTAAAAGAGCACGATTTATGTTTTTACCCCCAATCGAAATCGATATTGTAGGACAACCTGGGTCCTTTCTTTTCTTTGGAAGCTGGGGAATAAAAGCAGTGCTGATATTATTAGACATAAAGACCTTCTTCGGCACTTGAGTCTTCCTCTTCCTAGTGCACAAGTCCTTAAGAATTTTCGTATAAGCGGGGACTTGTTGAATCGTATCTAGGAGAGGGATATTGATGTTAACCTGTTTGAACATCTCTAAAATTTTCTCCATATGAGGACTCGTTCTATTAGCCCTTAGCCGGTTCGGGTAAGGATCTTTCGCAATAAGCGCTGGGTCCATCATTGGAGAAGGAAAGGGGGGTAGACGAGGTCCCAAAGGAGGTGTGGGGACCGTCTGTGGAGAACTATAAGGGTTGGGTGAAGGTATTGAGCCTAAAGGGAAATGGAGAATAGGCTTGCTAGAAAGTGGTGTGGTAGAAGAAGAAGGATCAGAAGGAGAAGTGTGTGTGTGTGGAAAGGTCTCAGCCGGGGTGTTGATATGATTTTCAGTATTATCAATATCTTCCCCGACATGATTGTTCAGCACTCTTCCCGATCTCAACGTTGTGACGGCATTTACATTGTAATGCCCAGGATTCTGTAGGGGTTGAGAGGGAAGTTTCCCTTTTTCTCTCGCACTCATTTCGGCTTTTAGGCGTGCGATTTCAGCTTCCATCGATTTGATACTCTCAGCTTGGGACGCTGAGTTTTTCTTTATCTCACTGACGGAAGATCTAACCTCAGTCGAAACCTCTATGAAATTTGACAAAAGTGATTTCATGGTTTGAGTGAATTGAGAGAACTCGTCAGAACAGGACTGCATAGGATTAGACTGTGCGGGAGTGTTGCCCTGATTTTGGAAATTTTGTGACTGATAGGGGTGCTGAGTGAGTTGAAGGGGTTGCTGTTGTGGTGGAGGAAGAGCCCTTTGAAAATTATTCGTGTTTGGAACCGTGTTCTGAAATTGGTTTTGGTTCCAAGCAAAATTCGGGTGATTCCTCCAACCCTGATTGTACGTGGAAGAATATGGATCGTTTCGAGGTCTTTGAAATGCGGCATTAGAATGCTCGTGACCTTGAAACGCAGAGTTTAATGGACATTCTTCCGTTAAATGTGACGGATCAGAACAGCACCCACAAACAGTTTTGGGGAGTGACACTGGGTTTAGGGAGGCTGCTGCAAATTTGTGTTCCATAGCGTCGAGCTTCTTTTGCATTGCTGCCATTTCAGCTCGAACACCTATGGACACATCTATTTGGTGTACGCCACCCCTATTCAATGGTTGGGTTCCACTCTCCCAAAGTAGTGATTTTTCAGCGAACTCTTCTAAGTACCTCCAAGCTTCCCCACAATCCTTAGTCATAAATGTACCTTGACACATGTTTTCAAGGCTCTGTTTAGTATTAGGGTTACTGCCCTCATATATGATTCGGCAAAGCTCCCATCTCGGGATGCCGTGATGACGACATTGAACCAATAGATCCTTGAAACGTTCAAAGTATTTAGAGAATGGTTCAGCAGGGAGCTGGGCAAATTGGTTCAGTTCGCTATGGATTCGAGCTGTCTTTTGGTGTGGGTAAAATTTCTTAAGGAATGCAGCGACGAATTCTTCCCAATTCGTAATAGAGTGTGCGGTAGTGTTATATAGCCACTTCTCGGCTATATCGCACAATGTAAATGGAAGAAGTCGTAGACGCATCGCATCCACTGAAAGTTGTGACGTACCCATCATTGCGCATACGTTTTCAAATTTGGTAATGAAAACGTAAGCGTCCTCAGTCTCGAGTCCGTGGTATTTGGGTAAAAGATTGATATACTGGGGCTTAATCTCAAAGTTATCCCCATTGGCTGGTGGTGTGGATAAGCAGGTCGAAAGAGGACCTCTATGTGGATAGCATCTTTCCTGGATAGAAATGCGGGGTGGATTCTGCGCACCAACGGACGGCGGCAGATTAGGGTTAAAGAAGTTTGATGGATTCGGATCCATCGGTGTGGATGTGGTAGTAGGTAAAGAAAAGGTAAATGGAGAAATATCGACTTCGGAGTCGATAAAGGGTACGCGGACTAAACGGGCACTAGAATCCCGTGTCCAGCCTATCTTGCACTAAAAAGGGTTAGTACAAGTGGCAGCGTTGACTTATAATTAGGGGTAAATGAATGCGGTGTTTGCTTTTGAAAAAGGGACGGATTTTTGAAAAAATGATGCGACAAAACAAATGCAGCACACAAACCCTAGAATCTAATGGTCACCTAGGTCCGGCTCTAGACCGCTCCTAACTGCCAAAAGACAAGTCGCAGGATAGAATCCTCCACTGCCTCTTTGTCCCCCTGTGGCCGGATAAGTGCCAGGTAAGTGGGAAGGTACTCCACTACGTAAGTAGTGGGCCTAATTAAAAACCACTAGCCTTAGACACACTCGCCTTAGGCACCACAAGAAAACGCGGATAAGCAATGAATTACCCACGGCCTTCTCTTGTCCTAATTGAGCGCGACAGTCCTTAGAGTCTTCTCTAGATTTCTTTTAATTAATGAGGGTAATGCGGATGTAAGTTTTGCGATTTTCGGGGCCTAGGAAGGGTAATGAAATCCCCACCTAATTTGGATTTGGCCGTGCCCCTTAAATTTCCGTATTAGAATGCAAACAACCAAGAAATCAAAATCAAGCACAAATTTAATTTTGCTTTTGCGGCGCTGCAATTATTTGCAAAGAATCCTGCAGCAAAGTGTTAGTTGGAGCTAAAAGAGGAGAGGGGAGAGAGCAAGAAATTACCTGCTGCAAAAATTTTGTAGAGATCCCTCTGTGGGACCGCGGTTCCGCCGCAAGTATCTACTTAGGCCGCGCTTCCGCGCTTCAACCGTGGGTTCACTTCACAAGATTTCAACAGCTGCTTGCTGTTGCTTCCCTCTGTTCTCTGGTACTCTCAAAAAAAAAATTCCACAGCACAGAATGCTCCAGATCACCTTGCAATCAATTCACAACACACGTATAAGAGTTTGTACGAATTTTGATTTCAAGAAGTAAAATGTAATAATTCTTTCACTTCAAACTAAAAATGCAAATGAATTAGCGCGATCCCCGGCAACGGCGCCATTTTGATTGATAGATTTTCCGTTGTGTAGTATGAAATTGTAAAGAAATCACAACCAAAAAATATTTTGACCGCAATCAAACTACGGTGTCGGATGTAGTTTGTAGTGAGTGCGGATCGTCCATAGGGATTGCACGATTCACTTGTATTTTGATACGTTTGAAATGAAAAGTTAAGCAACAATAAAAGAAAACATGATTCAAGAATGATTTGTATTCGAGTGTCACTATTCTTTATTCAAGAATCAAGAAACTATAAACAATCAAGAATCGGTGTTTCGATAATATTTCCAATCAACAATCAAGAATATAAGAGAGGCTCGTAGGAATCGATCGGATCTTTAGACGTGATGTAATCTAAAAGGTTTCGTGTTCTTGTCCTTCGAAGAATTGATACTAGATCAATGGTGATCGACGAGAGTTAGGGCTTTCTTGATGAAATTGGGGTTTCATCTCTTAACCCTTGTTCTTTCGAGGATACCATTTATATTCTAGCCTCTAGCAATTTCAAGAAACGATCGGAACTCCCCAATCTCGAGCGATGTCGATCAAGAAAGCATCGCAACGAATTGGGTCGTCGATTCTTGAACTTGCTAGGGTTTACAAACTCGTGGGATTCAAGAATCGATTGCAAATTTGTTACATCATCATACTAAAGATCGTTTCGACTCCTTAACAAGCGGAGTTTTATTCACACATCACAACACAGAAAAGATTTACTAATTGTAAAGAATTCATGATGCAGAAATTAAAGAAAGCAAGATAAAAGAATATCACCTTTATTTATCTCAACAATTTTTGATTACATTCGCTTCAAGAACTACAAGAGGAAGAATCTAAATCGTTAATCGGGCGTCGCTCGGCTTCGTGAGTCGTGGATCGGCTTCGGATCGCTTGCTCCGTTGAAGATCGACTCCGCTCCTAAAGGTTGTGAGGCTTCTTGCTTAATGGGCACTCGGGATCTTGATCTTTAATTGGAATTAGGGTTAGGGTTTTCTACAAGCTCTCTCACTAAACTTGAGGAAGAGGGAGATGAAGAAAGGGATAGATTCACTAATTGGATGAATAATTCCCAAGGTTGAATAATGTTTGGATCATGAGCCTAGGGTCTTATTTATAGAGCTCCCAAACCCTAGGTTTAAGTTTGAATTGGTAGTTCCCTCCAAAAGTTTGTTGAGTCTTCTAGAAGATAGTTTGTTAGGAGCTAGCTTAGGGTTTAAGCTAGGATTAATTAAGCTTGGAAACCCTTGTTTGCTGATCTGGCAGAACCCTCTGGAGTCTTCTGGAACTTGGAGTACATTTCTGAACTGTAGCCACTGATTCAGGAGTTTTGCACCAAAATTTAGGAACTGATTCCCTGGGCCCACCGCGGATCCGCGGCCTTAGCAAGCCCATGCCGCGGATCAGCGGTTGTGTATGAGGCTTGGGCCTTGATCTTTTAGCTGCTTTCTTGTACTGTAGTTTATAGCTTCCTTTGATATGTTGATTTGCAATTGCTCCTTTGTAATGATACCAGATTTGAAATTAGTGAGTTTACGTATCTTTCGAGCGGTGTAATGATCGAGCAAGCTTCTCATTTCCTGCACAGACTTCGAAACACGGGTTGCGATATATAGAAAATATGCCATGTAATGCAATGCAGTCAATTTCCTTAGAAATGCCGGTTTTAAGGTCTAGTACATGTAATCTGATAATCTATGATAGATTTGCTAATATGTGAAATAAGGATACCGAACACTTCTATATGAATGCAGATGATAGGGAAATTGCCGGTTAAAATATGCAATATTTTCGACTGATCAACAGAGACAGATGATGATTCGCTCCTGGTAATATCCCAATTGTAGCGGTGCTGATGCCGAAATCGGTTTACAGCGAAAAGCCAATAGGCCGCACATGCATACGAAATAGCCGAAATGATAGGGCAACTTGCAATAAAAAACAGCAAGTAAAAATGTATGCATGCAAAATAGCCGAAATGATTGGGCAACTCACAATAAAAAATAGCAAGTAAAAATAAAATAAATAGCCAAAATGATTGGGCACCGCGAAAAATAGCCGAAATGATTGGGCGATCGCGACCTTCGCGATATAAAAGCTGAAATGATAGAGCATCGCGAAGATAAAACAAAAAAAATGATGATAAAACTTTAGCCCTACAGTTAAGATCACATCGATCCCTGTATACAATCCAAAGGCGTAAACAAAGAGGGAACCATACTTCCCCAACAGGCTCCGCTAGAAGACGAAGCCAAATCTCGACGGTTCAGTCCACCTCCGAAGAAACCAGTGTCTTCAGCAAAACTCCTCGACTCACGGATACAAACACTCCTTGACGAGAGCCTCCTGATTCGCGTTGACTCGCAGAGCTACCAGTGCCTCCGTGGGAATCCTCGATTCATTTCAAACCCCAAGGAAACAAATAATCCTTGGCGCTTGGGAAACAAATAATCCCTAGCAAACTCCTCGACTCACGGATACAAACACTCCTTGACGAGAGCCTTCTGATTCGCGTCGACTCGCAGAGCCACCAGTGCCTCCGTGGGAATCCTCGATTCGTTTCAAACCCCAAGGAAACAAATAATCCTTGGCGCTCGGGAAACAAATAATCCCTAGCAAACTCCTCGACTCACGGATACAAACACTCCTTGACGAGAGCCTCCTGATCCGTGTCGACTCGCAGAGCCACCAGTGCCTCCGTGGGAATCCTCGATTCGTTTCAAACCCCAAGGAAACAAATAATCCTTGGCGCTCGGGAAACAAATAATCCCTAGCAAACTCCTCGACTCACGGATACAAACACTCCTTGACGAGAGCCTCCTGATCCGCGTCGACTCGCAGAGCCACCAGCGTCTCCGTGGGAATCCTCGACTCGTTTCAAACCCCAAGGAAACAAATAATCCTTGGCGCTTGGGAAACAAATAATCCCTAGCAAACTCCTCGACTCACGGATACAAACACTCCTTGACGAGAGCCTCCTGATCCGCGTCGACTCGCAGAGCCACCAGTGTCTCCGTGGGAATCCTCGACTCGTTTCAAACCCCAAGGAAACAAATAATCCTTGGCGCTTGGGAAACAAATAATCCCTAGCAAACTCCTCAACTCACGGATACAAACACTCCTTGACGAGAGCCTCCTGATCCGCGTCGACTCGCAGAGCCACCAGCGTCTCCGTGGGAATCCTTGACTCGTTTCAAACCCCAAGGAAACAAATAATCCTTGGCGCTTGGGAAACAAATAATCCCTAGCAAACTCCTCGACTCACGGATACAAACACTCCGTGACAAGAGCCTCTTGACCCACGCAGAGCCACCACTGTCTTTGCGGGAGAATTCCCGGTTCGTCTTAACTTGCAAGATGAAGTCTCAGGCAGCAAGGATTGAAAAGCTTGCTCCCTGAACAATGAGGCCCTGCAAGTCAATCCAAAATGGTCTCTTGCATACTATTCACGGGTCTCACTCTCCAATGTCGATTTTCGACAAGGAGGGAAACAACCGCTTACGAATCCTCTCGACTCGTAAGAGGGAAAATTCTCTTATAGGATCCTTACGACTTATAAGAGAAAACCACACTTAGGAATCCTCACGATTCCTAAGGAGAAAACCCACCTACGAGATCCTCTCGATCCGTAGAGAGAAAAGTCTCTATGAGACCCTCACGGCTTATAGAGTTGAAAAGTCTTAGGCAGCAGATCTGAACCTGCGGCCTAAGCCATCGCTATTTCTTAAGAAAGTCAGGATACTTGTTCTAATCATCCGTCAAACATGGTTACTAAGGTGGCATGCTGATAATGAAAGAAAGAAAAGACGGAGAAAATGACACATTACAAAAAAGGTGTATCTTTTATTCATAAACTTGGTTGAATACAGGATACATTATGTCAAAAAAAATAGGTATATACATCCTTTTATCTACAAGCACAAACGATACAAGGATGGATAGCTACTGAAGAGGAAGTGTCTTTAATAAATTCACAAGCTGCTCTCGCACTTCCTTCAGCGCTTCCTCCTGAGTGACAGCCGCAGCCACCTCCGCCTCCACCTGGGCCCGTTGCTGCATGAAGGATGCAAGCTGTTCCTCAACGACCTGCTGAGCTGCTTCACGGCCTCGGGCATCACGCTCGTGTTGGAGATAGTGCCCTCAGAGTCAATTATTGGATCACAGGCACGTGATTGCAATGATTGAGGGAGGACCTATCCCGGTAGGACAGTCTTACTCGAGAAGATAGTATGCTATCTGGTTTACCTTTATCATCGTGTACTGTTATAGGTGACCTGACATGTCGCTATTACACGTTGACAGAGCCCCTAGGATTCTTGCTTGACTACCAGCAGTATGATGGCGATCATATACGTGGGAGCTGGTAGTCTATAAGCACATCCTTAAAAGGTCCCTAGTCGTAGGAGTTTCGAGACAGGGCATCGATACTCCATTAGTAGACTAGTGTATACAGTCGAGACCCCGACGAGGGGCGATGGCCGGTCTCACAAACCACTGGTGTCAGTTGGTTCACCTAAGATGTATACAGGTGCTCATTGGGTTATGAGTACACCGGACAGGACTCGCCGGGAACCTGCCAGTTGGGTTTATACCTTATGTCAGATGGCAGTTCCCTGGTGACATGTGTACAGGTTAGTTCATCGACCTGAGGATCGTCATTTGTCTCGTGTGAGTTCCCACTGTGCTTTGATTACTACCCTACCACGGCTCAAAGGAGTCGTGCAAACAGGTTTTAGTTGGGTACAGTCCCGAGCCACATGGAGGCAGTGAGCGGATCTGCAGGGGTTCGTCTCTCCCGGTATTGGGGGTGAGGTCGCGCTGTGTCTAGGAGAGCCATTACGCAAAGCCCTCGGCCGAGGCAGGAGATTTACTGGTAGGTATTCCAGTAGTATCTCAGGGCGTTCTGGGCTACACTCCGACACGACTTGTACCGCTTTTGGGGGTCTGACTTTTACCAACCCCCTAGGCCCGCCATGCGATACTCATAGACGAACGGACCGGACTGTACGGATATTGTCACTGACAGGCTCAGTTGGGTGTCGGGGTGAGCTTCCTCATCGACGTCCCTTTTGGTCAATAGCTGGTGGCCCGTCACGTATTGGCTTATACCTCTGACGTGCCAGTGGTTAAATCCACAGCCATAGTATTGACGAGTCTTTAGAGTCCACCACACTTACAGTTACTCAAGCTTTCGGGCGAAACGCTGTAGAGGCCGTATGGAGATATGGCAGGGTCCGATCAGATACGTGCGGTATTGCACGGATCAGGATCGGACAGTTTGTACTAGTGGCCGTATAGTTATATGGCAAGGTTCGATCAGATACGTGCGGTATTGCACGGATCAGGATCGAATGGATTTTACTAGCCGGCTTTGGTTTAAGCCGGTACTAGTTTAGTACAGTGTAGATTTTGTCTCATTGCATTTGTATCCGGTCGGAATACAGATGCGGGTGTGTATGCACAGTATCGGGGTTTTTCCTGTAATTTATTACGGGACCAGTTTTCTGGAGTTGCCAGTTTGCATTCCGTTCCGGCCGGTTTTCCTTTGTTCTTTCCCGGCCGGACTTTTCTGATGGAGGGGGTTATTTGCAGTTTTGCAAATAACACTTTGTGGAGGACTTATTTGCATAATGATTAATTATGATAGCATCTTTTTATTCCATTCTTTTCCTTCATCCTTTCATGCTTTATTGTGATGAGATTTGATTAGAATGGTTGATGTAAGTTTGTGATGATGATGTTTAGGATATAGTCACCATTCTCTTTATCCTACACTCACCTTCCTTCTAAGGTTATGCTTCATATTCTTTTCCTCCACCATTATTCTTAGATGATAAGTTTTTCATTAAGAAAGAGAGAAGAAGAAAAAGAAAGAGAGAAGAAGAAGAAGAGATCTTCTTCTTGAGAGTTTCATTTCTTGATCTCATTCATGCTAGAAAAATGCAAGCACCATTTTTTTAATGTCATTTCCTCCATCATCTTCAAATGGCAACAAACCCCAAGTGAGACACTACACTACACATTCTACAGCATATCTTGAGCATGTCGAGTTGCCGGCTTCATGCTCGAGTTGCCTCGGTATTGAGGCGGGAGCCCGTAAAAGACGCAGGCGTTGTGGTGCCCTTTCCGGCGAGGAGGCGACGATATGGAGACTACACTTTCCGCAGGAGATTGGGACGATGACAAGAAGACCGGAGGACTCGGATCACTCGGTATACTTCTCACCCTATCTCTTGATTGCTAGCATTAGGTTAATGGTTACGATCCGGGTTTTCATTGTCCGCGGTAGCGCCGGTTTCCGAGTAAGGAAAAAAAATTTGATTTCGCATTTTGGCCTCGAGTACGAGGCCGGGGCGCTGCCGTGGCGCAACATGGTATCAGAGCCACGCCATTAACCTTACCTAGCTTGTTCTAATGTGTTTTTCAGTTCCGATCGACCGAAATTCCAAAAACCGTATTTTTCCTTCACATCAGTTTCTGTCGAAATTTTTTGGAGTCTAAAAACTTTTCAGGTTGTCTCAGAGTGATGTGCAGGGAAATATAAGCATACTGAAAAAATTTGGTAGCCTGAACTGTTCATACCACCGCGGAAGGGCGGCCAAACCCTTGCTGGGAGCCGCGCTTCCGCGGCAATTTGAACAGTTCACCCCCCCAAAATTTTGCAGTATGTTCCTCAGTGAGAAATGTGGTTTCTGGGATATTAAAATTGGGCCCAGGTTTTCTGTGAGTGCTACAGTTTTGATTGGGGGCCCACTTGTTAATTTTTGGTCAATCGGAAAATTTTAAACACATTATTTCACAGTATTTACATTATATCTGCGACCGTGAACGTCACTCGATCGGTAAATCCGGTCTAACTGCTATAGCCCGGTTAGACGGATTTGCGAACGTGATTTTCACGTTGATGTTCTATGTTTATGCTGTGATGTTGCGGATCGGTCGTGGGGGATAGCCTGGATGCAATGCTAGTACAGTTTTGGTGTATTATGTACATTTGATATTGCGGGACGAGCGTCCGACATGTGGACTGCCGTCACTGCCTGTTTGTATTATTCTTTTGGGGCACGACCTGGTTGCGGTCGATGTACCCGGTGTATGTATATTTTACTTTCTGTACTAGGATTACCCCGCGGAGGGGTGCACGGATAGCCGGGTTCTAGGGGGCAACGGGCCCGCATCTCATGGCATTGAGACGGAGGGGGCTTCACTCTAGGATTGGCGGGCTATTCGCCGCACTCGTAGGGGGTACAGGTTGACCCAGGAGGGGTGCCCAAGTTGCCGGATTCCGTGGAGTGCTGGGTGGTCCATTCACGGAGCTGAAGGGGGATGCCTCGCTTCAGGTTTTGGCAGGTGACTTGCCGCGCCCGTAGGGGTCTAGGATTTTATTGCACAGGCTATCCACACGACCAGGGGAACGTCGGGTTTCAGCAGCGGCTCTGTGAAACCCGGGCTTCCAGATATCTGTATTGTTCTGTGATGCTGTACATTTCTGTGATGTTGCATTTTATTCACGCCTTGAGCGAAATACTATATATTGGTATATATATTAGTAGATGTTGTATATGTTTTTCATCCGCGCTAATCCAGTCCCCGCTCTGCCGTTAGTTAGCTAACCTAACGGGTGATGACGGGACCCAGTGGCGAATGCAGATGGCATATACGTACGTCAGTATATTTTCGTTCTTTGTGGTGTGATCAATTGATGGGACTGCGTTGATTCGGATCAATGCAAGATAAACAAACCTAATCTGATGTTGTTGGAACACTTTTCAAAAAGCTGTTATTGCAAGGACGTTCTCTTTTGTTTTGCATCGTGGTATTCATTTGGAATATCCTGCTCCTCAGTCGACGAGGCAAGGGCCGAGATCCCTTCACCGGGAGTGACCCCTTGGACAGAAGTTTGCGTCAGGGCATTAACTTCACTATAGCCGATTACTTTTGCTTTGCATCGAGGTATTCAGTTGGAATATCCTGCACCTCATTCTACGGGGAAAGAGCCGAGATCCCTTCACCGGGAGTGACCTCTTTAGTAAAGGTTTTCGTCACTATATTTTTATAAGAGGCTATGCAGTTCCTTCAACGATATCAAGTTCATTACGTTAAAAGTTTTTCGCCAAAAACTAGACGTAGCCCTCCGTCATTTCTTACAAGTATTACTTAGTATTCGTGCTGCGTTTGTTGACTGTGTCAAGGCGTAGTGTGCGGTAGCTAAGTAGTGTTTGTTTGCAGCATATAAATGGGATTGGTTAGGACAGTCGTGCGGCCTTGTTGACTATGTCAAGGGCTCGTACGGGTGGGTTTAATGCAATCCAGGATAATGACGGGTTGAACTTGACTAGGACTCTTTGATTTGTTGACTGTGTCAAGGTCACTTGGGTCCTAGGGGTAAAACTTTCATCGGGAGTTTCAAAAGAACTGAAACTTGCCAGGCATGCGCATACCTTCTGGAGTGTGGTGACTTGAGTGGATTCCGTCAAGTTATCATGCAATGATAGTTGGATCCCGATTCCCACTGATGAGTTAGTTTACTCCTCGGGTGACCCCGACTAATTCTTCTTTCAGGTTTGGAGGAGAATTTGAGGTACAGTGGGAGGATTCCTGATTAGGAATAGTGATAACCATTCTGATCTAGGTTAGAGTGCACGCTGAGTGTTTCTTTTCTCTCTCTCTTTGGCAGCGACCATTGACCCGACCCTGGACTTTGACTCAGTGACCAAGTTGACCGAACCTTCTTAACACTGGCTTTTGGATTGTCAGAGTTGCAGACCTCATTGCCACTCCTACTTTTACCCTTTTCTCCAGGACACCCCGTATTACTACGAACGTCCACTTCCATTGGACAAAACCATCGTATGGTTATATACGAACTCGAAGGACTTCGAGGATGGTTTCCGGTTTTGGAGAAAACGAATAGGATTATTCAGTTGTCTTTTCTTTTCACCTTCTCTCATTGCGAGTACTCCTTGGTTTAGGAGTAGTACACCTATTACGCAAATTGGATAGTCTTCTTCCAAACCATAGGCTGGTACTGACCGGTAGGGAATGAAGAAAACCAGTTAGCCTAAACGGTGTACAGAAGGTATTAAGTTAAGACAAAGCAAGGGATTAGTAAGAGGGCAAAGTAAGTTGCGACTGCTATTCACGACCAAACCAAGTATTTCTTCGCCAATCCTAAATCACCTTTGTATTTCTCCAGGACACACCGTATCACTACGAAGATCCCATTTTAATGGATAAACCATCGTATGGTTATATACGAACTCGAAAGGAACTTGTTCCAGTTCGGGGATGGATCCTAGTTCAGGAGAAATAGGAATAAAGTACATTCAGGTGTCTTTTATCTTCACCTTCTCTCGCATTGCGAGTGTTCCTAGGATTAGGACAGTACACCCTTTATGCCTTTTGGATAGTCTTCTTCCAAACCATAGGCTGGTGCCGAACGGTAGGGAAGGAAGAAAACCATTTGGCCTAAAGGGGTGTACAGAAGGTAATGACTAAAGACATATGAAGGGATTTGGAGAGGTGGCAAAGAATTATACGGTTATAGTTGTGAATCTGGATAATGGAAGAGGCATTACTAGGAATACCAGGATACCCCGACGAAACATTTCAATGTTTCAGTTTCACTGTGTACTGTTAATAGAAAACTGATTTCCCGATTAGACACTTACTCCAGGGTATGTATTTGTCAGGTATGATTCTCACATCTGTATGGTTTTACAGATGTTGAGTGGGAGTAAGTTATTGGGAATTGGGTGATCATCCTCATTATATCGGGATTCGTTGTAATCGGTGATATTTGAGGAAGTCACCTGGGTTGTTTGCCGGATGGCAATTATTTAGTTTTGAATATCCGCGGTTATGCACCAATTTCAAATTGATATATCTGTACGTCTATTTTCATAGAGTGAGATATACCTTTTGATATTATGTCGATGACATTTACCTATATCAGTGGATGGTTAGGTAAGGAGCATTAAACAGCGGTGTAATTCTTCTCAACCATAAGTACAGTTTTCAACCTACGACACACAGTGAAAGAGTTGTTAGACTCAGCGGACTTATACAGAGTATTGTATATTGTCCAGTGTCCATTAGGACAGAGGGGTTGGTCCTCACACTATATTCTGTTTACTTTTAACTTCTCTAGTTCTTAGACATGTGTTTCATAGGAACACAGGGTCTAATTTTTGAGGAGTTATAGGTATTTGAATAGAGTAGAGAACCAGGTGTAGCAAGTATCGGGATTCTTCAAAGAGATCGAAGATGTAGATACTTGTGTATGGTATTCAGTTGATAGTAATGATGAAGACAGATTGCTTCCCTTTCAGGTTACTCATAATTGGAAGCATTCCTAAGTTGAGTAACGCTGATCGGCCTCCTTCCATTTAGTTGACATGCACTGGAGACAGCTGCATGATTTGAATCTGGTTCAATTGAATCAGTGCCTCTGTTTCTATATTGGATATAGAACAGTTCATATCTTAACGATGTTAAGGTACGGTGAGTTGTCCGGCTTATGCTTAAAACCAGACTCCGGATAACTCGAGGCACGTTTCTGTAATGGCTGTTTGTGGGTTGACCCAGGCTATGACGAGGGTTGACTTTCTACCATCTGGATGAACAATAGCAATATTGTTCTAGACTCGCCACATTTTAAAAGGAAATGGTTATTTTTCAGAAAAACAGAAGTGGGAGTATGGTAGAACTGGAAGCGATTCCAGAACCGCAAACGATTACTGAAGATTTAATAAGGAACCTAAAGATTCAATCTGATTTGACATTCCATTGGCCACTCCGCAGATAAGGTGGGTAACTTCAGGCACCTAAGAGGCACTACGGTAGCCTCAAGGACGGTGACAGGGAAGTTCTTGTTTACCCACACTTGCCATTGCTGTTGTTCCAGGCTGCGAGACCCGGCAGGAGGATGAGTATAGCGTCGTTCTAAACTAGATTTGGAAGTGCACGTCTATATGACTCTGCCAGAGGGTTGTCGTAGTCAGTGGGAGCAGCGGAAGCATTGGTAGGACATCAGGCTTATGTCTATTTATAGACTAAAGCAGATGTAGCGGAGATAGATCATCTATTTCTGATGTGACAGTCATAGGTTTGACGTCATCAGAATAGGGGATGGATCTGTTGAGAAGGTAGTAGGAAGTGATGTTCCTATACTACGATCGGTTATACTTTGGTCGTCACTCAGTGGTTTCTCCACAAAGGACTTGGACATTATATCAGACATACTGGTTACTAGATCTATGGTTTTAGATCTAGATTTGGGTAGTTTCCCAATCTGGGTACCTTGACAACATTCTATGAGTATTTAGAATGGACGACTCCAGGCACGGTAGTATACCTGCAGTTGATGGTGTCACCCTCTCTAAAGGTGTCTTATAGACTAAAGAGGAGAGGAATACTCATGATTGGCAGATCACTTGCTTAGGCAATTGAGTCAATCATGAGATGTCAAGTACCACACCAGATGTTGTTCTTGCACTAGATGCAATAAGTTGACATTGATCCAATCCTGGAGAAACAGTCGGAAGCAGTCTTAGAACATAAGTGGATGTTCTAGGGATATGATAACGACAGCCTCATTTGGGAGACAGTTATCATTCCAGGCTTCCAAGGTGACATGGACGACAAGGAAGTTGTCAGAGTTATAGTTTTCCTTCTGACGAGGGGCAGTATTTTGGACAGGTGGTCCAAGGCAATACTGAGGGTGGCATGGCGCAGGATACTGATTAAGTTCAGTTGACGATACAGTCTAAGAAGTTTGGATTTGAAGTTCATTTATGAGCTAGGTCCCATCAGACATCCAGACATTCTAAGACAAGTATTGCTCATTTCGGGAGATGGCTTTCTCCGCGAACTTGAGATATAGAGAGACATAGAAAGAAACATCACAGCGGTTCCACTCACTGAGGCTATTCCTCGAACGCAATAGTTTCACAAACGAGCTTTGTGAGACTGACTAGTAGAGGAGTTGGGTGTTCGGTATCACACGGGCTGTGAGTATGCGACATCGCAATAATTAGCCTTGAGTGCAAGTGGGAGATTGTTGGAGATAGTGCCCTCAGAGTCAATTATTGGATCACAGGCACGTGATTGCAATGATTGAGGGAGGACCTATCCCGGTAGGACAGTCTTACTCGAGATGATAGTATGCTATCTGGTTTACCTTTATCATCGTGTACTGTTATAGGTGACCTGACATGTCGCTATTACACGTTGATAGAGCCCCTAGGATTCTTGCTTGACTACCAGCAGTATGATGGCGATCATATACGTGGGAGCTGGTAGTCTATAAGCACATCCTTAAAAGGTCCCTAGTCGTAGGAGTTTCGAGACAGGGCATCGATACTCCATTAGTAGACTAGTGTATACAGTCGAGACCCCGACGAGGGGCGATGGCCGGTCTCACAAGCCACTGGTATCAGTTGGTTCACCTAAGATGTATACAGGTGCTCATTGGGTTATGAGTACACCGGACAGGACTCGCCGGGAACCTGCCAGTTGGGTTTATACCTTATGTCAGATGGCAGTTCCCTGGTGACATGTGTACAGGTTAGTTCATCGACCTGAGGATCGTCATTTGTCTCGTGTGAGTTCCCACTGTGCTTTGATTACTACCCTACCACGGCTCAAAGGAGTCGTGCAAACAGGTTTTAGTTGGGTACAGTCCCGAGCCACATGGAGGCAGTGAGCGGATCTGCAGGGGTTCGTCTCTCCCGGTATTGGGGGTGAGGTCGCGCTGTGTCTAGGAGAGCCATTACGCAAAGCCCTCGGCCGAGGCAGGAGATTTACTGGTAGGTATTCCAGTAGTATCTCAGGGCGTTCTGGGCTACACTCCGACACGACTTGTACCGCTTTTGGGGGTCTGACTTTTACCAACCCCCTAGGCCCGCCATGCGATACTCATAGACGAACGGACCGGACTGTACGGATATTGTCACTGACAGGCTCAGTTGGGTGTCGGGGTGAGCTTCCTCATCGACGTCCCTTTTGGTCAATAGCTGGTGGCCCGTCACGTATTGGCTTATACCTCTGACGTGCCAGTGGTTAAATCCACAGCCATAGTATTGACGAGTCTTTAGAGTCCACCACACTTACAGTTACTCAAGCTTTCGGGCGAAACGCTGTAGAGGCCGTATGGAGATATGGCAGAGTCCGATCAGATACGTGCGGTATTGCACGGATCAGGATCGGACAGTTTGTACTAGTGGCCGTATAGTTATATGGCAAGGTTCGATCAGATACGTGCGGTATTGCACGGATCAGGATCGAATGGATTTTACTAGCCGGCTTTGGTTTAAGCCGGTACTAGTTTAGTACAGTGTAGATTTTGTCTCATTGCATTTGTATCCGGTCGGAATACAGATGCGGGTGTGTATGCACAGTATCGGGGTTTTTCCTGTAATTTATTACGGGACCAGTTTTCTGGAGTTGCCAGTTTGCATTCCGTTCCGGCCGGTTTTCCTTTGTTCTTTCCCGGCCGGACTTTTCTGATGGAGGGGGTTATTTGCAGTTTTGCAAATAACACTTTGTGGAGGACTTATTTGCATAATGATTAATTATGATAGCATCTTTTTATTCCATTCTTTTCCTTCATCCTTTCATGCTTTATTGTGATGAGATTTGATTAGAATGGTTGATGTAAGTTTGTGATGATGATGTTTAGGATATAGTCACCATTCTCTTTATCCTACACTCACCTTCCTTCTAAGGTTATGCTTCATATTCTTTTCCTCCACCATTATTCTTAGATGATAAGTTTTTCATTAAGAAAGAGAGAAGAAGAAAAAGAAAGAGAGAAGAAGAAGAAGAGATCTTCTTCTTGAGAGTTTCATTTCTTGATCTCATTCATGCTAGAAAAATGCAAGCACCATTTTTTTAATGTCATTTCCTCCATCATCTTCAAATGGCAACAAACCCCAAGTGAGACACTACACTACACATTCTACAGCATATCTTGAGCATGTCGAGTTGCCGGCTTCATGCTCGAGTTGCCTCGGTATTGAGGCGGGAGCCCGTAAAAGACGCAGGCGTTGTGGTGCCCTTTCCGGCGAGGAGGCGACGATATGGAGACTACACTTTCCGCGGGAGATCGGGACGATGACAAGAAGACCGGAGGACTCGGATCACTCGGTATACTTCTCACCCTATCTCTTGATTGCAAGCATTAGGTTAATGGTTACGATCCGGGTTTTCATTGTCCGCGGTAGCGCCGGTTTCCGAGTAAGGAAAAAAAATTTGATTCCGCATTTTGGCCTCGAGTACGAGGCCGGGGCGCTGCCGTGGCGCAACAGCTCGGCGGCATCAAGCTTCCGCTTCAGTGCTAGCCCATTAGAAATACGCTCCAGAAGTCCTTCAAAGACGACTTTCACTTCAGCAGCATTCGCCCTAACTTCAGCGCGTAGGCGAGCAGTTGCGCTTGAAGATTCCTGACGTTCCTTCAATCGTAAAGCTGCTTCTTGCTCCAAATGACGGAAATAAGAAGCGCTTTGTTCGAGCCAAGCTGTCCGTTGGGTGCTTATGGCCAAAACTTCAGGAGAAGGACGCGTCGACTCCAGCTGATGTAGGCAGGCCTCGACCTCCCTGCAGTGGTTAACCCAAGATTCGACGACGCCTTCGTTGTGAAAGTTTACGAGCGCCGCCAACATTGGGTTAACTTCCACAGCGAAATCTGCGGCAGAAGGGAGAGCGTTCGCGTTAAGCTCTTCGATATACCCGCTCAGCATGCCCAAACTCATCACGGCACCCTTTAAAGATGGACTCTTCAAGAAAGGGCCTGCCGGTGAACGGACACGAGACTCAAGAGGGACCGGAGCCGGAACGATAGCTGCAAAACAAAACATGGTTAGATGATGGTTCAAGAGATGTTAAAGAATCGTCAAAAAGGGAATTTATTATACCAGCTGCAACAGATGGTAAAGCTGGAAGGGCCGGTGGCGTGGCAGGTCTTGCGTCCCCTCTTTCAATTTGTAACACTACAATACGGAAGAGGAAAGGTCAGAAATCACCCCATTGCTAAAAAAGGGGGGAAATAAAGTCATCAAAGTGAAAGTATACTCACCGGCACCACTAGAGGGAGAAGCGAGTTCGGATAGGAAGGAGAAGTGTGGAAGCAACACTTGATATAGATGATCAAAGAGCGCTCCTGAAAAGACACAGTGGTACGGCGTTAGTACATAAGTTATGCGGTTAAAAGATAAACTAATGAATCGCAAATCCATACCTTCCAACATCCGTGATGGCACAAGGGAAGGTTGGGAGGTGACCACCGCCAAGGCAGTAATTGACGGTGCTCCTTCGAGCAATGGAGCATCGGCATTGACTGCGCCTGCGTTAAAAACAAAGACAGAACTGTTAGAAAAGATCACAAGATATGTAAAAAAAAGGGGAATGATGGTAACTCGAAGTTTACCCGACGAGCTGCCAGCCGAAACTGAGGCAATTCCCTCTTCCATCGACATGAGGCCACCACCCGTAACCTCATCACCCGACTCAATAGGGACCGTCGTCGTGCTCGCGCGACCAGGAGACGGCAGAAGATCATAGACGGGGAGGGCAATGATGGGAGCGTTGCCGGACTCTTGGAAGGAAGCGGCTGACTCTTCCCCAAGAGTCGTACCAATCTCATCTGCTACTTCCTCGGGCTCCGCTATCCCCATCGGCTCATCTACCGTCACCATGAGGTCGCCAGCCTCAAGTGCCTCGTCCACCATCACCCCGGACTCAGTTGTTTCATCTGCCGCCACTTCAGGCTCGGCATCAACGACCTTCTCAGCTATAGGCCCCTCAACCTCCGCACCAGGCTCCATGGCCTCAACGATGTTGCCCGCTGTCGGCTCAAGTTCGGCGGGAGCCGCCTCCTCTATTCCCCTATGTTCAACGGTCTCCGCCTCACCCTCGGTCGGACTTGGCCCTGCAAAATAATAGATATAAGAACCATCGACATTATAACTCTCACAATAAGGATTCTGAAAGAAATGTTACCTGAAGTGGACTTATCATTTGCGCTTCGAACGGCGCGCGCCACTTGTCGGCGAGCAGTGGATAGGGCGACAGGGGCCTCTCCGGAAGGAGTATCTGCCCGAGGGACGGTGCTTGGGCCCGCTCCCATAACCAAAGCAGTCCGACGCGCCTTCGCCTCGCGCCTCAGCCGTTTTCTCTCCTCCTGGGCCATTGAGACGGACCTCACCAGAGCCTCTCTCATTGAGGCGTCTTCGTCCGTGAGTAGGGATGCCTCCAAATTTTTCAAGGCATCCCTCATCGTTTTGTCAAGTCGAGGCTCTTGCAGCAGCCCCGACGAGACCAGGACGTCAATAATAGACTTGGGAAGGATCCCCGCATTAACTGAGATAGCCAATACAAAGAAACAAAGGAAGAAGGTTAAGTTGACCATCAGAAGAGATAACAAATTTTTCTGATGAAAGAAAAGGGGGTGGAACGTACCAACGCCTGCTAGAGCACATTTCTCCTCCTCCTCTTGGAAGGTTTTCAAAGAGGCAGCAATAGCTTCTTCGGTAGAGACACCTGTTGAAAATGGGAAAAGTATTAGTCAAGAATAATAATAAAAAAATGCGATGAAATGATGAGGAAAGCGGCTAAGGATCACCTGACTCCGTGAGTTTGCTTAACATCGCTTCGAGCCTTGCTGATCGCTCAGAAGCTGCAATAGCGGCCGCCAAATTGGTGTCTGCAGGGTCTACCAAGAAGCCCTTATTGCTGCCATATTTACTTATTCCTTTGGAAAGAGGGGCCTCAGGCTCTAAATTCAGGATCGCGTCGAGAGAAAGGATCGACTTCTTCTTCTTTTGCCCGCCAGCTCTAGATGCACCTGGAATTGATTTGCGCTTGGCAGTCACCTTGGGGCGGTGGAATTGATTTGCGCTTGGCAGTCACCTTGGGGCGGCGGGTCCCGATATCCGCTCCTACGCCGGACTCTGGCGATATTACACTAACCGTCTTCGTAGGAACACGGGGCGCCTGTGGTGCATTCACGGTAGCAGACAGCGGCAATCCACGCGGGGGGCTCAACACGCGTGGTCGGTCGACTCCGGCATCTTTCAACGGAGGAATGACCGGGATCCTTGGTTGCAAGGGGGCCTTGCGATCACCGCCAGGAGGCACACCCCTACGGTCAACCAGTATACGCTTCTCCGTTAAGATAATTGGGCCCATCGCATGCGCATACCAAGCCACGTACGTGTTAAGCATCTTAGGGACGCAGCTGGGTTCACTAATGAAGAAATAGGAACCCGTGTTAAGCCGTGTGAAATGGTGCATTGCATTCTTCATCCCCTCTCGGCTGACCACAGGCTTTTCCAAGAAAGCTTCCAGCGGGATCCCTTGGTTGTAGCTCGATTGCTGAGCAAACCGGTGCGGGTTGTACCTTATGAAAAGTGCGGTCTCGTTCTGCCTAAACACTAGATAGCCCGGCCGAATGGAGTAGAGGTGGAGGATTTCCCAAGCCTTCAATACGGAAGCCCCGTCCTTGAAATCATCGCGCAGTGGCACTACTGACTTAGCAGTCTCTGAGCCTATGGTTATAACCTTATCCACAAAGGAAATCTTCGCTCCGACCAGATGTGGACGAAGGAGCAGCCCCCTAGACTCCCGTGGGGGTGCAAACACAATTGAAGTGCCGACCAACCGCATGACTCTTGGGAGTCTGCATTTCTCAAAGAACGGAGGGATCTTATGGACACCGAACACCCCTTGCACGTGCATTTCCATCCAGGAGGTGAAATAATGCGTCGGAAAGTTAGCGGGCTGCACCCCCGGCTCACTAGCATCCGCCGCTACGCTAAGTCCTTTATAAAGGTAGGCCAGCCCGGCGATCCCTACCGATAACTGTAAACCAGCCACCATCCGATGCGCTGGGTAAAAGACGGAGGGCCGCGTGTGACGCGGGTGCATGGGGAGCGCAAAGCTGCACAGCCACAAACCCAAGAACCCAATAAAAAAGGTCTCCTCATCCATGCCCGGGACGGCGATTTCTGAGAAAGGGACGACGGCGGCGCCGGGGATATAAAAGTCCTTGTGGTCATCCTCCAATGTGGGTCGGCGGTCTAAGCCGAAGCCGAAAGGGTCATCGAGCTGAGCAAACTTCTCACTCCGCTCTGATAGGAGCTCCGGGCGAATGAAGCGGGCAATAAAATCTGCGAAACTGACGCCCGGGTCACCCAATTCCGGATGGAGTCCTTCGTAGATCTCCAGCATCTTCACCAGGCCCGGATACTGATGCTGGACAGCGTTTTCCGGAGTTAGGTCAAACACCAGCGGCTTGGTGACAAAAACGTATTCGTCAGGAGGTAGCAACTCCTCGTAATGTTCCCCCCTCATTGGTAAACCCGAAAGCTCGGCAAACTCCTCCAAGGAAATTGAGACCTCCCTATCTGCCATCAAGAAAGTGTGGGTGGGGATATTCCATTGTTCAATAAAGGCTTTGATCCACCACGTTGGAGGAGAAGGATACTCGAAGAGCGAGACGTATATGGCCGAATACAACCCAATCTTCATTAGATGAGTCCTTTTCGCCGATAAGATGTATCGAGCCCACTGCAAGTATCCGGCGGGCGGTCGCGGCACCAACCCAATATTATAGGCGTGTCCCCAAGGGAGTGCTTCACCCTGACAGATTCGCCTTCCTAAAATATCTATTGCCGGCGGCGGTTGCACGGGAATAGCACCAATTGCGGGTTGGAGGAGGTCATCCGAATTTCAATTTTTAACCTCCACGGCATACTTCGCTGGAGGTTCATCGGCATAGGGGATTAGAGTTATGGGTTTAGACGGCGTGGCAAAACTGAAATTGCGGCGACCCTGGATGATCTGGCTGTACCACCTCCCCCACAGGTGGAGTTTTTTGCACTCGGGGCCATGATCCTTAATAAGAGCGAGCGCCACCCGGTCCACTGGCGAATGAGGGAACCCTCCTTCCGAGCGAACAAAGGGGAAAGACAAGTCGTCAGACATGTTTCCTGTGGAAAGACAAAAATAACCGTTTAGTGTTCTAACGCTTGGCATTTTAAAATCTTACTCCACACTGTGATACAGTGGGTAGGGTACCAAAGGGGGACCCACAAAATCTGGATGACGGTGCATCATTTAATAAGACAATCCCATCATTAGATGAGACTGTCAATTCATGGAAAAAGATCCATAAAGAATATCCTCATTGATGGGAAATCCCTACTGACAAGGAGAAAATCTCCTCTTTTAGAGCAAAGCTCTGTCACAGAGTGACATTTGTGAAACTCTGGTCTCAGGGGAACAAGATTCCTCAAAAGAGCATAGCTCTTTGGTAATAATGGAAAGATCCATCAAATTTTGTTAACACACTTAAAAGAATTAAAATTTTGGAATATTGAAGAATCCATGGAAACTTATGAAAAATTCTTCATTTTTTCAGATCTAAAAAGATCTACATTTGATTCAAGAGCAAAGCTCTGTTCATGGGTTAAAACCCATGGACAAAATCTCTGTAGATCTGTAAGTTTTTTAGAGCAGGGCTCTGGTGATGAAACTCTAAAGGGGTTTTCCTTTAGATCAAAGGTCTATAAGAGCAAGGCTCTGTTAATTAAATTTAATTTAATTTAAATTACCTAGAGTGATTCTAAGTTCTGAACTTTGAAGTTCTTGGGGAAAGAACAAGAGCAAGGCTCTGAAAATTCTTAGGCAGGAGCAAGGCTCTGAGAATCAAAATTCTTAAAAGTTGTAAGAATTTTCTAAGGACCAAGGGTCCTATTTATAGGCGCTTGTGCCCCTTCAACTTATCAGTTGATCCAAAGGCTGAGGTTTTGCCACCGCTACACTCACGTGCGCGCCACGTGAGCGCAACGGTGGGGGGGCATTTGTTTCACCAATCAGAGCAAGGCTCTGTTTAAATTTCAAAAAAATTCAAAAAAATTCAAATTCTGAAGCAACGTTTCAAATACCGTGCGCTGCGCGCAACGCGCCATGTGTCAGAAGTTGATACAACAGCACAACGCCCAAGGCGGTGCGTCCAATCAGAGCAGGGCTCTTTTAAAAAACTAAAAGTAAAAGAAACAACTTTCAGCTGCGCAAGCGCTGCGCCGCGCGACACGTGTCTGCGCAGTCGCGCAAGCGCAGCTGCGCAAGCGCTGCGCCGCGCGACACGCGTCACGCGCTAAGGGAGTTGCGCAAAACAGAATAAATCTTTTCTGTTCTTGTTAAAAATAAGAAGATTTTCTTCTGTAAAGCAGAGACCTTTGGATCAAAGATCCAACGATGGGGAAAATTCCCCAAATCACTCAGAAAAAGATCTCTTTAACGAATTTAACTAATTTATGGGCACTATAAAAAGGACCCCAGACCTCAATTCAAAGGCATCAACATCTTTCTAAAAAAAAAAAGAAGGAGAGAAAAGAACTCTGAGAAACTCCTCAAGAAAAAAAAGAAGAAGGTAAAAACAAAAAGGTAAAAACCTTTAGATAAAAAGGAGAAAGTTCTCTTAGGAACAGATCATAGATCTAAAAAACAAGATCAATGATCTTTAATAAAAATAAAATAAAAATAGTGCTTTGCACTTTTCATGAACCTTTGGTTCTCTGAGATAAGAAAAACAAGAAAAAACTTATTTTTCTTTGATCTAAATTAAATCAAGAAATCAAATAGTGCTTTGCACTTCTGTTCCTGAATCTAAAAGATTCTTAGTACTTTGCACTTGCATACTGCGCTGTTGCGCTCTTGGGAGCGCGCCACGTGTCAGCAGCGCAACAGCGCAGCGCACTGCACTGTTGCGCTTGCGCTCACCAGAGCGCGCCACGTATCAGTAGCGCAACAGCGCAGCGCACTAGCACAGGGCACTGCATTGTTGCGCTTGCGCTCACCAGAGCGCGCCACGTGTCAGTAGCGCAACAGCGCAGCGCACTAGCACAGCACACTGCACTTTTGCGCTTGCACTCACCAGAGCATGACACGTGTCTTCACCACAATCGCTTGCGCTCAGTGAGTGACGCAAAGCGCCTAACAAATGCAATGCAGGGCCAGGCCCAATTAACAGACCAAACAGGCCTAATTAAATTGATGCTCTGCATCATTTATAAATGGGCAAAGCCCAAACAAAATAATAAAATGCTGTGCAGATGCCTTGCAGAGCCCAAAATAAATTGATGCTCTGCATCTTTTATGGGCAGAGCCCAAACAAGAAAAAAAGAAGTAATGCCATGCATTATTTAAGTGTGGGCAAGACCCTAGCACAGGTCTAATAGACCAAAAATAAATAAGGGTGTTGAACATTTTCAACTGGACTTAGCTCAATTTTGGCCGTAAGCCCTCAAATTAAATTGACTGAGCACAGCTGTTCTCTTAAATTAATTTATATCCGGTTCGAGGGTACATCTCCGAACTCCTCTGACGCACATCGTTGTAATCCTTCAACGACGTTAGAAAGGTGACGGGTCCCAACGACCATACATCAATATGGACTGCGGGGTCCTTAAACTCGTGGACCGAAACGTTCTTAAACTAATATCGGACTGAAACGTCCTTAAACTAATATCGGACCGAAACATCCTTAAACTAATGTCGGACCGAAACATCCTTAAACTAATGTCGGACCGAAACGTCCTTAAACTAATAATGGACCACCACGTCCCTAAACTGGAATATGGACCGCAACGTCCTTAAACTACCTATGGACCACTACGTCCCTAAACTGGAACAATAGAGCCTTCAAATGCTCTTTTGCCGGATCTAAACGGTCCCGTTTTAGTTGATCTTAGCCCCAAATACGGCTAACGTATCCTTAAACATTTAAATAGATTATAAAACCCTAAATCGACTTTGGTTCAAGGGTACATCTCTGAACTCCTCTAACATCTGCCGTTGTAATCCTTCAACGACGTTAGAGAGGTGACGAGTCCCGATGGCCAGATATTAAATGGATTATCACGTTAAGTTGATCTTAGTCTCAAACAGGACTATTGTATCCTTAACGAACGTTTAAGTTGATCTTAGCCGCAACGCGACTAACGCATCCTTAAACTAAAAAAACACCAAACCCAAATCTAAGTAAATACGGATTTGGACTAATCCACATCCTACGGGCGACGGCATTATTCAGTCTCCGTATACAATCCACGGGCAACCACAAACAAAACAAACACACACGACACAAAGTGAAATTCCGGAGAAGGAGAAAGTTGTTACCGCGATGCGGTAGCGTAATTAACTGCAGGGGCTTGCGCCTGCAGGGAAGAGCGTCCCCATAATCAAAAACCCCTCAAGCGAGGGGGAATCTGACAAAGTCTGCTATATCGGCCGCATCCGTCTAAACCTCCGATACACGGTGCCATAAATCAACTTGGCATCTTCGGAGAGGTAGACGGATAAAACCAATTAGCATCTGCCCCGAATCTCAGCGTCAGGACCCATCGCGGTCCGGTGCGCCGTCCTTCGGAGGGGAACATGGACGTTGCGGTCCACAGCTAGTTTAAAGACATTGCGGTCCATTGTAATTTAAGGACGTCTCGGTCCATTGGGGTGTGCTTGTCAATTTGAGAGTGCACCAAAGAGTTATTGGTTATCGGGACCCACCACCTCTCTGAAAACGCTGAAGAATTACAACGACATTTATCAGAGGTGTGAGGAGATGTACCCTTGAACCAATGTCCGTTGTAAGATCAGTAGTCGTGTTTGGGACTAAGACCAATTTAGAAAATGGTGAGCATGTGAGATCTGAATTAGGGACTTTTGGTCAACTTGGACTCAGCCCACTCAGTCTTTGAATAAAGTATTAAATACTTGTTTGGGCTCAGTCTCTTTTCTGTACAAACAGTGCTGGGCATTGATATGGGTTCTGACGCTCACCCTTTACTTTCCCATCTTTTTTTGTTTTTTATGAAATGTTAAACACTCTTTATGGTGCCCACGTGTGGAGCACGTGAGACGCTTGGCGCTGAGCGCCAGCCACTGAGTGCTAGGCACTTCTTATTGAACAACACCCACGTGATGGACATGTGAGGCGCTTGGCGCTGAGCGCCGACCATTGAGTGCTAAGCACTCTTTATTGAGCAGCACCCACGTGAGGGACACTTGAGGCGCTTGGCACTGAGCACCAACCATTAAGTGCTAAGCACTCTTTATTAAGCAGCACCCACGTGAGGGACACGTGAGGCTCTTGGCGCTGAGTTTTCTTTCTATGCCTTGTTCTGAAAAGTTCAATTCTGTGTTCTTTTTTGAATCTTTGATCCCCAAGAACAAATTCATCCCCATGAGAATTAAATTCTCATTTGTGGGAGACTTGTCTCATGGATCTCAGATCCAGAGAAAGAACTATATTCTTTTATGAGGGTTAAACCCTTGGATATGCAGATGAGATGCTCTGATCTCTATTTTTTTTATTTACCTTGAAGAAAGGTATTCTTCTTTCTTCCTTCTAAAAGCTTTCTGCTTTGTTTTTCTCAAAGCTTAGGGGGGTCTCTCTGTTTCAGACTTGAAGTCTTGGGTCCTTCATATAGTAGAGGAAAATTTATTGATTTAGTTAAAGAAATCTCTTGTTGAGAGATCTTTAATTGATTTATGGATTTTATCCACCGTTGGATCTTTGATCCAAGGACTTTTGTTTTACAGAAGATATCTTTCTTTTTTTTAACAAAATTGGGAAATATTTTCTCATACAGAGCTTATTTTGTAGCTTAGTGATTTTTAATCACCATTAGATTTTTTAATCCAACGGCACTCTGTTTTACAGAGAATAATCTTCCTCGTTTAGAAAGATTTGAGAAATATTTCCTTGACAGAATTTAATTCAGTATTTTGATAATTTGTCATCCCTGTTGGATCTTTGATCCAATGGAAGAGAACTTTTAGTTCTGGCGTCGACGCCCTGGTGCGGGGCACGTGAGGTGCTGCCTCAGATTTTTTAACTCTGGGCATTGGCGCCCTCGTGCAAGGCACGTGAGGCGCTGTCTCAAAGTTTTAACTCTTGGTGCAAAGCACATGAGGCGCTGCCTCAGAGTTTTTAACTCTTGGCGCTGCCTTTCAAATTTCAAACAGAGCTTTGCTCTTTTGTTGGGGAAACACTCCCAAAGATCGGGATAGTGGCCGCGGATTTTTGTTTACTCTTCGGCCTGTGGCACCTTTCAGTATCTTCGAAGTCTGGCAAAAAGTACATTGCATTTTTATACTTCCGGACTTCGTTTATGGAGAACGGATTTATCTCTCCCGTGACGGTGTACTCCGAGCCATCCTTGAAATACTTCATACACTGATGTTGTGTAGAAAGGATGATATTGTACTCATATAACCAAGGCTTATCGAGTAAAGAGTTATAGCAAGTCTTGGCGTCAATGACATGAAATTTAATGTTAGTGATGAGCAGCTCAAAGCGTAGCGTTAGTATTATAGAACCAAGTGTCCGTGATGACTGTGAGTCGAATCCAGAAATGGTAATTTTATCTCGAGCAAGATGCTGAACATTCATGCAAATTTCCTTCAGCACTCTTGCGTTGAGAATATTAATGGAGGATCCGTTGTCGATAAGGATTTTCCCTATCTTGATGTCGTGGCAGTACCCGGTGACGTAGAGCGGTCGATTATGTTCACACGTATCGAGAAGTAGATCTTCATCGTTGAATGTAATATTAGCCGTGTGGATCTCTGCCAGTTCATCTTTCATCTTCTGTTCTACGAGGAAAGCTTGGAACTGATCAGGCTCCTTTAAAGCCTTAATCAGGGTATCTCGTGTCTCTTTGGACAGGAGGAGAACAACCAATATGCTCAGCTGTAAGGGTGAGCATTGTAATCCACCTTGTTTTTCTTAGGTGGGTTCTTTGTGGTGAGCTCTTTGACTGCTTCTTCATCAAGGGAGATTTCCTCAGGCATCTTGCCTTTCCCTTTATCTTTTTTTGTTCGAATCTTTGTTTGCAGGTACGGGTTCTTTTCAGGAAGCGTACGATTGCATAGATGAATGTTCTTACTGTTCTTATCCTCCTCTTCTTTTCTCAAGGCGGAGTCTTCAAAGAGAGAGTCGAGGGGTATTTCATCCTCGAAATCGCTCTCGAATGTGAGAACTTGAGGTTTTTCCCCTTGCGAATACCAACCATATAACAGTTGCCAGTTGTTTTTTTACGCATTTTCGTCTAGCCACATTCACATCGGAGAGTGCGAGCTTCGCGCTTCTCCTTCTTTAAGTGTTTTCGATAGGCAACATATCCTTTCCACCACTTCTTGAAGGCATTGAAATCTTCAATGGGGTGAGTGATCCTTCGGTGATATAGACAGTATTTTGGATGTGATTCCCCTACATCGAAGTATGGGACCCCGGGAGTGTACATCAGGAGCGGTGGCAGTTTCATCCCTATAGACAGCGCTTTGGCAAACCGCTTCTCAGCTTTAGTCCTGCTCTTATTTGTTGCAGGTGTGCATTGATTTGGTCGGAGCGCTTTATGACTCGTTCTCACCACGGCTTCTTTATTCAGACGCTGATACTTAGCCTTTTCATATATGGTTGTCTCGCGTTCTCGATCATCTTTACTCTTTTGAAAGACTTTGTTTAGCAGCCTCTTAATCGGGTCTTCTTCTGGCTGTTTCAGGGATGTTAGCGCCGATTCTGCCCCCAGTTCCTCTATGTCACTTTCTGACGCTGGTGGAGCTTCTTCGTCATATAACGATGAATGGGAGATCATGTGGAAACTTGCTTCATAGTCTTCCGCTTCTTCTGATGAGTCATTTTCCTCATCATTGTTTCCGTCCTCAAGAATATGCTTGAGAAATTTTTCGAGCGTGACCGGTGTTCGTGCCTTCTGGTTATATTCTTCCAGCGCATCTATGTACTTTTGTAGCCCTGTGTGCTTGTCCTCATACTCAGCAAGCTGCATAGGCTTCTTGGTCTTCTTCTTTTTCTAGATGACTTTGAAGGCTTGACTTGGGATTGTTCCCCTTGTCAACGGTTTTTGGTGCGAGATGTGGTTTTAGCATCCCTTCAATAATTTCATGTTCAAGCTGGCTCTTCCACTTGATTGTCGGACATGCTTGCAGATCATTCAGTATTCTTTTAGTCTTTGCTGAAAGAACGACTTTCCATAGAGCTTCCTTCAAAAGTGAGCATGATGCCTCCTGTGCGTCCACCTTTTTGGGAGCGTGTTTTTAAAGTGGTCACCCTCCAGTTATCAAACAGCGCGAACTTCCCTTGTTGGTACTGATCCTTGACCTAATTTTTGAAGATGTAGCAATCTTCAATTGGGTGGCTCACTATCCTATGATAGAAACAGCAGTTAGGGTTGTTAACGTTGTCGGGTTGTGCTGGGCGCCGTGGATCTGGCAATGTGATGAGGTTATATCATATCACCAACTCGAACAACCTCCTCGTTTTATCATGAGGAAACGAGTATGCACGTCCCAGTCTTTCTTCTAAGGGCAGAGGAGTCCGAGGGTTGTTTTGGCGAGCAGCCGGTTTTGGACCGCTCGATTATTGTTGTGTGTTGGCAATGAAGGCCTCCTTTCATTTTTTCTTATTATTTTGAGGGTCCTTATTTGAGGAGAAAGGGACATGACCCATCTGATCTATTTGGGCCAACTTATCTATCAGCACCTGAAAAGTTATGGGTTAAAAGAAGGTCATGAACTAGGACACAGTCGACTGAGGATCGAGAGTCTCGATGAACATGCCCACGGCTGGAAACTCTTCAATGCGCTACTTGCATTTAGACTACAAGTTCCGCCACCGGATCGCGTATTGAACCCAAGTTTCTCCGGCTTTACCCTGGCATTGATCAGTGCCGTGATCAAAGTGCGTTCACTCGCACTAGCGAACCGTTGCGTGAACAGCAGCTCCATTTCAGAGAAGGTTTTCACGGAGTCGTTTGGGAGCTCCGAGTACTATTCGAAAGCTGTCTCTGACAAGCTTCCGACGAATTGGCGTAGCAACAGTTTGTTGTCGCCTCCAGTATTTCCGCACAGAGCTCTGAATTGTGCGACGTGCTGGTGGGGATTGTCTGTTCTTTAGTAAACGTGGAACTTCGGGATCTTATATCCTGGTAGGTACTTGATTTGGTCATACCAGACGGGATATACTCGCCCGGTTCTGACGAGTTGGTTGGCGGCTTCACTGTCCTGATGAGCTCTGATTTGCTGAGCAATGTAGTGATCCAGGGCCGCTTTGGAGATTGTTTCCTCTTTGGCCACTAATAAGGCCGGGAAAGGATTTGAAGTTTCTCATATGTCATCCTCGATAATCACCGATGGATTTTCAACCGGTAGTTCCGGTTGGATCATCATTCCAACCATGTCTTGGAATAAAAGAGCTATCTTCTTTATATTAGCAGCTTGCTCTGCAGTTTCTTTGTCCTTTTTTTCCAGCACTCTTCGCAAGAACTTAGTATCGGTCTCTTACTCTTGGCGCTGTTCGACTTCATTATACGGACTTTCTTTTGGTTCGGTAAGAGTTGTCATTTTGGTCAGCATTTCTTAGAGCTTCTGTTGTTGCTCCTGAGACTTTGTCAGTGACCGAGTATGCGGTCAGTGACTCACTAAAGCGTGGCTTTCTTCTTTAGCACTAGCCATGTAGACCGTATGTATCGTTATGCCCCCATACTTGGGGAGTTTAGCTCCATCGCCTTTGGATTTTGCTGCAGGCGGTAGAGTTTATTCCGGCATCATTCTTTTATTAGAGGTTGGAGCCGAAGGATTCATTATGACAGGCACCTATTTAGAAGAAGTCCCCCGTTGTATGGCGGAGGAGTAGTCTTTTTCTTGTCGGCCCTTAGATTTCTTGGGTTGACGAGAGCAATTTTCGTCAAGCACGGAGTCTTAGAATTTTCGCCAGACTCTATGTATCTATGAGAAGATCCGTTGGTGAGGCTGCTCCGGCTGTTTCTGTACTGGGGCATGTACATGCGGAAGTGATTTCTTTAGTACCGCTGTCGGGGAGTTCTTGCACACCCTCCTAAGCGGGTAAAAGCTATTCCCGGTTGGAACAGAAGCGTTGACCTCCACCATAGGAGCTAATGGGGTGAGCCCAGAGGGGGAGTTGCCCCAGCTTCTCTCACTCGGCGCCAGTGGCGATGTCGAGCATATCGTGGAGTAGAAATTGCCTCAGTTTTGGAGGTGTCTTCCTCATGCCTCCGGCGTTGCTGGGGATCTTCACTTGGCGTCAGCCTGTTAAAGACCGATGTCCTTGTTGGAGTTGGAGCAGAATTGACCAATCTTTCGAAAACTGACCGTCTTGGAGAGGAAACACTTTTACCGGCTTCACCCATAGTAGGAGTAGGGAGAGCTAGCCGTTTTAGGGTAGCACCCTCTGGTATCATGAGCTTCTTTACGGGCCCATTCGAGTTCTTCTTCAGCCTGCTGAAGAATGAGACGCCGGATTTAGATGGCTTGCTGATATGAGCCACCATGGTTTCCAGCTAATCAAAGACTGACCTTCTCGGAGCTTCTTCTTATGGCGTTGAGGCGCCGAAGTTCACAGGCGGGAGCATGGTCCCAAAAATAAGTCCGGTAGTGGCCTGTGTGACCTGCCCCACCGGCATTGAGAAAATGAAGGCCGCGTTAGGCCTATATATCACTCTTCCAACTGTGGTAGAGAGGGAATTAATGTTGCAAGCAGTGTAGTTAAGAGCCATTGATTCTGCACAGAAGCGAGACACAAAGTTTTAGTACCTCGAATCCAGGGAAAACTATGAATACAACGAACCATGATTTTGCTCGCGATCACCACACACGAAGTGTGGAGTAGAAAGAGGAAGAGGTTCCACCGGGCGTGCCAGAATCTGTTTACCGTCGAAGACTGGACTGCACCTGAATTTGGGGGAGATACTATTTGGACATATCCATCCACCACTCCGAAGATACCAAATTGATTTATGGTACCGTATATCGGAGATTTGGATAGATGCGACTGATATAGTAGACTTTATCAGATTCCCCCTCATTTGTGAAGCGTTTTTAATTGTAGGGACAATCTTCCATGCTGGCGCAAGCCTCTGTAGTTAATTTCGTTATCATGTTGCAATAACAACTTTCTCCTACTCCAGCAGTTTACTCCGTGTCGTGTTATGTTTGGTTTATTTTGGTTGCCCATGGATTGTATATGGAAACTAGTTTATGTCATCGCCTGTATGGCGTGGATTAGTCCAAATCCGTATATATTTTTGGTTTGAACTTATGTTATATGTATTCTATTAGTTCAAAGAGTATTTTATTTAAAGACCGTTAATCCGATTTGATATTAAAATCAACTTAAATATATGAGCATTTGGGCTCAATTTATTTTAACTAAGAATACGTTAGTCTTATTTGAGACTAAAATCAACTTGGAAATATTTTAAGGATCATTAAATTTAGTTAAGATCCAACAACAAAGCATTTGGGCTCAGCTGCAAGAAAACTTCAGAGACTTAGCCAATTTGGGCTCGGTCCTGGGCTTTTTCCCTTTATTCAGAAGTGCTAAGCACTTATTTGTTGCTCTGGTGCTCACGTGGGAAGCACGTGAGGCGCTGAGACATAGGCGTTGTCTAATCAGTGCTGGGCACTTAGTCATTTTAACTAAATTTATAGTACTCAACACTTTTATACAGCGCTCACGTATGTTTCACGTGACGCGCTGAGTCTTCACCTTTGGACGCTCACATGGGACGCACGTGAGGTGATGAGTTTATGTTTTTAGGCGCTCACGTAGGAAGCACGTGAAGTACTGAGCTCCTTTCTTTGTTGGGTGCTCACATGGGAAACACGTGAGACACTGAGTTCTTTTCTTTTAGAAATTTAATCTCTGTTAATAGCGTTTTTAGCCATTAATGATCACCAAGATCTCTGTTTTAGAGATTTAGGATTGGCTTTTCTTTTAAGAACTAAGTTCTTCTGTTCTTTTTGCAAAAACTAATTCTTTATGTAGGGTTAAACCCTATTTTCAGAGGAATTAAATTCGTAGAACATGTTTCTTTTCTCTTTTTTCTTTTTACCTAGTTCTTTTCCCTAGATTTTGAGTCTGGAGAACCGAGTCTTCTCGATGAGAATTAAATTCTCAACTTATGCAGAGATTTGTCTTACGGGTCTCAGATTCAGAGAAAAAACTAAGTTCTTGTATGAAGGGTTAAACCCTTGTTTTTGTTTATGCTAAGCAAAGGAGATATAGTTTATCGATGTTTTTTCTTTACCTAGGATTCGAAAGAGTAAGGAGATCATCTCTGAAAGGAGAATTAAATTCTCAGTTGCAGTTTCTATCTTCTTGTTTGCAAAATTTTATGGGGATTCTCTCCATATAAGACTTGAAGTCTCAGGTCTTTTATATATGTAAGGTAAACTATTGATCGGTTTTGAGAAAATCTCTCATTTGAGAGATACCAATTGATTTAATTAGCCTCAAAGATTATTTTGGGAATTTTATCCACCGTTGGATCTTTGATCTAGTGGTTTCTGTTTTACAGAATATATTTTCTTGTTTTTAACAAGATTAGGAAAATATTTTCCCATATATAGAATGTTATTCTATCTCTTGATTCAAACGATGATTTTTAAACACCAATGGATTTTTAATCCAAGAGTTCTCTGTTTAACAAAGCATATCTTTCTTATTTAGAAAGATTAGGGAAATATATTCCCAAAAATAGAATTTAATTATATCATTGGATCTTTGATCCAACAGCTCTATATTTAACAGAGAATATCTTTCTCATTTAGAAAGATCAGGGAGATATTTTCTCCTAATAAAATTTAATTCTCATCATTTGATAATTTTTAATCACCATTAGATTTTTAATCCAACCGCTCTGTTTAACAAAGAATATCCTCAAATTTCAGGGAAATATTTCCAATGTAGAATTTAATTCTACCCGCTTTAATTTGGACGCTAACGCTCACGTTTTATGCACATGGGCACCGCTCACTTACATAAGTAGGTATTCACGTATTTTGCACGCCAGCACTCACGTGTGTATCACGTGAAGCGCTGCCATAAGATTTAATCAAACCTGCGCGTGTTTTGCACACCAGCGCTCATGTGTGTTTCACGTGAGGCGCTACTATAGGATTTAATCATATCAAAGACTAGCACCGGCGCTCATATGCCTTTCACGTGAGGCACCGCCTAATTGTATTTAAACAAAAAGTAATTTTTTATAAGGGAATAACTCCAATTAAGTAGAGCTCCTAGCAATTTAGCGGTGACTCTTCCGGTATGGGATGAGCAGTGAGAAATTCGGCGACGGCTTGTCCTTTTACTTCTTTCTGTGAAATATAGACTATATCGAAATCAAGCAGCATGACATCCCATCTTGCCATTCTGCCGGCTAGGCTTGTTTTGGTCATTAAGTATTTAAGAGGGTAGACCTTGGAGATTAACATAACCCGATGAGTGAGAAGATAGTGTCTCAGCTTCTTCACAGCGAACATCAGGGCCAAGCACTGCTTTTCGATCAGGGAATAGTTATGTTCTGCCCCAACTAAAGTTCGACTGAGGTAGTATATGGAATTTTCTTTTCCCTCCTCGTTATTCTGGGCAAAGAGCGCACCGAGTAACTCATCCAGCGGCAGTATATAAAATCAGCGGTTTATTTAGAATGGGGGAAGTAAGTATTGGAGGGCGCAATAGGTATTGTTTGATATTTTCGAATGTGTCTTGACATTCGGCATTCCAGACAAAAAGAGCTCATTTCTTAATGAGCTTTGAGAAGGGCCTGCATCTTCCCGATAGGTTCGAGATGAACCTTCGTATCTAAGCGAGCTTGCCTTGAAAAGATCATAGCCGCGTCAGATTTTTTGAAGGAAGCATCTCCATGATGGCCTTTATCTTTGATGGGTCAACTTCGATCCCCTGATGTCGGACTATGAAGCCTAAGAATTTTCCTGATAACACGCTAAAAGCGCACTTTAAAGGATTCATCTTCAGATCATATTCCCTCAGTCTGGTGAAAACGGTCCTGAGATCTTGGATGTGATCGGCCTTGGTTTTATTCTTGATGACCAAACCATCAACATAACATTCGATAACTTTATAGATTAATTCGTTAAAGATCTTGGTCATTGCCCTTTGATATGCATTGCATGCATTCTTCAATCCAAACAGCATCACCTTGTAACAATATATGTCGATCGGAGTTCGAAATGCAATGTGTTTCTCATCTTCGGGCAAAATCTTGATCTGATTATATCTATATGAGCCATCCATGAAGGTGAATAGCTCATAATTTGAGGTATCGTCGACCATCATTTCCATGACCGGAAGCGGAAAATTGTCTTTAGGGCATGCCTTGTTGAGGTCTTTGAAATCGACACAAACTTGGATCTGCCCATTCTTCTTTTTCATTGGGATGATGCACGCGATCCAGTCCGTGTATTTCTCTTCTCTAATGAAGCCAGTATCGATAAGTTTCTTAGTTTTCTTGATGACCTTTTCTTCTCACTCCCTTCTCATTCTTTGAGGAGCTTGTTTGACTGGCTTGGCATCGGGAGATATAGCCAGTTTATGCACGGCCACATCAGGAGAGAGGTCAGGTATTTCTTTGTACGTCCACGCAAAGCAGTCGACAAACTCATGTAGCAGGGTGAATATCTGTTCTTTGATTTACTCTAACAAGAGTGAGTTAATGTAGGTCAGCCTTGGATTATCAGGCATCCCCAAAATCAATCTCCGTTAGCTCGTCGTAGGTTGCTTGTCCTCCATCATCGAGCTTTTGAGGGGCTTCTTCTGGATCGGATAGCTCATCGTAATCATTTGACTTTTCACTGGCTTCACCGACATGGATCATGTAGCATACCTTGACGCCAGGTTGAATGAAAGCTATGCCCGTCTATTTGGGATTCGTCCATCGATGAGTGCTCGGATCTGAGGTGGAAGCCACAATCCCTCACAAAACTTCGCTTCGGATTCTATTTGATATAACCGACATCCGCACTTTTTAAAATATTCCCATATCTCGGACGCATAATATCTGGAATTAAGGACGGCTCTTATGCCTCTCTCATAGAGAAGGCACACGACAGAAAAATCGTCCGGGTACACGACAGGATTTGACCCATAAAACAGGATGTCCTTCTATCCACTTTTCCTTCTGGGGACGTAGATAGTTTTCAGTTGGGTTACGGTGGAGATTAACAATGCATTGAGCTCTTTTCACATCTGCTCCGGCACTCTTGTGATGGTTAGGATCCCTTCTATAACTTTGAAGGTTTCTCTCAGCTTTGCTTTTTGCATGAGAGCCCAATCTACACATCTGTTGCAAGATGGGTCTTCTTCTTCTGATTCTTCAGTGTCGCTGTCTAAAAGAGGGCGAATTTTGCTGCCAGATGGGCCTTCAATGTCAGATTCGTCCTTATCGCTTCCGAAATGAAGGCGAACTTTACGGAAGGATGGACTTCCAGTGTCGGACTCATTAGTGTTACTGCCGAAACGCTGACGCATATGGGGTTTTTGCTTTTTAAGGTGGCAGCCGGCTCAGATTTACTTTTGAGTTTTGGAGCCGTTCTTTCTTTGGTCAGTTGTGGCTCAGTATTTTGAGGGTTCACAAAGTACCGAGAATCTTCATATCGGTCTTCATGCACACCGAATGGCTAGATGTCTCCGTCAATACGTCTTTCTTTGCCATTGTTAGTATATCTCATGCATTGATGGAGTGTTGACGGAACGATACCGTAATCGTGGAGCCACGGCCGTCCCAAGAGAATCTTATAAGACGTATTGGCATCGATCGCGTATATTTTAGCTTCGGTTTTTGTTCATATCAGATTTTTGCATTTTTATATCGCCCATTCTTAATCACATTTCATATAAATAGGTGCTTTTGATCCATGTTTGCTAAATAGTTGCAGGTTACAGGTTCTCAGTTCTTTACAGTGAGATTCATGAAAAGTCGCAACAAATATGGGACTACGACCAATAACAGATGAATACTGATCTGCATGATGCCGCATACCAGTTCAAGCGGAGTTCAAGGCAAAAGTCCAATGCTGGATATCTGGAAGAGAACAGAAGAGTTTTTGAGAAACCAAGTGTACCAAACAGAAGATAAAAACAACTGGTAGAAGACCTGAAAAGATGGACCCAAGAATCCACCATATGGCCGCGGTTCCGTGGCCAAACAGGCACTTCTGCCGCGGTTCCGCGGCCGTGCAATGCACGTATCAGTGGCAGTGTCGATGCTTTGACTCGGCTCTCTTGGGGTAATTTTGTAATTTCGTGTATGGATCAGAATGTAAAGCTAGGGTTTTCCTATCTATAAATAGGAGAGCTCAAGGCCTCTCTTTATTTTTATGCCTCTTTTTAATTTCTAGATCTAAATTTAAATTCCATTGTGACGCGTTTTTGAGAGGACATCAATAAAGTAAGCTTTTTATTTATTTCACATTCTTTTTATCGTACCTGCAATTTTTTTTATTATTAATCAAGTAATAGAAATTTATCTGCTTTTTCCTTATAATGAATTTTATTGTTATCTCTCTAATGAGTGAGTAATTCCTCACTTGTTAGGGAAGGAGAGGGAAGTTTTGAGAGAAGGAAATCCCTCTCACTCCTTTCTTTGCCCAAATAATTTTAAATACGGACTCACTTTAATTCAACCATAATCCGCTTACTAATGTACCCTATCCTACATGATAGCGGTGATTTCCTAGTTAGACCGGTTGTGGTTGAATTAACCGGAAGTTAGGGCTAAGAGCCAAGAACGGACGGACAAAGACCAAAAGGAAGAAACTAAGTTTCTTCCCAGTCGTGCTAATCCCCGTTGTTGCCGATTACCCTAACACCTTTATTCACAACTAAGATATTGAAAGAAGTAAGAAGATCCCAATTTCGAACTAACCTAACCCTAGCAAGCTTTTTATCAACTTAATCTTATTCATAGATCTTAAAACAAAACCCAACTTAATTGGACTTAACTCGTTAGAACATAAAGAAAAGGATTCCTTCTCCCTGTAGATCGACCCGTACTCAACCGGCTAGCTACCAAGCGACACCGTCTTGATTGTGGTAAATTTAAACATAGAAAATCTCTATCAATCAAATGGCGTCGTTGCCGGGAAGACGGTAATTTCTTTCTTTGTGTAATTTCGGGTTAATTAAAAATTTAAAAATATAAAAATTGAAAAACCAAAAAAATAAAATTAAAAAAATAACAAAAATAAAAATCATCTTGTTATTTTTGAAAGGTTTTTGTGCAAGTGTGCAGGCTTGGAGTAAACTCTGTTTCAGATCTGGAGTAAATTCAGTAAACAAATCAATATTCAGAAGATCTAAACAAATAGAGGAAAACCAACTCATCACAGAGACAAAATTTGAAGCGGTCAACCTTCTGTTAGGCCGCGGAAGCGCGGCAGAACCAAGAGTTTGACCGCGGAACCGCAGTCAACGGGTGACATCAGCAACCCAAAAAAAATATCTGTGAGTATCTCATTTCTCATCTACTCTCCTCTGCACTCCACTGAAAAAAAATTCCTACAGGTTGTTTTGCACAGATTCTCTTTCTCCTATCCAATAAATTGTTTTTGTGCAGGATTCTTTGCACTGCCAAATATAAAAAAAATTGCAAGTGTTTTAGATTTTTGGTGTGTTAACTGCTTTGCATAATTAATACGGAATCTAAGGGGCTATAACACCAATCAAGATTGGGTAGCGATTTCATTACCCTTCCTAAGACCCCAAAAATCACTAAAAAGCATATGCATCACCCTTGAGCTAAATTAAAAAATACCTAGACTTAGCCAACTAAGGACTGTCGTGCTCATTAGGACAGAGCAAGGTTGTGGGCATTCAATCGTTTATCTAAACTTGACTTTGTGGTGCCTAGACTAGACAAGTGAGAAAGGTAATTTTAAAAGGCCCGTCTCACGGTGATTCGTGTGCAAAACCCTCCTTTCTTCATTTGTGCTTACCTGGCCACAATTGGCAGTGAAGAGACGATTTGAGGGATATCTCGCAACTTGCCACTTTAGAATAGTTAGGACCAGTCTAGTGGACTTAGAAGACCATAGCTCTAGGTTTGATTGTGCATGTTTTAACTGTGATTGTTCGAAGTAAGTCCGTATACATTCTTGCAAAACTCTTTCAAAAATTTCTAAACTCCAAAAACAAACAATTTTTTACACAAAAAAAATCACATTCTTTTTCTTCTCCTTTCTCTCATTACATCATGGGTACCCCACCTCGCAAAACTCTTGCCAAACTTTGGTACCCACAACCAGACATTACTTCCTACGGTTCTTGTTTTGGTCGAATTTCGAACGACCCCTCCATGCCCAAAATTTCTTTGAAAGATCAGATAGACGCATCTAGGACAACCAATTGGACTTCGCAATCCACCTTGTATCAACCATTTCAACCTTCACCGTCTTCTTACGTTGATACTCCTTTTTCGAGTCCTGTTGTAACTCCGAAACCTATGTCTATTGCTAAACATATTGAACAATCTCGTAACCGATCTTTCACTCCTTTCACCAATGCGAATTCTTTGGATCAACAATTCCATTCACCTTCTTATCCGTATTTTGATTCTATCCCTGTCCAACCATTCTATTCCTATCCATCCTACCCAACTTTTACACATTCCCTGGACATTGCTTCTACACTGCCATTTGGGAGTTTTCAGTATCCAAATAAATTTGAATCTTTTATTGAAACTCCTTCACAACCCATGTCTAGTCTGGAACAGTCGTTGGAAGACTTTAGGGTAGCGTCATGCCAACAGATGATGGATCTGAATGCGTCCATGGCCGCCCACTTACAACCTAGTGACCCAGTAGCTGGTTTCCAACTAGCTCCAAATTTTCCAATGTATGATGAGGCGGTTGGACAGATTGAGAATTTGAGTGGTGAGAGTGAGCTATACACCCTTCCAAATCAAACCTACCCATCCCCAATTGAATCCCACAACTCCGGTTTTGAATGTCTATAGAGTGTCCCACGTGATTCATCAATTGAAGATAGAATGGGTAATGAGTTGTGCGACTTTGTAGTGTTTGATTTGCCTGATTGTGAAGGGTCCCTTTCGAGTGAACCCACACCCAATCCTTTTGACCTCTACACCTCAATCTAAAACATGAATTAATTGATACCCATGCTTTTGATGAGGTGTCTGAGAAACTTGATTTTCACTTGATCAAGGATATTGACCCAGGGAATATTTTGGATGATGAACCAGCAGTTTAGGATGAGCTTTTCTTTCCAATTCATCATCCCGAGACATTAAATGTTTCTCCCGAACTTCATATGCGTCTTGATTTTGATGAGAATTGCATGGATAAGCTAAATTTTGAGGAGAGTATTGAGAAAATTATTGAGAATGAAGCAGTTTTACTTGAGGAGCCGGATTTTCCAATTCATTATATCCCTTTCATTGACTACGCACACCCTCCTGAATCTTTAACCGATACCCTTCCTCAATCACTTCCCTCCATCCTCGTTCCGACCTTGCAAGAAACCGTTACACTTTCATTTTTAATGTCTGGTTTACCAAGTTCAACGTACCCATGTTTTCTCACGAATCTTGAGGGATTTGAACTCATTTCTCAGTGGGTTGATAGATTAGCACAATCGCTTTTTACACATCGGTCATTAAAAATTGTGCTAATTTATACAATCCATTTCCACTCTCAAGTTCGTATTCCACTTCTTTCTCCCACTTTCTCTGGTTCTTCTTCTAATCTTCCTTTAATGATAGCGAGTGTTAATGAATTACAATCCGATATTTTGAGTTCGATAATTCTAGAAAAACAACTTGATTTAAACTCTTTTGAGAATAAGGTAGATGGGCCTTACGAGTCTCCTACCTCCATAATTTTTGAAAAATCAAGTGTGTTGAATTCTGGCACGACACTTATTGACATTGAAACGTTCAATCGGACCATCGATGAAAGTTTCGAAGATATTTTCGCCGACGAACTCGCATTCCTAAACGACACGAATTTTGTGATTAATCAACCTTCACCTGAAGAAGTCGAACCACCACCATTTTTTCTTATCACATACGAGAATGTGACCATTCTTCCCATTCCTAATCATCCACATTCTCGTTTCCGTTCACCATTATTGTTTCGTCTCTACAAATCGAGACATAAACCTTTTCTTTTACACCACTTATCTCTTCCCTAATTCTTCCTGGCTCCATACAACATGTTCTTCAACCAACCGATGCGCTTCACTGATAAATTCTTCGAATGGTTGGTGTTGACTTTTGGTCTTTGCAAAACTTGGTATTGACCAATAACTTTGAACCCCCTCTTTAAAAGCTTAGCATTGTTTAACTTTAAGTTTGGGGGGGTTTATAATTTGGCTCTTGAAAATAATTTTTTTAACTCAAAGTGGTGAGCCAAAATGAGTTTGGGGGAGATTTTCACGATCATATTTCATATTCCCGTTAATAAATTTTACCTCCCAAGTTTACAGATTTATGAGATTTAAAAAAATGGCAACAGTGGAAACACTATTTCACTTAAGTTTGGGAGGGGGCCTTTTTGTGTATATATATTTTGTTTTCTTTTTCTGTTAAAAAAATTAATAAATAAACAAACAGGGGAGTATAGGCAATTTTGACCCTCTTGGTGTAGCCTGACAGTGAGGGCACTGTCAAGTTTAAGTTTGGGGGTGTGCTCGGTAAGCTTTCTTCCTTTGCATTCATGTGTATATTTTTGCATTTGCATACTTATTTTAAACCCATAAAAATCAAAAATTAAAAAATTGAAAATTGAAAATTTCAATTTTGGCCATATTTGACTTAAGTTTAGCATGACGGTTGAATAGTTAGGAAAAACTAGATCCTAAACTTAGTAAATTAAAAAAAAAACCTAAAAATAACCTTTCTAAAAATTTAACTGTAGAAAATATACGTCCTTGTAGTTTATTTACAAATAAACTAATTTTGAGTACAGTTCTTAGGCTAAATCGAAATAAGGGAAGAGTATTGAAAGCTCTAATTGAAGTATAAGTCTGAAAAATAATTCTGAATCTTAAGTCCAAATTCTGAAAGTATATACCCTATTTTACGCACTCACACACATCTTGAAACTTGGGATAGTAGAGGATATCTTGAAATGCTCTTGTCTAAAATCCTTAGTATGAAGGAAAATAAAATAAAAGTATAAGTGTTGAATAAAGAGATAAAAAAATGAACACTGATTTTGTAATTGCTTAAGACAGCATAAATAAAAAAAAATATAGCGAGGATGCTTTATCACCTAGTGCCTTAGACCAACTGGTTTGGGAGTCACTGCTAAGCCTTAGGTGTTGCAAGACGAGAAATTACGCCTAAATGCGCAAGCACATTTTGTAATCGGTCGTTTAGTACCTCAAGAAGTATTAACGGTCGCATGAAGGATGTGTGAGCAATTTCATCTAAAATTCATCAACTAAAAGTATTTTGGAAGATGGACAAGAGTATGATAGCTTGAATTGAATTTCCAAGTGTAAGGGTGATAATTACACACACGTAGGGGTATATAATTGGAGTTTGGAGGAAAGATAGGAATAAAAGATAGGGCTTATATTTTCAGTAGAGATGATAAAAATTCCTGAGTTAAGATTGCACCTTAGAAGGAAAACTTAGGAGATGCTAAAAGCTTTATAAACTGGAAAACGTATATGATCTTAAGATAAATGAAAAGGAAGTGTGAAAAATACGGGTTGATGACTTCGATTAACACGACTGGGAAGAAACTTAGTTTTTTCTTTTTGGTCCTTATCCGTCCGTTCTTGGCTCTTAGCCCTAACCTCCGGTTAATTCAACCACAACCGGTCTAACCAGGAAATCACCGCTATCATGTAGGATAGGGTGCCGTAGTGAGCGGATTATGGTTGAATTAAAGAGAGTCTGTATTTAAAATTATTTGGGCAAAAAAAGGAGTGAGAGATTTCCTTCTCTCAATCCTTCCCTCTCCTTCCCTAACAAGTGAGGAATTACTCACTTATTAGAAAGATAACAATAAAATTCATTATAAGGAAAAAGCAGATAAATTTCTATTACTGGATTAATAATAAAAAAATTGCAGGTACGATAAAAAGAATGCGAGATAAATAAAAAGCTTACTTTATTGATGTCCTCTCAAAAACGCGTTATAATGGAATTTAAATTTAGATCTAGAAATTAGAAAGAGGCATAAAAATAAAGAGAGGCCTTGAGCTCTCCTATTTATAGATAGGAAAACTCTAGGTTTATATTCTGATCCATACACGAAATTACAAAACTACCCCCAGTGAGCCGAGTCAAAGCACCGACACTGCCACCGACACGTGCATTGCACGGCCGCGGAACCGCGGCAGAAGTGCCTGTTTAGCCGCGGAACCGCGGCCATATAGTGGATTCTTAGGTCCATCTTTTCAGGTCTTCTAACAGTTGCTTTTATCTTCTGTTTGGTACACTTGGTTTCTCAAAAACTCTTCTGTTCTCTTCCAGATATTCAGCAGTGGACTTTTGCCTTGAACTCCGCTTGAACTGGTATGTGGCATCATGCGGATCAGTATTCATCTTTTATTGGTCGTAGTCCCACATTTGTTGCGACTTTTCACGAATCTCACTGTAAAGAGTTGAGAACCTGTAACCTGCAACTATTTAGTAAATATGGATCAAAAACACCTATTTATATGCAATGTGATTAAGAATGGGCAATATAAAAATGCAAAAATCTGATATGAACAAATACCCCCAAACTTATCTTTTGCTCGTCCCGAGCAAAACCAATTTATTCTCGAAAAATCCTAACCTCACTTTCGAAGGGAACGTGACTGCACTGAGCTCGTGCAATAAGCCGTTAAACCTCTAGGTGTCCCTAGTAGGAAGAGTGTTGTCTCCTGAGGGTTTTCAACGGATGCTACCCACAAAATCCGATCAATTTGGCCATTGACCTAATTTTTCAATTCAGTATTCTAGCAAGAAATTCTATTATCTTCAACTCCCCGTTGTTGCCGATTACCCTAACACCTTTATTCACAACTAAGGCATTGAAAGAAGTGAGAAGATCTCTATTTCGAACTAACCTAATCCTAACCCTAGCAAGCTTTTTATCAACTCAATCTCATTCATAGATCTTAAAACAAAACCCAACTTAATTGGACTTAACTCGTTAGAACATAAAGAAAAGGATTCCTTCTCCCTGTGGATCGACCCGTACTCAACCGGATAGCTACCAAGCGACACCGTCTTGATTGCGGTAAATTTAAACACAGAAAATCTCTATCAATCAGTTTGCAGACCCCCAAATTTAATAGGCAGAACTTTCTAGCGATTTTGATTGAAGCCTTGGATGACTATCCTTTATCTTGACAGGTGTCGGACGTCCATTAACAAACTTTTCAAAGTCCGCAAGTTCATGATGTTCACTAAGGACTACGGATCAATCAATATGCGATTAATTCGGTCTCCATCGTTGTACCCTATCACGTAAAGCGATTAGTTATGCTCAGCTGTTCCTGGTAATAGGCCCTCATTCTTAAATGTGACTGCGGTTGTATGTAGAGTGTACTGAGCCTGTTTCATATTAATTTCTGTGAAACAAGCCTGATACCGCTCGGGGTTTTATAAGGCATGAATGAAAACATCTCTAAGCTCTTTGGATAGGACCTGAGCATCATAGATGCTTAAGACAGACAGAAGCTTCTGGAGGTGAGCCAAGACATTGTAATCTACTAGAGAAGAACTCGAATCTTCATGAGTCGGCTCTACGTCGTTTTCTTCATCAGCGACCTGTTTCTCCTTCTCTTTCGAGGAGTTGCCTTACTTCGACGGTAGAACCTTGCCGCTTCTAAACTGGATTTGGTTAGCTTTTGTGGCAAGCTTCTCATCCTCTTCGGGAAAATAGATCTCTTCCTCAGAATCGCTACTATGGTGGACGACGTAGTAGGTCACAATAGAGATCTCATCATCGGAGTCTTCTTTCAGCTCCTCCAGAATCTCAGCCACTTCTATGGGGAAGAACTCCTTCAATTGAATTAGAATTCTTTCCTTTTATTCACAGTCTTCGAGAGAATCGATATATTTTTGAATGGTCGATCTCCACGCAGACTCTTTTTTGCGTCGAGCCACACTTTTCTTCTTTTTGAGCTTTTTGGATTTTGAGCCTGATTGATCTGAATTGGTAACTGGAATGGTGGGCTCTTTCTGCCCCTCCCATTCTTTTCTGGGCTCTTTCTGAAGTGGCTTTAATATCTTCTTCATATTTTTAGACATGTGCATACTCTACAGAGGTTGTGGCGAGTCAGTTTCATTTCTCCTCCCAGAAGACTTCAGTTGTCTGCCCAAGGTTTCAGCTTTTGTCTATATAAAGTTGGTGGTTGCAGCTTGATTATTCACCAACACGCTTTTGGAAAGTTCAATTTCTCCGGTCTTGTATTGCTTCTCGACCCAGTCTTTAAAAATATAGCAATCCTCGATCGCATGGCTCACTACAATGTGGTATGGGTAAAACAGGGGATTGCCGTCATTTTTGCTTCATGGGGTCTCTTCGACTCCGGTAATTGTAAACCGTTGTTCAGGGTATCTCTGAATATCTTGCAGACCGTGTGCATCCTGAAAGAGTAGACCTTGTTCTTTTTCTCCTCTAGGGAATGCCTTTCTCCTTCTATCATTGGCTTTCGAGACCGGTCTATTTTCGATCCGCTTGTCTTTTGCTTGTCTTCATTGTCAGACGTAGTGAAGGCATTGGTATTATTGGAATTCCCACTTTTACGGTTGTCGTCCTTTTGGTTCTTCCAAGGCTTGTCACTCTAAGAGTCCGGGGCAGACTCTTACTTCGAGAGTTCTAACATTTAAACTCTTTTGGTCAACTCCTGAAATGTCTTGAGGCCTACTGTACTATAACGACTCTGAAATCCCTGTACAAATATAATTTGTTCAATGAATAGAAAGGTATTTCAGCCTGATTAGGAGTTATAAATTAATATTGTTCAATAAAAGCAAGACCAAGCTTGTAGCTCACTGGTTAAGACACTCTACCACTGTGTCATAGCATGCGTGTTCGAATCTCATCGGTCCGAATTATTTTTATAATTTTTCTTTTTAACTTTTTAGAAGCCCAAAAGTTACACGTGCAATACACGGATAAATGAAAAAATTTAGGTAAATCAAACAGGATAAATGAGGAGTTATAACCAATTAACACACATGGCACGAACCTCGAGACACGTGGCCAAGATCTGGCCACCCATTTTCCCCATCTGGCTGCCACCAGCGGTTCCCCTTGCCCAAAACCCTCCGTGTTTCGCCCGTATGTCCTTTAGATTCACATCTACTCTATTTTATTGTTTGATTTCTCTGAATTAAACAGAGAGCTGCTTAGTCCATTCATCTACCCATTAACACTATTTTAATTCTTTTTAATTCACACACTCCCATATTTTTCCCCTAGAAATGCCTAATCATACTACCCTACTACTCATTTCTGAAAATTTCACAAAATACTCTCTAAAATTCCCAAGTCTAAGCAAAAGGAGTTAAAAGCCGTTCTCAAGTAGAGTTACCAAAATCGAAGCACCGTCGATCGATCCTTTCCACACGTCTTGGTCTCGGTTCCACCAACCGAGGCATTCTCTTAACTCTTTGTAACGTGCAAACTGTAAGTCACTTTTTTTTCCTTTTTTCTCTCTTTCATTCCGACTCAAACCGCTTTCTAAAAGAATATCGACAAGTGGAGTTGGCAATTTTATAATTTCCTTTAAATAATTTTGTTATAATTATCATGCTAAATACATTACCCTAATCCTTCAACTACAACCTTAAGATAATATTCATCCAATAAATTTTGAATGTGGTTAAATTCCATGTTAAATAAAACATATAATTGAACTTTTTCATATGAATACCATAAACTTTGTTTATACCCTTTTTAATTTTATCATGAACTATAACCCTAGAAAATTCACGAGGTAATGACCTATCCCATCATATACACTATGGTCTCGTAGCACGATATTTTAGATACATGTTTAATTTGAAAGGAAACAATTTACATTAAAATGCCCTCACTTTTATAAAATACTTTTTATCACTATTTTAAAATCTTTTGCAATTACGCCTCTACAACTCTCGTTAGGGGACCAACTTGTGGATGGTGTGGATTATCACACGTCCCTGGGATAGTAGAGCGAGATGCAGAACTCCTCACGGAGAATTCGATCTCGAAAGGAATAAAAATATGATTTAAAAGAATACGACTTTTTTAACAAATTAAATCATTTGAAAATTTTCATAACTCATAAATCCGTATTTTTCTATGAAAACTAATTTTTGAAAAATATATTTTTAAAATGAAAAATTAAAGTTACACAAAAATACCACCAAGTTTCCAAAAGTATAGTTTTCATAAAAATACTATAAACTTTTAAAAGGTAGGTTTTATCATTAAAATACCACTAAAACTAAAATACATTTTTATAAAAACTCTTAATATTACAAATCACCCTCGAGATTTTTTTAAAACAATTTTATAACATTTTACATAAAACCCCCTTGAGAAATGCAAACGATGTAAATATAATGTAAATAATAGGTTAAGGACCCTAAATTAATATGGGTTTAAGCGGTATCATTTCTCTTGAGCCCCAGAAAGCCAGAGAAAGTGAGTGTTTGTCTATTCAGATTAGACAACACTGCAAATTAGCGGAGTTATCAATGACAATCATATTTGAAAAAGACACAAATGCTGCCGTCCATATGCAGCGGTTGTCCGATCATTACTGAACTTAAGAATTTCAAAAGTCAAATTCATTCATAAGATATTGACTATAGCCTGAATACAAACTTGAACTCGAATCCAAACTCAAATCCAAACTTGAGCACTTGATCTTGAATATCCAAACTTGAACTTGAACACTTGACTTGACCGAACCATGAATATAACTTAACATGAACTTGACATGAACACCTGAATACATGATTACAACTTGAACATGAACTTGTACTCTTATATTCATGGATTCGGTCAAGATCTATAAACTTGAACTATACACTACAATACACGGGGATAAGGGGTAAATTGATACGTAACGTATATCGTGGCATGAGAGATCATTTTAAAAGACATTTACATGAATTCATGTGCCGTTGTACCGTGGGTTTTGACGGGGCCTTATACTACATGTTACCAAAGTCCACGGAGTAAGTTGGACTCCTCTCGTATACATGAATATTTTCTTTATCAAACTACAAACAACCACATTAGAATATCTATCTTATATATGTAATTGATCATGCTTAAATACTCTCATATACATCTTTACCAGTTCACTTTTACTTGGTTTCTATTCATTTCATACACCTTTCAGTCATCTTTATTTATTTCTTTGGGGACTTACCGAGCGCTAGTTCACTGAAGACGTTCCTCTCCGTTTCTTTTCCTTAGAATGTTCGTCAGGAAGACCAGACTCTGAGGAGATAGAGCCGAGCCAGGAGGACTTGGACTAGTTTTCTACCCAGCCTGACTACTAGCTCCTTTCTACATTTACTTTCTGTATTCCAATATTTAGGCATTTGTTTAAATCATTATATCTTTTTATTTCTGACAGCTGTATTTGAAATTTGAATATAAATAAAGTTGTTATTTAATTTTATTACTCTTGTTATTCTTGCACATTGTTATATTGCATACATACGCTTAATGTATTTATTAAGGGAAATGACCTTCTCGTAATAAATATGTTGCGGGCTTACCACGCCACTGTTTCCGTCTACTGGGAAGCGGGACGTAACATGTACATAAGGATGGGACCATCCAATTGCTAAAGTTCCCAATGAGAAGGCTGATGGACTGGTCCTGCTCCAGCGGCGGTTTGCACTTGACTATGAGATTGCGTCATCGGGTGATAAAGTCCGTGTTGCTTTTGTTATTTCCCAGCTTGGTCCTCACAAGGTCAGCGATGAAGATTTTATCACTGACACTCATGATTTTTTGCCGAAATAGAGACTCGATTTAGGCAAAAGTAGTGACAGACCTGTCTGGTATGATCACGTACCAATCGAAAGCGACACCGGTTAGGCCGTTGACAAACGGACGAAAAAGGAGTGCAACATTGCCCCCTGTATTTCCACACGACGCCTTAAAGTGTGCAACGTACCGATTCGCGTTTCCCATCTCGTCAAATCTTCCGAACTTAGGAATAACGTAGACGCTAAAGAACTCGATCAGATCGTACTGTGCGGGGTACGGCCTCCCACTGCTGCCAAAGTCCTTCTGGGTCTCGGCGTTGGCCACCAATGTTTTGACTTTGCTTGTGACCAAATCTATTATTCGATCCTGTGTTAGCGGGATAGTGCCATCCGGGGCTAAGACGTCCCCAGAAGTAGAATGTGGTCGGCTTTCGTGCGGCTCGTCCATACTTAGACCTAAAAGGGTAGGCATCGGTTGTTTCGGATCATTATTGCCCGGCTCATGAGTTAAGACATGCGCTTAATTGGAAGGTGCCCGAGCAACTTGAGCCGTGAGCTACATCACGACGTTCGCCAGGTCATCAATTTTTTGTAATGTTTGGATATCTGTTTATCTTTACTCTTGAGCTATTTTCGGAGCTCTTGAAGTAGCTCCTGCTCTGCGGTTCTGGGGTAGAAAGTCGGCTCTTCCTTGACGTCCGATCTTGACTCCACATGGACCAAGGGGTCTTTCTGCCTATCGGCCTTGTCAAAAGGGTTTTCATTGTCATGCGGAGGCGGCTGATCTTAGGAAGTGGCAACCACATTTAAGCCGGATTGAGCTTGGGATGTGGTAGCCCCATCCTTACTTTTGCTGCGCAGGTTATCGCTGGGACGCGTGCCCGCCATGTAGACCTTGTGGATAAAATATTCAGCCTTCTTTCCATCATTGGCAGCTGATTTCGCGGACCGCTGTTGTTTCCCTTCTGTTTCGGGAATAAACAATCGATTGAAGACGGCTGGCCTGCCTGGATTCTTGAGTGATGCTGGCACTTCTTTTCTAGCTTTGCTTCACTACTTTCGTACGGCACAGAGCGCCTGATAGACTCTTGAAGAGACGGTGTCATGCTTTCTATGTTAGGGCTGGGACACGTCTTTTTGTAGCGTCGTTAGGATTGTCGTCTTCTTAATTCTAGCGGTCATGGCGTTTTTCTGAACCCATTTCAGGAGTTCGAAGGAGTTGCTGATTTTTACGGCCGACTCAGCTTTCATCGCAGGGTAACCCTGCTCTCAAAACCTCACAAAATTCCACTTGGCCGGAGTCCTGGCCCTCTTGTTAGCTCTATATCTGAGCCGCTTCTATCTCAACTTTTCTGCTTTGAGCACTTGGCAGGCTTCGTCTCTTCGGGAAGACACTGTAGGCCGAGCGATCGAGAGGTTTGGAGATACGCCTGATTGTGCACTTGTTAAAGGCGTCGGCTGATGTTGTCCGCGATGTTTGACGGTGCCCTTTGTTCCGGCAGTCTTGCCCCCGGCTGGAGAACCAGTTGGTCACCGTCTTACATTTGGGTTGTGGTGGTTTGGCGATCACAACATTCAGCCTTTTGCCCCTTGAGACCGGTTTGGCCACCTGGTTTGCCGGGATTTCCGCCAGATGAGTGCTTCCAGCAGGGTAGATGATGACGAAACCAAATTGGCAGGGCGGTTCCTCCCACTTTTGACTGAGCTTTGCGGGGAGAATCACGTGGGCATTGATCTTAACCATGTAAGGGATCGAAGTCGCCTTTGAGATCAAACTTGTTCATGGAGACATTCTTGCTGAGTTTACAAAATGCGGTTTAAAAGCTGTTATCCTGCATAAAGAAGCATGATTTTAGTATAGGCAATCGATATAAATGTGTGTGTGTGTGTGTGTGTGTTGATTTAGTTTGCATGAACGTTTAACCCAAAATATGGGAGGAGAGAAAAGGTCTCATCGGGCGTGACAGAATCTGTAGAGTATTTTTTGTCACCCTATTGAGATAGGAATGCGCGCGCTTGTCAGACATATACAGGTTCTCCTTGCCTAGGGTAGGCCGGAGTTTAATGTTTGTGGGGATCCAAATCTCCGGCAGCCACGGACTAAGCTGTCGTTAATTACCCCTCGCTTTTGGAGTGAGAGAATCTCCGATTAACAGGTCAAATATATCATGCGAGCTCAATGTGCGATATGCGGGTCACGTGCTGGACATACCAAATTTCGATGTGGTGTTGGGAATGGATTGGCTGGGCGCCAGCAGATCACGTGCGTGACACGCGACCGCTGGAAATGCCAGCTGAAGAAGGGACTTAGCCCCTGAGCTGGGAGTTGAACTCCCGAGGGGCTTTGAAGTTGAACTCCTAGAAAAAAAAGAAATTTTTATGTGGAGTTAAACTTCCGAAATATTTTCGGAGATGATGAAAGGGGACCCATTTCTTCTTTCTTGATCCTTAGATCCTCCCCTGAGCCTTGTTTCCTCCCAAAGTGGGGTTTTTGGAGACGAGTCACTTTCTTTCTCCTCTTTTTGTTGAATCTTGGAGAAAAAGGGTGGTGAGATTTAAAAATCTTCCATTTTAGAGATTTGATGGAAGATTTGAACTCCTCTTTAAGGGTTTTATGGTGAAAAACTAATTTTTTTTTGGAAAAAGAAAAGTTAAACTCTTGATTCAATTCAAAATGGGAATAAGGTTTAAAACCTTGAGAAGGGAGAAAGGGGTACAGAACCGTAAAAATTATGAGAGAATAAAAGTTGTTATTAATTTTCTCATCATGTTTATCTTTTATACGCTACACACTTTACATATAATCTCTTGGGCTTTTCTAAATGACACTTGTGCCTCTCCATGTCTCATGTGCTTATTTCTTTTTGCACATAAGCCATAGGGTTTACAAAATTTTGACTTTTTGTCCCCTCTTCCATACATTTATTTTAAAAAATTACATTAAATTAATTTATTACTTCATTTTTTTTTTGTCATGGGGCCAGTTCCTTCTATGCTCGGTCTTGACTTGGGCTTGGACCCGCTTGTTTGGGGGTTGATTTTGACTTTGACTTGGTCGACCGAGATATAATTTTTGACCCCAACACTTAACGGGCCCATTTTTTCCTTTACAAAATTTAATAATATCAGCATCTGTGTTTCTTTGATTTTGAACGTTTTCACTCTGATATAACATGATTTTCATGTGTTTTTTAAGCTAACATCATATAGTTTATAAATTGCAAATCTTCGGCTTTAGTAAGCTAAATATGATAGGATCTTGATTACTTGTACAACAACAAAATGATTTATAAAAAGCAAGAAATCCTCCAAAAAGAAAAACCAGCATATGTTTGCTAAACCGAAAAAGATTAATGGGATTGCGGTCAGCCCCCGACCATGAATAGGGGAAAACATGAGGGCTGGTGAGTACAGGGTTAAGTTGGATTGGCCTCATCCGCCGGGGCTGGGTCATGCAACCGATACCACGAGGCTGTGGTCAACCCCAACCCCATTTTTCTGAAACTGAAAAACACCATAAAGCCATTGTATTTTAGTGTAATATGTATGGGCTATTTATTTTATTGGTTTGGTTCTTGATGAGTTCAATTTAGATTACTCTTCTCAATGTTTTTCTAACTATATAATTGACATGACGTGCTTATCAATTCGATCGGCTGGTTGATTCAGAACATACGTACACACCCGACTATGTATGTTTAGACCCGACTCGTTTATACATATCTTGCATCGATATTTCTATTGAATCTGTCAATTTATAATCCGTATATATAAATAAATTTAGAAACAAGATAGTTTGCAGATGCTAGTTATCAGGTAGGGTAAAAAATAAAACTCCATACCAGACACAGGGAGAGTGTATGACTGAGCTTTTTTCAGTTACAATCACAGATGAGTGATTAGTGGTGCACTATATTACGGTCAAAAAGGGACAGAGGAGGAGAAGGTGATTAGTTAAGTTAACGATAGGTAGATTAATTAAGCAAGAGGAGGCGTTTCATGAGGGCCTGTTTGGTTGCAGGATTATGGATTTTGATTTGGATTTTGGATGGTGATTCCATAATTTTGTGTTTGGTTGATGAATTTGGATTTCTAGGATTTCTTTGTTTTTTATGGGGGGGCCCACCACAAAACAAGGATTCTTGAATCCTAAAAAGTTTCAAGGGTTTTCAAGGATTTGACACTATTCATTGTACTTTTAGATAGGACCCGTATACTTTATTTATTTAATAATCCTCTCTCTATCTCTCTCTCTAAAATCCTCAAATCCAAGTCTTATTTTTTTCACCAACCAAACAAAAATTACAAGGATCTACAAATCCAATACTAGAAATCTAAAACCAACCAAACAACAAATTACCAAATCCAGAAATCTCAACCGCACTATTTTAAAATCCAAATTCCATAATCCTGCAACCAAACAGGCCCTGAAGAGGAGCAGAATGATAATAACTGATGGGTTTGTTACTTGTTTTAGAGAGAGAGAAAGAGAGAGGAGAGAGAAAGTGTCAGAGAGATGTCAGCACGCGAGCGAACCTGGGGAAGCGCCAGGGATGTGATGGCTTGACGAGACCGCTAACATTGTACGGGCCCACTTTTCCTTTTAATGCTTGTATCAGGTCATATATAGTTTGTACTTTACTAGGCCCCACCCAAACATCTGTGAGGGGCTGTTTTCTCTCTTATTTCTTTTCTTTTCTTATTTGGACCTAGGTGAGATTGAGAAGAGAAACATGCAAGTAACTCGATTCAGAGTGTATGCTCTATATTATTGTTCCTCTGCGGTTAACCACTAGCATTGGGTAGAAGGGTTTTTCTTAGATGCTTTACATCTTGCACCGTGTAAAATGTGCAAGAAAAGAGAGAGAAAAAGAAGAGCCAGAGAGAGAAACAAAGAGAGATGGAGAGGCTCTACCATCCTGTATTTTTTATAGACTTAGAAGCACCAAAGAATTACACTGGATAAAACCATGGATACATGGGTTTGTGTGTTTTTTATCTTCGATATATGACCTTGATCCAATATATAATAGCAGGAAAAATCACAAAGGCTAAGGGCAGAGCTTCCCATCATGTAATAATTTGTTTCTTGAAATCGTTTATAAGTTCATGAGATTTTGTGATAATATGACTAGATATGTTATACATTTTTGTTATTGGCTCTTGTGTTAGATAAAAATATCCCTATTGAAGATACTAGGCTCTGCAGCCAATCGGTAGGGAAAATTCTCGTGGAGGCACCAAGTCATAGATGCTAATTATTTGGGCAGCGCAGCAGAAAACAAATAGATCACCTTATAATAATCTATTGGAGTCGTAAGCAAATCCATGAAAGCGAACAAGAGATAAAAACAGGCACTGATATTTAACGTGATTCGGCATAATCTAATACATGAGGAGAGCTAGAAAGAATCCAATATAATAGCAATGACATTACAAGAGTTGCACCTTAGGTTTTTTTGTACATAATCCTTAGGGCTTGTTTGGTTGCAAGATTATGAAATTTGGATTCCAAAATAGTACGGTTGAAAATTTCTGGATTTGGTAATTTGTTGTTTTGTTGGTTTAGGATTTCTAGTATTGTATTTGTAGATTCTTGTAATCTTTTTTTGATTGGTGAAAATAAAGTGGGATTTGGATTTGAGGATTTTAGAGAGAGATAGATAGAGAGAGGATTATTAAATAAATAAAGTACACGGATCTCATCTAAAAGTATAATGAATAGTGTCAAATTCTTGAAAATCCTTAAAATTTTATAGGATTCAGGAATTCTTGTTTTGTGGTGGGCCCCTCATAAAAAACAAAGTAATCTATGAAATCCAAATACATCAACCAAACACAAAATTATGGAATCCTAGGATTTCACAATCCAAATCCATACTAATCCTGCAACCAAACAAGCCCTTATGGAGGCAATACCTCAACCTTTTGCATTGATCTTCGGCCTAGAGAACTAATTAAACTGTGTGCCCCCTACTCCAAACATTTCCCTTATCTACCTGCTTCTCCTTATGTTTCATCCTCTTCTTCCTCTAATAAACCTTATACTAGAGTCATCTTTATTTATACCAGAATAAAATGACTCCTAATCAAATAGAGTTTTCTTATTTTTATCAACATAGAAGATCATTAACCATATTTAAATAAGACTTTTTAATATATATATGAAGATCATTAACCATATTTAAATAAGACGTTTTAATATTTATATCTATATCTATATCTATATCTATATATATATATATATATATATATATATATATATATATCTATCAATGAGAGCACTATATTGCAAAGCGGTCCGTGATTTTTTAAAAAGTAAACTCTCGATCCACAACATATTTGAACGACCCGAACCATTTAAATTGCTCACTCTACTCTCAAATATATGTATATGAAAAATTAAAGGATTTAAAGACTTCTAAACAAAGTATTAGATGGAGTTTATATTGCTATATTGAAAGAAGTTTATTTTGCACTCATTCGATACATGAGTTAGAGGTCCTTAAATACTTTGATTTTTCACACGCATACATTTGAGAGCAGGGTGATCAACTCGAACGGTTCGGATCGTTCAAATATGTCGTGGATCGAGAGTTCCCGCTTTAAAAAACGCGGACCGATTTGCAATAGATCACTTCCCCCTATATATATATGGTGCTCCATTGCAAACCGGTCCACGCTTTTTAAAATTGAGAACTCTCGATCTACAACATATTTTGACAATCCGATCCGTTCAAGATGATCATCCTACCTTTAAATGCATGTGTATGTGTACGCCCCGCTTCCCAGTAGACGGGCAGAGGACGCGACGAGACCGTTACGTATTTACTCAGAAATAAACACGCTAAGAGTATCTAAGCAATATAAAATGTAATGTACATAAGAGACGATATAAATGAACAGCAAATTTATTTATTAAACATTCTTTTTAAAATGCAACTGAAAGGTAAATAAATGGAATGAAAGCAATACCTAAACAGTGGTATAACAGAAATGAAAATACTGAAATGAAATATACAAGTAATTAGAGCTCCGGGTCGAAGGCTAGCTGATCCAAGTCCTCGCTGGTGGGCTTGATCTTCTGAAGGTCCGTATCACCTGACGACATTCCAAAGAAGAGAAAGAGAATGTCGTCAGCGAACAAATCGCTCGGTAAGTCCCGTAAATAGACAAGAATGGAATATACAGAATAGATAGTATATTGTTATAATGTTGTATTTAATGTTAACGCTGTTATTTATAGATTGGTACATAAGAATGCCAATATATACGAGAGGAGTCCCATTATTCCGGAGACTAAGGTATACGGAGCATGAGGAACCGTTCAGCCACGGTACAACGGTAATGGATATTTAGATTAGGTGTATTACGGTTACAGTCACGTGCCACTTTTAACACCTTCCGTACCAATCTACCCCTTAAACCGCGATATCTTGATTGTATTGTTTGTATTGTTTGCATTGTATATTGTATATAGATGGATGACTTGCCGAAACCATGATATCGATAATGAAATGGATATAATGGATGATCATGTAAATGAAATATATCCATGGTTCGGGTCAGTCAATATAGATTGATTAGATTGAACAGATTAAATATATGGATTCATATTGAATTTGTAGTTTTGTAATTTCATACTTGAATCATATTCAAGTCAGATTGATTATATTGAGACTCAGTCTGAGTCAGACAAGTAGAAAAGAAATTGAAATCTTGAATTATGTTTTGGTACTATCGGTAACTGCTGCATATGGACGGCAGAATTTGTGTCTTTTTCAAACATAATTTCCATGTTGATGACACCGTTTGTTAAGTTGTCTAGCTTAAATAAGCAAGTACCCATATCTCCGGCTCCCTGAGGCTCAAAAGATTGGTCCCGCTTAAAACTATGTTTACCAGGGTCCTTATTTAACATAACTTGAGGGGTTTTATGTAAAAATAATTTTGTATAATTTTCAAAATACATCTCAAGTATTAAATTATCGTTTTTAGAGTTTTCATAAATATTTTTTTTATTCAATACGACATTTCTAGTGAATATGACATAGTTTTTAAAGTATAAGGTATTTATTTGAAATATTGAAATTGTATGGTATTTTCTTGTAAATAGAATATTTTTCTTGAATTTTGGAAATGTGGAATATTATAAATATTAAAAATAGATATTTTGATATTAATTACATATATATTTATTTATTAAAAATATAAGTTTTATTTCTAATAGAAATCACATTTTCTAAAGAAAAATGTATTAAAATATTTCGAGATCGTATGCTACTTGTGGAGGTCTGCATCTCACTCTACTAGGTCCGAAAATGTGCGATAATCCGCACCATACCGAACGGGTTCCCCGAAATGGGTTGTAGGGACGCAATTGCAAAGATTTTTCAAATACACTTCTTATAGAAAAAAAATTTAATAGTTAAAGGTGGTTATATGTAAAGTCGTATTTTCCCAAATTTATATTCCCAAATTCCATTGTGCTATGTTAGATATGTGTGTTGTGACGAGCTAGGTCATTATCTCATGAGTTATCTAAATGTATAAAGGTATTATAAAGTTTATCTCGGAAACTAAAGTTTGTGGTATTTTAATGTAAAATTGCGATAAAAGATGCATATAACAATCTTTTGTGATGAAACTTATTAAAGATATTTATTAATGTTTAATGAACAATATGTGATGATATGAAGGTATCCTGATTAAGAAAAAATGTAGTTTTTAAAGAAAACTGAATCAGAAATTGGACTAACTGCGCTTCCGTCGGGTTTTAGTTTTGAATGGTTTTAGAATAGAGAAAAGAAGGAGAAGTAGGGACTTACTGGATGATTGGTTAGAGAAGAGAAAGAGAAAGAGATGAGAGTTGCCGGTGCGTCGTTTCGTCGTCGGAAACTCTTTGAGTTGTCGTCGGAAACTCGTTGGAGTTTCGCCCTTTTGCTAACTCCACTTGCACACAAAAGACTTGGGAATTTTCTTGAGAGTTTGGGCAGCGATTTATGAGTGAGGAGGGGTGATTTGAGTGTGGTATTTATAAGAAAAATTAGAGTTTAGGCTAGTGAACGGGTGTATTAAAAATTTGTAATAAAATGGATTAAATGTGAGTTTTATTGTGCTCTGTAAATGTGCAGGAAAAACAAATAATACTGGAGTTATGGGGGGAGTCCAAGAGTCGCCAGAGTTAAAAAAAATTGGGTTTTGTCCGAGTGGGACCGACGGCGCCGGCCCGAGTCGCCATCTCGCTGGCCCGAGTCATGAGTTGGGGGCTCATATTGGGGCCACGTATCGGGGTCGGTTGGTATACTGCAGTGCACTCGTTTGTTTTATATGTGATCCTTCAGGTTACATGTTGTGCTCGTGTAAACTCTTGGGGTTCTAAAAGATTAAAAGAATTTTAAATAAAAAAATATTGTGGCTAATAGGATTTGAACTCTGGTGCTATGATTCAGCAGTGCAAGGTCTTACCAATGAGCTACAAGCTCCTTCTTACTGTTTAAAAGTAAATCAAATTCTTATAGTACTCACAGAAATTATAAATACCCTAAGTGTATATTAACTTTTAAACAATTTTAAGTATATTAAAATTGGAGTTGTTACAGTATGAAAAAATCAAAGAATTTGAAGATCTCTAACCAATGCAACGATGAGTGCAAAAATGAACGTCTTTCGATAATGCAGCATAAACTGCATCCGATGCATATATTAAAAAACTTCAAATCTCTTGATTTTTCATACATATATATTTGAGGGTATGGTGATCAATTTGAATGGATCGGATCATTAAAATATGCCGTAGATCGAGAGTTTTCCATTTTTAAAAACACAGACTGGTTTCAGGTCGAGTTCGCGTTTTTTCAAATGCACGAACTTTTCGTGTGACGTCTTTTCGATGATCCGCTCATTTCAAGTTATTCTACATGTTTTAAATAATATATAGATGAAAAATCGCGTCGATTGAAGGTGTTATGCATGTCCAAAATGTGATTTTATTTCAGCCGTGCAGTTTTTACGATTTTAAAACTTGGTTTTGGACTTGTATAACACCTCTGATCGATATGATTTTTCATCCATGCATTATTTAGTACATGTAGAACAACTTGAATAACATGGATCGTCGAAAGACGCACATGAAAAGTTCACGAATTTGAAAACGCGAACTCGCCCTAACGGCTCCCTCCTCTATCTCTTTATATATTGGGGGATGCTCAATTGCAAACCGGTCTGCATTTTTATAAACGGGAATCCATAATCTGCGATATATTTCAACGATTCGAACAGTTCAAGTTGATCACCCTACCCTCAAATGTACAAGTATAAAAAAATCAAAGGATTTGATGACTTCTAGCATATGCATCGATGGACGCAAAAATGAACGTCTTCCGATAATGCAACATAAACTTCATCCGATGCATAGGGCAGAGGTCTTCAAATCTTTTGATTTTTCATACATATATATTTGAGAGTGGGGTGATTAACTTGAACAGATCGGATCGTTAAAATATGTCATAGATCGTGAGTTCCCATTTCTAAAATACGCGGACCGGTCTGCAATAGATCACTACCTTTTATTTATATATATAAACTAAAATCCCAACATGGTGGCTTTTTTTCTTGTCTACATCAAACTTTGTTAATTGTCAATAAATATCAATAGACGGTTTTGTAAAATAAAATAAAGGCTAAATTTCAACTTGCTTTCATGAACTGTTGACATTTTTTTCGAATGATACCAAGAACTTTCAAAAGTATCAGAAAATCTCTTAGGAAAATTACAAAATTACCAAAATATCCTTCCTTTTTGTGTGCAAATATAGTCTTTTTTATTATATGAGGGGGATATTTTGGTGGTTTTGTAATTTTCTGTTAAAGCCGTTGGGTTTTTTTATACTTTTGAAAGTTCATGATATCAATCCATCATTTTGAAAGTTCCATTTTGAAAGTTCATAATATCAATCCATCATTTTGAAAGTTCATGATATCATTTGGAAAAAGCACTTATATTTCATGGTAACAAATTGAAATTTAGCTTAAATATCAAGCAAAAATCAATAGAGAGCCTAAAAGATAAGTTGAAAGAGGACAGTTTGAGGGCTTAAAAGAAGATTAAGGAGGATGCCTTGTTTGGCAGTGGAGTTAAGTTTTCTGAACCGGATATTCATAAAATTAGCACAACTTAACTCCAAATGCAAACCTCTATCGAGTTGGCATTCATTTTGGAGTTAGGATAATTGCATTTATCTCAACTCGAATCCGATCTAAATTTTGTAAACTCTATTTTTCCAAAAACATCTTTTATAACCATGTCTTTTATAACAAAAGTAGACTGTATTTTTAAATGAAGAGTGAGGCTAGCAAACCATAATTTGCATACCCTCTATACATCCTTTTAAAAAGAAACTCCAGATATCCTAATTCCATTCCCAATTTTAGGTCTTGCTTTGGAATGAAGTTGAGTTTAGATAAGTGGGGTTTCATAAATCTATCTAAACCAGTGTTGTTAGCTTCGTACAAAATACGAAACGTATTTTACGAAACGATACAAAATATGGACAATTCGAAACGATTTGTAGGCCTGTATCGGGTTACTAATTTATCGGTCGATACACATTTTGTATCGTACGAAACGAAACGATACAAAACGCGAAGCACATGATACGCTAATTAACGATTAAAATGCATAGCGGGTCGGATATTAAGATTTAAAATCTGCTTGGTTATATCAAATTATTAACCTCAAACGGGCTATTTAACAATTAAAATACATATTGATGAGAAAGAGGAGTTCGTTGAGAGTGAAAATGATGAAGATGGAGAGATTCAAGAGAATGACGTTATCTCTTGTTACTATAATTGTGAAGAATCACTCTATCCAAAAGTTTAAGCTGTTAAGTTGTGGGTTAATAATGTATATTAAACGAATAGAATAATATTTTAATACTTCCCTTTACATGGGCCTTTGAAATACAGGCCACGTGAAAGGGGGAATAAATATAAATAGAAAATATAAATATATTTTAAATTGATCATGATGATGTTTGAACCAAGGAACTTATCATGTTAAGAACCATTTAACCTAAAATCTTAAGTTGTTAGGTTGTGTATTAACAATGTATATCAAGTAAACAGAATAATACTTTTATATTAATGATGGTGATTAATCATTGTAGAAGATTTTATTTTTTGTAGCGTCAACTTTATTTGGTAGTGATATTTTGATATCTTGGTTATAATGTTTTAGGTATGAATTATAAAACTTATCATATTTATGTTTATGAATTTTGACATATGGATGAATATATTGGATTGTTTTGGTATTATTTAATTATCAAATGCATGAGTTTGTATGATTTATATGTATGTATTTGTGTGGATGCAATTCCGAAATTTGTTTTAGCTTGTATGCGGTTCTATGTTACTAATTTGATCGTTTTTAAAATTATAATTGGTTCTATACATAAGTAATTCGGTATCGAGAAGTTTTATTTTTTACGATACGAAACACGATATGATACATGATACAATAAATAAGAAAACAAAACACGAAACGTACGACCATTTGACAACTTTGATCAAAACTTTGAAATATGGCATGTTTAGCTTCAATTTTGAAGTTTAAATTTTTTTGATTATTTAACTTCAAAGTTGAGAATAGGATTTTACTAAATTTAAACTCAAAAAAAAGGTGAAGAAAATATCTAGTTTGGAATTTTAATAACTCTAAAACTAATATTCGGGAGATTAGAAAACACTGAAGCCAAACATCTATCAAGGTTCAGTTACTAAAATGGAGGTGAAAACTCCAAAGCCAAAACCCGTCAAAGTCCAGTTTTTAAAACGGAGGTAGAGCATTGCAAACTAAAATTTGCATACCTCTTACATCCATTTTAAAAACAAACTGTGGTTTTCTGAACTCCATATCCAAACATGATCTCAGATTTATTTAGGGCTTGGTTTAAAGCGGGAACGAAGAAGGGGTGGATTAGGCTTTATAATTGAATTTATAACTTTTGCTAAACCAAAACACAACCCCTAACCTGGTTTAATGAGACAGAGGATCTTATTTAGATAACGGATTGGTTCCAAGAATTGTTGAAGTTATAGGTTTATTTTTCAAAATCCGCAAGTTTTACGGGTTCATATCAGAAAAATAATCCCACTTATTAGTTTTTAAGTTGAAGATTCTCACCTTCTCTATTGTGAAATCACTAGTGATAGCAATAGCTACCGCAACAACTAATAACAGAAGCAACTAATAACAAAAGAGAGAAAAGAGAGAAACAACCCGGACAAGAGAAAAAAGAAATAAAAGTGTGGGTCTCACAGGCTGCCCGAAACTCTTCCCTCTCTCACAACCCCTTGCTGGGTGTATTACATTCGGCACATCGAATAATTTCTTCAGGAAAAATTATTCCATGTGAGTGGCCGTTTACACGGGACAAGAGAGAAAAGAAATAGAAGTGTGTGCCCCACAGGTTGTCCAAGGCTGTTTGAAACTCTCCCCTCTCTCTCACCGCTTGGCCAGATGTATTACACCCTGCACACCGAATAATTTCTCCAGGAAAAATTATTCTATGTACCGGCCGTATATATCCGGACAAGAGAGAAAAAAAATAAAAGTGTGAGCCCCATAGGTTGTCCAAGGCTATCCGAAACTCTCCTCTCCCTCTCTCTCTCTCTCTCTCTCTCTCTCTCTCATCGTTTGGCCGGATGTATTACATCCGGCACGCTAATACATCCGGCACACCGAATAATTTCTCCAACAACAGAAAAAGCAAAGCCCAAAATCAATGTGGCAGCCATCCATGGGTCTCTCCTTAAAGCCTCCTACAGCCACGGCCTCCTCTTTTCTGGTAACTTCATTTCAACATTAATTTGTAATAAGTTTATTTGTTAATAATTCTAATTAGTTAAAATAATTTTAATTGTTTTCCTAATTAATTTTGGTTGAAGCAATTACGTTGTGTGAAGAATCCATTGATGGGATGCAGATTGAGTACGCTCCATATCTCATCCCTGCCGTTCCTCAACACTGATCTCACCGTGGAGGACGGCATGTATCCTCAGGCTGTAGAGGCTTTGAGAAAGAGGATTGCTGAAGTTGATGGTGTCCTCTTTTGCTTCCCGTGACTGCAATTTTACTCTTTTACTGGTGAGTGTTTTAACATTTTTATCATACTTGTTTTTACTACTTTGTTTTGAAGGTTGAATGATACTAGTTAGGAAATTTATTTCTCACTTTCAATCGTTTTGTTTGGAAATAATGAAGTAAGAAACTTGAAATAAAAAATTAAATCAATGTTTAAAATCTCGGTATCAAATGATTATTTTTTAGATCATCAACCGACGGATCTACGCAATATCGGACATCTTGGATCGGAAATACCGGATTTTTTAGCATTAATTGAGTAAATGAATTTATAAAATTTATAAATTTTTTAAATATATAGTATAAATAATTATAAATAATTTAACGTATTTCTAAGTAATTGTTGGTTTTAAATATTTTCTATGACAAAAACGGCTAATGCCTACAATCTAAGGATAAAGTTTTAAAGCAAAGACGACCTCCTATTAAACATGATTTTTAGGACTACGACATCTATTTCGACGACAATTTACAGTCGAAATAGGTCTACTTCGTCGGGTGACACCAAATAGCCACGAAAGAACGCCGACGTAATAGGTTGTGTTGCAATTGGTTATTTCCACGGCTAATATTCGTCGCAATAATCAAACCTATTTCGACGGCTGTTCCGGTCGAAATAGTTTTTTTCTCGTCGGGAACTTCTGTCGAAATATATAAATTTTTGAAGTTAAAAAAATTGTTTCAGGAATCATTTAAAAATCCTTTTCTCTATTCCGATGGAAAACTGCCGTCGAAATAAGTCTATTTCGACAGGCCAGTTCCGTCGAAATAGGCTATTTCAACGGAAATTTCCCGTCGAAATAATGTGGATTACAGTAATTTTTTTTAAAAGAGCCAAGAAAATCTCCAATCCAATCTATTTCAATTTAATATCGATTCCATTTCATTCAAATAACGATTCTAATACAAATTATATTCCATTCAAATATCAATTATCTATATACGATTACAATATATACTACGCGTTCCTTTACAATTTTAACTTCATAAATTTACAAAAATAAGAAATGAAAATTCAACAAAGGACGAAAGGAGGAAGAGTCGATCACGAAAGATGCGCTCATGGATTTCCTGGGTAAAGCCCCTGCGATTAAAAGTTTAAAATACATGAATTAGTATAGAAATTTTATATTAATTAAATGTGTGTGCGCGCTCGCTTGTTTGTGCGGTGTGTGTATGTATGCTTATGCACGCACGCGTGCGTTTGTTTGTATGTGTGTATGATTGTGTGTGCGCGTGCACGTATGTGTGCGTGCGCGTGTATGTGTGCGTGCGCGTGTTAGTTATATGTATGCCCTAGAGGCCATTACTGTACATAAGATGTATGTTGTAGTGGATGCTGGGACATATATAGGGAGGACTTTCTTGCTCGACATGATAGTGCGCTATCTGGTTGCTCTTTATCTTAACATGTAAACTTACTGTCTCTCTGTTACATATTGATAAATCCCTTAGGATGTATACTTGACTTCCAGGATTATGATGCAGATCATACTAGTGGGGCCATGGTAGTCTATAAGTTCATCCTTTAATATTCCTAGTCGAGAGAATATCAAGACGGTGCATCGATATTCCAGAGTAGACTAGCGTATATCTTCTCGACCCATGTAATGGGCGATGGATGATCCCATATCCATTGGTGTTTGACATCAGAGATGGTATACGAGTGCTCAGTGGAGATTGGGTACACTGAATGGACTCGCCGAGAACTCCTAGATGGTATTATACCTCACGTCAGATAGCAGTTCTCTGCTGACACTGGTGCAGCTTAGTCTGCTGACCCGAGATCGTCATAGAGTCTTGTGTGGCTCCCACTGTGCTTTGATTTCCACCCTACCACGGCTTTACTGAGTCATGCAAACAGGTGGTTTTTTGGTACAGTCCCGAGTTACATGGAGGCAATGAGCGATAGGAAGGGGTTCGTCTCTTCCGGTATTGGGGGTTGATGTTGTGCTATGCTCGATTGGCCATAACTGAAATCCCTGGTCAGGGTAGATGTGATTTACTGGTAAGTGTTATCAGTAGTTTCACGTCCGTTATGGACCTTACATCGGCATGATTTATCAAGTTACTAGGGTCTGACGTTAACTACCCCTAGACTAGATATGCGACATCAGACGAACAGACCGGACTGTGCGGTAGTGTTACTGATTGGATTCACAGGAGTGTGGGCAGGCTTGCTCGTTGATCTTCTGATCGCTCAATATCCGGGTGGCCGTTACGTTTAGCAGACTGCTTGCGGCTTGTGAGTGTTTGATATGATCACCACCTACTGCCGGCGTATTGACGAGTCTTTAGAGTCCTACACAGAGGTTTCCTGGCTCAGGCGAAATGAAATAAGAGCACGTATATGATATGCGTGGGACCGAGAATAATACCAGTATATGATACTGTATTCTATTCTCGCGATTTGTATCATCGGTCGGTTATATGCGATATAGCGGGGTTACCGAATCAAGTGTTGATTCGATATATTGATACACTAGATATTAGTCAGTTATATGAGATATGACCGGATCATTAAATCAAGTTTTGATTTAATTATTTAATGTATAATTATATATTTGATATATTACTTTACATTAACTAGTATTGGTTCACTTAAGATTGCTTTTCTCACTTGATGTGCACATAATATATATGTGATATATGTTTGAATACATGATTGTATCATGCTTGATGATACATGTAAACTTGGGTGTGTGTGTATGACTTACACCATATTTAAGATAATGGTTAGGGTTTATATTTATTTTGTAATTCAAAATTAGTGAGCACTTTGTCATGCTTGAAGTTTCACGAAGCTTGAAGCATCCATTGACCAAGTCCACTTACTTTGTCTTACTAAAGATATTTATTAACCAAACCATTAGCTTAAACCATAGTTTAGTCTCTACAAAGGTTAGTGGATGATACTAACTCACCCATGGTTGCATAATTGATCATAATTTCTCTTCACTTGATTTTATTCTTCTTCTTCTTCTTCATCCAAAAGAAAAACCTTGCTAGATTTTTCTAAGTAAAGAAATAAAGTGAGAAACCAAAGTCTAAAGAGAACCCACTTCCTATTTCATCATCCTCTACTACTTGCCATTTAGTTTAGGGTATTCTCTTCACAAAGTTTATGACCTAGTGAAGGGTTAGCTTGAGTTTGAGTCACCTCGACGTAGATCATCTTCGGCCTCGAAGTCTACGAGCAAGCTTGTTCATTTCTCCGGGGAAATCCATTCTAGAGTTCGGGACAACGATGATCGCAGCGAAGGGACGTCAACACGGAGCTTTAGAAGTGAAGGACCGGATCTACAAAGGTTGTATTCTTGTTCACTTCTCTTGTAATGTTAGATTGCAAAGTTTTTGTTACCCTAGTTTTCTAGTACGATTCGTAGTTTGATTGCTTAGCACCCCTTAAAATTCTTGTTGTGGCATGCGTGAGGCTTGCAAACCCTAGGCTAGGTGCTAAGGAATCCCAACATGGTTGCAGAGCCAAACTAGAAACTTAGACGATTTTAGAAGTAATACGAAACCGAAACAAATCCGTATTGCAATTTCTGGAACCCTGCACATATGCTCTCTGTTTTTTTTAAAAGTCGTTTAAAAATTTTGCAAACAAGTGCAAAGTCATGTATATAATATCTATAGTGCACAGAACAAAAACGAGACCAATTGCTCGGATTTCACCCGAGCACTTTCCCCAAAATTCCGAGGAGGCCGGCCCTCCATGCTCCATTGTGTGTCGTTTTTGTTTTGTGCTCTGGTGTGCTTATTTTGGGGTTTCAGGTATTGTTTGTTTAGTCCAAAATTGCATGTGATGTAAAGTTTACTAAAGGACTAAAACGGAGTGTTTCGTAGTCGTATAATTTAACATTGTGATGGTAACCTAGGCTTTGTTTGACAGTTCGAATGAAATTCAAACATCACCCCACGACCCCCTCTGAAATTACCAAGTGTTGGAATTTTTTTAAGTTAATTATATTCAATGTTCGTGTAAGTAACTCACCCTCTAGAAGAACACATAAACCTTAACTCGATTCTATTCCCTCGGAACCGCGGCTTGAACCCTAGGGTTTGCCGTAGTTCCGCGGTGTCATAAGTGAGGTGTTGGTTTGACCCTTCTACGGCTGGATCATAGCTATTGTGGCACATTTTGGGTACTTTAACTTCGCTCAAGTGTTGAGCTCATTGGGAGATGAGGGTGTTGTTTGATTCGCTCGAAACATTTAACATCGTCTAGTATAATGTGATACAATACTTGGATTCAACAATATTTGAATTTTATAAGTCTAGCAATTTAGTCTCATTTGACCAGTTGCCACGGGATTTTGATGCGATCAAAAGTCTGTCGCAATCACTTTGTGTATTCGGATACTCGCCGGGTAACATTACTAGATAGCCACACCCCATAACCCCAACCAAGTGACTGTAGGAGAACTCCGTTGCCAAAAAGCATCCGTCCGGGTGCTCGCGGCCGCGGTGTTCCGCCTAAGTGCACTTCGTCGTCGGTATCGGGGGGTGCGGCCGTCTACTAAAGTTTCCGACGAGTATTCGATCGGGATGTCGAGAATCTTGTTGAATTGCCCGACTGATTATTGGAAAGTGTTTTCAATATTGAGACTAAAATGCGGGGTTTATAATTGTTAGGCATGCGATATTTAAGAAATTCATAATGTTAGGCATGTGATGTCTAAGGTGGTTGCGGATTCCAACTGTTGTAGTTTTTCACTTTCTTTTCTGCGACCGTAAGTGTAATATGTGGTGTATCGCCGGTTTCGTTACTATACGTCAACGACAATTGGGATACGCATATTTACTTACATTGATGACATGTGATGTTATGTGTTGCTGTTATATGTTATATTAGATCGTCGTGTTTGAATAGCCGGGTTTTTTTTTATGTGAGATGAGAGTTTTTTCATTTTCATTCATGTAAAATTCATTATATGTAATATTGTTTTATTGGGGCACTTCCGGGTTGATGAAGATTTCACCGTTGATGTATATTATTTACTTTTCCGCATTAGGATAAACCCAAGGAGGAGAGCACAAGTAACCGGGTTCTAGGGTCCGGTGGGAGACCATCTCGAGGAGTCGAGACCGGGTCTCCTAACTCTAGAATTGGTAGGGTTGCTTGCCGCTCTCGTATGGGTCTAAGGATGTGGGTATGGCTATTCATCACGACCGTGGAATCCGTGTTTTATACAGGCTCAAAATAAAACACGGACATCCTAGTATATCCAATATTTCATATGTTGTTTTCTGCTGCGATATTTGTGATGTGATCATTTGATATGTTGAGATAGATACTGTATATAGTATATATGATATATTATATAGACGTTGCTTATGTTTTACACCCGCGCTAGCCTTGCCCCGCTCTGCCGTTAGTTAACTAACCTAACGGTGCATGACGGGACATCGAGGCGAATGCGGATGGCATAAGCGTACGTTGTATTTATCTGTGATGCTTAGGTAACTTAAATGATGGGACATTCATTAATGAGATTAATGAAAGAAAATAAACCTAATGATGTTGTGGAATCGAATTTTCAAAAACAGGTAGCTCTAGTTGTTGCTTTGTATAGCGGTGTTCCTTGTAGAGCATCCAGCACCTTATTCGATAAGGAAAGAGCCGAGATCCGTTCACCGGGAGTGACCTCTTTAGCAATAACTAGCAGATACTACAACCTTCGGTTTATCTTTTGATTGCTTTTCTAGTTCTTGCTTTGCATAGTGGTATTGTGAATATCCTGCACCTCATTTGACGAGGAAAGAGCCGAGATCCCTTCACCGGGAGTGACCTCTTTAGTGAAACTAGCAAAATCCTCAAAAACACTCCATTTAAAATCATTTGATTCTGCAACGAGATCAAGTTCAAAGCGTTAACGGTTTTCTTAAAAACCATCTGCAACCCTCTGTCATTTTAGGAAGTAGAGTACTTAGTATTCGTGCTGCGTATGTTGATCATAGTCAAGGCGCAGTGTACGGTATCTAAGTGATGTCTTCCTACACAGCATATGATGCGATTAGTTAGGACAGTCATGTGATTATGTTGATTATAGTCAAGGGTCATGTGGGTGGATCTAATTAATCACGAAATGACGGGTAGAACTTGACTAGTGCTTATGATATGTTGATCATAGTCAAGGTCATAAGTGCTAGGGGTAAAAACCATTATCGGGAGTTTCAAGTGTTGAAATTTGCAATGAGATTGCATCCCTTCTATGTGATAGTTGGATCCTGATACCCACTGTGAGTAATTGTTACTCCTGGGAGAGTTTTGCACTTTACAATTAGCCGATCAAGTAGGTGTCTAGAAATGTGTAACGGGGTTACGCCCCCTGGGAAAACGAGGTTTATTTTAATTAGGTCCGTGCGAAAGCTCGGGGTACCTCCCTCAAAGTACCGGCACTGGCCTGGCTGAAAGATTGGCGAACTTGTAGGGTGTAATTAATCCTGGCTAATCTTTCCTTTTAAGGTTTGAAGGAAGATTTGATAAAAACAGTGGGAGCCATCCTGATTAAATAAAATATAACTAATCTAATATTGCAAGAGCGCACGCAGAGTGTTTTCTTCTCTCTCTCTCCAAGTAGCGACCATGTTACGCCTTAATCAAGATAATAATATGGATGTATTGACCGAACCCGCTTGTTATACTGAGCTGGGGAACGTTGGTCCCACTCCACCTTATAATTATTATAAGACCGAGCAGGAAATGGGGAATACCAGAATTTCCATGCCGCCCAAACGAAGAAAGTGCATGATGATGCATCTTTTTCGGGTGTGTTCATTACCAAGAACCGTTTCTCAGTATCCTTTACGTCCTGGGTATGAGATACCGGATCAGGATCCCACATATGTAATCTGTTATATGGGCTACAGATAGGTAGAGAACTGAGAACGAGTGATAAGTTTCAAGAGTCAGAAACGGTGCAATTATTGCATCCAAGGTGTTGGCAAATATCACTTTGTATTACTAAATACATTGATTATGAACGAATGTTATTAGTTACCGAACCTGATATGCAACATTATATCCTCTTTATCATATAAAGAAGGATATAATTTTGTATTATTGGATAATGTTTTGAATATTTCCTATATCAAAGTGTTGATCGGTTCATGTACGTTATCTAAAAGCATATACGTTCCAAATCAAACCACAGTTCTTAACATACTGAACACACAAAAGAGGAAGAGTTCAGAAATGAACGAATCCATCTTGAGGCATTGTAGACTAGGTCATATCAATGCGACCCGACTAGCTAAGTTATATTTAGATGCATATTTAAATAAGTTTGAATTTACATCTTATGAAACATGCCAGTCATGTCACAAAGATAAGATGACTATAGCTCCGTTTACTGGAAACAGAGAAAGAGTTAGTAAACTCTTGGGACTGATACATAGTGATGTATGAAGGTCCCCTGTCTACACATGCCATGACTGGTTCTTTGTACTCATTACATTCATTGGTGATCTCCTAAGATTCGGACATATGTTCCTGTTGAAACGTAAGTCTGAAGTTTTTGAGAAATTCATTGAATATAAGTCAGAAGTAGAGAACCAAAACCGGGTATAAGTATTATGTCCTATGATGCGATCAGGGAGGAGAATACTTGTGCATGGAATTTCTGGACTATTCTAAAGGAGAATGAGATTCTCTCACAGCATTATTCCTTCGTATACACCACAGCACATCGGTGTATCGGAGCGGAGCAATCGCACCCTATTAGATATGGTACGCTCTATGATAAGTACTACTGAGTTACCTGTTTCCTTTTGGGGGTTATGCACTTGTGAAGCTACATACCTATTGAATAAGGATTCAATAGTTCCCGATGAATCTCAGCCTTTCCGCCGATCTAGTAGGGTTCCTCATCCGCCTGAGAGATACTTCGGTTTCTCGAGGACAGTGGGAGCAAGGATTGCATCATGGAGATGATGACCCAAATAGCTTCGAGCAGGCCATCAAGAGTAGCGGCTCTGTAAGAATGGCTGGATGCTTAGCGATCTGATATGGAATCCATGTACACCAACAAAGTATGGACTTTGTATGCTACGTCTGAAGGATTAAATCCCTCCTAGGAGCAAGTATATCTTGAGAAGATTAGTTGGTGTAGATGGAAAAGTTGAGACTTTCAAAGCTAGACTTGTTGTAAAAGGTTCTCGTCATTGATCCAGGTTTGGATTATGATGAAACCTTTTCTCCGATATCTATGCTTAAGTCCGTCCGGATCCTACTTACCATTGCTACATACCATGACTACGATATCTGGCGGTTGGGTGTCATGAATGCTTTTCTAAATAATGATTTAGAAAAGAGCGTCTATAAGTACACAGCCAGAGGGCTTCATAGACAGTGGGAGCAGCAGAAACTTGTGCAAGTTGCTTTACAGATTAAAGCAGGCATCGTGGAGTTGGAACATCTGTTTTGATGTGGTAGTCAAAGTGTTTGACTTCATCAAAATGGTAGATGAATCTTGTATATACAAGAAGGTAGTAGAGAGTATGGTGTCATTCCTCGTACTGTACGTAGATGACATACTCTTGATAGGAAAAGAGTTTCCTATGCTACGTAAGGTCAATCTCCTCTTATCACATTGATTCTCTATATAGGATCTAGGTGATACATCTTAAATCCTGGGATCTAGATCTATGAGATAGATCTAAGTGGATATTAGGATTCTCACTAGGAGTAGTGAGATGGTATCAATCGATCCTGGGGAGAATCACTGGGTAGCTTCCAGGGTGGTAAGGATGACTGAATGTCAGTCGCAGGCATTGTCTTTACCCTCAGTAGAGGGGTGGTATGTTGGAAGAGTTCCAAACTAGATACCGTGGCATACTAGACGATAAAAGGCTGGATACATCGTTATCAAAGATGCTACCAAAGAGGTAATCTGGGTGTATATTTGTTCATGAGATGAACAAGGTTCCTACCATTGTGTGACAATGGAGCTGTGGCTTTGGCCCAGAAACCCCTCCGTCCCATCAGTGACCCAGACGTATTCTAAGGCAGTATCACCTGATCATGGAGATTGTTAATCTCTAGAGAGATCGAGGTTAGGAGAGTAAACTCAGAGGACAACACGGCGGATCCACTCACGAAGGCCTTTTCCCAGAGAGAGACTTTTATGGGATGGTTGAGTATGAGATACTACAACCACTGCTACATGATGGCCCTAGTGCAAGTGGGAGATTGTTAGTTATATGTATGCCCTAGAGACCATTACTGTACATGAGATGTATATTGCAGTGGATGCTGGGATATATATAGGGAGGACTTTCTTGCTCGACATGATAGTACGCTATCTGGTTGCTCTTTATCTTAACATGTATACTTACTGTCTCTCTGTTACATGTTGATAAAGCCCTTAGGATGTGTACTTGACTTTCAGGATTATGATGCAGATCATACTAGTGGGGCCTGGGTAGTTTATAAGTTCATCCTTCAATATTCCTAGTCGAGGGAATATCGATACGGGGCATCGATTTTCCAGAGTAGACTAGCGTATATCTTCTCGACCCATGTGATGGGTGATGGATTATCCCATATCCATTGGTGTTTGACATCAGAGATGGTATGCGAGTGCTCAGTGGAGACTGGATACATTGAACGGACTCGCCGAGAACTCCTAGATGGTATTATACCTCACGTCAGATAGCAGTTCTCTAGTGACACTGGTGCAGATTAGTCTGCTGACCCGAGGTCGTCATAGAGTCTTGCGTGGCTCCCACTGTGCTTTGATTTCCACCCTACCACAGCTCTACTGAGTCATGCAAACAGGTGGTTTTTGGGTACAGTCCCGAATCACATGGAGGCAATGAGCGATAGGAGGGGATTCGTCTCCCCCGGTATTGGGGGTTTATGTTACGCTATGCTCGATTGGCTATAACTGAAATCCCTGACCAGGGTAGATATGATTTACTGGTAAGTGTTATCAGTAGTTTCACGCCCGTTATAGACCTTACATCGGCATGACTTATCAAATTACTGGGGTCTGACGTTAACCACCCCTAAACTAGATATGCGACATATCACGAACAGACCGGACTGTGCGGTAGTGTTACTGATTGGATTCGCAGGAGGGTGAGCAGGCTTGCTCGTTGATCTTCTGATCGCTCAATACCCAGGTGGCCGTTACGTTTAGCAGAACACTTGCGGCTTGTGGGTGTTTGATATGATCACCACCTACTGCCGGCGTATTTACGAGTCTTTAGAGTCCTACACAAAGGTTTCCTGGCTCAGGCGAAACGAAATAGGAGCACGTATATGATATGTGCGGGAACGAGAATAATACCATTATGTGATACTGTATTCTATTCTTGTGATTTGTATCATCGGTCGGTTATATGCGATATAGCCGGGTTACCGAATCAAGTGTTGATTCGATATATTGATACACTAGATATTAGTCGGTTATATGAGATATGGCCGGATCATTAAATCAAGTGTTGATTTAATGATTTAATGTATAATTATATATTTGATATATTACTTTAGATTAACTAGTATTGGTTCACTTAAGATTGCTTTTCTCACTTGATGTGCACATAATGTATATGTGATATATGTTTGTGTACATGATTGTATCATGCTTGATGATACATGCAAACTTGGGTGTGTGTATGACTTATACCATATTTAAGATAATGGTTAGGGTTTATATTTATTTTGTAATTCTAAATTAGTGAGCACTTTGTCATGCTTGAAGCTTCATGAAGCTTGAAGCATCCATTGACCAAGTCCACTTACTTTGTCTTACTAAAGATATTTATTAATCAAACCATTAGCTTAAACCATGGTTTAGTCTCTTCAAAGGTTAGTGGATGATACTAACTCACCCATTGTTGCATAATTGATCATAATTTCTCTTCACTTGATTTTATTCTTCTTCTTCTTCTTCATCCAAAAGAAAAACCTTGCTAGATTTTTCTATATGAAGAAATAAAGTGAGAAACCAAAATCTAAAGAGAACCCACTTCCTATTTCATCATCCTCTACTACTTGCCATTTAGTTTAGGGTGTTCTCTTCACAAAGTTTATGACCTAGTGAAGGGTTAGCTTGAGTTTGAGTCACCTCGACGTAGATCATCTTCGGTCTCGAAGTCTACGAGCAAGCTTGTTCGTTTCTCCGGGGAAATCCATTCTAGAGTTCGGGACAACGATGATCGCAGTGAAGGGACGTCAACATGGAGCTTTAGAAGTGAAGGACCGGATCTACAAAGGTTGTATTCTTGTTCACTTCTCTTGTAATGTTAGATTGCAAAGTTTTGTTACCCTAGTTTTCTAGTACGATTCGTAATTTGATTGCTTAGCACCCCTTAAAATTCTTGCTGTGGCATGCGTGAGGCTTGCAAACTCTAGGCTAGGTGCTAAGGAATCCCAACAGCGCGTGTATGTATGTGATATGTGCGTATGTATGCATGTGTGTGTGTATGATTGTGTGTATGTGACATGTGATATGTATGCATGCGTGTATGTGATATGTGCGTATGTATGCATGTGTGTTTGTGTATGTGTGTATGTATGCATGATTGTGCGTGTATGCATGCATGTTTGTGTATGTGTGTCTGTGTGTGTGTGTGTGATATGTGCGTATGTATGCCTGTGTGTATGTGACATGCGTTATGTATGCATGTGTGTATGTGATATGTGCGTATGTATGCATGTGTGTTTGTGTCTATGTGTATGTATGCATGTGTGTGTATTCTTGTGCGTGGATGTGTGTGTGTATGATTGTGTGTGTTTGGGATATGTGCATATGTATGTATATATGTAAGGGTTATCAAACTTACCGAAGGTACGGACCTCCCAGCCTGGACGTATGCGTTGATAAGATTAAGCTTCCGCTCGAGAGTACAACCAGCAAATAGATCGGCAGCGGGAGTAGCAGCGGGAGAAAGAGCAGCAGCAGGAGCAGGGCCGTCAGTCAATCAGTGTAAGGAACCGCCGGATTTCGGCATCCGCTCCTGGGGCAATCCATGAAACACAGGGGTCCTGGTCCTAGAGGCCCTGGTCTGTATCGGTATCTCCGAAGGCGATTCGTCAGCCAGCTGAAACCTAGGAGGTGGATACCCGGTCGGCTGAAAATGAGTGTTATACTGACGCGGAGTGATCTTGGAGGACACGCACTGTACTCTCCCATGACGATCCGGCCTAAACACCGTGAAATCCCTATCTACGATGAATGTTCTCTGCGCGTCATCAACCGGGTGTCCCTTCTCTGCCTCCATCTCCTGGATCAACCGATCTCTCTCAGCCGCCATCGTCGCCTGTTTGTAGAAAAAATGTATTACTGCCATTTTAAAAACTACACAATAATTATTCTGAAAAAATTAAGAAGCTCGGCATATGTAGAGTCTTACACATATCCTATGTGCCTTAATCATTGTAGACGTGCCGTCATCCCGTACAAATTGATCCCGGTAGATTTCGATACGATCAAGGGACTCTCTACCATGACTTTCTTCTTGCATATTACATTTAGAAAGTTCAGACATAAATTTATAAAATAATTTTAACGTATTAATATCAAATACGATACTTACGTGTTTGATGGCAACTTACTGGGAACTCTTACTCCCACCCCTATAAACATCGTGTAGCTGAGCGCGAGATGCTTTTCCTCATTCGCTCTTCTCCTGCAGTTATATCAAATATTATTTACTGAGTAGCTATAAAATAGTAAAAAAGTATCGTAAAAGAAATACCCTAAACTCTCCGGATAAGAAATGATCGACCAAGGCATGCCAGTATTCGTCGGACCAATCTGGATCCGGCTTAATCGGATACATCTCATCCGGTGAAGCGCTGTTTTTAAGCTTTCTAAAGATTTTGTTCTTATGATCTCTCCAATTCTTCGCCATATGACTACATATCTTATCATAAACTACACGTTCATCGCAAACCCCCTGGGGGCCCTTTATGCCAACCCACCGGAACTCGAACCGAGCCTGCGAAACGGGATAATTCATCATTGTATGGGTATTTTATAGTAATTTAGTAAATGTGTATGTATATGTGTGTGTGTGTGTGTGTGTGTGTGTGTGTGTTTGTGATATACACGTATGTGTGTGTACATGTGTGCATATAAAAAAAAGTGCAGTATTGAATTGTATAAAGAAATCTAACCATCATCTCCTATATAGCAACTTGTTTCTTTAGCCCCAACGCTTCACTGTCCCGATCTAGGACCTCCTACTCGTCATCTTCGTCCTTCAACAAATGAGACATGCGGTCCTCACTTTTCACTATCGACGACATCATTTTTTTCACTTTTTTACTGGCTCCTGTCACAACGTCCCCTATGAACGCAAGATATACAATTGGCTTGTCAAGAGCATATGGCATCCTCCTCCATATATCATTGGCCCGTATGAGTCCTCTCCCAGTCCGTTTCTTTTTCTTAGAGGACCGCCCCTCGTCCTCGGTAGAATGATCGGTCCTGCTATCTGAACCTAACATATCTAAAACAACTTCACGGAATATAGTTTAATATGTTAGATAAAAAAATAATAGTGAAAATTATTGCTGAAAAGAATATCATACATGCGTAATAAATGGTGAAAATAATATGCAGGGAAAAAAATGAAATGCGGAAATAATATAAATTAACTTGAAAATCCCTGTACATTAGAATTCGAAACTATAGGAGATAATATGCAGAAATAATATACGGAAAAAGATAAAATGTATGAAATAATATGCGGAAAGAAAGATATAATAAATTGTAAGTTTCACTTTACTTAAGTTATGAGTATGATACAAGATTGAGTTAATATATCAAGATATTTAAAGTATTAATTAGACTTCTGGTTCTACAACTGCCGATGGCACATCAGAGACTATTTCCGGCTCTATGTCTGTTCTTGATAAACCGCCGTTGAATTTGATAGGAATAGTATCATCTTGTATAACCGGGATTGTAGGACAACTAATCTCACTTATATTACTTTCACCCATGTTGTAATAGTCTTGTGGATTCGTCACAACAGCAACATTCCACTGGGCATCTCCAGGGTCTGCGGCATAAAAGTATTGACGGGCTTGGCTGGCGAGAATATAAGGCTCTTCACCAAAAGCGAGTTTCGATGAATTGAGTAAAAATAGACCATTTTTAACTTTGAATCCAGTATGTTCATGATGGACATCGTACTACAGACATTTGAACATGACAACCGTCTATTCATTATAACGCACCCGAATTATTTTTTTAAGCACCCTGTAATAGTCCAATTTTCCCGTGGTTGGATTTGAATCTCTAGAAGATGAATATCCAGTAACGGTGGATGTGACAAAGACGCCGCAATTCTGAAACCTTTTATTTTGATCTCTTTTTCTGGTGTGAAATCTAAACCCGTTAACAACGTAACCGGAGAGGTACTCAGCTTGCTCATCTGGACCATACGCTAGCGCTTTTATATCTTCCGAAACATGACTATCATTGGGATTTTTTTCAACCTATTAGGGTAAAACAGATTAAGTTGTGTATGTGTATCAACATGAGTTGTAGTTTAGTTTTTATAGTTTACAACTTACACATGCTTTCAACTAAGCGGGAAAGTGTTTATTTCGTTCCTTATCGATATCCCATTGCTGAGTTTTTTTAGAAGGTGGACGGTATTGAGCATTCCAAACACTGTATATATCGCAAATAAACATTTAATTTTGACTTGAAAATATTCTATAATTATTTTAAGAGAAAAGTAATAAATACTTACCCGATAAAACTGTTCACATCTAAATAGTTAAATAAAACATAACGGTGAATCATACTGAGCTGCTTAGATGCAGTGTGACCCGACTTCACTTTACTCAGTTCCTTTCGTTGGGCCCATAAGATGGATATTACAGGTCTATTGTCAACCATGTCCTTATTACGTTTCGGCCTATTAAATACAGTCTCAACACCCTCTAGATACATAGAACAGAATGTCATACATTCCTCCACGAGAAACCCTTCAGCGATCGACCCTTCAGACTGACTCCTGTTACGGATGTACCGTTTTATTTTGTACATGAACCTGACGGATGCAAACAAATTTAATTCGTTTTATTATAAATATTCGATTTATTATGAACAGTAAAGAGTTGTTATATAATTTTACCTCTCAAAAAGATACTGTTAGTTATATGTATGCCCTAGAGGCCATTACTGTACATTGGATGTATATTGTAGTGGATGCTGGGACATATATAGGGAGGACTTTCTTGCTCGACATGATAGTATGCTATCTGGTTGCTCTTTACCTTAACGTGTACACTGATTGTACTCCCTGTTACATGTTGGTAAAGCCCTTAGGATCTGTACTTGACTACCTGGACTATGATGCGGATCATACTAGTGGGGACATGGTAGTCCATAAGTACATCCTTCAAAGTCCCTAGTCGTGGGTGTATCGAGACGGGACATCGATATACCAGAGTAGACTAGCGTATACCTTCTCGACCCATACAGATGGGCGATGGATGATCCCATATCCATTGGTGTTTTACATCAGAGATGATATACGGGTGCTCAGTGGAGACTGGGTACACTGGACGGACTCGCCGAGAACTCCCAGATGGTATTATACCTTACGTCAGATGGCAGTTCTCTGGTGACACTGGTACAGAGTAGTCTGTTGACCCGAGATCGTCATAGAGTCTTGTGTGGTTCCCACTGTGCTTTGATTTCCATCTTACCACGTCCAAGAGGGCGTGCAAAACGGTGGTTTTTGGGTACAGTCCCGAGTCACATGGAGGCAATGAGCGATAGGAGGGGATTCGTCTCTCCCAGTATAGGGAGTTGATGTTGCGCTGTGTTCGATTGGCTATAACAGGAAATCCCTGGCCAGGGTTGCTGAGATTTACTGGTAAGTGTTATCAGTAGTTTCTCGAATTGTTATAGACCTCATATCGACACGACTTATCGAGCTATTGGGGTCTGACGTTTACCACCCCTAGACGAGATATGCGACATATCAGACGATCAGACCGGACTGTACGGTAGTGTTACTGGTTGGATTCACTGGAGTGTGAGCGGGCTTGCTCGTCGATCTTCAGATCGCTCAATACCCGGGTGGCCGTTACGTTTAGCAGACCGCTTGCGACTTGTGGATGCTTGATATGATCATCATCTGCTGCCGGCGTATTGACGAGTCTTTAGAGTCCTACATAGAGGTTTCCTGGCTCAACCGAAATAGGAGCGCATATGAGATATGTGCGGGACCGAGAATGATACCAGTATGTGATACTGTATTTGATTCTCGCGATTTGTGACATTGATCGGTTATATGCGATATAGCCGGGTTATCGGATCAAGTGTTGATTCGATCAGATGTTGCTGTTGATATTAGTCGGTTATATGCGATATGACCGGATCATTAAATCAAGTGTTAATTTAATGGTTTAATGTATAATTATATATATTTGATATATTACTTTGCATTAACTAGTATCGGTTCACTTTAGAAGGATTTTCTCACTTGGATGTACAAGTTGTATATGTGATATACTTTTTGTGCATTTTATTGTATCATGTTTGATGATACATGTTTACTTGGTTAAGTGTAAAGAATTAAACCATGGTTAAACTTATGATTAGGGTTTTATATCCTTTTCTCATTTATTTATCTATTTATTCATTTTGGAAAATAGATGGAAAAAGGAGAAAAGAATGGTGGCTTTTTTTGTTGTTTAGTGGAAGCTTCATGAAACCTTAACCCTAACCATTCCTTTAACCTTGATCAATTCTCTACACATAACCATAGTTACAATTATGATACGGATGGTTTTTCTTTTCTTTTCTAATTAATCTTATCATAATATTCTTCTTCTTCTTCATTTCTTCAAGTGAAGAAAGCTTGCCTCCATCAATGGCAAGTGATGAATTTGAGTGAGAAATCCAAAACTAAAGTCTACCCACTTCCTATTTCTCCATCCTCTACCTCTTGCCAAGTAGTAGAGTGTGTTTCTTTCACAAGTTTTCAAGACTTGGTGAAGGTGGAGCTCGATCTAGTGATGCTTCGACGTAGATCATCTTCGGCACGTCGTCGACGACCTAGCCCGTCCATTCTCCGATGAAGCCGACGCTAGAGCCCGGATTTGATTTGGACAGCGGAGAGGACCTCATCTCGGAGCCGTGGAGGTGGACGACCGGATCTACAAAGGTTGTATTTCCGTATCTCTTAGTTAAGTGTTAACTAGTTAGCTTTTTCGCCTAAACTTCTAGCCGACGATCCGTAGTCGGGTTTCTCGGCACCGTTAAAATTTTAATTTGGCATGATCGATGCCTTGTGAGACCTCACTAGTGTGCCTAGGAACCCTACAGTGGTATCAGAGCCTAGCTAGAGCCTTAGGCGAAGTCTAGACGGAATTTGAAGTCCGAACGAACCCGAAACCCGATCACAAAATAGCTCTCTGTCCTTTTTTCAAAAACTGGGATTTTTCCAAATTAAAAATTGCTAAAAAATTCAGCAGGGAAAAATAAGAATTACGGTGCAAAAAGTTTCTGGTGAACAGTGATTTGTGCGGCGGAACCGCGGCAGAAGCCTGGCTTCTGCGGCGGTTCCGCGGCCTTATGGTGACGTCAGCCCTTATGTTTTGTACAGTAAATCCTGATAAATTATGCTGAGTTTTCTGGGAATTTTTAAGATGATTCAAGAGTTGAATTTTTCTGCTGTGTTTTTGGGGATTCGGTGTTTCGATCGGAGTATCAAATTTTGTCTGTGTGGCTTTCCGGATAAATTTTAGAATATGTTAAAAAGTTCGACCGGATATAAATACCCAATTTTTCCCCTGTCGGGAAATTTCCAAGTGTTGGATTTTTCCGTAGTCTAAAGACGTTCTAAGTAGTGCAAGTAACGCGATGGACCCTCTAAAAGACAACAAACCTTAACTCGATTATGTGACCGTCTTGAACTGCCCTTTGAACCTTCGGGTTTGGGGCAGTACGGCATGCCACATGTGAGGCGTTGGCTTGACCCTTCTACGGCTGGACCGTTGGTACTGAGGCACGAACTGAATGTTGTTAGACTTATTTCATGTGTTGAGCTGTATCGGGAAAACTTGGGTGTTCGATTGTTCGATCGAAAAGTTTAACATTTTCTTTTTATCTGGAATGGGATACAATAATTGGAATTCACAAGTAGTTATGAGATAACTGAATGAATGTTATAAATCTAGTAGTTTGGTCTCATTTGATCGGTTGCCACGGGATTTTGATGTGATCAAAAGTCCGTCGCAATCACGTAGCGTACGCGGATACTCGCCGGGTAAACTTAATAGACAGCTACACCCCATAGCCCCGACCAAGTGACTGTAGGAGAACCCCGTCGCCGAAAGCATCCGTTCGGGTGCTACCGGTAGCGGTGTTCCGCCTTGGTGCACTTCATTGACGGCGTCGGGGGTGCGGCCGCATACTGAAGTTTGCGACGAGCATGCGATCAAAATGTCGGGAATCCTGTTGAATTGCCCGACTTGATATTGAAAAGTGTTTTCGATTTTGAGACTAAAATGCGGGGTTTATAATTGTTAGGCATGCGATGTCTAAGTAATTCATTTGGTCAGGCATGCGATGTCTGAGGTGGTTGCGGATTCCAACTGTTGTAGTTTTACACTTTCTTTTCTGTGACCGTAAGTGTAATATGTAATATCGCCGGTTTTGTTGCTATATGTCAACGACAATTGGGATGCGCATATTTACTTACGTTGATGACATGTGATGTTATGTGTTGCTGGATATGTTATATTGGATCGTCGTGTTTGAATAGCCGGGGTTTTTTATGTGAGATGAGTGTTTTTCATTTTCATTCATGTAAAAACTTGTATGTAATATTCTTTTATTGGGGCACTTCCTGGTTGCGGAAGTCGTCACCCGTTGTATATTATTTACTTTTCCGCATTAGGATAGACCCAAGGAGGGGAGCACAAGTAACCGGGTTCTAGGGTCCAGTGGGAGACCAACTCGAGGAGTCGAGTCCGGGTCTCCTAACCCTAGAATTGGTAGGGTTGCTTGCCGCTCTCGTAGGGGTCTAGGGGTGTGGGATTGGCTATTCATCACGACCGTGGAATCCGTGTTTTATACTGGCTCGTATTGAAAACACGGACGTCCTAGGATATCCAATATTTCATATGATTCTTCTGCTGCGATATCTGTGATGTGATCATGTGATGTTCTGTGATAGATACAGTATATAGTATATATGATATATTATATAGGCGTTACTTATGTTTTACACCCGCGCTAGCCCTGCCCCGTTCTGCCGTTAGTTACCTAACCTAACGGTGCACGAGGGGACATCGAGGCGAATGCGGATGGCATAAGTGTACGTCGTATTTATCTGTGATGTTTAGGTACTTAAATGATGGGACTTCATTAATGTGATTAATGAAATAAAAGAAACCTAAGATGTTGTAGAATCGAATTTCAAAATAAAACAGGTAGCTACAGTTCTTGCTTTGCACAGCGGTATATGTGATATATCCTGCACCTTATTCGATAAGGAAAGGACCGAGATCCCTTCACCGGGAGTGACTCCTTTAGCAATAACTGGCAGATGCTACACACTCGGTTTGTCTTTTGATTGCTTTTAAGTGTTTTTGCTTTGCACAGTGATATATATGATATATCCCGCACCTCATTCGACGAGGAAAGGACCGACGATCCCTTCACCGGGAGTGACTCCTTTAGCAAAACTGGAAAAGCCTCAAAAACACTCCATTTCAAAATTCATTCGATCCTACAACGATATCAAGTTCATTACGCAATAGGTTTTCAGAAAAACCTGTCGTAGCCCTCCGTCATTTCAGATAAATCCTGTTTAGTATTCGTGCTGCGCTTGTTGACCTTGTCAAGGCGCAGTGTGCGGTAGCTAACCAGTATTTATCTGCTTATGCATATGATGCAGATTGGGTGAGGGTAGTCGTGCGGCCTTGTTGACCTTGTCAAGGGTCGTGCGGGTGGGTTTGATTCAATCAAAAAATGACGGGTTGAACTTGACTTGCGGTCTATGGTTTGTTAACCTTGTCAAGGTCATAGATCGTTCGGGGCAAAATATTATCGGGAATTTCAAGTGTTGAAATTTGCAATGAGATTGCATACCTTCTATGAGATAGTTGGATCCCGATACCCGCTGCGAGTAATTGTTACTCCTGGGAGAGTTTAATACATTACAATTAGCCGATCAAGTAGGTGTCTAGAAAGGTGTCAACGGGGTTACGCCTCTGGGAAAATGAGGTTTACATTAATTAGGTTCGTGCGAAAGCACGGGGGACCTCCCTCAAAGTACCGACACTGGCCTGGCTGAAAGATTGGCGAACTTGTAGTGTGTAATTAATCCCGGCTAGTCTTTCCTTTTAGGGTTTGAAGGAAGATTTGATAAAAAGCAGTGGGAGCCATCCTGATTGGATAAAATAATAACCAATCTATTCTTGAAAGAGCGCACGCTGAGTGTTTTCTTCTCTCTCTCTCCAGGTAGCGACCATATCACGCCTTAATCAAGATAATAATACGGAATATTGACCGAACCCGCTTGTTATACTGAGCTGGGGAACGTTGGTCCCGCTCCAACGTATAATTGTTATAAGACAGAGCAGGAAATTGGGGAATACCAGAATTCCCGTGCCACCCAAACGAAGAGAGTGCATGCTGATGGATCATCTTCGGGTGTGTTCATTACAGAGAACTGTTTCTCAGTATCCTTTACGTCCTGGGTATGTGATACCAGATCAGGATCCCAGATATGTAATCAGTTACATAGGGCTACAGAAAGGTAGAGAACTGAGAACGGGTGATAAGTTTCATGAGGCAGAAAACGGGGCAAGCGTTGCAGCCAAGTCTGTCGGTCACTGTCACCCTGTATTACCAATACATTGATTCTGAACGAATGTTATTAGATACCGAACCTGATATACAAAATCATATCAGTCTCTTTATTAGTAAAGAAATGATAAAATTTTGTATTGTTGGATAATGTTTTGAACATTTCCTATATCAAAAGTTGATCGGTTCAGGCACGTTATCTAAAAGCGTTGATGTTCTAAATCAAACTACAGTTCTTAGTATATGGAACACACACAAGAGGAAGAGTTCAGAAATGAACGGACTCTTCTTAAGGTATTGTAGACTAGGTCAGATCAATATGACCCGACTAGCTGAAGTTACATTTAGATGCATATTTAAATCAGTTTGAATTTACATCTTCTGAAACTTGCCAGTCATGTCACAAAGATAAGATGACCATAGCTCCGTTTACTGGAAACAGAGAAAGAGTTAGTGAACTCTTGGGATGATACATGTTGATGTATGTAGGTCTCCTGTCTACACATACCAGGACTGGTTCTTTATACTTCATTATATTCTTTGATAATCTCTCAAGATTCGGACATATGTTCCTGTTGAAACATAAGTACGAACCTTTTGAGATATTCACAGAATATAAGTTAGAAGTAGAGAACCAATACGGGTATAAGTATTATGTCCTATGATGAGATCAAGGAGGAGAATACTTGTGCATAGAATTCCTGGACTATTCTAAAGGAGAATAAGATTCTCTCTCAGCATTACTCCTCCGTATACACCATTGCACGATGGTATGTCGGGGCGGAGCAGATACACCCTATCTGATATGGTGTGCTCTATGATGAGTACTACCGAGTTATCTATTTCCTTTTGGGAGTTATGCACTTGAGAAGCTGCATACCTATTGAATAGGGTTCCAATCAAATCAGTTGCCTACCGTTTCATATGTGATATGGAAAGGGAAGAGCCCATCTCTTAAGCTAGTTAGGATTTGGGTTGTCCGGGCTATGTCTAAAAGCATAATCCGGACAAGCTCGAGGCAAGGTAAGTTATGTAAAACTGGTAAGGTTCCAGCTATAAAAACTACAGCTGATGATTTGATAGAACCAAAGGATTCAGTAGATTCCAACGAACCTCAGCCTCTCCGCCGATCTAGTAGGGTTCCTCACCCACCTGAGAGATACTTCTCTTTCTCTATGACAGTGGGAGCGAGGATTGCATCATGAGATGATGACCCAACTAGTTTCGAGCAGGCCATCGAGAGTAAGACTCTGTAAGAATGGCTGGATGTTTAGCGATCTGAGATGGAATCCTTATACACCAATAAAGTATGGACTTTGGTTGCTATATCTGAAGGGTTAAATCCCCATCAGGAGCAAGTATATCTTGAGAAGATTACTTGGTGTACATGGAAAAGTTGAGACTTTCAAAGCTAGACTTGTTAAAGGTTTGCATCATTGACCAGGTGTGGATCACGATGAAACTTTTTCTAAGGATCTATGCTTAAGTCCATTCAGATCCTACTTGCCACGGCTACATACCATGACTACGATATCTGGTGGTTGGGTGTCATGACAGCTTTTCTAAATGATGTTTTAGAAGAGGGAGTCTATAAGTACACAGCCAGAGGGCCTCGTAGACAGTGGGAGCAGCGGAAACGTGTGCAAGATGCTTTATAGGATAAAGCAGGCATCGCGGAGTTGGAACATCTGTTTTGATGGATTAGTCAAAGAGTTTGACATCATCAAAATGGTAGATGAACCTTGTATAAACAAAAAGGTAGTAGGGAGTATGGTGATGATCCTCGTAGAGTACGTGGATGACATACTCTTGATGGGGAAGGAGTTTCCTATGCTACGCTCGGTCAATCTCCGCTTATCACCATAATTCTCCATATAGGATCAAAGTGATACCTCCTAAATCCTGGATTTTGGATCTATGAGATAGATCTAAATGGATGTTAGGATACTCACTAGCTGTAGTGAGATGGTATCAATCGACCCTGGGGAGAATCACTGGAATAGTTCCAGGGTGATAAAGACGACTGAATGTCAGTCACAGGCATTGTCTTTACCCTCAGTAAAGGGACGGTATGTTGGAAGAGTTCCAAGCTAGATACCGTGACATACTAGAAGATAAAGGCTGGATACATCGCTACTTAAGATGCTTCCAAAGAGGCTGTTTGGGTGTATATTGGTTCATGAGATGAACTATGTTCCTCCCATTGTGTGACAATGGAGTTGTGGCTTATGCCAAGGAACGTCCGTCCCATCAGTGATCCAGACTTATTCTAAGGCAGCATCGCCTAATCATGGAGATGGTTGATCTCCAGGGAGATCAAGGTTAGGAGAGTAGACTCAGAGGACAACACAGCGGATCCACTCACAAAGGCCTGTTCCCAGAGAGAGACTTTTATGGGATGGTTGAGTATGAGATACTACAACCACTGCTATAGATGGCCCTAGTGCAAGTGGGAGATTGTTAGTTATATGTATGCCCTAGAGGCTATTACTGTACATTGGATGTATATTGTAGTGGATGCTGGGACATATATAGGGAGGACTTTCTTGCTCGACATGATAGTATGCTATCTGGTTGCTCTTTACCTTAACGTGTACACTGATTGTCTCCCTGTTATATGTTGGTAAAGCCCTTAGGATCTGTACTTGACTACCTGGACTATGATGCGGATCATACTAGTGGGGACATGGTAGTCCATAAGTACATCCTTCAAAGTCCCTAGTCGTGGGTGTATCGAGACGGGGCATCGATATACCAGAGTAGACTAGCGTATACCTTCTCGACCCATACAGATGGGCGATGGATGATCCCATATCCATTGGTGTTTGACATCAGAGATGATATACGGGTGCTCAGTGGAGACTGGGTACACTGGACGGACTCGCCGAGAACTCCCAGATGGTATTATACCTTACGTCAGATGGCAGTTCTCTGGTGACACTGGTACAGAGTAGTCTGTTGACCCGATATCGTCATAGAGTCTTGTATGGTTCCCACTGTGCTTTGATTTCCATCTTACCACGTCCAAGAGGGCGTGCAAAACGGTGGTTTTTGGGTACAGTCCCGAGTCACATGGAGGCAATGAGCGATAGGAGGGGATTCGTCTCTCCCGGTATAGGGAGTTGATGTTGCGCTGTGTTCGATTGGCTATAACAGGAAATCCCTGGCCAGGGTTGCTGAGATTTACTGGTAAGTGTTACCAGTAGTTTCTCGAATTGTTATAGACCTCATATCGACACGACTTATCGAGCTATTGGGGTCTGACGTTTACCACCCCTAGGCGAGATATGCGACATATCAGACGATCAGACCGGACTGTACGGTAGTGTTACTGGTTGGATTCACTGGAGTGTGAGCGGGTTTGCTCGTCGATCTTCAGATCGCTCAATACCCGGGTGGCCGTTACGTTTAGCAGACCGCTTGCGACTTGTGGATGCTTGATATGATCATCATCTGCTGCCGGCGTATTGACGAGTCTTTAGAGTCCTACACAGAGGTTTCCTGGCTCAAGCGAAACGAAATAGGAGCGCATATGAGATATGTGCGGGACCGAGAATGATACCAGTATGTGATACTGTATTTGATTCTCGCGATTTGTGACATTGATCGGTTATATGCGATATAGCCGGGTTATCGGATCAAGTGTTGATTCGATCAGATATTGCTGTTGATATCAGTCGGTTATATGCGATATGACCGGATCATTAAATCAAGTGTTAATTTAATGATTTAATGTATAATTATATATATTTGATATATTACTTTGCATTAACTAGTATCGGTTCACTTTAGAAGGATTTTCTCACTTGGATATACAAGTTGTATATGTGATATACTTTTTGTGCATTTTATTGTATCATGTTTGATGATACATGTTTACTTGGTTAAGTGTAAAGAATTAAACCATGGTTAAACTTATGATTAGGGTTTTATATCCTTTTCTCATTTATTTATCTATTTATTCATTTTGGAAAATAGATGGAAAAAGGAGAAAAGAATGGTGGCGTTTTTTGTTGTTTAGTGGAAGCTTCATGAAACCTTAACCCTAACCATTCCTTTAACCTTGGTCAATTCTCTACACATAACCATAGTTACAATTATGATAAGGATGGTTTTTCTTTTCTTTTCTTTTCTAATCTTATCATAATATTCTTCTTCTTCTTCATTTCTTCAAGTGAAGAAAGCTTGCCTCCATCATTGGCAAGTGATGAATTTGAGTGAGAAATCCAAAACTAAAGTCTACCCACTTCCTATTTCTCCATCCTCTACCTCTTGCCAAGTAGTAGAGTGTGTTTCTTTCACAAGTTTTCAAGACTTGGTGAAGGTGGAGCTCGATCTAGTGATGCTTCGACGTAGATCATCTTCGGCATGTCGTCGACGACCTAGCCCGTCCATTCTCCGATGAAGCCGACGCTAGAGCCCGGATTTGATTTGGACAGCGGAGAGGACCTCATCTCGGAGCCGTGGAGATGGACGACCGGATCTACAAAGGTTGTATTTCCGTATCTCTTAGTTAAGTGTTAACTAGTTAGCTTTTTCGCCTAAACTTCTAGCCGACGATTCGTAGTCGGGTTTCTCGGCACCGTTAAAATTTTAATTTGGCATGATCGATGCCTTGTGAGACCTCACTAGTGTGCCTAGGAACCCTACAGATACATCCACCGATAATTCATGGGACCACCTAAATGTGCCTCTTGAGCAAGGTGAACCATGACATGCAACATTACGGTGAAAATAGAAGGCGGAAAACATCTCCATTCTACAAAGTATGCGAGGTATTTTATTCTCCAGGGTTCTAAAATCGTTTGCCGAGTAATCTTTGGAGCATAACTCTCTGAAGAAATGACACAAATTAGTCACAACTGATACAACGTCGTTATCTGGTAACGCCTTAACAGCAATGGGAAGCAATTGCTGCATGATCACATGACAGTCGTGACTAATCAGGCCGATGAGAGTTTTCTTTTTCAAGTTTACGCATTTACTAATGTTCACAGAATATACATCCGGTACCTTTACTTGTTTAAGTACCTTAAGGAAACTTAGCTTCTTATTATCGGACATCGTGTGCTTTGCTGGTGGAATAGCCTATTTATCATTCTCTTTCGGAGTTGGATGCAATTCTGGCCGTAAATTCTTTGTAGCAAACCATTGTCGTATCGCTAACGTGTTTCTGTTCTTCAATTTGATATTCAACAGGGTACTCAGTAAGAGCTCACAGACATTCTTCTCGATGTGCATGACGTCCAAATTATGGCGAAGATTAAGAAAATGCCAATACGACAAGTCATAAAATATAGATCTCTTTCTCCAGTTATTTGATATCTCATTCGGAATAGTATACTTATATTTCTTACCAAAAACAACATTGATGTGCTCTACGTCTACAAACGCCTTTATCTCATTTGGCTAAGGAAGAGGGGGTCGATTCTCCTGCTTACCGTTGAACCTGATTCTATTGCGTCGATAAGGATGATCAATATCTAGTCAATGACGATATCCAGTGTAACAGAAAATCTAATTTACTGGCGTTTCATAGACGGTGTTCTCTTGATAACAGGGGCAAGCACGATGACCTTTCGTACTCCATCCCGACAACATGGCATATGCCGGGAAATCATTTATTGTCCAAAGCAACGCCACGTGCAGTGTGAATCTCTCCTTTCTGTGGACATCATAAGCAACGATACCGGTCGCCCACAGCTCATTCAACTCATCGATCAACGGTTTCAAATAAATATCGATATCAATATCAAGAGAGTTGCTTGCAGGGACCAACAGAGGCATATGGATGTAAGATTGTTTCATACTCATCCACGGCGGAAGGTTATAAACTACTGGTGTAACGGACCATACACTATGATATGCACCTCTTTTAAACGGTTCCAATCTATCAGCTGATAATCCAAGTCTCACATAACGAGCTTCCGCAGCGAACGCGGGAAATTGAGCGTCAAATTTTTGCCACTCTTCACCATCAGCACGATGCCGTAAGACTCCATCATTCTTACGACCATCTGCATGCCATGTTATATGTTTGGCGGTTTTAGACGACAGAAATAATCTCTGTAATCTTTTCTTAATAGAAAAAAGTGCAACACCTTCACAGGAATTTTCGGAATTGACTCTTTATCCCCCGGCGGCTTTTTAGGTAATATCCACCTCGATTCCCCACAAGTTCTACACTTATTTAAGTACCTGTCATCATCTGTCGTGAATAACATGCAGTCATTTGGATAAGCATCGATTTTTTGATAACTGAAACCGATGTCGGTAATAATCTTCTTCATCTCTTGAAAATTCGTAGGGAGATCGGAATTCGGGTAAACCTCCTTCTCTATCTTTAGAAAGCCATCGACCGACTTATTGCTCCATAAACTTTTGCATTTAAGATGAAACATGCGAACCATCCAATCCAACTTCGTCATTGTCTCACCCTCGTAAAGAGGTTTCTTAGTATCCTCCATATACTTAAAAAAACTAGCAGATTCGGAATCTGGAACTACATCATTCGTAGGGGTATCATCATTCATGCCATCATATAACTCGTCCATCATATCATTTAAACCGGTGGTTGATGGGTTCTCATAGGTGACGGTAACAGACAATGTGCATCGATTCTATAGTCCACGACCTGTCTATGCAAGTGACAGATAATGTAAACTTTACAGAATCCGTTAGCAAGTATATGCAATTGAACCGCCCCTCGACTATCATTTCTACCATTACAACATTTTCTACAGCTCTTGATGAGAATTGCATAAACTCTTCTATACCGATTTTAAATTCAGAGCCAAACTTGTTCTTTTTTAGCCAAGTCTTATCCATTCTTGTCCGATATGTAAAACCTAATACATTTCACAATTAATTATTATATCATAACAAACATTTTAAAATCATACACGATATTAACAATTCTAACCCGTAGTGAGAAAGCTAAGAACGAGATGGTTATAAACAAAGAAGATAATGACAACAGTGTGTCGGAAATACATTTGAGTGATTTATCATGCCTGAAAATAATATTAACGCTTCTATCTTGGATGTCAATGGGTAACGGCTATCGAGAGTAAGGCTTCTATCCCATTAAGAATGTATAACGCATACATCCTCTGGACCTATACTTTCATTCGCTTTTAGAAAATTTTGGCAGCACCTTCCCGCTGTTCTGTGAGTACACTTCAATAAAAGAGATAAACATCTCAATACTATCAGTATTGAGATGATCATCTCAACTATATTTGTACACGGAGAACAGGTGGAAAGGTATTGATGAAACTCATATCGAAACGAATGAAAAGCATAAGTATGCGGAGAAGTGTATACGTTATACATTCTTAACTTATCCAAAATGGGACAAATTTATCGGTTATAATACGACTAGTATTCTCGTCGCATAAACTACGACAGGTTGTCAACGAAGAACGATTAACGTTCGAAGTTGACAACGCACACGTAGTTTTGTGTCACGAAAATAACCGTACGCATATAATTGATAGACAGGTTCTAAGTCGTGATATTTTTTCAATATGAGATACTCGATGACGATATGTATCAGTTTACTTTCTTCCATCATCGAGTATCATGCACTTAATTAGATTGGTTTTGATGGTTATCGTTTCAGTATCGTCGGTTATTTAATTATTTTGTTTAAGGTTTTGGAATTTTTAATTTGAATGGTAAGTTCTCAAACAATTGATATTATTAACGAAGTTTCTGGATTCATTAAAACAAACACGCATCCATACAAAGAATATTACATAAAAAGGGATAGAGTTGTGTACCGGAGACTCATATATGTAGAATGCGAAAAAACAGAGGCAATCACGCCGACGTCAACTCTACAATCACAAAAAAATTTAATTACAACTGTTCAGCTTAGTATTTCCCTTCTCTATAAATAACAACAATATATATATTCTCCTAGCTATAATTAACTGAAATTAACAACAACTTAAGTCTAACCCAGTTCACTAAATTTAACAACAAATTAACTAAACTAACCCTAACATAACCCTAACCTTAAATTAACCCTAACCCAAACCTTAACCATAAAATCAACCCTAATCCTAACCCTAAAATTAACCCTAATCCCAAATAAAATTAACCCTAACACTAACCTTAAAATTAATTAAAATTAACAAAATATTAACTCTAACCCTATAGTTACCCCTAATCTTAACCCTAAAATTAACACTAACCTTAACCTTAAAACTAAAATTAATCCTAAAACTAACCCTAAAATTAATTAAATTTAACAAAAAATTAAAAAAATTAACTAAATTAAAAAAACTACTTACCGATTTGGCATCGGAGGTGAGGGGTCGGCTCGGAGGCGGTAGATTGAATGCCAGGGATCGGAGAGGAGGCGGCTGGAGGCAAAGTGGTAAAGGATATTTGGAGAGACTCGGAGGGGATCGGAAGAGGGTGGAGGCAGGAGATCCGAGGTGCTCGGAGGAGAGTGTTCAGAGGCGGGTGCTCGGAGGAGGGTCGGATTGGAGGCGGGAGACCGGATCTAGTGGAGGCGTGGAAGGGGAAAAAAAATTGGGTGAAAAAGGGGAAAATGGGGGAGGGGACGGGAGGAAATGAAAAAAATGGGGAAAACGAAGGGAAAGGTGATCATGGTAAAATTTTATTGACTTCGATTAACTACATTTCGAAGGTATTTAGCCGTCGAAATAACTATTGACCGAAGTTAACAAAATTTCAAATTTTTAGACTATTTCAACGGGATTATACCGTCGAAATAAATCTTTAAAAAAACCCCATCAGAATTACACCCATTTTCTTGTAGTTAGAACAATCTTTTCTTCGTGAGTTCCATCCACAAAATCCTATTACAGGCCGACTAGGGGAGTTGAGTTAGGTTATTAACCACATACATTTCATCATGATATCATAATTGACATAACAAGTGGAGCATGACAAAAGTAACTGAAGATAAGTAACTAAAGATGATTGAAATTATTGTTATTATCATACAACAATGAGCTAACACAGTAACTATATACAAAGACACGCTTGTGACCAAGCCGTTGTATGACACTAGCTATGGTTGTTTCTCGGCTCTATACAATAAGAGTCACCCAAGAACTTGTAATTCGATGTTGCTCACCTCGCGGGCTTGCGGGGATGCAGCATTTACAAAAACGATTTTTCTATGCTTCGCAATACCGACTAAACTCCAGGATCTTTACGAAAACCTTAACTAACTAAACTAACTAGGAGGTTCTAACTACTATGAAAAGTGTTATACCTCCTTGAACTAGGAGGTTCTAACTTCGGGTCTTCTTCTTCTCCTCCTCTTCGTTAGCTCCTAGAAGAACGGATCGAGCTCGCAATGTCAGTCTCTTCGCGTCAAAGACGATCCTCCCGAGAGTATGTACTTCAAGCTCCAACCTCTAAACTGAGGTAATTAGGATACCTAGTTTGCTAAGCTAAGTAGCTTAGGTGATGTAGAGTATCTAATGGAGTGTTCTATCTCATGAGACTCTATGTTTCACAACTTATGTTAGGATTAGAGTCTCTTTGAGGAAGAAGGAGGAAACTTGGAGAGAGAATGAAAGTTTGCAAATGAGCTAAGTTTTGCAAGTGTGGAGAATGACTCACTCTCTTCACTCATTAAAGTATGGATTATTTTCAAATTGAAAATAGCAACCATACTTCAATAGTGATCACAAACCAATAAACAAATCCAAGAGCCATGCTTCATCCCATACCAAGTATGTCTCTCCAATTTCCACCACATTAATCTATTTTCCAAAATAGATAATCCAATAATGAGGTGTCCCCTTCTAGAAGCATACCTTGTAAAATTACAAGAATGCCCTCACTGTATATACATACCTGTATTCGTATTCCAAAAAATACGAATACAATGAGATGATAACAATCCAATAATATAATACTAGGATCCGGCTTAAACCAAAGCCCACTAGTATTATCCGTTCGAACATCATCCGTGTAGCCAGTACACGTATGTGATCGGAACCCTGCCGTAAAACCATATGGCCTCTACATCGTTTCGCCCGAAACAGGGAAACCCTCTATGTAGGACTCTAAATACTCGACAGTACGCCAGCAGTGGGTTTAACCATAAGTCCGTCAGCGGTACTAGCTGCACGTAACGGCTGCCCAGGTATCTGTCGATAAGAAGGCCGATGAGAAAACTCATCCGAACTCGTACTGAGCCTATCTGTGACAATCTCCGTACAGTCCGGTCTGTTCGTCTAAGATACTCGCATATCATGTCAGAATAGAGCCTAATACACCCTGAAAAACTACTGGAGTACATACCAGTATATCTCGACTGCCCTGGCCAGGGATTTTGTGTAATGGCTTTCCGAACACAGCGCGATATCAACCCCTAATACCGGGAGAGATGAATCCTATCTAACCGCTACTGCCTCCAAGTGCTTCGGGACTGCACCCAACTACTACTTGTTTGCACGACTCCTTTGAGCCGTGGTAGGGTAGTAATCTAAGTGCAGTGGGAATACACTCGAGACGAATAGCGATGTCAAGTCAACGGACTAACCTGTACTCATGCCACCCGTGAACTGCTATCTAAAGATAGGTATAATACAAACCAGCAGTTCCCAATGAGACTGTCCAGTGTAACTCATAACCTAATGAGCACCTGTATACCATCTCCAGTACGACGTACTAATGGCTGTGGGACAGACCATCTCCCTTGCTGGGATAAGAAGCGTATACACTAGTCTACTCTGGAGTATCGATGCCCCATCTCGATAATCCTACGACTAGGGACCTGTATAAGGATGTGCTTATAGACTACCCAGCCCCCACTAGTGTGACTGCCATCACAACGCTGGTAGTCAAGTAAAGATCCTAAGCGCTCTACCAATATGTATAAGCGATATGCTAAAAGAAACACATGCACATATTGAGATAGAATCAAACCAAGCAGCATACTACCATTTAGAGTAATAATGTTATTATAACTGTGAATATCCCAAGCTTCCAATATGTAATATACAATCCAGTATGATACAATAATGGCCTTTAAGGCATATATCACTAACAATCTCCCACTTGCACTAAGGCCATGTATTGGCATATACCATTTCGAGCAAGACTGTTATTATAACTGTGAATATCCCAAGCTTCCAATATATAATATACAATCCATTATGATACAATAATGGACTTTAGGCCATATATCACTAACAATCTCCTACTTGCACTAAGGCCATGTATTGGCATATCGCAGACCTATCATTTCGATCAGCCTCTCGAACTGTGTCTGAGGGATGACCTTTGTGAGTGGATCTGCAGTGTTGTTCTCCGTATCTACTCTCCGCATCTCGATCTTCCAGCGATCAACGATCTCCTTGATCTGGTGGTACTGCCTTAAGATTTGTCTGGACTTCTGATGGGACCTTGGTTCCTTCGCTAAGGCTATAGCACCGTTGTTGTCACAATACAGCGGTATTGGATCAACAATGGACGGAACCACCTGAAGTTCTGTCATGAACTTCTTTATCCAGATTGCTTCTTTCGCGGTGTCATATGCAGCGCTATACTTCGCTTCCATCGTCGATTCAGCAACGGTGTTCTGTTTGGAGCTCTTTCAACGGACCGCCCCTCCATTGAGGGTAAAGACATAACCCGACATGGACTTGGAGTCATCCTTATCACTCTGGAAGCTGGAGTCAGCGAAGTCCTTGATCTGGAGGTCTTTTCCTCCGTACACCAAGAACATCTCCTTAGTCCTTCTTAGGTACTTGAAAATGTTCTTCACTGCCGTCCAGTGCTTCTCTCCTGGGTTTGACCGATACCTTCTTACAACGCTCAGTGCGTAAGCTACATCTGGTCTTGTGCACAACATCGCATACATTATAGAGCCTACCGCAGAAGCGTAGGGTATAGTAGTCATGTGATCCCTTTCCAAATCAGTCTTGGGAGACATCTCTTTGGAGAGGGTGATTCCGTGATAAGCCGGTAGATTACCGCGCTTTGAATCTTCCATACTGAATCTTTTCAGTATGGTGTCGATGTACCTTGATTGTGAAAGTCCAAACATCCATTTAGATCTATCATGATAGATCTGAATCCCCAGAATATAGAAGGCATCACCCAGGTCCTTCATGAAGAACCTTTGTGACAAGAATCTTTTGAAGATTGTAGCATAGGAATGTCATTTCCTATCAAGAGAATGTCATCCACGTACAAGACGAGGAATACCACAGTTTTCGCTACAATTTTACTATAGATACATGGTTCATCTGGATTTTTCATAAAGTTGAATTCCTTAACTGTCTCATCAAAATAGATGTTCTAATTCTGCGATACCTGCTTTAATCCATAAATAGACTTAAGCAACTTGCACACTCTTCTACTGCTTCCACTCTCTATGAAACCCTCCGGCTGATCTATATAGACACACTCTTCGAAATTTCCATTCCGAAAAGCGTTCTTTACGTCCATCTGCCGAATTTCATAATCGTGGAAGGCAGCAATGGTAAGAAGGATCCGAATGGATTTGAGCATAGCCATTGGAGAAAATATTTCATCATAGTCCAAACCAGGTCTTTGACGAAAACCTTTTGCAACAAGTCTAGCCTTATAGGTTTCAACCTGTCCATCTACACCAATTTTCTTTTTGAAGATCCATTTGCAGCCTACGGGTTTTACCCCATCTGGAGCAATGTCCAAAGTCCATACTTTGTTGGTATACATAGACTCCATTTCGGTCCTCATTGAATCCAGCCATTTTACCGAGTCTCTGCTTTGAATGGCTTGCTGGAAGCTAGTTGGCTCATCATCGTCGATAATGCAATCCTCTCTATGCCCGTCTATGAGAAAACCGTAGTATCTCTCGAGCGAATGAGACTGCCTACTAGTCCTGCGGAGTGGCGCGGGGATGTCCGGTTCTTTCGAAACTTCTGGTTCCACCATGCTTTCAATAATAGCTTATGTTTCTGGAATTTCTTCCAGTTCTATTGCGCTCCCACTTATCTCATTTTCAAGAAATTGAGTTTCCAAAATTGGGCATGCCGAGAACAAAGACCTTTTGTTCCTCCGCGTAATAGAAAAGATACCCCCTGAAGTTCATTGGGTATCCCACAAACTTACACAGTACTGAGTGTGCCTCGAGCTTGTCCGCATGCTGCTTCTTTACAAAAACTGGACACCCCCATGTCTTAAGATCTTAAGATAGGGTTTCTTCCCACTCCACATCTGATATGGTGTGGTAGGCACCGACTTAGTAGGAACATTGTGAAAGTGTGTCTTATCAACTCTATGAGGTTTCCACATGCATCAAGTATGCAATTTAAAAAAATCTAGAGGTCTAAGCTACACTAACCTAGAATCGAACTAGAGAATTAGGGTTTGCTAAGCAAGAAAGAAAATTCTATCCTAAGTGAAGAGAGTTACAACCTTTGTAGACCAAGTCCTTCACTTCTATAGCTCAAAGTAGCAGTCTCTGAGCTCCAAGTAGTAGTCCCTAGAACTCTTTTTAGGCTCCACATGGTGAAATGAATGAGCTTACTTCGTCATCTTCGAGGCCGAAGATGATCCACCTTGAAGTTTCTCTAACTCAAGCTATCTCTTCGCTAATCAAGAAATTAGTGGAGCAAACAACCTAAACTAAAGGGCTAGTAAATTATAAGTTGATGAAATAGGAATTTTGCTCACTTTAGAAATCTATTTCTCTTTTTCTTTTCCAACTCAAGAAAAACTAGAGAGGAAGAAGATGAACTTGGGTGAAGAAAATATCTCAAGTGATGAATAAGAGAGTTAACCATGGGCTAAAGATAAAAATGATTGGGTGAGAAAATATCTAGAGTAAAACAAAATTAGTGGAATGAGTCATGGCTTCTACATGCTTCAACAAGCATCTAAGCCATGCTTATTATCCACTAATTTTTATTTCACTTGAAAATAAATCACCCAATATTATCCTTGGCACTAGTGTAAGTCTCACCCATGTTCTATGTATCATTAACCATGATACATAATCTAATATATATATATATATACAATTATATACACACACACACACACATAATTATATATTAAGAGAAGAAAAATTCATAAGTGAGCAATAATATTAGTTAATATATAAATATATCAAATTATTAAATCAACACTTGATTCAATAATCCGGTTATATCATATATAACCGACTAATATCATATGAATATGAATATCAAATTATCAAATCAACACTTGATTCAATAATCCAGTTATATAACATATAACCGACAAAATTCAATATTCAATATCAAATCAACACTTGATTCAATAATCCGGTCATATCATATATAGCCGGCCAATATCAAATATATATACATCTAACAAATCATTGAATCAACACTTGATTCAATAATCCGGTTATATCTCATATAACTTAACCGATATCAAATATCGCAAGATTAGAATACGGTATCACATACTCGTATTTAATCAAGCTCCCGCACATATCAGCATATGTGCCCTAATTCGTTTCGCTTGATCTAGGAAACCTCTGTGTGGGACTCTAAAGACTCGTCAATACGTCAGCAGTAGGTAATGATCACATCAGTCACTTACAAGCCGTTAGCGGTACTAGCTGGACGTAATGACTACCCAGGTATTGAGCGAATAGAAGATCAACAAGCAAGATTTTCCAAACTCCCGCAAAGCCTATAAGCAACACTTACCGTACAGTCCGGTATTTTCATCTGATATGTCGCATATCGAGTTTAGGGTGGAATCTTCAGACCCCAGTAACTTGATAAATCATGGCGATGTGTGGCCTATAACTTTTCGAGAAACTACTGATAACACTTACCAGTAAATCTCATCAGCCCTGACCAGGGACTTGCTGTTATAGCCAATTGAGCATAGCACAACATCAACTCTATACCAGAAGAGACAAAACCCCTCTTATCGCTCACTGCCTCCATATGACTCGGGACTGTACCCAAAATCGACCTATTTGCACGACCCCTTTGAGCCGTGGTAGGGAGGAAATCAAAGCACAGTGGGAACTAGACAAGACACTATAATGATCTCGGGTCTACAGACTAATCTGTACAAGTGTCACCAGAGAACTGCTATCTGACGATAGGTATGGTACCAACTAAGAGTTCTCGGCAAGTCCGTTCGGTGTGCCCATTCTCTAATGAGCACCTGTGTACAATCTTTGATGTCAAACACCAATATTTGCGGGATCAACCATTGCCCCATATAGGGTCAAGAAATGTACATACTAGTATACTCTGAAATATTGATGCCCTGTCTCGATATCCTCTCGACTAGGAACTGTTAAAGGATGTGCTTGTGGACTACACAAGCCCTACTAGTATGATCTGCATCATAGTCTTGGTAGTCAAGTCAACATCCTAAGGGTTTTATCAACATGTATCAGAGAGACAATATAATAATACTAGTGTACATGTTAAGATAAAGAGCAATCAGATAGCATACTATCATGTCGAGCAAGAAAGTCATCTATATATATGTCCAAGCATCCACTATATTATACAATAATGGCCTCCAGGACACACATATTCTTAACAATCTTCCACTTGCACTGATGTCAGTTGTTGTAGTATCTCATACCCAACCTCCCAAAAAGTCTCTCGAATTGCGTCTGGGGGAGGGCCTTCGTAAGTGGATCCGCTGTGTTGTCCTTCGTGTCAACTCCCCTGATCTCGATCTCCCGGCGATCAACTATCTCTCGGATCAGGTGATACCGCCTAAGAATATGTCTGGATCGCTGATAGGACCGGGGTTCCTTGGCCAAAGTCACAGCTCCATTTTTATCACAATACAAAGGTATTGGATGCTCAATGGATGGAACCACACTAAGTTCAGCTATGAAATTCTTCATCCAGACAGCTTCTTTGGCTGTAACGTTGGCAGCGATGTATTCAGCCTCCATTGTCAAGTCTGCCACGATATCTTGTTTAGAACTCTTCCAACATACCGCCCCTCTATTGAGGGTGAAGACAAAACCCGAGACCGACTTACCGTCGTCCTTATCACTCTGAAAGCTCGAATCGGTAAAGGACTCCACTGGAGTTCACCGTTACCATACACCAAGAACATCTCTTTAGTCCTTCTTAAGTACTTAAGAATGTTCTTCACAGCTGTCCGGTGCTTCTCTCCTGGGTCTGATTGATACCTACTTATCAAACTAAGTGCGTAAGCTATATCCGGTCTGGTGCATAATATCGCATACATGATAGACCTAACTGCAGAAGCATATGGTATCTCTTGCATGCGAGCCCTCTCCAAATCAGTCTTGGGAGACATCTCTTTGGAAAGAGTGATTTCTGAACAAGTGGGTAAATTACCACGCTTAGAATCTTCCATACTAAACCTCTTTAGTATGGTGTCAATGTACCTGGATTGGGACAATCCCAACATCCGTTTAGATCTATCTCTGTAGATCTTAATCCCCGGGATGTAGGAGGTATTACCTAGATCTTTCATGAAGAACTTTTGTGATAAGAAGAGCTTGATCGAGTGTAGCACAGGAACATCATTTCCTATCAAGAGTATGTCATTCACGTACAATACGAGAAAAACAACCTTAATCTCTACAACCGTTTTGTATATACAAGGTTCATCTACGTTTTTGATGAAGTTTTTGACTGCCACATCAAAACAGATGTTCCAGCTCCGCGATGCCTACTTTAATCCGTAGATTGATTTAAGCAGCTTGCACACATTTCCGCTGCTCCCACTATCTATGAAGCCTTCTGGCTGTGTCATGTACACGCTCTCTTCTAAATCACTATTTAGAAAAGCGGTCTTGACGTCCATTTGCCAGATTTCGTAGTCATGATATGCAGCAATGGCAAGTAGGACCCTGATGGACTTAAGCATTGCTACTGGAGAAAATGTTTCATCGTAGTCAATACCTGGCCATTGACGAAAACCTTTTGCTACAAGTCGAGCTTTGAAGGTCTCAACCTTTCCATCTACACCAAGTTTTTTCTTAAAGATCCACTTGCTTCCAATGGGTTTTACCCCTTCAGGAGCAACTTCCAAAGTCCATATTTTGTTGGGGTACATGGATTTCATCTCAGATCGCATAGCATCCAGCCATTTCACAGAGTCCCCACTTGTGATGGCCTGTTCGAAACTAGTTGGGTCACCATCTTCCATGATGGAATCCTTACTCCCAACGTCTATGAGAAAACCGTAGTATTTCTCAGGTGGACGAGGAACCCTACTAGATCTGCGGAGTGGCTGAGGTTCGTCAGGGACTATTGAATCCTCCGGTTCTACCAAATCATCAGTTGTAGTTTGTGTGGCTGGAACTTCTTCCAGCTCTACCCCATTACCACTAATTTCTTTTACAAGAAATTCCTTTTCTAAAAAGGTGGCATATTGAGAAACAAACACTTTTTGTTCCTTAGTGTGGTAGAAGATATATCCATGTGAATTCTTTGGATATCCTACAAACTTGCAAAGAACTGAATGTGTCTCGAGCTTGTTCGGATTCTATTTTTTAACATAGACCGGACAACCCCATACCTTAACTCGTTAAGATATGGTCTCTTTCCACTCCATATCTCATATGGTGTTTTAGGCACTGATTTCGATGGAACTTGATTAAATAAGTATGCATCTGTCTTAAGTGCATAACCCTAAAAGGAAATAGGTAACTCAGCAACACTCATCATAGAGCGTACCATATCTAATAGGGTGCGATTTCTCCGCTCCGAAACTCTATTGTGCTGTGGTGTATACGGAGGAGTAAGCTGAAAGAGAATCCCATTCTCTTTTAAATAGTCTCGGAATTCTGTGCTTAAGTATTCTCCTTCTCGATCAGACCGAAGGACTTTAATACTTTTACCCGTCTGATTCTCTACTTCGTTCTTATATTCCTTGAATTTCTCAAAATCTTCAGATTTATGTTTCAACAGGAACACATGTCCGAATCTTGAGAGATCATCGGTGAATGTAATGAAGTATGAGGAACCATTCCTGGTATGAGTAGATATAGGACCGCATATATCACTATGTATCAGTCCCAAGAGTTCAGTAGCTCTTTCTCCGTGTCCAGTAAACGGAGTTTTGGTTATCTTGCCTTTGAGATATGACTGGCAAGTTTCATAAGATGTAAATTTAAACTGATTCAAATATCCATTTTTATGTAACTTAGCTAGTCTGGTCACATTGATATGACCAAGTCTACAATGCCATAAGAAGGCTTCATTCATTTCTGAACTTTTCCTCTTGTTTGTGTTCTGTATACTTAGAACCGTGTTTTGATTCAGAACGTATATATCTTTACACAATGTAACAAACCCAATCAACACTTGATTCAGGAAAATGTTCATAACATTTTTCTCTAGTGCAAAGTTATATCCATCTTTATCTAATAAAGAAACGGATATGATGTTGCACATCATCGACGGTACGTAATAACAGTCGTTCAAAATCAGTGTATTACCATTTGGCAATATAATGTGATATTCACCGACAGCTTCGACATCAACAATTGCTCCGTTCCCTACTCTGAGGGACATATCACCCTTTCCCAGTTCTTTACTTCTCCATAACCCTTGTAATATATTACAAATGTGGGATTCTGATCCAGTATCTAATACCCAGGACGTAGAGCTAACTGAGAAACAGTTCTCAATAACGAACACATCCGAAGAAGATGCATCATCATGCTCTTTCTTCGTTTAGGTTGCATGTGAATCTGTGCATTCCCCTATTCCTTTCTCAGACTTATGACAATCATAAGAAAAAGCGAAACCAACGTTCCCTAGCTCAGTATAATAAGCGGGTTCGGTCAATACATCCATATTATTATTCTTATTAAGGCATGTCATGGTCGCTACCTGGAGAGAGAGAGAGAGAGAGAAGAAAACACTTTAGAATGCGCTCTTACAAGATTAGATTGGTTATTATCTTATCTAATCAGGATGGATCCCACTGTTTTTATCAAATCTTCCTTCAAAGCTTAAAAGGTAAGATTAGCCGGGATTAATTATACCTTACAAGTCAGGTATTGGTACTCCGAGGGAGTCTCCCCATGCTTTCGCATGGAATTAATTAAATAACCTCGTTTTTATAGGGGCATAACCCCGTTAACACCTTTCTTAGACACCTACTGGATCAGCTAATTGTAAAGTGCAAAACTCTCCCAGGAGTAACTCTTACTCGCAGTGGGTATCGGGATCCAACTATCTCATAGAAGTATGCAATCTCATTGCAAATTTCAACACTTGAAATTCCCAATATCTGTTTTTACCCCTAGAAACTTATGACCTTAACAAGGTCAACAAATCATAAGCGCTAGTCAAGTTCAACCCATCATTTCGTGATTGAATTAAACCCAGACCCTTAACAAGGTCAATAAAGCCGTACGACTACCTTAATCCAATCGCATCATATGCTGCAGATAAGCACTAATCAGCTACCGTACACTATGCCTTGAGAAGGTCAACAAACATAGCATGAATACTAAATAGCACTTATCTGAAATGACGGAGGGCTACGACCGGTTTAGAATAAAATATTTAAAGTAATGAACTTGATATCGTTGTAGAATTCAGTGATTTGAAAAGGAGTGGTTTAAACTCCGCTTTTGAAATCGAATAGTTTTCAAAACAAACTGAGTAGGTTATAGCATTTGCTAGCTTTTCTAAAGAGGTCACTTCCGGTGAAGGGATCTAGGCTCTTTCCTCATCGAATGAGGTAGTGGATATTCATAAAGGAATACCGCCATGCAAAGCAAAAACTAGAGCTACCTTTCTGAAAAATTTGATTCTACAACATCTTGAGGATTCTTTTCTTTTCATTAATTTCATTAATGAAGTTCCATCATTTATGTTTCCTAAACATCATAGAAGAAACGAAAATAGAACGTACGCTTATACCATCTGCGTTCGCCACGGGGCTCCGTTATGCATCGTTAGGTTACTTAACTAACGGCAGAGCGGGGGCTGGACTAGCGTGAGTGCAAAACATAAGCGATGTTTATTATATATATCATATATATAGCATTCATCTCACGCAGTTATATGATCACATCACAGAACTCAGGCAGTAGAAACAAACATATGAAATATACGATATACTAGGAGGTCCGTGTTTTTAATTAAGCTAGTAATGAAAAACAAGGATTCCACGGTGGTGTTGAATAGCCAAACCCACATCCCCAGACCCCTACGAAAGCGGCAAGCTGTTAGTGTATATGCCCTAGAGGCCATTACTGTATCATACTAGTTTGTATATTACTTAATGGATGCTTGGGATATTCACCTTGTATATACAATCTTGCTCAAAATAGTAGTATGCTACTTGGTTTGTTTCTACTTCAATGTGTACTTGTGTTTATTTCAGTATATCACTTATACGCATTAGTGGAGCCCTTAGGATCTTTGCTTGATTACCAGCGTTGTGATGGCAGTCACACTAGTGGGGGCTGGGTAATCTATAAGCACATCCTTATTCAGGTCCCTGGTCGCAGGACTATTGAGACAGGGCATCGATACTCCGGAGTAGACCAGCGCATGCGCTTCTCATCCCAGTGTGGGAGACGGTCTGTCCCACAGCCGTCAGTACGTCGTACTTGAGATAGTATGCGGGTGCTCGTTAGGTTACGGGTACACTGGACAGGACTCGTCGGGAACTGACTAGTTGGTATTATACCTATCGTCAGTTATCAGTTCCCAGGTGACATGAGTACAGCTTAGTCCGCTGACTTGACACTGTCACTCCGCCTCGAGTGTGTTCCCACTGTACTTTGATCACTACCCTACCACGGCTCAAAGGAGTCGTGCAAACAGGTGGTGGTTGGGTGCAGTCCCGAAGCACTTGGAGGCAGTGACGGTTAGACAGGATTCGTCTCTCCCGGTATTGGGGGTTGACATCGCGCTGTGTCTAGGAGAGCCATTACACGAGTAGTCCCTGGCCAGGGCAAACGAGATATACTGGTAGGTTTCCAGTGTTATCTCAGGGTGTATTGGGCTTCACTCCGGCACGACTTGTACCGCTATTGGGGGACTGACGTTTACCGCCCCCTAGGCCCGCCATGCGATGTATCAGACGAACAGACCGGACTGTACGGAGAATGTCACGCTCAGGCTCAGTAGGAGTTCAGATGGGTTTCGCCTCGTCGGTCTTCTTGTCGGCATTACCTGGGGACCGTTACGCACAGCTAGTGCCGCTTGCGGTCTGTGGTTAAACCCACTGCCAGCGTAGTGTCGAGTCTTTAGAGTCCCACACAGAAAGCTTTTCGCCTTTAGGCAAAAGAGTAGAGGTCGCATGGTATTGCGACAGGTCGCATGGTTTTGCGACAGGGTTCGGTCACATCCGTGCACTTGTGCACGTACAGTGTCCGGACAGTTTACACTAGCGGGCTTTGGTTTAAGCCAGATCCTAGTGTACCTTATGGGATTGGATTTATCCAGTTTGCATTCGTGTTCCTCGGAACGCGGATGCGGGTGTGTATGCACAGTTGACAGGGAGGCAGAGGCAGCGGATTCTCATTAGGGTTGTTGACAGTTGACCGTTGACTTTTTGACTTTATGCTCAACCCTAATGAGAATATGATATGTGATTAACTATTATATTAATTAAGTGTTATGGTGATATGGTTGTTGACTTGTTGACTTTTGTTGACTTGTTGACTTTGGTGACTTGTTGACTTTTGTTGACTTGTTGACCGGTTGACTAGGCTTGACTAGTTGACCATCATGATAACCATGGTTATCATTTCATGCCAAAGACTTTTTCTTGCTTGCTCTTTTGAGTAAAATGAGTGCATGACATGATAAGCTTATGGTTGCTTCAAACCATCACATAAGACTTTTTTGATATGATGAGTTATGATCACTTTGGATTATGAGAGGGTGAAAGACAAAAAGAGTTGCTCATTCTTTCTTGCTCATTCTCTCTCTTGTTCTTGAGCTCTCCTCTTGCTCTCATCCTCAACCTCTTACTCCCTCTCTTGATCTATGGTTCTCTTGTCTCATGAGTTGAGAATCAAGAACCATAGATAAAATCCCATTCTAAATCATCTCTACTCATTCTAGTTCACTAGGTTTAGCAAACCAAGTGAATTAGTTTCTTCAAAGAACGAAGAAGGAGCTAAAGGTTGGAGCTTTCAAGTGGATCTATCTTCGGCGTACGGAGACAACGAGAAGGAGCCATCGAACCACCATCGGAGCTTGAAGAGAAGGAGTTCAAGTTTAGGTATAACCATCTTCATCCGAGTAGCTAAATATCTTTAGCTTAGTATGCTAGTTTTAGTTTAGGTAAAGATCCCGACCTAGCTTAGTCCATGTTGCCTCTTGCGTTAAAATTTTGATTTTATACCATTTCCGCCTCCCCGTAAGAACCGGGGGTCGCAACGTGGACTTACAGTGGTATCAGAGCCTAACTAAACTTAAACTAGCTTGGTAGTGAAGTGTAACGAAGTTCGGAACCGGAAAAATCCAAAAACCAAACTTTTAAAAATAAAACTGAAAACTGAGTTTCTGTTGAAATTTTTTTGGCTCAAAATGAAAAACTTTACACTTGTAAATTCGGCTCAGGGTTTTATGTGAACACCCAAGAAAAACGATACAGTAATTCGTCCAAACCGCCGCCCTTCCGCCGCGCGAGCTAGGCATCCGCCGCGGAACCGCCGCTCTTTGTCGTCTTCTGTGCATCGTTTTTCGTGCAGTGTGTGTGTGTGTTGGTTTTGGGATTTTTGGAATATATTATATGTGCCCAGATTTTCCAGAAAAGAAATTTCCTTTTGGGGTCCTATAATTCCGTATTTTTTCCGAACTTCACTGCACTTTGACTATGATGGTTATATCTGTGATGTTTGCATGTATTGAACGTCGGCTAATCGCTATAAGTCGATTGGTTGGGGTTATACATGATCTGTAATGTGCTGGAATGTGTATATAAATATGTTGGATTGTCGCGGGTGAATAGCCGGGGGTTGTGAGACGAGAGTTTTCTTTTCTTGCAATTCATGTAAATTTGTAAATTGATGTAATAATTATTTGTATGGCCGCACAACCGGGTCGGGGTTGTAGCCGTCATTGTATAATTTCTTTTTACTGTTTTTGCTCCTAGGATAGACCCATGGAGGGGTGCACAAACTACCGGGTATGCCGAAGTGTCGAGTGGCCTACTCATGGAGATGAGGGAGGTTGCTACGCTTCGGGTACTTGGCGGGTAGTTTGCCGCACCCGTAGGGGTCTTGGGTGGGGTTTTGGCTATTCACCGCGACCGTGTAATCTGTTTTTGTTACAGGCTCGTACAAATTACAGATTCCTAGTATATCCAATGTATTTATCTGTGATCTGAAATGTTTATCATTGCAGTATATCTATATATGATATTATTTAGGCGTTGCTTATGTTTTACAGACGCGCTAGCCCAGCCCCCGCTCTGTCGTTAGTTAAGTAACCTAACGGGTAATGACGGGGCCCCGTGGCGAATGCGAATGGCATAAGCGTACGTCATATTTTGGTTGTTTTCTGCAATGGTAGGATTAAATGATGGGATGCATTAAAAGAACTAATGCAAGAATATCACGCATTAAAAGAACTAATGCAAGATAATAAACCAAGCTAAAGTCGTTGGAACACTTTCGAAAAACCACTCGGTTCTTTTCAAAAACAACTTTTAAAATGCGGAGCTTGAGCCACTCCTTTTAAAAGCTATCTCGTTCCATCGACCAAATCAAGTTCACTACGTTCACGGTTTTGCCAAAACCATTCGTAGCCCTCCGTCGTTTCGTATGAATATTCAATAGTATTCAAGCTGTGTTTGTTGACCTTCGTCAAGGCATAGTGATTGGTAGCTATTGGGTATTCATATGTAGCATAGATAGATGCGTTGGTTTGGGACATTCGCATTACCTTGTTGACCTTCGTCAAGGGTATATACGGGTGGATTCAAATTAACCTGGATAATGACGGGCAGAACTTGACATGTGACTTATGATTTGTTGACCTTCGTCAAGGTCATAAGAGCATGGGGCAAAAATCCACATCGGGAGTTTCATAAGTACTGAAACTTGCTAGATTTGCATACCATTTGGAGTGTGATGATTCTGGTAGGATTCCTTCAGTTTCGTCACGCGATGATATTTGGATCCCGATCCTACTGTGAGTATATGCTACTCCTCGGGAAATTTCTCACTTAACGATCAATGCTATAAACCTAGTAGGTGCCTAGAAAGGTGTTAGCGGGGCTACGCCCCCAGGGAAAAGAGGTTCTCTAATTAAGGAACTTCGCGAAAGCGTTGGAAAACCTCCCTCGAAGTACCGACACCGGCCTGGCTGAACGGTTAAGCAAGTATTGTACGGTGGGATTGATCCTGACTAATTCTTCCTTTATGGTTTGAGGAGGGATTCGAGAAACAGTGGGAGCCATCCTGTTTAGACAAACTAAAAACCACTCTAAACTTGCAAGAGCATCATGCTGAGTGTTTCTTCTTCTCTCTCCTAATTGCAGCGACCAATCAACATGACTGGACTTAAGTTACTCCTAGATAAAAACAAACTGATAGGGCCAAACTACAAAGATTGGCTCAGGAATGTCACGATAGCAATCACTTATGACAAGCTGGGGTATCTTCTTACCACCAAAGCTCCCCCTGTCCCTGGTCCAACTTCCAGTGTCGCGGATAAGGAAATCCGCAAGACTTGGGAGATTGATAGCGCGAAGGCCAAGTGCCTACTGCTTGCCTCGATGGACAACGAATATCAGAGGAGGCATGAGAATATGGACATGGAGTCCATATTGCTCCATACAAAAGAACTGTATGGAGAGCAATCACGTATCGCAAGATACGAAGCGTCGAAAAAGTTATTTTCGACAAGAATGGCCGTCGGATCATCAGTAGCCGAGCATGTGCTAAAGATGATCGGCTTCATTGAGGAGCTCGCTGACCTAGGGATCACATTGGAGAGTGAGCTATATACGGATATAGTTCTCCAGTCCCTTCCTTCCACTTACGCCCAGTTTATACTGAACTTCAACCTACAAGAAAAAGAGGTTGAACTATCAGAGCTCCTCAACATGCTGAGGAGCGCAGAGGGCACCCTACAGAAAGGTAGGGAAACATCCACTTTGTTTGTAGGAGGATCATCTTCTTCTAGGTCCAAGGCGAAAGCCAAGGGAAAGAAGAAGAAGGCCCCCGCCAAACCAAGGGGCGGTGTTGGTAAAGTGGATACGAAGGGAAAAGGCAAAGCAACAAAGATAGCGGGGAAGCTTGTGGATAAGGAAGAATGCTTCTATTGTCATAAGAAAGGACACTGGAAGAATGATTGCAGGGCCTGGAAGGCCAGAACACAGGAATTGAAGCAGGTTGCAGCTTCAGCTTCAAGTGTGTATGTTATTGAAAACTGTCTTTCAATAAACTCTACTTCCTGGGTATTGGATACCGGATCAGGATCTCATATCTGTAATTCTTTGCAGGCGTTGAGAAACCGTAGTGTTTTGAAGGCAGGTGACATGACCCTCAAAGTTGCGAACGGAGCTAGTATGGATGCTAAAGCCGTGGGGGACTATCACCTGGGAATGTCAGATGGACATGTTTTGGTTTTGCGTAATTGCTTTTTTGTACCCAACGCAACTTGTAATATCATTTCTGTATCTTTAGTTTCTAAAGAAGGTTATGAATTTGCGTTTGTAAGTAATGTTGTAAACATTCACCTTAATCAAGTTTTGATTGGGTCAGGTACATTGAGTAATGGTATATACGTGTTAAACCAACCACAGATTTTCAACGTCCAGAATACACACAAAAGAAAGTCTCCGGAAATGAATCAGATTTTCTTATGGTATTGTAGATTGGGTCACATCAATGAGAGAAGGTTGACTAAGTTACATACAGAAGGATATTTGAATGCGTTCGAATATCAATCGTATGCCACTTGTCAATCTTGTCTCAAAGGAAAGATGACAAAGACTCCGTTTACTGGACAAGGAGTAAGAGCGAGCGAGCTCTCAGGACTCGTACACAGTGATGTGTGCGGTCCAATGTCTACACATGCCCGAAGCGGACATTCTTACTTCATTACTTTTACGGATGACTTCTCAAGGTACGGTTATGTCTTCTTGATGAAACATAAGTCCGAGGCCTTTGGAAAATTCCAGGAGTATAAGAATGAAGTAGAGAAACAGACCGGCAAAAGTATTAAGATTCTAAGATCGGATCGAGGTGGAGAATACTTAAGTGCCGAATTCCTGAATTACTTAAAAGAGAATGGTATTCTCTCTCAGCTTACTCCTCCATACACTCCGCAACATAATGGTGTATCGGAGAGACGGAACCGAACCCTATTGGATATGGTTCGGTCCATGATGAGTAACGCTGAGTTACCGCGATCATTCTGGGGATATGCACTAGAAGCAGCTGCGTATCTCTTGAACAAGGCTCCCACCAAGACTGTGCCTACCACCCCATATGAGATGTGGACTGGGAAGAAACCCTGTCTTAAGTATCTTAAGGTATGGGGATGTCCAGCTTTTGTAAAAAAGCAGCATGCGGACAAGCTTGAGGCACGTTCAGTACAGTGTAAGTTTGTGGGATACCCAAGGAACTCTAGGGGGTATCTTTTCTATTCAGCTGAGGAACAAAAGGTCTTTGTTTCTCAGCATGCCCGCTTCTTGGAAACTGAGTTTTTGGAAACCCAGATAAGTGGGAACACAATAGAACTGGAAGAAGTTCCAGAACCACAGACTGTTACTGAAAGCTTAGTGGAACCAGAGGGTTCAACAGAACAGGACATTCCTGCGCCACTCCGCAGGAGTAGTAGGCAGACTCATCCGCCCGAGAGATACTGCGGTTTTCTCATAGACGGGGATAGAGAGGATTGCATCATAGATTATGATGAGCCTACTAGCTTCCAGCAGGCCGTTCAGAGCGTTGACTCAGTGAAATGGCTGGATGCAATGTGGACCGAAATGGAGTCCATGTACACCAACAAGGTATGGACGTTGGACATTGCTCCAGACGGGGTAAAACCCGTAGGATGCAAGTGGATCTTCAAAAGGAAGATTGGTGTAGATGGACAGGTTGAGACCTATAAAGCTAGGCTGGTAGCAAAGGGTTTTCGTCAAAGACCTGGCTTGGACTACGACGAAACCTTTTCTCCAGTAGCCATGCTGAAATCCATTCGGATCCTTCTTGCCATTGCTGCCTTCCACGATTATGAGATCTGGCAAATGGACGTAAAGACAGCTTTTCTAAATGGAAATTTAGAGGAGTGTGTCTATATGGACCAGCCAGAGGGTTTCATTCAGAGTGGGAGCAGCGGAAAGGTGTGCAAGTTGCTTAAGTCCATCTATGGACTAAAGCAGGCATCGCGGAGTTGGAACATCTGCTTTGATGAGACGGTCAAAGAATTTGGCTTTATCAAAAATCCAGATGAACCATGCATCTATAGTAGATTTGTAGCGAGAACTGTAGTATTCCTCGTTTTATACGTGGATGACATTCTCTTAATAGGAAATGACATTCCTATGCTACAATCTGTCAAGGGGTTCTTGTCACACAGGTTCTCCATGAAAGACCTGGGTGATGCCTCGTACATTCTGGGTATCCGGATCTACCGTGACAGATCCAAGAGGATATTAGGACTTTCACAGTCCAGGTACATCGACACCATACTGAAGAGATTCAGTATGGAAGATTCCAAGCGCGGTAACCTACCGGCTTGTCACGGGATCACCCTCTCTAAAGAGATGTCTCCCAAGACTGATTTGGAGAGGGATCGCATGTCTATTATACCCTACGCTTCTGCGGTAGGCTCTATAATGTATGCGATGTTGTGTACCAGACCGGATGTAGCTTATGCACTGAGTGTGGTAAGCCGGTATCAGTCAAACCCTGGGGAGAAACACTGGATAGCGGTAAAGAACATTCTCAAGTACCTGAGAAGGACTAAGGAGATGTTCTTGGTGTATGGCGGAAAAGACCTCCAGATCGAGGCCTTTGCTGACTCCAGCTTCCAGAGTGACAAGGATGATTCCAAGTCCATGTCGGGTTTTGTCTTTACCCTCAATGGAGGGGCGGTGTGTTGGAAGAGTTCCAAACAAGAAACCGTTGCAGACTCGACGATGGAAGCGGAATACATCGCTGCATCTGATGCCGCAAAAGAAGCTGTCTGGATGAGGAAGTTCTTGAAAGAACTTCAGGTGGTTCCGTCCATTGTTGATCCAATACCTCTGTATTGCGACAACAATGGGGCTATAGCTTTAGCGAAGGAACCCAGGTCCCATCAGAGATCCAGGCACATCTTGAGGCGGTATCACCTGATCAGGGAGATCGTAGATCGCCAGGAGATCGAGGTTCGGAGAGTCGCTTCAGAAGATAACACTGCTGATCCATTCACCAAGGCCCTGCCCCAGACTCAGTTCGAGCGGCTGATCGAGATGATAGGTCTTCGATACGCCAGTACATGGCCTTAGTGCAAGTGGGAGATTGTTAGTGTATATGCCCTAGAGGCCATTACTGTATCATACTAGTTTGTATATTACTTAATGGATGCTTGGGATATTCACCTTGTATATACAATCTTGCTCAAAATAGTAGTATGCTACTTGGTTTGTTTCTACTTCAATGTGTACTTGTGTTTATTTCAGTATATCACTTATACGCATTAGTGGAGCCCTTAGGATCTTTGCTTGATTACCAGCGTTGTGATGGCACTCACACTAGTGGGGGCTGGGTAATCTATAAGCACATCCTTATTCAGGTCCCTGGTCGCAGGACTATCGAGACAGGGCATCGATACTCCGGAGTAGACCAGCGCATGCGCTTCTCATCCCAGTGTGGGAGACGGTCTGTCCCACAGCCATCAGTACGTCGTACTTGAGATAGTATGCGGGTGCTCGTTAGGTTACGGGTACACTGGACAGGACTCGTCGGGAACTGACTAGTTGGTATTATACCTATCGTCAGTTATCAGTTCCCAGGTGACATGAGTACAGCTTAGTCCGCTGACTTGACACTGTCACTCCGCCTCGAGTGTGTTCCCACTGTACTTTGATCACTACCCTACCACGGCTCAAAGGAGTCGTGCAAACAGGTGGTGGTTGGGTGCAGTCCCGAAGCACTTGGAGGCAGTGACGGTTAGACAGGATTCGTCTCTCCCGGTATTGGGGGTTGACATCGCGCTGTGTCTAGGAGAGCCATTACACGAGTAGTCCCTGGCCAGGGCAAACGAGATATACTGGTAGGTTTCCAGTGTTATCTCAGGGTGTATTGGGCTTCACTCCGGCATGACTTGTACCGCTATTGGGGGACTGACGTTTACCGCCCCCTAGGCCCGCCATGCGATGTATCAGACGAACAGACCGGACTGTACGGAGAATGTCACGCTCAGGCTCAGTAGGAGTTCAGATGGGTTTCGCCTCGTCGGTCTTCTTGTCGGCATTACCTGGGGACCGTTACGCACAGCTAGTGCCGCTTGCGGTCTGTGGTTAAACCCACTGCCAGCGTAGTGTCGAGTCTTTAGAGTCCCACACAGAAAGCTTTTCGCCTTTAGGCAAAAGAGTAGAGGTCGCATGGTATTGCGACAGGTCGCATGGTTTTGCGACAGGGTTCGGTCACATCCGTGCACTTGTGCACGTACAGTGTCCGGACAGTTTACACTAGCGGGCTTTGGTTTAAGCCAGATCCTAGTGTACCTTATGGGATTGGATTTATCCAGTTTGCATTCGTGTTCCTCGGAACGCGGATGCGGGTGTGTATGCACAGTTGACAGGGAGGCAGAGGCAGCGGATTCTCATTAGGGTTGTTGACAGTTGACCGTTGACTTTTTGACTTTATGATCAACCCTAATGAGAATATGATATGTGATTAACTATTATATTAATTAAGTGTTATGGTGATATGGTTGTTGACTTGTTGACTTTTGTTGACTTGTTGACTTTGGTGACTTGTTGACTTTTGTTGACTTGTTGACCGGTTGACTAGGCTTGACTAGTTGACCATCATGATAACCATGGTTATCATTTCATGCCAAAGACTTTTTCTTGCTTGCTCTTTTGAGTAAAATGAGTGCATGACATGATAAGCTTATGGTTGCTTCAAACCATCACATAAGACTTTTTTGATATGATGAGTTATGATCACTTTGGATTATGAGAGGGTGAAAGACAAAAAGAGTTGCTCATTCTTTCTTGCTCATTCTCTCTCTTGTTCTTGAGCTCTCCTCTTGCTCTCATCCTCAACCTCTTACTCCCTCTCTTGATCTATGGTTCTCTTGTCTCATGAGTTGAGAATCAAGAACCATAGATAAAATCCCATTCTAAATCATCTCTACTCATTCTAGTTCACTAGGTTTAGCAAACCAAGTGAACTAGTTTCTTCAAAGAACGAAGAAGGAGCTAAAGGTTGGAGCTTTCAAGTGGATCTATCTTCGGCGTACGGAGACAACGAGAAGGAGCCATCGAACCACCATCGGAGCTTGAAGAGAAGGAGTTCAAGTTTAGGTATAACCATCTTCATCCGAGTAGCTAAATATCTTTAGCTTAGTATGCTAGTTTTAGTTTAGGTAAAGATCCCGACCTAGCTTAGTCCATGTTGCCTCTTGCGTTAAAATTTTGATTTTATACCGTTTCCGCCTCCCCGTAAGAACCGGGGGTCGCAACGTGGACTTACACAAGCAACCCTGCCAATTCTAGAGTTAGGAGACCCGGTCTCGACTCCTTGAGATGGTCTCCCACTGGACTCTAGAACCCGATTACTTGTGCCCCCCGCCTTCGGTCTATCCTAATGCGGAAAAGTAAAAATATACATCAATGGTGACATCATCCTCAACCCGGAAGTGTCCCAATAAAAGAATATTACATACAGTTTTTACATGAATGAAAATAGAAAAACTCTCTTCTCACGCAAAAACTCCCGGCTATTCAATCACGACGATCCAATATAACATATCACAGCAACACATAACATCACATGTTATCAACGTAAGTAAATATGCATATCCCGAATTTCATTGACATATAGAAATGAGATCGGGGATACACTACATATTACACTTACGGTCACAGAAAAAAATAGAAAAATACAATAATTAGAATCCTCATCAAGCCTTAGACATCATAAACCTGGAATATCTCATATCTCGGATTGTATGCCTAACCCTATAAACCTTGCATTTAAGTCTCGAATTGAAAACACTTTTCAATAAAAAGTCGGGTAATTTAACAAGATTCCCGATAAAATGATCGAATGCTCATTGGGAATTTTAGTAGATTGCCGCACCCCCAATGCCGTCAAAGAAGTGCACTTGGGCAGAACACCACGGCTGCGAGCACCCTGATTTTGATGCTTTTGGTTACGGTGTTCTCCTATAGTCACTTGGTCGGGACTACAAGGCGTGGCTATCTAGTAGTGTTTCCCGGCGAGTGTTCGCGTACAATACGAGGTTGCGACGGAGTTTTGATCTGAATCAAAACTCCATGGCAATCGATCAAATAAGACTAAAATACTAGATTCACAAAACAAAAACTACTTTTCACAAAACTAATTAATGTGGATTCCAAAATTTTTATCACATATCATTATTATCTAGACGATATTAAACATTTCGATCGATAGATCAAACACCCACAAATCACAGAAACCTCAACAACTTGATTCTGAATAAAAACACCCAGAAAGTGCCAAATATCAACATGGAGAAGCACAAGAAACACAAGTCCCTAACTCACCAAAAGTGCGGTGGAACCGCGGTTAAACCCTAGGTTATACCGCAGTTCCGCGGCTACTTGGTCGAGTTGGGCCCTCGTATTTCTTGGGGATCCATTAAATACCCTGCGCGAATTTCTGCATATTTTTAATCTGTAAAATATCTACTTTTGAAAAAATGGACAGAAAAGTGGAAATTGTCGGGTTTTGAAGTTCGATCGAACACTTTAACATCGTTTAGACCTTACATAATGCTTTAACTTGGCTCTGATACCATGAAAGTGTTTCTAAGCACCTCTACTAGGTTTCCACATGCATCAAGTATGCAATTTAAAAAAATCTAAAGGCCTAAGCAACACTAACCAAGAATCGAACTAGAGAATTAAGGTTTGCTAAGAAAGAAAACAAGTCCTATACTAAGTGAAGAGGGTTACAACCTTTGTAAATCAAGTCCTTCACTTCTATAACTCCAAGTAGTAGTCCCTAAACTCTAAGTAGTAGTCCTTAGAACTCTTATTAGGCTCTACTTGGTGAAAGGAACGAGCTTGCTTCGTCGTCTTCGAGTCCAAAGATGATCCACCTTGAAGTTTTTCCAACTCAAGCTATCTCTTCACTAATCAAGGAATTAGTGAAGCAAACAACCTAAACTAAAGGGCTGGTAAAGTGTAGGTTGATGAAGTAGGAATTTTGCTCACTTTAAAAATCTATTTCTCTTTTTTCTTTTCCAACTCAAGAAAAACTAGAGAGGAAGAAGATGAACTTGGATGAAGAAAATATCTCAAGTGATGAATGAGAGAGTTAATCATGGGCTAAACATAAAAATGGTTGGGTGAGAAAATATCTAGAGTGAAAAAAATTAGTGGAATGAGTCATGGCTTCTACATACTTCTACAAGCATCTAAGTCATGCTCATTATCCACTAATTTATTTCACTTTAAAATAAATCACCTAATATTATCCTGGGCTCTAGTGTAACTCTTATACACCCATGTTCTATGTATCATCAACCATGATACATAATCTAATATATATATATATATATATATATATCAATCATATATCATATATATATACAATTATATATTAGGAGAAGAATTATTCATAAGTGAGCAATAATATTAGTTAATATATAAATATATTAAATATAAATATATATCAAATTATTAAATCAACACTTGATTCAATAATCCGGTTATATATATATATATATATATATATATATATATATATATATATATATTATAAAACAAATCATTGAATCAGCACTTCATTCAATAATCCGGTTATATCTCATATAACCTAACCGATATCAAATATCGCGAGATTAGAATACAGTATCACATACTTGTATTTAATCAAGCTCCCGCACATATCAGCATATGTGCCGTACTTCATTTCGTTTGAGCTAGGAAACCTCTGTGTAGGACTCTAAAGACTAGTCAATACGCCAACAGTAGGTAATGATCACATCAGCCACCCATAAGCCGCCAGCGGTACTAGCTGGATGTAACGGCTACCCAGGTATTGAGCGAATAGAAAATCAACAAGCAAGCTTGTCCAAACTCCCGCAAATCCTCTAAGCAACACTTACCGTACAGTCCGGTCTCTTCGTCTGATATGTCGCATATCGAGTCTAGGGGTAGAATCGTCAGACCCCAGTAACTTGATAAGTCATGCCGATGTGTGGCCTATAACCGTTCGAGAAACTACTTATAACACTTACCAGTAAATCTCGTCAGCCCTAGCCAGGGACTTGCTGTTATAGGAAATCGAGTATAGTGCAACATCAACTCCTTATACCGGGAGAGACAAAACCCCTCCTATCGCTCACTGCCTCCATGTAACTCGGGACTGTACCCAAAATCCACCTGTTTGCACGACTCCTTTGAGCCGTGGTAGGGAAAAAATCAAAGCTCAGTGGGAACCACACAAAACACTATAACGATCTCGGGTCTACAGACTAACCTGTATAAGTGTCACTAGAGAACTACTATCTGACGATAGGTATGATACCAACTAGAAGTTCTCGGCGAGTCCTGTTCGGTGTGCCCATTTTTTAATGAGCACCTGTGTACAATCTTTGATGTCAAACACAATGGCTGTGGGATCAACCATCGCCCCATACAGGGTTAAGAAACGTACACACTAGTCTATTCTGGAATATCGATACCCTGTCTCGATATCCCCTCGACTAGGAACTGTTAAAGGATGTGCTTATGGACTACACAAGCCCCGCTAATATGATCTGCATCATAGTCCTGGTAGTCAAGTCAACATCCTAAGGGCTTTATCAATATGTATCAGAGAGACAGTATAATAACACTAGTGTACATGTTAAGATAAAGAACAACCAGATAGCATACTATCATGTCGAGCAAGAAAGTCCTCTATATATATGTCCAAGCATCCACTATATCATACAATAATGGCCTCTAGGGCATACATATTCCTAACACCTTGTTCAAAAGATATGAAGCTGACTCTAGTGCATAACCCCAGAAGGATCGCGGTAACTCAGCGTTACTCATCATGGAACATACCATATCCAATAAGGTTCGGTTCCTCCTTTCCGATACACCGTTGTGATGAGGTGTGTATGGAAGAGTAAGCTGAGAGAGAATTCCATTCTCTTTTAAGTAATCCAGGAACTCGGCACTTAAGTATTCACCACCTCGATCAGATGTAAGTGTCTTGATAGTTTTGCCGGTTTGCTTTTCCAGTTCATTCTTATATTCCCATAATTTCTCAAAGGTCTCGGATTTATGTTTCATCAAGAATATATGTCCATATCTTGAGAAATCATCCATAAAAGTAATGAAATAGGAATAACCACTTCTTGTATGTGTAGACATTGGACCACACACGTCGCTGTATATGAGTCCCAGAGCTCAACGGCTCTTTCTCCGTGTCCAGTGAATGGAGTCTTTGTCATCATTCCTTTGAGACATGATTGACAAGTTGCATAGGACTGATATTCGAACAGATCTAAATATCCCTTTTATGTAACTTTGTCAACCGTGTTTCATTGATGTGACCTAGTCTACAATACTATAAGAAAGCCTGATTTAATTCTGGAGACTTTCTTTTAAGTGTGTTCTGAACGTTGAAAACCTGAGCTCTATTTAATATGTATATACCGTTATCTAGTGTAACTGACCCAATCAAAGCTTGATTTAGGTGGATGTTGACAATATCGCTTACAAATGTAAAATCATAACCTTCTTTAGAAAGTAAAGATACAGAGATGATATTACAAGCCAGACTAGGTACACACAAACAGTTATACAAAATCAAAATCTGCCCACTTGTCAATCCTAGGTGATATTCCCCTACGGATACATCTTCCATGCTCATTCCGTTTGCAACTCTGAGAGTCATATCACCTGCCTTAATAACTCTACGGTTTCTCAAAGCCTGTAATGAATTACAGATATGAGATCTTAATCCGGTATCTAGTACTCAGGAAGTAGAGTTAATTGACAGACAATTTTCAATCATAAACACACTTGAAGCCGAAGCCAAAACGTGTTTCGAATCCTGGTTTCTTTCTTTCCAAGCCCTGCAGTCCTTCTGCCAATGCCCTTTCCCGTGACAATAGAAACATTCCTCCTTCCCTACTGTTAGCCCTGAAACTTTTGCCCTGTCCTTTCTCTCTACCTTACTGACACTGCTTATCGGCTTGGTGGAGGCCTTCTTCTTCTCTCCCTTGGCTTTCGCCTTGGATCTAGAGGAGGAAGATTCCCCAATGAGTAGAATGGGTGTTTCCCTGGATTCCTGCAGGGTGCCCTCATCGCTCCTCAAGATGTTTAAGAGTTCTGGAAGTGAAACTTTCATCCCCTGAATGTTGAAATTCAAGATAAACTGGGCATAGGCGGAGGGGAGAGACTGTAGAATCAAGTCAGTAAATAAATCATTCTCCAACGTGGTCCCAAGTTCCACGAGCTCTTTAATACAGCTAATCATCGTAAGGACGTGGTACCCTACAAATGACCCGACAGCTAACCTCGCCTAAAATAATTTCTTCGAGGTCTCATATCTTGTGATACGAGATTGCTCTCCATATAAAACTTTGGTATGGAGGAAGATGGAAGCTAAGTCCATCTTCTCGTGCTGCCTCTGGTGTTCATAATCCATTGAGGCTAACACGAGGCACTTGGCTCTCGCACAATCCTTTTCCTATATTTTACAGATATCAACATCCGCGACAGTGGAATCTGGACCTAGGACGGCGGGAGCTTCGTCAGTAAGGAGGTAGCCCAGCTTGTTATAGGTAATAGCCATCTGGATATTCCTTAGCTAATCTTTATAGTTTGGTCCAGTCAATTTATTATTATCCAACAGTAACCTAAGTCCGGTCATTATGGTTGCTGCAATTAGGAGAGAAAGAAGAAACACACAGCATGATTGTCACGACCCAAAGTTCGGCCCGTGACCGGTACTTAACCACGTAACGTCTACAGGCGTAACACGACTAAGTAAGCCGAAACCCAGAAATCAAAACCATTAAAAGTAATGAGTGTTAAAACATTTAATAGAAATATTTGTTAAAACGTTTAGAAAACCTTAAGTAATTTAGTAAAATTCTTTAAAGTTCAAGTTATTTTCTTAAAAATTTTGGCAGCATTTCCTTTGTAAAATCTAGCCCCGAAATCGGGTAGAAGACACGATATGAGTAAAATGATATACAATAAGAATAAAGCATACCAAACAGGAGCAATCACACCCAACAACGGAAACAATCACCATAATAATAATATACGACGCCGTAGCGAAGAATGAGTAAAAATAAGTGAAGACAACATGAAATATAAAACTGCATAAATAAAGTCGGCTCACAACGAGCTCGACACCAGAGTACAAAATAATATACATCGTCCTCACAACTGGTCTCTAAGTCAATACATAAGTAGTAGATGGAGAGTACTAGATACAACAGTGTATACAACTGGAAAATAAACGAATACCGCAAAAACTCACCTATCAGTAAAAGGGCTCACGCGCCAACTGCAATGGTATCCGTATCAAAAGATGCAAGAAAGCAGCCTGCCGCGACTACTCTGAGGGGCAACCTGCAATCACTGTGGCACAACGGGGGTGAGTTGCCAACTCGTGAATAGTAGATAACATATAAAGGTAATCGCGAGTATGCACGTACTGCGATACTTTAACCTATACCAACAGATAACATAAAAATGATGAGCTGGATGCGCAATAATCATGCATCAAGTGCAATCTAGTAACATCTTTATAGGATGAGCAGGGTATGCAATAATCAGGCATAGCAAATCCAATCTAATAACATCTATATAGGATGAGCAGGGTATGCAATAATCGTGCAAAGTAAGTGTACTCTATCAGGTACTACAGATACAGGATGAGATGTATAACACTGAATGCTGAGCATGGGGATAAATAACATCTACACGGAATGTCAACGTGGAAAATAACCGGTGTCCATCAATACACCCAAATCCCAGTAAAACTCAGGCGCCGTCACTCTAATCGGCCCTCAAATCCTATAAATCTCATAGAATCATGAGTGCCCAATATCGGTACTCGAAATATCATAAAATAATCATGTCCAGCATCGACATGCAAATCCTCAAGTATCGAGCTCCGTCAGTCCGGATCGGCCCACGGGCTCCGTCTGCGGAATCGGTCCTCGGCCCCGGCAGTACGGGTCAGACCGTATCCATCTCTCAGCTCTGGTCAGTATCCTCCGGATAGTCGCCAGGTCCAACCAATCACCGGTAGGTAGTAGTCCCTTCGCCGGGCTCACCGTCTAACAATACGAGTCTTCTTGCCCCGGGGTACCATACCTGGTCCACCATGTACCCGCAATCGGTGCCTACCACTCCTCGAATCGGGTATACTCACAAAGCTCTCTGGAACCGAGAAAACTTATGGTGGACGCACTGAAATATCATATCAAGAGAAACCGGGTTTTTAAAACAGTGCATATTTTCTTAAAATAATACCACGGTTCTCAAATCCAGAAATCCCATAAATCCAAACTCAATGCGTAAATCCATGCAATGTGTCGTATGACACTAAGAGTAAAAAGGGAAAACCGCTCTTTTAAAAGAATCCAGTTTTGAAAATATCTCATGCGATCCCTATTTTCTTGAAATCAAGTCAATATCATCCATGTATGTAACATATATATGTATGTAGGTATGGATGTGCAAATGGATATATACGCGAATATGAGTGTAGCACTACTATGAATATACAGTATGTATGTGCGCAAGTAGGGATATATCAATGAACGTATGCACTAATATGAATGTATAGTGTGCATGTGCGCAAGTATGGATATATCAAAGATGTATGCACTAATATGAATATACAGTGTGCATGTGCGCAAATATGGATATATCAAATAATATGTGCACTACTATGAATATACAGTGTGCATGTGTGTAAGTATGGAGCTATCAATATAAGAGTGCACTAGTATGAATATACAGTGTGCATGTGCGCAAGTATGAAGATATCAATATATGTGTGTACTAGTATGAATATACAGTGTGCATGTGCGCAAATAGGGAGATATCAATATATGTGTGCACTAGTATGAATATACAGTGTGCATGTGTGCAAGTATGAAGATATCAATATATGTGTGCACTAGTATGAATATACAGTGTGCATGTGCGCAAGTAGGGAGATATCAGTATATGTGTGCACTAGTATGAATATACAGTGTGTATGTGCGCAAGTATGAAGAAATCAATATATGTGTGCACTAGTATGAATATACAGTGTGCATGTGCGTAAGTAGGGAGATATCAGTATATGTGTGCACTAGTATGAATATACAGTGTGCATGTGCGCAAGTATGAAGATGTTAGTATATGTGTGCACTACTATGAATATACAGTGTGCATGTGCGCAAGTATGGAGATATCAATATATGTGTATATATGCCGATATGCGACAAGGTCCTGACAATCATCAATGATGCGGTAATCAAGACGATATATAATTCGTAGCAATCTTATAGTGCGAGTGTCATGGCAATCACTAACGGTGTGAGTGTAACATGCAAATAGTGCTTGTGCGTCTTGAATCGTTAGTGACAGTGCAGTGTTCTATAACTACCATTTCTATATGCAACAAGGAAGGTACGCTACAATAGGACATATAAACATCTACGACTAAATACCCTATCATGCCCTGACGCTTAACGCCATACGGGCGATTTCCCCGTAGATGTTAAATCTACTCACCTGGTCTCGTGCTAAGCGTATTCGACCACTTGCTTCTCTTTCTTTGCGGCGTCTGACGTACCCGCCTGCGAACCTAGAATTTACACAAAGAATCCATATAAGCAAAATCCTACAAAAACGAAATATCGAAATCAAACGAGAAACTCGCGTCGCGAACTAAACGTGCGTGTCCGATACGCTGAAACGTGTGAATACGTGTCTAAAACTACCCCGACACGTCGCGACACGCAGAAACGCTAAACCCACTCACGTATCACACGTGTCACGCAAACTAAACGTATAGGAAAAACGATATTTGGCTTCAGATTTTGACTCGAGCACAAAAGTAAAAAGTTGCATATGCCAAAACACTAGAATATGCAGCAGACTCTCCTAGGAAAAACCCCAGCACCCAATTCCCCTATCTGGCCGCAATTTGCGGCCAGAACGAATAAACTGGCGGCCTGATGGTGGGTAGGGGGTCTCGTGGTTCGTGTGTGTAGTCTAGACCTAGTGTACAAGCTCCAGTTTTCTCAGTTTTTCTCTGAAGTAACCGGGCCTACAGCAGATCACAGAAAGGTCTAATTTTATATTAAAACGTTATATTTTGCACTAAATGAAACCCTATGGTATTTTAGTGAAATCCGGGGTTAAACTAAGTTTATGTGGGCCTAATAACACTTAGCTAAGTTAGTCTAACCATCAAAATCACCACTTTGCCAAAACTCCACACATTCCACCATTTTAGCACTAAAACGCACATTTAACACTAATCGATGTTAATTAACACATAAGTTTAGCAATCTAGGAAGTTGGGCTCAGATTTATACCTCACTTGACCCTAGGTACAAGGAGAAAGGAGGAGAAGAAGAAGAGGTGCTGCTGTTGCTGGGGGCTGCTGCTGCTGATGCAGGTTGCTGCTGCTGCTTGTGCTGCTGTTGCTTGGGCTACTGCTGCTGCTACTGGTTGCTGTTGTTGTTGCTTGCTGCTGCTGATGCTCCTGCTGCTGCTGATGCTCCTGCTGCTGCTGCTTCTTCTGTTGTTGCTGCTGCTTGTTTGTGTGAGTGAGAGTGAGAGAGTGTTGTGAGAAAGAAAGAGTGAAGTAAGCAAAGAAATGGGAGTCTAACTAGTCAACCCCCCTCTCTCTCTTCATTAAATGCAAGCATGGGCTCATGCCATGATGCCCATTCTCCCTCTCTCTCTCCAAGTCAACCATAATTCAAATCATTTTCATTTAAAAAAACAATTAACCCAAAACACTTAATTCAAATTTTAAATTAGCTTAAGGAAAATGTGTTAATCCACCATGGTTGCTAATCATGGTCTAACCCTAATTTTAACCCTAGTTTACATGCACATGTGTGTGCAAGCCTAAATAAATTCTAATAAAATATTCATTAAATTTGATAAAATATTTAAAAATTGATTTGGTAAACTTTTTATTAAAAACCATACTTTAGAATATAATTAGCCACTAATCACATCCTAAGGTGTTACAATGATGCTCTTGCAAGTTTAGATTGGTTAGTAGTTTATCTAAATAGGATGGCTCCCACTGTTCCTCGAATCCTTCCTTAAACCATAAAAGAAGAATTAGTCAGGATTAATCTCACCCTACAATTCTTTCTTAACCTTTCGGTCAGGCTAGTGTCGGTACTTCGAGAGAGGTTTTCCAACGCTTTCACGAAGTTTCTTAATTACATAACCACTTTCCTTGGAGGCGTAGCCCCGCTAACACCGTTCTAGACACCTACTTGGTTTATAGCATTGATTGTTTTAGTGAAAAATCTCCCGAAGAGTAGCGGATACTCACAGTAGGATCGGGATCCAAATATCATCGTGTGACAACCTTGAAGGAATCCAACCAAAATCATCACACTTCAAATGGTATGCAACACCAGCAAGTTTCAATTTCCTTAGAAACTCCCGAAGTGGATTTTTGCCCCAAGGTCTTATGACCTTGACGAAGACCAACATATCATAAGCCGCAAGTCAAGTTCTACTCGTCATTGTCCATGTTAATTTGAACCCATCCGTACATACTCTTGAAGAAGGCCAAAATAATAGTACGATTGTCCTAAACCAACGCATCTATCTATGCTACAGATAAATACCCAGCAGCTACCAATCACTATGCCTTGGCGAAGGTCAAAATACATAGCTTGGTTACTACTGAATACCCATATTAAATGACGGAGGGCTACGAATGGTTTTGGCGAAACCGTGAACGTAATGAACTTGATATAGTCGAAGGAATCATGATAGCTTTTAAAAGGAGTGGTTTAGGCTTCGCATTTAAAAGTTGTTTTTTGAAGAAAACTGAGTGGTTTTGAAACCGTTCCAACGATTTAAGCTTTGGATTGTTTACCTTGTATTAATCAATGTTAATGCGGTCCCATCATTTAACCCTATCATTGCAGAAAAGAAACGAAAATAGAATATACGCTTATGCCATCCGCATTCGCCACGGGGCCCTATCATGCACCGTTAGGTTACTTAACTAACGGCAGAGCGGGGGCTAGACTAGTGCGGGTGCAAAACATAAGCAACGTTTATTATATATCATATATATATATATATATCCATTTGTCTCATGTAATAATAGGCATTTCAGATCATAGATCACAGATGAATATATTGGATATACTAGGAATTCCTTATTTCATTTAAGCCCAGAACGAAAGACGGATTCCACGGTCGTGATGAATAGCCAAACCCCACACTAGACCCCTACGGGTGCGACAAACTACCCGCCAAATTTCCGAAGTGAAGCAACCTCCCTCAATAAAATGAGTAGGCCACTCGGCACTTCAAGAACCCGGTAGTTTGTGTACCCCATCTTGGGTCTATCCTAGGTGTAAGAAATAGTAAATGAAATAATACAACGATGGCTACAACCCGGATTTGTGCAAATTTATATTACATCACATTTACAAATCTACATGAATGAAAGAAAATAAAACAATCTTCTCACATCCCCCGGCTATTCATCCACGATGATCTAATACTCCATATACACAAACCAAAATCATAAGATCACAGATATGTGCAACCCCACTAATCGACGTATAGCAATTAGCGGACGTTTAGCATCATATATATACAAACACAGAAAACCCGATTAGCCAAGTAACTTAGAATTTCGATCGATAAGCCAAATTCGTGTCTACCCCATGCACAATCCAGTATGCAAACAAATCCGGGTAGAAACCAAATATACCAGAAATCATAATTCCACAGAATATACCCATAGGAGAAAATCGGAGCAACCAGGCCTCGACTCGGCCGCGAACCGCGGCAAAACACACTGTTATGCCGCGCTTCAGCGGTGGTCTTGGCGAGCTACGTTCTCGTTTTTCTTCTGTGTTCTTAAAAAACCCCGCTCGTATTTTTAAGGTCACTAAAATAATCTTTTGATCATTTTTCAAAATCGACAGCAAGCTTGGTTATGAATTGTGATTTTGTGCAATTTCTGACGATCAAAGTTCTAACTACTTGCTAACTAGCTAGTTAAGGTTTAGTAGGCTCTGATACCACTGTATGTCGATGTCGTGCACCCCGCGGGTTCGCGGGGAAGTGGAATTTACAAAAACGATTTTTCTATGCTTCGCAACATCGACTAAACTCCAGGATCTTTACGAAAACCATAACTAACTAAACTAATTAGGAGGTTCTAACTACTATGAAAAGTGTTATACCTCTTTGAACCATGTCCTTCGGGTCTTCTTCTTCTCCTCCTCTTCTTTAGCTCCTAGAAGAACTGATCAAGCTTGCAATGTCGGTCTCCTCGCGTCAAAGACGATCCACCCGAGAGTATGTACTTCATGCTCCAACCTCTAAACAGAGGTAACTAGGGTACCTAGTTTGCTAAGCTAAGTAGCATAGATGATGTAGAGTACCTAATGGAGTGTTCTATCTCATGAGACTCTATGTTTCACAACTCATGTGAGGATTAGAGTCTCTTTGAGGAAGAAGGAGGAAACTTGGAGAGAGAATGAAAGTTTGCAAATGAGCTAAGTCTTGCAAGTATGGAGAATGGCTCACTCTCTTCACTCATTGAAGCATGGATTATTTTCAAATTGAAAATAGCAACCATACTTCAATAGTGATCACAAACCAATAAACAAATCCAAGAGCCATGCTTCACCCCATGCCAAGTATGTCTCTCCAATTTCCACCTCATTAATCTATTTCCCAAAATAGATAATCCAATAATGAGGTGTTCCTTTCTAGAAGCATATCTTGTAAAATTACAAGAATGCCCTCACCGTATATACATACCCATATTCGGATTCCGAAAAATACGAGTACAATGAGATGATAACAATCCAATAATATAATACTAGGATCCGGCTTAAACCAAAGCCCACTAGTATTATCCGTCCAAACATCATCTGTATAGCCAGTACACACATGTGATCGGAACCCTGCCGTAAAACCATACGGCCTCTACATCGTTTCGCCCGAAGTAGGAAAACCCTCTGTGTGGGGCTCTAAAGACTCGACAGTACGCTGGCAGTAGGTTTAACCATAAGTCCGTCAGCGGTACTAGCTGCACGTAATGGCTACCGGGTATCTGTCGATAAGAAGGCTGATGAGCAAACTCATCCGAACTCCTACCGAGCCTATCTGTGACAATCTCCGTACAGTCCGGTCTGTTCGTCTAAGATACTCGCATATCGTATCTAGGGGATGGTAAACGTCAGACCCCTAACAGCGCAATAAGTCGTGTCGGGATAGAGCCTAATACACCCTGAGAAACTACTGGAGTACCTACCAGTATATCTCGACTGTCCTGGCTAGGGACTTTGTGTAATGGCTTTCAGAATACAGCGCGATATCAACCCCCAATACCCGGAGAGACGAATCCTATCTAACCGCTACTGCCTCCAAGTGCTTCGGGATTGCACCCAACTACTACCAGTTTGCACGAATCCTTTGAGCCATGGTAGGGTAGTAATCTAAGTGCAGTGGGAACACACTCGAGACGAATAGCGATGTCAAGTCAATGGACTAACCTGTACTCATGGCACCCGTGAACTGTTACCTGACGATAAGTATAATACCAACCAGAAGTTCCCAACAAGACCGTCCAATGCAACTCATAACCTAATGAGCACCTGTATACTATCTCCAGTACGATATACTAATGGCTGTGGGACAGACCATTTCCCCTACTGGGATGAGAAGCATTTACACTAGTATACTCTGGAGTATCGATTCCCCGTCTCGATAATCCTACGACTAAGAACCTGTATAAGGATGTGCTTATAGACTACCCAGCCCCCACTAGTGTGACTGCCATCACAACACTGGTAGTCAAGCAAAGATTCTAAGGGCTCTACCAATATGTATAAACGATATGCTAAAAGAAACACATGCACACATTGAGATAGAATCAAATCAAGTAGCATACTACCATTTCGAGCAAGACTGTTATTATAACTGTGAATATCCCAAGCTTCCAATATGTATTGTACAATCCAGTATGATACAATAATCGCCTCTAGGGCATATATCACTAACAGAACTATCTGTCAAAAGGCTATTTTACAACTTTTTGTAGCTCTTAATATGACACACCACAAGTGTTCTTCCCACGGTATGATTGTAGGCCGACGTCTGAACTCCCTCCATGACATGTTTAAAGATACCAAGACCCAAGCGATTCACCCTCGACTCTACCTTATAAACATGTCTAAAGCTATTGGGACCTAGAGGGTATGCCCAGACGCTCTTAGATGGAGCCAAAGAGTCAAGGCCGACCATCGATGGAACCTCACCCAACAAGGAATCTTTTCCGATAAGGTCTCCGTCTATAGTCGACGCAATAGTGTTGGCGGGGTTTACTGTTCAGTTGATAAAACTGCACATTTGTTATTACATTTTTCCTATTATTTCTATACTAGAAAATGTATTTATTATAATATATGATACATATGAGGGTTTATCTGTAAAAATACTATTTTTCATGTGTTGATATATTATAAATAACATTTGGTAGGAAAATGTATGCAAAAATACCATTAACCAAATCTTAATGGTAAAATTAATATCTCAATAAAACAAAACTCCACTAATATTATTTGTTGAGATTGTGCAGAATTTTTCAGGGCTAAAAATCAAGAGAATCAAAGTTGTTAAGAGCAAACCTGCCTAATTAAGAAGCAAACTAAGAAATCAAGTCTGGCGGAAGTAAAGAAAAGATTTCCAATTTCCAAAAGTTCCAGAGATCTCCACGTGTCACAAGAAGAAAATCCCAGAAGAAAAAATCCAACGATCCTTATAGAAGACCGCGGATCCGCGGTCAAACCTACCCGTTGACCGCGGATCCGCCGTGGGTCCGAGTTGTTGGGAGCTGCGATTTTTCTGGTGAAATCTTAACTCTTGGCTTCTAAATTTGGAAGCTAGGGTTCTGGCTTTTGGAGTATAAATAAGGACCGAGAGCCCCTTGAAAAAATTATCAAGCCGACGAGATCACGAAGTCCAAGACAGCTCACACATCTAGGCTGATCATCAACGGTTCATCTACCTCCTTAGAAGAGATCGAGAAGCAACTAGTATTTGTAATCATTTTCTAAGGAATCAAAGTGTAATGAATATTGTTGATTAATAAATGTAGCTTTCTTTTTCTTATTCTATTTCTTCGTAGTTTAATTATGCATTTTCTCTCCATCTCTTTTTCTCCCAACATGCGCGAGTAATTCTCCGCTTGTTAGGGTTCGTAGGATTAGGGTAGGTTAATGGATGATGAAAATACCTAAACTCTTTTTACGTCCTATATAGTTTATAAACTTTATCAAAACAATCATTAACATCCTAATCGGGCGCGCTACCAATTCATTGTTAGTCTCGACCGTGATTAGAGATTAGATTAATGATTGTTTTGGTAAAGGCTAGATATGAACGGAGTTCCGTGTCGAGATAAGGGTTAAGAATGGGATTCCTTTTCCCTCCAGAAACCCTAATCTACATGCATCACTGTCGTTCTAGTTTTAAATCTATTAAAGGATAAAAATGTAATTTTTAATTAATCATCCATAACTACTAAATCCTAACGAACCCTATAAGCCCCTTCTTATATTAACTACATCCATAAATAATCTAGATCTATATTTTGCATTAGTGCTTAACATAGATCTAGAAACCTTTCTACAATATTCTTTATCCCTCCTCTCTTTTTCAACACATCTAAACTAAGAGTAAAAGATTCAACGTTTCCCTGAGAACGACCCGTACTCATCTCGGTCTAGCTACACGCGACATCGTTATTGATTGCGGTTAACTACATACTACATAAATCCACACCAATCATTTATCTAAAGACGAATGGTTTGCACTCTATTTTAGCAGGGCATCTGACAGCATGGTTTTCTATAAAAGCTGCTTGAAAATAACAAACTAAGGCATATGTATGTGATAAGGATTTGGTGATGAAAATATGTCTTTTTTATTTGTTTGGTTGATCGAAGGATTCATCTCTCTTCGATTTCTTAAGTATTTATAATGCCATTGGGCGGTAGTGTCACCCCCAATTATAGCTGTCGCTCCCTCATAAAAGAGAAAAAAGGGGAGAAAATTATCCACGACTCAAGCCTCACATGTTAAACACATGAACGCCTATATGCAAAGTATATAGGCGCTGCAATCAAACAACTATAGGCTAAATAAGCTTCACGTGTTAAACACGTGAGCGCATATATGCAAAGCATATAGGCGCTGCTACAATCAAACAGCTATAGGCTAAATAAGCCTCACGTGTGAAACACGTGGGCACCTATATACAAAGCATATAGACGCTGCAATCAAATAACTAATAAGCTAAATAATCCTCACGTGTTAAACACGTGAGCGCTTATATGCAAAGCATATAGGCGCTGCAATCAAACAACTAAAGGCTAAATGGGCCTCACGTGTTAAACTCGTGAGCGCCCATAAGCACAAAGGAAAATCTTCACTAGGGATCACGTGTTAAACACATGGGAATACCCTTTTGAAGCATTAGCTTCAGATAGAGTTAAACTCTATGCATAGAATTAAATTCTATTTTTTGTATGCAAAGCATATGAGCATTAAGAGTAAATAGCTAAAGGCCAAATTGGCCTCACGTGTTAAACACATGAGCGCTCATATGCAAGGCATATGAGCGCTCATGTGGACGCCAAATGAGAGAAGCTAAGTAAGCTTCATGTGTTAAACACGTGAGGGCGCCTCCTTACGTAGAATTAAATTCTACTCTTAGGAAATACTTTCCTGGATTTTTCTAAAAGAGAAAGATCCTCTCTATTAAACAAAGAACCGTTGGATCAAAGATCCAATGGTGATTAAGCATAAAATTAAATTCAATTGGGAAGGATATTCTCTGTTGAACAGAAAGTTGGTGGATCAAAGATCCAATGAGATAGAAAATATTTCTCATATCCTTCTAAACAGAGAAAGATTGTGCTCTGTTAAACCGAGCACCCTTAGATTAAAAATCCAATGATGATAAAAATATCACCGTTCAATAGAATAAAATTCTATATATGGGGAATATTCCCCCGAGCTTGTTAAAACAGGAAAACATATTCTGTAAGACAGAAACACTTGGATTAAAAATCCAACGGTGGGTAAAATTCCCCAAATCAATCTTGGGTCCAATTAAATCAATTGGAATATCTCAATTAGAGATCTTCTCAAAATTAATTAACAAACTTTCCTCCATTATATAAAGGACCTGAGACTTCAAGTCTCATAGAGAAAACCCCCCCTACAAGCTTCTGCAAAAATACAGTGAGCTCTTGAAAGAACGGAGAATTTAATTCTCAAAGAAGAAGACTCTCCTCCTAAAAAAAACCTAGGTAAAGAAAACACAGTGATCAAAATATATCTTTTTACCTATATAAGTGTTTAATCCTCCTCAAAGAACTTAGTTCTTTCTGTAGATCAGAGATCCTTAAGAAAAGTCTCCTACAAGTTAAGATTTAATTCTCATCGGGAAGATCTTGTTCCTGAGAATCAAGGATTCAGAAAAGAGCTAGGTTAAAAAGAAAGAAAAAGAAAAGAACACATGCTCTGGGAATTTAATTTCTCCAAAATTAGGGTTTAACCCTACATAAGGAACTTAGTTCTTATAAAAAAAATAATACAGGAAGAACCTAGTTCTCCAATTAAATGAAAAAATGATCCAAGATCTTCAAAACAGAAATCTTGATGATCATCAATGACCAAAATGTCATTAACAGAGATTAACATCTCTATAAACAAGAATTTGGCGTCTCACGTGAGCAAAATTAGTGCTCAGCACTATTATAGTGCCTTACGTGTTTCCCACGTGAGTGCCTAAAACAAACAAAAGAAGAGTTAAAACGCCTCACGTGCTTCCCACGTGAGTGTCCAAAAAACAAAGAAAAAACCCATTCGTGTTGATTGGGCAGCCACCAAATAAAGCCGCCCAACACCCCAAAAATAAAGCAGTTACGTGAAATACACGTGAAATACTCTTGAAAACCTGAAATCTGGCACCTCTCGTGCTTCACATGTGAGCACCAGAACTCTAGCCAAGTGCTTTGCAATTCTGTCAAAAGGGAGGGGGGTGAACAAACAAAACCCGAAATCAATGCTCAGCACTCACGTGCTTCCCACGTGAGTGCCATGCAAAGTGTTTAGTACTCTATATTCAGTCAAAATGAATAGGTTCTTAGCACTGATTGGGCAACGCCCATATCTGAGCACCTCACATGTTTTACATGTGAGCACCGGAGAAAATTAGTGCTTAGCACTATAGCAGCGCCTTATATGGAAAACACGTGAGCGCCAGAAAAGATTAATCCTTAGCACTATTCCAACGCCCCACGTGAAATACATGTGAGCACTGCATATATTAGTGTTTAACAATATTGGGTAGTATAGAGACCTAATCTCAGCCCAAATTGGCTAAGTTTTTGTGGTTAAACCTCTTTGATTTATTTTAAATCAATCGATCCCATATTTCTCATGATTTCCAAACTGATCCGAGTCTCAAACATGACTAATGATCTCTCAATGATGATATCCAAAATGATATTCATCTCATATCTTAAGGAAATCTTAGTCTCAAATACGACTAACGATTCTTAGGTTCACCACAACCCCTTTCCCCTCAAATACGGGATTTGGTTTAAGGGTATATCTTTCCACACCTCTGATATATGTCGTTGTAATTCCTCAACGTCTTCAGAGAGGTGATGGGTCCCGACAATCAACACCTCCTTTCATCATATATTGATGCACTTCCAAATTGACGTGCACATCTCAAACCGGATCGCGTCCCAAATTGGGCGCATTCCATGTTACCATCATTCACTCCGCCACGTAACAAATACACGTGCGCGTAAGATGAATGTTGGACTGAAACGTCCTTAAACTAACATTCGTCTCCAAAATGGGAATGTTGGACCGAAATATCCTTAAACTAACATCCGCCCCAAACACGGCGATAATGGACCGAAACGTCCTTCAACCAACATCCGCCCCAAACACGGCGTTAATGGTCCGAAACGTCCTTAAACTAATATTCGTCCCCAAAATGGGAATGTTGGACTGAAATGTCCCTAAACTAATATCCGTCCCAAATATGGCGATAATGGACCGTGATGTCCTTAAACTAAAATAATTGGGTCTAAATGCTCATATATTTTAAGTTGATCTTAATCTCAAATCAGATTAACGGTCCTTAAATAAACCAAACCCAATTCTAAAATATACGGATTTGGACTAATCCGTGCCCTACGGGCGACGACATAAAATAGTCTCCGTATACAATCCACAGGCAATCAAAATAAAACAAAATACACACGACACGAAGTGAACTGCTGGAGAAAGAGAAAGTGTTTATAGCAATGTAGTAATGTAATTAACTGCAGGAGCTTGCGCCTGCACGGAAGAGCGTCCCCACAATAAAAAAACACCTCAGAAAATGAGGGGGAATCTGATATAGTCTGCTACAATGGTGGCATCTGTCCAAACCTCCGATATACGGTGCCATAAATCAACTTGGTATATTCGGAGATGTGGATGGAGAAGTCCAAATAGCATCTACCCCCAAATTCAATCAAGACGATCAATCTCGGTTCATCCCTGTTTTCGATGGTGAACAGATTCTGGCATCCCGGTGGTTCCACTCTACACTTCGTGTGTCGTGTTTCGCGAAAAAAATCACGATTCGCTATGGTTGCCCTTGGATTCGAGGTACTAAAATTTGGGTTCTTACTCTTGTGCAGAGAAAATCAATGGCTTCCAACTGCACCTCTTGCAACGGAAACTCTCGCTCCACCCCAACTGGAAGAGTGACTTACGGGCCCAACGCGGACTCTAACTTTTCAATGCTGGTAGGGAAAGTAACACAAGCTACTACTGGATTGTTCTTTGGGACCATGCTCCCACTCGGTGCCTCAGCGCCGCGATAGGAAGCTCCCAAAATGTCGGTCTTCAATTGACTGGAAACCACGATGGCCCCTCTCAGCTGGCCGTCCAAATATGGCGTCTCATTCTTCAACAGGCTGAGCAAGAACCCAAACGGGCCCGTAAAGAGGCTCGTGATACCTGAAGGGCTGCCCCAAAATAGATAGCCCTCCTAACTCCTTCTACGAGCGCAGTCGTCAAAAGTGCTTCCCCCATCAGAAAGTCGGTTTTCGAAAGATTGGCCGGCCCTCCCCAAATTTCAATCAGGAAGTCGGTCTTCAACAGGCTGACACCAACAGCAGCCCCTCAGCAAAGACGGGGGCACGACGAAGCCGTTTCCAAAACTGAGGCGGTCCCTTCTGGAAGGCACGCTCGACGTCACCACTGGTGCCGAGTGAGAAAAGCTGGGGCAACTCCCCCTCTAGACCTACCCCACCAGCTCTAATGGTGGAAGTTGACGTTGATGTTCCAACCGGGAACAACTTTGATCCGCTTATGAGGGTGTGAAAGAACTCTCCAATGGTGGTGCTGAAGAAATCACCCCCGCCTGCAAAAGTCACAGCGTATGCGAAACCGGGGCGCCCCCATCGGCTCTCCTCCCAAATTCATAGGGTCTAGCGAAAAGTCCAGGACTCTATGATTGATCAAAACTACTCTCTTCGACCGAAGAAATTGAAGGCTCGATAAGAGGAAGACTACTCTTCCATCATACATCGAGAGGCTTCTTCTACACGGGAGCCTGTTACAATGGCTCCTTCAACTTCAACCTGCCACATAAGGACGAGGCTGGAGAAAATCCCACCGCCGGCGGCAAATTCCAAAGGCGATGGACCCAAACGCCCCAAGTCTGGGGGCATGATCGTACATACGGTCCACATGGCTTCCGGGAAAGAAGAAAGCCGTGCTTCCATTGGTCATCGACCGTAAACTCGGTCGCTGACAAAAGTTCAGGAGCAATAACAAAAGCTCCAGGAATGTTGACCAAAATGGCAGCACTTACGGACAGAAAGAAAGTCCGGATCCAGCGGCTGAACAATACCAGGAGCAGGAGACCGATACAGAGTTCCTGCGAAGGGTGCTTGAAAGAAGAGATAAAGAAGCCGCTGAACAAGTTGCTAACATGAAGAAGATGGTACTCTTGTTTCAGGACATGGTTAGAATGATGATCCAACCAGAACCCTAGCCGAAGATCCGCCGATAATCATTGAGGATGATAGAGGGGAAATATCAAACCCTCTTCCGGCTTTATCGGCAGCCAAAGAGGAAACAATCTCCAAGCCTGCTCTTGATGATTATATCACTCAACAAATACGAGTTCATCAAGCTAATGAAGCCGCAAGTCAAATCGTCAGAACTGGGCGATCGTATCCAGGATGGTATGACCAAATCAAGTACCCGCCGGGATATACGATTCTTATGTTCCATGTGTACAAAGGGGCGGGCAATCCTCACCAGCACATCGCGCAGTTCAGAGCTCTGTGCAGCAACACTGGAGGTGAAGAAAAACTGTTGTTACGCCAGTTCATTGGCAGCCTGTCAGAAACGGCGTTTGAATGGTACTCGGAGCTCCCAAATGATTCCGTAAAGACATTCACAAAGATGGAACTGCTGTTCACACAGCGTTTCACCAGCGCACCCCGATTACGGCATTAATCAATGCCAGGGTAAGGCCAGGAGAAACTTGGGTCCAATACGCGATTCGGTGGTGGAACCTATGGTCTAAGTGCGAACAACGCATTGAAGAATCCCCCACCGTGGGCTTGTTTATTGGGACCCTAGATCCTCAAACGATTGTTTTCCAGTTCATGACATTCTTCAAACCAACCACCTTTCAGGCTCTGATTGATAAACTGGCTCAAATGGACCAGATGGGCCACGGGCCTTCTTCCTCAAATAAGGACCCTCGAAATAACAAGGGTAAAGGGAAAGTGGCCTTTGTTGCCAACATGCAACAGCAATCGAGTGGCCTAAAACTGGCTGCTCGCCAAGACAACGTGTGCTCGTGCCCGTCCTTAGAGGAAAGACTAGGACGCGCTTACTCGTTTCCCCGCGACAAGACGAGAAGACTGTTTGAATTGGCAGTGTGTAACAAATTCATCACATTGCCAGACCCACGGCGTCCACCGCAGGCCGGCGACGTCAATAACCCTAATTACTGCTCCTATCACAGAATGGTGAGCCACCCAATTGAGGATTGCTACGTCTTTAAGAACTGGGTCGAGGACCAGTATCAACAGGGAAAATTCGCGCTGTTTGATAACTGGAGGGTAAACCCACCACAGAAGCACACTCCCAAAAAGATGGATGTGCCGGGGGCATCATGCTCGCTCGTTGAAGAAACTCCATGGGAAGTTGTTCTTTCAGCAAAAACCAAAAGAATGTGGAAGGACCTACAGGCATGTCCAGCAGTCAGGTTGAAAAGACCACTTGAACCCGAAATTATCGAAGGGATGCTGAAACTACGTCCTGCACCAAAAATTGTTGACAAAGGGCAAAACCCCCAAGTCGAGCCTTCAAAGTCTTCGAAGAAAAAAAAGAAGACCAGGAAGCCTATGCAGCCTGCTGAGTATGACGAAAAACGCACAGACCTACAAAAGTATATTAACGCGTTGGATGAGTACAATTAGAAGGTGCGGACGCCGGTCACTCTCGAAGAGTTCCTCAAGCATATTCTTGAGAACGAAGATAGTGACAACGATGAGGAAGGAGATACCGGGGACCGTGTAGTAAGTTACCACATGGTCTCCCATTTGTTGTTAAATGATGAAGAAACTCCTTCAGCATCAGAAAACAACGTGGAGGAACTGGGATCAGAATCGGCACTAAAATTCCCAGAACTGCCAGAAGACCCGATCGATAGGTTGTTAAACGAAGCCTTTCGAAAAGGCAAAGCTGACCGAGAACGCGAAACAGCCATATACGAAAAGGCTAAGCATCGGCGTCAGGATGAAGAAGCTGCGGCAAAGATGAGTCGTAAAGTATTCTAACCAAACCAAAGCATACCTGCGACAAATAAGAGCAGAACCAAAACAGAGAAGAAGTTTTCCAAAACCACGTCAATGGGAATAAAGCTGCCACCTCTCGTAGGAAACACTCCTGGGGTCATATGCCTTGACGGAAGGGATTCACATCCAAACTACTGCCTATATCATCGGAGGGTTACCCACCCCACCGAAGAATGTAGTACCTTCAAGAAGTGGTGGCAAGAATATGTTGCCTATCAAAAACACTTCAAGAGAATGAAGTACGAAGCTCGTTGACGCCAAAGAAGTGCGACAGATGCGCATGAAAAAATGACTGGCGACTGTCATATTGTTGATACCAGTTTGGAAGGGGAAAACCCCAAGTTATTACTTTCGGGAGAGATTCTGTGGACGAAATACCTCTCGGCCCTCTCTTCAAAGACTCCACCTCCAGAAAAGAAGAGGAGAAGAAGAACTACGAGAATATTCAGCCGTGTAACCGCACGCTGCTTGAAAAGAATCTCGGACCTATAAACAAAGGTTCAAGCAAAAAGGACAAAAGGAAAGGAAAAATCTCTGAGGAAATTGCCCTCGACGATGGAGTTGTCAAAGAACTCGCAGCAAGGGACCCACCTTGGAAAAACAAGATAGATTACAACGTCCTAGCACATATGAGGAAAACACCCTCACAAATGAGCATATTGGATGCTCTCCTCCTGTCCAAAGAGGCACGAAATTCCCTGATCAAGGCATTAAAAGAGCCCGATCAGTTCCAAGTTCAGAAGAGAAGATGAAGGATGAGCTGGCAGATGTTCACACAGCTAACATTACATTCAGCAATGAAGATCTCCTCCTCAGTACGTGTGAACATAATCGTCCGCTATACGTCACCGGGTACTGCCATGACATCAAGATAGGGAAAATCCTTATCGACAACGGATCCTCCGTTAGCCTTCTTAACATGAGGGTGTTGAAGGAAATTTGCATGAACCTTCAGCACCTGGCCCGAGACAAAATTATCATCTCCGGGTTCGACTCACAGTCGTCATGGATGCTCGTGTCCGTAATACTGACGTTGCGCTACAGGTTGCTCGTCACTGACATCAAATTTCATGTCATTGATGCCAATACTTGCTATAACGCTTTACTCGGCAGGCCTTGGTTACATGAATACAACTTCATCCCTTCTACACAACATCAGTGTATGAAGTATTTCAAAGACGACTTGGAATACACTGTCATAGGGGAGCTAAATCCGTTCTCCGTAAACGAGGTCCGAAAATATGAAGACGCAAAGTACTTCCTACCAGACATTGAGGATACAGAAAGATGTCATAAGCTGGAGGATAAACAAAAGTCTGTCGCCACTATCCCGATCTTTAGGAGCGATACCGAGAAAGATGAAGAAATAGTCTACTCGGGGCAACCCCAAAAAGAAAACAATAGGCGCGGACCATCTACTCCTATCCTGGTCTTTGACAGCGAGTCTGAGGATGTAGCCAACGTAGTGTTCTCCGTCCGCCCGTCAGTGCAAACCCTCGCCAGAGCAGATCAGAGTCTGCAAATCACAATGGCTCCGCCTCGGCATTACTAGGAACTTGATGCGCTCGATACATACAACATAAAAGAACTACAGACTTTCTACGTCCTTCCCGGCGAAGTGGTGAAAAGGCGATCCTCTTCTACCAATCTACGGAGACGAAAGTAGAAAATGAAGTCTGGCCTGGTGCCGATTTTGCACTTGACAGGTTTCAACCAATCCGTTTGCCAAGATCCTACGCGGAGGGATTGAAAAGACTGTTAAGACACCAAGATGTACCCGTCGAACAAACAGTTCGACAAGCCCAATTCTACAAAAAGATTTGGGATATTTCCGGGACTCAGCGAAAGATGCCCAACAGGAAGATGGAGACAACCGGGCTCGGATACGTTCGGTCCAAGAAATGGAAGCGGTTCCACAATTGCCACATCATAAACCGCTCCAGCGAAGGGGAAAACGCTCTTCCAAATGGCTGTGACGTTGAAACAGAGCGAAATCCCACTATAAGAATGTTAAGTCCGTCGCTCGAAGAACAAATAAACAAGTTAATAAAAGAAGCTTGTCAAAAAAGCCGAGACATTCACAGTCGCGAAATGGCCATTTATGAAAAGGCCAGGACGCAGCGCCTCAATCAGCAATCTGCGGAGAAGGAAGATTATAATGCTCTTCATCCCCGACCCGCTGTATGTCCTCACGAAAGGGGAAAATACCGAAATAGAGGCAAAAATAGGATAAAGAACGCAAACAACGTTCGAAAACAACAAAGTGGATCCAAGAAGCCGTGCAATCGAGGAAAAGTCGATTGGAACATGTCCTTTATAAAGAAGATGGTTTAGGAATACTCTTTCCCCCAAGACAAGATGAAGAAAATATTCAACCTTGTCATAAAGCACCAGATGATGACACTTCCGGAGTCTCGGCATCCCGAACAAATGAATGAGGTTCATCATCTGGATTATTGCTCCTACCACCGAGCAATAGGTCATCCCCTCGAAGACTGCTTCACCTTCAAAGACTGGGTAGAAGGCCACTATCAACAAGGCAAGTTTGCTTTATCCGACAGCTGGAGGGTAACCCCGCCGCAAAATCATGAGCCAAAGAGGACCTATACCGTGAGGATAGGACCAACTCGGTATCAAGAATGGAAGCGAACCCGTACCTGCTATATAATAACATTCTCAAACGAGGTAGGGCACGGGATTATGAATGATTTCCATATATGCTTCACAAATGAAGACGAGGACGATGTGATCTCCGAGTTTCCACCAGCACCAAAGGAACTAGAAGATGGGATACACACCACGGCGGACAACCTAAGAAAAATTGACTTGGGGACGGAAAATGATCCGAGGCCAACGTTCGTCAGTGAGCTGCTATCTAAAAAATAGGTGGCTACGTTAAAAGACATGCTTATGCAGTATAAAGATTTCTTCGCGTGGAACTATTCTGAAATGTCAAGTTTAGATCCAAAGGTAGCAGTACATAAACTGGCCATTTCGCCGGACATAAAGCCAGTCAAACAGGTGCCAAGAAGAATGCGACTCGAACTTGAGATGAGTATCAACGCTGAAGTCAAGAAACTAATCGACTCCGGCTTCATCCAAGAAGTTCAATATCCCGACTGGATCGCTAACATTGTTCCAGTGATGAAGAAAAATGGGACGGTGCGCATCTGCGTGGACTTTTGGGACCTGAACAAAGCTTGTCCGAAAGATGATTTCCCAGTACCTGTTACCGAGATAATGATCGATAACACGTCTACCCATGAGGTCTTCTCCTTCATGGATGGATCTTCAGGATATAATCAATTAAAAATGCATCCTGAAAACAAAAAGCATACCGCCTTCCGGACCCCACTGGGCATATTCTGCTATAAGGTGACGCCCTTCGGTCTGAAGAATGCTGGCACTACTTACCAAAGGGCCATGACAAAGATCTTCGATGACCTCATACATGGGATCGTCGAATGCTACATTGATGACCTTTTGGTAAAGAGCAGATCTCACGAGGATCATTGTGAGCATCTAAAAATAGTGTTCCGACGTCTTCGGAAGTATAATCTAAAGATGAATCCTCTAAAATGCTCGTTTGGAGTCTCCCTAGGCAAATTCCTAGGATTCATCATACGTCACCGAGGTATCGAAATCAACCCCTCAAAGATCAAGTCGATTATGGAAATGCCCACGCCAAGGACCCTCAAACAACCGCGGTCTCTTCAAGGAAAGCTCGCATATATCCGGCGGTTCATAACCAACCTCTCCAGAAAATGCTGTCTTTACAGTCATTTAATGAACAAGGGGACACCGTTCGTCTGGGATCAAAAGTGCCAAAATGCACTAGACGAAGTTAAGCAATATCTACAAAATCTGCCGGTATTGACCACTCCAGTTAAGAGAAAACCCTTTATCATATATACAACGACCCTTGAGGGTTCACTAGGCGCGCTATAGGCATAAGAGAACGATCAGGGAAAGAAGAGAGCTCTGTACAATTTGATTCGAGTTCTCCTGGGGGCAGAAAACAACTACTCCCCCATCAAAAAGTATTGCCTGGCACTGATATTCACGATAACGAAGCTCAGATATTAAGCCTTGGCACATGAGGTCTATCTCATATCAAAGGTGGATCCTCTCAAATATCTGATGTCAAGGGCCATACTAATAGGAAGGCTTGCTAAATGGGCCCTCCTCCTGATGGAGTTCTCGATAACGTATCGACCCCTCAAAGCAGTGAAAGGTCAGACCATTGTCGACTTTCTCGCAGAGTATCTGATACCAGCCGACTCCCCCTTAAATTGTGATTTGCCGGATGAACATGCGTTTGACACAATCGAAGAAGATAAGGAAGAAAATGATTCTCAATGGGAACTTTATTTCGATGGAGCATCTTCCGTGAAAAGGCGAAAGCAAAACACCTCCATAATCAAAGCCGGGGTGGGCCTTATCTTCGTGACTCCGCAAGGAGGGATATTGCGTTATGCCCTCTCCTTAACGGAGCAAATAACTAATAATGAAGCTGAATATGAAGCTTTGATAGCAGGTCTCGAGATTGCTATTGACATAGGAATCAAAGACCTCCTCATATATGGAGACTCCCAGCTGATCATTAGTCAAGTAAATGGCGACTATCAGACGTGCAAGCTAGAGCTGATAAAGTATGGCGAAAGAGTGCAGCAACTGCTGACACAAATCCCTTCCAACATCCTAGAGAGTATACCGCGTGCAGAAAACAGTAAGGCAGATGCATTGGCCAAATTGGCTAAGGAACTGGCCGATAAAGACCTCGATGATGTAAGGATCATTGTGCAAAGCCGCCGGGTTCTCACGCCAACAGATATATCTTCGGAAGACTTAATAGAGCCATCTGAAATAAAAGAAACGACCGAACAAGTATCCCTTCAAATAGAGGACGAAGAAAAGGTCAATGATTGGAGAGAAGTCTTCATAGACTACTTCAAATCCCAACGAATGCCCAAAAATACGTCGTCTAGACATCAGATCATGAAACGAGCTCTGTCTTTCTCCTTCTTCAATGATACTCTATATAAGAGATTGTTCGACTTTCTGTGGCTGAGATGCCTGGGACCAGAAGAAGAGAAGAGAGTCATTCAAGAAACTCACGACAGACTCTGCGGTTCTCATCAAGCTGGGCTAAAGATGAAGCTAAAGAATGGGTTACTGTTGGCCCACAATGATTCAGGACTGCATCGAATATGCAAAATAGTGTCACTCGTGCCAAATTCACGGGGACTTCATCCACCAACATCCAATTCCGCTACACCCAACAGTGGTTAGCTGGCCGTTCGAAATGTGGGGAACCGATATAATTAGCCCATTGAACTGGCATCGTCCAAAGGACATCGGTTCATACTGGTAATGACTGACTACTTCTCCAAGTAGGCAGAAGCAGTACCACTAAAGGAGGTGAAGACGGAGAATATCGTCTTTTCCTTCAAAACCCATGTCATCTATCAGTTAGGCACTCCGCGACGAATTATCTCGGATAATAGGCCAGCTTATTGAAGTCATAAAATCAGCCGTTTCGCACAACAGCATAAAATAGATTGGAGATACTCTTCAGTCTATAATTCTCAGGTCAACGGTCTAGCTGAAGCATTCAACAAGACCTTGACAAAGATTATAAAAAAGACGGTGTCCAGAAACAAAAAAGACTGGCACGAAAGGCTGCACGAAGCTCTCTGGACGTACCAAACAACGTTCAAAATGGCCACGAATACAACACCATACGCATTGTTATTGGACACGGAAGCAGCGCTTCCCCTGGAACTAGAACTCCTTACTCTACGGGTAGCGGTTCGATACAAGCTGACAGATGAAGAAAATGCTTATTTTCGGCTTGAGGAGCTCGATGCCCTCGACGAAACTCGCCTTATCGCACAACAAAATCTGTAAGCTTATAAGGAAAGGATGACGCAGTCATACGAAAACCTTACCAGGCCGAGAACATTCCGCTAAGGAGAACTCGTGTCAGTCGTCAAAAGACCAATGGTCCCCAATCGTGCAAAACGGGGGAAGTTCAAGCCGAACTATGAAGTCCCGTACATTATAGACACAATCTACCGAGGTGGAGTCTACCTGCTCATGGATATGCATGGTGAAAGACCCTTCCAGCCAATAAACGTCCGATGCCTAAAAAAATACTACACTTGAAGAATTATGACTTAGGTCAATGACAGATGATGACGCTTGTGTCTTCCTGAGTTAGAACCTTGAAAGTAGTATCCAAACAGATCCGTCGCCTAAAAAATGGCGACAATGGACCGAGAAGCTCTTAAACTAACTATCCGCCTCAAACATGGCGATATTGGATGAGAAGTCCTTAAACTAACGATCCGCCTTAAAAACGGCGACAATAGACTGAGAAATCCTTAAACTAACAATCCGCCTCAAACATGGCGATAATGGACCGAAAAGTCTCTAAACTAAAATTTCGCCTCAAACATGGCGATAATGGACCGGAACATCCCTAATCTAGTGCATCACCCTAAATACGGCGATACATTCCCTTGAGATCTATATTACAATTGAAATCTTAGCAGCAAAGATTGCAACTCAAGTCCCATTTGGCTGCATAGCTATTCCAGCAATGAAGCTACTCCTAAGTCCCACCAAAAAATTGATGGGCACCAGCGGCGAAACTACTCTCGGGTATTCCATCGTTAAAAAATCCCACCTGCGTGAGATCCTTATGACTCACAAAGGTGCAATACACTTAGAAATCCACATGATTTCTAAGGAGAAATTACACTTACGAGATTCTCACGACTCGTAAGAAGAATTCCCTTTATGAGACCCTCACGGCTCATAAGATTCAATGGCCTTAAACTACAGGGATTTGAACATGTTCTTAAGCCCTCAAATTCCCCTAATGTTGCCCTACAAGTGGTCCAACATTGACTCTTGTATACAATCCATGGGTATAAATAAATATACCCCCCACTAAGTTCCATTAATGACAAAAAATGTCTCCATATGGTGAACGACACTTGTAAGCCCTCTTGACTGATAAGGAGAAAACACTCTTGTAAGATCCTTACGACTTACGAGAGAAAGTATCACTTAGGAATCCCTACGATTCCTAAGGAGAAAATACACCTACGAGATCCTCACGATTTGCAGGGAGAAATACCTTTATGAGACCCTTACGGCTCATAAAATCAAAAAGCCTTAACCGACAGGATCTTAACCCTGTTTGCTAAGCCATCTTTGTCCAAATTAACAAAGGCAAATGATGATTCGATCCTGACAATATCCCAGTTGAAGCGATACTGATGCCTAAATAGATATCAAATTTCAAGTCCTCGCAAAGGCAAATGATGATTCACTACTGAAAATATTCCAGATGCAGCAATGCTGATGCCAAGATTGGTCAAATCTCAAGTTCCTGACTCGTAATAAAACTCAGCAAGTCGCAAAAATGAATGTTTATGAAATAGCAGAAATGATGGGACAACTCGCAACAAAAATCAGCGAGCAAAAAAAAATATGCATATGAAATAGCCGAAATGATGGAGCAGCTCGCAACAAAAATCAGCGAGCAAAGAATATGCATATGAAATAGCTAAAATGATGGGCAACTCGCAACAAAAATCAGCGAGCAAAAAATATGCATATGAAACAGCCGAAATGTTTGGGCAACTCGCTATAAGAAATAGCGAGTAAAAATAAAAAAATGAAATATCCGAAATGATTAGGCACCGCGAGAAATAGGCGAAATGATTGGGTAATCGTGACTTTCGCGATATAAAAAGCTAAAATGATTGAGCATTGCGGAAAAATAAAAAATATAATAAAAAAAATAAAAATGAAATTTTTTTGCCCTGCAAATACGTCCATATTTACTCTTGTATACGATTCATGGGCGCAAATGAAAGAAAGGGAACCATATTTTCCCATCACGCTTCGTCAAAAGGAGCTCCAAGTCTTGACAGTTCGTATACAATTTAGAGACTATCTCAACGTTCTTTTCATTCTAGCAGAATGCAGATGGGGCGTCCAAAAGGACCTGAGGGTCGAAAAAAAATAGAGCCATGGCAAAATCCTAGCTCCAAGTCTTGACGGTACATATACAACGTAGAGACTATCCCTGTGTTCCCCCCTCATTCCAGCACGGGCAGACACAGCAATCAAATAAAAATGAGGTGACGGCAAAATCCTAGCTTCAGGTCTTAATATACACATCTAAAGCCTAGAGATCACCCCGACGTTTTTCTCATTCCAGCAGGATACATATCCAACATCAACAAAAGACCCAAGGGCCAAAGCAAAAATAGAGCCATGTCAAAATCCTAGTTTCAAGTCTTGGCGGTACAAATACATCCTAGAGACTGTCCCGGCATTCCCCCTCATTTCAGTAGGATGATAACGCAGCTATCAAATGAAACTGGAGCGGTGGCATATTCATAGCTCCAGACATCAATTGCAATACACACAGCATAGAGGTCCTATAGATGTCTATCCTATTTCAGCAAAGAATCGGCGCGACATCGTCAAAGCTAAAAACAAAGTGACGGCATATTCCTAACTTCGGGTCTTGACGACAGCTCATATAAAGCCTAAAAGACCAAAGAAGATTACTTGAAGACGTCTTGTCCAGCCCCCCGAAGGGATTAAAGACATGATAGTTGCAGGACTACTCGAAAAGCGGCTTAAAAATTGCATATCGAGGAATATATCAGGCAACGCGATGATACCACGGACTAAAACCCTAGTACCACAAACCTAATTGACTTCTTTCGTAAAGAATGGGGGTTATCTACATACAACGTTAGGACAATTTTGCCTGTAAACCCATAGGAGGTAAACTAAAAATACTTCAAAATGAGTACATAAACTAGAGACTCCGAAACGAGTGAATAAACTACAAACTCCGAAACGAGTACATAAACTAGAGAATCCGAAACGAGTGAATAAACTAAAAACTCTGAAATGAGTACATAAACTACAAACTCCGAAACGAGTACATAAACTACAAACTCCGAAACGAGTAAGTAAACTAGAGACTCCGAAATAAGTGAGTAAACTACAAACTCTGAAACGAGTATATAAACTGCTTCACGCCAAAGCAAGAAATCAAAGAATAGAGAGGTGCAAGCATGAAATAATATATGTCTTTTATTCATAAATCAAAATGAATAAAAAATACAAAAAAAGAGAAAAAATATACAGCGACAAAAATTTTAAGACAGCGGGCGGTTCAATAGGCCAGCTAGATCATCATTTTTCCGCCGGACCTAGATCATCATTTTCCGCCGGACCTCCATCTCAAGCTCTAGAAACGCCGCAAGCTGAGCCCCTTCCTGTGCATGCTGTTTTTTGTATAAAGAAAACCGAAGCTCAAGCTCTTTCTCGGCAGTCTTATGGGTCTCAACTATTTCACGTGTAAAATGACAGTTTTATCAAGAGCCACCATCTCCGTAATTGCCTCCTGAAGGACCCGCCAGATTTCATAGGCCCGAATAGTCTTGGTTGTAAGCTGGGCTTGAAGTTCCCCCAAATCCTTTGAAGCCAACTCCCTCTCCTAGAACTTCCGGTTGAGCCTTTTCTCGCAAGACCGGAGATTGGCCGCACACCGATCAATCCATTCACACAAGTGGGCCTTTAGAGCTAGGATATCAGAGGGAAGGCGTACGCATTCGACTCAATGTAGAGAAGCCTCAACTTGACGGCAATATTCGACCCAAGTACGCACCATCGCCTCATCATGGTAGGTGGCAAGGACGGACAAAGAAGCGTTAGCTTTAATAGCAAATTCCTCAGCCATGATGGAAGTGGCAGCATGAAGATTTTCAATAAGAGTTGCCAGTGAATGAATACTCTGTTTTGCCTTCCTCTCAGACATACGTTTGGCGTAAGGGCCTGGTGGCATGCAAATACGGGGGTCTAGCGGAGTCAGGGTTGGCAAAGCTCTAAAGATACATGTATGGTTAGTCGCATTTCTAAACGGGGAATAAGTAAAAGAATACCAGGGCTAATGTGTCACTTACCCATGGCCACAGAAGGCAGATCTGAGAAATCCCCAGGTCCATCAAGAACTTCAACTTCGTCCTCAGCCTGTAGGACTATGGTTTAAAGTAAAAGGCACATCATCATCATTATGAAAATATAATACGGAAGGCAAAGGAATACCAACCTTGGCCGAAGGAAAGGACGATGCGCCGGGGGGTATCGCGTGCGGGGCCGCCATGTTAAGTAGATGAAGGAAGGTTTCCTCTGGAGAATGATCTATGACAGAGGACGCCAACTCTCGCAGTTCTGGGAGAAAGAAAGGGTCAGACATATGGAAAGGTCGTTAAGATACACACACACACACACAAGATTACCTTCGATACTTCGTCCATTCTGGACTGGAGGGATAACAGCTTCATCAATCTCCTCTACACCCTCCGGTGCGTCACTGGAAATATTTACAGAATCTTTGGTCGGTCCGGCAACCTCCGTTGAAGGAATAAAAGCCGTCGCCAGAGGCTCTAAGACGTGATCTGGGCTCGAAACTGCGCTCGCTGTATAAGGCCCTACAAATGAAAAATGTGTAAAGACGAATGCGATATGAAAGCGATATAAATTATTGAGAGGGATGTAAAAGATATATACCGATATGCCAGGGAGCCTAAAGTATAGCCTTTTCATACCGCTGCACTTTTCTGGTTAATCATGCTCGTCGACCTTCGATCGAAGATAAATCCTTGCCCACCTTCAAACCAGCCTCGTCTTCAGAAGCGGCCGATATTCGTTGTTTGAGAGCCCATTCTTCTCCAAGCATTAAAAGAAATACAGGAAACATAGCAGGAGCCGAGTCAACATCCCGGAATTCAACAGGGGAAAGCATCCCTTCTTAGGGCGCACGTTTTCGGTTTCATCCCGTTAGCGCTTCAAAGCCTCGGCCAACTGAGCGTCCTCCTTGGCAGATGCACCAGGAAAGAGAAGACCGTCATCTGGTTCGTGCGCAAATATAGGCTCATCATGAGCGAGAGGCTCAGACTCGAGCAAAGCATCGAGTAAACGGGCGGCAGATTTCTTCCTCATTTTAGGGCCCGAGCTCACACTGGTAGAAGGACACTTCCTCCCCTTCGGCACTTTTGCACGGCGCTGCCCAATCTCGCCTTCGGTATCAGACTTTGGTGATGCCACTGCTGGTGCTTTATCAAGAGTCTCTGCCCGGTCCCAGTGCGAACCGGCATACCAGCAGTACGGGGGACCGATTCTGTTCGAGCGGCTTTAGGAATAAACACTGAATCGATGTCCCTCAGAGGAGGGTGAACGACCGACCGTGGCTGCAATGGAGCATTGATGGCTTGAGCTGGAGCAGAGGCCTTACACTCGAAGAGCACCTGTCTCTCCTCTGCGATGATAGGACTAACCCGGTGATGATACCAGCCCTTGAAGAGTCCTATGGGTCTTAGAAGGTAGTCGGGCTCGGGGATCATAAATAGGGAACCGGTATTTAACCTCATGAAATGATGAATGACGTCACGGGCAGTCTCCAGTGAGAGAGTAGGCTCGAGTAAAAAGTCTTCAAGGGGGATGCCCTGGTTGTAACCCAGTTGCTGGGCAAAGCGATACGGATTATACCGCATGAAGAGAGCAGTGTCATTTACGAGGAACACTAACTTCCCCGGCCTTATTGAATATAAATGCATGATATCTTTTTGTTTTAAAGCCGGCGCCCCATTCTTTAACAAATCAAATAATTGTTGAATAGGCCCCGCTGGCGCAAAAAGGACCCGAACATTGAAAACCATACCGCCTTCATTTGAATACGGGTTAAGCAACACGCGCAAAGCCCCTAATTGAGTCGGATCAGGAGCGGAGACATAAACCAATCTCATGACTCGCGGGAAGATGTATGAATCATAGAAATTAGGTCGTCGGTGCGCTGCAAATGCGCCTAACACATGCATCTCGATCCTGGACATGAAGTAGTGGAGGGAGAAATTCACGGTGTCTGCGCCTGAGTTTGAAGTGTTGGCGGCGATACTTAAACCATGTTATAGGTGTGATAACCCTGCAACGCCAATGGACAGTCGCGCTCCTTCAGCTATGCGATGTGCAGGGTAGAAGACGGAGTCTCTCATAAAACGGTGGTGCATCGGCATGGTGAAGCAGCTGAGCCAGAGACTGATGAAGCCTATGAAGAACGTTTCTTCGTTTATCCCAGGAGCAGCGATTGCGTCAAAGGTCACGGCTGACGAATTTGGAATATAAAACTACGGCTAATTTTCTTCTTTAGCCGGCAATTTCTCCAAGCCGAATCCGAAGGGATCCTCGACCTTTGCAAATTTCGGCACTTTCTTGGATAGAGAATCTTTACGAAGAAAGAAAGCGATGAAAGTGTCAAAAGTAACACCTTGCTCTTTTCATGCCATGATTAGGCTCTTAAAAACACTTAAGGCCTTGATTAGACTTAGGTGCTTGTGCCGAACGACATTCTTGGTTGTCAAGCCTTTAAGCATGGCAGGCACTGTAGCAAAAATATACTTGTCAGGGGGTAAAAATTCTTCATAGTGCTTTCTTTTAATTTGCAACCCTGAAATCTCCCGGAATTTTTCCAGCGAAATGGAGACTTCGCGGTCCCCTACTAGAAACGTATTCGTTGGAAGATTCCACTGGTTTAAAAAGGCCTTAACCCACCAGACGTGGGGGGCATGGTAGTATAAAAGTGACGCATACACTGCTTGATACAACCCAACTTTCTACAACCGTGAGTGTTGAGAGGAGAGAATGTACCGGGCCCTAGGAAGGTAGCCCACTGGATGTCGCAGGGTAACACCTATCTTGTAAACCTACCCCCAAGGCCGAGCTTCACCTTGACATATTCGGCGTCCCAAAATGTCGATGGCCATCAAGGGTTGATTGGGTATCCCTATCGTTGATTGCTCAAGCCGGCCCTTGGGAGTCCAATTGGCTCCACTGCATAAGCAATACGCAGGCGCTCCATGAATGAAATCGAGCAGATGGGTTCTGTTGGTACTCCACATGTAAAACTACGGCGGCCCCTGATAATATGACCGTATCAAATCCCCCATAGAATGTAGGGTTACTAGACACTCTCACAAGGGTCTATAAGGCATCAACCATACCCGATTTAAAATTTAGACGTGCCGAACAACCCTAACCAAGATCTTTAAACTAGAGATTAGGCGAAACAAAGCATGTTAAACACTTTAACACTAAGAGTTTGGGATTACAACCTTTGTAGTCCGGTCCTTCACTTCTAAAGCTCCGTGTTGAGGTCCCTTCGCTACGATCATCATGTTCCCGGACTCTAGAGAGGCTCCACGAAGAGAAAGATGCAAGCTTGCTTCCGATCTTCGATAACTAAGATGATCTACCTTGAAGTTTCTTTAACACAAGCTCTCACTCACTAAATGACGTGAACACCCTAATATAAATGGCAAGGATAGATTAGGATGATGAAATAGGATTTATGCTCTCATTTGTTTTCTTAATCTCACTCATAATCATCACAAGAGCAAAAGCTAGAAAGCTTTTCTCCAAGGAAGAAGAAGAAGAATAACCAAAACCATTTGTGATGAATAATGAAATCCAAGTGTGAGGTTAGAAATGCAACCATGGTATATCAAACCCTTGTAGAGATTTAACCAAGGTTAAAAGGTTTGGTTGGATTAAACAAATATCTATACAAAATATCAAAACAAATATCTTTGCACAAAACAAAACAAAACCTTCTAGAAGGTTCTAGAAAAGATTAACCCAAATCAAACCCTAACCATGTTTAATCTCCACTAAACATGTTGCATTAATAACCCTAACATGTTACAATATTATATATCACATATACAATATTTATTGTAACAAAATAAAATAATACAATTAACATATATCGCATATATATCAATGTATTACCCGAGTGAGAAAAAGAATCTTTTACTGAGCTTATATCAGTTAATGTAATTTAATATATCAAATATATAATTATACATTAAATTATCGAATCAACACTTGATCCGATAATCCGGCTATTTCATAAATAACCGACTAATATAATTCGTATCAGTTCATCGAATCAACACTTGATCCGATGACCCGGCTATATCACATATACCCGGCCGATATCTCATATCGCGAGAATCTAATACGGTATCACATACACGTATTGTTCTCGGTCCCGCACATATCATATATGTGCTCCTACTCCGTTTTTCCTGAGCCAAGAAACCTCTGTGTAGGACTCTAAAGAATCGTCAATACGCCGGCAGTAGGTGATGATCATATCAAACACCCACAAGCTGCAAGCGGTCAGATAAACATAACAGCCACCCAGGTATTGAGCGATCAGAAGATCAACAAGCAAGCCTGTACATTCTCCTGCGAATCAAATCAGTAACACTCCCGTATAGTCCGGTCTCTTCGTCTGATATGTCTCATATCTCGCCTAGGGGTGGTAAACGTCAGACCCCAGTAGCTAGATAAGTCGTGTCGATATGAGGTCTATAACAGTTCGAGAAACTACTAATAACACTTACCAGTAAATCTCAGCAACCCTAGCCAGGGATTTCCAGTTATAGCCAATCAAACACAGCGCAACATCAACTCCCTATACCGGGAGAGACGAATCACCTCCTATCGCTCATTGCCTCCATGTGATTCGGGACTGTACCCAAAAGCCACCTTTTTGCACGCCCTCTTGGACGTGGTATTATGGAAATCAAAGCACAGTGGGAATCACACAAGTCTCTACGACGATCTCAGGTCTACAGACTAACCTGTACCAGTGTCACCAGAGAACTGCCATCTGACGTGAGGTATAATACCATCTGGGAGTTCTCGGCGAGTCCGTCCAGTGTACCCAGTCTCTACGAGTACCCATGCACCATCTTTGATGTCAAACACCGATCGATATGGGATCATCCATCGCCCATCATATGGGTCAAGATGCATATACGCTAGTCTACTCTGGTGTATCGATGCCCTGTCTCGATACACCCTCGACTAGGAACGGTTATAGGATGTACTCGTCGACTACCGTGGCCCCACTAGTATGATCTCATCACAGTCCCAGTAGTCGAGTACATATCCTAAGGGCTTTATCAACATGTAATATAGAGACAATCAGAGTACATGTTAAGATAAAGAGTAATCAGATAGCGTACTATCATGTCGAGTAAGAAAGTCCTCCCTATATATGTCCAAGCATCCTCTACAATATACATCGCATGTACAGTAATGGCCTCTAGGGCATACATATAACTAACAATCTCCCACTTGCACTAGGACCATCTGTTGTGGTATCGCATACCCAACAATTAGCTGTGGTTGAAGTATCTTATACTCAACTATCCCATAAAAGTCTCTACTAGGAAGAAGGCCTTAGTGAGTAGATCCGCGCTGTTGTCCTCTGTGTCTACACTCCTAACATCGATCGCCCTGGAGATCAACCATCTCCATGATCAGGTGATACTGCCTAAGAATTATATCTGGATTTCTGATGGGACGGGGGTTCCTTGGCATAAGCCACAACTCCATTGTCACACAATGATAGGATCGAAGTTCATCTCATGAACTTTAATATATCCAGACTGCCTCTTTGGTAACGATGTATCTTGCCTTTAATCATCTAGTATGTTACGGTATCTAGCTTGGAACTCTTCCAACATACCGTCCCTCCACTGAGGGTAAAGACAATGCCTGTGACTGACATTCAGTCGTCCTTATCACCCTGGAACCTTTCCAGTGATTCTCCCCAGGATCGATTGATACCATCTCACTACAACTAGTGAGAATCCTAACATCCAATTAGATCTATCTCATAGATATAAAACCCACGATTTAGGAGGTATCACCTTGATCCTATAAAGAATCTTTGTGATAAGCGGAGATAGACCGATCGTAGCATAGGAAACTCCTTTCCTATCAAGAGTATGTCATCCACGTACTCTACGAGGATCACTATTATACTCCCTACTGCCTTTTTGTATATACAAGGTTCATCTACCATTTTGATGAAGTCAAACTCTTTGACTACCACATCAAAACAGACGTTCCAACTCCGCGATGCCTGATTTATCACATAAAACATCTTGCTCACGTTTCCGCTGCTCCCACTGTCTACGAAGCCCTCTGGCTATGTACTTATAGACGCTATCTTCCAAATCATCATTTAGAAAAGCAGTCATGACACCCAACCGCCAGATATCGTAGTAATGGTATGTAGCCATGGCAAGTAGGATCTGGATGGACTTTAAGCATAGCTTTGAAAGTCTCAACTTTTCCGTGTACACCAAGTAATCTTCTCAAGATATACTTGCTCCTGATGGGGATTTAACCCTTCAGATAAAGCAACCAAAGTCCATACTTTGTTGGTGTATAAGGATTCCATCTCAGATCGCTAAGCATCCAACCATTTTTACAGAGTCCCACTCCTGATGGCCAGCTCGAAATAAGTTGGGTCATCATCTCATGATGCAATCCTCGCTCCTACTGTCATAGAGAAACCGAAGTATCTCTCAGGTGGATGAGGAACCCTATTAGATCGGCGGAGAGGCTGAGGTTCGTTAGAAACTATTGAATCCTCCGGTTCTACCAAATCATCAGCTGCAGTTTGTATAGCTGGAACTCCTTCCAGTTCTACCTCATGACCACTAATTTCTTCATAAGAAATCCCCTTTCACAAAGGTGGCATGTTGAGAAACAAAACATCTTTTGTTCCTCGGTTTGGTAGAAGATATTCCTTTGCGAATGCTTGGGATATCCAACAAACTTCTACAGAACTGACTTTGCCTCGAGCTTGTCCGGATTTTCCTTTTAGACATAGGCCGGACAACCCCAAATCTTAACATACTTAAGATATGGGCTCTTCCCATTCCATATCACATATGAAGTGGTAGGCAACTGATTTGATTTGAACCATATTCAATAGGTATGCAGCTTCTCAAGTGCATAACTCCCAAAAGGAAATAGGAAACTCAGTAGTACTCATCATAGAGTGCACCATATCAAATAGGGTGTGTTTGCTCCGTCCCGATACACCGACGTGCTGTGGTGTATACGGAGGAGTAATGCTGAGAGAGAATCTCATTCTCCTTTAGAATAGTCCAGGAATTCCGTGCTCAAGTATTCTCCTCCTTGATCTCATCAAAGGACATAATACTTATACCCGTATTTTGGTTCTCTACTTCTAACTTATATTCTGTGAATATCTCAAAAGCTTCGGACTTGTGTTTCAACAGGAACATATGTCTGAATCTTGAGAGATCATCAGTGAATGTAATGAAGTACAAAGCACCGGTCCTGGCATGTGTAGACATGGGACCTTCATACATCAGCATGTATCAACCCTAAGAGTTCATTAACTCTTTCTCTGTTTCTAATAAACAGAGCTATGTTCATCTTATCTTTGTGACATGACCGACAAGTTTCACAAGATGTAAATTCAAACTAATTTAAATATGCATCTATATGTAACTTCAGCTAGTCGGGTCACATTGATATGACCTAGTCTACAATACCTCAAGAAGGATTCGTTCATTTCCGAACTCTTCCTCTTGTGTGTGTTCTGTACTTTAAGAACTGTGGTTTGATTTAGAACGTCTATGCTTTTAGATAACGTGCCTGAACCGATCAACTCTTGATATAGGAAATATTCAAAACATTATCCAACAATACAAAATTATATCCTTCTTTACTAATAAAGAGATTGATATAATGTTGTATATCAGGTTCGGTATCTAATAACATTCGTTCAGAATCAATGTATTCTGATAATACAGGGTGATAACTGCCAACAGTCTTGGCTGCAACACTTGCATCATTTCCAACTCTTGAAACTTATCACCCGTTCTCAGTTCTCTACCTATCTGTAGCCCATGTAACAAATTACATTTGCGGGATCCTGATCCGGTATCTCATACCCAGGACGTAAAGGATACTGAGAAACAGTTCTGCGTAATGAACACACCGAAGACGATGCATCAACATGCACTTCCTTCGTTTGGGCGGCACGGGAATTCTGGTAATTCCCTATTTCCTGTTCGGTCTTATAACATTTATAAGTTGGAGCGGGACCAACGTTCCCTAGCGCAGTATAACAAGTGGGTTCGGTCAATACATTCGTATCATTATCTTGATTAAGGCGTGATATAGTCGCAACCAGGAGAAAGAGAGAAGAAAACACTCAGCGTGCGCTTTTACAAGATTAGATTGGTTACCCATTTATCTAATCAGGATGTCTCCCACTGTTTTAGTCGAATCTTCCTTCAAACCCTAAAAGGAAAGACTAGCCGGGATTAATTACACCCTACAAGTTCGCCAATCTTTCAGCCAGGCCAGTGCCGGTACTTTGAGGGAGGTTCCCCGTGCTTTCGCACGGACCTAATTAAAGTAAACCTCGTTTTTCCAGGGGCGTAACCCCGTTAACACCTTTCTAGACACCTACTTGATCGGCTAATTGTAATGTGTAAAACTCTCCCAGGAGTAACTCTTACTCACAGCGAGTATCGGGATCCAACTATCTCATAGAAGGTATGCAATCTCATTGCAAATTTCAACACTTGAAATTCCCAATAATATTTTGCCCCTAGCGTCCTATGACCTTGACGAATGCCAAACCACCCATAGTCCGCTAGTCAAGTTCAACCCGTACATTTCCTGTTTGAATTAAACCCATCCGCACGATCCTTGACGAATGCAAAACAACGCCGCATGAATACCCTAATCCAATCGCATCGTATGCTAGCAGATAAGCACTAGTTAGCTACCGTACACTACACCTTGACGAATACCAAACTACCGCAGCACGAATACTAAGTAGTACTTATCTGAAATGACGGAGGGCTACGACAGGTTTTTAAAAAACCCCTTTGCGTAATGAACTTGATATCGTTGTAGAATCGAGTGATTTTTAAAAGGAATGTTTTTGAGGCCTTTTCTAATTTTGCTAAAGAGGTCACTCCCGGTGAAGGGATCGTCGGCTCTTTCCTTATCGAATAACGTGCAGGATATTTCACAAATATCACTATGCAAAGCAAAAACTATAGAAACAATCAAAAAACAAACCGAGTTTGTAGCATCTGCTAGTTTCGCTAAAGAGGTCACTCCCGGTGAAGGGATCTCAGCTCTTTTTTTATCGAATAAGGTGCTGGATGTTCTACAAGGAACACTGCTATACAAAGCAAGAACTAGAGCTACCAGTTTTTAAACAACTTTCTACAACATCTTTAGGTTTCTTTTATTTCATTAATTTCATTAATGAAGTCCCATTTTATTATGCTTCATAAGCATCACATTTGAAACGAAATCTGCAATATAACATATATCTCATATATATATAATATAAATATTCGTCTCAGGCAGTAATATGATCTCATCACAGAACATTGCAGCAGAAGAACATATATGAAATATTAGATATATTAGGACGTCCGTGTTTTAATACGAGCCTGTATAAAAAACGGATTCCACGGTCGCGATGAATAGCCCAACCCACATCCCTAGACCCCTACGAGAGCAGCAAGCAACACTGCCAATTCTAGGGTTAGAAGACCCGGTCTCGACTCCTCGAGATGGTCTCCCACTGGACCCTAGAACCCGGTTACTTGTGCTCCCCGCCTTGGGTCTACCTAATGCGGAAAAGTAAATAATATACAATGGTGACATCATCCTCAGCCCGGAAGTGCCCCAATAAAAGAATATTACATACAAATGAATTTTACATGAATGAAAAAGAAAAACTCTCATCTCACATAAAAACTCCCGGCTATTCAGAACGCGACGATCCAATATAACATATCACAGCAACACATAATATCTCATATCATCAACGTAAGCAAGCATGCGTATCCGGATTGTCGTTGATGTATAGCAACGAAGCCGGCGATACACCACATACTACGTTTACGGTCACAGAAAAGAAAGTGTAAAACTACAACAGTTGGAATCCGCAACCTTCTTAGACATCGCATACCTAACCAAATGAATTCCTTAGACATTACATGCCTAACAATTATAAACCCCGCATTTTAGTCTCATTATCGAAAACACTTTTCAATATCTAGTCGGGCAATTCAATAAGATTCCCGACATCCTGATCGAACGCTCGTCGCAAAGTTTAGTAGACGGCCGCACCCCCGGATGCTGTCGACGAAGTGCACTAAGGCGGAACACCGCTGCCGCGAGCACCCGAACGGATGCATTTGGCGACGGGGTTCTCCTACAGTCACTTTGTCGGTGCTAGGGGGCGTGGCTATCTATTAAGTTTACCCGGCGAGTATCCGTGTACGCTACGTGATTGCGATGGAATTTTGATCACATCAAAATCCCGTGGCAACCGATCATCTGAGACTAAACTGCTAGATTTATAACATTCAAATTAGTTATCTCATAACTACTTGTGGATTCCAAATATTGTATCACATTCCAAATAAATAAACAATGTTAAACTTTTCGATCGAATAAACAAACACCCAAGATTTCCCAAATAGCTCAACACTTGAGCGGAGTTCAAAAAGTATCCATCACATGCCACAGTACCAATGGTCCAGCCGTAGAAGGGTCAAGCCAACGTCTCACATGTGGCAACGCCGTACTGTCCCAAACCCTATAGTTTAGAGGCGGTTCAGACGCTCACATAATTGAGTTAAGGTTTGTTGTCTTCTAGAGGGTCCACCGTGTTACTTGCACGATTTTCTGAAAGTTTCAAACTCGAGAAAAAAATCCAAATTTTGAAAATTTTCCGACAGGGGAAAAAGTGAGTTATTGATATCCGTTCGAACTTTTTAACACGTTCTAAAATTACCCGGGATAAACTAAACGAAGTTATACTTTCCGATCGAATCAACGAGCTCCTAATACAACCCAGAAAACTCAACACTTGAGTATAATTAAAACTTCCCAGAAGAATCAGGAAGTCCCTACGGTTATTACTGTGCCAAAAGAAAACAGTACTCTTACTGTTTGGCCGCGGAACCGCCGCGCAAGCCATGGTACGGCCGCGGTTCCGCGGCGCTTTTATGGTGTCAGAGTCTCATTTTTCACTGTAATTCCTAAAATACCCTGCTGATTTTTCTGAGTATTTTTAATATGAAAAAATCAACATTTTTGAAAAATTTCCAGAAACTAGGGTTTTACGGGTATTCGGAGTTTGATCGGACTTTAAACTTCGCCTAGACTTCGTCTAAAACTCTAGCTTGGCTTTGATACCACTGCAGGGTTACTAGGCACTCTCACAAGGGTCTATAAGGCATCAACCATACCCGATTTAAAATTTAGACGTGCCGAACAACCCTAAACAAGATTTTTAAACTAGAGATTAGGCGAAACAAAACATATTAAACACTTTAACATTAAGAGTTTGGGATTACAATCTTTGTAGTCTGGTCCTTCACTTCTAAAGCTCCGTGTTGAGGTCCCTTCGCTATGATCATCATGTTCCCGGACTCTAGAGAGGCTCGACGAAGAGAAAGATACAAGCTTGCTTCCGATCTTTGATAACTAAGATGATCTACCTTGAAGTTTCTTTAACACAAGCTCTCACTCAGTAAATGAAGTGAACACCCTAATCTAAATAGTAAGGATAGATTAGGATGATGAAGTAGGATTTATGCTCTCATTTGTTTTCTTAATCTCACTCATAATCATCACAAGAGCAAAAGCTAGAAAGCTTTTCTACAAGGAAGAATAACCAAAACCATTTGTGATGAATAATGAAATCCAAGTGTGAGGTTAGAAATGCAACCATGGTATATCAAACCCTTGTAGAGATTTAACCAAGGTTAAAAGGTTTGGTTGGGTTAAACAAATATCTATGCAAAATATCAACACAAATATCTTTGCACAAAACAAAACAAAATCTTCTAGAAGGTTCTAGAAAAGATTAACCCAAATCAAACCCTAACCATGTTTAATCTCCACTAAACATGTTGCATTAATAACCCTAACATGTTACAATATTATATATCACATATACAATATTTATTGTAACAAAATAAAATAATACAATTAACATATATCGCATATATATCAATGTATTACCCGAGTGAGAAAAAGAATCTTTTACTGAGCTTATATCAGTTAATGTAATTTAATATATTAAATATATAATTATACATTAAATTATCGAATCAACACTTGATCCGATAATCCGGCTATTTCACAAATAACCGACTAATATAATCTGTATCAGTTCATCGAATCAACACTTGATCCGATGACCCGGCTATATCACATATACCCGGCCGATATCTCATATCGCGAGAATCTAATACGGTATCACATACACGTATTGTTCTCGATCCCGCACATATCATATATGTGCTCCTACTCCATTTTTCCTGAGCCAAGAAACCTCTGTGTAGGACTCTAAAGAATCGTCAATACGCCGGCAGTAGGTGATGATCATATCAAACACCCACAAGCTGCAAGCGGTCAGCTAAACGTAACAGCCACCCAGGTATTGAGCGATCAGAAGATCAACAAGCAAGCCTGTACATTCTCCTGCGAATCCAATCAGTAACACTCCTGTACAGTCCGGTCTCTTCGTCTGATATGTCGCATATCTCGCCTAGGGGTGGTAAACGTCAGACCCCATTAGCTCGATAAGTCGTGTCGATATAAGGTCTATGACAGTTCGAGAAACTACTGATAACACTTACCAGTAAATCTCAGCAACCATGGCCAGGGATTTCCAGTTATAGCCAATTGAACACAGCGCAACATCAACTCCCTATACCGGGAGAGACGAATCCCTTCCTATCGCTCATTGCCTCCATGTGATTCGGGACTGTACCCAAAAGCCACCTTTTTGCATGCCCTCTTGGACGTAGTATGATGGAAATCAAAGCACAGTGGGAATCACACAAGACTCTATGACGATCTCAGGTCTACAGACTAACCTGTACCGGTGTCACCAGAGAACTGCCATCTGAAGTGAGGTATAATACCATCTGGGAGTTCTCGGCGAGTCCGTCCAGTGTATCCAGTCTCTACTGAGCACCCGTACACTATCCTTGATGTCAAACACCGATGGATATGGGATCATCCATCGCCCATCATATGGGTCAAGATGCGTATACGCTAGTCTATTCTGGTGTATCGATGCCCTGTCTCGATACACCCTCGACTAGGAACAGTTATAGGATGTACTCGTCGACTACCGTGGCCCCACTAGTATGATCTCATCACAGTCCCAGTAGTCGAGTACATATCCTAAAGGCTTTATCAACATGTAACATAGAGACAATCAGAGTACATGTTAAGATAAAGAGCAACCGGATAGCGTACTATCATGTCGAGCAAGAAAGTCCTCCCTATATATGTCCAAGCATCCACTACAATATACATCGCATGTAGAGTAATGGCCTCTAGGACATATATATAACTAACATAGAAGAAGGATTTTTTGTCCTTATCATGTTCCCTAATCATAGCCATAGGTGGCGACTGTGGGAAAGCAACCTCCGAGCATGTGTAAGAGAAGTAGGGAAGTGAGGCCATTGTACCTAAAGAAATGGGACAAACAAAAAAACTCATTAATAAAAGGTGTGAGTTTTTTTTATGCGACTACTAATTACAAAGCCAGTAGGTCCTACGAAATCAAAATGGCAGCTCACCAATGATGATGCAAGATGAGCATTGTGAGAATCCAAAAGGATTCTCATTAAATAAACAGTGGGTTTAAAAAAAAACTCTTAGTATCCTCGAAAAGCGAGTTCTGTTAAAAATAAACAACAGATTCAAATCTGTAAAAGGGGTATTAAAACCCTAAGAAGGAAAATGCTCAAGAACAGGAAGGGGAATAAAATTCCCAAAAGTCCCCAAAACCCTCAGAGCTAAGCTCTATAAGAGAATGTGATTAAATTCCTTCAATAGTGGGATTAAATCCCAGAAACCCTCTTGGTGGAAAACAAAGAAAATGGAATTAAATTCCAAAGATCCTCAAAGATCTGTGATAGGGTAAAACCCAAAGAGGAGAACCAACGATTCTCATTAATTCAAGACCCGTGGTCTACTTAAAAAAAGAGTTTTTTTAAGATCTTTAAGAGATCAGTTCAAGAAAAGAGCAAAACACTGTTAATGGATTTAAAATCCAAGACAAAAAAGGGGGTTTGCCTAAGAGATGAATTCCGTTCATAATCCTTACCAAAAAGAGTTTTTGCAGAGTTTAACTCTGATCGGGAGGGATTCTGTGGGCAGAGAACTAAGCTCTGTAAGGGGAATTAAATTCTCAAGGAAAAGAGTTAAGGAGAAAGACAAAGAAACAATGATCATCTAAAGGGCCAAAGGCCTCATTTATAAGACGTGATGGGGAGCGGTTCAGCTTCCCGTTCCCATAGGCAATCCAACGGTTGTGAAGATGGACAGTGTTGCACTCACGTGCAAGCCACGTGAGAGCAACGCTGGGGGGGTATTTGTACCCTTATAAAAGAGGCAAAAAGGGGAGAAAATTCCTCACGACTCAAGCCTCACGTGTTAAATACGTGAGCGCCTATATGCAAAGTATATAGCACTGCAATCAAACAACTATAGGCTAAATAAGCCTCACGTGTTAAACACGTGAGCGCCTATATGCAGAGCATATAGGCGCTGCAATCAAACAACTAATAGGCTAAATAAGCCTCACGCGTTAAACACATGAGCGTCTATATGAAAAGCATATAGGCGCTGCAATCAAACAGCTAAAGGCTAAATAGGCCTCATGTGTTAAACACGTGAGTGCCCATAAGCACAAAGGAAAATCTTCTCTAGGGACCACGTGTTAAACACATGGGAATACTCTTTTGAAGTATTAGCTTCAGATAGAGTTAAACTCTATGTATAGAATTAAATTCTATTTTTTGTATACAAAGCATATGAGCATTAAGAGTAACTAGCCAAAGGTCAAATTGGCCTCACGTGTTAAACACATGAGCGCCCATATGCAAGGCATATGTGCCAAATGAGAGAAGCTAAGTAAGCCTCACGTGTTAAACACGTGAGGGTGCCTCCTTACGTAGAATTAAATTCTACGCTTGGGAAATACTTCCCTTGATTTTTCTAAAAGAGAAAGATTCTCTCTGTTAAACAGGAAACCGTTGGATCAAAGATCCAATAGTGATTATGCATAGAATTAAATTCTATTCGGAAGGATATTCTCTATTGAACAGAAAGTTGGTGGATCAAAAATCCAATGGGATGGAAAATATTTTTCATATCTTTCTAAACAGAGAAAGATTGTGCTCTGTTAAACCAAGCACCCTTGGATTAAAAATCCAATGGTGATAAAAATGTCACCGTTCAATAGAATAAAATTCTATATATGGGGAATATTCCCCCGATCTTGTTAAAACAGGAAAACATATTCTGTAAGACAGAAACACTTGGATCAAAAATCCAACTGTGGGTAAAATTCCCCAAATCAATCATGAGTCCAATTAAATCAATTGGAATCTCTCAATTAGAGATCTTCTCAAAATTAATTAACAAACTTGCCTCCACTATATAAAGGACACGAGACTTCAAGTCTCATAGAGAAAAAAACCCCAACAAGCTTCTGTAAAAATACAGTGAGCTCTTGAAAGAACAAAGAATTTAATTCTCAAAGAAGAAGACTCTCCTCCACAAAAAAAGACCTAGGTAAAGAAAATACAAAGATCAAAATACCTCTTTTTACCTATATAAGGGTTTGACCCTCCTCAAAGAACTTAGTTCTTCCTCTGGATCAGAGATCCTCAAGATAAGTCTCCCACAAGTTGAGAATTTAATTCTCATCGGGAAGATCTTGTTCCTGAGAATCAAGGATTCAGAAAAGAGTTAGGTTAAAAAGAAAAGAACACATGCTCTGGGAAGTTAATTCCTCCAAAATTAGGATTTAACCCTACATAAAGAACTTTGTTCTTATAAAAAAATAATAAAGGAAGAACCTAGTTCTCCAATTAAATGAAAAAATGATCCAAGATCTTCAAAACAAAAATCTTGATGATCATCAATGACCAAAATTTCATTAATAGAGATTAACATCTCTATAAACAAGAACTTGGTGTCTCACGTGAAACATACGTGAGCAAAATTAGTGCTCAGCACTATTATAGTGTCTCACGTGTTTCCTACGTAAGTGCCTAAAACAAACAAAAGAAGAGTTAAAACGCCTCACATGCTTCTCACGTGAGCGTCCAAAAAACAAAGAAAAAACGCATTCGTGTTGATTGGGCAGCCACCAAATAAAGCAACCCAACACCCCAAAAATAAAGTAGTCACGTGAAATACACGTGAAACACTCTTGGAAACCAGAAATCTGGCACCTCATATGCTTCATACATGAGTATCAGAGCTCTAGCCAAGTGCTTAACACTTCTGTCAAAAAAGGGGGGGTGAACAAACAAAACCCGTAATCAATGCTCAGCACTCATGTGCTTCCCACTTGAGTGCCTTGCAAAGTGTTTAGTACTCTATATTCGGTCAAAATGAATAAGTGCTTAGCACTGATTGGGCATCGTCCATATCTGAGCACCTCACTTGTTTCACACGTGAGCGCTAGAGAAAATTAGTGCTTAGCACTATAGTAGCGCCTCACGTGAAAAACACGTGAGCGCAAGAAAAGATTAATACTTAACACTATTCCAGCGCCCCATGTGAAATATACGTGGGCACTGCATATATTGGTGTTTAACACTGTTGAGCAGTATAGAGACCTAATTTCAGCCTAAATTGGCTAAGTTCCTGTTAAACCTCTTTGATTAATTTTAAATAAATCGACCCCATATTGCTCATGATTTCTAAACCGATCTTAGTCTCAAACATGACTAATGACCTCTCATTGATGATATCCAAAATGATGTTCATCTCATATCTCCTAAGGAAATATTAGTTTCAAATATGACTAATGATTCTTATGTTCACCACTACCCCTTTTTCCCTCAAATACGGGATTTGGTTCAAAGGTACATCTTTCCACACCTCTGATATATGTTGTTGTAATTTCTCAATGTCTTCATAGAGGCGGCGGGTCCCGACAACCAACAACTCCTTTCGTCATACATTGATGCACTTCCAAATTGGCGTGCATATCTTAAATCAGAACCGCGTCCTAAATTGGGTGCATTCCATGTCACCATCATTCACTCCACCATGTAACAAATACATGTGCGTGCAAGATGAATGTTAGACCGAAACGTTCTTAAACTAACATTCGTTCCCAAAATGGGAATGTTGGACCGAAATGTCCTTAAACTAACATCCACCCCAAACACGGCGATAATGGACCGAAACGTCCTTAAACTACATTCGTCCCCAAAACAGGAATGTTGGACCGAAATGTCTCTAAACTAATATCTGCCCCAAACATGGCGATAATGGACCGTGATGTCCTTAAATTAAAATAATTGGGCCCAAATGCTCATATGTTTTAAATCGATCTTAATCTAAAACCAGATTAACGGTTTTTAAATAAACTAAACCCAAATCTAAAATATACGGATTTGGACTAATCTGCGCCCTACGGGTGATGACATAAAATAGTCTCCGTATACAATCCACAGGCAACCAAAATAAAACAAAACACACACGACACGAAGTGAACTGCTAGAGAAGGAAGAAGTGGTTATTGCAATGCGGTAACATAATTTACTGCAGGGGCTTACGCCTGCAAGGAAGACCGTCCCTACAATCAAAAACCCCTCATAAAATGAGGGGGAATCTGATATAGTCTGCTACAACGGTCGCATATGTCCAAACCTTCGATATACGGTGCCATAAATCAACTTGGTATCTTCGGAGAGGTGGATGGAGAATTCCAAATAACATTGTAGGGTGTTTTTCGTCATCCCATTAAGATGGGAATGCGCGCGCTTGTCAAGCATATACAGATTCCCCCTGCTTGGGGCAGGCCGGGGTATATTGATTGTGTGGATACGAATCTACGGTAGCCACGGACTAAGATGCAGTTAATTACCCCTCGCTTTTGAAGTGAGGGAATGTCCGATTGACGGGTCAAACTGGTCATGCGAACTCAATGTGCCGTGTGTGTGTTGTGTTTTGAAGGGTATTTGGATGTATCGGGGGTCATATAGAGTTTACGGGGGTACCGCTACCTGGATAGTGAGCTGGGGGTTAGGGAGCTAGCTGCCCCCTTGAGGGGTGCAGGACAGTGCCCCGTTAGAAATTTTTCTTAACGGAGGACGTGTTTTGAGTGTGGAGCAAGAGGGAAAAGGAGGGGTGAGGATCATCCTAAGGACGCGTGAGTGGTGCATAGGCACCGGGCGCCAGCGGGCCACGTGGGTGGTGCGTGGGCGCCGGGTGCCAAAGGGTCACACGTTTTACACGCGGGCGCTAGGCGCCAGCAGTTCACGAGCCTGGCGTGTGGGCGCTTGGCGCCAGCGGGTCACGCGCCCCGTGCGGGGGCGCTGGGTGCCAGCGTGTCAGGCGTCCTGCAAGCGGGCGCTGGGCGCCAGTGGGTCATGTGCATGGCGCATGGGCGCTGGGCGTCAGCGGATCATGCGTCCTACATGTGGGCGTTGGGCGCCCGCGGAAGAAGGGGCTTAGCCCCTGTACTGGGAGTTGTACTCCCAATTGACTTTCGGAGTTTAACTCCTAAAAAAAGAAGAAAAGGGGCTTAGCCCCTGCACAGGGAGTTGTACTTCCCAGTTGACTTTTGGAGTTAAACTCCTTAAAAAGGGATTTATTAATTTTTTTGTGGAGTTAAACTCCTAAGAGATTTTTGAAGATGATGAAAAGGGACCCTTTTCTTCTCACTTGAACCCTAGATTTTCTCTTGAGTCTTGGATCTTCCCAAAGTGGATTTTTGGAGATGAGTCTTTTTCTTCCTCCTCTCTGTTGGCTGGATCTTGGAGAGAAAGGTGGGTGAGACCTAAAATTCTTCCCTTTTAGAGATCTGATGGGAGATTTGAGCCTCCCTTTGTGGGTTTTATGGTGAAAAACTATACTTTTTTGGAAAAAGAAGAGTGGAACTCTTGATTTAATTTAAGAAAAAGGAAGAAGATTTAGAACCTTGAGGAAGGAGAAGGAGGCACAGAACCCTAGATTTTTTTGAGAGAAAGAAAAGTTCTTTTTGATTTTTCATCAAGTTTGCCTTTATAGGCAACACACTTTATATATAACCCCTTGAGTTTTTCCAAATTGCATTTGTGCCACCCCATGCCTTATATGCTTATCTCTTTTTGCACATAAACCATAGGGTTTACAAAATTTTGGATTTTTGCCTATTTTACGTACATTTATTCTTAAAATGAATTACATTAAACTAATTTATGGCTTCATTATTTTTTTCATGGGGCCGGTCCCTTCCATTATCGGTCTTGACCTGGGCTTGGGCCCACTTAGCTTGGGGTTGAATTTGATTTTGACTTGGTCAACCGAGGTGTATTTTTGACCCCAACAAAGTGCCCCCATCAATAAATGTACACCACGTGTGCGGGTTGTGTGCATAAAATTGATGGATCTTGTTTTATATGTAGCTTGATTTGGTTGGGTTTCTTTTTGACGACGCGGAGGGTATGCTTCCATTTTAGCAACGGGGACGGTCGGTGCTGCCATTTTAGCGATGTAGATGTTCGGTGCTGCCATTTTTGCGACGTGGACAGTCGGTGCTGCCATTTTAACGACTTGGACGGTCGGTGCTTCCATTTTAGTGACGTGGATGGTAGGTGCTGTCATTTTTTCAACGTGGACGGTTGATGCTGCCATTTTTGTGACTTGGACGGTCGGTGCTGCTATTTTTACGACTTGGACAGTCGGTGCTGCCATTTTAGTGACGTGGACGGTCGGTGCTGCCATTTTAGTGACTTGGATGGTCGGTGCTTCTATTTTAGCGACTTGGACGGTCGGTGTTGCCATTTTAGCGACGTGGACGGTCGGTGTTGTCATTTTAGCGACGTGGACGGTCGGTGACTTGCTCTGCTTCTTGCGGTGTCGGGGTTGATTTGTTTCCGAAGTGGAGCTTGATTCCACCGAGGAGGTGATTGGTTGACTTGTTTGATTTGATTTATTTTTGGAGTTCCCTACCCGTCCAGTAGGACTTTTGAGCTTGGAAGCGCTACCGGATGGGACATTGATTTGATCTGTTTGATTTCTGCCTTGTTTGGCGAGACTTTTGAATTTGAGAGGAACTTGGAATTTGGATTTTGTTTGGCACCGGCATTGCTGCACTGGAATAATGCCAGGAGCAACTCATCATTTTCCTTTGGGAAAACTTTGGGATCATTGATTTTTAATCCAATGGTACTCTGTTTTATAGAGGGCAATCTTTCTTGCTTAGAAAGATTTGAGGAATATTTCCTCAACATAATTTAATCATGCATTTTGATGATTTATCATCCCCGTTGGATCTTTGATCGAACGGCTCTGTTTAATAGAGAGTAGAATTTAATTCTATAAGGTGCTGATGCTCACATGCTGTGCATGTGCGGCGCCAATGACTCTGGTGTTGGCGCCCTCGTGGAGGGCACGTGAGGCCCTGTCTCTTGAGTTTTGTGTGTTTTGCATACAGACGCTGCTCATATAAGAGTTTTTAACTCTGGTGCTGGCGCCCACGTGGAAGGCACGTGAGGCGCTGCCTCTTGAGTTTTGCATAGAGCTTTGCTCTTTTATTGGGGGAAACAAATGCCCCCCACCGTTGCGCTCACGTGGCTCACACGTGAGTGCAGCGGTGGCACATTTTCCACCGTTGGATTCTCTTGGAAGTTGAATGATCTTTCTGTGTCTATAACTAGGGCCTTTGGCCCTTGAGATGACTATTGTTCATCTTCCCTAACCTTCTTCTTTCTGAGAATTTAATTCTCTTTCCAAAGCTTAGATCTCTGCCCAAGGAAACTCTTTTAGAGTTAGAACTCTGTCAAAAAATTTGGTACGGATTATAACCAAACTCTTGAGGGAATCTCCTCATGTTCTAAGGTTTTAACCCATTAACAAAGCTTTGCTCTTCTTTTGTAGTGATTAGATCGTAAATCTTAAAAAATGTTTTAGGGTTTCTTCACCTGTTAATCAGAACTTTGCTATTCCTTTAGAAAGATCTCTTAGAGTTCTAAGATTTTTCTTGAAGATCTTAGGATTTAGCTTTGCTTTCGAAAGTTCTGGGATATTATCCCATTGTTCTACAGCGCCTGGCTCTAAAAAATTTGAGGAATTTTATTCCTTTCTTAATTTTCATGACAGATTTGAAATCTGTTTGCAGAGCACAACTCTCGAGTCCAATGATGTTTTCTCATTAAATGAGAATCCTTTTGGATTCTATTCTTAAATGAGTGACTGCCCAATCATTGATGGGGCGTTACCTTAATTTTGTGGGCCTTCCTTGTCCCTTTCTTTTGCACTGCAGTGCAGTACAATATTTAAGTACCAAAGAGTGTTAAAGTCCTGAACATAATGTCGATAGCTGACCCTTCTCCTTCTGTGCAGGTACTATGGCTTTCGATTCTTCCTTCCCTTTCGTACGTTCAGAGAGTGCTTTTGTCAACGCGCCCAAGGATCGGGAACTCTTTGCACTTATTAAGGACCATGACCGAGAGCAAAAATCTCTTCACCTGTGGGGCTCATAGTATAGTAAGATCATCCGAGTCGGCAAAGTTTTTCTTGTGCAGCGCCTTCGGAGCCAATCCCAGCTATTTACTACGCTGACTGGCCTCAAATGACTTATGCTGCAGAAGGGGTCAACTGGACCTCGGAAGGTCGTCTTCAGCCGTCCATGGGATCGATACCCGTACATCCACCAATGGCCTTAGAAATTTTGGGACGACACATATGTCAAAGCGAGTCGCGCCCTTGGGGGAAAGTTTAAATGATAAGATTGATGCCCCGTCATTCGGCTGGCTATCTACCGTGGGCCCGGTATATCTTGTCAACTAAGAAGCCGCTGCTGTTGAAGACCGAGTTGTATCCCACAATCTACGTGTCTCTTTTTTATTACCACGCTCCCCATGTGTGGTGGATCAAGTCTTTTCTGGAACAATTGAACATCCCGACCCACACTTTTATCTTATCAGATCGGGATGTTTCGATTTCATTGGAAGAGTTCGCGGAGATCTCCGGCTTACCCATCAGAGGGGAGCACTATGAGGAGATACTTTCCCCTGATGAGTACATCTTCTCCACTAAGTCAGTGGTGACCGGCCTTACCCCGAAGAATGTCGTTCAACACCAGTTCCCCAGCTTGATCAAGGTGTTGAATATGTATGAGAATTTATTCCTGGAGTCTGGCGGGCATGCGGTTAGCTTCGGAGATTTTATCGCTCGCTTTCTTCGTCCGGAAATTTTGTCTAAGCAAGCCGTGAAATTCGCTAAACTTGACGACCCGTTCGAATTTGGTTTAGATAACTTGCCAACGGCAGAAGAGGATCTAAAGAATTTCTTTATTCCAGACACTCCAGTTATCCCCTTTGTGGAGATCACCGTCCCAGGTGTTGATGAAGAGTCATTCTTTTTAGGATTCATTGGCCTGTGGCTGAGTTGGTTCGCACTTCCGTCGCACCCCCGATATATGAGGCCTTCTGTCTTCTATCTGCAGCATCGCATTGTCGCGGGGACGCGTGTGGCTGTTGGAATCGCTGGGCTGGCTCTTCTATATCATGGCCTGAGCTTAGCGACTGACGCTACTCAGCCGAAGGTAAAGCCTGTGCATCTCCCATTGCATTACTTCACATCATGGATTGAGATGCACGTGCCGGGTGCCTTTGGCATTCACAAACGACCCCAGTTATTTGAAAGCTATAACTTCCCCCGGGTCATGTACCTAGTTGACGCTTCCGCTCCAGACCTGTCATAGCGAGAGGCTTGGAGATTGCTCCTTCGGCCACGCATTGTTGGGGACAGTATGACCTTCGTTGATAAAGTCTTGACTATCGGTAAGGAATCCACCAAAGTGGTCCAACCATTGCATGATAATTTTAAGGATGGGGCTTCTACATTGAGGGCCCGGGAGGTTATGCACCTGTACTCTATCAAGCCGAGCTTCCTAGTGTTTAGGCAGAATGCCTTGGTATTGTTCATAAGGTACAACCTGCACCGCTTCTCTCAACAACTGGGTTATAATCAAGGCATTCCTCTTGAGGCATTCATAGTCGAGCCGGCTGCTACGGAGGAGGGTATTTGCAGCACGCTGTACCATTTTATGTGATTGAATACAGGGTCCTATTTTCTCGTCAGCGAGCCGAGCTATGTGCCGAAAGCTTCGAACGCTTATGTGGTGTGGGACCAGCATGCAATGGGTGCTATTATCAGAGAGGAAAGGCGGCTGTTACTTGATCATAAGGACGCCGTCCTAGCTGGTAATCCAGCGGTCCTTTTGATGCGACGGACCACCGTTCATCCTTCTTTAAGAGAAATTACTACTGCTGTGGTCCCACGAGCTTTCCCTGAGAAACTTCAATCGGATGTTCCCATAACTGCGGTAGCCGTAGTGTCTCCAGACTCGGGCATCGGTTCAGAGGTCGGAACGCACCGTCTGAAGAGGCTTCTCATGCGAAAGCACTTATCGTGGGCCGTTGGTGTCCGTTTGCAGAAGAAGAAGAAGTCTCTATTCTCTGCCGATGTCGTATTCGGCCAGGAACCCCATGCTCCCTACAGCGAGGGCTTGTGCGAATATGACACCAATAAGGGTTTATTTGACACGCCTGCAAACGGTACTGATCTACAGGAAGCCCTCGCAGCTTTTGAGCGACTGGCTCACGAGGAAGCGACGTTGATCTCTATTGCGGAGTCAGGTATACTTCATTTACATACTTCTGCACCTATCCCTTCTCACCTTATTATACTTTTATTAACGCTTTCTTCTTCAACAGGTATTTCTGCCGAAGAGGCTCTCACAGCTTCCCTCAGGACATTCGAGGAGGAAAAGAGGCTCCACGCTTCTTTGGGCCTTGGTATAATTCGTTTCATTATACATTTACTCTTTTTATTCATGATATGACCCTTCTCTTTGCCTTATTGCTGGAACTACCACAACTTAAGTTGTTTCAAATGTAGTGCCAATCCCAAGCGGCGATGCAGCAAAGCTTCCAGAGCCACCGATCACGGCCACGGCCATTCCAAAGTCACCACAGGAGGCATTGCTGAAGCAGCCGATGATGGACGTCGTAGCGGCTCCGGAGGCAGAGCTTGGTTCGGACGACGACGTCCCCCTGTCGAAAGTTTAAGGAGGTCGGCTCTCATGGCTCAGGCTGAGAGGAAAAGAAGAAAGCACGTGCCGAGGGAACGTGATGCCGTCTTGGCCGTGGGTGCAGGCTCAAGCAATGTTCCGCCTCCTGACATTCCTTCTGTGGACGTTCCTTCTGCCCTATTTACTGCCCATAGACAGGTTGCGCGCATAGCTTGCAAAGAGTATGAATGACTACTTCAAGGTAGAAAAATGCACGGTCCTTAATAATAGCTCCTCCTTTCTTGTCTATTCATTTAACATACGCAATTTTATTTACAGGACCAAATTTGGATGACGGCGGAACATGTGAGATGCCGGCAACTAAAGAGCATGAAGCGTCCAATCTTTCCCTGGAATCTGGGACCGTTCCAACTGCCGCTCTTTCCCCCTATGGATCCTTGATATCGGCAAGTGACGCAAGTGTTACGACAGCCCATATTGAATCAGGAGATGAAGCTGTAGGCGTTGAGTCTGCTTTTCCAATGGAAACCGAAGAAGCCGTCACAGCTGGTGATGCTTCGGGCACGGTTTCAGTATCTGACTTGCCAGGTATTCCTTGGATTATTATCTTTGAGTTTTTAATCTTGTTAATGCCCTCTAATGATATTTCGTTTATCATGAACGTAGGCGCGGTAAACCCTGAAGCTGTGCCGGCTGAAGAAGTATCGCCGGCCGCCACTTTGACGGTCGCGGTTCCTTCGCCTTCTTCTGTGCCTCCTCAAATTTTGGAAGGTATGGGTTTCTCACATAGTTGCTTAACTGTGGATTCAATCCTTTTTGTATTGACTGTATATCATCGCGACTCTGCAGGAGTACTTTTCGACCATTTATACCAGGTGATAAACCCGCATTTTTCCTTTCAATCGGAAGTCGTTCCACCTTCCGGTATTGGTCAGTATACTCTTCACCTAGTGTTTCTCCCTTTTTTATGAGTAGACTTCTTGTTTCTAAGCCTTCCTTATATTGACCATAATATCACGGCTGGGAGGAGGAAGCGAAAGAATAGCCACGCCTCTGGTGCTCCTTGTTTTGCCACCTTCAACAGCCGGTACGGTAGATTCCATCCCTCGGGTGTTTTCTTTGTATTTCGAGTTGAAATCTGACCTTGATTTATTTTGCAGTAATTATGCCGGCTTCAGCTCCTTTTGAGTCCCGCATTCCTATGCTCATGGGGCCCTTCGCTAAACGTCCATCTTCCAGGGGCACAGTGAATAGCTTACGGATGTTAAGTGAGTTTATTGAAGATCTCGACGCCGAGGCCCTCATCTCTGCTATGGATTTTGCCGACGAAGTCAATCCGATGCTGACGACGCTCGTGAACTTCCATAATGAAGATCTCGTCGGTTCTTGGGTTGATTATTGCAAGAAGATCGAGGCTTACCTGTATGAGACTGGGCTTAAGCGTCTCGCTCCCGAGATATTGACTTTGAACTCTCAGTGAGATGCGATGGTCGAGTAGAGTTTCTCTTTCATTCGCTATTTTGAACAAGAGGCGGCCCTGAGGCGAAAGGAGCATGAGGCAGCTTCCGGCGAATCTGTCTAATTGCGTGCCCAGGTTGAAGCTTATGCAGCGCAGCTGAAAGCTATTTTTGAAAACCTCTAACAATGCATTTCGAACGGGCTGGTGCTAAGGCGGAAGCTTGACTTCACCGAGCGAGTCACACAGAATTGCGAAACTGCCAAGCAGAAAATCGATGAGAAGCTTTCATCCTGCTTGCAACATCGGGCTCGAATCGAAGCGGAGTTGGCCACCGTAGTTGAACGCAAGAAGGAATTGAGGGGAGTGTTTCATATCAGATTTTTGCATTTTCATACCGCCCAATTTTTATCACATTGCATATCCGTAGATACTCTTGAGCCGTGTTTGCTAGTCAATTGCAGGATACAGGTTCCCGGTTCTCAAACGGAGAAACTCATGAAAAACACGACAAAATCCGGTTCCTGCCAACCACAGATAAAAACTCGGTCTCTGCTCTTCATCCGTATGTTGCCAGATATCAATAGGAAGACAAAAGATCAAATCAATGTCATTCTCATGCACAAGGCTCAATGGTAGCACAAAATCCAAGAGATCTACGCGGAGCTCGAGGCAATCATGACAAAATCTTGACAAAAAGTCCACCTTTCCCTCAACAGAAATTTTGGAAAATTCGTGAAGGAATTATGATAAAATACATATACCAGAATAACGTACACACCAAACCAGGCCACCACCAGAAATTTGGGCGCCCTTCCGCGGCAGTTCTGGAGCCAATTGCGCAGAAATTTCAGGGGCTCTCTGGTCTTTTCACATGTGCCCGTATGGTTGCCCTAGATTCTCATTTCTCACCCTATAAATACCCCAGAATTCTGTGAAGAGAGGATCCATTCTTGTAATCTCATTTTGCCTAGTTGTAATGTGTTTCTTCTTCCTCTTCTCACCTCTTCTCCATTAAACTTGTAAGTGAGCTTTTGAGTGAAGAGTGATGAATAAAGAAGAACAATTTGTTATCATGCTTGTCTCTTTATTTGTATGCTTATTATAATTTTATTTGTTGCAATTTTACTTGTTGTAATTTTAATTTGTTAAGTAGTTGTTGTTATTTTAGTTGTTTCTTTCTTCTCTCTTTTTCTTTATCCTTACATACGACAATGATACTTACGCTAGATTCTCGCCAAGGTGAGGTCGCAAATAGTTAGTCGTATTCTTCTAATCTTCCTCTTTCTATCTTCCTCTTTTGTTTTGTTTTGTTTTTCCTTATCATGAAGTGTGAGTAGTTTTATACTTGTTAGGGTTGGATAAGGGAAGTTTGAGAGAAGGAAATCTCTCTCTCTCTTTCCTTGCCCAACAACTTGAATCGACTCCCATTAATTGAACCACAATCCGCTCCTTACGGCACCCTATCCTACATGATAGCGGTGATTCCGTAGTGAGACCGATTGTGGTTGAATTAACCGGAGGTTATGGATAAGAGCCAAGAACGGACGGACAAGCACCAAAAGGAAGGACTATGCGTTGGAAAGCCTAGCTTATACTCGCAAGTTCCTTCCTAGTCGTGCTAATCCCCGTTGTTGCCGATTACCGTAACACCGATATTAAGTGGGGCAACGAAAGATGTGGAGACTCCTAACTCAAACTAACCTAATCCTCACCCTAACAAGCTCTCTTTAAATATCAACTTACACTTAGATAACCACAACAAAATCTGAACAACCGGACTTAACTCGTCGAAAAACACATAGAAAAAGATTCCCATCTCCCTGCGGACGACCCGTACTCAACCGGCTAGCTACGTGCGAAACCGTCTTGATTGCGGTATTTAAACTAGAACTTGAACACGCTCGTAACTTAACAATCAAATGGCGCCGCTGCCGGGGAGACGGTAGTCTATTTCTAAGTGAAATTTCGGGTTAATTTGTGAATATAAAAACAACCAAAAACCAAAAAAAAAAAAATATACTTTGTAAAAATCATCTTGTTATTCTTGATTAGTTTTTGTGCAAGTGTGCAGGAAATACGAAGCTCAAGATCGACGCCTAAGAGATTGGAAATACGGAGTTCAAGTACAGTGCCAAAGACGTGGGAAGATAGACCCACATTTCGTGGCTACACCGCGACGGACAAAAACGAAGCATCCGATCTACTGTACAAATCTGGAGCAAAAACAGTGAGCAAGTAAAAATTCCAAACATCCAGACAACCAGAGGAGACAAAGAACAACATCTCCACAAAATTCCAAAGCCCAATCCCACCATCTAGCCGCGGAACCGCGGCCTTAGTACCTGTTTGGCCGCCCTTCCGCGGCCATTTAGTGGCTTAAGGGTCCCAAATTCTCTCTGTAAGCTCCTCTGCCTCTCTCCACTCCTCTAAGCTCCACTGAATTGTGTTTTCTGCAGCCTTCTTTGCGCAAATTCTTCTCCCCCTTCCAATAAACTGTTCTTGTGCAGGATTCTTTGCGCCGCAAATAAAAATTGTTTGCTGTTGATATTGTTACTGTTTTGCATTCTTTAATACGGACTTAAGGGGCTTGAAACCAATCCAGATTGGGTGGGGATTTCATCACCCTTCCCAGGACCCCGGAAATCACTAAAGCATATGCATTGTCCATTGTAATTAAAAAAATACTAGACTTCAGCCCTAAGGACTTCGCGCTCATTAGGAGAAGATAAACCTTGTTTAGAACCTTGCTTAACCGTATATTGTTTACGGGGTGTCTAGGAAAGTGTTAAAGGCGCAACCGCCGAAAGAGAAAGGGTTATTTAATTAAGGAACTTCGCGAAAGCGTTGGACAACCTCCCCTTATCTCTGCACTTACCTGGCCTCGTGATCAGTGTATTTTTAAGCCTGTTTCTCGACACTGTTTAACTTCGACAATCAAGTTCAGGAGCAGGTCTAGTAGACCTAGGTTACCCTAGATCTAGGTGTGATTGTGCATATCTTGTTTGTGATTGCTTAAGCCGTATTCCCGTACATACTTCTGTAAATCTCTTTCTAAAAACAAAATAAAAAAGAAAAAAAAAATCAAAAACTTTTATAAAAACTTGCCCTTTTGTCGCCAAATCCATTTTCACCCAACACCCATCGCCGTTCTTCATTGACGTTTTCTTACCCTCACCTTCTCCGCTTTGACTATACTAAACTCGTTTAGTGTATGTCCGCTTGGACTCGGGACACTAGCGCCCGTCTAGTCCGCGTTACGTTAGTCGCGACCGACTACGCGATCGACTCCGAAGTCGATACTCCGTCCACTCCTCTTTCTCCCCTTCCTTTGCCGGCCAACTCCGACGTTGACCGGAATTCTGTTCATACATCTTCACCTTCACCTTCACCTTCACCAACCTCTTCTTCCGCGATGTCGGGATTTATTCCAAACATCTCGTTGACCACCCCTGGATTGGCTCCACCTCCTATGGAGACCAATCTCCCACCACCTCCGCCTGTTGTAGCGCCGCAGCGAATTGCGCTCCAGGATCGTTTCTACCCTACCCGTTCTGCACTTCCAACCTGCCTTTCTCTTCCTCCGGCCAATGGGGACAACTTTGAAATTAAGCCCCATTTCATCAACATGCTTCCACGTTTTCATGGGCTTGAATCTGAAGATGCCTATATCTTCATTAACAAATTTCAAAACGTCTGTGCCATGATGAAAACAACCCAGCTGTCGGACGATGCTATACGTCTACGGGTCATTCCGTTCACTTTATGCGATCTCGCAGAAAAATGGCTGTACAGCACCGCTTCCCACTCAATCACCAGCTGGGACGAGTTTGTTAAAGCGTTTCTGAAAAAATTCTACCCAAATCATAAGACCGCAAGAATTCGAAATGAGATCAACCAATTCTCCCAGCTTCCTTCTGAACCCTTTTGGAAGTGCTTTGACCGATACAAAGACCTTCTTGTTCAGTGTCCTCACCACGGTATAGAGAAATGGCAACTCTGCCAAACCTTATACGAGGGACTGAACCCAGCAACGAAGCAGTTGCTGGAAACCATCTGTCAGGGCCACTTCCTATCCAAATCTGACGAGGAAGCGTGGCAGTTCTTTGACGATCTTGCGGAGCAAACGCTACAGTGGGAGAGCACCAGACCGACTTCTTCTTCTTCTACCTCCACTTCTACCGGTCAGTCTAGGGTAGGAATCCACCAACTCGATGTCTCTATTGCGATGAAAGCTGAAATGGCTGCAATTACACGAAAGCTTGAAGCAATAGAGAGCAAATTTTCTGCTCCTGCCCCCACACCTGTTCTCTCCCTTCGTACCATCTGCGCTTGTTGTTCCGATCCGTCCCACTTGACCGAAGAGTGTCCTTACAATCCACCCTCGCAAGGACAGGATCAGGTTAATGCATTCCAGCAAAGACCGAGGAATGATCCATACTCTTCCACCTTCAATCCCGGTTGGAGGAACCACCCCAATTTCGCCTGGAATCAGAATCAGAATCAATTCCAGGGCAACAATTTCCAAAGGGCCCCTCCACCGCAACAACAAGCGCAACAACAAACTCAGTATCAGCAGCCCTTCCAACCCCAGCCTTACCAAAACCAGACGAACAACTTTGCACCGAACAATTCCTTTCCACCAAACAACTTTGTTCCGTCAAACAACGATAAGGTTTCCTCGCTCGAGCGAAGTCTGGATGCGTTTGTTAAACAATCGACTCAATCCACCGCCAACATCCAGTCTTCGATCCAATCTTTAGTGCAACACACTGCCGCACACGGGCAGAGCATCAAGACCATCGAGGCCCAGATTACACAGCTGAACGCGGCCTTGAGCGAGCGAGAGAAGGGGAAGCTCCCGTCCCAGCCACTTCCAAATCCCGGCCACCCACATAATGCACATGTTGCTCTTGAACAACAAAACCATAATGTGAGTGCCGTGACCACACTGAGATCAGGGAGGGTGCTGCAAAACAACATTGGCAAGCAAATCAACGATGACACCCCGGCCGCTTCTTCTTCTTCTTCTTCTCCTGCTTCTTCTTCTTCGTCTTCCGAGCCTATTCTCCGTTCTTCACAAGGCTCTCCTTCCTCTTCTTCTCTAAACGGACCCGCTTCTCACTCCACGAAAACACCTATTCTGGGAGCCGTTCCAACTCCAAAATCTCCTCCTCCAGCATTAGACTCAACCAATTTTCAAAATGTTCCATTTCCAAACCGGTTGAGGTCTAACAAACAAAATCCACAAATGGAGAAGATTTTGGAGTTATTCAAGCAAGTTAACATTAACATTCCTCTTTTAGATGCTATCCAACAAGTCCCTTCTTACGCGAAAATCTTAAAGGACTTGTGCACGAAAAAGAGGAAGTCTCAGGTACCCAAGAAGGTTTTCTTGGCTAGTGCTGTGAGTGATGCCCTTACCCAATCTTTACCACAAAAACGGAAGGACCCTGGCTGTCCTACGATTTCAATTACTATTGGGGATAAGAACATCAACCGCGCACTATTAGATCTTGGTGCCAGTGTTAACTTGCTTCCGTATTCAGTATACGAGCAATTAGGCGTCGGAGAGCTGAAACCCACACACTGCACTCTCCAGATGGCCGACCGATCGATCACCCATCCTAGGGGTGAGCTAGAGGATGTGTTAATCAAAGTCGGGGACTTCATATTCCCCGTCGACTTCATTGTCTTAGATACACAGCCTGTAGCTAACCCCCGGAATCAAATTCCGGTGATACTCGGTCGCCCATTTCTCGCAACCTCAAATGCTGTGATCAATTGTCGCAATGGTTCAATGAACCTCTCTTTTGGAAATATGACAATTGAACTCAACATTTTTAGGCTGGGAAATCAGCCCGCCGAACCTAATGCTCATATACTGGATGTTTGATCGATCCAGGAGATCACCCCCGAAGAGTGTGAATTCGAGGAGTTTTTGTTTGAATACGATAATCTTGACGCCACTAGTGCGTGTCTCTTCGAACCTGCTGCTGTTTCTGCGCCCGATAATGACTACGAGTGTTTCACGTTCACGAACGATCTTAGCCGCGCACAACCCGAGTTTGAATCTTTCGACTTTTCGGATGAGTTACCTGAACCATCCGACTCGGTTGCCTACACTCGTTTTGAACCTTTGCTGGAGTCCTTTGAGTTCGAGACCTTTGCACCAGTCTTGCCTTCCATCATTTCACCTCCAACGCTCGAACTCAAGCCGTTGCCGTCTTACCTTAAGTATGCTTACTTAGGTGAGAACGAGACCCTCCCTGTCATCATCTCGGCTTCTCTAGCTCCCGAGCAAGAGAAAGCCCTTCTCACGGTCTTGCACGGCAACAGGCAAGCTTTTGGCTGGTCCATGGCGGACATCAAGGGGATTAGTCCCCTCATCGTTGAGCATCACATTCATCTGATGGATGATGCCAAACCAGCCCGGGATCCACAAAGACGTCTTAATCCAGTCATGAAGGAGGCTGTGAAGAAGGAGATCGTCAAATGTCTAGATAGTGGTATCATTTACCCTATCTCTGATAGCCAGTGGGTTAGCCCCATTCACGTTGTCCCCAAGAAGTCGGGCATCACGGTCATAACCAACGAGGCGAATGAGTTAATCCCTACTCGCACCCAAACTGGGTGGCGAGTTTGCATTGATTACAGAAAACTCAACGCCGCAACGCGGAAAGACCACTTTCCGCTACCTTTTATTGACCAGATGCTCGAACGATTGGCCGGACATGAGTACTATTGCTTTCTTGATGGCTACTCTGGCTACAATCAAATTCCCATCGCCGAAAAAGACCAGGACAAAACCACTTTCACTTGTCCTTTCGGCACGTTTGCATATCGACGCATGCCCTTTGGGTTATGCAATGCGCCCGCTACCTTCCAGCGGTGTATGATGGGGATTTTCTCAGACATGGTGGAGAAATTTCTGGAGATTTTCATGGATGACTTCTCCATTTTCGGCGACTCCTTTGACGAGTGTTTGCTGCATCTTGACGCTGTCCTTACACGATGTAAGGACAAGAATCTCACTTTGAACTGGGAGAAATGTCACTTCATGGTGCGTGAAGGTATTGTCTTAGGACATATCATCTCGCAAAATGGCATAGAGGTTGACAAAGCAAAGATTGAGGTCATTTCCAATCTGCCTCCTCCCCGATGCGTCAGAGATATCCGAGTCTTCCTTGGCCATGCCGGTTTTTATAGACGGTTTATCAAGGACTTTAGCAAGATTGCTAGGCCCTTGACGCTTTTGCTGGCCAAGGACACGCCTTTCACCTTCGACTCGAGCTGTGTGACTGCATTCGAGTCACTGAAACTCTCACTCACTTCTGCTCCCGTTCTCTCTTCTCCTGACTGGACGCACCCATTCGAGATTATGTGCGATGCATCCGACTTTGCCATCGGTGCTGTCCTTGGACAGCACATCAACAAGATGCCGCATGTAATCTATTACGCAAGCCGAACCCTGAACGACGCACAACTCAATTATACAACAACTGAGAAGGAATTCTTAGCTGTTGTATTTGCCTTAGAAAAGTTCAGGCCCTACCTCATCGGCTCTCCAGTCATTGTCTACACTGACCACTCAGCTCTGCGCCATCTTTTTGCAAAGAAAGATGCCAAATCTCGGTTAATCCGTTGGATCCTCTTGCTTCAAGAGTTTGACCTTGTCATTAAGGACAAACGAGGATGTGAAAACGTGGTTGCCGACCATCTCTCGCGACTTCCTTCTTCGCCTTCGCTTCCAATTCCGATAAACGACGTTTTCCCGGATGAACAACTCTTGACAGTATCTTGCGAACCCTGGTTCGCAGATATTGTGAACTATTTGGCCACGGGATTGCTACCGACCGAATGGTCGAGTCAGGACAGACTTCGCTTCTTATCCCAAGTAAAACATTTTTACTGGGACGAACCCTACTTGTTCAAGTACTGTCCCGACCAGATTATTCGTCGGTGTGTCCCTGATGAGGAATTCAAGAGTGTGCTGTCATTTTGCCACGACCAAGCATGTGGCGGGCATTTTGGGCCCAGAAAGACAGCTGAGAAGATCTTGCAATGTGGTTTCTACTGGCCACAACTTTTCAAAGACGCTCACGACTATTGCAAGACTTGCTCCCGGTGCCAACACATGGGCCGGATATCCCGGAGGAATGAGATGCCGCTCCAACCGATCTTGGTTGTGGAGATTTTCGATGTTTGGGGGATAGACTTCATGGGGCCGTTTCCCAGCTCTTTTGGGAACTTGTACATTCTTCTAGCTGTTGATTACGTCTCTAAATGGGTCGAGGCTGTGCCCAGCCGAACTAACGACAACAAGGTTGTCGTTAGGTTCCTTAAAGAAAACATTTTCTCACGGTTTGGGCACCCCCGAGCGATCATTAGCGACAATGGAAGTCATTTCTGCAATAGGACTTTCGAGGCCTTGATGCGGAAATACTCCATTAATCATAAGCTTTCTACGCCCTACCACCCCCAAACCTGCGGGCAGGTCGAAGTTTCAAATCGGCAAATCAAGCAGATACTGGAGAAAACGGTTTCCAAGAACCGTAAGGATTGGTCTTTGAAACTCACTGATGGCCTTTGGGCATTTAGAACCGCTTATAAGACCGACCTTGGCATGTCTCCCTATCGGCTTGTGTACGGAAAAGTCTGCCACCTTCCTGTCGAAATCGAGCATCGCGCGTTTTGGGCGATAAAGGAGCTGAATCTGTCTCTGGAGGACGCGGGCAGCCATCGGAAGCTGCAGCTGAACGAACTGAGCGAGCTTAGGGATGAGGCTTACGACAACGCGGTTGTCGTTAAGAATCGAACGAAGGTGTTTCATGATAAGCACCTTGTGCGCAAAACCTTCGTACCTGGTCAACAGGTACTTCTTTACGACACCCGACTTCATTTCCATCCTGGAAAGCTCCGATCTCGCTGGAAAGGGCCGTATTTTGTGCGGACTGTGTATCCGCAGGGCGCTGTGGATTTGGAAAATCCAAAGGACGGTTCACTCTTCAAAGTGAACGGACACCGATGCAAACCGTACCTTAGCGCCGAACCAACAGAGGAGCTCCTGTTCTTACAGGAGCCGGTTTACCTTGCTTGATCTTCCTCTGCCTACCTCCAAACTTCGGTTATCCAGCCAAGCACAGTGGACACTGTTCCAAATAAGTTTGGGGGTATGTATAAACCATTTTTGTTTATATTTGTGTATATTCTTTTTCTTTTCTTTCAAAAACAAATAAAACTTGTGTATCGCTAACCGACAATTTTGAACCTTCAAACTGATCTCTTCATGCAACGACAGTGAGGACACTGTCCAGTTTAAGTTTGGGGGTACGCTCGGTACGCATTTCTTACCTTCGCATTCATATGTATATTTTGCATCTGCATATTTAAATTCATAAAATCCATAAAAATTTGAAAATTTTCTAAAAAATATAAAAACTTTTTTGTCAAGTTAGCTTGTGGAAGAACTCTGATTCAACATTCGACGGTTTTTGTTTGAAAAAATAGGAATAACTAGATCTTATGTTTGGATTTTGAAAACCTGAAAGATAACTCTCCTTTGAAGTTAACTATAGCTGATATAAGTCTTTACATCACACTACACGTGTCGTAAGATTTTGGGAAATAGATGACAAGTCTTTCATGTTTAAACTTTTAAACAGATAAATGATTTTCTGAGGATCAAATAGGTTTGTTCTGAAATAAGTAATGTCAAGAATAGTTTATGAAGTAAAGCGAATATGAAGGAATGTTATTGATGCCATAATTGGAGCTAAGTCTGAAAAATAACCCATCTGAAACTTGATTGGAATGATTACACACCAAACCCACTAGACACGTCTTTTATCCAAAAAAATATTTGAACTGCCGGTTATATCTCCGTTCGTATTAAATCATCTGATTTTCACGCCAAACTGTCTTTTGTTTTTTGACCTAGGTAACTTGAGTAATTAAGTCCGCTGGGGTGTTTCTACACCTAATGCCCTAAAACCAACTGGTTTGGGTGCATTGGCCCAAAGCTCGCTAAGAAGCCTAGAAAGTCCAGTTTAAAACAAAGTCAAGCAAGTGTTCTCTCCGAGTTAAAATTCCTAACGGTTCTTTGTGTGAGAATAATCTTGATAAAAGACAGGCTTTTATAAAAAAAAAAATTTTAACGGAGATATGAAGGTTTTACTCTTTGATAAAGACTATCGCACGTTCACAGAGGTGTGTATGAAATGAAAACAAGAAAAAGGTGGAGTGAAAAATACGACTTAGTTTCCTGTTAAGGAAGATAGAAATTCTGAAGTTGAAACCTTACTGGAAAACGAAACTTGAAAAATGCTTAACTCGTTATAAAACTTATGTGATCCTTTTAAAATTATTATCTGGGCTTTATTGTGCGACATGATGACTCTAATCGATCCTTCTGGAACTTAACGACACTATCCGCACTGCACGTAAAGACATATAAAATCTGTAGTTAAATAAGATGTGAGGTGTGAAAAATAAAGGTTCGATAGTCTAGACTTAGGATTATAGAATTGTTATTTTCTAAAAACAAAACTTTAGGGTTTGAAGCTTAGTTATTTTACAAAACCAACTTGACCGGATATTGTGGGTAGTATCCGCTGAAAACCCTCAGGAGACAACACTCCTCCTACTAGGGACACCTAGAGGTTTAACGGCTTGTTGCACATGCTCAGTGCAATCGCGTTCCCTGCGAAAGTGAGGTTAGGAAATTTTTTGTGAATAAATGGGCTTTGCTCGGGACGAGCAAATGATAAGTTTGGGGGTATTTGTTCATATCAGATTTTTGCATTTTCATACCGCCCAATTTTTATCACATTGCATATCCGTAGATACTCTTGAGCCGTGTTTGCTAGTCAATTGCAGGATACAGGTTCCCGGTTCTCAAACGGAGAAACTCATGAAAAACACGACAAAATCCGGTTCCTGCCAACCACAGATAAACACTCGGTCTCTGCTCTTCATCCGTATGTTGCCAGATATCAATAGGAAGACAAAAGATCAAATCAATGTCATTCTCATGCACAAGGCTCAATGGTAGCACAAAATCCAAGAGATCTACGCGGAGCTCGAGGCAATCATGACAAAATCTTGACAAAAAGTCCACCTTTCCCTCAACAGAAATTCTGGAAAATTCGTGAAGGAATTATGATAAAATACATATACCAGAATAACGTACACACCAAACCAGGCCACCACCAGAAATTTGGGCGCCCTTCCGCGGCAGTTCTGGAGCCAATTGCGCAGAAATTTCAGGGGCTCTCTGGTCTTTTCACATGTGCCCGTATGGTTGCCCTAGATTCTCATTTCTCACCCTATAAATACCCCAGAATTCTGTGAAGAGAGGATCCATTCTTGTAATCTCATTTTGCCTAGTTGTAATGTGTTTCTTCTTCCTCTTCTCACCTCTTCTCCATTAAACTTGTAAGTGAGCTTTTGAGTGAAGAGTGATGAATAAAGAAGAACAATTTGTTATCATGCTTGTCTCTTTATTTGTATGCTTATTATAATTTTATTTGTTGCAATTTTACTTGTTGTAATTTTAATTTGTTAAGTAGTTGTTGTTATTTTAGTTGTTTCTTTCTTCTCTCTTTTTCTTTATCCTTACATACGACAATGATACTTACGCTAGATTCTCGCCAAGGTGAGGTCGCAAATAGTTAGTCGTATTCTTCTAATCTTCCTCTTTCTATCTTCCTCTTTTGTTTTGTTTTGTTTTTCCTTATCATGAAGTGTGAGTAGTTTTATACTTGTTAGGGTTGGATAAGGGAAGTTTGAGAGAAGGAAATCTCTCTCTCTCTTTCCTTGCCCAACAACTTGAATCGACTCCCGTTAATTGAACCACAATCCGCTCCTTACGGCACCCTATCCTACATGATAGCGGTGATTCCGTAGTGAGACCGGTTGTGGTTGAATTAACCGGAGGTTATGGATAAGAGCCAAGAACGGACGGACAAGCACCAAAAGGAAGGACTATGCGTTGGAAAGCCTAGCTTATACTCGCAAGTTCCTTCCTAGTCGTGCTAATCCCCGTTGTTGCCGATTACCGTAACACCGATATTAAGTGGGGCAACGAAAGATGTGGAGACTCCTAACTCAAACTAACATAATCCTCACCCTAACAAGCTCTCTTTAAATATCAACTTACACTTAGATAACCACAACAAAATCTGAACAACCGGACTTAACTCGTCGAAAAACACATAGAAAAAGATTCCCATCTCCCTGCGGACGACCCGTACTCAACCGGCTAGCTACGTGCGAAACCGTCTTGATTGCGGTATTTAAACTAGAACTTGAACACGCTCGTAACTTAACAATCAGGGAGCGCGCGAGTGGTTTGTCAGTTTGTTGAAAACGCCTCCTCCTTAATAAGTGTCATTGTACCCCCTTTCTTGTACTGATTGTAAACTTCTGATTTATGAATAACATGTATTCATTTTGATTCCTTAATGAAATATACCTTGTATTCACTTAAATTCATGAATAAAAGACATATTTTATTTCATACTGGCATTTCTTTTTTCTTCGATGTCTTGATCTGGTGTGAAGTAGTTTATATACTCATTTCGGAGTTCATCGTTTATTCACTCATCCCGGAGTCTCTAGTTTATAGACTCATTTCGGAGCTTATTTAGTTTACCTCCCTTAGGCTTGTAGGCAAACCTGTCCTAATGTTACAGTTAACCCCTGCTCTTTATGACAGAGGTCCGTTAGGGTCTGTGGTACTAGGGTTTTTGCCTGTTGTACTGTCGTGTTGGCTAATGCATTCCCCTATATGCAGACTTTACGCTGCTTTTCGAGTAGCCCCGCGACTGTCGTGTCTCTGATCCCTTCGGGGGCTGGACAAGACATCTTCAAGTAATCTCCTTAGGTCATATTAGCGTCGAGAGAGCAAGCGGTAGGAATTTTGCCATGCCGCTTTTTACTTAAGGTTAGGCTCAGTTTGGGAGCCCCGATGAGTCATAACCACTCCGCTCTGGTGTGGGATGATCTCCGATAGTCTTTCAGGTTTTATTTGAGTTGTCGTCAAGACCATGAAGTTAGAAATTTGGCCTTCGCTTCTTTTGTCAACACTGCGTCTGCTGTAATAAGATGAATGTCGAGATGATCTCTAGGTTTTTTTGTGAACCGTCGAGACTACGAACTAGGGACTTTTCCATGACTCCGTTTTTTCGACCCTGGGGTTGCTTGTTGACGTCGCGTCTGCATCCTGCTGGAGTGAGAAGAAACACTGTTGTTGACACTGAGTCTATTGTAACGAGACGAATGTCGAGGTGGTCTCTAGGTTGTTTGTGAACCATCGAGACTTGGAACTAGGGACATTGCAATGGCTCAGCTTTGTTTTGACCCTGGAGTCTTTGTTGACGCCGCGTCCGCATCCTACTGGAGTGAGAAGGAACACCGGTGTTGACACTGCGTCTGCTGTAACGAGGTGAGTGTCGAGGTGGTCTCTAGGTTGTCTGTGAACCGTTGAGACTTGGCTCTCCCTTTGACGGAGCCTGGTGGGAAATATGGTTCCCTTTTCGTTTATGCCCATGGATTGTATACAGGGGTCGATATAGACTTACCTGCAGGGCAAAAGTTTGATTTTTTCTTTTTTCTTGTTTTCGTGATGCTCCATCATTTCATCTTTTATATCGCGAACGTCGCGATTGCCCAATCATTTCGTCTTTTTATCGCGGTGCCCAATCATTTCGGCTATTTTTTTCTTTTACTCACTGCTTTTTAGTACGAGTTGCGTAAATATTTCGGCTGTTTTTATATGCATATATTTTGCTCGCTAATTTTTATTGCGAGTTGCCCCATCATTTCGGCCATTTCATATGCGTTTATTTTTGCTCGCTGATTTTTGTTGCGAGTATGGAACTTGAGATCTGATACTAATCTTGGCATCAGCACTGCTGCGACTGGGATATTGCCAGGAGTGAATCATCATTTGCCTTGAAAAGACTTGGAATTTGATATCGATTTAAGCCTCAGCATTGCTACTACCGGGATATCGCCAGGAGCGAATCATCATTTGCCTCTATCGATTTGAACAAAGGTGGCATAGCAAACAGGGTTAGGATCCTGTCGACTAAGGCTTTTTGACTTTACAAGCCGTAACGGTCTCATAAAGGTATTTCTCCCTACGAGTCGTGAGGATCTCGTAGGTGTATGTTCTCCTTAGAAGTCGTAAGGACTTCTAAGTGGTGTTTTCTCTTATAAGTCATAAGGATCTCTAAGTGGTGTTTTCACTTATAAGTCGTAAAGATCTCATAAGAGTATTTTCTCCTTATAATTTGAGAGGAGTTACAAGTGTCGTTCACCATATAAGGACATTCATCGTGATTGGTGGAACTTGCTGGGGGAAACGTTTATTTGTGCCCGTGGATTGTATACAAGGGCCAATATCGGACCGTCTGTAGGGTAACTTGGGGAATACGACGGCTTAAGAATAGGTTTGGATCCCTTTAACTTAAGGCTTTGAATCCTATGAGCCATGAGGGTCTCAAGAGGGGAATCCTCCTTACGAGTCGAGAAGATCTCGTAAGTGAAAATTTTACGAGATTGCGCCCTTTCGGGTTTTCACAAGCTCGCCGGTAGCTCTGCTGTTTTTACTCACGGTGCCCTTTCGGGTTTTCATCTGTGCCCATTTCTCTTGTGGACGTATCGTTTTTTTTTTGACAACAAGATTGCGCCTTTTCGGGTTTTCACAAGCTCGCCGATAGCCCTGCTGTTTTTACTCACAGCGCCCTTTCGGGTTTTCATCCGTGCCTATTTCGCTTGTGGACGCACCGTTTTTTTGGGTTGCAGTCTTTGTCGTTGGAGTTTTGATTGCAACATAGATCCCAAGAGAAGATATCGCCATATTTGGGGTGATACGCCATGTTTGGGGCGGAGCACTAGTTTAGGGACATTTCGGTCCATTGCCGCCGTGTTTGGAGGCGATGGTTAGTTTAAGGACATTTCGGTCCGTTGTGTTGCCATGTCTGGGACGGAAATTCTGTTGGATACTACTTTTAGAGTTTTGACTCAGGAAGATAGTGAGCGGACACGAGCGTCGTCATTTATCGTTAACCTGAGTCATGACTTGTCAAGCGTAGTATTTCTTAAGGAACCGGCCGCTTATTGGCTGGAAGGTCTTTCGCCATGCATATCCATAAGCAAGTAGGCCCCGCCTTGATAGACCTTGTCTATGATGTACGGGCCCTCATAGTTTGGCTCGAATTTCCCCCGTTTTGCATGGTTGGGGATCATAGGTCTTTTGACAACCAGCACAAGTTCGTCTTGGCGGAATATTCTTGGACTGGTTAGTCTTTCGTATAAGCGCGTCATCCTTTCTTTGTAAGCTTCCAGGTTTTGCTGCACCATGAGACGAGTTTCATCGAGGGCATCGAGCTCCTCAAGCCGAAGATGGGCATTTTCTTCATCCGTCAGCTCATATCGAACTGCCACTCGTAGAGAGGGTAGCTCTATCTCCAAGGGAAGTACCGCTTCCGTGCCGAATACCAACGCGAATGGCATTATATTCGTGGCTGTTTTGAACGTGGTTCGATACGCCTAGAGAGCTTCATACAGTCTCTCGTGCCAGTCTTTTTTGTTTCTGGACACCGTTTTCTTTATGATCTTCGTCAAGGTCTTGTTGAAAGCTTCAGCTAGATCGTTAGCTTGGGGATTATAGACTGAAGAGTATCTCCAATCTATATTATGCTGCTGTGCGAAACGGCTGATCTTATGCCTTCTGTAGGCCGGCCCATTATTCGAGATGATCCATCATGGAGTGCCGAACCGGTAGATGACATGTGTCCTGAAGAAATGGAGAATGTTCTCCGTCTTCACTTCCTTTAGCAGTACTACCTCTGCCCACTTAGAGAAGTAATCGGTTGTTGCCAATATGAACCGATGTCCCTTAGATGATGCCGGTTCGATGAGCCCGATTATATCGGTTCCCCACATTTCGAACGGCCAACTAGCCAATGTTGGGTATAGTGGATTTGGATGCTGGTGGATGAAGTCCCCGTAAACGTGGCACGAGTGACACTGATTCGCATATTCGAGGCAGTCCTCAATCATCGTGGGTCAATAGTAACCCATTCTCTTGATCTTCATCTTCATCTTTGGCCCGGCTTGATGAGAACCGCAGAGTCCATCGTGAGTTTCTTGGACGACTCTCCTTGCTTCTTCTGGTCCCAGGAACCATAGTCACAAACTGTTGAACGATCTCTTATATAGAGTATCGTTGAAGAAGGCAAAAGACAGAGCTTGTTTCATGAGCTGATGTCTTAAAGATGCGTTTTCGGGTGTTCGATGGAATTTGAAGTAGTCTATGAAGACTTCTCTCTATGCTCGATAGATCTAAATCGATCGATGGATAGATGATAACCCTAATTGCTTTTGTTCCTTTATATAGGCTATGAAACTAGAAACCCTAGACGTCATATTGAAGTGTGTGTAAAGACGATCAAGCCCCTGATTTTTCACATCCTATGGCCATCAAACGACCGCGGAACCGCTGCCCAATACCCTCAATAGCTGCGGATCCGCCGCCCTCTGGTAGGTTTGAGTTTCCAGATTCTTCGTGCCTTCTTTTCTCGATATTTGGAGATCCTTCTGAGAAAAATATTCTGAAAATATTGCTTTTTTCTCTGTCGTTTCGAGATTCTTCAATTTACTCCTAACATTCGGCAGATTTGGTTTGGTAAATCAATTTGATGTGGATCTCGTACTCATATTTCAGAGCTGAACTGATCTATTATAATACGTGCACAATATCTTAAATCACATTATTAGTAGCATTTGTTTTATTTGAGATAATATTCCAACCAATTAATTGATATGATATTTTAATAATATTGGTTATGAATATTTGGCATGATATGCATATTTTAATAATAAATAATCTCAAGGATATTTTATTTAAATATGATATGCATATATTCCCTAATTATATTAATTATAAATTAAAAAACATATGACAATAATCTTTTTACAAATAAACCCACATATGTTCTTGATTTACAATTAACACCTTTTAGTAATTAATAAAAATAGGGAAAATGTCCATACAAATGTGCAATAAATTTGACTGATCAAATACCCCAAACTTATCTTTGATCGTCCCGAGCAAACTATTTATTTTAAAAAGAAAAAAGAAACCTAGCACATTTTCGTAGGCAACACGATTGCACTTAGCTCGTGCAACAAGCCGTTAAATCTCTAGGTGTCCCTTGTAGAAGGAGTGTTGTCTCCTGAGAGTTTTCAGCGGATTACACCCACAAAATCCCAAAATAAAAGAAAGAAAATGAAAATTACATGCAAAGGTAATGAACATATAAAAGAAAAACTTGAAAATAAGAGTTTCAAACTACACTAGCTTTTTAGTTGTCATGAGCCCTATCTTAATGGTCTTGAAAAGATGTCGGAAATCACATCCTCCCTCAATAAAATATTGTCTTTAGTCTTCCTCCTTATCTTTCCTTCAAACATCGATCATATACCCCTACGTGTGTGTAAAAGTCATCTCTACACTTGGAAAATTCAATTCAAGCTATCATACACTTTGTCCATATTCCTTAGTACTTTTTAGTCGGTGATATTTTAGATGGATTTGCTCACACATTTTTTATGCAACCGTTAATATTTCTTGAGGCACTAACCAACTGATTACCGAATGTGCTTACTTATGAAGGTGTAATTAGCAACATCCTAGTCTTGCAACACCTAAGGCTTAGCAGTGACTCCCAAACCAGTTGGTCTAAGGCACTAGGTGATAAGGCGCCCTCGCTATATATTTTTTTTATATGCTGCCTTAAGTAACTACAAAACCAGTGTTCATTTTTCTGCACCATTTATATTTTGTTGATTCACACACACACACTAAGGTTTTCTAGGCAAGAATATTTCAAGGTATCATCTACTATCCCAAGTTTCAGGATGTATGCAAGTGCATATAGTAGGGTATCAACATTAAGAAGTTTGGACTCAAGAATAAGGACTATTATTCAGACTTATTTCTATCCGCGGATTAGTGATTATTTCATCTTACTAATCCTTGGGACAACAGCTCATTACTACGTATTACTAGTTTCATTTTAAAACATCTAATTTTCTTGCATTTCTTAAATCTCTTTCTTTCTTTCATATGTATTTTCACTTTCTACTTTTATTTTCAAAATTTATGCAATACAATATTTACATATGATGTGTGGATATATACAAACCATCCATATAAACCATCCCCCCAAACTTGTTTGCAGCAATGTCCTTACTGATGTTGTCCTGTAAGCTCAAAACCTGAAGACTAGGAAGAAAAGTTCATGTTGGTATAAAGAAAGGGTCAAGAGTAAATGACAGTGAAAACCTCCCCCCAACTTGTTCTTGGCTCACAATCGTGCAAAAATTTCTTTTCGCTCAAGAGCCATTTGGAAAATATTTTTCTTGTTTCCCCCCAAACTTGAGTAAAACAGTGTTTTCATTACTAAACATTGAAATTCAACATAAGAGGGGGGTAAATATTATTGGTCTACACAAAACTTTACAAAGACCAAAAGTTAAAACCAACCATTCAAATATTTTATCAAAGAGACACCATGGTTGGTGAAAAATAGTGTAACGGATAGACGTGAAAAAGACTCTAGACTGTATAAGAATGGAACTGTAGTAAGTCTCGAGTGGAAAGAATGGAAATAAGAGTAGCGATAGGAGATACTGAGGGGGAAGATAAGAAGTGTAATCGAAAGGATTTACGTCTCGGTTGGTGGAGACGAAAAAGTGAGTATGAATGAAAACGAGAATTTGAAAGATAAGGAATGGGTGAAATAGCTGTATCTCGTATGTGATAAGAAGAAGGGGTGGCGGTTCAACTTCTTTGGCCTCTGGCTAATCGTTCTTTGTGTGTATTTGGAAAAGTTTTAATCACAACCAAAGAAATTTATACCGCAATCAATTAACGGTGTCGATGTAGCGCGTTAATGAATACGGATCGTCCACTGAAATGTGTGTTTTGATCGATCTTGTTTTAGATGGTCAAAATGAAAAGATAAAAGAAAATGCAAGAAAATTGATTCTAGATTTGTGAGTTTTAATTTCAAGAAACATAAAGAAACTAAAGATCTAGAATCAAGAATCAAGAATCAAGAAATGTCCCAATCAATTTAGTTATCAAGATTTGTAGAATAGCTTGTAGGAATCGATCGAATTGGTAGCAATGATGAATCTAATAATGACTAATCTTATCTATTGATCATTTGTAGCTAGATTGATGGTGATAAATGAAGATTAGGGATCTATTGAAGAAACTAGGGTTTCTCCTTCTCTATCCCTTGTCTTTTCATTGATCATCATTCGGATCTAGCCTCTAGCAAAGAGATTCATCAATCGTTTGATCCCTAATTTGCAACGAGATTCGCAAGAATGTGATCTCGATCCAAATTAGGTCATTGATGATTCTTTTTACTAAAATTTACAAATCTCATAAGACTTAAGATTAGTATTATGATTTTATCATCACTAGATCTACCAAATCTCTCGATTCCGTAACAAGCGGAGATTTACTCAAGCATCATGAAAATAAACGAATCAAAGATCAAGAAGTTTCACAACGCAAGAATGTAAAGAAATCAAGAATTTCAATTATCACCTTTATTAAATCGACGACTAATTGCACATTCCCTCAATTCGAGGTTATAAGATGTTGCTCTCGATCGCTCCTTTTGAAGAGGTAACTAGATCCGTCGAATTTTGCTCCGCTCGACCTCAATGAGTCGCGGATCATCGTGGATCTCTTGCTCAGATGAAGATTAGCTTCGCAGATAAAGGATCGATGGTTGCTTGCTTGATTTGCTTCTCAAAATGATCTTGATTTTGCTTTGATTTGAATTTGGGCTAGGGTTTTGGTATCAAGTTGTATCACTCAACTTGAATTTGAATTTTGGCTCCAAATGTGTAACTAACTCACCACTAATTTTCTAACTTCCAAACCCCTAGATCTAGATCTCTTTTTATAACCACCTCATTTGAATCTTCCCTCCAAAGCTAGGTTGTTAGAGAGAGCCTTTTAGAATGAGTTTGTTAGAGAGAATATTCTAGAATGAGTTTGTTATAGGGAATATACCATTATTATCAACTTCAAGATGCAATTGGAGTTCGGGAAGAATTAAAGGCTCAAGATGATGACCGCAAGGAAGTGGAAGGATCTGATGAATCGGTGGGACAAACTCATCCAAAATTTCGGGTTCATAAATCAATATATCCCCAACATCAATCATCTCATTCAAGTGATGGTTAAAATTCTCAAACAGCTCATTCAAAGTATGGTTTTCAATCAATTTTGGTTCAAGAGTGGAGGTGTAGAGATCACAAGGATTTGGCATTGTTTCACTCGAAATGGACCCTTCACAGTCGGGTAAATCAAACACTGCATTATTACACAACTTCTCATACATTCTATCGTCCATTGGTGAATCATTTGGTGTACTCGATGAATCTATGAAACTGGGGTTGTGGATTTCAGTTTGGAAAGGGAATGTTTGATTAGGAAAGGTGTACAGTTCTCTCTCACTACCCAAATTCTCATCTTGTCCTAAGCCCATATTAGACATTGAAATTTTTTTAGCTAGTTCGGAATTGTTTGCTTGCCCCCACTCTGTCATTTCCTTCCTAAATTGGTTCAGATATTTTTCTAATGTCTGCTTAAGACTAGACTTGGGTCGATAAGGGGTTTCCGTATAAGATTGAAATTCTTGTGGACAATTAAAACTCCCAAATGACTGATTAGAAGGACTGTTTAGAGAAGGTGGAAAAGTCTGATTTGATTGATAGGAACAGAAGGGTTGTGAAAATTGGACATGAGTAGGGTCAATATTATGATAAGAAGAATATTGATATTGGTTGGTCGGTTGGCTATTGGACATCATACATGCCACAAACCGATTATGAAATTCTTCTTTAGAAAGTGGAGGTGATGGTTGATATTGGTCCGGATTGAAACTTTGGCCTTTAGCCCTAGCTATATGCTCAGCAATGGACATGCGTCTAGGAGCATCCTCACTCAGAGTATCAACTGAACGGATGTAGAATTAGGATACGGTTAATATTGGTTCGGATTGAAACTTTGGCCTCTAGCCCTAGCTATATGCTCAGCAATGGACATGCGTCTAGGGGAATCCTCACTCAGAGTATCAGCTGAAACAGATATGGAATTAGGATATGGTTGATAAGACCTGGGCTGAGGTGGCCAACTGTTTCTACCCGCTTGTTCTATCCGATCTCTTAAGGACATGGGAGAGTCGGACGGTATACCGAAGTGATAACGAAAACAAGAAATATCTGGTTGTGGGCAGAAAAGCTCGGCAAGAGTTCTTCTATTTGGGTCACCCATTATAAGAAGAGAAGAGGGGGGAAGGGTAAAAAGGGGAGAAAATAATTGGTTTGTTTTGAAAAAGGACGGATTTATGAAAATTCACACAAACATGCACAAGAAACCATATATCTAATGGTCACCTAGGTCAAGTCTCTAGACCGCTCCTAGACTTACAGAAGACAAATCGCAGGATAAATCCTCTACTGCCTCTTTGCCCCTCCTGTGGCCAGGTAAGTGCCAGGTAAGTGGGAGGTTCTCCACTACGTAAGTAGTGGGCCTAATTAAGTAACTGCTTGCCTTAGACACACTTGCCTTAGATACCATAAAAGAAACGCGGATAAGCAATAGATTATCCACGACCTCCTTCTGTCCTAATTGAGCGCGACGGTCCTTAGAGTCTTGTCTAGATATTTTTTAGTTAATGAAGGGTGATACAGATGCTAGTTTTGTGATTTTCGGGGCTTAGGAAGGGTAATGAAATCCCCACCTAATCTGAATTTGGTCTTTGCCCCTTAATTTCCGTATTAAAATATGCATAAAACAACCAATTTCAAGAATCGCAACAAATTTATTTTTTAGCGGCGCTGAATTTTTGCAAAGAATCCTGCAAGAAATTGATTATTGGACAAAATCAGAGAGGAGAAGAGAGAACAGAGAATATACCACAGAAGTTTGGAACAGTGAAACACCTAAACGGCGGAACCACCGCAAAAACACCTCATCGGCCGCGGATCCGCGGTGTAAAGGAGGGATTAGGGTTTCAACTTTTTCTTATAGCTTCTTGTACTCCTCTGGAATCTGTAGAACTTCTCTTAATCTTGATCTCACTGCTGAAATGATTCTAGATTCCCTCGCAAAAAATTCAAACACTAAACGTTAAGCACTTGAAGCGATTCTTGGATGAAAATTTGATGGAATAATAATTTTTCAACTCAAATAAGAAAAACGAACAAAATAGCACACATCCCCGGCAACGGCGCCATTTGGCTAATCGTTCTTTGTGTGTATTTGGAAAAGTTTTAATCACAACCAAAGAAATTTATACCGCAATCAATTAACGGTATCGATGTAGCGCGTTAATGAATACGGATCGTCCACTGAGATGTGTGTTTTGATTGATCTTGTTTTAGATGAGTCAAAATGAAAAGATAAAAGAAAATGCAAGAAAATTGATTCAAGATTTATGAATTTTAATTTCAAGAAACATAAAGAAACTAAAGATCTAGAATCAAGAATCAAGAATCAAGAAATGTCCCAATCAATTTAGTTATCAAGATTTGTAGAATAGCTTGTAGGAATCGATCGAATTGGTAGCAATGATAAATCTAATAATGACTAATCTTATCTATTGATCATTTATAGCTAGATTGATGGTGATGAATGAAGATTAGGGATCTATTGAAGAAACTAGGGTTTCTCCTTCTCTATCCCTTGTCTTTTCATTGATCATCATTCCGAGCTAGCCTCTAGCTAAGAGATTCATCAATCGTTTGATCCCTAATTTGTAACGAGATTCGCAAGAATGCGATCTCGATCCAAATTAGGTCATTGATGATTCTTTTTACTAAAGTTCACAAATCTCATAAAACTTAAGATTAGTATTATGATTTTATCATCACTAGATCTACCAAATCTCTCGATTCCGTAACAAGCGGAGATTTACTCAAGCATCAAGAAAATAAATGAATCAAAGATCAAGAAGTTTCACAACGCAAGAATGTAAAGAAAACAAGAATTTCAATTATCACCTTTATTAAATCGACGACTAATTACACATTCCCTCAATTCGAGGTTACAAGATGTCGCTCTCGATCGCTCCTTTTAAAGAGGTAACTAGATCCATCGAATTTCGCTCCGCTCGATCTTCGTGAGTCGCGGATCGTCGTGGATCCCTTGCTCGGATGAAGATTGGCTTCGCAGATAAAGGATCGATGGTTGCTTGCTTGATTTGCTTCTCAAAATGATCTTGATTTTTCTTGGATTTGAATTTGGGCTAGGATTTTGGTATCAAGTTGTGTCACTCAACTTGAATTTGAATTTTGGCCCCAAATGTGTAACTAACTCACCACTAATTGTCAAACTTCCAAACCCCTAGATCTAGATCTCTTTTTATAACCACCTCATTTGAATCTTCCCTCCAAAACTAGGTTGTTAGAGAGAGCCTTCTAGAATGAGTTTGTTAGAGAGAATATTCTAGAATGAGTTTGTTATAGGGAATATTCTAGAATGAGTTCGTTATAGGGAATATTCTAGAATAAGGTTGTTACAGGGAATATTCTAGAGTGAGTTTGTTATGCAGAGCCTTCTGGAAGAAGCCACGTGCTCTTTGAGAGTCTTCTGGAAGCTGAGGCCGTTACAAGAAGCCGCGTGGAGAAATTTGACGTGCTGATGAGTTAACAAGGCCGCGGAACCGCGGCAACTCGGCCGACTTGGCCGCGGATCCACGGCCATGTTAGTGAATTACTGCATGCAATTTCCAGGTAATTCTTCTGTTAGCTTTAAGGCACTTTCCTGATGTCTGGAATATTTTTATACTTTCTTGTTTACTGTCAGATTTCAAGTCTTTGACTTGACGTATTTTATCAGCACTTTTAGAAGTTCCAGCTCTTTTACCTGGAGAATTTCCTGCACACAATCTCGAGACAAGTGTTGATACACAAAAGATCATGCGTGTAGTAATAAACACTCAATTTCCCTCAAAATACCGGTTATAATGTATAACACATGTTATTTGGTATTTTGCAGACAAATTGCTAATATGTGCTATATTTATACTAAACACCTTTAGATGATTGCAAATAGTAGGAAAATTGATGTGTTAAAAATGCAATATTTTCGACTGATCAGCCTCAAAGGGAGGCGCATAAATTTCAGGTGGAGGTTGATACATCACAACATCCAAGTCTTCAAGAAATGCAAGTTCTTCAGCGATAATGTTTTCGAAACTTTCATCGATATTCCGAATGATGATCTCATCGGAAAAAAAGAATAATTGTCCATGTTAATGGAATAGGTATATCCACTACAAAGGTTGAAAGTTTCAAGGTCAATGAGTTGCGCACAATGATTCAAAACACTCTATTCATCAGAAATTATGGAGGTAGGAGACTCGAAAAGCTTATCTACCTTATTTTCAAAAGATTCTAACTCGAGTGGTCTTTCAAGAATCATAGAACTCAAAATAACGGAGTGTGGTTTATCAAAACTCCGTGGAAGTGAAAGAAGATGAGAAAAACCAAAGAAAGTATGTAATGAAATAGGTAAACGAACTTGGGTGTCAAGCATTGTTTAACCAGATATGGGAGATGAAGGTTGAATATTGTTTTGCATATCGGATAGGTTGGTGGTAAGAATAGAATCGGTTAAATGTATAGGAAGATTTTCACGTTCACTGGAAGGGACATGATGAGTCGGGGAATCCAACTCATCCAACATAGCTAGTTCTTCTTCAAAGATATTCCCAACACCGATTTCACTAGCACCTTCAGTCAAATCAAATGAATAGTTATTTAAAAATTCATCAATTATATTATCCTCAATCGATGGATCGCTTGATTCAATTGATGGAATTGGAAGGTTTGAAATGTCAAGTGTAGTCGGATATGGATCGGTTTGATTTGGAATGGTGTAAGACTCTCTTTTATACTCATGATTAGAAAAGTCAAACATGTTAGTCTCGGACACCTAATCAATTAGATTATTAAGCAGTTGATCATCAAATACATTCGATTGGAGTTCAGGATGGAAGGTGTTGAGATCGAAAGAATTGGTTCTGGTTTGACTTGAAAAGATCCCAGGTTCTTTCTCACTACTTATTTCCAACTCTACTTCAAGTCTAAATATGGTTTGTAAAGAAGTTTCAATGAAGGATTCTCTTTGAACCGTGTAACTTCCTAATTGATATTTAGAAGCACTATCTAGATAAGGTGCAAAAGTTGAATATGGTTGGAATGTATTTAATTGTTGGCTACGGGCGAGTTCAATATGTTCCGCAATAGAAATGGGTTTATGAATTGCCACATTAGCCTCAATAGAAGTATCAACATGAAAGTTTGGTACTGTTGATAAGAGGTAGAAGGATGGATCCAATTTTTATAAACAGGATTAGGATTAACATTGTGATATGAAGAAGATTGAGATTGATTAAATTGTTAGCGACTGCCTTTTGCAATTTGCTCAGCAATGGTCATGGGTGTAAAAGTTGCCATATTCGTCTCAAATGGAGTATCAACATGTTCATATGGAAATGATTGTAATTGTTTCCCTAACGGTTTTGGAGCAGTGAAAGGTATGAAACTTTGGTTACGAGCTTTCGCAATATACTCAGCAATGGACATTGGTTTAAAAGTTTCCTCACCAGCCTTAAAAGAATTATTAACATAAAAAGGTGTTGAATTTTGACTCGATTGATAGGAATTTGAGTGAGGTGTCCAACTGTTATTTTTAAAGCGTTCTATCCTATCCCTGAAAGAAATGGTGGGATCGGAAGTTCTACCAAACCAATAACGATATAAAGAAATATCTGGTTGTGTATAGCAAAGCTCGCTAAGAGTTGGTCGGTTTGGGTTACCCATCATAAGAGAATGAAAAGAAAAGAGGATGAAATGGTAATTTTTTTAAACTTTTTTTTAATTTTTGAAATTGTTTTGCTTGGAAAGAAGGACTCGACTCAACTATCACAAAGGTGCACAAACAATCACTAGAGCTAGGGTCACATAGGTCAAATACTAGACCGCTCTTAGACTTCCAAAGAACAAGACGTAGGATAAATCTTCTATCACCTCCTTATCAATCTTGCGCCAAATAAGTGCCATGTAAGTGGGAAGTATCCGCTATACGAATCACCGAAATAGCAGGCCAAATTAAGTAAACCGCTTTCCTTCATCACACGTGCCTTGGACACCACAAGAAAAGTGCGGATAAGCAATAGATTAACCACGACCCTCCTTTGTCCTTAATTGAGCGCGATTATCCTTAGAAGCTTGGTCTAGATATTTTTTATTAATATAGGGCGATGCGTATACTTGTTTGTGATTTGTAGAGCCTAAGATGGGTGATAAAATCCCCACCTAATCTAAATTTGAGTTTCCTGCCCCTTAATGTCCGTTTTAAATATGCAAAACAAAATAAAATCTAAAACACGCAAAAAAAAAAATTAGCTGCGCTGTTTGCAAAGAATTCTGCAGGTAGAAACAATTTATTAGAGTTTCAGAGGAGAGGAAGAAGATAAGATAATACCAGAAAGAATTGGGGGCTTAACTCCCCAATATGGCCACGGTTCCGTCGCCAAACGCTCTTTTGGGCCGCGGTTCCGCCACCAAACGCTCCTTTGGGTCGCGGTTCCGCCGCCTTCTGATGGAGTCTTTTCTCCAAACTTTTTCAGAGCACTCCAATGCTCCTTTAGTCCTATTAGATAGCCTCCGAATCTCTGTTGGTTCGCTCCAAGTGCTCCAGAATTCTCGCTAAACTCGCACAAAAATCGTTAAAAATACAAAATACGGTTTTTTATTTCCATTATTATTTTTACTTTTTCTGGTTTTTTAAGAAATCACCTCAAATAACAAGAAAAATAGTACTACCGTTTCCTCGGCAACAGCGCCATTCGATTGACTCGAAAAAGTGTGTCTATGAGTGTTCTAATTACCGCAATTAATAACGGTGTCGCAATATATAGCCGCTAGTGAGTACGAGTCGTTCATACAGAAATGGTGAACTACTTTTCTTGTTTTAGACGAGTTAATATGTAAAAGGTGGGATTTTTATCGTTTTATACTATGAAGTTTTGAAAAGTTTATAAGAGAAGGGCTTGTAGAGTTTATAGAATAATTAGGGAATATATGCATATCATATTTAAATAAAATATCCATGAGATTATTTATTATTAAAATATTCATATCATGCCGAATATTCCTAACCAATATTATTAAGATATCATATTAATTAATTGGTTGAAATATTATCTCAAATAAAACAAAGGCTACTAACAATGTGATTTGAGATATTGTGCAGGTATTATAATAGATCAGTTCAGGTCTGAAATATGAGTACGAGATCCACATCAAGTATTTAACTTGAGGGGGTTTAATGTAACTTATTGTAAATTAATATAACTTGAGGGGGTTTAATGAAAAAAGTTTTGATATAATTTCAAAATACAACTCAAGTATTTAATTATCGAATTTAGGATTTTCACAGATGTATATTTTATAAAAGTGAAACTTTCTAGTGAGTAGAACCTAATTTTCATTATATATGATATTTTAATGAAATATTGGAATGGTATTGAATTGTAATGGTAGTTTCATGAACTTGTGATTCTTTTGCTTTAGAAAACATGGAATATTCATATATTATATTTAAAATAGATATTTTGATAATAGTTATATATATATATATAATAAAAATAAAATTTATTTATTTTGTAGAAATTTCATTTCCTTAAAAATTGCATCAAAATTCCATCGAGATCGAATGATCCTTGCAGAGGTCTGCATCTCGCTCTACTAGGCCCGAGGATGTGCGATAACCCGCACCATCCCGATCGGGGTTCCCCAAAATGGGTTGTAGAGGCGTAATTGTACGGAATTAAATAACACACTTTTTAAAGAAAACGGTTTTGAATGTTTAAGGTATTTATTCGTAATCTCGTATTTTCCCATAAACTAGAGTCCCAAAATTTATCGTGCTATGTCAAGAATGTGTGTTGTGATGAGATAGGTCATTACCTCATGAGTTATCTAAAAGTAATACGGTTAAATTGAACAATTATAAGTTGTATGTAACATGATAGTATTTTACTGTAAAAGTGAAATAAAAATTGCGACATGAATTATTTTGAGATGAAACTTGTTCTAATGTGTTTATTTATGTTTGTTAAACATTATGAGAGAATATGGTATTTTATTATTTAAGAAAAATGGAGGTTTTAAAGAAAAACGAACAGGAAGTCGGAATAACTCTGCTTCCGACGAGTTTTGAAAAAGAGAAGTTTTAGAATAGAGATGGAGGAGGGGAGTGGGGAGTTAGAAAACAAGAGGAGAGAGAGGAAGCTATTGGAACCGTCGGGGCGTCGTTTCGTTTCCGGATTCTTCTCGAAATGTCGTCGGAGCTTCGCCCTTTGCTAACTTCACTTGCACAACTTGGGACTTGGAAAATTTAGAGCGTTTTTGTAATGAAATTCTGAGTGATCAGGGATGAAATATGGTGTGGTATTTATAGGGAAAATTAGGGTTTAGGATAATGAAGAATAGAATTAAAATGTGCATTAAAATGTGGATTAATGCCCATTTTTAATTCTCTGGAAATGTGCAGAGAAATCAAATAGTATGGGGATAGTGGGATAGGCCAAGGAGTTCAGGGGTTGAAGTTTGGGGAGCATCCCCTATGGGGGCCCGACGGTGCCAGCCGTCGGCCTTAATGTCGCCCGTCCAAAACCGGTGGAATTGGCTTGGATTCATGCCACGTGTTGGGGTCTATGTAAATTGTGTTTTGCACATGTTTGTTTTCTGTGTGAATTTTCATTTTACGTGTAGTCCACGTGCAAACTATTGGGCTTCTAAAAGTTTAAACAAAAAATCAATTAAAAATATATCTGGCTGAGAGGATTCGAATACAGGGGATATATCACAGCAGTGCAAGGCTTTACCAATGAGCTAAAAGTGCTTTCTTCCTGTTCAAAAGCAAATTAAATTTATAACTTGTGCTCAGGCTTAGGTATTCCTTTCTGTATTTTGGAAAAAAATTGTACAGAAAGTTTAAGGTTGTTACATTCTACCCTCCTTATAAAAATTTCGTTCTCGAAATTTGTAGAAGGAAAGTGTAACAGATTCAAGAAAAGTTTGGTGATAGAACTATTGGTAGTGCATAAAAATATTTGGAAGAATGCAAGAATGCAAGGTTTTGGAGAATCCATAAGCTTGAAAGAAAAATAGGGTTAGGGTAGATTCAAAGTATATGAAATTGTAAGATTCAAGGAATATGAAATGTAAAGAATATTTTTAGTTGATGATTCTTGTGTTATATTGCTTAGGACATCATGCAGAATTGACCCGCATGTCTATGCAGAACAGACCTACATGGTAGGGTTCCATGCAGCACTGACCTGCATGGGCCGCCAACAAAACCTGTCACGCCCCGCTTCCCAGTATACAGGCAAGGGGACGCGACTGGGCCCGCTACGTATTTACTCAAAAGTAAACACGCTAAGCGTATCTAAGCAATATAAGTAAAATGTACACAAGAGACATGGATATAATGAACAACTTTATTTATTAAACATTTTTTTACAGGTACAACTGGAAATGTAAATACAAGGATGCAAAGCAATACCTAAACAATGGTATGAACTGAAAAGGAAATATGTACAAGTGAATATAGCTCGGGGTCTTCAGTGTACTGCTCAAGGGTCTGCTCCAAGTGCTCCTGGCTGGTCTCGAACTCCTCAGAGTCGGGTCCTCCGACAACATTCCAAAGAAGAAAAGAAATAGGAATGTCGTCAGCGAACAATCGCTCGGTAAGTCCCAAAGAAAGAAAGAGAAGAATAGATAGAAAATAGAACAGGTGAAGTAGATATGTTATATTTGTTATACTAACGTAGTTGTTGTAGCTTGGTACGGAATATACCAGTATATACGAGAGGAGACCAACGTACACCGTGGATTTTGGTAACCCGTAGTACAAGGCTCCGTCGAAAATACCATGGAACAACGGCATGAATTTAATAACGTCTTTTAGTGACCACCTCGTGCCACCTTTAACATGTTCCATACCAGTCTACACCTTTATTAACCCCATAATGTTTTATGTATTGATTGTATTGATCGTACTGATTGCATTGTATTGTCTTGTAGTAAATGAAAAACTTGCCGAAATCATGATATCAGTAAATGGAATGGATATAAATGGATAGTCATGTAATCAGAGTATATCCATGGTTCGGTTCGGTCATGTTCATGTTGATATATATTGAATTCTGGTATAAACGAATTTATATTGTATTGCAGTTATACTTGAATCAAACTCAAGATAGATTATAATCAGATTTGACCTTGACTCGATCCGAGTCAGACTTTTAAACAGAATTGAAGTCCTGATTGTTTTGGAGTTATCGGTAACGGCTGCACATGGACGGCAAGATTTGTGTCTTTTTCCAAGACAATTACCATGTTGATAACATCATTGTTAGATTGTCTACCTTAGATAGGCAAGAACCCATATTCTCCGGCTCCCTGAGGCTCAAGAGAGCTGGTCCTGCTTAAACTTATATTTACTAGGGTTCTTATTGTAAATTAATATAACTTGAGGGGATTTTATGAAAATAGTTTTGATATAATTTCAAAATACACCTCAAGTATTTAATTATTGTCTTTAGGGTTTTCACAGATGTTTATTTTATAAAAGTGAAACTTTCTAGTGAGTAGAACCTAGTTTTCATTGTATATGGTATTTTAATCAAATATTGGAATGGTATTGAGTTGTAATGGTAGTTTCATGAACTTGTGATTCTTTTACTTTAGAAAACATGGAATATTCATATATTATATTTAAAATAGATATTTTGATAACAGTTATATATATATATATAATAAAATTAAAGTTTGTTTATTTTATAGAAATCTCATTTTCTTAAAAATTGCATCAAAATTCCATCGAGATCGAATGCTCCTTACGGAGGTCTGCATCTCGCTCTACTAGGCTCGAAGATGTGCGATAACCTGCACCATCCCGATCGGGGTTCCCCAAAATTGGTTGTAGAGGCATAATTGTACGGAATTAAATAACACACTTTTTAAAGAAAACGGTTTTGAATGTTTAAGGTATTTATTCGTAATCTCGTATTTTTCCCATAAACTAGAGTACCGAAATTCATCGTGCTATGTCAAGAATGTGTGTTGTGATGAGGTAGGTCATTAGCTCGTGAGTTATCTAAAGGTAATACGGTTAAATTGAACAATTATAACTTGTATGTAACATGATGGTATTTTACTGTAAAAGTGAAATAAAAATTGTAACATGAATTATTTTAAGATGAAACTAGTTCTAATGTGTTTATTTATGTTTGTTAAACATTATGAGAGAATATGGTATTTTATTATTTAAGATAAATGGAGTTTTTAAAGAAAAACGAATAGGAAGTCGGAATAACTCCGCTTCCGACGAGTTTTCAAAAAGAGAAGTTTTAGAATAGAGATGGAGGAGGCGAGTGGGGAGTTAGAAAACAAGAGGAGAGAGAGAGAGAGGAAGCTATTGGAACCGTCGGGGTGTCGTTTCGTCGCCGGATTCTCCTCGAAACGTCGTTGGAACTTCGCCCTTTGCTAACTCCACTTGCACAACTTGGGACTTGGAAATTTTAGAGAGTTTTTGTAATGAAATTCTGAGTGAGGAGGGGTGAAATATGGTGTGGTATTTATAGGGAAAATTAGGGTTTAGGATAATGAAGAATAGAATTAAAATGTGCATTAAAATGTGGATTAATGCCCATTTTTAATTCTCTGGAAATATGCAGAGAAATCAAACAGTATAGGGGTAGTGGGGTAGGCCAAGGGGTTCAGGGGTTGAAGTTTGGGGAGCATCCCCTAGGGGGGCCCGGCGGTGCCGGCCGTTGGCCTTAATGTCACCCGTCCAAAACCGGTAGAATTGGCTTGGATTCATGCCACGTGTCGGGGTCTATGTAAATAGTGTTTTGCACGTGTTTATTTTCTGTGTGAATTTTCATTTTACGTGTAATGCACATGCAAACTGTTGGGCTTCTAAAAATTTAAACGAAAAATCGATTAAAAATATATGTGGCTGAGGGGATTCGAACACAGGGGCTATGTCACAGCAGTACAAGGCTTTACCAATGAGCTACAAGTGTTTTCTTGCTGTTCAAAAGCAAATTAAATTTATAACTTGTGCTCAGGCTTAGGTATTCTTTTCTGTATTTTGAAAAAAAAATTCTACAGAAAGTTTAGGGTTGTTACATTTCTTTACCATATATTGTCGCAATCCTGCAGGAGTTCTTTTTGACCACTTACACCAGATGTTAAGCTCGCACTTCGCCTTCTAATCGGAATTCGTTGCCCCTTCAGGCGTTGGTTAGTATACTCCTCACATGTTATTTCATCTTTCCACGAGCAAACTTTCTATTGCTAAGCTTTTCTCGTATTGACGGCGGTATTATGGCTCGAGGAAAAGAACGAAGGAATAGCCGTGTTGGGTTATACTAGCGCCATGACCATTTACCGTGGTCGTTTACGGAATAAAAATTTTCTAGGTTTCGAAAAACCGGCACTAGAATAACCCGATGTCGGATCTACCATAAACCTAAACTAGCTATCAAAGAGAATATCTATCTACTATGATAGATGTTTCTCATCCAAAGATCCGTGTCCTTCGGTCTTCTTTCTTCTTTGTATGCTCCTAGAGATCTTCTTGATCGAGCTTGTTCTTCTTTGTTTGCTCCTTCGGTTCTCCTGGATCGAGCTTTTTCATTGGTCCTCCTCCGTCGAAGATGATCCACCCGAGGGATGTGGTCCATGACTCTAGCTTCACACTAAGTGTCAAGTGGAGGAACTAGAGATCTTAGATTGCTAGTTTAACGGATCTAGGATGTATTGTAAGGTTCAAGGTGTGTTTCTATCTCACATCCTCTTTTGATTCTCAACACATGAGAGTGTAGAGAGGAGGTGGATGATGAAGGTGGAGGATCTCAAGAAAAGGAGAGGAGAGTGAAGCAAATGGTGAGAGTATGAAAAATGAATCTTTCATGTGAGAGAAAATCCTCACACTTGGTTTTGTAAAACAATTTTTACAATATAATATACCAACCATGCTTCAATAGTTAGCACAAATGAATTAAAAATTCATTTGTCAATACTATTGAGGCATGGTTCTCACCATACTCCCCTCACCTTGTTTCACACTTCATTATCCATTTAAAGATAAATGAAAAAGACCAAAATGAGGTGTCCACCTTGTAGAATGTTTTCCGTAAAAAATACGGATTACAGTCTACTGTATATACATACCCGTATTCGTATCAAAATATGAATACCCAAAGAGATAGAATAACACAAAGAACATAATACTATAATATACATATCGAAATACATATATGTAAATTATTAAATCAATACCTGATTTAATAATCCGGCTTAATCCCGAGACGGCTAATATTATCAACTATCCGATCGAAAGTCCGGATAAATAGTACAATCAATCAATCGGAACCCTGCACGTATCCAATACAGCTACTACATCATTTCTCCTGAACCGGGAAAACCCTCTGTGTGGGACTCTAAAGACTCGACGGTACACCAGCAGTGGGTTACTGGATAAATCCATTACCACAAGCACGTCAGCGGCACTAGCTGTACGTAACGGCTACCCGGGTACTTGTCGAAAAGGAAGGCCGATGAGCAAACTCATCCGGATCCCTAATGAGCCTATTTGTGACAATCTCTGTACAGTCCAGTCTCTTCGTCTAAGATTATCGCATACCAGGTCTAGGGGTGGTAAACGTCAGACCCTAATAACCTGATAATTCGTACTGATGCGGCTCAGGACCAATCCGGGAAACTACCGATCAACCTATCAGTAAATCCCAACTGCCTTGGCTAAGGTCTTATGGTCCTAGCCAATCAAACACAGTGCGATATCGACTCCCTATATCGGGAGAGACGAATCCCCAACAATCACTCACTGCCTCCATATGGCTCGGGACTGTACCTAACCAAAACATGTTTGCATGACTCGGTAGAGCTGTGGTAGGGCAGTGATCAAAGTATAGTAGGAATTCATACGAGACAAATAACGATCTCAAGTCTGAAGACTAACCTGTACTCATGTCACCTGAGAACTGCTATCTGACGATAGGTATAGTACCATCTAGAAGTTCTCGACGAGTTCGTCGAGTATACTCACCCCAAGTGAGCACATGTATACAATCTTAGGTGCAAAAGACTAATGGCTGCGGGACCAACCATTGCCCCTCGTCGGGGTCTAAAAACGTATACACTAATCTACTCTGGAATATCGATGCCCCGTCTCGATACTCCCATGACTAGGGACCTTTTAAGGATGTGCTTATCGACTACCCTGCTCCCACAAGTATGATCGCCATCACAACGCAGGTAGTCAAGCAATGATCCTATGGGCTTTATCAACATGTATAGTTGATACATAATAACAAGTAAAACATATGTACATGTTAAGATAAAGACAAACCAGAAAGCATACTATCATATCGAGCAAGATTGTCCTGTACATACATATGTCCAAGCATCCACATGTATACATATACAATAATGGCCTCTAAGGCATATATATCCAATAATCTCTCACTTGCACTAAGGCCATATATTAGCGTACCGAGTACCCAACGTCTGCTCTAGAGCTAGCTGTTGGCGTATCGCATACCCAACATCTCAAAAAGTCGCTCGAACTGCGCTTGAGGGAAGTCCTTTGTGAATGGATCCGCCGTGTTGTTTTTTATGTCCACTCTCCGCTCCTCGATCTCCCGGTGATCAACGATCTCCCTGATCAGGTGATACCGCCTCAAGATGTGTCTGGATTTCTGATGGGACCGTGATTCCTTCACTAGAGCTATAGCCTCATTGTTATCGAAATACAAAGGTATCGGATCAACAATGGACGGAACTACCTGAAGTTTAGTAATGAACTTCTTCATCCAGACTGCTCTTTTTGCGGCATCGTTCGCAGCAATGTATTCAGCCTCTAACGTCGAGTCTGCGACGGTGTCCTGTTTGGAGCTCTTCCAACACACCGTCCCTCTATTGAGGGTAAACACAAAACCTGAGATAGACTTGCTATCATCCTTGTCATTATAGAAGCTTGAATCGGTAAAGGACTCGATCTTAAGGTCTCCATTACCGTAAACCAAGAATATCTCCTTAGTCCTTCTCAGGTACTTGAGAATGTTCTTCACAGCTATCCAATGATCCTCACCCAGGTTCGACTGATACCGGCTCACCACGTTAAGCGTGTATGTTATATCTGGTTTGGTACATAGCATCACATACATTATAGATCCTACTGCCGAAGCGTAGGGTATAGTGCTTATGCAAACCCTCTCCTCATCAGTCTTAGGAGACATCTCTTTGGAAAAGGTGATTCCATGCAATGCGGGTATATTACCGCGCTTGGAATCTTCCATACTAAATCTCTTTAGTATGGTCTCTATGTACCTAGACTGCGAAAGTCCCAATAATCTCTTGGATCTATCTCTGAATATCTTAATCCCCAAAATGTACGAGGCATCACCCAGGTCTTTCATGGAGAACCTTTGTGACAAGAACAACTTGATCGATTGTAGCATAGGAATATCATTTCCTATTAAAAGAATGTCGTCCACGTAAAAGACAAGGAATACGACAGTTCACCCTACAATCTTCTTATATATACAAGGCCCATCCTTGTTCTTGATGAAGTCAAATTCCTTAACTGTTTCATCAAAACAGATGTTCCAGTTCCGTAATGCCTGCTTTAATGTATAAATGGATTTAAGCAACTTGCACACCTTCCCGCTGCTCCCACTGTCTAGAAAACCTTCCGACTGATCCATATAAATGCACTCTTCCAAACTTCCGTTTAGAAAAGCCGTTTTTACATCCATCTGCCAGATTTCATAGCCATGGAAGGCAGCAATGGCAAGTAGGATCCAAATGGATTTAAACATAGCCACTGGAGAAAAGGTTTCGTCATAGTCCACACCTGGTCTTTGATGAAAACCTTTTGCAACAAATCTAGCCTTATAAGTTTCCACTTGCCCATCTACACCAAATTTCCTTTTGTAAATCCATTTGCAACCAACGGGTTTTATCCCAGGTGGAGTAATATCCAAGGTCCACACTTTATTGGTGTACATGGAATCCATTTCGGATTGCATACCATCCAGCCATTTTTCAGAGTCCCTACTAATAATGGTCTGCTTGAAACTAGTAGGATCATCTTCTTCCAAGATGCAATCCTCTCGATCCCCATCTATGAGAAAACCATAGTATCTCTCGGACGGATGAGAAATCCTACTAGATCTGTGGAGTGGCTGAGGTTCGTCGGGTACTACTGAATCTAGCGGTTCCATTAAATCTTTAGTTATAATTTGTGTTTCTGGAACTTCATCTAGTTCTACCACGCTGTCACTAATGTTTTTTGCAAGAAATTCTTTTTCCAAAAATGTTGCGTTCCGAGAAACAATAATCCTTTGTTCCTCTGCGTGGTAGAATGGATATCCATTAGAATCCTTTCGATATCCCACAAACTTACACAAAACTAATCGTGCCTCAAGTTTGTCTGGGTTCTTCTTTTTGACATAAGCAGGGCAACCCCAAATCTTAATATGTTTAAGATACAAACTCTTTTTACTCCATATTTCATATGGAGTTTTAAGCACGGATTTAGATGGAACTTGATTCAAAAGATTTGCCACTGTCTGAAGAGCATATCCCCAGAATAAAAGAGGCAATTCAGCACTACTCATCATAGAGCAAACCATATCCAATAGGGTAAAATTCCTCCGCTCCGATACACCGTTGTTTTGTGGGGTATACGGAGGAGTAAGCTGAGAGAGAATTCCATTCTCTTTTAAGTATTCTAGAAATTCCGTGCTTAAGTACTCCCCTTCTCTATCAGATCTGAGGATCTTGATACTTTTGCCAGTCTGGTTCTCCACTTCCTTTCTATATTCTTTGAATTTCTTAAAAGTTTCTGATTTGTGTTTCATGAGATACACATATCCGAACCTAGAGAGATCGTCAGTGAATGTGATGAAGTACGAGAACCCACCCCTTGCATGTATAGACATTGGACCACATATATCACTGTGTATGAGTCCCCAAGAGCTCTGCTGATCTTTTTCCGTGTTGGGTGAACGGAGATTTGGTCATCTTTCCTTTGAGATAGGACTGATAAGTTTCATAAGATGAAAATTCGAATGTATTCAAATATCCATCTTTATGCAACTTACTTAGTCATTTCTCTCCGATATGACCAAGTCTACAATGCCACAAGTAGGATTCGTTTACTTCTGAACTCTTTCTCTTGCGTGTGTTTTGTATATTGAAAACTGTGTTTTGATTTAGAACATAGATACCATTACATAGTGTACCTTCTGCAACTAATACCTGATTAAGGTAAATGTTCATGATATTTCTATCAAGAACAAACTTATATCCATCTTTATCAAGTAAAGAAACGGATATGATGTTGTAAACCATGGAAGGTACATAGTATCAATTGTTCAAAATTATAGTATTGCCACTTGGCAATGCTAGGTGATATTCACCGACGAAAGCAGCATCAACTTATGTTCCGTTCCCTACTCTGAGGGACATATCATCAGGTCCAACTATCCTACTTTTTCTCAGTCCCTGTAATAAATTACAGATATGAGATCCTGATCCGGTATCTAGTACCCAGGAGGTAGAACTGACCGAAAAACAGTTCTCAATAACAAGAACACCTGAAGGAGATGCAATAATATGCTTCTTCTTCGTTGGGGTCATCAAGGAATTCATGCAATCCTCTTTCCTTTGCTCACTCTTCTGACTGTTGTCATAAGTTAGAGCTGAACCGACGTTCCCTAACCCCGAATAAAAATTCGGATCGGTCAAACGATACATTTTATTATCTTGATTAGGACGTGAAATGGTTACTACCTGAAGAGAGAGAAAAGAAACACTCAGTATGCGTTCTTGCAAGATTAGATTGGTTTTTAGTTTATCTAATCAGCATGGCTCCCACTGTTTCCTCGAATTCACCTCCAAACCTTAAAAGGAGAACTAGCTGGGATCATTAACACCTTACAAGTTCGCCAACCGTTCAGACAGGTGAGTGTTGGTACTCCAAGAGAGGTTCAACATGCTCTCGCACGGACCTAATTAAAATAAACCCCGTTTCCGCAGAGGCGTAGCCCCATTAACACTTTTCTAGACACCTAATAGGTTAGCTAATTGTGAAGTGAAAAATATCTCCTAAGAGGAATCCTACTCATCAGTGGGATCGGGATCCAACTATCATTGCATGATAAACTAGATGGAAGATACTCTAGTCACCACACTCCAGAAGGTATGCAACACTAGCAAGTTTCCAATATATTTGAAACTCCCGATGTGGTTTTTGCCCCTAGGACCTTAGTGACCTTGACACAGTCAACAGATCAAAAAGTTCTAGTCAAGTTCAATCCGTTATTATCTTGATTGCATTAAACCCACCCGTATAACCCTTGACACAGTCAACAAGGTTACACAACTGTCCTAACCAATCGCATCGTATGCTACAAATAAGTAGTAACCAGCTATCGCTCATTATGCCTTGACACAGTCAACAAACGCAGCACAAATACTGAGTATTACTTATAGGAAATGACGGAGGGCTACGGCTGGTTTTTAGCGAAAAACCGTTAACGTAATGAACTTGATATCGTTGAAGAAATCCAGTAGTTTTGAAAAGGAGTGGTTTAGGCTCCGCTTTTTAAAACTTGTGGTTTTGAAGAAAACTGAGTAATCTACAAAAACTTTTGCTCAAGAGGTCACTCCCCGCGAAGGGATCTAGGCTCTTGCCTCCTAAATGAGGTGCTGGATATTTATGACCGAATACCACTATGCAAAGCGAAAGAATATGACTATAGTTTTTCGAAATTTATTCCAACAACATCTTTTTAGGTTTCTTTTCTTGCATTAATCAAAATTAATGCGGTTCCATCAATTAACCTATAACACCAGAAAAGAATGAAAATACAATGTACGTATATGCCATCCGTATTCACCACGGGGCCCCGTCATGCACCGTTATGTTACTTAACTAACGGCAAAGCGGGGGCTGGACTAGCGCGGGTGCAAAACATATACAACATTTACTAGTATATATAAATATATATATATATATATATAACATTCATCACAGGCATGATATAAGCAACATCACAAATCAACAACAAGAAACACAGAGTAGTGGATAATCTTGGAGCCTCGGGTTTCACTTGAGACGCAAATAAAACCCGACGTTCCTGGTCGTGTGGATAGCCCGTGCAATGAAAACCTAGACCCCTACGAGCACGGAAATTTACCCGCCTATCTCAGAAATGAGACAACCCCAATCAACAAAGTGAATGGGCCACCCAGCACTTCACAGGATTGGGTAACTCGAGCGCCCCTCCGTGGGTCATCCTATACCCCTACAAGTACAGTGAATAGCCTGCCAATTCTAAACTAAGGCCCCCTCTGTCTCAATGCCATGAGAAGTAGGTCTGTTTTCCTCTAGAACCCGGCTATTCAAGCACACCACCGCGGGGTAATTCTAGTACAGAAAAGAAAAATATATGTACAATGGTGACATCGACCTCAACCCGGTCGTGCCCTAATAAAATAATATACAACACGGCAGAAACGGTTGTCTACATGTCAGACGCTCGCCCCACAATAACAAATATACAAATGAATCTTAACTGTACTACTACTATTGCACCGCAAGCTATCCACCATGACAATCTAACCACATTATCAGTACAATCATAGAACATCAACGTGAATGTCATGTTCGCAAACCCGTCTAATAGAACATATAGCAGTTAGACGGGTTATACCGCTCAATGACATTCACGGTTGCAGATAGTAATGTATGCACTGAAACTTATAAACGGTGTTAAAATAGCGACTTCGAAATACTCTGTATTGCCCCAAACCAAAGATGAAAAAAGATGCAATCTGGGAAAAAACAAATATCACCTGAAACCCTAAATCCAAGTGTACAAAATACCAAAAAAATTTCAAGACCAAATTCTCAAACATAACCGGCCAGGCCGGGAATTTTGTCAATGTGGCTGGCCAATTTTTGCGATTTGGTCCTCGAATTTCTCTGGTGTTCTAGTGGCTACATGAAGAGCACTCTGCAATTGTTTAAATAATTTTTAAAGCCTCTGAAAAAATCGACAAAAACTTGGATTTCGGTTTCGGAGTTATTTCGGTTTCGTAATTTTAAACATCGTTTAAACTGATAGTTAAGGGTTTATGAGCTGGATCTGATACTATGTTGGGTTATACTAGTACCCTGACCATCTACCGTGGCCGTTTACGGAACAAAAATTTTCTAGGTTTCAAAAAACTGGCGCTAGAATAACCCGATGTCGGATCTACCATAAACCTAAAATAGCTATCAAAGAGGATATCTATCAACTATGATAGATGTTTCTCACCCAAAGATCCGTGTCCTTCGGTCTTCTTTCCTCTTTGTATGCTCCTAGAGATCTTCTTGATCGAGCTTGTTCTTCTTTGTTTGCTCCTCCGATTCTCCTGGATCGAGCTTGTTCGTCGGTCCACCTCCGTCGAAGATGATCCATCTGAGGGATGTGATCGATGGCTCTAGCTCCACACTAAGTGTCAAGTGGAGCAACTAGAGGTCTTAGATTGCTAGTCTAACAGATCTAGGATGTAGTGTAAGGTTCAAGGTGTGTTTCTGTAAGAACCGAGTTCAGTTATACCAATTTCTGTTTCCGTATTTGTTGTCTGTGATATTTTATTGATTTATCTTGTTTGAGTGCGAATGGTAGTTTACTGTTTACATTGCATTCGACCCAACCCGCTTGCTTGAACTGGTTGATTCATATTTATAGATTACCCTGACTTGTTATGTAGACTTGTGCATTTTCAACTTTATTGCATAATGACATTTTACCTGGCATGGAATCTTTTACCATATAACATTTTAAGTCACGTAAAATATTTTAAAATTACATTTTATAGCCTGCATGATACCCCTAACCCCGTGGTAGCGTCCGCGCATCGTGTTCTCGTCCCGTTCAGTGAAACGGACGTGTTTGGATGGCTACGCGCACGTACGTGCATCCGTTCTTGGGGGTATACTTTTTAGTTACCTGAGCATTCATTTTGAATTTTGAAAGTCGCATATATTTTTCATATTTTAAATCTGAAATTTTAGACCCGACCCGGGCGTGATTTGGAGTAAGTTTGTATTTTCCAAAATCTCAAATTTAACTAATATAATATTCTTATTATATTCTTTATGATTTAACTGTTATATACATATACGATTTTATTTTTTAAAACCTAAAAATATTTTTCCTAACTAAATCCTACCTCCTAACTACTCACAGCTCACCGTGGCCCCTCTCTCCCTCTCTCCTTTTTCTTTTCTTTTCTCTTCTCTTTCTTTCTCTCCTTCTCTTTCCTCACTAAAATCCAACTTTCTATCTCCATACTGTTCATTCTCTCTTCCTCTCTCCTCTCGATCTCTCTCATTCTCTCTATCTCTCTCCTCCCTCTCTCTCCTCTCGCATTCTCTCTCTCTCTCTCTTAGCACTCTTTCTCTGTCTCTCTCTCTATATATACCCACTTTCTCTCTCCTCTCTTATATATTTATATACTAATATATATCAAACCTAATAAACCAACATCCCACTCTCTTTCCTTCATCTTCTTTCTCTTCCTCGCGTGGTAACCCACCGCCGCAACCCTAGCCACTCCATCACCTGGCCCCCAACCTCACCCTCGTCTCCTCATCAGAACCTCCTCCTTCTCCTCTCCTCTCATGTTCTCCGACCACGATCCCTACAAACCCCGACCACGACACCCCGCGCTCCCCGACGAACCCATTTCCCATGAACCCAGCACTCATCGTCGTGGTCGCAGCCATCATCGCCTCCTCCTCCCTCGGCCATGCACGTCCTTGCCTCCATCTCCGAAACCAAACACCGCCAACATCTTCCCTTCTCAGCACCGGCCCCTTCTTCTTGCCGTCTTCTTCTCCTCTAACACCCGATACTGCAATCACTGAGACCCACGTTATCTTTATCGCCGCCTTCTTTTCAACCTCTGTCGTCGCCACTGTCGCATTGTTCTCCGCACGACAGCAACAGCCGCAACAACCACCTCGACGACACCAAGTCCTTGACTGCGACAGCAGTTTGACGCCGTTTCGGGCCATGAATCGAGACTCCAAGGTTACGCCCAAGTTCGCGTGAATGAGACGATCGTTTTCGTGCCTCCGGATCTCCGTTCTGACAATGTTTGATTTTACACGCGAGGTGTTCGATGAAATGCCCCAATGGAGATTTTCTGTCGTTTCTCACGTTCGTGCTGTATGCTGCGCATCCTTGATCCGATCGAGGCAAGTTTACCTTGCTACATGCTACATTACATTTTATGCATCTATTTTTAATAAGTATAATTATTGAATTTCAAACCGTGCATCCATAGTACTTGTTTCACAGTTTTATAAGGACCATTGCATCCGTTCTTATCATTTCATATCTAGCATATGCAACTTATCTTGTCACATATCATAGTATAGTATATCGCATCAAATTGCATATAACCGTTCCCATTGTTTAATTGAATATCGTGCATTAACTAGTTATCATTTAAAGGTTATATGATATCCATCCGCATCCATATCGAATAGAATACATATAGCCGCATTCACAGATCTCCTTAATAACCCAATATTGTTTAGTAAAGTGTAATCTAATTAGTTTTGGAACTATCAAATGTAATCCTAATCGACAGTGTGCATCCATGTCTTTGACTTTCTATCTATGTGCATACCATTCATGCTAGTTCATTTCATTAGTCTTACATATTTATTTTGTGTACCCATGCTTAGTATAGTTTGATTTTGAGCACCCACGTGACATGTTGTGCACCCCTGACATGACTTGATAACACATATTACTTGACACGACATGATACCGTGCACTTCTTGACATGACATGATACCTATATACTACCTGACTTGACCTGATGTACCATAGCTTGACCTGTTACCTGATCTTGTTACTAATGCCAACAAACTTGACCTGTTGTCCCTACGGACATTACCTGCTGTCTATCCAGACAAACCTGTACCTGCCTGATCCTGTGTTGGCATTAGCTCCAGATTATTTAATACCTGACTTGAACATATATAACTTGGGGGTATGGGGAAATCAATGATGAAACCTGACTTGTAACTCGACAGTTCGACACCTTTTCTGATCAGTCTTACGAGCTAGGCCAGCCCCGGGGTGATGCTGCTGACATCACTCGTCATTACCTACCACCCTTTACTGCCTTGCGGCACGTCTCGGATTCAGCCCGAGAGTCATAGACCGTGATCCCGGGCACGCACGGGATACTATTGAGTTACATTGATGATTCATCAAATTGATTTCAAAGACTTGAGAGTAGTTAACCCAATAGACCAGTTTAGATTACTCATTACACACTACCCTTCACTGTCCTCATTTATATTACGGTTATACATGTTTTACTGCTCATACACATCTTGCATGCCTTGCTACCCCTGTTTATTTTATTGCTTGATATTATGACGCACTGACGTCTGGGTTTTGCATGGCCCAGATCCTCTACCTTTGTCGCAGGTTGATCAGGAGTACTGCAGCTGTTAGACCGAGCGGTGAGGATGCTGTTGGTATCCAGTTTTACTTTCCAGGTGTTGTATTTATTGGATCTTTTGCTTCCGCATATTAATATTATTTCTTAACTCATTTACTTTGGCATATGGACATGTACTAGATAGTTTAGTTTACTTTCCTGTTCTTGATATCTCTACAGCCGTAATGTGACTGTGGAAGGATTTTTCCTATCCACAGGTAGCATGGTTGGTTATGTCACGTGCCTATCTTGGTGTACTCTGGGAAGCGGGGCATGACATGGTTCTTTTGGTATCAGAGCCATAGGATATAGGTTAATCGAGGTTGATTCTTTTGTAGTTGGGTATTGGACCCAATACACGAATCAGAATACTCGTGATTAGGAACATGTCCTGCCACCTTGTAATCGTGATTCTTGAATCATATCTTTCTCTTGATCCTTGTCTTGACAATATGCAAACGACTTTGCATCTCGGCTTGAAACCCTTTTGGTTCACTATTGTTTCTCCCTGTTCCTTAATTCTGATACTAGGATTTGGGTGACTTGAGTGGAGTTATGTAATTGTACCCATGAACTGCAGCATGGTTACAATGCGGTACTCTATTTAAGTAACTTGGAGTCCTGGTCTTGGTTCACTTCCTTGTTCCATGGTCGCTATATTGCCTTGTTTCTCTTGCTTCCAGTTCATATTTTATCGCAATTTACCGTGCTTATCTTCTTCAGTGTTTGGCTTCAGGTGAAATCGTTTCAGGGATCCTACTTGTTCATGTCTTTCCCGCATTAGAATTATTCAATTCTGGTGCATTACTTGTTTGTTGTTGTCTTTGGAATGGATTTTCTCGGCACTTTCCATGCTCACATTAATTGTAGAGCAAAGAAAGCGAATTTCTAGATTCCTAGACATCCGGAGTTTGTCTTGCTGGAGGAAGCAGTTCTGTCGGGCCTGTCGAGTTTAGGGCTAGGCCGACAACTAATGCTCTTTCGTTGATGGAAGTTGTTAAGGAAGAAGTGCCGGCTATATTTCGAGAGTTCATGGACATGTTCGAGGACATCTCGGGTTTACCGCAAAATGAGATGTGGAGTTTGCGATTGATCTTGTTCCTGGTGCAGCGCCAGTCTCTAAAGCGTACTATCCAATGGCACCAGTGGAGTTGGAAGATGTCAAGAAGCAGGTTACTGAATTACTTGAGAAGGATTGGATTCGCAGCAGTAACTCACCTTGGGGAGCTCCAGTTCTTTTAGTCAAGAAGTAGATGGCACAAGGAGAATGTGCATCGATTATCGAGAATTAAACCGGATGACTATTAAGAACAAGTACCCGATCCCTCGCATTAGAGAATTATTGAGCAGCTTAGTGGCGCGAGGGTAGTCTCGAAGCTGGAATTGCGATCCGAATATCATCAGGTCCGAGTTAAATCAGAAGATATTTGCAAGACAATGTTCCGAACTTGGTATGGACATTACGAGTACTTAGTGATGCCCTTCGGAGTAACGAATGCACTGGCGATATTTATGGACTTGATGAACCGAATCTTTTCACCATTCTTGGACCAGTTTATAGTGGTGTTCGTTGATGATATCCTGGTCTACTCAAAGGAGTATTGAAGAGCATACAGGACACTTGAAGATCGCACTGCAGACATTGAGGCAAGAAAGATTATAAGCAAAAATGAGCAAGTGCGAGTTTTGGCTTGAAGAAGTGAAGTTTTGGGGGATGTCGTGTCTAGAGATGGAATCACTGTTGATCCCGAAAAGATTGCAGCAGTTCGAGATTGGCCGATTCTGAAGAATGTTGCGGAGATAAGAAGCTTTCTTGGACTTGCCGGGTATTACAGAAGGTTCGTGGAGAATTTTGCTCGTTTGGCTGAGCCTTTGACTAAGCCTACGCACAAGGAGGTACCATTAGTATGGACGGATAAGTGTGCGTCAGCTTTTGAGGCGTTGAAACAGAGGTTGTTAACCGCACCCGTTTTAACCGTACCAGACGATTCCGGAGAATTGGTGATTCACAGTGACGCATCTGGAAAAAGGTTTGGGATGTGTTTTGATGCAGCATGGGAAGGTTATAGCCTACGCATCGAGACAGTTGAAGGCCCATGAGAAGAATTATCCAACTCATGACTTGGAGCTTGCAGCAGTGATTTTCGGTTTGAAGATTTGGAGACACTACTTACTGGGCGAAAGGGTCGAAGTATTCACCGATCACAAAAGCTTAAAGTATGTGTTCACGCAGAAAGAGCTTAATATGAGGCAGCGTAGATGGTTGGAGCTGATGGTTGACTACGATCTTGATCTTAAGTACCATCCGGGGAAAGTAATGTAGTACCGGATGCGCTTAGTCGGTTGCCAGCAATTTGGATGTTGACTGCACAGAAGGAATTTATTGAAGATTTTTTTCGGAGATTCGAGTTGGAGATTGTGCTACCGCATTCTTCGGAACAGTTGATGCAGCTGCAAGTACAGTCGTCATTGATCGAGAGTATTAAAGCAGCGCAATCGAAAGACCCAAGATTGCAAAGGTTTCGAGAACACGTTGAAGCTGGACTTCAAACGAACTTGTTAATTCATGGAAATGGTTCGTTGCGATATGGTAGCCGTTTGTGTGTGCCAAAGGGAGATAATCGCGAAGAAGTTATGAAGGAGGCACACAGTTCCACGTATTCCGTACATCCAGAAGGCACGAAGATGTACCGAGATATACGACAGCATTTCTGGTGGGAAGACATGAAATGGGAGATTGCCCGTTTTGTAGCAATGTGCTTGGTGTGTCAGCAAGTTAAGGCTGAACATCAAAGGGTTGCTGGTTTATTGCACCACTTCCGATTCCTCAGTGGAAGTGGGAACATATAACCATGGATTTCGTGACGGCTCTACCGCGGAGTCTAAAAGGCAACAATGCAGTTTGGGTGATTGTTGATCGATTGACCGAGGCAACTCATTTCATCCCTTTTCGAGTTGGTCAATCAACAGAAACTTTGGCAGAACGGTACATGCATGAAATTGTAAGATTACATGGTGTACCGGTGAGCATCGTGTCCGACCGTGATACCCGTTTCTTATCACACTTCTGGAGGAGCTTACTGGAAAGTTTGGGGACTCGATTGAAGTTTAGCACAGCTTATCATTCTCAGACAGATGGCCAGTTGGAGAGAACGATCCAAACTCTTGAAAACATGTTGAGAGCCTGCATGTTAGACTTCAAGGGTTCATGGGGGGATCATCTACACTTGGTGGAATTTTCTTACAATAACAGCTTTCGGGCAGACGATTCCGGAGAATTGGTGATTCACAGCGACGAATCTGGAAAAAGGTTTGGGATGTGTTTTGATGCAGCATGGGAAGGTTATAGCCTACGCATCGAGACAGTTGAAGACCCATGAGAAGAATTATCCAACTCATGACTTGGAGCTTGGAGCTTGCAGCAGTGATTTTCGCTTTGAAGATTTGGAGACACTACTTACTGGGCGAAAGGGTCGAAATATTCACCGATCACAAAAGCTTAAAGTATGTGTTCATGCAGAAAGAGCTTAATATGAGGCAGCGTAGATGGTTGGAGCTGATGGTTGACTACGATCTTGATCTTAAGTACTATCCGGGGAAAGTTAATGTAGTACCGGATGCGCTTAATCGGTTGCCAGCAATTTGGATGTTGACTGCACAGAAGGAATTTATTGAAGATTTTTTTCGGAGATTCGAGTTGGAGATTGTACTACCGCATTCTTCGGGACAGTTGATGCAGCTGCAAGTACAGTCGTCATTGATCGAGAGTATTAAAGCAGCGCAATCGAAGGATCCAAGATTGCAAAGGTTTCGAGAACAGGTTGAAGATGGACTTCGAACGGACTTGTTAATTCATGGAAATGGTTCGTTGCGATATGGTAGCCGTTTGTGTGTGCCAAAAGGATTTAATCACGAAGAAGTTATGAAGGAGGCACACAGTTCCGCGTATTCCGTACATCCAGGAGGCACGAAGATGTACCGAGATATACGACAGCATTTCTGGTGGGAAGGCATGAAACGGGAGATTGCCCGTTTTGTAGCAAAGTGCTTGGTGTGTCAGCAAGTTAAGGCTGAACATCAAAGGATTGCTGGTTTATTGCAACCACTTCCGATTCCTCAGTGGAAGTGGGAACATATAACCATGGATTTCGTGACGGCTCTACCGCGGAGTCCAAAAGGCAACAATGCAGTTTGGGTGATTGTTGATCGATTGACCGGGGCAGCTCATTTCATCCCTTTTCGAGTTGGTCAATCAACAGAACCTTTGGAAGAACGGTACATGCATGAAATTGTAAGATTACATGGTGTACCGGTGAGCATCGTGTCCGACCGTGATACCTGTTTCTTATCACACTTCTGGAGGAGCTTACTGGAAAGTTTGGGGACTCGATTGAAGTTTAGCACAGCTTATCATCCTCAGACAGATGGCCAGTTGGAGAGAACGATCCAAACTCTTGAAGACATGTTGAGAGCCTGCATGTTAGACTTCAAGGATTCATGGGAGGATCATCTACACTTGGTGGAATTTTCTTACAATAACAGCTTTCAGGCGACTATTCCGATGGCTCCATTTGAAGCATTGTATGGTCGCAAGTGTCGTTCACCTGTTTGTTGGGACGATATTGGAGAACGAAGATTGTTGGGACCAAATTTGGTTGTGCAAACAGTTGAGAAGGTTAACACTATCCGGAACCTTATGAAAGCAGCACAAGACCGATAAAAGAGTGGGCAGATATATCGAGAAGACCTCTAGAGTTCGCGATCGGTGATCTGGTATTCTTGAAGATATCACCGACTAGAGGGGTGATTTGTTTCGGAAGTCAAGGAAAGCTTAATCCTCGATTCGTTGAACCTTTTGAGATTTTGGAACGTGTTGGAGAAGTGGCATATCGATTGGCGTTACCGTAATCTTTGGCGAATGTTCATGACGTGTTTCACGTATCTCAACTCTGTAAGTATGTTCGAGATGAAACACGCGTGCTGGATCATTCGGAGCTGACTGTACGTGAAGATTTGACTTCTGAGGAGCGACCGATGTCGATTGTGGATCGAAGAGAAAAGGTTATTAAGAATAAGGTTATCCCCTTGTACTTGTTTCTTGGGGTAATCGCTCACATGGAGAATCAACTTGGGAACGAGAAGATGAATTCCGACAGAAGTTTCCCCATCTATTCTTGTAGTTGTTGTTTGTTTATCTTTTCTTATTCTTGGAATTTCGAGGACGAAATTCTTTTTGTAGTTGGGTATAATGTAACAACCGGTTCAGTTATACCAATTTCTGTTTCCGTATTTGTTGTCTGTGATATTTTATTGATTTATCTTGTTTGAGTGCGAATGGTAGTTTACTGTTTACATTGCATTCGACCCGACCCGCTTGCTTGAACTGGTTGATTCATATTTATAAATTACCCTGACTTAGTATGTAGACTTGTGCATTTTCAACTTTATCGCATAATGACATTTTATCTGGCATGGCATCTTTTACCATATAACATTTTAAGTCACGTAAAATATTTTAAAATTGCATTTCTTAGCCTGCATGATACCCCTAACCCCGTGGTAGCATCCGCGCATCGTGTTCTTGTCCCGTTCAGTGAAACGGACATGTTTGGATGGCTATGCGCACGTACGTGCATCCGTTCTTGGGGATAAGCTTTTTCGTTACCTGAGCATTCATTTTGAATTTTGAAACTCACAGCTCACCGTGACCCCTCTCTCCCTCTCTCCTTCTTTTTCTTTTCTTTTCTCTTCTCTTTCTTTCTCTCCTTCTCTCTCCTCACTAAAATCTAACTTTCTATCTCCATACTGTTCATTCTCTCTTCCTCTCTCCTCTCAATCTCTCTCATTCTCTCCATCTCTCTCCTCCATCTATCTCCTCTCGCATTCTCACTCTCTCTCTCAGCACTCTTTCTATGTCTCTCTCTATATAAACCCACTTTCTCTCTCCTCTCTTATATATTTATATACTAATATATATCAAACCTAATAAACCAACATCCTTCTCTCTTTCCTTCCTCTTCTTTCTCTTCCTCGCGAGGTAACCCATCGCCGCAACCCTAGCCGCTCCATCACCTGGCCCCCAACCTCGCCCTCGTCTCCTCATCAGAACCTCCTCCTTCTCCTCTCCTCTCATGTTCTCCAACCACGATCCCTACAAACCTCGACCACGACACCCCGCGCTCCCCGACAAACCCATCTCCCATGAACCCAGCACTCATCGTCGTAGTCGCAGCCATCATCGCCTCCTCCTCCCTCGGCCATGCACGTCCATGCCTCTATCTCGGAAACCAAACACCGCCAACATCTTCCCTTCTCAGCACCGGCCCCATCTTCTCGCCGTCTTCTTCTCCTCTAACACCCGATACTGCAATCACTGAGACCCACGTTATCTTTATCGCCGCCTTCTTTTTCAACCTCTGTCGTCGCCACTGTCGCCTTGTTCTCCACGCGATAGCAACAGCCACAACAGCCACCTCGACGACACCAAGTCCTTGACTGCGACAGCAGTTCGACGCCGTTCCGGGCCATGAATCGAGACTCCAAGGTTTGGCCCAAGTTCGCGTGAACGAGACGATCGTTTTCGTGCCTCCGGATCTCCGTTCTGACAATGTTCGATTTTACACGCGAGGTGTCCGATGAAATGCCCTAATGGAGATTTTCTGTCGTTTCTCACGTTCGTGCCGTATGCCGAGCATCCTTGATCCGATCGAGGCAAGTTTACCTTGCTACATGCTACATTACATTTTATGCATCTATTTTTAATAAGTATAATTATTGAATTTCAAACCGTGCATCCATAGTACTTGTTTCACAGTTTTATAAGGACCATTGCATCCGTTCTTATCATTTCATATCTAGCATATGCAACTTATCTTGTCACATATCATAATATAGTATATCGCATCAAATTGCATATAACCGTTCCCATTGTTTAATTAACTAGTTATCATTTAAAGGTTATATGATATCCATCCGCATCCATAACGAATAGAATACATATAGCCGCATTCACAGATCTCCTTAATAACCCAATATTGTTTAGTAAAGTGTAATCTAATTAGTTTTGGAACTATCAAATGTAATCCTAATCGACAGTGTGCATCCATGTCTTTGACTTTCTATCTATGTGCATACCATTCATGCTAGTTCATTTCATTAGTACTACATATTTCTTTTGTGTACCCATGCTTAGTATAGTTTGATTTTGAGCACCCACGTGACATGTTGTGCACCCCTGACATGACTTGATAACACCTATTACTTGACACGACATGATACCGTGCACTTCTTGACATTACATGATACCTATATACTACCTGACTTAACCTGATGTACCAAAGCTTGACCTGTTACCTGATCTTGTTACTAATGCCAACAAACTTGACATGTTGTCCCTACGGACATTTCCTCTGTCTATCCAGACAAACCTGTACCTACCGATCCTGTGTTGGCATTAGCTCCAGATTATTTAATACCTGAGTTGAACATATATAACTTGGGGGTATGGGGAAATCAATGATGAAACCTGACTTGTAACTCGACAGTTCAACACCTTTTCTAATCAGTCTTACGGGCTAGGCCAGCCCCGGGGTGATGCTGCTGACATCACTCGTCATTACCTACCACTCTTTACTGCCTTGCGGCACGTCTCAGATTCAGCCCGAGAGTCATAGACCGTGATCCCGGGCACGCACGAGATACTATTGAGTTACATCGATGATTCATCAAATTGATTTCAAAGACTTGAGAGTAGTAAACCCAATAGACCAGTTTAGATTACTCATTACACACTACCCTTCACTGTCCTCATTTATATTACGGTTATACCTGTTTTACTGTTCATACACATACCTGCATGCCTTGCTACCCCTGTTTATTTTATTGCTTGATATTATGACGCACTGACGTCTGGGTTTTGCATGGCCCAGATCCTCTACCTTTGTCGCAGGTTGATCAGGAGTACTGCCGTTGTTAGACCGAGCGGTGAGGATTCTGTTGGTATCCAGTTTTACTTTCCAAGTGTTGTATTTATTGGATCTTTTGCTTCCGCATATTAATATTATTTCTTGACTCATTTACTCTGGCTTATGGACATATACTAGATAGTTTAGTTTACTTTCCTGTTCTTGATATCTCTACAGCCGTAATGTGACTGTGGAAGGATTTTTCCTATCCACAGGTAGCATGGTTGGCTATATCACGTGCCTATCTTAGCGTACTCTGGGAAACGGGGCATGACAGTTTCTATCTTATCTCCTCTCTTGATTCTCAACACATGAGAGTGTAGAGAGGAGATAGATGATGAAGGTGGAGGAGCTCAAGAAAAGGAGAGGAGAGTGAAGTAAATGGTGAGAGTATGAAAAATGATTCTTGCATGTGAGAGAAAATCCTCACACTTGGTTTTGTAAAACAATTTTTACAATATAATATACCAACCATGCTTCAATAGTTAGCACAAATGAATTAAAAATTCATTTGTCAATACTATTGAGGCATGGTTCTCACCATACTCCCCTCATTTTGTTTTACACCTAATTATCCATTTAAAGATAAATGGAAAAGACCAAAATGAGGTGTCCACCTTGTAGAATATTTTCCGTAAAAATACGGATTACAATCTACTGTATAAACATACCCGTATTCGTATCGAAATAAGAATACCCAAAGAGATAGAATAACACAAAGAATATAATACTAGAATATACATATCGAAATACATATATGTAAATTATTAAATCAATACTTGATTTAATAATCCGGCTCAATCCCGAGGCGGCTAGTATTATCAACTGTCCGATCAAAAGTCCGGGTGCATAGTACAATCAATCGATCGGAACCCTGCACGTATCCAATACGGCTACTACATCATTTCGCTTGAACCAGGGAAACCCTCTGTGTAGGACTCTAAAGACTCGAAAGTACGCCGGCAGTGAGTTACTGGATTAATCCATAACCACAAGCACGTCAGTGGCACTAGCTGTACGTAATGGCTACCCGGGTACCTGTCGAAAAGGAAGGCCGACGAGCAAACTCATCCGGATCCCTACTGAGCCTATCTATGACAATCTCCATACAGTTCGGTCTCTTCGTCTGAGAGTATCGCATACCGGGTTTAGGGGGTAGTAAATGTCAGACCCTAATAACCCGATAATTCGTGCTGATGCGGCTCAGGACCAATCCGGGAAACTACTGATCAACTTATCAGTAAATCCCAACTGCCTTGGCCAAGGTTTTATAGTCCTGGCTAATCGAACACAGTGCGTTATCGACTCCCTATACCGGGAGAGACGAATCCCCAATAATCACTCACTGCCTCCATGTGGCTCGGGACTGTACCTAACCAATACCTGTTTGCACGAACTCAGTAGAGCCGTGGTAGGGTAGTGATCAAAATACAGTAGGAACTCACACGAGACAAATGACGATCTCAGGTCTAAAGACTAACCTGTACTCATGTCATCTGAGAACTGCTATCTGACGATAGGTATAGTACCATCTAGAAGTTCTCGGCGAGTCCATCCAGTATACTCACCCCCAGTGAGCACCTGTATACGATCTTAGGTGCAAAAGAACAATGGCTGCGGGACCAACCATTACCCCTCGTCGGGGTCTAGAAATGTATACACTAGTCTACTCTAGAATATCGATGTCCAGTCTCGATACTCTCACGACTAGGGACCTTTTAAGGATGTGCTTATCGACTACCCTGCTCCCATAAGTATGATCGTCATCACAACGCATATAGTCAAGCAATGAACCTACGGGCTTTGTCAACATGTATAGATGATACGTAATAACAAGTAAAACATATGTGCATGTTAAGATAAAGACAAACCAGATAGCATACTATCATATCGAGCAAGATTGTCATATACATACATATGTCCAAGCATCCACATGTATACATATACAATAATGGCCTCTAGGGCATACATATCCAACAAGCCAAGCCTCCAGCACTTCCTAACTTGCTATTTTTGACCACTGGTATGGTAGATCTCGTCCATCATCATTCTTCCTTATTTTTCAGGTTGAAATGTGACCCTTCTTTATGCATGCTTTATTCTGCAGCAGCTACACCGGATTTGGCTCCTTTTGAATCTCGCATTTCCATGCCCGCAGGGCCCTTTGCTAAGCGTCAATCTTCCAGGGGTGCGGCAAATAGCAGGCGGATATTAAGTGAATTTATCGAAGATCTTAACGTTGAAGCCCTCACCTCTGCTGCAGATTTTGCTGACGAGGTCAACCCTATGCTGGCGACCCATGTGAATTTCCACAATGAAGATTTCGTCGGCATTTGGGTTGACTATTGTAAGCGGATTGAAGCTTGTTTGCATGAGATCGAGAACAAACGTCTCACTCCTGAAGCATTAACCTCGAAGGCTCAACTGATCGCATGGATCGAGTAAAGTGCTGATTCGATTCAATACTTCGAGCGAAAGTTGGCCCTGAAGCGAAAGGAGCATGAGACAGCTTCTGGCGAATCTAGCCAATTACACGCCTAGGTCGAAGCGAATGCCACGCAGCTGCAAGTTATTTTTGAAAATCTCTAGCAATGTGTTTCTAATGGACTGGCGCTGAGGCAGAACCTCGATTTTACCGAGCGGGGCATGCGAGATTGCGAGGTTGCTAAGCAGGAAATCGCTGAGAAGCTTTCATTATGCTTGCAACAACAGGCTCAAGTCGAAGCAAGGCTGGCTGCAATAGTGGCACGTGAGGAGGAGTTGCGGGAAGAGAATGAGAGGGTTGCCAATTTACTGAAAGCCCCGCCTTCTTAACGGCTAGAATTGTATTTCCTATTTTTCTTTATATAAATGTAAGCTGTATCTTTTAAACATTTCGACTTATGAATAAAGAATTCATATTTTTTTGCATGTGCTTCTCTGTGTCTGATGTCTTAATTTAGCGCCCATTAGTTTATTCACTCGTTTCGGAGTTTGTAAGCTGTATCTTTTAAACATTTCGACATGTGCTTCCCTCGTTTCGGAGTTTGTATTTTATTCACTCGTTTCGGAGTTTGTAGTTTATTCACTCGTTTCGGAGTTTGTATTTTATTCACTCATTTTGGAATCTCTAGTTTACGTACTCATTTCGGAGTGTTTTTAGTTTATGTACTCATGTCGGAGTCTCTAGTTTATGTACTCATTTCGGAGTGTTTTAGTTTATGTACTTGTTTCGGAGTGCTTTTAGTTTACCTCCCTTGGGTTTACAGGCAAACTTGTCCTAATGTTATATGCAGATAACCCCCATTCTTTACGACAGAGGTCCGTTAGGTTTGTGGTACTAGGGTTTTAGTCCGTGGTACCGTCGCGTTGGCTGATGTATTCCTCGATATGCATTCTTCAAGCTGTTGTTCGAGTAGCCCTGCGACTGTCGTGTCTCTGATCCCTTCGGGTGCTGGACAAGATATCTTTAAGTGATCTCCTTAGGTCATATTACCTTCAGAAGGACAAGTGTTAGGAATTTTCCATAACGCTTCTTACTTGAGGTTAGGCTCAATTTGGAGCCCCTATGAGTCATAACCACTCCGCTCTAGTGTGGGATGATCTCTGATAGTCTTTTAGGCTTTATATGAGTTGCCGTCGAGACCCGAAGCTCGGAATATGCCATCACTTCATTTTTTGCTTTGACGATATCGCGCCGATTCTTGGCTGAAGTAGGGTAGAAATCTGTAGGACCTCTATGCTGCGTGTATTGCAGTTGAAGTCCGGAGCTAGGAATATATCATTGCTCTAATTTCATTTGATGGCTGCGTTCGCATCCTGCTGAAATGATGGGGAATGCCAGGATAGTCTCTAGGTTGTATATGTACCGTCAAGACTTGGAGCTAGCATTTTGCCATGGCTCTATTTTTGCTTTGACCCTTGGGTCTTTTGTTAACGTTGCATCTGCCTCCTTCTGGAATAAGAAGAACGTCGGGGTGATCTCTAGGCTTTAGATATTGCTATTAAGACCTGAAGTTAGGATTTTGCCGTCACCCCACTTTAATTGACCCTTAGGACTTTATTGACATTGCATCTGTATCCTGCTGGCATGAGAAGCACGTCAAGCTGGAGTTAGGATTTTGCCATCAGTCCACTTTGCTTTGACCCTTCGGTCCCATTTTTTGATGATGACGTTGCGCCTGCATCCTGCTAGAATGAGAAGAACGTCGAAGTGATCTCTAGGCTGTAGATGTTGCCGTCATGATCTGGCTCTTTCTTTGACGGAGCCTGTTGAGAAAATATGGTTCCCTTTTCATTTGTGCACATGGATTGTATACAGAGGTCAGTGTGGACTCACCTGCAGGGAAGAGAAAATTTTATTTTATTTTATTTTTTATTTCCGCAATGCTCTATCTTTTCGGCTTTTTATATCGCGAAAGTCGTGATTGCCCGATCATTTCGGCTTTTTATCTGCGGTGCCCAATCATTTCGGCTAATTTTTTATATTTTTACTCGCTGCTTTTTTATTGCGAGTTGCCCTACCATTTCGGCTCTCCCTCTTTTTTTCTTTTTTTTCTTTTTTTATTTAGAGATTTGAAATTTGATCCCAATCATGGTATCAGCATCGCTACTACTGGGATATTGCCAGGAGCGAATCATCATCTGTCGTGAGAGGACTTGAAATTTAATACCTATTAGGCATCAACATCGCTACAACTGGGATATTGCCAAGAGTAAATCATCATTTGCCTTTGTCGATTTGAACAAAGATGGCTTAGCAAACAGGGTTATGATCCTGTCGACTAAAGCTTTTTGACTTTATGAGCCGTAAGGGTCTCATAAAAGTATTTCTCCCTACGAGTTGAAGGGATCTCGTAGGTGTATTTTCTCCTTAGGAGTCGTGAGAATTCCTAAGAGTGTTTTCTCTTATAAGTCGTAAGAATCTTACAAGAGTGTTTTCTCCTTGTATGTCGAGAGGACTTACAACTGTCGCTCACCATATGGGGACATTTCTCGCCATTGGTGGAACTTGATGGGGAATTGTTTATTTATGCCCATGGATTGTATTCAAGAGTCGATATTAGACTACTTGTGGAGCAACTTGGGGGATATGACGGCTTAAGAACAGGTTTATATCCCTGTAACCCAAGACTTTTGAATTCTATGAGCCGTAAGGGTCTCATAGGGGGAATTCTCCTTACGAGTCGTGAGGATCTCGTAAGTGTATTTTCTCCTTAGAAATCGTGTGGATTTCTAAGTGTGTTGCTCCTTTATGAGTCGTAAGGATTTCACGCAGGTATTTTCTCCTCACAAGATCAAAAGGACTCTGCAAGTGTATTTTTTTACGAGATTGTGACCTTCCGGATTTTCACAAGTTCACCGGTAGTCCTGTTGTTTTTACTCATGGCGCCCTTTCGGGTTTTCATCCGTGCCCATTTCATTTGCGGACATACCGTTTTTTTAATGAAACTCTTGAAAGTAACTTCGTCTTAGGTGACCCATCTGTTTGCCGGTGGGATTTGGGAGTGGCTTTATTGCTGGAGTAGCTGTGTAGCTGGTAGGACTTGAGTTGCAACCCTCTCCGTTGAGACTTCGATTACAATATAGATCTCAAGAGAGGATATCGCCATATTTGGGGCGAATTTTAGTTTGGGGACATCTCGATCCTTATTAGTTTAGGAACATCTCGGTCTGCCATCACCATTTTTGAGGCGACGGAGATTTTGGATACTACTTTTAGGGTTCTGATTCAGGAAGATAGCGAGCGGACACAAGCGTCATCATCTATCATTGACCTAGGTCGTAACTCGTTAGGCGTAGTATTTTTTGAGGAATCGGGCGTTTATTGGCCGGAATGGCCTTTTGCCATGCATATCCATGAGCAGGAAGGCTCCACCTTGACAAACTTTATCTATGATGTACGGGCCTTCATAGTTCGGCTCGAATTTCCTCCGTTTTGCATGATTGGGGATCATTGGTCTTTTGACGACCAGCACGAGTTCGCCTTGGCGGAATGTTCTCGGCCTGGTAAGTTTTTCGTATGACCTCGTCATCCTTGCCTTATAAGCCTCCAGATTTTTCGGTGCTATAAGACGATTTTCATCGAGGGCATCAAGCTCCTCAAGCCAAAGATGAGTGTTTTCTTCATCTGTCAGCTCGTATCGAACCGCTACTCGTAGAGAAGAGAGTTCTATTTCCAGGGGAAGAACTGCTTCCGTGCCGAATACTAACGCGTATGGTGTTGTATTCGTTGCCATTTTGAACATTGTTCGGTACGCCCAGAGTGCTTCATGCCAGTCTCTTTTGTTTCTGGACATTGTTTTCTTTATAATTTTTGTCAAGGTATTGTTGAAGGCTTCGGCTAAACCGTTGGTACGAGGATTATAGACTGAAGAGTATCTCCAATCTATCTTATGCTATTACGTGAAGCGGATGATTTTATGGCTTCTATAAGCTGGCCCATTATCTGAGATAATTCGTCGTGGAGTGCCGAACCGATATGACATGTGTTATGAAAAAATGGAGGATAGTCTCCGTCTTCACCTCCCTTAGTGGTACTACTTCTGCCCACTTAGAAAAGTAGTCGGTCATTACCAGTATGAACCGATGTCTTTTGGACGATGCTGGTTCAATGGGGCCAATTATATCGGTTCCCCATATTTCGAACGGCCAGCTAGCCATTGTTGGGTGTGGCGGACTTGGATGTTGGTGGATGAAGTCCTCTTGAATTTGGCATGAGTAACACTGCTTCGCATATTCGAGGCAGTCCCGAATCATTGTGGGCCAGTAGTAACCCATTCTTTTTATCTTCAGTTTCATCTTTGGCCCAGCTTGATGAGAACTGCAGAGTCCGTCGTGAGTTTCTTAGACGACTCTCTTCGCTTCTTCTGGTCCCATGCATCTTATCCACAGACAGTTGAACGATCTCTTATATAGAGTATCATTGACGAAAACGAAGGACGGAGCTCGTTTCATGAGCTGAAGTCTAGACGACGCATTTTTGGGCATTCGTTGGGATTTGAAGTAGTCTATGAAGACTTACCTCCAATCCTTGACCTTTTCTTCGTCCTCTATTTGAAGGGCTACTTGTTTGGTCATTTCTTTCTTTCGGATTACTCCATTAAGTCTTCCGAAGATATATCTGTTGGCGCAAGAACCTTGCGGCTTTGCACAATAATCTTTACGTCATCGAGGTCTTCATCGGCCAGTTCCTTAGCCAATTTGGCCAATGCATCTGCCTTGCTGTTTTCTGCACGTAGTATACTCTCCAGGATGTAGGAGGGGATTTGTGTTAGCAGTTGCTGTACTCTTTCTCCATACTTTATCGACTCTGGCTTGCACGTCTGATAGTCGCCATTTACTTGGCTAACGATCAGCTGTGAGTCTCCATATATGAGGAGGTCTTTGATTCCCATGTCGACAGCGATCTCAAGACCTGCTATTAAAGCTTCATATTCATCTGTGTTATTAGTCCTTGGCTCCATTAGGGAGAGGGCGTAACACAATATCATTCCTTGCGGAGTCACAAAGATAAGGACCACTCCGGCTTTGATTATGGGGGTGTTTTTCTTTCGCTTCTTTATGGAAGATGCTCCATCGAAGTAGAGTTCCCAATGGGAATCATTTTCTTCCTTCTCTCTTTCGATTGTGTCAAACGCATGATTTAAGGGAGAGTCGGCTGGTACCAGATGCTCCGTGAGAAAGTCGGCAATGGCCTGGCCTTTCACTGCTTTGAGGGGTCGATACATTATCGAGAACTCCGTCAAGAAGAGGGCCCATTTGGTAAGCCTTCCTGTTAGTATGGCCCTTGACATCAGATATTTGAGAGGATCCACCTTTGATATGAGATGGACCTCATGTGCCAAGGCGTAATGTCTGAGCTTCGTTATCGCGAAGATCAGTGTCAGGCAATGCTTTTCGATAGGGGAGTAGTTGTTTTCTTCCCCCAGGAGAACTCGACTCAAATAGTAAAGAGCTATCTCCTTTCCCTGATCGTTCTCTTGTGCACATAGCGCACCTAGAGAACCCTCAAAGGGTGTTGTATATAGGATAAGGGGTTTTCCCTTAACCGGAGCAGCCAATACCGGTGGATTTTGCAGGTATTACTTGATTTCGTCTAGTGCATTTTGGCACTTTTGATCCCATATGAACAGGGACCCCTTCTTCATCAAATGACTGAAGGGACGGCATTTTCCGGAGAGGTTGGCTATGAACCGCCGGATTTATGCGAGCTTTTCTTGAAGAGACCGCAGTTGCTTGAGAGTTCTCAACGTGGGCATTTCCACAATCGCCTTGATCTTTGAAGGGTCGATTTCGATACCTCGATACCATATGATGAATCCTAGGAATTTTCCTAAAGAGACTCCAAACGCGCATTTTAGAGGATTCATTTTCAAATTATACTTCCGAAGACATCGGAACACTATTTTTAGATGTTCCTAATGTTCCTCATGCGATCTGCTTTTAACCACAAGGTCATCAATGTAGCATTCGACAATCTCACGGATAAGGTCATCGAAGATCTTTGTCATGGCATTTTGGTAGGTAGCTCCAGCGTTCTTCAGACCGAAGGGCATCACCTTGTAGCAGAAAATATCCAGCGGAGTCTGGAAGGCGGTATGCTTTTGATCTTCTGGATGCATTTTTATTTGATTGTATCCTGAGATCCATCCATGAAGGAGAAGACCTCATAGGTAGACGTGTTATCGATCATTATCTCGGTAATAGGTACTGGGAAATCATCCTTCGGGCAAGTTTCGTTGAGGTCCCGAAAGTCCATACAGATGCGTACCGTCCTATTTTTCTTCATCACTGGAACGATATTAGCAATCCAGTCGGGATATTGAACTTCTTGGATGAAACCAGAGTCGATTAGATTTTTGACTTCAGCATTGATACTCATCTCAAGTTCGAGCCGCATTCTTCTTAGCGCCTGTTTGACTGGCTTTATGTCCTGCGATATGGCCATTTTATGTACTGTCACCTTTGGATCTAGACCCGGCATCTCGGAATAGTTCTATGCAAAACTGTCTTTATATTGTATGAGCACGTCCTTTAATATGGCTACCTGTTTTTCAGATAGTAGCTCACTGACGAACGTTGGCCTCGGATCATTTTCCGTTGCTAAGTCAATTTTTCTTAGGTTGTCCGCCATGGTGTGTATTCCATCTTCCAGCTCCTTTGGTGCTAGTGGAAACTCGGAGATCACCTCGTCCTCGTCTTCATTTGCGAAGCACATGCAGATGTCATCCATAGTCTCATGCCCTCCCACTTTTGAGAGTGTTATCATATGGGAGGTACGAGTTCACTTCCATTCTTGATGTTGAACTGGTCCTATCCTCAAGGTATAGGTACTCTTTCGCTCATGCTTTTGCGGCGGGGTTACCCTCTAGTTGTCGGATAAAGCGAAGCTGCCTTGTTGATATTGGTCTTCTACACAGTCTTTGAAGGTGAAGCAGTCTTCGAGGGGATGACCTATTGCTCGGTGGTAGGAGCAATAATCCGGATAATGGACCTCGTTTATTTGTTCGGGGTGTCAAGACTCCGGAAGTGTCATCATTTGATACTTCATGACAAGGTTGAATATTTTCCTCGTCTTATATTGGGGGAAAGAGTATTCCCGACCCATCTTCTTTATAAACGACGGGTTCTAACCGAGTTTTTCTCGATCGCGCGGCTTTTTGGATCCTCTTTATTGTTTTCGAATGTTGTTTGCGTTCTTTGCCCTATTTTTGCCTCTATTTTGGGATTTTCCCCTTTCACGAGGACATACAGCGGGCCGGGGATGAAGAGCATTATAGTCTTTTTTCTCCGTAAATTGCTGATTGAGGCGTTGCGTCCTGGCTTTTTCATAAATGGCTATTTCGCGGCTGTGATTGTCTCGGTTTTTTTAACAAGCTTCTTTTATTAGCTTGTCTATTTATTCTTCGAGCGATGGACTTAACGTTCTTAGAGCGGGATTTCACTCTGTTTCAACGTCACGGCCATTTGGAAGAGCGTTTCCTCTTCGTTGGATATGTTTATGACATGGCAGCTGTGGAACTGCTCCCGTTTCTTGGACTGAATGTATCTGAGCCCGGGAATATCCTAAATCTTTTTGTAGAATTGGGCTTGTCAAACAGTTTGTTCGAGGGGTACACCTTGGCATCTCAACAGATTTTTAATCCCTCCGCGTAGTATTTTGACAAACGGATTGGTTGAATCATGTCGAGTGTAAAAATCGGCACCATGCCAGAATTCTTTTTCTACTCTGGTCATTATAGATTGGTAGAAGAGGATCGCCTTTTCATCCCTTCACCTGGGAGGGACGTAGAAATTCTGTAGTTCTTGTACGCTGTATATATCGAGTGCATCAAGTTCCTTGTAATGCCGAGGCAGAGCCATTGTGATTTGCAGACTTTGATCTGCTCCGGCGAGGGTTTGCACTGGCGAGCGGATAGAGAACATTATGTTGGCCTCGTCCTCAGAGTCGCTGCCAAAGACTAGAATAGGAGTTGATGGTCTGGGCCTGCTGTTTTCTTTCTGGGGTTGCCCCGAGTAGACTATTTCTTCATCTTCCTCAAAATCACTCCTAAAGATAGGGATGGTGGCGACGGACTTCTGTTTATCCTCCGCCTTATGACACCTCTCCGTGTCTTCGAAGTCTGGTAGGAAGTACTTTACCTCTTCATATTTTCGGACTTCATTTATGGAGAACGGATTTATCTCCCCTGTGATGGTGTATTCCAAGTCGTCTTTGAAATACTTCATACACTAATGTTGTGTAGAAGGGATGACATTGTACTCATGTAACCAAGGCCTGCCGAGCAAAGCATTATAGCAAGTCTTGGCGTCAATGACATGAAATTTGATGTCAGTGACGAGCAGCCCAAAGCGTAGCGTCAATATTACAGACCCAAGCGTCCGTGACAACTGTGAGTCGAATCCGGAGATGGTAATTTTGTCTCGGGCCAAATGCTGAACGTTCATGCAAATTTCCTTCAACACCCTTACGTTGAGAAGGTTGATGGAGGATCCATTGTCGATAAGGATTTTCCCTATCTTGATGTCGTGGCAGTACCCGGTGACGTATAATGGGCGATTATGTTCGCATATACCGAGGAGGAGATTTTCATCGCTGAATGCAATGTCAGCCGTGTGGACCTCTACCAGCTCATCCTTCATCTTCTCTTCTGCGAAGAAAACTTGGAACTGATCAGGCCCTTGTAATGCCTTGATCAGAGAATCTCGTGCCTCTTTGGACAGGAAAAGAGCATCCAATATGTTCAGTTGTGAGGGTATTTTCCTCAGATGTGCTAGGACATTGTAATCGACCTTGTTTTTCTTAAGCGGATCCCTTGTTGCGAGCTCTTTGACAACTTCATAATTGAGGGCAATTTCCTCAGGGATTTTTTCTTTCCCTTTGTCTCTTTTATTCGAACCTTTGTTTATAGGTCCGAAGTTCTTTTCAGGCAGCGTGCGATTACGCAACTGAATATTCTCATAGTTCTTCTCCTCCTCTTCTTTTTCGGAGGTGGAGTTTCTGAAGAGAGGGCTGAAGGGTATTCCGTCCTCAGAATTGCTCCTGAAAGTAAGAACCTGGGTTTTTTTTCCTTCCGAACTGGTATCAACCATATGACAGTTGCCAGTCGTTTTTTCATGCGCATCTGTCGCACCTTTTTGCCGTCGACGGGCCTCGCGCTTCATCCTCTTGAAGTGTTTTTGATGAGCAACATATCCTTGCCACCACTTCTTGAAGGTACTGCATTCTTCGGTGGGATGGGTAACCCTCCGATGATATAGACAGTAGTTTGGATGTGAATCCTCTCCGTCAAGGCATATGACCCCGGGAGTGTTTCCTATGAGATGTGACAGCTTCATTCCCATGGAAAGGGATTTGGCGAACCACATCTTTGTCTTGATCCTGCTCTTATTTATGGCATGTGTGCTTTGGTTTGGTTAGAGTACTTTACGACTCATCCTTGCCGCAGCTTATTCATCCTGACGCTGACGCTTATCCTTTTCGTATATGGCTGTTTTGCGTTCTCGGTCAGCTTTGCTTTTTCGAAAGGCTTCGTTTAACAGCCAATCGATCGGGTCTTCTGGCAGTTCTGAGGATTTTAGCGCCGATTCTGCCCCTAGTTCCTCCGCGTTGTTTTCTGACACTGAGGGAGTTTCTTCGTCACTTAACGTCGGAGACCATGTGGCAGCTTGCTACATAGTCTTTGGTTTCTTCTGATGAGTCATTTTTCTCATCGTTGTCACTATCTTCGTTCTCAAGAATATTCTTGAGGAACTCTTTGAGGGTGACCAGTGTCCGCGCCTTCTGGTTGTACTCCTCCAGCGCGTCAATGTACTTTTGTAGGTCTGTGTGCTTGTCGTCATACTCGGCAGGCTGCACAGGCTCCGTGGTCTTCTTCTTTTTCTTCGAAGACTTTGAAGGCATGACTTAGGGATTTTTTCCTTTGTCAACAATCTTCATTATGGGGCGCGGTTTCAGCATCCCTTCGATGATTTAGGGTTCAAGTGGGCTTTTCCACCTGACTGCGGGACATGCCTGTAGATCCTTCAGCATTCTTTTGGTTTTAGCTGGAAGAACGACTTCCCATGGAGTTTCTTCCACGAGCGAGCATGATGCCCCCGGCGCATCCACCTTTTTGGGAGTGTGCTTATGGCGTGGGTTTACCCTCCAGTTCTCAGACAGCGCAAACTTCCTATGTTGATACCGGTCCTCAACCCAGTTCTTAAAGCCATAGCAATCCTCAATTGGGTTGCTCAACATTCTATGATAGGAGAAGTAGTTGGGGTTGTTGACATCGCCAGGTTGCGGTGGACGCCGTGGGTCTGGCAAAGTGATGAGTTTGTTGCGCACTGCCAATTCAAACAGTCTCCCCGTCTTGTCGCGGGAAAACAAGTAAGCGTGTCCTAATCTTTCCTCTAAGGATAGGCACGGAAGTATCTTGTTTTGGCGAGCAGCCGGTTTTAGGCCACTCGATTGTTGTTGCGTGTTGGCAACGAAGGCCGCTTTTTCTTTACCCTTATTATTTCGAGGGTCCTTATTTGAAGAGAAAGGCCCGTGGCCCATCTGGTCCATTTGGGCCAGTTTATCTATCAGTGCCTGGAAGGTGTTCGGCTTGAAGGATGTCATGAACTGGGACACAGTCATTTGAGGATCTAGGATCCCGATGAACATGCCTACGATAGGGGATTCTTCGATGCGTTGTTCGCACTTTGACCATAGGTTCTGCCACCGGATCGTGTATTGGACCCAGGTTTCTCCTGGCCTTACCCTGGCATTGATTAATGCCGTAATCGGCGTGCGCTCGCTCACGCTGGCAAACTGCTGTGTGAACAGCGGTTCCATCTCTGTGAATATTTTCACGGAGTTATTTGGGAGCTCCGAGTACCATTCAAAAGCCGTTTCTGACAGACTGCCAACGAACTGGCGAAGCAACAGTTTTTCATCGCCTCCAGTTGCCGCACAAAGCTCTGAACTGCGGACGTACTGATGTGGGTTTCCTGTCCCTTTGTACACATGGAACTTGGGGATCGTATATCCCGACGGTTATTTGATTTGGCCATACAAGCCTGGATACGATCGCCCGGTTCTGACGATTTGGCCAGCAGCTTCACTAGCTTGATGAGCTCTTATTTGTTGAGCTATATAATCATCAAGAGCAGCCTTGGAGATTGTTTCCCCCTTGGATTCCGATAAGGCTGGAAGAGTATTTGATGTTTCCCCTCTGTCATCCTCGATGATTATCGGCGGATCCTCGGCTGAGGGTTCTGGATGGATTATCATTCCAACCATATCTTGGAATAAGAGAGACATCTTCTTTATCTTAGAAGCCTGCTCAGCAGCTTCCTTGTCTTTCTTTCAAGCACCCTTCGTAGGAACTCTGTATCGGTCTCCTGCTCCTGGCATTGTTCGGCTATTGTGTCCAGGCTTTCTTTCTGCCCGGTAAGTGCTGCCATTTTGGTCAGCATCTCTTGGAGCTTTTGTTGTTGCTCCTGAGCTTTTGTCAGCGACTGAGTTTGCGGTCGATGTCCTACGGAAGCACGAATTTCTAGTTTCCCGAAAGCCATGTAGACCGTATGCACGATCATGCCCCCAGACTTGGAGTGTTTGAGTCTATCACCTTTAGAATTTGCAGCAGGCGGTAGGATTTTCTCCGGCCTCATTCTTTTGTGGGAGGTCAAAGTTGAAGGAGCCGTTATGACAGACACCTTTATAGAAGAAGTCCCTTGCTGTATGACAGAAGGATAGTCTTTCTCTTGCCGAGCCTTCAATTTCTTCGGTCGACAAGAGTAATTTTGATCAATCACAGAGTCCTGGACTTTTTTCCAGACCCTGTGAATTTGCGAGAATCACCGTTGATAGGGATGCTCCGTCTTCGCCTGCACGGTGGCTTCTGTGGGAGGGGGAGATTTCTTCAGCACCACCGTTGGAGAGTTCTTACGTACCTTCCTGAGCAGATCAAAGTTGTTACCAGTTGGAATAGCAGCGTCAATTTCCACCATTGGAGCTAGTGGGGTAAGTCCAGAGGGGGAGTTGCCCTCGGCTTTTCTCACTCGGCGCTAGTGGCGATGTCGAGCATGCCTTGCAGAAGGGACTGTCTCAGTTTTGGAAGCGGTTTCGTCGGGCCCACGGCTTTGCTAAGGGGCTGATGTTGGTATCAGCCTGTTGAAGACCGATATCCTGATTGAAGTTTGGGGAGAAACAGCCAATCTTTCAAATACCGATCTTTTGATGGGGGAAGCGCTTTGACGGCTTCGCCCATAGCAGGAGTTAGGAGGGCTATCCATTTTGGGGTAGCCCGTTCAGGCATCACGAGCCTCTTTGCGGGCCCATTCAAGTTCTTGCTCAGCCTATTGAAGACTGAGACGTCAGCTTTGGATGGCCCGTTGAGAGGGGCCATTGTGGTAGCAAGTCGATCGAAGACCGATCTCCTGGGAGCTTCCTCTTGCGGCGCTGAGGCACCGAAACTCATCGGTGGGAGCATGGTCCCAAAGAACAACCCAGTAGTGGCTTGTGTTACTTTCCCTACCGGCATTGAAAAGATAGAGGCCGCGTTGGGCCTGTAGGTCACTCCTCCAGTTGAGGTGGAGCGAGTGTTGTTGTTGTACGTTGTGCAGTTGGAAGCCATCGATTTTCTTCTGCACAGGAGCAAGACACCAAATTTTAGTGCCTCGAATCAAAGGCAACAATAGCGAACCGCAATTTTGTTCGCGAAACACGACACATGAAGTGTGGAGTGGAAAGAGGAAAAAGTCCCACCGGACGTGCCAGAATCTGTTCACCGCCGAAAAACCGGACCGAGACATTGGGACGTCTGACCTGAATTTTGGGGGCAGATGCTATTTAGACTTATCCATCCACCTCTCCGAAGATACCAAGTTGATTTATGGCAGCATATATCGGAGGTTTGGACAGATGCGACTGTTGTAGCAGACTTCATCAGATTCCCCCTCATTTTATGAGGGGGTTTTTATTGTGGGGACGCTCTTCCCTGCAGGCGCAAGCCCCTGCAGTTAATTACGTTACCGTATTGCGATAACCACTTTCTCCTACTCGGCAGTTCATTTCATGTCGTGTGTATTTTTATTTGTTTAGGTTGCTCGTGGATTGTATACGGAGACTAGTTTATATCATCGCCCATAGGGCGCGGATCAGTCTAAATCCGTATATTTTATATTTGGGCTTAGGTTTATTTAAGGACCGTTAATCTGATTTGAGATTAAGATCAACTTAAATATATGAGCATTTGGGCTCAATTTATTTTAACTAAAGATACGTTAGTCTAATTTGAGACTAAAATCAACTTAGCAAAATTTCAATGATCATTTTTATTTCAGATCCAACAACAGAGCATTTGGGCTCAGTTGTAATAAAACCTCAGAGACCTAGCCAATTTGAGCTTAGTCTGCTTAATCTTTCCTTTTTGTTCATTTAAAAGTGCTAAGCACTTATTTGGGCTCTGTTTGTTCAGACCTTTTCTTTTTATGTAAAAATGCTAAGCACTTATTTGAGCTCTGATTCTCACATGTATATCATGTGAAGCATTCAGTCATGGGCGCTGCCCAATGAGTATTGAAAACTTTAGTCGTTTGACTAATCATGAAGCGCTAAGCACTTTTTATAGCGCCCACGTGAGGTGCACGTGCGGCGTTGGGCGCTGCCCAATTAGTGCAAAGAATTCAGCCGTTTTGGCTGCATATGGAGTGTTAAGCACTTTTTACGTGGCGCCCACATGAGGAGCACGTGCGGTGCTGGGCACTGCCCAAACAGTGCCAAGCACTCAGCCGTTTTATCTATTTATGGAGTGCTAAGCACTCTTATTATTTTTGTGACGCCCACGTGAGGAGCACGTGCGGTGCTAGACGCTGCCCAATCAGTGCTAAGCACTCAGCCGTTTTGACTATTTATAGAGTGTTAAGCACTCTTATTATTTTTGTGGCGCTTACGTAAGGCGCTGGGCTTTTGCTTTAGGTGCCTACTTGTTTTCACATGAGGCGCTGGGCGCTTTTGGAGGGGCGTCCATATAGGAAGCACGTGGGCGCTAAGTTCTTTTCTTTTTCAGAGATTTTGTCTCTGTTAATGGCATTTTGACTATTAATGATCACCAAGATCTTTGTTTTGAAGATTTGCGATCAAGTCTAAGTTCTTTTATAAGAACTAAGTTTCTTTTAGGGTTAAACCCTATTTTCCGAGGAATCAAATCCCCATAGGATAGGTTCTTTTTCCTAGTTCTTTTCTAAATCTTTGATTTTCAAAAACAAGATCTTCCCGATGAGAATTGAATTCTCAACTTTTGGGAGGCTTGTCTTGTGGATCTCTGATCCAGAAAAGAACTAAGTTCTTTGAAAAGGGTTAAACCCTTAAATAGGTAAAAGAGATATTTTTATCTCTGTGTTTTCTTTACCTAGGTTCCTTTTCTTGAAGAGGGAAGTTTTCTTCTTTGAGAATTAAATTCTCAGTTCTTTTGAAAGCTTTCTGCCTTTTTTTATGGGGCGGGTTCCTCTATATGAATGCGTCTCTCCCTGTGTCTCCATGAGACTGGAAGTCTTAGGTCTTTATATAGTGGAGGCAGATTGTTAATCTGTTTTAAGAAAATCTCTCATTGAGAGATTCCAGTTGATTTAATTGGTCTCAAAATTGATCTGGGTAATTTTACCCACAATTGGATCTTTGATCCAAGAGTTTTCTGTTTTACAGAATATGATTTCTTGTTTCTAATGAGATTGGGGAAACATTTTCCCTTATAGAGAATTTATTTTGTAAAATGGTGATTTTTAATCACCGTTGGATTTTTAATCCAAGAGTTCTCTATTTTACAGAGAGCAATCTTTTTTGTTTAGAAAAATTGAAGGAAAATAGAATTTTATTCTATTATTGGATCATTGATCCAACCGAGAGTATCGTTTTTATTTAGAAAGATATGGGAGATATTTTCTCCTAATAGAATTTGATTCTATATTTTGATGATTTATCATCCCCGTTGGATTTTTGATCCAACGGCTCTGTTTAACAGAGAGTGTTGTAGAATTTAATTCTACCTGGACGCTGGCGCTCACGTGTTGTGTACGTGGGTGCCACTTAAGAATTTAAATCTTAAGATAGGTATTCATGTGCTTTGCACATTGGCGTCCGTGTGAGGAGCACGTGCGGCGCCATATAAGAATTTAACTTTTATTCAGGAAGCACTCTTGTGCTTTGCATATTGGCGCCCATGTGAGGAGCACGTGAGGCGCCACCATAGGATTTAATCCTATAAGATTGACGCTGGCGCTGGCACCCTCATGGAGAGAACGTGAGGCGATGCCTCATTCCAACAGAGCTTTACTCTTTTGTTAGGTTAAATATTGTGGAAACAAAGTACTCCAATGCTAAACAGAAAATTGCTAGTTTTGAAAAAGAAAGTTCTTCTATTAAAGCTTGTGGTTGTGAAAGTTTAAAACTTGAGAACGAAAAACTTTCAAGTAAAATTGCTTCTTTAACTAGTTCTCTCGATGATACTGATTTCAAAAATGAGAGACTCACTTCCACATTTACTTCTCTCAAAACTAAGTATGACTTCTTGACTATCACTCATAATGCTATGTTGCTTGATGTTAATAAGATGAAGGTTAAGATTGATGATCTTGATAGCACTCTTCACAAGTTTTCTTATAGAAAAAATTCTTTTGAAACCATGGTAGGCAATTTGAATGTTTCTAATAAGAAGAATATCCTTGGGTTTCAGCATGCATCACTTTCTCATGCTGATAGCCCCAAACAAACATTTGATAAGGCTTCCTTTAATACTACTTTTGTTAAGGCTACTTCTTCACATGCATCTACTTCTTATGATCACCATGCTCACCATGCATATGCTTCTACTTCACATCATCATCATGCTAGATTTGCTCATGCTTCAAGTTTTAGAAAAAAAATTTGCGAGAACTACTCATGTTAAGACCCTTCACATCATCATCATCATCATCATGCCAAACACACACATGCACATACACATTCTAGAACTAGTAATATTGTGCGTAACTATTGTGGCCATATTGAACATATTTCTTACCATTGCAAAACTAGATCTTCCAAGAATTTGATTTGGGTTCTAAAGACTAACCCCTATGGATCCACTAAGACTTGGGTACCAAAAGTTATAGTTATTGCATCTTCTATAGGTACCCCGCAAGTCACGACATAAAGATCAATGGTACCTTGATAGTGGTTGGTAAAGACATATGATGACAAAATTAATAACTTTGCAACCCTATCAAGAGAGGAAGGTGGCATGGTCACCTTTGGAGATGACGGTAAAAGTAAAACCTTGGTAAAGATAATATTAAATTTAATGCTACTACGTTAGAAGATGTTCTTCTTGTTGATGGCTTAAAACATAATCTTCTAAATATTAGTCAATTTTATGATAAAAGTTTTTAATTTGTTTTTGATAATAATTTTGGAAAAATTCATGATTCAAAAGATGATGTTATTCTTTGTGCTAAAAGAAGTGCTAATTTTTATTCTATTGAAGCTTGAGATATTTCTAATGAAAATTATGAGTGCTTGAGTGTTGTAGAGGATGATAGTCGGTTATGGCACCGACGGCTTATACATGCTTCCATGAACCTACTCTTAAGCATCATAAATAAGGACTTGGTCATTGGCATCCCAAATCTCAAATTTGCAAGAGATAATTTATGTGATGCATGCCAAATAGGTAAGCAAGTCAAGAGCTTTTTCAAACCAAAGGTTGTGGTATCGACTTCTAACCCTCTAGAATTAATTCATATAGATTTATTTGGTCCTTCTAGGACTTCGAGTTTTGGTGTTAAATCTTATACTTTTGTGATTATTGATGATTTTTCAAGAATTACTTGGATTCTTTTTCTTGCTAATAAGAGTGATACCATTGTTGCTTTCAAAACCTTCTTTAACAAAGTACAAAACGAAAAACAACTTTCTATTGTTAAAATCCGTAGTGATCATAAAGGTGAATTTCAAAACGCTTTCTTTGAAGATTTTTGTGATGATCACGGGATTAAACATGAGTTTTCTTATTCTAGAACTCCACAACAAAATAGAGTCGTTGAACAGAAGAATCGTTCTCTTCAAGAAATGGTTAGGACAATACTAAATGAGTATAGTTTACCTTACTATTTTTGGGCCGAAGCAGTCAATACCGTCTCGTGTATAATAAATAGGGTTATTATTCGTAAAAGACTTGAGAAAACTCCTTATGAATTGTATTATGGTAGAAAACCCAACATTGGATATTTTAAAGTTTTCAGGAGAAAGTGTTATATTTTAAATACTTAAGATGCTCTTGGAAAATTTGATGCAAAAAGTGATTTGGGTATTTTTCTTGGCTACTCTTCCACTAGTAAAAAATTTTCGTATTTTCAAGAAAACCATTAATACCATGCAAGAGAGTATACATGTTAAGTTTGATGAAACTAATTCTTTTGCTAAGAACGTTGTTTTACTTGAGGAAGAAGATGATGAAGTGGTTCGAGCTCGGTTGGAGGAACTTGACATCTCAAAAGAAGATTCTAAACAAGAGCCTCCTTCAAATGTAGTAGCTGAAGTGGAAGAAGAATCTGTGCCAAATCTTCTTAAAGATTAGAGATACAACACAAATTATCTACCAACTTAAATCATCGGTGATGTATCAAACGGGGTAACCACTCATTCTCATAATCCAAATTTCTTTGCTAACAGCTTTTTTGTCTCATATTGAACCTAAGAATATTAAGGAAGCTATCATGGATGAGAATTGGGTTTGTGCTATGCAAGAAAAGCTTGTTAAATTTGAACGAAATATTGTGTGGATATTGGTTTCTAGGCCTATTGATAGACACATTATAGGTACAAAATGGGTCTTCAAGAACAAACTTGATGAATTTGGCTTTATCACTAAAAACAAGGCAAGAATCATAGCACAAGGTTATAATCAAGAGGAAGGTATCGATTTCGATGAAACTTTTGCTCCGGTAGCTAGATTAGAAACTATTCGCATTCTACTCTTATATGCATATTTTAAAGATTTCAAAGTTTATCAAACGGACGTTAAAAGTGCATTTTTGAATGGTTTCCTTGAGAAAGAAGTCTTTGTGGAACAACTGTCCGGTTTTCAAGATTTTAAACGTCGTAATCATTTTTATAAGTTGCATAAAGTTTTGTATGGTTTAAAACAAGCTCCTAGAGCATGGTATGCTAGATTGTGCTCATTTCTTCTTAAAAAAGGATTTTCAAAGGGTAAGTGTTCACACCAAAATATTGCATTTAATACCACCCATTCTTCTACTCGTTTATTTATAGGTAGGTGCTTTTGATCCGTATTTGCTACATGATTACAGGTTACAGGTTCCTAATCCAAAATAACTCAAATCATGCAAAATTTCCACAGTTATACCAAAATCCAGAATATCTACCAATAATAGATAAAATCCGGGTTCCGGTCATCTACACCCGTCCGGTGCCGCTTACCAGTTTAAGAAACAAGACAAATAACAGTGGTTATTCGTGTCTCGAACAAGCACAGAGCACGAGAGGGGCAGCACAAAGATCAAGAGGTGCGCGGAGCTCAAGGGAGATCAAAATCAGAAAGATTAAAAGTATAGCCATTTTGGACTATTGAAAATCTAAAGATATTTTGGAACCATTTTGTAATTTTGGACCTGTCAAACAAAAGAACAAAGTAACATGAGCAAACCTAAGAAAAACGATGCATTAATCCCTCCAAGTGACCGCAGAACCGCGGCCAATAGGCCTTTTGGGCGGCGGTTCCGCGACCAAGTCATGTCTTCTCCCGACCAACTTTTGGGGTAATTTGGTAATTGTATAGGGGCTCAGAATATTGCCATAGGGTTTCCTTTATCTGCCTATAAATACTCCAGTTTTGACCCAAGTTAGGAATGCTTTTCTTTTCTAGGATTTAGTATAGTTTCATGTGTAGCTTCTTCTTCTTCTTTATCTATTCTCCATGAAATTGTAGTGAGATCTTTTGAGTGGAAGATTAATGAAGATGAGGGTTTTTACTAACTTGTATCTTTAAATTCTTGTATTATAATTTTAATTCCTAGTGTAACTTTTATTTGTTGTTGTTAAATTAGTTGTTGGATTTCTTTTCTTGTTTTATTTTTCTTCTTTTCTAATCCGTATTTTTCAAGCCATGGTACTCTATGGAGTCTCTTGCTTAGGTGAAGGCCCAAGTAGTTAGCTTGCTATCATTTGTAAAACCGTATTTTCCATTCTTTCTTATCTTCTTTCTTGTTTTATTTTTCTTTTAATGTGTGAATAAATTCCACACTTGTTAGGGCTAAGGAAGGTTAGCATGAGGGACGGAAAACTCTCTTGTGCTTCTCTTCGCCAAACACCTTAAAATGAACTTAGATGATACAAATACAACCCCCTTCCTTAGACGCGCTATAAGTGACATATAGCCATGACCTAAGTCGATAAGTTCTCTGTGCTCACCACAACGTGACATTTAGTTGTGACCTAATTGGATACATGGTTGCGTATGTTTGACCTAGGGTCGGAAATAAGCGCATATAGCAGACGGGCAAGGGGCACTAGGAATGGATTTAGCGTTGGAAAACTTGCTTAAACTCGCAAATCCCATTCCTATGCACTCCTAATCCCCACTACTTCCGATTATCCCAACATCATTTCAAGAATGGCAAAAGACAAGCACAAGACTAATCCTAACTCTACTAAGCAACCCTAATAACAAGTTTACTTGAACATAAAATACGAACACTTAAGATAGATTTAAACATACATATACATTCTTTAATTAACTCGTCTAAAACAAAAACGATATACGAACCATCTCCCAATGGACGACCCGTACTCAACTGGCTAGCTACCAAGCGACACCGTCTTAATTGCGGTAAGTAGGACATATAGAATGCTTAGCGTAGCGCACATAAAAAACACTCGAACAATCAAATGACGTTGTTACCGGGGAGACGGTAATGTATTTCTTTCTTGTCGTTCATATTAATTTTTTTTGTATATATATAACAATAAATAAATAATAAAAAGAATAAAAACCATCTTGTTATTTTTTGATATTTTTTGTGCAAGTGTGCAAGCAAATCTGGAGGAAGTACAGTGATCTAATCAAGAAACAGAGGTTTTAATAAAGAAGAACAGAACAGGGGAGTGTACAGAACAAGTTTGGAGCTAAAATTCTTCAAACCTACCGCAGATCCGCGGCCAATTGGTAGTAAAGGCGGCGGTTCCGTGGCCAAACTTGGTCTTCATGCCCCCAAATTTCCGCCGCCAAATAAATTTTTTTGTTGTTTTAGATTTTATTTGTTTAAACGCTTTGTATATAATAATACGAACATTAAGGGGCTATAACACTAATTAAGATTGGGTGGGATTTCATCACCCTTCCTAAGACCCCACAAATCATAAAAAGCATAAGCATTATTTTGAGTTAATAAAAAATATCTAGACCAAACCTATAAGGACTTGTCGCACTCATTTAGGACAAGTGAAGGTTACGGGGAATCGGTCGTTTATCAAAACTTGACTTTATGGTGCCTAGGCTAGAAAAGTAAGGAGGTAATTTTAAAAGGATCATCTCACGGTGATTCATAAGCGGAACCCTCCTTACCTCACTTGTGCTTACCTGGCCACAATTGGCAGTGAAGAGACGATTCGAGGGTTATCCTGCAATTTGCCGCTTGGAAGTCTAGCAACGGTCTAGTTGGACTTTAAAGACTCTAGCTCTAGGTATTGTTTGTGCATATTGTGATTGTGATTGTGATTGTGTAAAGTTTGGTCCCATAATTCCATATTTTTGTTCAAAAAAAAAAACAACTTCAAAAATCCAAAAACTCCAAAAAAAATTCAAAAATCCAAAAATTTATAAAAATTCGCCCACCTTCCACCCTCCCTACCTTTCACTCTTTTTATAACATAGGTACTCCAAAACGACCAACTCTTACTGAATTTTGGTACCCATAACCAGACATTTTTTCTTACGGTTCTTGCTTTGGTCGAACTTCAAACGATCCATTCATGCTTAAAATTTCTTTGAAAGATCGGATAAACGCGTTTAGGACCAACAATTGACACCGCAATCCTCTTCGTTTCAACTATTTCAACCCCTCCCATCTTCTTACGTTGATACCCCTTTTAAGAGTCATGTTGCGACTCCCAAACCCATGTCTATTGCTGACAGAATTGAACAATCTCGTAGCCGATCTTTCATTCCTTTCACCACTTCAAATTCGTTAGGACAACAATTCCAATCACCTTCTTATCATAATGTTGATCTTAATTCTGTCCCTTTTTCACATCCATTCGATTCCTATCAATCCTACCCGATTTTTACACCTTCTCTAGACAATTCTTCTGAACAGCCATTTGGGAGTTTCACGTATCCACACGAATTTGAATTTTTTACTAAAACACCTTTACAACCTATGTCTAGTCTTGAACTGTCATTAGAAGAATTTTCAGTAGCGTCGTGCCGGAAGATTTGAATGCGTCCATGGCCGCCCTCATACAACGTAATGAACCAGTAAGTAGTTTCCAACTAGCTCAGCATTTTCAAATGTATGATGAGGCGATAGAATAGATTAATGATTTGAGTAGTGAAAATAAGCAATCCATCCTTCAATATCAAACCAATCCATTTCAAATTGAATTCAACAACTCCAGTTTTGAAAGTCTATCGAGTGTCCCAAATGAATCACCAATTGAAGTTAGAATGTTTGATGAGTTGTGCGACTACGTAGTATTTGATTTACCCGATTGTGAAGGGTACATTTCAAGCGAAATGAATGCCAATCCCTTTGATCATTACACATCCTCTCTAGAACCACAATTGATTGAAAACCGTGATTTTGATAAGGTTTCTGAGAAATTGGACTTTCACTTGATTGAGAATTTCGACGCTGGGAATATTTTGGATGATGAACCCATAATTTTGGATGAGTTTTTCTCACCAATTCATCATGTCCTTTCACTTCGGTGTGGGCATCATCCCGAACCATTAACTATTTTTCCCGAACCCCGTATGCGTCTGGATATTATTGATGATGGATGCATGGATGAGCTAAATTTTGAGGAGAATTTTGAGGATATTATTGACGATGAACTAGTTTTTCTAGTTGAGTCGGATTTTCTAATCCATCATGTCCCTTTCATTGACTGTGACCATTCTCCTAAACGTTTAACCGATACCATTCCTCAATCACTTCCCTCCATCCTTTCCGTCGTTCCCGCTTCTTAAGACACCGTATTACCTTCATTTCCTACGTCTGGTTCACCAGATTCAGTTGGCCCATGTTTTCTTGCGAGTCTTGAGAGGTTTGACCCCATTTCTCAACGTGTTGATAGGTTAGTACAATCCATTTTTACACTGCGATCATTACAAATTGTACTAATTTATTCAATCCACTTCCACTCTCAAGTTCGTATTCCATTTCTTTCTCCCCTCCACCATTCGTCTCCTCCACCGAGACTGTATCCCGCTTCCATCTACACATAGTCTTGCGTATTCTTCATCTCTTTCCTCTACGCGTTCTTTCACCAACCCGGGCATTATCATGATAAAAATTTTGAAAGGTTGGTGTTAACTTTTGGTTTGTGTAAGGCCTTATATAGATTGATGACGCTCTCTCCCCCCTAACTCTGAACTTTAACGCTTAAAAAGTGGAAATACTGTTTCACTTAAGTTTAGGAAGACCTTTTTGTGTGTATATTTTTTTTGTTTTGCTTTTTCTTTCTTTTTTTTAAAAAACACAAAAAAAGGACAGTACCGATAGATTTTGACCCCTCAACAATTTTGACCCTCTTGGTGCAGCATGACAGTGAGGACACTGTCAAGTTTAAGTTTGGGGTGTGCTCGGTAAGTTTTCTATCTTTGCATTCATGTGTATATTTTGCATTTGCATACTTATTTAAAAACCCACAAAAAATTGAAAAAATTTCCAAAAATATAAAAACTTCGTCGTCAAGTTAGCTGGTAGGGTAACTTAGATTTTTTCCGAAAATTTAGTTTGATATGTTAAAAATAACTAAATCCTAAGCTTAGGAGTTGAAAACCCTAAAAATAACCCTCATTCTGTTTAATCTTGGTAAATATACGTCCTTACAGATTATTTTAGAAGCAAGTAATCTTGAGTTCAGCTCTTGAGTTAACTCGAGATGAAGGAAAAGTATTGAAAGCTTTATTGAAGGGTAAGTCTGAAAAATAGTTCATATTCTTGAGTCCAAATTCAGAAAGTATATACCCTACAATCTGCACTTACACGCGCCTTAAAGCTTGGGATAGTAGAGGATACCTAGAAATACCCTTCCCTGAAAGCTTAGTATGAAAGAAAAAACGGTATTTAAAGCTAACCACCAAAAGAGCATCATTGAAAAATATATCCGGTCTTGAAAAGAAAAAATAAGAAAAATAAATTATAAGACTTGAAAACTGCTATTTACGTTTTAATAAGCTCACACATTCAGTAATCGGCTGATTAGTGCCTCAGGAAATAGTAATTGTCACATGAAAAGTGTGTGAGCAAATCCGTCCATTTTTAATGAAAAGAAATAGTATCGGGTATTAGGGCAAGAGTACTATAGTTTGAATTGAATTCTTGAGTGTATGGGTGAAATTTACACACACGTAAGGGTTTACAATCGATATTTGGAGGAAAGATAGGGATAAAAAATAAGTCTTATATTTTCCATAAAGATGATAAAAATTCTGAATTGGAGACTGGGCTTTAAAAGGAAAACTCAAGAAAAACTGAGATCTTTCTAAACTGTCAAAACGTATAGGATTTTAGGTTGAATAAATAGGAGGTGTGAAAGATAAGGGATGGATATTTCTAACCTAGGATGATAGAGTTTCTAACTTAGATATTAAACCGTAGGATTAGAATCAAGGTTAACTTATGAAACTAGCTTGACGGGATTTTACGGGTAGTATCCGCTGAAAACCCTCAGGAGACAACACTCCTCCTACTAGGGACACCTAGAGATTTAACGGCCAGCACATTCTAAGCGCAACCGTGATGCCTACAAAAGTGAGCTTAAGACTTTTTGAGAATAAATGATTTTGCTCGGGACGAGCAAAAGATAAGTTTGGGGGTATTTGTTCACAATAGAATATTGCATTTAATACCGCACATTCTTCTGCTCGTTTATTTATAGGTAGATTCTTTTGATCTGTATTTGCTATATGATTACAGGTTACAGATTTCTAGTCCAAAATAACGCAAATCACGCAAAATCTCCACAGTTATACCAAAATCCAGAACATCTACCAAAAACAGATAAAATCCGGGTTCCGGTCATCTACACCGTCCAGTGTCGCTTACCAGTTCAAGAGACAAGATAAATAATAGTGCTCATTCGTGTCTCGGACAAGCACAGAGCACGAGAGGGGTAGCACAAAGATTAAGAGGTGCGCAGAGATCGAGAGAGATCAAAGTCAGAAAGATTAAAAGTGTAGCCATTTTGGACTGTTGAAAATCTGAAGATATTATGGAACCATTTTGCAATTTTGGACCTGTCAAACACAAGAACAAAGCAACATGAGGAAGCCTAAGAAAAATGATGCATTAATCCCTCCAAGTGACCACGGAACCGAGGCCAATAGACCTTTTGGGTGGCAGTTCTGCGGCCAAATCATGTCTTCTCCCGACCAACTTTGGGGGGTAGTTTGGTAATTGTATAGGAGCTCAGAATCTAGTCATAGGGTTTCATTTATCTGCCTATAAATACTCCAGTTTTGACCCAACTTAGGAATGCTTTTATTTTCTAGGATTTAGTATAATTTAGTGTGTAGCTTCTTCTTCTTCTTTATCTATTCTTCATGACATTGTAGTGGAAGCTTTTGAGTGGAAGATTAATGAAGATGAGGGTTTTAATTAACTTGTATTTTTAAATTCTTGTATTGTAATTTTAATTCCTAGTGTAACTTTTATTTGTTGTTGTTAAAGTAGTTGTTGGATTTCTTTTCTTGTTTTATTTTTCTTCTCTTCTAATCCATATTTTTCAAGCCATGATACTCTATGGAGTCCCTTACATAGGTGGGGCCCAAGTAGTTAGCTTGTTATCATTTATAAAACCGTATTTTCCATTCTTTCTTCTCTTCTTTCTTGTTTCATTTTTCTTTTAATGTGTAAATAAATTCCACACTTATTAGGGCTAAGGAAGGTTAGAATGAGGGATGGAAAACTCTCGTGTGCTTCTCTTCACCAAACACCTTAAAATGAAGCTAGACCAAACAAATACAACCCCCTCTCTTAGGCATGCTATAAGTGACATATAACCGCGACCTAAGTCGAGAAGTCCTTTGGATGCACTACAACATGACATGTAGTTGTGACCTAATTGGATACATGGTTTCGTATGTTTGGTCTGGGTTTGGTAATAAGCGCATGTAGCGGATAGACAAGGGGCACTAAGAATGGATTTAGCATTGGAAAGCTTGCTTAAACTCGCAAATCCCATGTCTATGTACTCCTAATCTCCGCTACTTCCGATTATCCCAACATCATTTCAAGAATGGCAAAAGACAAGCATAAGACTAATCCTAACTCTACTAACCAACCCTAACCCTAACAAGTTTATTTGAACATAAAATACGAACACTTAAGATAGATTTGAACATATATATACATTTTTTAATTGAATCATCTAAAATAAGAACGACATATGAACCATCTCCCAGTGGACGACCCGTACTCAACCGGCTAGCTACCAAGCGACACCGTCTTAATTGCGGTAAGTAGAAAATATATAACGCTTAGCGTAGCGCACATAAAAAAATGCTCGAACAATCAGTAAGGTTGACTTCACACATTTTATTAAAAAGAAAAATGATGAGATTTTGCTTGTACAAATTTATGTTGATGATATTATCTTTGGATCTACTAATGAATCTCTATGCAAGGAGTTTGACCATAGCATGCAAAAGGAGTTTAAAATGAACATGATGAGTGAACTCAATTATTTTCTTGGGCTAAAAATCAAGGAACTCAAGGATGGTATTTTCATCAATCAAGCAAAGTACACGAAGAAGCTTATCAAGAAGTTTCATCTTAAGGATGCAAAGCCAAGCAACACTCCTATGGCCAGTACAATAAAGCTTCAAAAGATAAATCCAGTAAAGATGTGGACATCACTAAATATCGTGGTATGATTAATAATTTAATTTACTTAACCGCTAGTAGACCCGATATAACGTTTAGTGTTTACTTGTGTGCTGGTTTCCAATTGTGTCCTAAAGAATCGCATCTAAGTGCGATAAAAAGAATCTTTAGATATCTTAAGAGAACGATTGGTTTAGATTTATGGTATCCGAAAAAAAATTCAATTTTAAATCTTATTCGGATGTGAACTATGCGGAGAGCCAAATAGATCGTAAGAGCACGAGTGGAACGTGTCAATTTCTTGAAAATTTTGTAGTTTCTTGGGCATCCAAGAAACAAAACTCGATTACTATTTCCATGGCCGAAGCGGAATATATTACCGCAGGTGCTTGTTGTGCTCAAATCCTATATATAAAGTATACCCTAAAATACTTTGATATGTTTGCTGATCATATTCCTATTCTTTATAATAATACGAGCACGATACACATGACTAAAAATGCCAACCAACATAACGCACCAAGCACATTGATGTCCGCTATCATTTTCTTCGCTATCATCATGAAAAGGAGGACGTCATTATTGAGCACATACCTACACAACACCAATTGACCCCTTGATGCTGCATGTTTTGCTTATATTAAAGGAGAGCTTAATATGTGTTCAATTGATTAATGTTGTGCTTTAGTATCAACTTGCCAAAACGGTCTCTGCAACCCTCTTTAGGACCCAATTTTGGATTTGTTGTTTCTAACATATCCTAGGGTCTAGCGGAGTGTGTTTAGGGCCTTCAATACTAAAAGATGAGAAAATCCATTCTTGCATATTCTTTTATCTCATCTTTGCAACTATATGATATTAGAACTTGAATATATCTTGCATATGGTTATTGTTTCATGTATCACTTTCTCTTCCTTATCTTTTATACATGCTTGTTGATATGAGCCAAATGCTTTTTTGAAAGTTATTCAAACGTTAATTTTAACTCTTACCATATCAACTCTTATTAGCCTTCTATGCATACATTTAGGGGGAGTTATTCAAACATTTAACTTATTTTTGAATGTACGCATGTGTTCAGGGGGAGAAATTCAAACGTTTAACTTCTTATAACACCATTTTTTATTATGTCAAAAAAGGAGAAAATAATAGGTCCTCATATCAATATATTGAAGTTTCAAACATTTCTTTAATATATCAATATATTTCATCTATTAATATTTTGACATCATCAAAAATGGGGAGATTAATGACTTCTGGATTTCCATAATCCTATTATTTAGTTTTGATGATGTTATACAATATTAATAGATATATACTTGTGTTTACTATTGATTCTTTCATAACATTGTATATGAGTTTGATCGCGTTTGAGAAAAATTTCAGAATATCAAACAACACAAGCCTAAGATGGAGGATGGAGAAAATTGAGCTAAAACGGTAAATCTATTGGAACTTGGAAGATAATGGATTAGAGCTCCTCAAAGATCATATTCAAGCTTCAAGAAGCTAAGAAGCCAAATTCCAAGTCTAAAGAATTCAAGGGTTCGAGCTATAAGTGTAATCTCTAGAAAATCGATATAGGTACTTTATCGTTTATAAGTTTAGCATATAAAGTCAAGAACACACACTATTGCATGCATGAATTTATTGGCCAAAAGTTTAAAAAGGATTTCATTCAAAATGATTTTCAAATTCACAAGTTCAAAGTTTTCTGAGAAATCCTTTGTCAGACATCAGTCCTAGTGTTTTTCAGACGTCAGTTTTTGTTTTCAAAATATGCATAATTTCTGACATACTTCAGAACAAACGTCTGAAGTTCTTTTATACAAACGTCTGAACAGAACAAACTACTGTCGTGAAAAACAGACGTCTAAGCTGAATTCTCTGATTGAAAACAGACGTCTGTCTCGGTCTTCTTCAGACATTAGTTGTCTTTCTTGGACTTAAGTTTTCTAACTTCTAAATTCTAAGACAAACGTCTGAAGGTACTTTAGACAAATGTCTGAAGGTCATTTTGGATGAAAATATTTTCTTCTTCAGACGTCGGTTTTGTTCTTCTTCAAACGTCTGTTTTTCAATGTCTTCAAATTGACTTCTTTGATTTTCATCGACTAATATCTGAACCTTATTTGACAAACGTCTGAAGAAATAATTATTTGAAAAATATGACCATTACGGTGCATTAAATACTATAATGGCTAGTCTTTATTTGCCTTCAGATGTCGGTTTGACAGCCTGGCCGTAATAAATGCTTGTAATGTTTTGGTTTTTGGATTGGGATATTTAAGGGCTTTACTCTTGCATTCATTGAAGATCAACTATTCTGAAAAATAGCATTCATTTCTTGAGTTCATCTCTATCAACCAAATCACAAAAGAAAGTACTTGAGTTTTAATTTACAAATCAAATACTCCATCGAAATATTCTAGAGCCTTAATTGTAAACTCTTGAAAGAGTTCTTGGATTATAATTTTCTACTTCTTTTTTTTTGTGAAATCTCTCGAGTGCGAGAGGTTTCTTGTAAGGGAGGAGAGTGCGGTTGAAGAGAGTCTCTCAAGTGTCAAGAGACATGGTTGTTGTTGCTAGTGGGCAACATGAAAGTCTCATCGGAGACGTGATAGTGGAACGGGCTCATACGTCTAAAGAAAGTAGACTAGGGAATCTCCCGAACCACTCTAAAAACACTTGTGTTTGAGTTTGAATATCTCTTTCTCTCTCTTACTTGCTAGCTAATTACATTGTTATTTATTTTGCTAGTAGAATTTTTTTTGTGGTAATTGGTACCATAATCCTATTCACCCCCGCCCCCTCTAAGATTATTTCAGGATAATTATAGATACCCTGCCGAGAATGAGATATATTATGCTATATAGTAACCGAATAGGACTAGTCAAATAGACAGTACCTAAAATAATATTTTCACATATCAATGTATATTAAAAGGGTTTTTAAAAGAACTATAGTCATACTAGTTTTTCCCGTGTCTATGATCGACAAAAGAATCATTCAAAAGAAAACCCTTTAAATTATTTTCCAAAATGTGTTACGTATATTTAAACAAAATGCTTATATTGCTTCATAAATTAGCGTCCCCTACTTATGTCGTGATATACATACGGCTATTTTAAAAGGATTTTACATGTATACACTTTTCAGCTACTTTTATATGATTACACATAGATACGTGTTATACGTATTATAGTCTTGATTGTGTTTACGTTTGTACGTGCGCTATAGATATTGCGTTACGGCTGCGGTGATAGTAATTTAACATCGTTGTATATATATGCAGTTGAGTTATTGACGAATGATGATTGTTATCGTTTCATTACGCAATTATGCATATTACTTTCATGACTCACATACTTTCATATGCTTGTGGTTATGATATGCACGTACCGAACAAGATGTAAAATTATTCTTGATGACATGATAACCACACATATTACATACTTCACATGCTAGAATAGCGGTAAATGAGTTGTACATGAGGGGTCTCTATTATTGTTGTTCTTCACATTGAACTCTAATTCGATGCATGCTTATGCACCCTCCTTGATGTACATGTTTATCAGGAATTAGTTATTTCACTATTTATCCATGCGACTTCTATCTTGTTATGCGAATTCTACTCACGAGTTCGCAACTTACCCCCGTTATGTTATAATTTCTTACAGGTTTGACCGCTTGGATCAGTAGCGGTTTGCTGGCACATTTTCTTTCTTTGGGCGTAACTGCATCTATCTTTTGAGGTAGGTGGGTTAGAATTTGATTAGGCTTTTGCCTTGTATCTATTTTGTACTTAGAAGTACTCCATCAACCCAAGTCTAATGTATTGGACCGAAACCTTAGATGTTGTATTCTTGTTGCAGTCTAACTCGTGTGGAGTCGACTTGACTTTATGTATATATGGTGTTATTTACTTTCTGCTTATTGATCTTCGCCTTTTGGCGTTGTATAAGATTGTGTGGTTTGGTCTCCGCCGTGTGGGCGTCGAGCTAGTTCCTATATAGGGATGCTTTTATATATTTATCATTGTACATGGTTTGTTTACCGCCGAATATAGAAACGAACTGGGATAAAATGCCTTACCTGGATTTGGGGGCAGCTACTATATGAACATATCCATCCACCTCTCCGAAAATGCCAAGTTGATTTATAACACCGTATATCAGAGGTTTGGATAGATACGGCCGATATAGCGTGACTTATCAGATTCCCCCTCATTTGTGAAGGGGGTTTGATTATTGGGACGCTTTCCCTACAGGTGCAAGCCCATACAGTTAATTACGTTAACGCAATGTTGTAGAGTGTTTTTCGTCACCCTATTGAAATGGAATTGCATACGCTTGTCAAGCATGTACAGATTCTCTCTGCCTGGGGTAGGCTGGGATTTATTGATTATGGAGATCCGAATCTCCGGCAGCCGTGGACTAAATTGTCGTTAATTATCCCTTGCCTTAGAAGCGACGGAACCTCCGATTAATGAGTCAAACTAGTCATGCGAACTCAATATGAGATGTTGGTGTTGAAAGTAATACGGAAGGGCATGTTCATTTCATTTTTTTATTCTATTTGCGACAAAAGATTTTTTTTCCAAAGAAACGATTTTTTTTTATTTTTTTATTTTTTTTACAAGTGTGGAGGCAAGCGCGGCACGCACGCGCATGCGGACACAGAAGAGGCCGCGGGTGCGGGACCGGGTTGCGTGGACCAGATTTTGAGTCGAACTTCCGGATTTGGAGTTGAACTCCCAAAAGAATTTTAAATGGAGTTAAACTCCCAAAAGTTTTATTTTAGAGTTAAACTCCCAAAAGTTTTATTTTAGAGTTAAACTCCCAAAATAATTTTAAATGGAGTTAAACTACCAAAAGAGTTTAAAGTGGAGTTAAACTCCCAAAGAATTTTAAATGGAGTTAAAATCCCAAAAGAATTTTGGTAAAGTTAAACTCCAAAAGATTTTCCCCTTTTCTCTTTTGAGAAGAAACCTAAATGGGTTCTCTTGAAATTCTAAGATTTGGATTTTGAGTGATGAAAAGAGATTCCTTTTCTTCTCTTAATGGAGTTTTGGGAGGTGGGTTTCTCTTCTTCTCCTTCTCTTAAATTGGATCTTGAGGAGGAAGAAGAAGATAGTAAAAATCTTCCATTTTTGGATTTGATATGAGAGTTGAACTTTCTTTCAATGGGTTTATGGTGAAATTTTATTTAGTTTTGAGAAAAAGAGAGCTAAGCTCTTGATTTAATTGGAAATGAAGAGGAAGAACTTGAGAGAGGGGGATAGAGGCACATACCTTAATATTTTTGAAGGGAATGAATTGTTGTTTCATTTCATCATAATATTGCCTTATATAGGCTTACAAGTTTACACATAACCCCTTGAGCTTTAAAAAATTGCATTTTGCTCATCCCATATCCATATGCTTATTTCTTTTTGCACATGAGTCATGAGCTTTACAAAACTTTGGGTTTTTTCCCATTTATTTGACATTTATGCATGAAAATTACATCGAACCTATTTATTGTTTGATAATTATTCCTTTAGTATAGGGGGCCGGCGTTTTCATGCTCGGGCTTAACTTGGGCATGGCCCACTTGACCTGCTTGGACCTGCTTGCTTAGAATTAGGTTCGGGCTTAGGCCCACTTGATTTAGATTCGGGCTTGGGCCTGGGCCTACTTTTCGGGCCTTAACTCTGACTTATTGACTCGTTGATCTCGACCGCGGGGTGTAATTTTTTACCCCAACAAACGCGATAACAACTTTCACCTTCTCTATATGCATCACTTCGTGTCGTGTTATATTTGTTTATTATGAGGTTGTCCTTGGATTGTATACGGAGACTAATCTTGTCATGCTCATAAGGCGTGGGTTAGTCCAAATCCGTATATTAGATTTGGGGTTTTGAACTTAGGACGTAGATCTCATATAAATGAGTTCCATTGTTAGATATGTATGTCCTAGAGGCTTGTATTGTATAGGATGCTAGGGATATGTATGTACAAAACAATCTTGCTCAGTTGTATATAGTATATTATTTGAGTTGTCTTTATCTTGATATGTGTATTTATTTCTATTGATACTTTATATTGCTTGCACATATTGATAAAGATATGATACAGTAGTATACTATTGTGGTTTGATTTTATCTTAACATGTGCATATGTTATATTTGATATAACATATGGCGGTTACATGTTGATAAAGCCTATAGGATTTTTCTTGACTACCAGTGTGATGATGGCGATCATACTTGTAGGAGCTAGGTAGTCCATAAGCACATCCTTAAAGGTCCCAATTCGTAGGAGTATCGAGACCGGGCAATGATACTCTAAAGTAGACTTCTGTATACGTTTCTAGACCCCGACGAGGGGCGGTGGTTGGTCCCACAGCCATTGGTGTGATCACCTAAGATTGTATACAGGTGCTCACTGGGGGTGAGAACACTGGACGGACTTGCCGAGAACCTCTAGATGGTATTATACATATCGTCAGATAGCGGTTCTCAGGTGACATGAGTACAGGTTAGTGTTTAGACCTGAGATCATCACTTGTTTCGTGTGAGTTCCTACTGTGTTTTGACTACTACCCTACCACTGCTCTACTGAGTCGTGCAAACAGGTTTTGGTTGGGTACAGTCCCGAGCCACATGGTGGCAGTGAGTGATTGTCAAGGATTCATCTCTCCTGGTATTGGGAGTCGATATCGCACTGTGTCCGGTTGGTCAGAACCATAAGACCTTGGCCAAGACAGTTGAGATTTACCGGTGTTTAAATTAGCAGTTTCTCGGATTGGTCCTGAGCCAAATCGGCATGACTTATCAGGTCAGTAGGGGTCTGAAGTTTAACATCCCCTAGACCCACAATGCGATACTCTTAGATGAAGAGACCAGACTGTACGGAGATTGTTACCGATAGGCTCAGTAGGGGTTCGGATGAGCTTACTCGTTGGCCTTCTTTTCAACAGGTATTTGGGTAGCTGTTACATACAGCTATTGCCGCTGACGTGCTTATGGTTAAACCCACTACCAGCGTACTGTCGAGTCTTTAGAGTCTCACACAAAGGATTTCTCTGATTCAGGCGAAACGATGTGGTGGCCGTATACTTATACGTGTAGGGTTTCGATCAAATGATAATACTAGCCGGCTTAAGATTAAGCCAGATTATTAGATCAAATATTGATTTAATAATTTACATATACACATTTCGATATGTATATTCTAGTGCCATCTAGGTTTTTGATCGAGCAGGGTTCCGATCGAATGATAATACTAGCCGGCTTAGAATTAAGTCGGATTATTAAATCAAGTATTGATTTAATAATTTACGTATACATATTTCGATATGTATATTCTAGTGTTATCCAGATTTTCGATCGGATGGTTGATAATACTGGCGGGCTTAGGATTAAGCCGGTTCATTAAATAAGATATTGATTTAATGCTAGTATTGTTTTAGCGGTATTATTCTATCTCTTGGGTATTCATATTTTGGTATAAATACGGGTGTATATATACGGAAGAAAGTATTTTGTATTTATACAAAATACCTTCTAGAAGACGACACCTCATCATGCTTATTTTTCTATTTCTTGAAAATAGAAAATGAGGTGGTAAAGGGAGGCATGGATGAAGCATGGCTATGGCATTCATTGCAAACACTATTGGAGTATGGTTGTGTTTTTTAAATAAAGAAAAAATACTTCATACAAAGTTACTTAGCCATTCTTCTTCTCAAGTGAGAATCATTTTTCTTTACTTGCCTTTCTCTTTCATCTTTGAGAGCTCACACTCATCTCCAAACCCTGCCATTATCATGTGTTAAGAGACAAGGATTTTGAGCTAGAAAATTACCACTAAAAATCACCACATCAACTATACAAGCTAGATTAGCAAACTAGTTTGCCTAGTTTACTTCTTTTAAAGGTATGAGCTTGGATCAAAGACCTTCAAGTGAATCATCTAGGATCAAGAAGGCCGAAGATTGAGGTTGGTCCAGGAGACCTCAAGGAGCCGGAGAAGAGGAGTGAAGACCCGAAGGACACGTGCCTTAGGTATAACTTCTCATCACAGTAGCTAGATCTCTTTAGCTAGCTAATTTTGATATTTAGTTTGATTCTAGGTAATGTTTTATAGCGCCAGATTTTTAAAAAGCCAAAGTTTTTCGTTCCGCAACCACCGCGAATAGTGACCAGGGCGCTAAGAAACCAACATCCATAAGTTCATAGGATATTTGGGTTTGATCTAAAGATCATTAGTCTTATATGAAACTAAAATTGACTTAGGAACAATGAGCATATGGGCTCGACTGATCATAGATCATATATGAATAGCCCAAGGATAGTATACGGTAGTCAATATGGAGACAATCCGTAGGGCAAAACATAATCGTTTAAGGACATCACAGTCCATGGGAACATGGAATGGAATATGGCTTGTTTATGCCTGTGGATTGTATTCGGGGATCAATAAGGAGATCAACCGTAGGACCAAATATATATTAGTTTAAGGAAATCGCGGTCTAATATTAGTTGAAGAACATTTCGGTCCAACATTTCCGTGCTCGGGACGAAGTATTAGTTTAAGGACGTTTTGGTCCATCTTTCATCTTACACGCACGTGTATATTTTACGTGGCGAAATGAATGATGGTAACATGGAATGTGCCTAATATTGGGGTGCAATCCAATTTGAAGGCATTTATGTTTCCTTTAAAAATATACATATACATATATATATAAAGTCGGAGCTCAATATGAGATATGCATCTATATAGGATGCGTATCAATATGAGGTGTGCACATCAATATGGAAGTACATAAATATGTGGTGTATCAATATGAGGATTAGCACATTCCCTGTCTTGATGAAATTTCATATCTTTCATCAAGTTGGGACGAGAAAGGAGGAGTTGTTGTCCGTTAGGACCCACCATCTCTCTGAAAACATTGAAGAATTACAACGACGTATATCAAAAGTGTGGAAAGATATACCCTTGAACCAAATTCCATATATGAGGGAAGAGAACATGGTGGATCTAAGGATCGTCAGTCTTATATGAAACTAAGATTAATTTAGAAGATATGAGATAAAGATCATTAGTCGTATATGAGACTAAGATCAACTTGGATATCATCAATGAAATATCATTAATCGTATATGGAACTAAGATCAACTTAGATATCATGAGCATATGGGCTCAGTTGATTTAAAATTAAAGAAGAAACTTATGGTTCACAGACTTAGCCAATTTGGAGCTAAAATTGGATTTCTATACCATCCAGCAGTGCTAAGCACGCAGTCGCGTAGCACTCACATGAATATCACGTGAGGCGTTGAGTCTCTGGCGTCTTTCAAGCGCTCACATGCATAGCACGTGAGGTGCTGAGTCCTTAGTTATGGGAGCTCATGTGTATGGCACATGAGGTGCTGTCTTCATGGGCCTTGGGCGCTCACGTATATTGCACGTGAAACGCTGAGTCTATGAGCTTCTGTGCGCTCACGTGGATATCACGTGAGACGCTATCATCTTCTTCTTTGAGCGCTCATGTGGATATCACATGAGGCGCTGTTTTCATGGTCTCTTTTGAGCGCTCACGTGAATATCATGTGAGGCAATGTGTCCTTAGAGATTTAATCTCTGTTCATATTTTTTAGAGAAGTTAAACTTCTGTTAATTGTATTTTGACCATCAACGATCACCAAGGTCACTATTTTGAGGATTTAGAATCAGGTTCTTTAAGAACTATGTTCTTGATTATGAAAGAACTAAGTTTCTGAAGTATAAACTCAATCTTTTTCATGTCCTTTCTTCCATTGTTCTTTTCAACCTTGTTCTCCCGTGAATCTCTAATTCTCAAGAATAAGATCTTCCCGATAAGAATTAAATGCTCATCTTGTAGGAGACTTGTCTTGTGGATCTCAGATCCAGAAAAAGAACTAAGTTCTTTTAAAGTGTTAAACCCTTAAATATGATATGATAGGTAAAGGAAAGATAATTTTATCTCCGTGTTTTATCTACCTAAGGTTTGAGAGGAGAAAAATCTTCTTCTTTATTGAGAATTAAATTCTCTGTTTTTGTGGAAGCTTATAGGAGGTCTCCTTCCTCTGAGCTTTAATCTCTTTGCTCTTATTTATAGTAGAAGAGAAAAATCAATCTGTTTGAGAAAATCTCTATTTTGAGAGATCATGATTGATTTCATAATCAATCGAAATAATCTTAAAGATCAACCAGTGAATTTTATTCACCGGTGGATTTCTAATCCAAATGCTCTCTGTTTAATAGAGAAGATCATTCTTGTTTGTTTAACAAGCTTAGGAAAATATTTTTCTAAGATAAAATTTAATTCTATTAGATGATCAATTTGTGATTTTATAATCACCGTTGGATTTTTGATCGAAGGGTTCTCTGTTTAACAGAGAAGATCTTTCTTGTTTAAAAAATTCAGGGAAATATTTTCCCCATATAATTTAATTCTACATAGAATTTAATTCTATCAGAAAAAACACTCACATGCATTGCACGTGAGACGTTGGCCTATAGCATTCCGTGGATATCACGTGAGGTGCTGCCAAGCGACCGGCATGTGCACTCATATGGATATCACGTGAGACACTGCCAAGATACTAGAATGTGCATTCACGTAGATATCACGTAAGACGCACTGCCAAGAGACTGCACTAGCGCTCACGTGGATATCACATGAGACGCTCATGTGTTTAACACATGGGAACCAATATAGGATTTGATCCTATCTGAAGCGGCACTCACATACTTTGCATGTGGGTGCGCACGTGGGGGCTTCCCTTTATTTTTATAAGGGAACAACAAACTCTGGGCCAAAATTTTTTGCGGGAACAAATCACCCCACTACTTTGCTCATGTAAGTATTCGAAATTTACAAAGGAGGTGCTGTCCGTTTTTCGAATATATTTGCAAAACAAGCTTTACTTCTTTTTATAAAAAAATTTCTCAAAACTTCACCTCCATTTTATTATATTATATTATCTATTTCTCTTACATATGGTTTAGATTTCTGGTTTTGGTTTACTTGGGTCACGGTGGGGTTCACTGGACTTCACGTGATCTTTGTACCGGTCATGTGCATTTTCGGGTCATGACAAATAGCTTTTGTTGTTCTTTGGCCACCATGAGAACCCAAGAAAGGTATTCAAACCCAACATAGTAAAATGTTTCTGAATATCCACATCGAGACTGCGCATGAAACGTCATGCTCTATCAGCCTCATTAGCCACCAATGGCCCTGCAAATCGACTGAGCCGGGTCTACTCAGTCGCATGAGCATTTACAGATCCACCATTCTAGTTCAAACGAGTGAACTTCTCTTCCGTTTCCTCCCTACCAAATTATGGAAAGAACTTCTCCAAGAAACTCTGGGTAAAATCCGCCCAGCTGATCAGCTTCGCTAATGAGTCTCCTCTACAGGCCACCATTCTCTAGTATAGTTAACCAACTGGATGCGTACCATATCCACTCTCTTTTCATCCAGAATTTGAGTAGCAATCAACAGGTTCTCCGCATCCACAAGCCACTGCTCTGCCTGTAGTGGTTCCTCCAATACCGTAAAAGTTTTCGGACTGAGCCTCCTGAAATATGCAACCGTACCCTCCTGCTGAACATTCCTAGGAACCGCTGCCCTCTCAACTGCTTTGGTAGCAGTCTTTTGGGCCGTCCTCAAGCCCTCCTGAAACAACTCAACCTGTTGCTGGATCAAATCGGCATATCGCTGCTGATTCTCCAGCATGCCTTGCATAACGCCAAGTATCATGGCACTGGCCGTAGGTGGAACTGGTGGATTCCTTCTTGCCATAGTTTTGAAATCAAGGATGAAGGACGAGGATTAATAATGGAAAACAAGATTCAATAAAATAAGGATTCAAGAAGTTGAATGACAATGCAATAATGTGGCAAGACATATTCCTATAATTCAAGGTTTTCGGGTCAATGTATTGGGTACAATACCCAAGTAAAAATTGTACCAGCCCAGCTAACCTAAACCTGGCTCTGATACCAACAAAATCTTGTCACACCTCTCTTTCCAGAATATATTATAATACGAGACATGACTCGGCCAGTCATACTACCTACGGTAAAGAATTATCCTTCCATAGTCACATTAAGGATGTCATGCAATAATCAAGCACAATAGTATAATATATCTATCTAACCATGTCCAATTTGCCACAATAAAACAATAACGATAATCAATAATCAAAAGTCAATAGCGGAAGCAATAATAATGATCAAGTCTCGAGATCCTAGGATAAATAAGAACAATAACATGTTGTCCCTTATGAGCTCACAAATAAAATCCAAGAAATAGTTCAGTACGAGAAACAAGTCTAAACCATAGAATAAGAAAATAAGACGCCTCACTGCTCGGCAATCGTCTCGAAATAATCCTTATCTACCAAGGAATCTGGGCCATGCAAAACCTAAACGTACGTCAGAGCATCGAATATAACAAAATAAGTATATAACCATGAGAGATGTATCATGTGAGTAAACAATGAACAATACCAATCTCAGGTAATAAACAATCAAAATATAATCAAGGCAATCATGCCGTGTGATTCCTATGGGTTCATGTCGCTAAGTTATCTATCATACAGGTATTTGAAACTAACTAATGTAATCTCCATCATAACTCAATATTATCCCATGCGTACCTGAGACCACGGTCTCATGACTATCGAGGCTGAATCCGAGACATGCCGCTGGCAGTAAAACAATGTCGAGATGGACGAATGATGCCAACATCACCATTCCGGAGCCCATGGCTTGTGTCGATTGATCGGTCTCTAGCAATCAATAACTCTTGAGTTACAATTCAATTTCATTCTTGATTTCCCCTTTTCCAAGTTTTCATGTTCATGTCAAGTATCAATAGTACGTGTTACCTAATGCCCGCATAGGAACAAGCATGTACGTGTACGAGTCATGTCTATCAAGACAACAGGTCAATCAATCAATATTTGGATTTGTTGGCATTTCGATAAACATTACGTTACAAGCAAGGTTGACATGATAACAATAGCAATCAAGCAGGTTTACATATGAACAATCGATAACAGGGCAGCAATGATACATGTCAACAATCAGGAATACATGTGTATAATCAATAACAAGATAACACGGTTATATATAATCAATCGTGATTCTAACATGTCAAGAATAGCATAATATAAACATGAGTAGGCAATATAACTCGAATAATCAATATATCAGTTCATGTGTCAGGTTTCAGATCGGTTGAGATGGTTGAAATAATATTGAGACGGCTCAGAAGTTGTCCAAATTCATTATTTGTTCTCTGGTTGTGAGAAACGGCTCAAAATGGTCTTGAGAAGGCTCATACCTATCTTGAGACGGCTCAAGGTATTTTGAGATGGCTCAAACTATGTCTGGAACGATATTATGTTCTCTGTGTGCATGAGACAACTCTGGGTTATGTTGAGCCGACTCATCGACTCTTTTCTGGGACGATCAGGTTCTATCCAAGGTTCAATTACTTAATTTTGTACAGGTAAATAGCAAGCATCAAATATATCACTTCTCCATATTAATATATCTATCGAACTAACATAAAGGTAACATTTTTTAACGATCAATAATGGGTATTTAACTAGATCAAGTTTTGATTGAAATATCGTGATTTAGATCAAGATACAAGTTAATTAATTTAGAACACTAGTCTGAAACAATCTATATCAATAACGCAAGATTAAAACAATGTCCAGCAAGATCTCGTGCATATGATTAACAATAACCACAAGAATCAATAAAGGAATAGCAAGCATACTTACTTCAATATAAATATATATTGATATATATTTATTATAAGTAATAACAAGTACTTGCCTCAATTAATAGTATGCGAGACATGTAGATGACGACGACACAATACCTTGACTTGAACTGCAACTAAGAAGAGATGAAGCCTTTGGCGATGATAAAGATTGATGTACCCATGAGACACGAAAGAGATTGGATTTGAGATTAGGGTTAGGGTTTCGGTGGAGAGAGGAGATGGAGGCTAGGGTTTTTAGTTTGAGATAATTTGTATGAGAATTAGAAGGTTTATATAGGGTAGCAAGAGTATGAACCGGATATCATAATAAATCATATATCAAATAGAAATAAGATTAAAGATGAGGTAAATATTAATTCAGTATCAAACTATGCATATCTTTTATCAATTTAATATTTTACCATGTCCCAATATAAACCAGTAACAAAACCCAATGATAATCAAGAATAAACCCATGAAAGTAAAGACCAAGTCAGAAATCATATCAGGAACAATATCAGGTCGCGGTCAAGTTGAGACGGCTCACAAATCTATCCAAGCAATCAATAACTCTTTGGGTGCAAGAGACGTCTCACACAATCCTTGAGCTAGCTTATGATGCCCCAAAACCAAAACTTACTATAACCTGCAGAATCAATTCAATTTATTAATTTAAATACATACGATCGTTTTAAGGTGTTGCACTATATTTGGATCATGGAAAAAAATTATTGGCTTCCAACTTAATATTTATCAATATTTTATCCCATACAAATAAGCTTATATGGTAGAAAAATTCTTAACGGTCTCCTTTAAAAATTCTTTCTATTTCATTAATTTCACTACTTAAGTTTTACAAGCAATATATTGATAATTTTCATTATTTTTGTTTGTTACCACTTGCAAATTTTGAAAAATCGAAAAAAAGTCGCAGTTTTCGTTTTGTATTGCAAAAAAATATAGAAAACCAAAAAGGAAATTTTGACATTTTTGAAATTTTTTCTATTTTCATATGTTGCATGTAAAATATTAAAATTTTGGAGGGACCTGTAAATTTGAGATTTTTGAAAATTTTGAGATTTTTTGTACTATAGCATTTAATATATAAAAAATGGAAGAAACAGAAAATATTAAGACTTTTGAAAATTTCGCAATTTGCGTATACTATAACAAAAAATATTGAAAACCGAAGAAAATATAATTTTGAAGATTTCACGATTTTCGTGTCCTACAACATGCAAAATATTGAAAATTTGAAAAGAAAAAAATATTTGAGGTTATTTTTAAAAATTTCTTGATTTTTGTGTTTTTCTGCTAGGTGTTCCTATTAATCCAGAGTCTCAGTCATTCGAACCGGATTTCTTTGCTCTCTTAAGCTTTTAGTGTCGACGATTTTTTCTTCTTTTACTTCACACATCTTTTGTCTCTTTGATACATGGAAATTTTCAAAAAGTATGAGCAAATAAACTATAGGAAAACCGAAGAAAATACAACATTCTGAGATTTTACATTATTTTCGTCTGATATAGTATGTAAAATAACGAAAAAGGAAGAAAACAATTTTTTTACAGATTTTCGAAAATTTTGCGATTTTCCATGTTTTGTAGCAAAATATTGAAAAAGTAAAGAAAACATAAATGTTTTGAGATTTCTGAAAATTCTGCGATTTCCCTTTTTTATAGCAAGAAAAATGCTAAAAATTGAAGCATTTTTTTTGTGATTTTTGAAAATTTTGCAGTTTTCATGCTTTATATACAGCAAGCAAAATAATAAAAAAACCAATGAAAACATAAAATTTTGATATTTTTGAAAATTTTCACTTCCTTGTGCTACAATACAAAAAAATGTAAAACTAAAGAAAACGATATTTTAAAAAAAATTAGCGATTTTCATGTTTTATAAGAAGCAAAATATTGCATAACGGAAGAAAATAGAAATTTTGATATTTTAAAGAAGTCCGCAATCATTGTGTGCTTTAACAAGGTAGACATTTAAAATTGAATAAAACATAAAATTTTAAGACTTTTAAAAATTTTACGATTTTCGTGTCCTATTGCATGCAAAATATTGAAATATCAAGGAAAATATAAAAAAATTTGAAATTTTAAAAAACTCGGGATTTTAGTGTCCAGCATGCAAAGTATTCAAAAATTTAGGATTTTTGAAGATATCACGATTTTCATGTGTTATGGCAAGACTAATACTTAAACACCGAAGAGCACAAAAAATTTCAAAATTTTTGTTAATTTATTGATTTTCGTGTGCCACAACACGCAAAATGTTGAAAAATCAAATAAACCTGAATACTTTTATTTAGATTTTAAAAAAATTCGGATTGTCATGTAATATAGCATGCAAAATACTAAAACTGAAAAAACAAGAAAAGGGAGAAAATAGAAATTTTTGCAAATTTAGCGTGTTATATATCTTGAAAATCCGAAAAAAAAACAAAATTATTTTAATTTTTGAAATTTTCTTAATTTTTTGTGCCACGAAAACTAAAGAAAATAGAAATTTTAATATTTATAAAATTTCTTCATATTCTTGTACGATCAAGATATTCAAAATTTCAAGAAAACAAAAAAAAATGAGATTTTTGTACATTTCGTAACTCTTGTGTGTTATATCAAGTACAATATTGAAAACGGAAGAAAAAGAAAATTTTTAGAATTTTAAAATTTTCATGATTTTCTTACTTTATAGCAAGGAAAATATTTAAAAGCTGAAGAAAAATGCCAAAATATTTATAAGTTAATCCGTCATATATTTTATTTATAAAGTTAGTAAATATGAGATATTACAACTTACAAATCATATAATATTAAACTTATAAATTAATATGATTTTTCTTGGTTTTGGACTTCGTACTCACGTTTTGCGCAGCCGCCTTTTCTAGTTCTAGAGGAGAAAACACGTTACGGTAGTTCGGTTCTCGATTCCTTTGAAACAAGTGAGCCATTACTAATTTACTAAACTTATTCACTTCACACACTCAAGAAGAAGAAAGAAACCAGTGTATAGTGTCCATCTGTGAAATTTCCCTAGATACATATATTATGGCTTTCTTTTTCAGCTTTTTTTAAATCATTTTTATTTTGATCTAATCTCAGGTCCCTTAAAGAATGCTATAGATTGGGCATCATGACCGCCAGATGTTTGGGCCGACAAATCGGCCACCATTGTAAGTGCGGCAGGAGGAAATCACAATATCATCTGGGACAGGTGGGAGTTTTTCCTGAGCTTCACTTCATCAATAAGCCAGAGCTATTTGTCAGAGCGCGCAAGCCTCCACGAAAGTTCGATGGAGACGGGAATTTGGCTGATCCTGAAACCAGAGAGAAGTTAATGCAAGTTTCATTATCACCGCAGGACTTTACCTACAGATTTCAGGGTAAATCTTGATGCTATTCAATCTATAGCTACTTCTCAACATATGTTACTTGGATTGAAGAGGTGTTGAACTTATCCGATGCAAGCATTGTGTGACTTGAATAAATTTATGATTAACTTGATGTCAACCCTTCCAAAATTATTAGTGCCGTTTCATTTTTAATGTGGACCGAAGAAAGGTTTCTCCTATTTCTGAAAAAGCAGTTGATATAGCTTACATAGGATAAGTTAGCTCTGTTTTTCTACTTTAGATTCGTCTCATGCATCATGCTTTATAATAGACTAGAGATAAACTTTACACGACTAGAGATAAGCTTTACAATAACATATTGAATTGCATACTAGAAATAGTTGAATGAAATTTTGAGGTAAAGTTTGCGGGTGATCCATACTCGCATCATGTTAAGAACTCAACAATTGCTTCTGAAACTGTTGGTAATTCCACACCATACAAAAAGAACCTTGAGGGAAAACAAACAAATAAATAAATTATCAAATTACCAAATCCACCTCTAACACAGTAGGAATCTGTTGGCAAACTAAGAAGTGAGAGCATAATTTAATACTCTTTGGACAAACTAAATTACATGGAGGGTCCAATCTTTATCCCTTGAAGAAATATAACAATTGATTGCAGTTTGTTTACCGGCTTCTACAATTTCTCTGTTACAAATAGAGCTAGAAAGATTAAAAAAGAAAAAGGAAAAAAAAATTCAAAATGATAAACGATGAGAAAGCTGAGGAAAACGAATTTACAACCCCACACTAGTTTCTACACAAGGCTTCTCCCACTGAATGCCCAACAATAGAACACCCAAAAAATCAAAACAAACAACAAAAAAAAATGTGAGGAAAAAGATGGAATAAAAGCAAGCAAGCTGAATAATGGATATACAACAAAGGCTTGGTTATATATATATGGTAATCTTATTGGTCTATCTTGGGCTATTGCTCCATGGCGGTGAAGATCTGTATGCTGAGGTTGTAGCATGATTTAAATCGAGATTATGAAGTTGTTCCATGAGTTGAGATCTCCGTTCCTTGAAGAAATCAAGGCGCGATGTTAATTCCACTAGAGTCGAAGCCACCTACATAAGAAAGTGTAATTAAACATCTAACTTAAAAGTGGGTGAATTTTTCTATAGAGGGGCTTGAGTTCTTACCTCAGCACCTAGTTTGGGGAATATGGGCCCCACTGCAGCCGAGTTGGGGTCCGAGCTTACACCTGAAGATATTTGTGGAGCTTTTGAATCGGGAAAATCAAAAGATTGTTGATGTGAGAGCTGCTTAATGCTAGAATAAGGATGTATCTGTGGCTTAGTGTTTCTCCACTCTGCCCCTGATGAACACTCCTGCAAAATTGTTGTTTGTGTAAATGAGATTAGGCGAAAAGCAAAAGAAACCGAAATTTACCTACTAAGTTGATTTTATAATCACATCATATCATCATCATCATCATCATCATCATCATCATTTTGTTTATGGCGTGTGGGGTTGAGGCCCTGATGGGGGCTCTTGGGGTGAACTCTAGGAAAGCTGCACGCACCGAGTGTATGCTCATCAGTGGGCGGGGGATATTTCCCCTTCCCTTTTTCTTTTCTTTTTCTCTGTTTCTTTTTACTTGTATTTTTTTCCTTCTCTTTTTATGGGGTTTTTTGTTTTGTTCTGTTTTGTGTGCGCGCGCGCCTGTGTTGTGGGAGGAGGGGGGGTCTCAGTTTTTTTTTGTAGTTAAGATCATGACTAATGATTTCAATTACCAAATTGAACTATTAAAGATTAGATCTATGCAACATAATACCTTCGATCGTTCATTTTTATAACTTAGATCTATGGTTTGGGGATACAAATGGTTATATCTGAGGATTTTTGAACAGCAAGGTTTGATATATAAAGGGGTAATACTAGCCAAAATGAAAAAGCAAAGCAACATACATCAACCGTAACTAATCTTGACGGATATGCACGATAGTGTGCATCTGTGCATGTACATATGTGAGCACAATAGTTTTGATGAGACATACCTCACTTCTTTGTTTCTTCTCGTGATTGCAATAAGCAAGGCTCATATCAAAATCTTGTTGAACCTTCCTGCATTATACATACACACGCGGGACAACAATATCAATATAGTATGCGAGCAAATATTTCTTCGATTATTTTCGTAGGTAAAAATTATATCATATCCTGTAATTGTAAACATGTATGAGAGTGTTGCATGTGTAAGTGAGACTACATATTTCACTCTTTCCATTTACATGCATACGTGTGGTTGTTGCCACTATGCTGTCATTCATGCTAAGGAAATGTAATCCTTGTCACAATGTTCATATCCATGCTTATCAGGTTAGGCTAAAGAGCTGGTTATTAAACAGATAGAAAGACAGGTTGACAAGATTGTGCATGACGAGATATCCAAAGCAATTTATACTTCCTTGTTTCTAAAAGGACTATAATTTTAATTATCAAACAACAAATTATATAGAAAAAGAACTTGCTCGGATATAAGCAGTACTTGCCAGATACTCAAAAAGCAACATTTGTATCAAATAAACTAAATATAAACCAAAGTTAATTACATAACCAAACCATACAAAGGACATATGTTATGGGCAGTGTTATCTATTATAATCTCAAGAAACAAAGTAAGATATTCAAACATAGCAAGCCTGTGAAGAGTAATATTCCATGAAGCAATGTATCCATGAATGCTATAATTATAATCAACGAATTAACGAAGTAACAATCAGATTACTCACTGCGGTGAAAGATTAGTTGCAAGGTGTTGAAAGCGATTGCAATCATCAGAGAACGATCCATATTGATCTCGGCGCTGCTGGTTCAATTGAAGGTGGAGTTCTGCAACCTTTTGCTTCAGCCTGGCGACATCGGCTTCAGCAAGGGCAATCTCCTCTAGTTCTGCCCTTGTCTTCAGACAGTGGTATAAGATTAGGGTACGAGCAATCAAATCCATTCTAAAAAAGCACCGCAATAAGAAAAATTAAAGAAGTGGTACATACCTTCGAATCCATACTGCGAGAGCTTGAGAACTGCCCAGACGATATGCTCAAGCCAACCTCCAGTGCAGCCCTAAGGTCCCTCTCAGCTTGTAATTGCTCTTGTAGTCTTGAGACCTAGATAAGTTGTCAACTAAAGGATGAGAAATATTGATATACTAGGATCTATATCATTAATCTAAAAGAAACTTAAAAACTAAAAAGGGAGATAAATGCCTTTTCCATCTTAAACTATTTCAAAGACGAAAGTTTCAGATTTGATTTACCAAAACACAGGCGACAGGCCATAAATTGTAACAAGGATTCAATAAACTCAGTCGCACATCATGTGGTTTGGAACAAGCCCGTAAGTTGAGAAATATCTCTTTTAATTTAATCATCATTAATCTCACCAAGAAAATAGGTAACGAGAGAGAAATGAATCATACTGTGATCCAGGTGCTTCTGCTCCATAATGAATACTAGAATTAGTATTACTGTACAGTGCTCCAGTTTCCACATTGATGAGCAAAAAATGCATGTGGGTAAACAAGCTAAACCTTATTTAAGACAAACAACCCTACTCAGAAATTTGTTTAATTCTATATGAATCGCATATTCACCGACCATGTCTATATAGGGAGAATCCAACTCCAATGGAAACATGTACTCCCAATTAGTTTCTATAGTACCATCCATGATTCCTTGGGCCTCATCCTCTAATTATTTAAATATGAAACACGTGTTATTACAAGGATAACTTTAACTGGTATGATAAAAGAACAAGTGTCAAACCATGTATGAGAGCATTAACAAACAATGAAAGATTAAGTTTAAATATGTAGAAATGGAATATTAAGTGAATTGGAGGAAGTAAATCGATCTAAAGTGAAGTTTATAATCCATATGTATATAGCAAACGCGTTTAACCCCTCAAGCCCATATCCCAGAAATAAGAAAGGAGAAAATGCTTAAAGCAAGGATGCCACATTTGCTACATAATATCTACAAACCTTTCATCAAGCTCATATTGCTACTTCACATTCCAATTAAGCACATAAAATGGATCTGTGTTCGGTGCCCTTCAGTAAATTACACCACCAATGATTAGATTATCATAATACTTTGTTCATTTGCGTACAATTTCTTATGTACTGCATTTCGAATTATGGGTGTTTTCTTAGGCACCCAATTCACTTCAATACTCAAGTGTATAAGGAAAGTAAAAGGGTAAAGTGGGAAACAAATGATTCGCTACTTGCAACCAAAATAAATTCTGGATTCTTGGCCACCTATGCAAACATAATTGAAAGAACTTGTTGCTGATTAATCATTATTGGTTGTAGATTTCTATGCTAATGATACATAGAGCTTACATTGAGATAAAAATGCCAAAAAAAAAAATCTGTACTGAAAACCAATTTATTGCTACTAAAGCTAATATGCAAAAAAAAAAATACATTTAGTGAATATCTGATTATGTAGCTTTTAAAATCTCATTAAGTTTCGCCTTCATCACAGAAAACTTGAACTGGAATTACCTTGCTACAACAACCCTTCATCCCAAATTTTTGGAGTCGGCTACGTGAATCCTTCTTTTCCATTCTACTCTATCGAGAGTTATTTCCACTATTAAATTTACAATTAAAATATCGTTCTTAATAGCCTCCATGTTCGTTTAGGTTTACCCCTACCCCTAGTTGCGCCCAGAATCACCTTGCTCTCTTTAAAAATAAGATGCATGCCCATGTGGTTAAAAAGACTGGAGTATCCTGATGAAAGGCCACCAAGGCTTGAGATCTGATCATAGACCATGCTTGAGAAAAGTAATGAATTAAGACTCTGGATGTGACAGACGTCTCTACTTCGGAGCTAGCTTGAAGCCTATGTATTATTATTTTTTTAATTTTAAATTTTCATAGGACTATAGGAGTGAATTTTCTGTTAGGCACTAGTTAGCGGGTCTCTTTTATTGGGTTATTGGGTATTATTAGGGTTTTTAGGCAATGTGACTCCTATAATAATTAAATATGTCGTAGGACCTAATATAAACTGATGTAGCCAGAACTTTATAAATGCTATTTGGACAATAAATGAGGTATCGATGTGAGAATTATGTGGTGACTTTTTCAATTCGTGTGATGCAGATGTGTGATACGGGTTGATATGACATCCAAGATCCAAAAGGTTTGATAATGATTCCACAGTTTTATCCTTGGTTGTCTTCTTTTAAGATTCAAGTAAAAGGAAACCTTACTTTTTTCTTGTTTTTCGGTTAGAACATAATCAACAGATCCCTCTAAAGTTTATAACATAAGAATTAGCTGGACACTTCAAGCAATTCAATACCTACATGTATAAGTGCAGAATTATGTCAATTCTACTTTGCATTAACTGTTCAGCAGAATATAGCATCCCTTGCAGACAACATTGATTGCAATAGCAACAACGTCTACATGATGCATGTGTTTGCAGATATTATGAAAGTGATTCAAATAGAAGCAACAACTTAGCCTGGGTTTAAAATGGAAAATCAGGTATCTTACAGCATAACAGTCAAATAAGCGTCTACAGCTACTAGTACATAATATAATTTTACTAAATGAAAGAATAAGCCAAAAAAAATAATGTTCATATAGTAAAGAAAATTTATAGATCCGTCAATGATGCATCATGCAAGTTTATAATAGTAAAAGTTCACTTAGTACTCAGCAACACACTTCAAAAGTTCTGTACAAAAGAAACCACATGGACAATCGCATTTCAGATTCCTGATAACCTAAGATGAAACTCAATTCTGATTCAAAAATTAAAAATTAAAAATAACTGTGTTTTGGGTGTGTGTGTGCGCGCGCTTCCGTTCACAGTTGATGGTTCAATGAAGTAAAAGTAATAGAATGCATGAAACTATAATGGCTTCAATAGCTCAATGGGTAAAGATAATTACATCCTGTTCTAGTGCCAAGCGACGCTCGTGCAAAGCCTGCTTTCTTCTCTCCAAACTTGCTTGAAGAATGGCATTTCCTTTTGCCTGAGAGCATGCACACCTATCTAAGTATACGATTAATTGTGCAGCACCAAAATACATAACTCTGAGACGTATCTTCATACCTCTTTTGCGATTCTCGTCCGGAGGTCATTCTTTGCTATCTCAAGCCTTTGGATTGCAAGCCTAAAATAAGTAAATTGTAATAATGTTCACATGAGATTGTATAAATAACAGATATTTTAATAAGTGTCACCTAGAGACAGGAAAAAATCGTAATAATCGAGACACACACACACACAAACACAAACAAATACATGCTTTGAGAATAGCTGCTATACTTGTAGACATTAAAACAAGGTGCATTATATAAAGCTACTGAAGGTCACAGAGAGATTAGCTGGGGGTAGATGTTATAATACAAATTATACAATATGATTTTCTTGCTTCATTTCATCATGATCATCTCAAACTACAATATACGATCCATAAAAATTATACAGTATATCCAGCAAAGGTTAATGGCCAGATTACTAGAACTTTGCAATCTGGATATGACCAATTGAAACTTATGTTCAGACACCAAATTATGAAGCTAGAGATAAAGAACTTACTCTTCTTCACCAGATGAGTCGACAGATTCCACAGAATGATTCTTTTTTCCCTGGAAAACAAAATTGAACATGTATCACCAAGGCAGTACTTAAGGTTTTTTACTTAAAATTTTTTTATGAAAAAGAAAACAAGCCCATTTCTTTGAACTACTCAACAACAACTGAGCCTTTTATCTCAAGCATATGGGGTAGGCTACATGAACCAACATGAGAATCACACCGGGTCCAGCACCATTTCTTTGAACTGCTAAGCCAAAAAAATCTTTTGCCGAACGAGAGGATTGCATAAGAATATAGCAAGTTTATAGAAGGTAGTTAGAATCAAAAGATTCGAAACCATATTCATGAGTAGCACAAGGCAAAATGATTTTGGCAGTCCATGTATGTAATTCCACATATATATACTCGAACATAAAGAACATTAATGTTACTAACAGAACCTAAAATGCAAGGAGAAGGGCTAGCAACATTAATTCTATGCATGATATTTAAAGTGCTGGCAAGGAATGGACAGCAAGAAACTCACATTTTTGCGGCCCCAAAAATTCCCGTGCTTTACATGGCTATTTGATCCATTGACTTTATTCGGGTGTTTCTCAACACAATATTCATCTATATTAGAGGTATAAGAAATTCCACTGTCCAATGAGGACAAGATTTCTCCCATAGAAAGTGTAGACTCATGTGGTAACACGCTAGGAATATCCTTCTCAACTAGAGAGTTTTCATTATTTGAATTCATCAAACCGTTCCCACTATACTGAGCTTTGGAGCCTCTATTAGATTCAATACTTTTCTCCAAAGCTTGAACATTTTTTGTAGACTCCGCATCTGAGTCATCACCAGCAAAGACCTGCTGTCAAGGAATAGCATTAGTACATATCAACAAAAACAGTGTATAACAAACAAGCAAGAAATGGTTCGGCTACAAGATTAACTACATGAGATAAACAGACAAATCATGACAAACTCGCATTAATATATACAGATTATATACTCTTAATAAATGTAAATAGAATAGGTAGAAGGATACCATCAACTGCACTCCAATGAGCAATTAAACAGTGCTTTGAACAAATGCATGCAACTTTATGCGCAATAACTGAAACAGCAAGAATGCAAGTACCAATAATTTGAAGTGCACTAATTAAAATTAAAGATATTCATGCATTGACATATCTAGTTATCACATAATGTTTGAAGCACTCCATATGTATGAACAGCAACTCAACGAGCATCAAGGATTATGTAGCACATGCTTATCTGGCATAGTATTTAATCAAAGAAGGGTAGGTAACATGGGTTATAGTTCAACATGACTTCAGCATTTTGGTATAACACTAGAAAGAACATAATGTTCATCAATATCAATGCAAGTGAAAACTCGCTAGTTTTAAAAAATTAATAAACATTCATTTTCTCATAAGAACATTGCAATTCCATTCATGAATGGCCTCAACAAGATATAATGCATTATCAATTATTTAAACAGCACTAAAATGTCTGGATCTAGAGAGGACAAGGAATTGATTTTCTGGAAGAATCAAAGATCAGGATGGGACAATTTCGGAGGCAGCCTGTTTGTAGTAACTCAAGGCTGTTTGAGAATGTGTTTCCCTCTGTTAAGTATATCATTTGGTTAACACCATGGAGAGTGACACCAAAAACTATAAAACAGAACAATAAATTTCAAATTTGCAAAAATAAAAAAAAGGAAAGGTAGACCACCGTTTGTCGGTTTTAAAGTTTTAATAAACCCGTGGTCCCATGGAAGTAATAATTACTATGGTACAAATACTGAGATATTATATCTTCCCTATACAAGTAGCTATCATACTAATCCTAAGATATTTCAGCTTTCTTTTGATCACAGCAAATGAAAAGTTTTACAGATCTGTGTTTATTCTCCCTTCTTTACAACCTATTATTCTAATTGAAACTAAAAGAATATAATCTCTTATAGTTGGAAATAGGAGGCATTGAGAGAGACAGAGAGCACGTGCACTATTTACCTTGTGCTTATATATATATATATATATATATATATATATATATATGAGGTTAATGGAGGAAAGGTGCCATAGGAGGGAATTTCCTTCTATGGCGTCAGAAAAATGCACCCTCGATGATTTTTTTCAACGATCGGCATACATCACCTCCATCTTTATCATCTAAGATGTGGATACACCAAATTTCATGTGATTATACCATATTTTCACCGTTGATTTAGTTGGTGCAAAATTAATGGTTTACCGACAATAAAACTTTTTACATTGCTAATTCAACGGTGAAAAAAGATGGAATCACATGAAATTTGGTGTATGCACATCTTAGATGATAACGATGATGATGATGATGATGGATGCCGATCGTCGGAAATAATGGTGGAGGTTTATTTTTCGACGCCATAAGAGGAAATCCTCTCCTATGGCCTCTTTTCTCCATTATTATTATTATTATTATTATGATTATTATTATTATTACAGGAGAGTGATCCATTGCAAACCGGTCTACGTTTTTTTAAAAACGGGAACTCCCGGCCTACGACATATTTGAACGATCCGATCCGTTCAAGTTGATCACCCTACTCTCAAATACACGTATATGAAAAATTAAAGAATTTAAAGACCAACATATACATCGGATGAAGTTTATGTTGTATTATCAAAAGACGTTCATTTTTGCACCCCTCGATGAATATTGATATGAATATAATTAGTTATTAGATATTAGTTATTAGCTTTAGTCTCACATCAGTTAAAATAAGAGAGATGGTCTATAACTCTATATATATATTTGTATGTAGAACTCTTGATTTGATAAGTCAATAAATTTCTCTTGATTCTTTTCATTGTATCAGAGCCAATGGCTGGATCCAAACTCGACTCGACAATACTACCAAGTATTGTACTTTCCACGTGACAACCACACCAAAGAAAAAAATGATTGTTGCACGTGAGGGGTGTTGAAAGTAAAAAAAAACAAATGATGGGTCTTTAAAGATAGTTCCACATTGGAAACAACAAAAGAAACACATGAGCATAAAGTATAAAATGAGTCGCACTTCAACAAGGCTCAAGTCTTATTGTTGGAACCCACTTATCATTAAAATCTCATGTGCAAAAGCCTATCACTGCTCCAACTCCTCTAATTTTAAACTCTACTCTAGTTTAAAAATAACTTTAACAAGCAAATGGTGTCGGTTTATGATAAGAAACAAAGTTCGAATTCAGATGTGTTGTACGTGAACGCTTACCCTTGCTTAAGGCAATAGGAAGAGAGAGATCTTCTGAAGGAAACAGTGGTGGAGAACCAGGAACAGTGGACTGTATCGGAATACCTGCCGAAGAATCATTAGGAGTTGAAATGGTAGGAGGGGTGGTGCTTTTGGGTCACGACGGTGATACGCTTGTGGATAGGGGACACGGGTGTAAAACTAGGACGCACGGGTCAAACAAACGAATCAAGTTCCGAGAAAAGTAGGTGAGGAACAGAGATAGTAGAAGTGGGGTCCTTGACAGGCGTGGAAAATATGCTTGATCTTCTAAGCAGCTCACATTACATGAATTACAAACTTTAGATGAGGCAGGGTCAAAGTAAACATATCCTTTCTGGGATCATAACTTACAAACACCATACAGATAGCTCGAGAATCAAGTTTGTCTACATAAGGACCTAGAATATGATGATAGCATAGACAACCAAACACGTTAGAAGGAATAGGAAAAGGCTTTACTCAGCAATATGGATTGGATTATGTTGTGACTTTTTTGCCAGTTGCCAAATTGGCCTCTGTTCGTGTTCTTATATCCTTGACTGTTTTTTAGGCATGGCCACTTCATCGGCTTTATGTGAAGAATGCCTTTCTTAATAACAATTTTTCAGAGATTATTTATATGCAGCAGTCTCCTGACTTTGAACGACCGGGGAAGTCTATAGTTTGTCTTCTACATAAATCGTTATACGGATTGAAACAGTCACCGCGTGTGGTTTGAAAAGTTTAGTACAGTTCTACGACACATTGACTTTAAACGCATTCGCGTCGACATGTCTCTCTTTACACATAATCCTCCTCAGGGCAGGGTAATTGTGTTGATGCATGTTGATGATATTATCATTACTGGAGATAATTCTGCTGGCATCTCAAAGATGAAAGAGCATTTGGTTTCACTTCTATACCAAAGATATTGGGCCACTTAGATATTTCCTTAGAATTGAAGTATCACGAAATTCTAGTAGATTACAACTCTCTTAGCACAAGTATATACTTGATCTTTTATCTGAGACGGGATTTCTGGGATGTAAACCAGCAAACACTCCTATATATTTCTCGGTTAAGCTATCTCGAATGAGCTCTCCTTCGGATCCTCCGTTACCTGATCCAGGACGATATCGACGTCAGGTTTGGGAAGCTCTCCTTCACTGTCACTCGTTCTGACATTGCTTTTATTGTTAGCACAGTGAGTCAGTATATGCAAAATCCTTTGACCTCTCATCTTAAGGCAGTTGAATATATTCTCAAATACATCAAAGATTATCCAGGACAGAGTCTTCTTTACAAACCATCATCTACGTTATCGCTCACAGCCTTTACGGATGCTGACTTTGTTGGATCGATTGATGATCGTCGTTTTACTAGTGGTTATTGTGTCTTCTTGGGAGGAAACTTGGTTATATGGAGTAATAAGCAAAATGTAATGGCTCGTTCTTTTGCAAATGTCGAGTATAGATCTATAGCGTATACAGTCGCTGAATTAGTATGGCTTACTTCTCTTCTAACAGATCTTGGAGTTTCTTCTTCTCTTCCGACTACACTCTTATGTGATAACAATGCCGCGTTCCACATTGCTGAGAATCCAGTTTTTCATAAGCAGACCAAGCATATCGAAATAGATTGCCACTTCATTCGTGACAAGATGACAGATAAGGTGATTGCACTCCGACATATTTCCTCTTCAACTCAACTAGCAGATATCCTTACCAAATCTCTTCCTCGACCGATTTTCGCTCGTCTTCTATCCAAGCGTGGAATGATTGACATCTACGCTCCAGTTTGCACGGGAGTGTTATGAATATAATTAGTTATTAGTTTTAATCCCACGCCGGTTAAAATAGAAGAGGTGGTCTATGACTCTCTATATATATCTGTACATAGAACTCTTGATTTACTAAGCCAATAAATTTCTTGATTCTTTTCAAATATGTTGTGTTTAAATCCTTTGATTTTTCATACACGTATATTTGAGGGTAGGATGATCAACTTGAACAGATCGGATCGTTCAAATATGTTGTAGACTGAGAGTTCCCGTTTTTATAAAACATGGACCGGTTTGCAATGGATCACTCCCTACACACACACACACACACACACACATATATATACATATATATATAAAAGAAAATATAGAAATGGAATGTGTGGTTAGACCTACTGCTAAGCTAGAAGGATTGCATTAATGTAACAGCTGTGTTATGGAGTATTTTGCCTCAAGTTCTTTCAATACAAGAGAGAACAAAGATAATTTCGGTTTTAATTATTGCTCTTTATAGAGCAATACAATAAAAATGCAGTTTTTAATATGACTGCGTACTTGAAAGGTTCTGGTCCTTAACGAAGCACAGTACGTATACTGAGTGAGGCAATTTTAGGCACCAAGTATATCAGCAGACATGTTCCTTCTTGTTGGCATTGCAAACATCTTGATAGACACATTATAAACATGACAGCTAGTTTTTGGAGGAGAACTATTGGGCTCACCAATCTTTCATTTACAAAGAAACTACACAGTTGGAGATCTGAATATGACTTCCAACGCTAAATGGTCACTTGAGATACCAACCCATGTCTTGCATTAAATTGCCTTGACTTCGTATCCTGTATGCTATTCAAAATCACATTATGAAATGATTTAAAGTAGTTTATTATCCAAACCTGCTAATTGTTTACCCGATCGTTGTGCCAAAAAGATATGGGAAATCATGAGATATCTTCATGCTTAGGAAGATAAAAGGATCGTTATGCCGAAAAGATATGGCAAATCATGAGATATCTTCATGCTTAGGAAGATAAAAGGACGGGAAGATTGTCGAGGTCATACAGCTAAGAAAAGATTCATATTATAAAGGCTAGAAGTCTATGGAGCATAACTTGCATGACTGAAAAATGTATAGAAAGATGCAGGTAATACAAATACAAGAGACTAATATGATTATCTATGGTGATCTTCAAAGACTCGATACTTTTCAAACTATAAAACACCAAGTGGCAGCATCCCATGGTTAAGAGATTGATATGATACCATATTAATGTATTTAGAAAAAGAATGAGGTTAGGTTTAGAGATAGATGAAGATGAGAAATGAGAGAATAAGGGAAATGGAGAAGATATGAGAGTCGCCTCTCCAATCCAATATGAGCAAGTGAGAAAATTGTAAAAGTGCAAAAAAAAAACACCTCCTCTCCCTCTTACAAGTTATATGTGCACATGTGGGTATTCTTGCTATTCTAACATGCTTCAATTAGAAGAACACGTTTGCCATAAAATGGATCGGTTTATCTCTGTAAACTTCATTTTTTGAGAGGAACCAAGGGAGCCATTTGTTTGGCTAGACTAACTAAGTATTCTCTTATGTTAGATCCCGATCAGTCTCAAAATAGTATAGGTATGATATAATAGCATGTAAATAAACTCTGGAAGACCAGAAAATAAAAAACCTTGTAATCATAAAGGTCACTGCCAGCATATCCACTGCTTTCACTCAGTTTTCCACTAAGTACACGTTCTGGATCATCACCCATTCCTGGATCTCTGTCATTCTCAACATCAAGATACCTACTATCTTTAGAATCTAATTTCCCATCATCCGTTGATTCCTCACTGCCACTTGCATCAATTTGAGAATCAGGTGAAAAAGAGTATCTATGAAGAGTGTCAGCCTGCAAAGGAAATAATATGCTAGAATATTTAAAAAATGAATAAAATATGAAGAAAGCTCAAATAGCAATTTCTAGAACATTACCAAGAATCAACTACATGAAAGCAAAGACATAAGGATGTTGGAAACAGGTAAGAATAGTACAAGAGCAACAAATGCCTATATCTCCCAATATTTGGAGTCTGCAACATGTTTCCTTTCCATGTAAATGATTCAACCTTTGTAACTTTCTTACTGCAGGCAAATTCCTAGTCCACTAGAATAATGGATGAGACAAAATAAGGGATAACATTAAATTCTAGGAATTTGTCAACTTTGTCAAGCAATATTACTAGCTAATCATCCAGCTCCAAAGCTATTCCGAGGCAAAGTTTGCAGTAATGGAAAAATGTTCAGTGAAGTACATAATAATTTATTAATGCAGCATATATATGACCAGACAAACAGGTAATTTTGCACTTGGTTCCAAGTAATATAAATCAATTCCTTGGCCATCTTAGCTGATAAATGGCCCCTTCATGATGTCCGCCCCAGAGTACATATAAGTTGTTCTGCAAAGGTCATGGGTTCATACAATGCCTTCCTCAAATCTTATATAGAAAGATACTTCTCTACCTCACGTAAACCTACAACTACAATATTAGATTACAGATAGCTACATAAATCAGCTATTATGCAAATGAATAATAACTGCGAGCTGTCATGGATGAAGTCAAGTTTTCAACTTCGTCGATTGTATAGCTCTGACCTAGATGGCCGGGCTGCTTAGAATGCAATCACTCTAAATTATCATCAAATACTTGCCACAAGAAACTCAATAAACAAAAAGCAAAACATAAAGAAACAGAAGAAAAATATTTGAAACACTATAAAATATCTATTACAATCTTGAGTATTTCTATGAAGCATGAACTACTAACCAGGTAAAAATTGATCTGCTTTTGAAATTAGAGTAGGAAGGCTCAGAACTTTTTCAGATTTTGACAGAAATTTTCTTTTAATAAACAATATTACAGAGAATGCTATGTGTCCGCTTCACCAAAATTATGTGTTGGGGTCAAAAATCACACCCCGCTGCCAAAATGAAAAGGTCAAAAGGTCAAGGTCAAAAAGTCAAAATCAACGCCAAAACAAGTGGGTCCAAGCCCAATCAACCCGGGCCTAATCCCAAGCATGTGGGCCCATGCCCAAACCTCAAGAAAAAAGAAAAGAAAATTGTACTAATAGATTTTATATGTAAATAAGTAGGAAATAGGCAAAAAGCCAATTATATAAAGCCTAAAAGGCAAAGCGTAAAATTGTAAGGCTATAAATAGCCAATCATATGATGAAATGTTAAGTTTTTCCATTCCCACAAAAATACTAAGGTTTTTGCCTCCATCCTTTCTCTTCATGGTTCATCTTCTTCCTCAAAAATCAAGAGAACGAGCTCTTTTTCCCCGAAGAAAAGAGAAATAATCCCTCAAACCCATTAAAGGGGCCTCTTTTCTCCATCAAACCCACATAAAAGAGAATCCTTTGGATCTTTTTCATCTCCCTCTTCAAAAATCCAAAGAAAAAAGGAAGAAGAAAGATAACACATTTCTCAAAACACCTCTATTTCAAGATCCAATACATAAGTGAGAGAAAAGGGGCCTCCTTTTCTCTCAACCAAAACTCAAACTCGAGATCCAAGCATAAACGAGGGCTTTTGGCATCAAATTAAGAGGTTGAGAGTGACCCCATGTCGAGCCCGGTCCTTGCTCATGGAATAAAGTGCCACACCCCACACGAGGGAAGGGCTTTGGGTTATCCTCGAGGAAACACTCGGGAATGCAAATTTCGATCCATACTTAACTATTTTCAAAAACGTGGAAGTATAGATTTCGTTCTATATTCTCCAAATAAAAATAAATACGACAATCTAGTGGTTATGCAGCCGAATTTTTGTTAAAATCCCAAACTTAACTATTTTCAAAACAAAACTAAAAATAATAAATAAAGTAGAATAAAATGAAGAGAACGTTCGCCTGAGGGATACCCACCACGGGCACCCTCCCAGAATATAGCCTCCCCCGGGTCTCCCTTCAGGAGAAATCGACCTCGTCCCCCCTCCCAAGAGGGGAGCCGACTAGGGGTGAGCAAGAACCGACCCGGACTGAAAAACCGACCGAACACTGATAAAAAAATAACCGAACCGAAACATTTTCGGTTCGGTTTCGGTTCGATAATTTCGAAGTCGGTTTAAACCGAATCGAACCGAGGGTGAATATTGAATGAAAATAATATGGGCGCACAATAATTTTTATCATACATGTAATTAATTATATAACGGTAGTATAAATAAATAATGTTAAACATACCTAATATATGTTTAATACCATATTATATTATATCTTGATACTTATTTTACGAGATTTCATATTATAGAGAATATTCTTACTATCAATCAATTAATTTGTAGAATTATTGTCTTAAATTTTAGCAATAATTATTTGTTTACTATGTTAGTTTTGATCAAGAGTTTTTATTTGAAATTTAAGCAATAATTGATAAATTTTTATATCAATTTAAAAAAGCACGATTAAACCGAAACCGAACCGTTGAATAAACCGAACCGAAACCGAACCGTAGATTTTGATTCGGTTTCGGTTCGAATTTTTTTGTCAAAACTGAACCGTGCTCACCCCAAGAGCAACCCCTGGCCTCCCCTATGGGGGGGAGCAATCCTGGGTCCCCTTCAAAGAGGGAGCCGGCCTCGAGTGCCTCCGTGGGAAGCACCCGACCCAGTTTGAAGGAAGGCACCCATCCCGAACACCCCCTTTATTGAAATCACCTTTAAAATAATAAAATAAATAAAACAAAATAAACAAAAAAATTATATGTTTACACACATTCACAATAAGTTCGCATGATCCGTACAACCCGTTAATCGGAGGATCTCTCGCGTCAAAAGCGATGGGTAATTAATGGTAGTTTTGTCCGCGACTGCCAGAAATTAGAATCCTCACAATCAATAAACTCGCGTACCCTAGACAGGAAGAATCTATACACGCTGGACACGCATGCGCATCTATCTCAATGGATGACGAAAAACACTATAGAATCTGACACGTCCGGTGGGACCTATCTCCCCTCCTATCATCCGGGGCAAACGGTCATGCGAACTCAATCAACATATATACCGTTGTTTGTACTGAAATCATGCTTTCATATAGATTATCAATCTTAAGCAACAAACAACTTTCAACAATGTCTCCAATGACGAGTCCAGTCTCTGATGCAACTTCCATCGCTTACACAATCAGGACGACTGGTAGGGTGACTGCCATCAGAGCTAATGCAACAATGGACCAAACAACCCCTTCAATTCGGGTCCATCACATTCACCCCAGCAATCAACACCCCTACCGTGGACGCTCCACCAAGTCTAACGAACAAGCTAATTTCGAAAGGAAGGAGACCAAATGTGATAGTGTCGAGGCTACCCTAGCCGACGTGCAAGTCTGGCTTCGAACGACTTTCTGTTATTCCAACTGGGGGCAAAGGCGTTAACTTGAGGGAGCCTGCAAGGCATCTTAGGTCGGCCCAAGCAAGGCCCATGACAACCACACGCTTGAACGTCTTCTCCATACTCTCAATCAGTCATCCACGGTAGCTACCAAGAAGGTAGAAGCCCATCAAGACTTCAAAACTGAAAAGTTGAGCCAGAAACAGCTCACAGATATAGAGCCAATAAAAAGGTGAGGGCTACTGCTAAGTTAGAGTTCATGAGGTTCCAATAACAGGATTGTCCCGTGACTACAGCCAAGTCTGCTGTAAAGATCAACAATTCTTACCGTTAAAGTGCAAAAAATGCTAACTGCGAAGATCGAGAAAAAGACAATTCAAAGAGTTCTGCAAGGAGGCGTGTCTAAGCCCCAAAATCAAAAGAATGACACGTTCTCATCCAGAGTTTACAAAGTGCTCCTCGCCGTGCGAAGGCAACGAAGAGAATTCAAACATGGGTCACCAGCTCCGCACAAGGCCCCAACCAAATCGATTATCTTTAGTCGCTTGTCTTTTCCTTTAAAAAGCGGGTTATGGCAATGACCTAAAAGCCTAGTGAATCCCGTTGTTGCTAATGATAAGAAAGTAAGCGGATGTGCGGTCCATACGTCTATATGACAGGAGCTGGAAGAGCAAGTCCCCCCAAGCTTCGCAGCAAAGATAAAGAATTGGATGCCGCTTCCCAGTCCCAACTTGGTTTGAAAGTGGTTGCCGCTTCCCAATCTCAGACAATGAAAACCCTTTTGGTGAGGCAACTTGGCAAAAAGAGCCCACGATTCACGAAGACTCGGATTCCGACGACAATGATAACCCTGCCTTCCATCCCAAGAATGCGGAGCGAGCACTGCTCCAAGACATTAAAATCAGCTTAAGAACAAAGACAAAGAGATGACCAAGGTCTACTCCAAAATTGATGACCTAATGAAAGTCGTGATGCAACTCACAACAAGTCGCTCAAGTGCAATCCCAACAGGCACAAGACTACCCATGAGCCAGAGAGTCGCATCCCAAAACAGCCGACACTTATTCCCACCAGCTCGAGGGCGGCGGATCCTTATGAAAGCCAGCCACATTCGGCTTGAAGGAATGTCTTGACGCTTGATGATTGCGCGAAAACACAAGATAAAATCATGGACTTAGTTACCAGCAAAGTCAAGACATTGGTGGTTGAAACCAAAGCTCGGAAAAATTGTAGCACCAGCAGGAGCCCGTACCCCGCAGGGTATGATCTCGTGGAATATCCTAGTGGCTGTCGTCCCCAAGTTCAAAAGTTCGACAAAATAGAAAATTCCAACCAGTGCATTGCCTACTTCAAAACGTCATGCGGAAATACGATTTCCGAGGGCAATGATGCACTGCTTCTCAGGAAGTTTGTGACAAGTGTGACCGATATTGCTTTCGACAGGTACTCAAGCATATTGGATGACTCGGTCACAATATTTGCTCAAATGGAATTTCTGTTCAAACAAAGTTTCATGAGTGTCAAATGATAAAATCACTATTGCCGGCCTTATGAAAACTAAGCAGAAAACAACGAAAACAGCATGGATTTTATAACCGATGGCGTAATCTTAGCATCAAGTGCGAACGGTCGTTGCCTCAGGCCCAATCCGCCAGCCTTCTTATAGGAAATATCAATAATTGGATGACTCCTTTCCAATGCAGGGCAGGTCTCAAAACATTCCAGGAGCTGACCCAAAGGATTCAGATGTTGGAGCGTGCAAACCCCGAGTCCACCCAGGACCTTTAATATACCAACAAGTCCAAAATTCGGAAGGACGACAACAGCAAAGGCGAAAGTTCCAACAACGCCGAATCTTTCAATACGTCTACTCGTCAGGCCAAGCAAGGAAAGGGCAGATAAAAAACCGACCAGTCTCGAAACTAGTATTGGGAGGAGTACTAACCTTGGAGGATAGGAAGGATAGGGTCTACTCCTTCAGAAGAGACAAGGTTAATAAAATGTTTAAGGACGTCCTAAACAATGGTTTGCAACTACCCAAGTCAAAGAGACTGCAGGAAGCCAAGATGACCGACAACCCCAATTACTGCCCATATCAGAGAGTGTTAGGCCATACCATCGAAGACTATTATAGTTTCAAGGACTGAGTCGAAAACCAATTCAAGGCTGGGGAATCTCACTGTCCCGTGGCGTGCTGGCGAACAGTAAAACCAAGACCACCAACTTTGTACAAACGAAAACTGAAACCCCTAAGAACGGACGACTCAATCGTCCGCCCACGAAAAATTACCCCAGCCTGTCGCAGCCTCCATGGGACACATTTATTCAAAAAGACGAAGATGTTGAAACGGCTTCAAAAAGAGCTGGGGATTAAATGACGAAATCAACTAGAGCTCTCAAATATCAACTCAGCTCCATCAAATTCAAAATCCAAGTATCTCACACAAGCCCTGCAAAAATATATTAACGGCGCCAATTAAAAGAATAAGCTCACAGATCTTACCCCTAAGTCTTTAAACTGGGAACCTCAAAAAAATGGGTTAGTCCACAAGCAAAAAGGAAATGAATGAAAAGACTTCGTGAATAAAAACAACAAGACTACCCGCGAGCTTGTGAAAACCTGAAAGGACGCATACTCGATCAAAAAAACTTCAACTCTTTTAAATCCTCCAACGGCATATAATAAGTCGCTCTGGGTATCAAATTCCAGTGCTAGTGAGATGATGCAAACGCCTACCAAAATACAAATTCTCAAATCCTTCAAAGGTAAATGATAAGTAGTTCTTGACACTATACTTCAGTGTTAGCAGCGCTGATGCCAACCAAAAAAATCCAAATCCCAATTCTTCAACGGCAAATGACGAATCGCTCCTGATACATGTTAGTGTTAGCGATGTTGATGCCAAATCCAACCCCAAATTCCACACCAAAATCCAACCCAACTCTAAATCCAACCCCAAATTCCAAACTCAAATTCAAATCCAACTCCAAAATCCAACCTAACTCCAATTCGAGTTCCAATCTTAAATTCAAATTCTACCAACTTCAAAAATCCAAATTCCACGTCAATACTGACCTTCGTAATAGGAGCACATCAACAACTTCGTCATAAGCGCGTCAATAGCAACCCCTTCGTCGGAAGCACGTCATCAACAGCAACCACTTAGTCGGTGTAGGGTGTTTTTCGTCATCCCATTAATATGGGAATACGCGCGCACTTGTCAGGCGCATTACAGATTCCCCCTGCATAGGGTAGGCTGGGGTTTATTGATCGTGGGGATCCGAATCTCCGGCAGCCGCGGACTAAGCTTCCGTTAATTACCCTTCGTCTTTGGAGCGAGAGAACCTCCGATTAACGGGTTAAACTGGTCATGCGAACTCAATGTGCAGTGTTGTGTTTTGAAGGGGTTTTGGATATATCGGGGGCCCCGCAGAATTTTTACGTGGGTCCCACTACCCGGATAGCGGGATGGGGGTCAAGGGGGCTAGCAGCTCCCTTATGGGGTGCGGGACAGCGCCCCGTTAGAATTTTTTTTTCTACCAGAGACAGTGTCGTAGAGTGTGTGTGTGTGTGTGTTTGTATATGTATATATACATATATATATATATATACATAAGGGAAAAGGGAATCCAAAGAATGCGTGGAAGAAAGCGCTCGGGCGCTAGCGCCACACGTGCCAGGCACGTGGGCGCCAAGGCGAGCGCTCTTGGCGCCAGCGCCTGGCACGTGGGCGCTCGGACGCTAGCGCTTTAGGCACTAGCGTTTTTAGCGCTTTGGGAGCTAGCGTCCCACGTGCCAGGCACGTGGGCGCTCGGGCGCTGGCGCTAGCGTTTTGGACGCTAGCGCTTCGAGCGCAAGGGCGCTGGCGCTCGGGACGCTCGGGAGGCAAAAGGGACTTGGTCTCTGCAACGGGAGTTGTACTCCCAGAAAGGAACACTTATTATTTTGTGTGTATATATATATGAAGAGTTTAACTCCTAAGATATTTTGAAGCTGATGAAGGGGCTTCTCCCCTTGAGCCATGGATCTTCCTCAAAATGGGGTTTCTGGAGATGGGTCTTCTTCCTGTCGTTTGGCCAGATCTTGGAGAAAAGAGGTGATATTTAAAAATCTCCCCTTTTTGAGATCTAATTGAAGATCCAAGATCCTCTTTGTGGGTTTTGTGGTGAAAAACTATTTAGTTTTGGAAAAGGAAGAGTAAAACTCTTGATTTAATTCAAAAGAAAGAAGGTTTTAAAAGGAGAAAGAGGCACATGCCCTAATTTTTTTGAGAGGAAAAAAAGTATCTTAGATATTTTCATTATGTTGCCTTATATAGGCTTACATATTTACACGTAGCCCCTTGGGCTTTACAAAATGGCATTTTGCCCATCCCATGGCTCATGTGCCATTTCTTTTTGCACATAAGCCATGGGCTTTACGAAAATTTGGCTTTATGCCCATTCATGCATAAAAATTACATAAAAAATTATTTATTACATGATTTCATTTTGGCACGGAAAGGCTGGCCGCGGGCTCGACTTGGGCATGGGCCCGTTTGACCTGGGCTTGGGCCCACCGGGCTTAGGGTTGACCTTGACTTTGACTTGGTCAACCGGGATGCAATTTTCGACCCCAACAGTCGGAAGCACGTCAACCACAGCAACCCCTTCATCGGAAGCACGTCGACAGCGACTCCTTCATCAGAAACACATCAACCACAGCGACCCCTTAATTGGAAGCACGTCAACCACTGCGACCCTTACGTCGGAAGCACGTCAAATATCAACCTCTGTACCGGAAGCACATCACTATTGACCTCATCAGAAACACGTCAACCAGCGACCTCCACGCCGCAAAAATGGATCAAGTCAACCTCTCCACGCAACAAGATCCATTAATTTCATGCACCCGAAGCGTACATGTGGTGTGCATTTATTGATGGGGGCACTTTGTTAGGGTCAAAAATCGCACCTTGTTGCCGAAAAGACAGTCAAAAAGTGAGTCAATGCCCAAACAAGTGGGCTCAAACCCAACCAACCTGGGCCCAAGCCTAAGCAAATGGGCCCATACCCAAACCGTCTCAAGCCTAAGTAAACCCGGCCGGTCATCAACGAAAAAGAAGAAAAATATAATATATAAATTTTATATGTAAATAAATAGGAAATAGGCAAAAGCCAGTTATGTAAAGCCCAAGAGGCAAAGTGTAAAATTATAAGGCTATAAATAGCGAACCATATGATGAAATGTTACGTTTTTCCATTCCCGCAAAAATACTAGGGTTTTTGCCTCCATCTCTCTTCAAGGTTCATCCCATCACTACAAATATGGGTTCTGGTAATGAGGATATGGTCACGGTTAAATCTGTTACCATATTTGAGTAACGGATGCAAAGGATTTGGTCATGGGTATAACCGTGACCAAATCAAACATGAGGCCGGCCCCACAACCCTTGATCCATAAAACCCCAAATCCCTTCAAGCCCTTCATTTTCACTCCCAAAATAAATCCCCCCATCCCAAATTTTCTCGCCTAGCTAGATCTAGCCGCTTCCTCCGCCAGCGTCGCCTTCATAGTCAAGCCCCATCGAAGCCCTCGCCGGCGTCGCCTTCATAGTCGAGGGCCGTCGAAACCCACCGCCGCCTCTCCTCACCTCCTGCCATTGCTACACCTCTGTGGCCACTGCCTCGGCTCCATGGCTATTGCGTCGCCTTCGTCGTCGCTGGAGATCGTAAAAACCCCAACTTTTTTTGAAAGTTATCATTTTTTCTTTTGAAGATCAAACATTAGCCAACTTGGTTTGTTTGGTGATTTAGAATAATATGAACGTGGAGAAAAAGATGATGATCCTCGATCTCACATACGGATCTGCGCTAAATCTCAGGCTCGGCTTCGAGCAATTCGAAAAGAGATCATGAGACGCTGCAAAAGATCACAGGAAGATTTTTTCCTATCTTCTCACTTGATTCCGCTTCCTTAAAAAAAGATGATTTTTTTCCTATCTTCTCTCTCTAAAATTCTTCATCCAAGAGGTTGAGATCCAAAGAGATGCAGCTCAGAGTGAAGATAAGGTCTTCGATCTACTGTGCTGTGTTTTTTTCGCAATTGCTGTGTATTTTGGCCAATTTTTGTGTTTGTAGCATTTTTGGGGGTAAATGAGGGTTTTAGGGACTTGAGACTTCAAATTGAGATTATCGAATGGAATTTTTTTGATCTGTTAATTTTGTTGCTTGATGTTGATGTGGTTGTTGTTGATGCCATGATTATTTAGGATGTTGCTTGATGTTGCTAAGTTTAATTTTAGGTGTTGAATTTGAAATTGAGGCAGAGATTGATAAGGGATTTTTTTATATAATGCACATGATATGATCACGGGTATAACCATGATCATTTCTTTATATGGTCACGGTTTGAACCGTGACCAAACTTTTAGTTACGGGGTTTTAAGTAACGGTTGTGTCACGGTTTAAACCGTGACAAAAAAGGCTTCTGTAGTAGTGTCTTCTTCCTAAAAATCAAGCAAAAACTCTCTTTTTCCAAAGAAAAGAGGAATAATTCATCAAACCCATTCAAGAGTCCTATTTTCTCCATCAAACCTATATAAAAAAGAGTTCTTTGGATCTCTTTTATCTTCCTCTTCAAAAATCCAAAGAAAATAGAAAGAAAAAAAAACCATCTCTGAAAACACCTCTACTTCAAGATCCAAGACACAAGTGAGAAAATGGGCATCTTTTTCTCTCATCCAAAACTCAAACTTAAGATCCAAGAATAAAAAAGGGCTTTTGATATCAAATTAGGAGAAGGATGAGGGTGACCCAACATGAGGAAAGACCTTTGGGCTTATGCTTTCAAAAAACCGTCAGAGATACGGATTTTGATCCGCTCATTTTTCTTGAACGCGGATTTCCATCGGTGCTTCACCAAAAATGCGAAAGCATAGATTTCGGTCTATACTCTCCAAATAAAAAAAAAACGACAGAATCTAGTGGTTATGCCGCCGAATTTTTGTTAAAATCCCAAACGTACCCATTTTCAAAACAAAGCTATAAATAATAAATAAGTTAGAATAAATGAAGAGAACGTTCGCCGGAGGGATACCCAACGTGGCCACCCTCTCGAAATATAGCCACCCCGGGTCTCCCCCCAATGGGGAAACCGACCCAGGTCCTTCCCTAAAAGGGGAAGGGGAGCCGACCCTCGCCCCCTAAAGAGAGCCGACCTGGGTACCCCCCAAAGGGCCCAGTTTTAAGGGGGCACCCGTCCTGGGCACCCCCCTTTTGTCGCGATCACCATTAAAATAATAAAATAAAATAAATAAAACAAAATAAACAAACTTTTTTATATGTTTACACATTCACAATGAGTTCACATGATCCGTACTGTTGGGGTTAAAATATACACCCCACTGCCAAAATTATAAAAAAAAGTCAAAAAGTCAACGCTCAGACAAGTAGAGCCAAGTCCAACCAGCCCAAGCCCAAGCAAATGGACCCATGCCTAAATTGCCTCAAGTCCAAGCGAAATCGGCCGGCCATCGAAGAAGAAACAGAAATTTTTAATAGATAAATTTTTTATGCAAAAAACCAAAATTATGTAAAACACATGACTTATGTGCAAAAAGAAATAAGCACATATGCATTGAGAAACAAAAAGCAATTATATAAAGCCCAAGGGCTAAGTTGCAAATTGTAATAGGTATTTAAACCTAACCATACGATGAAATGTTAAGTTTTTTCATCCTCTCAAAATACTAAGGTTTGTGCCACCCTCTTCTTTCTTCTTCTTCAAATAAATCAAGAGGAAAATCTCTTTTTTTCTTAAAATAAATAACAAAAACCCATATATCCATTGAAATGGAGCCTCTTTTTTCAATCAAATCTCATAAAAGAGAGCTTTTTGGCCACGTCCTTCCTTCCCAAGATCCAAGGAGGAAAGCGGAAGGATAACGCATCTCCCAAAACCCTCTTTACAAGATCCAAAGACCTAAAAGAGGAAATAGGACCTCTTTTCCCTCATACAAGACCCAAATCCTAAGTTCTAAAAATTAAGAGAGCTCTTTTAGACAAATTAAAGAGGGGGTTGAGTGTGACCCTACCGAAGGAAAGGGCTTTGGGCTTCTCCCTTGGGAAACTCTCGGGAAGGCGGAATTCGATCCGTACTCCCCTTTTGAACGCTGATTTCATCCGTACTTCACCCACATATATGGGAAAACATAAACTTCGTTCTATGTTTCTCATAAATAAACGATAAAACGACGAAATCTAGTGGTTATGCTGCCGAATTTTCGTCGAAATCCGCACTTAGTATATTTTTTTAAGAAAACCAAATAACATAATAAATAATAAAATAATAAAATACGGACGAAGCCGTCAGGGGTGCTCGACCTGGACACGCCCCCCCAAACGCTGGCCTCGGGGTATCCAACCCGGGTACCCTGGGTGAAATCAACCCTGGGCGTCTCGTGATGAGTCTGATCCGGGTGGTTCACGCTCTGGGTGCCTTGTGGTGTGTCTAATCCAACTAATGATGCGTCTGATCCAGGTGCCTCATGCACCCGGGTGCCTCGTGGTGCATCTGGTCCGGGTGCCTCCGAGTGCCTCATCATCCACCCGATTCAGGTGCCTCATGGACCCGAGTGCCTCATTAGGCACCAGGTCTGCACCCGAGTGCCTCATGATGCACCCGATCCGGGATGCCTCATGATGCACCAGGTCCGGGTGTGCCTCATGTGCCTGAGTGCCTCATGATGCACCCGATCCGGGTGCCTCATAAAGCACCCGGCCCAAGTCTAACAAACCCGGATGCCTCACTATGCATCCGTCCCGAGCCGACTCGTCGCGTCATCTAAAAAAATAAAAATATAATAAAAAATATAAAAATGAAACGAAACAAATTTGTATTTCTTCTCAAACACACGTGTTCACGCTGAGTTCGCATGACCGTCATGACCCGTTAATCGGAGATTCTCTCGCCTCAAAGCGAGGGGTAATTAACGGAAGTTTTGTCTGCAGCCGCCGAAGATTAGAATCTCCACAATCAATAAACCCCCGCCTAGGGCTAGACAGGGGATCTGTATACGCTTGACAAACGAACGCATCCATCCCAATGTGTGACGAAAAACACTCTACACGTACAACATGTTAATTAAAGGTTCTCTCGCGTCAAAAGCGGGGGGTAATTAACGGTAGCTTTGTTCGCGACTGCTGGATATTAGAATCCCCACAATCAATAAAACCCCGTCTATCCTAAATAGGGGAATCTATACATGCCTAACACGCGAGCGCGTCCGTATCAATAGGTGGGTGACGAAAAACACTACAATATGGTTTCCATTTCATTTGTCCAGAAGACCCAATTAATTTGTAACATAAGTTATTTTCACAATCCATGACTCAGCTTGTAAGATCCGGATACGGACAATCAAATCAGATCCTAACCAAATGGCGAATTGCAGAAGTCTGTCAAATCCTAGGTTATAGAATTAAAAACATCAGCCACAAGATCTGACAGCATGAGAAATCTCTAATTGCAAGTACCTTCAGTATCGTATTTTTGGTAACCAAAAGAAATACGATCGCAAACAAATTTCAAGCGGAATTTCGTAAGTAATTAATATAATTAAACTTGCAACTGCGGTGAGGAAGCAATAACAACATTTTAAAAAAGGGAAGATACGACAATCATGGAAACCTTAACCAAATAACCATACATGTACACCATAAAATCTTGAGTTAGGAAAGTTTGTTAAATTCGAATCAGATCTCGGCAAATGCAACTTCTAAAGATATGGTCATAAATTTAAACAACTACCTGAAGACTTGTAACAAATAGAAAGAACATGAAAATCAACTATAATAACAAAAAATCTTTCAAAAACATGAGCCTATAGCTCTCCGATTGTCCATTTGGGCCAGAGCCAAAGCTAACCTATAAGATATCCTTTCAAGCTTAAAGTATAGTTAATCCAAATAGATTTAAAAATTTAACACCAGTACTGTGTATTCAATCAGGAAATGTATCCAAATGCATTTACGGTAACTGGCATCTTCTGAAGCCACAGGGATGAGAAGCCTCTCTATACCTGATTTATGGTTTGAAATATCGGCCAATCAAAATTTGAGATGGCCGATTCCGGTCCCAAAAATGACCATCCAAGTAGATACCGATACAATCCGCTACTAAGTAATATTGGGTTTACCATTTGATCAATGGGGGTTAGTATAGAGTTTATTAATAGGTTAATAGGTTGATAAATAGGTTACTGGGTTATTTCAGATTTTTGGCATCATTAATTACTGAAAAATATATCAAAAAGTTTATAGTAACATTTACGAAGTATCAAAACAACCACTTTAGATATCATTAATTACTAAAGAATTTGGAAATTCTTTGTAGTTAATTTTAATATTTATTTTTTAAAAATACTCATTTAGTTGTTCCTAGAAGTTATTTTTGTCAAAGCATATAAAATCCGATATTCCGATTCGAGAACTGAGATTGCCAATTCCAATCCCAAAAGTGGCTGCCCGATACCAATACCAAAACCAAGATTTAAACTTTGGACCTGATATGACCTCTTATAGTGAAACTGTGAAGGGTTAATATTGAAGGTTGCAAACAGTTTGCATACTTGGGGGAGACGTGCAATACCATATATTTTGAAGCCAACTAATAATTATATAGCATGCCTGGCTTTAAGAAGGGATCAAAATATGCATGGAACGGAATACCCTTGCTAATTCTATAAAGACTATTTACATCTTTCAGCGTTCTCGTCCTTTAAGATTCTCTATTTCAATTTAGCAAAAAAGGACGGTAAGTCCTAAGTTCATCAATTGTTATTCATCTCTTTCTCTTACGTGGAATGCTTATCCTTCTAGGACTTTGTATCCGATCCTAATAGACAAAAAGAAACTGAAGCATACAACTCAAAGCTTAGCATGAAACTTGTGGGCATTATCCATCGAACAACCCAACCTTTTCTTAATGAATTTATTAAGAGCAAGTTTGTGTAATTTAATGAGGAAGAAATCTATGACAAAAAAAGCAACTTCCAACCCACTCTTCTAATAATTCACACCATTACTTTTACAGTAGAAAAAACATCAGTACTTTTACTGTAGCAAAAACAACTTCCAACCCACTCTTCTAATAATTCACCCCATATGGTTCTTAATGAATTTATCAAGAGCCCGTTTGTGTAATTTAAAGAGGAAGAAATCTATGACAAAAAAAAAGCAACTTCCAACCCACTCTTCTAATAATTCACACCATTACTTTTACTGTAGCAAAAACATCAGTACTTTTACTGTAGCAAAACAACTTCCAACCCACTCTTCTAATAATTCACACCATATGGTTCTTAATGAATTTATTAAGAGCACGTTTGTGTAATTTAAAGAGGAAGAAATCTATGACAAAAAAAGTAACTTCCAACCAACTCTTCCAATAATTCACACCGTTACTTTTACTGTAGCAAATACATCAGTACTGGGTGTTACATCCATGATGTTTAATGACGGAGGAAGAAATAGAATGTCCAAGGAGTAGGTAACAGAAGTATGGTAGTTACTTAATTTGAAAACTTGCATTAGTATTTTATGCAATTCATTTTTTATTGGGTTGGTTATACCCCATGAATAAGCCTAATCAATCAGATTTAACTTGACCGTAATCCAACCTAAACCCTACATGCTATGATAAACTTGAACATCAGTTAATGCCCTCGTAAGAGATTACGTCTTCTATTGTTCCTATAAATTTCAACATAACATGGAAGAGAAGTTTCATAGATGAAATTATTTTATTTACATATGAAGAGTTGAGGTGCAAGTAGTTAAAAATCTTACGTCAAATATATTCTCGTATTCCTCCAATAGAATTGTGATGATGGCATGTGCATTATTAGCAGCATTTGCAGCAGCCAGAAGCTGAGCAGAGCTATCATCACTCATATCGAAGTCATCCTCTAGCTCACATTCACCCGCCAAAAGTGGCCGCAGTAACAAAGGCGCCATACAAGCAGCAACAGCAGATGCTGTCATACGATTTTCAGCGGTATGTGCAGCGATGGTGTGCATCATTTTCAATATCCTGAGGTTATGACATGAAATACAAGGCTGTAAAGATAACTAAAAACTTATAAGAGGCGAGCATATGAATTAGAAAAGTCTGGTGTGTGCGGGATCCAATCCCCAGACATTCAAATTCTAGAGGCTTTATCGCTGTAGGAAAATGGCAACGCATTATCTGTTACTGGTTGAAGTAAATATGAAATAAAGCATGGAAAGAAATAGGTTTCTATATCCAGAGAGGCAATGACAGAATAGATACACTTAAGATGGTTATAATAAAATCAAAGCTTTCAACAGTGAAAGACTGAAAAAAGAATATCCAGACTTCTATACATAAAATAGAAAGGCTAAATAGTTGCTCATATAGTAAGCTAAATGATTGATCCAAGAATACTATGGAATTAAGAAATTACCTCTGGAGTAAACGACGATTTGGTTCTGGAAATGTCTCAGAAATTGCAGAGCGCATAGCAGTCACACGGGCTTCCTTGTGTTCTAATTCTTATCAAGAGAAAAAAAATTAGTCAATAAATAATGTTAACTTCGCATATTTCAAACAAGAAAGCAGTTGCAACAGGAATTCAAAAGACTGATTAGAATCTCAGACTAGCTTCCGCAAAGTCATTATGCCCTAACAGTCAACTATCTATAACTAGACAAAAGCAATGTAGAAAAAAATAGGAAGACCATTTATATTATGATTTCAAACAAATTAATAGTTGACATGAAATAACAATGCGCAAAATCCTTCAACTAATTTGTATTTCTATCTGGAAATTTATTTTTCCTAAGTAACAGAAAAATTACACAGGAGTTCTGGTTAGGAAAACAAATATTTGCTGCCGATTTCAGTAAGGTAGCAAAATAGTTGCTCGCTATTAAGTTGCTTGAAACACAAAGTAGCAGTACACCATGGAAAATATGCCATATTTCAGCCGGAAGCACCGGAAAACGCCAATTAGAAATCATCATCAACATAGCTAAAATGCATGACTTTAAGTTGTGCCATATTTCAGCCGGAAGCACCAGAAAACGCCTATTAGAAATCATCATCAACATAGCTAAAATGCACGACTTTAAGTTGTGGTTGCCAACTTGACTTCAAACAGGGCTAGCGTCAAAAAATTTAATTTGATGGGCAAGAAAGGGCATTGACTTAAGGAAACCTTTCACGTTTGTCATGCGGTTAATTGTTGACCGCAAAGTCCAAGTCTACTCATCATCGTATATAGCCAAGAGCAGAGTCAAGAGAGAAACAGGTAAAGGCCCTATCCCAGCAAGGCTCCGCAAATTACAATATATTATACTATTGGGATTTCTATATAATTACTATAAAGATATATATTGATATACCTTTTCTAGATTTGTAGTTAGTCTAGTAGAAGAGGCATGGTACCTTGACCTTGAAGGTCTTGCGTCCAAGCCCTAATAGCTTCATTTTTTATAAAATTTCTTAAGTCCATATATTAGGTATTTAACGATATATTGATTCAAGTCGGCATATAATTTAGATCAACTAATTTACTTATTAAAAGAAACTACATTGATTTATAAAGGTCAATCAAATATAATTTTCTTCTTTCAATTCAAAAGTTTTAAATTGCATTTATATTTTAAAAATAAAAAATAAGTATATTCATAATTGTATTATGACTCAGAAAAATATTTGGTAGTATTTTAAATATTTGAGTATCTATTTTATTATAATAAGTTTTACTTGGCCCCTCCCAAAATCTTTTTTGGCTTCGTCACTGTATCTAGCAGCCAAAAGAAACCTTCCAAAATTTATTATTAGTCTCGTCATGTTACATTGCGGTCATCATTACATGATTAAGAAAGCATAGTTGATATTTTAGATTCCCAGTTTTGATCTTCTAAATTATACATTTATGTGATGAGGAAATCATGTGTCATTATCCCATTATATAGAATTATCATTGCAGCTTTTCAAACTCTAGACACCTATCACACGATGTCTTTCCGTATTAGGTTTTTGTCATGTATCGTACATGGAAAGCCAAATCAAACCATGTGTCTCACAAACATATGACTGAACATACTAAATATCTTATTTAACGAATACCATATGATGTAGGCAAGATAATAAAGAATCGAGATTAGAGTTGCTACGACTTTTATTTTAATGTAAATTCCTTGTTAGTTATCTTATTCGTTCGTTTGAGTGTTAAGATTATTTGTTGGTTTGAGTCTATTATGCAATCGGTTTGTTATTATGAGATTTTAGGTTTGAACTAAATTTTTCGAGTTGGTACATATTTTTGTATGGTTTCTTGAGTGAGGACGCGTAAAAACCAGTTTAAATCCTCACGATCAAAGAGTTAAGAACTGTCACATTCGAATCGAAGATTAGAAAAAATATGTTTCATTAGTCGATTCATCATTAAACTAGTTATCGAGTAATTTCTCATTTTCTACCTTTTCTCTCTTATTTTTTTCTTTAAATTCTTTTTAGTCTCTTCTCTAAATATAATACTTTTTTAAATTTCTGGCTGGATTCTCTTTTGAAGCCATGGACTAGACACTTTATCTAAATTCTTCATATCCTCTTGATTTATCTCTATATGTTATTCTTGAAGTCTTGGGTTGCGCTGTATCTAAATTCTTTCTATCTTTTTATTTACGTTCTTTTGATTCATTTATTCTTCTGAAACTTTTTATCGTTTCTTCAAACTCCTTTCATCTTCTTGCGCTTCTGGTCCTGCATCAATTTGGTATCAAAATTTTAGCAACCATCCTTACCTGAAGGCTAACATGAGACTTTGAAATAGAACTGAGCAAAAAATAATCGCACTGACTTAAACCGACCGTCCCGAATTTGACACGCTCGATTAGACTCAATTTTGAACCTAGTCGGATGGAATCAGTGCTAAAAAGGACTAAAGTCGCTTATTGGGTTGAAGTCGGGTTTAGAATTTACAGACCCGCCCGACATAACTAATATAATATATAATATATATGTATCCCTCTCTTTAATAAACCCTACCCCATTCTAGCTCTAACCCTTTCTCTCCTCACCTCGGGCGCCGCCTCAACCTTCTCTCTCTATTCTCTTACGGACTTATCCCTAAATTTCTTCTCATTCATTTCATTAATACTCATTAGGCAAACCCATGGTTCGGAATCTGAATAAGTCTCAGATGCAAGCTTTTCTTGAATGACCTGGCCGGGACCGCCATTAAAATTGATGATGGGGGCTGCGACGATGGGGACCATGGGGTTAGGGTTGTTGGAGTCATGGAAGAAGCGAGAGATGTAGGAGACGCCGACGTCGACGAAGCCTTTGACGCCGGCTTCAATGAGGTCTACGGATTTGATGTCCGAAACACCCTCATAGGTGGACTTAGAGTCTTGGATTAGGGTTTGGAATTAGAGGAAAGGGGAGATGAAGTGTCGGCCCAGCCAAAACTGATCGTCGAACCAAACCATTCGATCTGGGTTCAAGCTCAGTTCAAGGATGGTCGGTCGATTTTTTGGTCGGTTTCATTGTTCTGATCGGGTCGGTTCGATCTATATTTTTTCAAAAAAATAAATGTAACACCTAGTACATTTGTACTATATATATTTAGGGTATTTCAAATCTTGCGGTTAAATTCTTGACTATTGTTGTTTTTGGGTTGCAAATAATACAATTGGTAGCCGTGGTTATTATCCGACCCGATCCGCATGTTTGAAACCCATCATGCTTCAAGATTACATCAAATATTTGCTAGTACAATATATCCATGCAAATTTAGAATATATATACACATATAATATATTTTAGAATCTACACAACTCTTTATAATATTGCTAGAATCTGAATATCTTTTATGATACAATATAAAACCAAACAATATATTTTTCCCATCTAGCTTTGTATGCTATAGTACTCATATCATGTGGTTGCACCCATATATCATGTTCGTATCCTAAAGAGTTAAACATATGATTATTTGATATTACGTATATTTACATAGATCCATAATTAAGGGTATATATTTTTAATTATATATATTTGCAACACGGTTTAAATTCTTACGTATATTCTTCATATTTAAAAACTAGATTTTTAAAGAAACACGGGTAATATTTGGAGAGATCCGGTATTATCTGTAAAATCCTACAATATATATAATATATTTTATATAACTAAAATATATAAAACTGTTATATATATATATATATATTAATAATTATTTTTAATAAATTATAAAATATGTCGCTCTCTTTCTCTCGTCTCTCTCTGTCTCTCTCTCGCATTCCCCCGTCCCCATCTCTTCTCTCTATAATATATATATATATATATATATATATATATATATTAAAATATAAAATTTTATTTAAAACCCCTTTCCCTCTCTCTCCTCCCTCGTTTCTTCCTTCTCTCTCACACACCAACCCTGAATCTTAACCCACGCCCTCGTCGTCCCCTTGTCGCCGTTCGCCCCATCTCCTCGCCATCACCTTTTCGTCGTCCTCCTCCCCCTCTTCTTCTTTTCCAACGACAACCTAACCCATAACCCTAACATCAAGAACCCACCTCCTTCTCCTCGTCGTAGCCGCCCTAGCGTCGCCGTCGACCCCATCTCCTCACCTCCCCTGCCTTGCCTCCATCACCTCCTCCTCTCCTCCGACCCCAAGCTCCTAACCCAGAACCCGACACCAAGAACCGATCATCTCTCGCCTCTGACCTCGTCGTCGGAACCCGACCACCATCCTAGCACCCCCGTCACCTCGCCGCAAACCGCCTTATCCCCTCTCCTTGCCCTCGCCAAATCCACAGAATACCAGCAAACCCCAACAGCCACCTCCTCTTCTTCTGTTCTTCTCTTTCTTTCTTTTCTTTTCTTTTTACGATCGATCGCCGGAGTTACGCACGTCACCGACGATCCGACGACCCATCCACCATCATCATCTAGCCCAGTTGCCACGTCACGCGGTTGCTCAATTAGATCAAGTCCTGCGTGCGTAAGTTTGCGTCGTGACTTTATTTCGACGTCGGAACGTGACATTCGTATCTCGACGTGAGACTCGATCAGGCAAGTTCTAAACTTGCAACATGCTATCGTATTATATCAATATTTATTTGATAAATTATAATGCATGTGTTTTACTATTCAGCAGAAATTACCGATTTACAGTTTTATAGTATCCGTATGTATCCGTACTGATAATGGGTTATCCACTTGTATGCCGGAATATCACAATATTATTATAATATTATATTAGTTCAATATGTTATCTAGTTTGCAATATACATGGTAATGGACGTACAACGGTTGGTACAGATAGATACATATGCATCCTGGCATTAGTTGTGTTTACCGTGTTTCGATATTAATTACAGTTTTACATTGGTGTCTATTTTAATTAATATACATTACATGGCATGTTCATGACACACTACCAGACTTGTTACTTGGATTTTATTGCTAATATCAACAATCCTGATTTGTTGTCCTGACGAACGTGACTTGTTGTCTACATAGACAAGAGATGTACCTACTTGTTCCTGTGTTGGTATTAGTTTTATATCATCAATACCTGACTTGAATTAAAAACCTGGGAGGAAAGAAGAAATCAAGAATGTAAACGAAACGTAACTCAAGAGAATATTATTATTGTTTACCGTGATTCCGGACATGAACGGAATAATCATTGTTTATTGTACCGTGTACCGTGGGGAATGAACGGGATATATTGTGTCGTGGTCCCGTAGGGGTTTGAACGGGATATATACTGTTGAGTTACGATGAAAATTACATAAATTGATTTTAAAGACTTGTAAAATAGATAACCTAAAAACACAGACTTTAAGTTACACATCACATACATACAGTTCACTGTTTATACCTGGGTTTATTATCTACATTCATGTTTAATAATAGTATCATATCCTGGTTATTACTATTATTTTGATATTATGACGCACTGACGTATAGGTTTTGCATGGCCCAGTTCCTCTGACTTTATCGCAGACAGATCAAGAGTATTTTAGCAAGCAAGCCGAGTAATGAGGAGCTAGATGTATTTTTTGAGACGGTTAGTTTACTTATTTCCGTAATTTTATTTCTATTGATGTGAGCCCATATTAGGACGTGATTCAGATACTATTGTTTATTAGATCTTGATTCGTTTCCGTTATATGCATTTCTTGATTTTATTTATTGTGGCAGATGGACAAGTGTTAGCTAGATTTTATTTTATTATTCTTGATATCCGATTGACAGCCTTAGCTATAGGTAGCATGGTTGGCTCTGTCGTGTGTCGTGTTTACGTATTTTAGGAAGCGGGGCGTGACAATAAAGATCCAACCCGACCGTTGCTCAGCCCTACTTTGAATATGATCAAAATTTTAAAGATCATAATTATACCAAAGACGGTAGTTTTGAAGTTGCAACCAATGTTACTAGAAAAAAGATTATTAATGAACCGAATGAGCAACTGAAGTTCAAGAGTCGACAAAAATGTCTTCTCTTAAGAAAAGGAGACTTGATGTTGACGAAATAATCCAAATTTGAGCTTGGAGTTGTTATGATTTTTTTCTATTTTTTTAATCCTTTGTTAATTTATTAGTTTGAGTGTTTACATTTGTTTGTTCGTTTGAATTAATTTAGATTTGATAGTTAGCTTGAGTGTTACTCTAAGCAAATATTTGTTTTGAGATTTGTTTATAATTAAATTTGGTTGCTATCAAATTTTATTTCTATTATCTATTATACTCCTATTGAAAGAAACGATAACATGAGTTATTTGCTATCAAATATTCTTTTGCTTCCGGTGCTGCATCATCGTATCCTCACCAACTTATGCACGTTACACACTATAACAAGATTTAGTTGTGTATGCGTCCAATAAAACCTCACTATAGCATAGAAAAGGGTAAAGCCTCGGATATGAAGGTAAGGAGTCGTATAAGTTTAATAAAACTAGAGTGTCAATTTGATCATCAAAGGATGAAACATGCATGTACACATACATATATACATGCGTGTATACATGTGCGTGAGTGGAAGCACACATATGCTTCTTAACTGTGTTTAGCTACTTTTTGGTACACGGTAATAGGTTCATGGTTGAAGGGGGGGAAAAGATGGTTCATGATCTGGATGACCGGTTTTTGGAACTCTTCCTTGTAACTTCAAGATGCTTGAAACTAATGTATTTTAGGAACTACAGCCATACCCTAGCAAAGAAGAAACTATGGTAGCAGGTTATTGAGTTTTCTGACATTTCAGAGTTTATGTTCAAGGTATTGTGCACCGAAAAGTCAAAAGCAAGAATGAAAGTAGAATATATAAAGATGCCGTGTAAATCATCCAAACATAGTATCAGCCATGAAATATGTTTGTACAAAAAGAACATATGAAGTGGCCTACTGTGTGCTTCCAGCAGTGCGGTACAGCACGATGCAGGAACGGGAGAAGATGGAAGCTCCCGAAGAACATGCTGCAGAGACAAGTTCTCTAGGTGTCAGAACTAAGAAAAGACGGCATTTCCGGCCAAAAAAGGTGTTCAACTTCTCAGAAATTAATTAAAAATGAAAACCTTCACACAGTCACCAACAACATGGGCATCCTCGTCTGACGTGAATTCAGCTCTTCCTGGTGCAAATAGGAAAACAATCTCCGAAGTTTTAGCTATTCTAGAGTTGAAAAGCTTGAAAAGGTAAATTAATATTAAGTGGTTAAAAGAATTTAAGACATCATGACTAATATTTCAATAATTGATAACCTTTCTCATATTCTTGCACTCTCCTCTCGACCTCCTCAACATCAGCTGATTGTCGCAAGATCCCTTCCACTTTTATTCCTATGGTAAATCGCTCATACTCATTAGTCAACTTCTAAAAGCACATATCAAATATCCAGACATAGGGTGCTCCACAGTCATCATGAATCTTTGGCATAAAATATACACTGCAAACAACTCTAAATGAAGGGGAAAATATAAATATTATAACTTTAAAAAACATCAGGAATCTTAGTTCTAGACTTGATATTAGACTATAAATAAATGATAACCACTTGGACATGGTGAATGCAACAATGTAAGCAACAAACCGATGCTTAATGCCTGAATATAGGAAGTTGCTTGTGCTAATCAATTCAGATCTAGAGACAAAATATGGAACCTACCACATTAACATTGTATCGGTGAGGAAAAAACATCGACTAAAATGGTTCTAGAGTAGCTACCTTATTGCCCATTGCATTCTATGAAGCACGAATTCCTGCAACAGCATGTCGTACCAATGTCCAACACGAACTGTGCACTGGAAGGACATGCCCGGCACATGTCAGACACTTATGTATATAAGTGGTCGGATATGCCATATATGTGTGTGAGTGTTTTCTACTCATGTGGTATGCGAGTTGTATCTTAGTCCAGCATGCTGGCATCATATGTATGTGCTAAAAAAAGGTCATTCATCTTGGATGTTAATTTTTGAATTGGAATCTGTCAATTCAGCTATGCTTGCCGTCATAACTTACAATGTAGGATTTTTTTAACCACTTGAATAAAATGGTAAAATTTAAATAAATTTTAAAACAAACTATAAAGTCTTTGATTAAGGATGTTTAGAGTGATTTTTTAAATGCATATTAAAAACTACTATAAACTTTTTGACACACTTTCAGTAATTAATGACATTGAAGTAGTTTTTCAAAAAAAAAGAAACTAAAATTCTATATGAACAGTACAGCTAATTAGAATTATTTTTAATATGTTCCAATAAAAAATGTCACGTTAGAATGCGGTAAGTATTTTTAAAAGTTGAAATATAATTTGCTTATACCATGAGATCAATTAGAAAGTATATGGAAGTAAACAAATTTGGCATGCTAATTAGATGGCTTGATCAATTCACAAACCAATCAAAATCCACTAACAAAACCAATAATGCAGCTATAAAATGCATTAAAAGTGAAATAATCCAAAACCAAATGATACCCATTAACCTATTAATAAATCCACTAACCCATAATCAAAACAATTAACTAATAAATTTAATGATAAAAGCTCACTACTCAATTCGTAAGCCCATTACCAAGGTTATTATCTCGATATCAGTACTCAGTTGTTTTCGGCATCGGAATTGGCCATCTCGGATCATGACCGGCTAAGATTTCAAATCATGGTTAACACATGATTCATGTATACTGTATACATAATACATCTGCTGATTTATGGGTCTACAGTGTCCGTGCAGGCCCCGTTTCCTCGTTTATATTTGTATGTATGTTTTCTTCGCAATATGATATTATGAAATTAAACTTTAAGTTCACTGGTAAAAATTAACTTGCTAGTTAGTTGATTTTATTATCATTTTCTATTTTTATGACCATAAGTCTTTCTTTTGGATGTGATGTCACTCAATTAAATGGAGCTTCTATGCATGCAACATAAGTAATATTCCATACTATTTGTTCTGCATTTTTAGTTTTAAATCAAGTTTTGCTTACTGGAAATAAGTGTGCTACTAGGACCACATGCAAAAGTATAATATTTGAAATCTAATGCTGTGGAAACATAATGAAATTATTTCTCAGTTCGAGAATGCATGGGAAGCCGTCAAAATCTGTTATATAAGGTTGGGTATGTTCTACACAGTATACCGGGAAAAAGTTATGGCGCTTTTTAGAAACAATTTAACGAGTAGATAAAGTCCAAAGTACTCTAATTTGTTGATTATGAAATTTAAGCTTTACAGATTATGATGAAGTGGATTATATCATGATTTAGATGACAAAAACAAATAATTTGGGGAATTACTTTCATTATTCCTAAGGATTGACACAGTTCCAGAGTCCAGACAGAATGCACAGATAATATTTGCTTAGCTATATATGTAAACCAATGTTTTTTGTTTTTTGTTTTTTGTTTTTTTTTGGGGGGGGGGGGGGGGGGTGTTATAGCCCTAAGCTATTTCTCAGAAAAAGTAATCGCACAGTCTACAACGTACAAAATTGAATCCAACAGATATGACAGGGAGTTCTGCTTGACAAATTATTTCAACACCACCATTATTAAGCCAAACAACAAGAAATATCTCGATCGCTTAATATGTTAAAATTTACCATATTTCTCCAGAAAGTGTAATGCTTTTTCTAGGAAGGAAGGTCCGCCGTCAATATCTTCAAGTGCAAGCAATATGGGTCTGCCAACGACTAAAGACTTGATGGGGCGCTTATCTCTCCCTGTATAAGACGCATAGATAACCAATATGATTAAAAAAAGATATCACAAAATTAAGAAACCAGCTAAAGTTTTCTGTTGGGTCATATATAAATTAGGTTGATAATCTGGAATTCAATTGATACATACAAGTTTGGATGGATCCTTCGAATGTGTCAGCATTGTCATTACGGAATATTCCGTTGTGTCCCATCACAAGTGCAGCATTTGGAGCTTGTGCAAGAGCAAGTTCTAGTGCAGTTTTCCATTCAAATAAATCCTCTGATGTCTCAGCCTAGTATGCTCAGATACAAGAAACTTATATAACGATGGGAAAAAAGCTATATAACAAAGCAAGAAATAAAAGGTAAATAGGTTCATTGCCCTCCAGTAATTGAGAGAAAAGGACACAAGTGAAAAGAATGAAGAAGCACCTTTAGGGTGAATGCACGCCCATCACGTCCATCAGGAAACAGAACAGTCAGCAACTTTTTGTCTTCTCTAACCACCACGCTGTAATTAAAAATTGTAGAGGCATTTATAATCTATTCCATTAGCATAAAATCAAATAGAAGAATCAAACACTAAAAAATTCAGATACCTCCCACAATTATTCAAGTCAATACCGCCCAGTGTCAGATTAACTTCACCGCCTCTCTGTGGTAATGCACTCTACAAGACAATCAATTAAGCATCAGCCACATATGCTTGTCTAAGATTTTATGAAATTTATAAATCAATAGGAGAGATATAGAGAATTATCAGAATAGTTAAATGCTGGATAGAAAAGAAATGACCAACAGCACAAGGAGCAAACAAAAGGGTATATTAGAGAAAGAGAAGAGTTGTCTGATATACCACCCCACCAAACAATCATTAGTAATGCTAATTTGAAATTAATTTTCAATACACAATAGAGAATAATTTCTATAAACAATTAGCTGCAAATTATAAATACAAAAATGTCAGTTGCTAAAGTCAGCATGGCATTGCAGTTGATCAAATGTAATCGACAATACTTACAGGATCATTTTTGAAGAAAACCAACGAGGTGCGAGTGAGGATGAACCAGCGCTTCTTCCAGGATTTCCAACCAATTCCTAAAAAGAATCAAGATGCACAACATCAACATCAAAAGATACCAAAACATAAAAATCCAGTTTAATAAACCCAAACTAAAATCAGATTTAAAGATACTAAATACAATGATGAAAACTGATGTTGACAAGATATTAGATTCACGACCCATCGTTCAACATAGAGAAGAGAATTGGCAGGAAAACTACGATGTCCAATAAGGCTCCAAGGGTATTAGTACAGGAGGTAACTTCACCAATAGGTGAACGGTAATTAACAAGCACGGTCCTAAAATATATGACAGACCACTTCTAACTCACAGCCCCCTTCAAACTAACTGTAGATAAGACACAAGGACTTAGAAAAAGAAATGATAATCACTGAATTGTGGGTCTAGGTGTGCTGGTTGTATTATGAATACAAGCCAGGAATCTAGAGAGCGCTAATGAAGCGAACATGAATCTCATGATGATCATCTAATTGTATAAGACCAAATTCTAAGCAATATATCTTTCTGGATCCAAAAATATAGATACTGAACGAAAATGAAATTGCCAAGTAGCAGAGTTAATGACCAGAGACGCAGCAGGAGACTGGGTAACTGATGGATACACAAACTCAGTTCTCTAAATTGCAACTAATAGGAAAGGGTTGTACAGATGTGAGGTTAAATTTTTGACAAGCACCATATATATAGTAGTTTGGGGGGGAAAATCTTTCTGTAGACATGCCCTAGTCCCATTCTTGTTTCATGAAAAATAAAAGAATAGCATGTGGGGGACATTGCAGACAGTGGCTACTACTCCATGTTAGGACTTAGGACTGCATCAATTATAAATCAAGTGAAAACCCCAACATTGAAAATAAACCACTCAAAACAAAATATGTAGTAAATATGCAAGAGTTGGCAGTGAGGACAGAATCTTCCAGTAGCAACCAAATTTTAAATTTCAAGATTCTTTGATATACATTTAAGAACTAACCTTTGGATGAAATGAAAAGTGGGCCACTCTTGAACACCTGTGGATTAAGTTGAAAGTTAGAACAAATAATTAATCAGAGATTCAGAATATCTATCGTTAAGGATAACTTCGCGAGTAAAATTTGACCAAACATTCACTGAGAACATTGAATTTTGAAACAAATACAAACATGAGCTCTATGTTAGATAAGAACCTGTTCTCTCCACACGCGCACATGAGAGAAAGAGAGAGAGAGAGAGCTCATTATAACTAATCAAACTAGATAATATCACTGGTGTACATATGAAAAAGCAATAAAAAGTTGATACAGAATTGCATAATGCATATGTATAATATCATAGATGAATAGGGAAAATGACATCATTGGCAGAGGCAATGCATTATGTATATATCATTAGTACCCGAAGGCAATGACTGAGAAGGCCAATGCATTGCTTCCTCAAGTAGGTAGTGTCTTGAGTTCGATTAACTCCATTCCCAATTCGGATGCGTGAGGAATTTTTCATTGATGAGTGATCGCTGATTGAGAGAGGGACAGTCCAGGGCACCAGGGGATACAGAAGGCCAAAATACCTTGTTGGCCAAATCAGAAAAATAACTTGAATAAGGAAAAAGGAGGTTGATAGAAAAGATTTAGATACCTTGTTGACCAAGATACTAAAAAAGGGCTAAATATGAAAAAAGAGGAGGATGGAAAGAAATGAAGGACGAAAAGAATGTCGACAAGGATATGTGCACTGGTGTGAACCCAACTGGAGAAATGTGCTCAGTTAGACTTTCTATTTTCATTAATATTTCGTGCAAGCATTTTACTGATTAGTTCCAAGGATCAGCTACATTGTCATGCACATATTGTTTCATAGGCAGATTTTCATGCCTTAGTTTCACATGGATCTAGTTATTCTTTTAACAGCAATTTCAGTTTTTAATTAAGTATAAATCATGATGCTTGGCTCTCTTTTTTTAATAGGCATCGGGAAAAAATCACCTTTACTAGAGACCTATGTTGGCTAGGCCTTTAGTTTACCTTGGTTTAAATTCCTATCCTCCTGTGCATAGAATTCCTATATCTGAAATTGTTGTCTTGGTATGTACATTTGGAGTTCTCATCATAGCCTTCTACAACGTATTATGATGAATGACTTCCATCTTTATTAAATATTTAGGCTAAACTCCACAAAAACCCAAACCTTTTAGCTAAAATACGAGAAACCCCCAAATACTTTTAAAATACACAAGAAAATACTACAAAACTTTCAAAATACACAAGAAACTACAACAAGAACTTTCAAAAACTACGAGAAACCCCCAAAAATTTGGTGTCACGTTAGCAGCAATAAGTAGCACAAAACTGCATACCATTAGGGTTTCTCATAATTTTGAAATTATTTGGGGATTTCTCGTATTTTAGCTAAAAGATTTGGAGGTTTTTTGAAATGAAGCCAAATATTTATTGACTATTAGCCCTCTTTACCTACGTTTAAGTGTCACATTAAATATTTCCTTCTCCTTGCTAGTATTTGGTTTATGACGTTAACGCTAAATTGTTTGCCTTATTCCAAAATATAGACCAATTTATTGCCTAGAAAATATCGTCTTTTAAGGAAAATATATTTTAATCAATTACTTGATGGTTTCTTTCTAAAAGATAGCACACATTGATCCACTTAGTGGACTTAACACTTCTTCATTTTGGCAATCTTGAGGTTCTTCCATGATCCTACCTACAAACTTTCAATTAAATATCTTGATACATATATTTTGTTTTATTGCCCTTTTTTCCCTTCAAGAATCCAAAAGGAATTTGCATAAGCTTAAACTATTAGAATTTGAAGTTTGAATTTCTAAACTTAAAACTTGCACAAAACATTCAAAATTATATTTTCAGCAATACAACTATGACTGTGCATAAACCAACCGTTGTCGGTCCCAAGTTCGGATGAAAAAGGGTGAGTGTTGTGGTAGACTTATGACAGCCAACATAAAACTGTCACATTCTATGACACGAACCATGATAAGAATATCGTTGGGGCGTCCCCTACTCAGCGACGCGCTACATCGGATCTCGGATGTAGTATTAAGTATGCAAGTGATTCTAGCTCGTCGTCCGAAAGCGGCGCACTATATCGGACCCCGAGTGTAATGACAGATAAGCAAGGATTTCATAAAATCCGTCTCGTTTTTTGGAATATAGGTTCCCTTACGGGTTGACTAACAGAATTAGTGGAGGTGATAATTAGGAGGAGAGTTGGTATTATGTGTTTGCAAGAAACTAAGTGGGTAGGTGAAAAGGGTAGAGTCATAAAGCCTTGGAGTTATAAGTTTTAGTATACGGGTAGAGATAAAAAAAAACGTAATGGGATAGGCGTGATCATAGATAGACGGTTACTTGAGAATGTAGTTGAGATTAGGAGAAAAGGTGATAGGATTTTACTGGTTAAGCTTATTCTAGATAGGGAGATTCTTAATATATTTAGTGCTTATGCACCACAGATAGATCTTGATGACGCTAGTAAGCGTCTTTTCTGGAAGGACTTAGATAACAGAATCATAATGACAGAACTTGCGGCGGCCTAACGAGTGATTTTTCGATTATAATTGGTTTACATCAAGGATCTGCATTAAGTACATTCTTATTTACCATCATAATGGATGAGCTTACTAAGACTATCCAAGAAAAGACACCTTAGTGTATGCTATTTGATGATAATATTGTTTTAGTAAATGAGACGAAACTAGGGGTTAATACCAAATTGGAGTTATGGAGGCAAACGTTAGAATCTCGGAGGTTCGGATTGAGTAGATCCAAGACAGTATATATACATTGCAAATTTAACAAACAGAGTAGTCAAGCCCACATTGGTATAACACTGAAAAGGCAAGAGATAACACCGAGCGGTCGGTTTAGATATCTAAGTTCCATCATCCAAAAGGATAGGGAGATCGATAGCGATGTTAATCAAAAAATCCAAGCTGATTGGTTGAAATGGAGGAGTGCAACAGGGATTTTGTGCGATCGTAACTTTCCGTTAAGGTTAAAGGGAAATTTTATCGGAGCATTATTCGGCCTGCTTATTATATGGTACAGAATGCTGAGCTCCTAAGAAGCATCATACACAAAAGATGCACGTGGCGGAGATGCGCATGCTTCATTGATGTGTGGCAACACTAGAAAAGGTAAGGTACGAAATAAGGAAATTCGTGCAAAAGTTGGTGTAGCACCTGTGGAGGAGAAGATGCGGGTCAATCGGCTAAGATGGTTTGATCATATGCGGCGGAGACCTATCAAAACACCAGTTCGAAGAATGGATACTATTGATACAGGCAATATCAAAAGGACAAAAGGAGACCAAAGAAAACATGGATGGAGGTGGTATGAAAAGATATAGTTGTCAAAGATCTCGATAAAAGTATATTGTTCAATAGAAGTCAGTGGAGGCGGAGGATTCATATGCTGGACCCGGCGTGATTCTCATGTTGGTTCATGTAGCCTACCCCATATGCTTGGGATAAAAGGCTCGGTCGTTATTGTACAACTATGACTGTGTATGCTAAGTTCATTTGCTTAGTAGCAGGTACGATGGAATCTCTTCAGTATGCACATTTATTGATATATATCATTAAGCCACATTGTGTTTAACGATTTTTGGACACTCCATGGACGCTTTGTCGGGTACTTCTCAAGCATGCCCTTATTTTTTTAATATATTTTGTAATTATCGATACTTTTTGGACACTTTGTAAACAAGTATTTTATACGTTAAAGGAGGTTTACATGTGCATTATTATACTTTTAGATGTTATTTAGTAATATACACACAAAACTTCATGGAAGAACATCAAAATCAGACTAGTATAATAAGCATAATAATTTCGTGTATGTTTTTGTAAAAAGAAGTGGAATAAATAAAGATATTTTACGGTAAGTTTAAAGTCAATTCTTGTTCCTTCTACAAAGTGTATAATCGGTTAATTTTAGAGAAAAAATGTAAACAATTATATTTAGTATAACATAAATAGATGAGAGAAATGGGTATAGGTCTAACCCCAAAAAAAACGAAGGGTCTACGTCCCTGGCCAAAAAACAAGTTGGGAAAACCCCCCTAAGTCAAAAAAGCGGTGTTTTTAAGTCCATGGCCGTTTTTATTTTTAATATTCCTATACTAGCCTTGTATTTTTTGTACGTAAGCACTACTTTTACATGATAACTACTACATTTACTAGCTAACAACTATTCTATTACTTTTCAAATTGTTATATAGAGTGGTTATTAGGTGAGGATAGAAATTACCTGAAAAGTATAATGGTTAACCGGTTGATGTAGTTGTTAGGTAAATGTAGCAGTTACATGCGAAATGCAGTAGTTATCTGTTAAAAGTTATTAGTATAGAAATATTGAAAATAGAAAGCGCTTGAGGACCTAAAACACCGGTTTTTAGACTTAAGGTTTTTTTGGCCAAGGATTTTGACCCACTCTTCAGGGCTAACGATCTAGACTCGTTTTTTTTTCCTTAATAAAAACATGAGTGTGCACATCGCATTTGTGCTTTATTTATATGTACATATATGAACCAATGCAAAAAAATTCTACAGTTCGCAAGTTTTGATGTCTTTGCGTACAGTCTTCCTTTTAAAGTATAATTATTACTTATTCCCTACTATATATAGTCCTATTATTGTATATAATCATTCTCATGTATCTTTATAAGTCTAGGACTATGTTCATGTGCCTTGCTTTTGAAGGAACAATTATGTCCTCATCTCCGTATTTTATTTGTCATGTATCCTTCTGTATGCTTCTTGAAGTCATATTGTTTGATTTTTGATATTATACACACAAAAGTAATATGAGTCTATATATTATCTCTGAAAAACTAATCGCATTAGATATTTTAAGGTTATTTGCATAAAATGAGTTATGCCTCATCTTCATGAGCTCCAATATATAACTTTCGTGTTGATGGAGATTTTGAGTCCAAGGGAACTCAACTTGCATAATAAGACTAAATTCCCTTTTTCCGAATCTCGTCATCAGACTGTTTCATATTGTTATTTTTTTCTTTTTCATTATTCTTCGATTATATAATTTAAATCATGCAGTCTTTTCTAAAGAAGTGGTTAATGGACATAGGATATCCAGCTATCTTATGAAAAAACTATTCAAGACGAGATCTAGCAAACTCTTCAAAACGTAGCGAGCATCATATAACTTCAAGAAATCTAATGGATCTTCTTAGTACCATGCAATGCACCTTTCGACATATGAACTCTATTTCAAAAAGGTTGTCCATATCCATCGTGAGTAGTCCATATAGTACCATGAAACCCTATTTAATATATAATTGTTTTTAGAGATTTTACGTGCAACCTTGTTCCAATTAAGCAAACTTAACTTCGATATAAAACCTCTAAGAATTTGAGACAAATATTTGTCGTTATCTTTTGGTAAACTTCAATACACAGCACTCATTTATTGCAATCGCAGGGTAGATCAACTTTGGTAGATTTTGCACTCAATGCAATTCAAAACTATTTTAAGATAATATATAACTCTCTACTTCATATCTCACTTTTTATATCCTGACTAATAATTCAGTAAATATAAGAATATTTAAAACTCATTTTTGCTTCACAGTAATAATGGTCAATTAAGGAAGCTAATTTTCATGAGATGTCCCGTGTATACAAATTTTTCTACAGTCTTCACATCTGCAATCTTCTTACCGATATATTAAATCACTTTTCATACTCCTATTACTTTGAAATTATTCATTTTTCAACCAAATCTGTCGAGTGCTATCAAATTTGCCAAAAGTTTAAGCAAACACGGGGTCTTCAAGATAGTCTTTGAATTTGATCCACTTGAGGAATTAATTTTTAAAAAACCTAACTTTTGACCCATTTAAAAACCAAAAGACAGCAAGTGATAGCATATGAACAACTAATCACTATGCAAAAAATTGCAAGCTCGTTCATCATTTTGTTGTATACAATTTTACTTCTGGGGACTTTTCGCCGAGAATATCTTTCCAAAGATAAAAAATCATTTAACGCCACTATCTTCTTCTATATACAATGTACTTCAATCACTTCTCCAAATAATTGATTTGCGGCCATGTCAAACTATTCAAAATTGTCCATGTATAGATTTAGTCTATCATTGCAACCAAAATAATTGAATGTAACCTCAAAGATTCTCAAAAAGTAAGAATATTCAAAATTGATCCCCACGACCGACTAAAATTAACGTACTCCTCTACATTTAAGGTCATTGCACTTGTAATATTGTTGCGGATATATTGAATTAGTTGCCATAGATATTGGGCATTACAAAAGATTTATTTCCGTCCGAATCTGTGATGGTATTAAATTTGCCAAGTTTGGGCAGACATCCTACTATAGGTATAGTTTTTGACTTTTTGGATTCGATTCAAGATACTTATGAAAATAATCAAAAAATTCATTAATTTTGAGACATCTAAAATCAATTTTTTGGCAAGTATAAGCACATTAACAACCAATTACTACGCAAAAATGTAATTCATCCATCGCCTTTTGTTCGTATACATTTTTATTTTCAGGGACCTTATCGCCTATAATATCTTTCCAAAAGTGAGGAATCATTTAACACTGCAGTCTACTTCTATATACAATGTACCTTCATTGCTCCTCCCAAAAATCCGTCTAGGACCGTATCGGACTATTCAAAAACTTCTAATTATGGACAGAATACCCAACTCCTCTAGATTCAGTCTATCAATTCAACCAAACTGATTGTAATGTAACACTAAATCCCCCCCCCCCCACAAAAAAAAATAGCACATACAGAACCAATCCCCACTAGCAATCAACAGATCTAACATCATACTACACAATGCAGAGAAATTTGCTCACTAAAAAGAACGATCAAAACAACCTAATACTGCAAAATTCACAGAAAACAGAACGCACCGTATTGGACGCCGCAGGCCGGCGGTGCTCAAAAGCCCGCGCCGCCTTGGGAGCCGACGACATCTCGGCGCATCAGATCCGACGCCGCAACAGCCCGATCTCCACCGAAATCACAAGATTCGGTCAAAAAAATCGCTCAGAATCCCCAAATGCGCGATCGATTTTGGGAAAAATCACCCTTTTTTGGGTATCGAGAGAGAGATAGGGTAAGGGTTTGAGAACAAAGGAAAGGAGAGAGATAGAGATGGGTGGGAAAAAGACAATTCACAGCTTGGAAACAAACACAGAGAGTGGGAGTGAGGTTAGGTGAATAGCAAAATATTTACTGATTAATTAATCGGTGAGAAAAAATAAAAAAAATTATTGCTGAAGGGTAGTAGGTATTATACTGCCCTGTACCTGCTACTTTGGTATGACTGTATCGGACTTTGACGAAGCGGTATATCTTTTTTCAAATTAAATAATATCGCTTTCATTGGTTTTTCTTAAAAGTCCCTTGAATTAGACTTATTGTGAAATAAGTCCCTAAAATCTCACTATTTGCTCCAGAACTCCTCAACCATGAAAACGTTAGATAGCCATTTTTTTCTGGTTGATGTCGTTGGCTCATCAATTCACCTTTCTTCCATCCTCTGGTTTGGTGTTGGCCCTAAACATTAAAGGAAGAAAAGATGGGAAACGCATGGGGTTTCAAGCCAACCCGACCCTACAGGCATAATTTTTCAGGGTTTCTAAACTACGTATGCGTGCCAATATACATTTGGTTTGTTAATTCTTGTTCATTGCGATTATTTTGGTTGAAAGCGTTTATCTAGAAGCACATGTTCTTTTTTATGCTTATTAAAATGGATGCATTTCACAATACATTTAAGCTTTGAAGCAAAGATACGCATGGACCTATATATGGGTATGGGTATACCTAACGCCAATGTTTAAAATAGCCTGCTGCGTTGCTCGCTGTTTTGCGCTATGTAGCATAGCTTAGTCTATTCGTTACGCAGCATAGGAAAATAGCTTAAATATAAAGTAACTTACGTTTTTTTACAAATAGTATACGCCACTCTATGTGTACACTATTTTCACATAAAATTTTACTATTGAAGCTCTTAAGATTTCAGTGTTTAATTATAAACTATATAAAAAACGGTTTCATTAAGATTGTAACGTTTCAATTTGAAATCATATTTAGAAAACATGTTTCTCAAATAGATATTATTTAATTGATTTTCGATATGTTTAATACTATTAGAAGGATTGAAAATTTAGAACACATTGTTATGTTGCTTATTGTTCTATGTTTTCAAGCTGTTTTTATATCTTTATAATAATATAACCTATTGTAAATGAGATGATCATAGTAATTAGTAGCAATCAATAATTTATATGGCTTACTCTATGCGCAACGCTGTTTGCACTTAACGTCATTTAGCAGTGAAACGCAATGCTGCACACTATCGCTATTTTGAACATTGGTTAACGTGATGGATTGGATAAGCTTGAGGTTCAAGATCGGCGTAAAATTGATGAAAAACACACATCAGTCTGGTTGCATCCTGATTTAACAGGATCAGTACTCTATACACCAATCCGATCAATTTTGCAATTAATCACCAACCTATTAGGTTACATGGAATCTATCCGATGACACTATCAAAAGTATATGTTTAATCCATGTTTTATTGTAATAAACCAAATTTAAATAAATAAATAAGAAATCTAAGCTATCTCATACCCTAAATCTAAAGTGGTCTCGATAAACCAACTTTAATCCTTTCTTTAATGCATTCTACACAGCGCTCCCCCATTTTTCTTCACCATATTATGTGTTTTCCCCTAAATTAGTTTTAAATTCTGTGTGACTTTGTAGAATGATTTGTGATTAGATGTATTATTCTAGGATTTTGAGAGGCTATCTAGCAAACATAGAGATTTTATGGACTGGTTTCGAAATAGGTATAATTCAAGGGTAATCTATTAAAACACCGTACTTTTTTCCCCAACGATCACGGATGTTTCCTTTTCCTTTGCTTTTCCACCTAATTTCAAGCCACAGCCATGCGATGGCGTGGCGAGGTGGAAATAAAAAATTAATTAATTACATGTGCAGTGTGTTTTTTTAGCAGGGGTGCAATTTGTCGCGGGCCGCAAAAGCAATGCGATGGGCCCACGTGCACGTATCTGTCAGGGTTTTGTTCTGCGAAATGGGGCCTGCTTCCCCCTCCGCCCCCACGCTCCCTCTCCCCCGCGCCCCTCCCCCCCTCCCAACAAAACTCAAGATGGGCCTGAAAAACGGAACAAGGTAAGTTCCTGGCCCCTGCCAGCCAGCCTACAGTAAACGCTTTTCACGGGATATGAGAACAAAGGTGCTAGCTTGTTGGTAGGACCCCAGCTTGCCATCATCTATGGCCCCACTTTGCATATAAGCCATGGAGCATTCAATGTACGTTGGATATAAGCAATGGAGCATTCAATGTAAGTTTACTCATTGGGAAATGTGAATTTCAGACATCTAATTTATAAGGAAATACTATATTACAACGCCTGATATGCAACAGTGGAATAGTGGAATGACGAACCTCTCTCTCTATAGAAATATAGAGAGAGAATTTTTCCAAACTATTTGGTCTGCTTATGCCAAACTATTTGATTGGTATGACTGTGATAAAGCCAAATTTTGTAGAAGGGAAATCGACTAATGCCAAACTAATTGATTGGCATGACTGTGTTTAAGCCGTTACATGAAATGGAGAAATGTAAAGGAATGTCCTTCTATTTGACAATGTCTCAAACAAACCATGACCCATGCATCCCTTATCACAATTGTTATTTACGTTATAAAACTCGGTTTTGAAGTGATCAAACTATTACTCGAAACATAGAACCATAGAGACAATTTGTTTGCTCGGCAATGATTCGAAAAAGACATTAACTGTTTATTTATTAGAAATGATGGGTCGGTACACTTCCAAAGTTAGAATGTTAACCTCTAAGATAGGGGTCAAGACACCGTCAATCAAAAAGTAAAACTATTTATCCCTTGTTTATCATCTAGATATAGAACATCCGATTAAAAGAAAAGGCAAAAATAATTAAAGCAATACATATATGAAATACTTTCATTAATATAAACCATATATCATGTACAATGAGAATGATGAAGTATTGAAAAGAAAAGCATAAAGTCTTGGGTCTTTAGGCATTGAAGCCTAAAACCCTAACGTGATGACTGACTTTCCTAAAAGTTTTCTCGCTCTTTTTTATCTTTCCCTCGATGACTGACTTTCCTAAAAGTTTTCTCGCTCTTTTTTATCTTTCCCTCGATCCCTTGAATATTTTTTCTGTCTTCTCTTGTGTTATCCTCTTCTGATGATGCTCACAAGTGGTATTTTCTCAGATTACGACATGTGGCGGATGGCGTGTCCCGAAGGCTACGGAGGTGGAATAAATGAGATGCATTAGGGGGCGTTCCTTGGGACCCCGTCTCCGAGAACACATCCGACCTTTGAAGAGACCTCCCTGAGTACTTTCTACCTTCACCTAGCAAACAGCCAACAGGTAGTCTTCGAGCCATCTGACAGGCTGAGCTTCTTCGTCCTCCCTGCTCGTCTCCGAGCCATCTGACAGGTCGAGCTTCCTCGGCCTCACGGCTCGTCCCCGAGCAATCTGACAGGCCGAACATCCTCGGGTTCTCCGATCAACCGAGAGCGCGGAACCCAAGCGCTCCCGCAACGGTTCCGCGTAACTCGCCAGGGCGAGATATCCGCCTCCCCACGTTCCGCATCCCGTGCTAGCGCGTCTTTCCATTAATGGGCGTATCCCTCCATTAATGCAAAGATAACGCAGAGGCATAACTGACGGCAATGATCTCATGCCTGCTCGCTCTACGCGACCACTATATAAACCCCTCTCTCAGACGACCCAGGTAACTCGAACTCATTCCAACATGCTGTTACTCTGCACCTATTTCTCGACACTAACTTGATCGCCGGAGGGTCCTACGGTGGTCACCCACCCTGGGGCTTCCTTTACAGATAGTTCGGTGTCAACACCAACCCATTGAGATCCACATGCTCAACAACACCCAAACCAAATCTCAACCGTTAAAGACCGCCATCACAGGATCGATGGAGGACAACATTTGAAGGAGATCACAGCCTCCATCAGTTGGCGCCGTCTGTGGGAACATTTCAGAAGCTTCTCCACCCCTAAAGTTGATTTTCCGCCCTCGACCCGATGGCGAGCGACAACCGCAATGATCCAAATACGAGCCGCCACAACGGAGGCGGGAGCGGCTCATCTCCTCCTCTTAACGTGATCAACGCTTTATCCGCTCGGATAGACGGCTCATATCGCAAGTGGATACCCTCGTCCGCGTTTAAGCGGTGGGCCTTACCCACCAGACCACCATCCCCCCTCTCCAGGATAACGACGTCCGCAGAAGGATAGATGGGCACGCTCAAGCCCTCGATTTCACCCGTGCTCATCCCAGCATCACCGAGCGCCGGCGTGCCGACTCCAGCCACCTTGACCCGCATGCGGCGATTGATTTCATGACCCGCTGGGCGCCGGACAGCTCCACCCCCGATTCAAGGGAAGACTGGGTCGTCGCTCTGATGCCCGCCACACGTTCTCTCCCTCTGAGGAGGTGTCGGTCGGCTCGCTTGCTTCCAGGCATGATTGACGCCCCTACGCTCGCCAGGGCCACGCGAATGACGAACACCGGGACTACTCGAGAAGGGCCTCGCCCGAGGATTTGAGAAATTTGATAGAGCGGAATTGGAGCGTACCATCACATAGACCTGGAGCGGGGTAGCCACCATTCCAACTGTGCAGAATCCTCGAGGTACCACCACCGGATTGGAGCCCTCAAAAGGAAAATCGAAGGCATACGGTAGGACGGTCATATGTCCGGTGAAGGGGCCGGTATTCCGCCAATTCACTCACAAAGCCCTTTATGGAAGAGCTGCTGTCCGAGCACGTCTCGTCCAGGAGCAAGTCACCCAAAATGGCCCTCTTCCACGGGCAGTCCGACCCGAAGGAACACTTGGACGCATTTACGGCGGGCATGAGCTTCCAAGATAACTCAGACACAGCTCAATGCCGAGCTTTTCCCGCCACCTTGATCCGAGCCGGCCGGGATTGGTTTCGGGGGCTTACGTCGTGCTCTATCTCTACCTTTGAAAAGCTGGCTACCGAATTCCTCGGTCATTTCGTCGGTAACTGACGATAAAAGAGGACAGTCGACTACTTATTCACTGTCAAGAACGGGGACAAGGAATCCTTCAAAGGGAATGTCACCTGCTTCTATAATGCCCTCCTGGAGGTACCCGAGCACCGCGACGAAACGGTCATCACCATACTGAGGTTGGGTCTTAGGCACAAAGAGTGGCTCCACTCTTTTGCATTGGCACAACCTATGACTATGGCCGAAGTAAAAGCCTGGACCGAGCGAGAAATCTAACTCGAGTCAGAGGTAAACTCAAACTTGTCCCAAGCAGACCAAGCAGACCGGAAGAAGAGGGACAGGGAAGAGAAAAGGAAAGACGATCATTCAAGACCTTATTCCCCGAGATTCCAGGAGTACACCACTCTGAACATTTTTCAAGCCGAGCTGTTGGAGGAAGCTAAGGGCGAGAGGTTCTTAAGGCTCCCGTCGGCTACCCGAAGCACGGGCAAATGGCTCCTAGGCCCGTATTATGCCTATCACCGGAGGCAAGGACATCCGACTTAGGTTGTAAACAGCTGCGCAATTACATCGAAGAGCTGATCCACTATAGTCACTTGGCGAAATACCTGCGATACAAATGTCAAGCAGATAGGGGGCAAGCCGACCAAATTACAGCCGAAGAACTGACAATAGTGCAGATCATGGTCGTCACCAACTGACCCAAGTCCGAGCAACATGGACACCTGCCGAATCCGTTCATTTAATACAGGAGAGTTTAAATTAAATCATTGAATCTGTATTTTATTTAATCATAAAGATTCTCGGTTCCCTACAATCTGAACTTCTTCTCTCTGTTTCCATGCTATAACTCCCTGCAGGGCCACCGAGTAGTTTCCTGCTTGGTCCATCCGCAGTGGGTATCTTCTTCCCCAACAACGCTGTGGATCAAAAGCCCTGCTCACGAGGCCACCGAGTAGCTTCCTGCTCGGTCCATCCGCAGTGGGTAGCTTCCTGCCCAACAACGCTGTAGATCTAAAGCCCTCCTCACGAGGCCACCGAGTAGGTTCCTGCTCGGTCCATCCACAGTGGGTAGCTCCTGCCTAAAAATCGCGGTGGATCAAAAGCCATCATCACAAGGTCACCGAGTAGCTTCCTGCTTGGTCCGTCCGCAGTGGGTAGATTCCTGCTTGGTCCGTCCGCAGTGGATAGCTTCCTGCTCAACAAACGCTGTGGATCAAAAGCCCTCCTCATGAGGCCACCGAGTAGCTTCCTACTTGGTCCTTCCGCAGTGGGTAGCTTCCTGCCCAACAACGTTGTGGATCAAAAGCCCTCCTTACGAGGCCACCGAGTAGCTTCCTTCTCGGTCCATCCACAGTGGGTAGCTTCCTGCCCAACAATGCTGTGGATCAAAAGCCCTTCTCATGAGGCTACCGAATAGCTTCCTGCTCGGTCGATCCACAGAGGGTAGCTTCCTGCCCAACAATGCTGTGGATCAAAAGCCCTCCTCACGAGGCCACCGAGTAGCTTCCTGCTCGGTCCATCCGCAACAGGTAGCTTCCTGCCCAACAACGCTGTGGATCAAAAGCCCTCATCATGAGGCCACCGAGTAACTCCCTGCACGGTCCATCCGCAGCGGATAGCTTCCTGCCCAACAACGCTGTGGATCAAAAGCCCTCATCACGAGGCCACTGAGTAGCTCCCTGCTCAGTCCATCCGCAACGGGTAGCTTCCTACCCAACAACGTTGTGGATCAAAAGCCCTCAGCATGAGGCCACCGAGTAGCTACCTGCTCGGTCCATCCGCAGCAGATAGCTTCCTGCCCAACAACGCTGTGGATCCAAAGCCCTCCTAACGAGGCCACCGAGTAGTTTCCTGCTCGGTCCATCCACAGCGGGTAGCTTCCTATCCAACCACACTGTAGATCAAAAGCCCTCCTTATGAGGCCACCGAGTAGCTTCCTGGTCCATCTGCAATGGGTAGCTTCCTGCCCAACAAACACTGTAGATCAAAAGCCCTCATCATGAGGCCACAGTGTAGCTTTCTGCTTGGTCCGTCCGCAGCGGTAGCTTCCTGCCCAACAAACGCTGTGGATCAAAAGCCATCATCACGAGGCCACCGAGTAGCTTCCTGCTTGGTCCATCCGCAGTGGGTAGCTTCCTTCCCAACAACGCTATGGATCAAAAGCTCTCCTCATAAGGCCACCGAGTAGCTTCCTGCTCGGTCCATCCACAGTGCATAGCTTCCTGCCCAACAACGTTGTGGATCAAAAGCCCTCCTCACGAGGCCACCGAGTAGCTTCATGCTCGGTCCATCCGGGTAGCTTCCTGCCCAACAACACTGTGGATCAAAAGCCCTCCTCACGAAGCCACCTATTCAGACCAGAATATTACATTTTAATACCGTCCATTCATTATCTATTTTTTTTATATATATCGGTACTATTAACCGGTGTTTGCTCAGTAATACAGATTACAGGTGTCCGTGACAAAATACTAGAATACATCCAGAATCACAGATATATCATTTGTGAGCTGACACTGCAACCAGAACCGTAAACCGACCGATATCCCAAGAGTTATTTTGCAAACAGTGTGTGTGCACAATATTTTGGTCCAACACATAGCATGTATACACACTAACTGTTGGGGCTTGGACCATGGACCTAGGGGGCTGCCATGACACACTCAAGTGGGCTAGTTCAAGTGGGCTATATGGTGTGATGTGCATTTATTACAAAAAGTAGTGATGTGATGCAAAGCTACTAGTTTCCCTCTAATTTCCGGTGCACCACAAGTTCAAAACAGAGTAAGCAAACAACACCAGAGTCATGCTGGGGACAAGACAAGACCACCACTGCAATACGGGACCCAGCCCTCGGAAAATGGCCGAGCACTTCCTTGCAAAATCCGGCCTGGCCGGCCCCACCTCCTCCTGTGGGCCCCATCCTCTCACAGTGTTTCCAATGCTGCCATTTGGTCTTTATTTTATTGTTTGCTTAATCCCTTATCTTGCCTATAAAAGCAGATCATGGCAGCAAGAGACAAGGGTCTAATTTTGTCATCCTTTTTGCAACACTTTATTTTTTTTTTCTCTTTCTCTTGTAAATAGCTTAGCTTCCCCTTGAGATCATTGCCTTCTCTTGATCTTTCAACCTCTTCATTGAGCTTGAAGGTTTAAGGGTTGGTATTTGATCTCAAGGGTTGTATCATTCTTAAAGATGAATAAAGTCTCTTTTGTGCTTCATTTTGCTTTGATTTTTTAGCTCTCTCTTGATCTTGCAAGCTCTTAATCGAGCTTGTAAGTTTAAGTTTGGGTTATTAAACCCATGGTGTGTAACTTTTTCCTGGGTTCCTAATTCTTTCTTTCTTGCTTATTTCTTACTTGCATTTTTATTCTTGTCTTTTATTACTTGCAATTTATTACCATGTCATTTACATTCTTGCAATGCTTTCCTTTTCTTTGTTTATCTTCTCTTTCGTTCTCTCTTTTTGGTTTGTTTAGTGAATGGTTGTGAATATGTGTTGTTAGGAAAAGAAACCGATATTGTAAGTTAACGTTTCGTTCCTCATTTCCTTTTCCCGTCTTTTCCATTTGAAACTCCGTCCAAACCTTACGCAAGCGCTCCGTTAGGCATCCTACCCTACCAAGGTAACGGTGATTCCTAACCGCGACTGGTTGCGTTCAGTTTGGCCGGAGGCGAAAGCAAGAGACAAGAACGGAAGGACAAGGGTCAATAAGCCGGATTCCACGAATACCATGCTTAAGCACCCTAATCCACATTGTTGCCGATTGCTCTAGCTGCATTGGTTGAGTTCGGCTCAAAGGACTTGAATACGGAATCCATTAACTTACATTATCCTATCGTTTCCTAACAAGCTTTATACTTGCATATAACACATAGGTTAGATTTGAACAATTCCGCCCTCGCGCATTAACTCGTAACAACAAGAAATATAAAACGCTCCATCTCCCTGTGGATCGACCCGTGCTCAACCGGCTAGCTGCAAAGCGACATCGTCTTTATTGCGGTTAATAACTTTAATTCTTTCAATCACCACCGAGTAGCTTCATGCTCGGTCCATCCACAGCGGGTGGCTTCCTGCCCAACAACACTGTGGATCAAAAGCACTCATCACGAGGCCACAGAGTAGCTCCGTGCTCGGTCCATCCACAGCAGGTAGTTTCCTGCCCAACAACGCTGTGGATCCAAAGCTTTCATCACGAGGCTATCAAGTAGTTTCTTGCTCGGTCCATCCGTAGCGGGTAGCTTCCTGTCCAACGACGCTGTGGATCAAAAGCCCTCCTCACGAGGCCACCGAGTAGCTTCCTGCTCGGTCCATCCGCAGAGGGTAGCTTCCTCCCTAACAACGTTGTGGATCAAAAGCCCTCCTCACGAGGCCACCGAGTAGCTTCGTGCTCGGTCCATCTGAAGCGGGTAGCTTCCTGCCCAACAACGCTGTGGATCAAAAGCCCTCATCACGAGGCCACCGAGTAGCTCCCTGCTCGGTCCATCCGCAGTGGGTAGCTTCCTGCCCAACAACGTTTTGGATCCAATGCCTTCATCACGAGGCCACCGAGTAGCTCCCTACTCAGTCCATCTGCATAGGGTAGCTTCCTTCCTAACAACGTTGTGGATCAAAAGCCCTCTTCACGATGCCACCGAGTAATTTCTTGCTCGGTCCATCCACAGCGGGTAGCTTCCTGCCCAACAACGCTGTGGATCCAAAGCCCTCTTCACGAGGCCACCGAGTAGTTTCCTGATCGGTCCATCAGTAGCGGGTAGCTTCCTGCCTAACCACAATGTGGATCAAAAGCCCTCTTCACGATGCCACCGAGTAGTTTCTTGCTCAGTCCATCCGCAGCGGGTAGCTTCCTGCCCAACAACGCTGCGGATACAAAGCCCTCAACACGATACGACCGGGTAGCTCCCTGCTCGGTCCATCCGCAATGGGTAACTTCCTCCCCAACAATGCTGTGGATCCAAAGCCCTCACCATGAAGCAGCCAGGTAGAATCGAGTAACGCCGACCTTCCTACACTTGGCTATCGATCGGTTCATACTCGATGCGCGATCGCCACCTCGACTCCGGGGAAAGGGAGGATACCGACCTCCCTATACCTGGCTATCGATTGGTTCATACTCAATGCGCGATCGCCGTCTTGACTCCGGGAAAAGGGAGGATACCGACCTTCCTACACTTGGCTATCGATCGATTCATACTCGATGTGCGATCGCCACCTCGAATCCAAGGAAAAGAAGGATACCGACCTTCCCACACTTGGCTATCGATCGATTCATACTCGATGCGCGATCACCACCTCGACTCCGAGGAAAGGGAGAATACCGACCTTCCTACACCTGGCTACCGCGCCTATAAATACTTGCAGAAAGGGTGGACACCGGCCTTACACCAACAAGATAAAGGGACTTACGAGCTAAAAATACTTGCAGAATAAAGATTCTAATAATGAAAAGTATATGAGCTAAAGTACTTGTAGATTGATCAAATATCTGAGCGAAGAAAAAGGTACACTTTATTCAGGATCAAAATTATGTACAAAGGTATTGTGGGCTCTTCAGCCTTACAAAAATGCCCGGAGGCTTACAAAAATCCTAAAAAGAAAAAATAGGGGAGAAGGGGGAATAGCTCAGGCCGTCCACTCAGCCAGGATCTATCCCTGCTCGACACCATCGCCAGGGACCAAAATGGCAACCTCAGACTCGGCGTTTCCACCAACAGCCTCGCCTCCTGCAGCCGGCTCGATGCCTCCCTCATGCGGCGCTTCCTTGGCGAGAGGGAACCTAGCACGGAGCTCGCCGTCCGTGAACTCCGGCATTGATTCCTTGACGGCATCAAGGGCTTTGTGCCACCCGATGGCCGCGAATTCGGCGAGATCAAGATAAAATTGATCGGACGCCTTATATTCTTCCATGGCCTTTGCCGCCCGGCTCTCAGCAAACTTCGTTGCCCGGCTCCCAGCTAGCTGTGCCGCCTCCAAAGCCGCCCGAGCATCCTTCTTAAAGGTGTCCCTCGACTTTTTCATGGAGTTGTAAAGGCCGTTCGTCTCCTCCATCTTGGCTTGAATAGCCCGGTTGAATTCGGTGAAAAGATGGTGGGGCTCCTTCAGCTTGGAGTTCGTCATCCCCTCGGCGACCAATCTCGAGTCAAGAATGGCCACCTTCTCCTCCGCCTACAGCAGTTGGAGGCGAAGTTCTTCCTCCTGCAAGGAGGATTCATCCGCCTTCTTCATGGCCGGGGCTACCTCCTCGGACTCCATGGCAATGAGGAGAGCGCATGATGAAGGACCTGAGGAAGACAACAAACATGTTAGAAAACTGAAACCGAGGAAATATAACTTAAGAAAATTTTAAGGAAAGGCTAGATACCGACCTGAACGGCATTCTGTGCTATTGCGGCCACCTGGGCCTTCGTGGTTCCTCGGGGAATCTTCATCCCGGCTGCCCCCTCCATGTCTGCCAGCAAGCTGTCGGCTATGGATAGGCCCGAGGGAACCTTAATGCAGAAATCATCCTCCTGCACTGGAATCCTGGTAGGGGTGGCCGAGAGACTACTCGCTTCATTCTCTTGAGGGGGACCTCGGCGGGCTCCACCTCTTCCTCCCACGCCCGGGGCGCCGGGTCCTACATGTGCTTCTGACCCTTCCCCCCATTGCGGTCTTCCCGAACTGGAGGTGCTGCGGAACGTTTGGTCGGAGGTGTTTGCCTCGGGGCCGAGCTCGGACCTGGGCGGGATGAGCTTGCGCCCCCGACCTTTTTTCCTTGGGCCTTCGCGGTCATGGCTGCCGTGATTTTTTATCGGTCCATGGGCTCTGCAAAAAAAAAAAAAGAACACACAAACAAAAGGGGGTTAGCAACACTGAAATTGCAAAGGAAATTTAGCAAAGTCTAAATAGATCGTCGAAAGCCCTAACTTACCCAGGAAACGCGCAGGACTAAGCCCATCCCAGCTCAGTACCTGCTCGGAAAGCAGGACGTCGGCCCGCTGGATCGGTTCCCATTGGGACACCACCCTCACCTCGGGAGGTCGACTGCATTGACTTTGGGCAGTCGGCCATGTGCCACTGTGTGGGCACATGCCAATCCTCACCCTCCGGTAGCCCGACGAATACATACTTCTCCTTCCATTCATGAATGGATGAAGGGACGACCACTACCCCCGAACCGGCCGCACAACTCCAACGTTTTTTAAACAAAAAATACACCAAGCTTGGCTCTTCCTTGCTGGTGCCGGGGTGATTTTTATAACAAAGAAAAGACACAAAGAGGGTCAAACTGAAAGAGATCTGATCAAGTTTTAACCAGACCAGAAATCCGAGGAGAATTCTCCACTAGTTCAGCGCTAGCTGGCCCGGGGCTAGACGGAAGCAACGAAGCACCTCACAAACCGCAGGTGAGAAGGGCAAACGCATTCCTGCCCGGAACGCTTCCAGGTACCGAGCAATCTCCTTGCCCTGCACCTGGTTTGCCCGCTCACCCTCTCTAGCTAAACGGAGTGAATAGCTAGAGGGGATATGGAACCGAGCCCGAATGTCGGAAAGCTCGTCCAGACTCTTCAAGACGGATTGCACATCGTGGGTGTTCCCGATGCGCACTTTGGGAGCCCTTGTCGCTGCCCGACGGCGAGTGACAAGGGCGGCCCAGACTCATGGGGGCAAACCCGACATAGAAGACGAAAAAGAAGAAGAACCCTCTTGGCTATTTGAAGCTGAATAGGAGGAAGACCCACTGGACTAGGCCCCAGCAACTGGAGCCTCATAGTCCGACTCTACCTTTACAACATCTACAGACTCCTCGAAGGAAGACATCTAACCTGATTTAAAGAAAGAGACTCACCAAGGAAAGATCAATAGAAGATCCGATCTAAACGGAGGTACGCTGGGCAATCTTCAACAACGAAAGAAAATTGAAGCGAAGTGTTGGCTTTAGGATGGCCCCCTCCTATTTATACACCCTAAAGAGAACATCCTACGGCCTAGACCGATTCCCACCAAAACGAAACGTCACGTCTAGCGGCAGTCGAAACTCCACGTGGCGGTTGACCATTAAAGACGTCTCTTCGATTGCAGGAGTCAAAAACAGCCTTTCTCTCCTGCCAACCGACGTCCGACACGTGGCCCGCACCCCAACTGATGAAACGACTGAAATGGCGTCCCTTCTTTAAAGCGCAATCATTTCACTTATCCGCTGACTCCATCGGGGATACGCACGAAAATTCAGGCGCACAACGAGGCGACATGTGGGCCCAAAGATCGAAACGACGCAACCGCCTAACGTCATGTCGTTCCCGGGTGATCCACATTACAATTCTCGACACCAAACTGAGCAAAGGAAAAAACAAACAGGCCACTCTCGACCCGACCTATGAATAGGTCGGAACGAGAGTGGGGGGCTAATGATGATGCTTATAAGTGGTATTTTCTCAGATTACGACACGTGGCGGATGACGTGTCCCGAAGGCTATGGAGGTGGAATAAATGAGATGCATTAGGGGCGTTCCCCGGGACGTCGTCTCCAAGGATGCATCCGACCTTTCAGGAGACCTCCCTGAGTACTTTCCACCTTCACATAGAAAATAGCCAACAGCTCGTCTCCAGGCCATCTGACAGGCCGAGCTTCCTCAGCCTCCCTGCTCGTCTCCGAGCTATCTAACAGGCCGAGCTTCCTCGGCCTCACGGCTAGTCCCCGAGCAATCTGACAGGCCGAGCTTTCTCGGCTCCCCCGATCAACCAAGAGTGCGGAACCCAAGCGCCCCTGCAACGCCTCCACGTATCTCGCCAGGGCGAGATATCCGCCTCCACACGTTCCGCATCCTACGCTAGCGCGTCCCCCATTAATGGGCATATCCCGCCATTAATGCGAGAATAATGCAGGGGCGTAACTGACGGCGATGATCTCACACCTGCTCGCTCCACACGACCACTATATAAACCTCTCTCTCAGACAACTGAGGTAACTCGAACTCATTCCAACACGCCGTTACTCTGTACCTATTCCTCGGCACTAACTTGATCGTCGGAGGTTCCTACGGTGGTCACCCACCCCGGGACTTCCTTTGCAGATAGCTCCGTGTCAGCACTAACCCATTGAGATCCACACGCTCAACAACTCCAAAACCAAATCTCAACCGTTAAAGACCGCCATCACAGTATCGACGGTGGACAACATCTGAAGGAGATCACAGCCTCCATCACCTTCTAAAGCGATGAGAGGATGCCTTTATTTATACGCCAAGGGTGTTGGTTAGTGGGGACGTGGTATGAAGTCATTGATAGGGAAGCCATAACGATAAGTAATCAAGCCTACTTATCATAAATTCCTCCCATGCTTCTCCATATCAAAATTATATGTATCAATGTATATATGATTCTATGTTTATTTTATATACAAATATATATTAGAAATTTTGTTATTATATTTTTAACATGGTAAAAATATGACATCTTACATTATGGTGTTAAGTAAGCGTAAGGGTATCGTATCCTTAGATCAATATACATGGTATTAAAGTATGTTTACTCTCTTTATGACCTCTAATGATTGCATCGTTAAGAAAATGTAGAGTTTAAACAAAACAAAGTTTTAGTGTTTGAAAGTTTGACCGGAAGGTCTTGAATTTGAGACTTCCAATAAGTGCAAACACTTACCATTAATTATACCCAATTGTCTTAGGAAATATCTAGACGGGATACCGTATAAGTCTGTTCTAAACCACATCAATTTGAATAAAGATCACAACATGAATATAAATATTTGCAATAAAGAAACAATATACAGAACATGTCAAGTAATTTCATTGATATTCTCATTTACACGTACATTCATATGAAAATTTACATGAAAAGAATATAAAAAGATTATAAATGCTCTTATACATGAATTTACAAAGCTTTCAAAATATATTGATCATTAACATAGAAAGGAGTTGTAACACCTTAGAATGCGATTAGTGTTAATTAAGCGATGATACGAGTTTTTAGTAAAAAGTTTACTAAAATAGTTTTCAAATATTTTATAAAAAATAATTAATATTTATTTTGGGCTTGCACACACATGTGCATGTTAACCTAGGATTAATTAGGGTTAACCATGCTTGAGTAGCCATGGCACCTAACTCGTTCCATTAAGTTGTAATATGTATTTATTTAAAAGTATTTAGTTTTAAAAATAAATAAAGTTTGAATTATTGACTTGAGAGAGAGAGAGAGGGTTGACATGCATCATGAGGTAGGGGCAAGCATGGCTTGCATTAAATGAGGAGAGAGAAGAGGGAGGCATGGCTCACACTACTCTCACCCCCTTATTCCTTCATCCCTCACTCACACATACACCCTCATCCCCTCATACTCTCTCATTCTCATTATTTTCTTTATCTCACTTCCTCCTCTCCCTCAAACTGAAACCCTCTCTTGTTCTTCACTAAACCAAAGCTAACACTAATCACCACAAAACTCACTAAACCCTTCATTAAACTTGATCTAAAGCCTATGGTGATCACTTGGAGCATGGAAAGCTAGGATTTTGAGCAAGTGTGGATAGGTAACGATCTCTCACTGTTAATTAGGTTGTTATAGTGTTGTATTGCTTAGTAATTATCGTTTAGAACACTAAAGAGATCATTTTGAGCAAATATCATATTTTTAGTGTCGTTTTTGAGTCTCAGTAACCTGCTGTTACCCCGAGTGGTTACTGGAAAATCTAGCAACTTGGTAGTGTTTTGTTTGAGACCCTGAGTATTCACCTGAAGAATGAACCCCACCTGAGCGGTTTTGGCCCGACATAGGGGCTAAATCCAGCGAACTCGGCCATCTTGGTGACTGGGATGTTTTAATTTTTAGGGTAGCTGCCTGTATTTTATCCTAGGTGCTTGGTACTGCTAGATTTTTAATTATTGACAGTATGTAAAATCTGGGATCAAATTGCTAGTTTTTAGTGTTTCGACTACGCGCGTTATAATTGATCCGACGTAGTTTTAGTGTTTTGGGTAGCTTGCTGTCGTGGGTTTGTTTTGGTGATGTCGACATACACGTTAGCCGCTAAGCGAACCCTTTTATAGCTTAAGGGAACCGATTCGTTAATTTGGCGCTGTGTTCGTTATTATTGCGTAGTTTGCTAAATCCACGCGTTATTGTGTTTTGTGTTATTAGGATCGCAAGCGGGGACTTTGGACGCTATGAAGAAAGGGAAGCAGGTGGTTGGATTTACCTAACTCGAGATCCTCGGTGAGTAGATTTAACATCTACGGGAAAATCACCCGTATGGCGTTATGCGTCAGGGCTAGATATGATGTTATAGCCGCATGTTTATATTCATATATGTGATTGTGCATAAGTATCATTGTATACCATTACTTGTTGTGCCTTAACTTAGTACCTAGTGTACACTGCACCATTACTGATGGTTCATGTTGCACGAGCACTAAATTGTATGCTACACCCACACCATCGGTAATTGCCATGACACGCACAACCTATACACATATGCGGTATTGTATTATTATTGACATTGAGACATTGGTTCTTGCTCTATTTCGTATATGAATGTATCATACATATATACTTACATGTATACACACATACCTTTCTATAGCTACATATACACCGTTATATGATGTTGCATTGATTTTGAAGATTTTGGGGACCGCATGATATATTTAAAACTTGATTCATTTAAAAGAGCGGTTTTCCCTTAATATGCTCATATTACCGTTTTATGTTGCATACATCATATTTCATGGATTTACGCATCGAGATATGGATTTTCATGTTATTTATGGATTTGAGAACCGTGGGGATATTTCAAGAAAACATGCATTGTTTGAAAACCCGGTTTCTCTTGATATGATATTTCGGTGCGTCCACCATGAGATTTCTCGGTTCTGAGACTTATGTTAGATACCCGATTCGAGGAGCGGTAGGCACCGTCTACGGGTACATGGTGGACACGGTGAGGTATCCAGGGGTAAGAAGACTCGTATAGAAAGGCGGTGAGCCCGACGGAGGGAGCACTACCTACCGGTGATAGTATAGAACTCGACAGATATCCGGAGAATACCGTTTGGAAGTTTTGATATGAGATATATTGAGGGCCGATCTGGGTATGACGGCGCCTGAGAGATGAGTATTTACGTGTTGTTGATGGACACGGGTTTTCATGATATTTCGAGTGCCAATGTTGGGCACTCAGGTTCCATGAGACTTACAGGATATGAGGGCCGATCAGAGTGACGGCGCCTGAGTTATTAGGATTTGGGGTGTCGTTGATGGACACCGATTTTTCCACGATGATGATTCATTAACGATGATATGTTTTATCCCATACTCAGTATTCATTTGATATGCATTGCTTCATATATTTGTAGTACATGATAGAGTACCTTTCATGATTGTTGCATATCCATATTACCATATTTATGCTATCAGATTGCATGTGATAGATTATCGCTGTACGTGCATACCTATGATTATCTGTACGATATTACTTCCTATTCATGAGTTGGCAACTCACCCCCGTTGTGCCACAGTGTTTTGCAGGCTTGACCCTCAGAGTAGTCGCGGCAGGGCTTCTTATTGTATCTTGTTCAGCGGATACCGCTACGGTTGGCTGTGATCCATGTTGCTATAGGTGGGTTGTGGTTATCCGATTTTATGTTCATTGTATATTTCATTGTATCTAGTACTCTCCATCTACCAGTTCATGTATTGACTTAGAGACGAGTTGTGAGGACGATATTGTATATTTTTGTGACTCTGGGTGTCGTGCTCGTGTGAGCCGGTTTTATTATGCAGTTTTATCTCTTATGCTGTTTTCACTTTATATTGTTTATTTCTTCGCTACGGCGTCATATATATATATATATATATATATATATATATATATATATATATATATATATGCTTGTGGTGGTTGTTTCCGTCTTTGGGCGTGATTTGCTCCCGTTTGGGGATGCTTTATTTATATCTTATGTTTTTATCCGTTTCGGGACTAGTTTTTACAAAGGAGGTGCTGCCGAAATTTTTTAGAAAATAAACTTAAGTTTAAAGATTTTTACTTGAGATTTCCAAACGTTTTTAACAATGTTTTTATCACTTACTAGTTTTGATGGTTTAGATTTCTGGGTTTTCGGCTTACTTAAATTGCGTTACGCCTGTTGACGTTAGTATCACGTACGGTATAGTCCATCGTACGGCATCCTCGAGTTAAGAGTGCAGATCAATCATCATATATATCATATCCCGTATGGTATAATCCATCGTACGATATTCTCAAATCAAGAGTACGGGTCAATTATCATATATATATATATATCGTACGGTATAATCTGTCGTACGATTTCATAATTCAAGGGTACGGATCTATGATCACGTACATTCTATCATCTCATATAGTCACATGTCGTCACATGTTATATGTATGTCGCCTAATGATCATTTAATATGCCATATCATAATATGATGTTTCAATCTCAAATCATATATCATAACCTCGTGACATCATGTCCGATCATATCGACTCATATCCTTCTAGCATATAATATCCTCATCTTACACGTATATATATATATATATATATATATATGAACCTATACATGTGTGTGTGTATGTGTACTGGACTAGGGGTCTGACTCGTCGCACGGGGTAGAGCTTGTCGGGAGATCCTAGGCATTTCACAGGACGATATATGTTGTCACACACACACTTGGTATTATGTGTATATATGTGTGTATGTATGTATGTATGTTTATATATATATATATATATATATATATATATATATATATATATACATACATACACACATATATACACATAATACCAAGTGTGTGTGTGACAACATATATCCCAAAGGCAAAAGACTAAGAGAAATAGGGCTAAGAATATACCTTCCTACGAGTACGTTTATTCTAACCTATAGTCTCCTAGAACCTTATTAGCTAAGCATACATATCCAACATTGACATATATATATATATATATATATATATATATATATATATAAGAACCTTAATCTACGGTTGCGGGGGTATTATATGCCATCCACCCGACTTTTCCTGTAGATATACATCTACTCACCCACCATCCTTCCTTTAGCCGAAGTCGATGACGCCTTGCTCTCCTTTGTCGTCCCGAAAGTCTATGCGAAGATACCTACAGTTCAACGCACGTCGTATCGACATCAAAATCAAGTTCGAAAACCGATATAGCAAGCGACACGTACATAGGTTAGAACCAATGGTCCACGCATGCAAGAATAACCAAACAACTCTCGACGTTGATGTACAAACGTCAAACGACCGAGACAAAACTCAAATACCAAAACTCAAGTTAATTAAAGTCGCAAATTGAAAACAGTAACTTGGAAAAACACTCCTAGATTTTACCCTAGGTGAAATTAGGATATTTTGCATATGTGATAGGTCTAAGTATCAGATGACTGAACCATGGACCAAGAACGAAGCCCGGATTCCATGCCCAGGCCGCAAATTATGGCCAGAATGTGTATTTTGGCGACCAGTTCAGGGAGTTAGGGGCTCGGGTCTCTACGGTATGTTCCTAATGGCCTGCACATCTCTCTGTATTTACTAAATAGTTTTCATAGCCTCCGAGTTATAGCAGATCTTATTTGATCATCATATTTTCACAAAAACCCGATATCGGAAAATTCCAAGTTCATGTTTGGGACTCTAAACTCAAGTTTAGTCCAGAATTCTACCACTAGAAGGGTTGTGATCACTAACTAAGCCTCAAATACACCTCCACAACTCAAAACAGCCCCTAAATCTTGTCTTAGAATTTTCCTAGATCATTAACCTACACTTATCTAACTCTAATTCACTATAGGAGATTAGGAAAACTTAATACTTAACTAAAAGTGAGGGATTTACCTTCCAAGAGCAACCCAAGAAATTTCTAGGATGGAAAAAGTGCTCAAAGTTCCAACTTGATCCTACCATGGTGTGTGTAATGATGCGAGGAATGATTTTTGTGAAGGTTTTGTGTAGTTTTGATGAAGTTTTGGGGATGGTTTCATGGGGGGGGTGACATTGAAGGAGGTGGAGAATGAGGGGATGAAGAAAGGAATGATGAAGAAGGTGAAGAAATTAAGTAGAATGTGGGCATCATGGTGCTTGAACCTTCTCTCCTTCTCTCTCTCTCTCTCCCCCCCATTAACCATGGTACATGTCGCCTCATCCTCTCTCTCATCTTTATTCCTTTCTTTTTCTTTTCCAAACAAAAAACAAAAACCATTTAAATGCAAGTGAAACCATGGTTAACAATAAAACAAATGTTTCAACATAAAATGTTGCATGTCATGATACACAAATAAGGTTAATACATAATTAGTGAAATATTAATCAAGTTTAGTATTAAACTTGTATACAAATAATTGTATAATAACTTATAAAATTTCCAAATCAAATAAATGCTTCTATAATCAATAATTCATATAAATTTCCAATTATTTTCCAAACTATATGTATATAATCATACTATTCTTTTTAAAACTAATTTCCATCCTTCTATAATATTCATAAAATTCATTATTTTATTATTTAAATTCCGAAAATAATATTTTATATTTCTGAAATGTTACAGATATGATCAAATCGACAGGGTTACAAATGTGTGTCTGAGATGTTCTATTCATAGATATATTATGATGCTTACTTTGAATGTGTTGGATTGTCGCAAAATGAATATCCCCGTGCGAAATTCTGATGTGTTTCGGTTCATTTCTTGAAGCCAAATTGTATATTAAATTGTTTGGGACGAGCTCCAATTTGTGGCTGCCGTTTCCACTATATGTATATTCCTTTATTTTTGGGACGTAGTGGTTCACATGTGACCATAGTTACCGCTTACTGTATTATTTTTTTCGGGGCACAACAAGGTTGCGGTCGTGGCTGCCGTTGTAAATATTATAGATTTGGGTTTACCCCGTGGAGAAGCGCACAGGTAACCGGATCCTAGATTGCAGCGGGTGATCATTTCAAGGTGTTGATACCAAGTCACTCGATTTTAGAATTGGCGGGTTGCTTGTCACGCTAATAGGGGGTATAGGATAGACCCGCAGAAGAGTGCTGAAGTCACCGGATTCGAGAAAGTGCTGGGTACCTCCTCATGGTGATGATACCGGGTTGCCTCGTTTCTCATATCGGCGGGTGGCTTGCCGCACTCGTAGAGGTCTGCATTTGGCTTTTCACGGGCTATTCACGCGAATGGGGAATTTCGCGTATAGTTTAAGGCTCGAACGAAATGCAGAATTCCTAGGTAATCCGACCATTCCATTTCTTTGATGTTCATTACATACTTGTGATATGATTACCTGTCTGTGATGATTTTTCCTGCATGTTGCAATATGATTATATGCGTGTGATGATATATATATATATATATATATATATATATATATATATATATATATGCTTTATATGTTTTGCATCCGCGCTGGTCCTGTCCCCACCCTGCCGTAAGTTAAGTAACCTTATAGTGAAGACCCGGGATCCTGTGGCGAATGTGGATGGTATATACGTGCATTCTATATTCTTTTCATGCTTTTATATGATGATTGTGTGAATAGATGCTAGATAATACGATTATCTAATTGATGGGATTGAGTTAATACGATTAATGCAAAGTTAAATAAACCTAAAACACATTGTAGGAACCAATATTATATATTGGTGTTATAGTCGATTCTTTTGCTTTGCATCGAGATATTCGGTTAGGAATATCCTGTACCTCATTTGACGGGGAAAGATCCTAGACCCTTCACAGGGAGTGACCACTTTAGTAAAAGATTGTGTAACTATAAGTTTGCAAATTGAATAGCCATATTCCTTTTCTTTGTACAGTGGTATTCAGTTAGGAATATCCTGCACCTCATTCAATATAGTAAGAACCCTGATCCCTTCACGGGGAATCCGTACTTAAGCAAAAGTCTACGTAACTATAAATTTGCAAAACCACTCGGTTCCATTAAGGATAACAAGTTCATTACGTTAAGGGTTTTCTTCAAAACTAGCCGTAGCCCTCTGTCATTTCAGGATGTAGAGTACTTGGTATTTGTGCTACGTTATGTTGATCTTTAGTCAAGGCGCAGTGTACGTGAAAGTGTGTCTTAGCACCTCTACAAGGTTTCCACATACATCAAGTATGCAATTTAAAAAAATCTAGAGGTCTAAACTACACTAACTTATAATCGAACTAGAGAATTAGGGTTTCTTTGCATGTAAAAAAACTTTACACTAAGTGAATAGAGAATACGACCGTTGTAGACCGGTCCTTCATTTCTAAAATTCCAAGTAGTAGTCCCTTAGCTCTAAGTAGTGCTCCCTAGAACGCTTCTTAGGCTCCACTTGATGAAAGGAACGAGCTTGTTTCACCGTCTTCGATGCCGAAGATGATCCACCTTGAAATTGCACTAACTCAAGCTACCTCTTTACTAATAAGGAAATTAGTGAAGAAAACAAGCTAATCTTATGGGCTAGATGAGAGTAGGTTGATGAAGTAGGAATTTTGCTCACTATAGAATTTCTTTTCTCTTTTTCTTTTTCACTCAAGGAAAATCAAGAGAGGAAGAAGATGAACTAGTGAAGAACTAGAACACATTTTGAACCAAGGGTGAAATAAATATCTTATAGATATTTGTAGAGAGTTAACCATGGCTAAAAATAATGGTTGGGTTTAAAAATATCTAGAGTAAAACAAAATTAGTGGAATGGGTCATGGCTTCTACATGCTTCATGAAGCATCTTAAGCCATGCTCATTTTCCACTAATTTCCTTTTCTCTTAATAAATAATAACCCCAATTATCTTTAGGTTTGGTGTGAGTCCCTTACACCCATATCCAATATATCATCCACCATAACACAGTAGTATGTATAACACACACACACACACACACATATCACATAATTATATATATCAACATATATATATATATATATATATATATATATCCAAGAGAAGGAAATCTTTAGTGAACATTATATTAGTTAATATATATTTATATATCAAATATATTAATATATATCAAATTATTAAATCAACATTTGATTTAATAATCCGGTTATATCATATATAACCGACTAATATCATTTATATGCATATCACATTATCGAATCAACACTTGATTCAATAACCCGGTCATATCAGATATAACCGACAAGTATCAAACATATATACATATAACACATCATTGAATCAACATTTGATTCAACAATCCGGTTATATCACATATAACCTAACCGATATCACATAACACGAGATTAGAATTCGGTATCACATACTCGTATTTAATCAAGCACCCACACATATCACCATATGTGCCCTACTTCGTTTCTCTTGAGCTAGGAAACCTCTGTGTGGGAATCTAAAGACTCGTCAATACGCCAGCAATAGGTAGTGATCACATCAGTCATCCACAAGCCGTCAGCGGTACTAGTTGGACGTAACGGCTACCTAGGTATTGAGCGAATAGAAGATCAACAAGCAAGCTTGTCCAAACTCCCGCAAAGCCTATAAGCAACACTTACCATACAGTCCGGTCTCTTCGTCTGATATATCGCATATCAAGTATAAGGGTGTAATTGTCAGACCCCAGTAACTTGATAAGTCATGCCGATGTGAGACCTATAACCGTTCGAGAAACTACTGATAACACTTACCAGTAAATCTCATCAGCCCTGGCCAGGGACTTACTGTTATAACCAATCGAGAATAGCACAACATCAACTCCCAATACCGGGAGAGACGAAACCCCTCCTATCGTTCATTGCCTCCATGTGACTTGGGACTGTACCCAAAATCCACATGTTTGCATGACTCTTTTGAGCCGTGGTAGGGAGGAAATCAAAGCACAGTGGGAACCACACAAGACTCTATAACGATCTCGGGTCAGCAGACTAACCTGTACCAGTGTCACCAGAGAACTGCTATCTGATGATAGGTATAGTACCAACTAGGAGTTCTCGACGAGTCCTGTTCGGTGTACTCATTCTCTAATGAGCACCTGTGTACAATCTTTGATCTCAAACACCAATGGTTGTGGGATCAACCATCGCCCCCATACAGGGTCAAGAAACGTACACACTAGTCTACTCTGGAATATCGATGCCCTGTCTCGATACTCCCTCGATTAGGAACGGTTAAAGGATGTGCTTGCGGACTATATAAGCCCCACTAGTATGATCTGTATCATATTCCTGGTAGTCAAGCCAACATCCTAAGGGCTTTATCAACATGTATCAGAGAGACATAATAATATAAGTGTACATGTTAAGATAAAGAGAAACCAGATAGCATACTATCATGCCGAGCAAGAAAGTCCTATATATATATGGCCAAGCATCCACTGTAATATACAATAATATACAATAATGGCCTCTGGGGCATACATATGACTAACAATCTACTACTTGCACTAAGACCGGTTGTTGTAGTATCGCATACCCAACATCCCAAAAAGTCTCTCAAATTGCATCTGGGGGAGGGCCTTCATGAGTGGATCCGCTGTGTTATCCTTCGGGTCAACTCTCCTGACCTCGATCTCCCGGCGATCAACTATCTCCCGAATCAGGTGATACCGCCTAAGAATATATCTGGATCGCTGATGAGACCGGGTTCCTTGGCCAAAACCACAGATCCATTGTTATCACAATACAAAGGTATTGGATGCTAAATGGATAGAACCACACCATGTTCAGCTATGAACTTCTTCATCCAGACAACCTCTTTGGCAGCGATGTATTCAACATCCATCGTCAAGTCTGCTACGGTATCTTTCTTGGAACTCTTCAAATATACCGCCCCTCCATTGAGAGTGAAGACAAAACCCGAGACTGGCTTACTATCGTCCTTATCACCATTTAGAAAAGCGGTCTTGACATCCATCTGCCAGATTTTGTAGTCATGGTATGCAGCAATGGCAAGTAGGATCCTGATGGACTTAAGCATAGCCACTGGAGAAAAAGTTTTATCATAATCGATACCTGGTCGTTGACGAAAACCTTTTGCTACAAGTCTAGCTTTGATGGTCCCAACCTTTCCATCTACACCAAGTTTTTTCTTAAAGATGCACTTGATCCCGATGGGTTTTGCCCCTTCTGGAGCAACTTCTAAAGTACATACTTTGTTGGTGTACATGGATTCCATCTCAGATCGCAAAGCATCCAGCCATTTCATAGAGTCCCCACTTGTGATGGCCTTCTCGAAACTAGTTGGGTCATCATCTTCCATGATGCAATACCCGCTCCCACCGTCATTGAGAAAACCGTAGTATCTCTTAAGTGGATGAGGAACCTTACTAGAATTACGGAGTGGCTGAGGTTCGTCAGGGACTATTGAATCCTCTGGTTCCACTAAATCATCAGTTATAGTTTGTGTAGCTGGAACTTCTTCCAGTTCTACCTCATTGCCACTAATTTCTTTCACAAGAAATTCTTTTACTAAAAAGGTGGCATGCTGAGCAACAAACACCTTTTGTTCCTCAGTGAGGTAGAATAGATATTCATGTGAATTCTTTGGATATCCCACAAACTTGCAAAAAACTGATCGTGCCTCGAGTTTGTCCGGATTCTATTTTTTAACATAAGCCGGACAACCCCATATCTTAACTCGTTTAAGATATGGTCTCTTTCCAGTCCATATCTCATATGGTGTTTCAGGCACTGATTTTGATGGAACTTGATTCAATAGGTATGCAGCTGTCTCAAGTGTATAACCCCAAAAAGAAATAGGTAACTCGACCACACTCATTATAGAGCGCGCCATATCTAAGAGGGTGCGATTTCTCCGCTCCGAAACTCCATTGTGCTGTGGTGTATACGGAGGAGTAAGATAAGAGAGAATCCCATTCTCTTTTAAATAGTCACGGAATTCCGTGCTCAAGTATTCTCCTCCTCTATCAGATCGAAAGACTTTAATACTTTTACCCGTTTGGTTCTTAACTTCGTACTTAGATTCCATGAATTTCTAAAAACTTCAGAATTGTGTTTCAATAAGAATACATGTCCGAATCTTGAGAGATCATCGGTGAATATAATAAAATACGAGGAACCATTCCTGACATGTGTAAACATAAGACCGCATACATCACTATGTATTAGTCCCAAGAGTTCAGTAGCTCTTTCTCCGTATCCAGTAAACGGAGTTTTGGTCATCTTACCCTTAAGACATGACTGGCAAGTTTCATAAGATGTAAATTCAAACTGATTCAAATATCCATCTTTATGCAACTTAGCTAGTCGTGTCGTATTGATATGACCTAGCTTACAGTGCCACAAGAAGGCTTCGTTCATTTCTGAACTTTTCCTCTTGTGTGTGTTCTGTATACTTAGAACTGCATTCTGATTTAGAACGTATATTCCGTTACATAACGTAGCAAACCCAATCAACACTTGATTTAAGAAAATGTACAAAGCATTTTCTCAAGCAAAATTTTATATCCTTCTTTATCTAATAAAGAAATTAATATTATGTTGCACATCATTTTTTGTACGAAATAACAGTCGTTCAGAATCAATGTATTATCATTTGGTAATATAAGGTGATATTCGCCAACTGCTTTGGCTGCAACAATTGCACCATTCCCTACTACTAGAGATTTATCACCCTTTCCTAGTTATCTACTTCTTCTTAACCCATGTAATATATTACATACGTAGGATCCTGATCCGGTATCCAATAACCAGGAAATAGAGTATACTGAGAAACAATTCTCGGTTATGAACACACCCAAAGAAGATGCATTATCATGCACTTTCTTCATTCGGGTTGCATAGGAATCCGTATATTCCCCTATTCCTTGCTCAGACTTATGACAATCAGATGATAGAGCGGAACCAACGTTCCCCAGCTCAGTATAATAAGCGGGTTCAGTCAATACATCCATATTATTTTCTTGATTAAGGCATGTCAAGGTCGCTACTTGGAGAGAGAGAGAAGAAAACACTTTAGCGTGCGCTCTTGGAAGATTAGATTCGTTATTATCTTATCTCATTAGGATGGCTCCCACTGTTTTTATCAAATCTTCCTTCAAACCCTAAAAGGTAAGATTAGCCGGGATTTATTACACCCTACAAGTTCGCCAATCGGTCAGTCAGACAGGTATTAGTACTTCGAGGGAGTCTCCCCATGCTTTCGCATGGAACTAATTAAATAACCTCTTTTCCGCAGGGGCATGACCCCGTTAACACTTTTCTTAGACACCTACTGGATCAGCTAATTGTAAAGTGTAAAACTTTCTCAGGAGTAACTCTTACTCGTAGTGGGTATCGGGATCCAACTATCTCATATAAGGTATGCAATCTCATTGCAAATTTCAACACTTGAAATTCCCAATATCTGTTTTTACCCAAAGCGTTTTATGACCTTGACAAGGTCAACAAACCATAAACCGCAAGTCAAGTTCAACCCGTTCATTTCGTGATTGAATTAAACCCACCCGCACGACCCTTGACAAGGTCAACAAGGCCGTACGACTACCCTAATCCAATCGCATCATATGCGGCAGATAAGCACTAATTAGCTACCTCACATACGTCTTGACAAGGTCAACAAACGCAATACAAATACTGAATATTACTTATCTGAAACGACGGAGGGCTACGAATGGTTTTTAAGAAAAGCATTAGCGTAATAAACTTGATATTGTTGTAGAATCAAATGATTTGAAAAAGAGTGGTTTAAGCTCCGCTTTTAAAATCGAGTAGTTTTCAAAACAAACCGAGTGGGTTGTAGCATTTGCTAGCTTTAGCTAAAGAGGTCATTCCCGGTGAAGGAATCTCGGCTCTTTCCTTATCGAATGAAGTGCTGGATATCCATCAAGGAATACTGCTATGCAAAGCAATAACTAGAGCTACCATTTTAAAAAATTTGATTCTACAACATCTTTTAAATTTCTTTTCTTTCATTAATCTCATTAATGACGTCACATCATTTATGTTTCCTAAACATCACAGAAGAAACGAAAATAGAACATACGCTTATGCCATCCGCATTCGCCACAGGGCCCGTCATGCACCATTAGGTTACTTAACTAACGGCCGAGCGGGGGCTGGACTAGTGCGGGTCCAAAACATAAGTAACGTTTATTATATATATCATATATATATAGCATTCGTCTCAGGCAGTTATATCATCACATCACAGAACCCGGACAGCAGAAACAACATATGAAATATTGGATATACTAGGAGGTCCGTGTTTTAAATTCAGCCAGTAATGAAAAACACGGATTCAACAGTCGTGACGAATAGCCAAACCCACATCCCTAGACCCCGACGAGAGCGGCAAGTGACCCTGCCAATTCTGGAGTTAGGAGACCCGGTCTCGACTCCTCGAGATGGTTTCCCACTGGACTCTAGAACCCGGTTACTTGTGCTCCCTGTCTTGGGTCTATCCTAATGCGGAAAAGTAAATAATATACATCAATGGTGACATCATCCTCAACCTGGAAGTGTCCCAATAAAAGAATATTACATACAATTTTTACATGAATGAAAATAGAAAAACTCTCATCTCACGCAAAAACCCCCGGCAATTCAATCACGGCGATCCAATATAACATATCACAGCAACACATAACATCACATGTCATCAACGTAAGTAAATATGCATATCCCGAAAGTCGTTGACGTATAGCAACGAGATCGGCGATACACCACATATTACACTTACGGTCGCAGAAAATAAATGAAAACATACAATAACCAGAATCCGCATATGCTTAGACATCATAAACCCGGAATATCTCATATTTCGGATTTCATGCCTATCATCTTTAAATCTTGCATTTACGTCTCGTATTGAAAACACTTTTCAATATCAGACGGGTAATTCAACAGGATTCCCGATTAAATGATCGAATGTTCGTCGAGAACTTTAGTAGATTGTCGCACCCTCGATACCATTAACGAAGTGCACTTAGGCGGAACACCATGGCCGTGAGCACCCGACTGGATGCTTTTGGCCTCGGGGTTCTCCTACAATCACTTGGTCGGGGCAATAGGGCATGGCTATCTAGTAATGTTTCCTGGCGACTATCCGCGTACAATAAAAGATTGCGACGGAGTTTTGATCTGAATCGAAACTCCGTAGCAATCGTTCAAAAGAGAATAAAACGTGAGATTTATAAAACACAAACAAGTTTTCATAAAACTAATTAATGTGGATTCCAAATATTGTATCACATATCATATATATCTAGACGATGTTAAACATTTCGATCGATATCTCAAACACCCACAAATCACAGAGATCTTAACACTAGAGTATCACTAAAAATACCCAGAATGTGCCTAATGACCAAATGGAGCAGCACAAGAAAATGGAACCCACAACTCCCTAATCATGCGGTGGAACCGCGGCCAAACATGAGTTCTTGCCGCGGTTCCGTGGCTCATTAGTGGAGATGGGGCCTCGAATTTCTTGAGGCTCCTTCAAATACACTGCACGATTTTCTGACTATTTTTAATCTGCAAAATATCAACTTTTGAAAAAATGGACATAAACATGTAAAAATGGGTTTTTGAACTTCAATCGAAAACTTTAACGTCGTCAAGACCTTACCTAGTGCTCTATCTTGGCTCTGATACCATGAAAGTGTGTCTTAGTACCTCTATAAGGTTTCCACATGCATCAAGTATGCAATTTAAAAAAATCCAGAGGTCTGAGCTACACTAAACTATAATCGAACTAGAGAATTAGGGTTTCTTTGCATGTAAACAAACTTTACACTAAGTGAATAGAGAATACAAGTATTGTAGACCGGTCCTTCACTTCTAAAGCTCTAAGTACGGGTCCCTTAGCTCCAAGTAGTACTCCCTAGAACTCTTCTTAGGCTCCACTTGGTGAAAGGAACAAGCTTGCTTTGTCGTCTTCGAGGCCGAAAATGATCCACCTTGAAGTTACTCTAACTCAAGCCACCACTTCACTAATCAAGAAATTAGTGAAGCAAACAACCTAATCTTATGGGCTAGATGAGAGTAGGTTGATGAAGTAGGGATTTTGCTCACTATAGAATTTCTTTTCTCTTTTTCTTTTTCACTCAAGGAAAATCAAGAGAGGAAGAAGATGAACTAGTGAAGAAGTAGAACACATTTTGAACCAAGGGTGAAATAAATATCTCATAGATATTTGTAGAGAGTTAACCATGGCTAAAAATAATGGTTGGGTTTAAAAATATCTAGAGTAAAACAAAATTAGTGGAATGGGTCATGGCTTCTACATGCTTCATGAAGCATCTTAAGCCATACACATTTTCCACTAATTTCCTTTTCTCTTAATAAATAAAAACCCCAATTATCTTTAGGTTTGGTGTGAGTCCCTTACACCTATATCCAATATATCATCCACCATAACACAATAGTCTGTATAATACACACACACTCACATATCACATAATTATATATATCAACATATATATATCCAAGAGAAGAAAATCTTTAGTGAGCATTATATTAGTTAATATATATTTATATATCAAATTTATTAATATATATCAAATTATTAAATCAACATTTGATTTAATAATCCGGTTATATCACATATAACCGACTAATATCATTTATATGTATATCACATTATCGAATCAACACTTGATTCAATAACCCGGTCATATCAGATATAACCGACAAGTATCAAACATATATACATATAACATATCATTGAATCAACACTTGATTCAACAATCCGGTTATATCACATATAACCTAACCGATATCACATAACACGAGATAAGAATTTGGTATCACATACTCGTATTTAATCAAGCACCCGCACATATCACCATATGTGCCCTACTTCGTTTCTCTTGAGCTAGGAAACCTCTGTGTGGGAATCTAAAGACTCGTCAATACGCCAACAATAGGTAGTGATCACATCAGTCACCCACAAGCAGTCAGCGGTACTAGCTGGACGTAACGGCTACCTAGGTATTGAGCGAATAGAAGATCAACAAGCAAGTTTGTCCAAACTCCCGCAAAGCCTATAAGCAACACTTATCGTACAGTCCGGTCTCTTCGTCTGATATATCGCATATCAAGTATAAGGGTGTAATTGTCAGACCCCGGTAACTTGATAAGTCATGCTGATGTGAGACCTATAACCGTTCGAGAAACTACTGATAACACTTACCAGTTAATCTCATCAGCCCTGGCCAGGGACTTGCTGTTATAACCAATCGAGAATAGCACAACATCAACTCCCAATACCGGGAGAGACGAAACCCCTCCTATCGTTCATTGCCTCCATGTGACTTGGGACTGTACCCAAAATCCACCTGTTTGCATGACTCTTTTGAGCCGTGGTAGGGAGGAAATCAAAGCACAGTGGGAACCACACAAGAATCTATAACGATCTCGGGTCTGCAGACTAACCTGTACCAGTGTCACCAGAGAACTGCTATCTGATGATAGGTATAGTACCAACTAGGAGTTCTCGACGAGTCCTGTTCGGTGTACCCATTCTCTAATGAGCACCTGTGTACAATCTTTGATCTCAAACACCAATGGTTGTGGGATCAACCATCGCCCCCATACAGGGTCAAGAAACGTACACACTAGTCTACTCTGGAATATCGATGCCCTGTCTCGATACTCCCTCGATTAGGAACGGTTAAAGGATGTGCTTGCGGACTACATAAGCCCCACTAGTATGATCTGCATCATATTCCTGGTAGTCAAGCCAACATCCTAAGGGTTTTATCAACATGTATCAGAGAGACATAATAATATAAGTGTACATGTTAAGATAAAGAGAAACCAGATAGCATACTATCATGCCGAGCAAGAAAGTCCTATATATATATGGCCAAGCATCCACTGTAATATACAATAATATACAATAATGGCCTCTGGGGCATACATATGACTAACAATCTACTACTTGCACTAAGACCAGTTGTTGTAGTATCGCATACCCAACATCCCAAAAAGTCTCTCAAATTGCATCTGGGGGGAGGGCCTTCATGAGTGGATCCGCTGTGTTATCCTTCGGGTCAACTCTCCTGATCTCGATCTACCGGCGATCAACCATCTCCCGAATCAGGTGATACCGCCTAAGAATATGTCTGGATCGCTGATGAGACCGGGGTTCCTTGGCCAAAACCACAGATCCATTGTTATCACAATACAAAGGTATTGGATGCTAAAAGGATAGAACCACACCATGTTCAGCTATGAACTTCTTCATCCAGACAGCCTCTTTGGCAGCGATGTATTCAACCTCCATCGTCAAGTCTGCTACGGTATCTTGCTTGGAACTCTTCCAACATACCGCCCCTCCATTGAGAGTGAAGACAAAACCCAAGACCGGCTTACTGTCGTCCTTATCACCATTTAGAAAAGCGGTCTTGACATCCATCTGCCAGATTTTGTAGTCATGGTATGCAGCAATGGCAAGTAGGATCCTGATAGACTTAAGCGTAGCCACTGGAGAAAAAGTTTTATCATGATCGATACCTGGTCGTTGACGAAAACCTTTTGCTACAAGTCTAGCTTTGATGGTCCCAACCTTTCCATTTACACCAAGTTTTTTCTTAAAGATGCACTTGATCCCGATGGGTTTTACCCCTTCTGGAGCAACTTCTAAAGTACATACTTTGTTGGTGTACATGGATTCCATCTCAGATCGCAAAGCATCCAGCCATTTCATAGAGTCCCCACTTGTGATGGCCTTCTCGAAACTAGTTGGGTCATCATCTTTCATGATGCAATACTCGCTCCCACCGTCATTGAGAAAACCGTAGTATCTCTTAAGTGGATGAGGAACCCTACTAGATTTACGGAGTGGCTGAGGTTCGTCAGGGACTATTGAATCCTCTGGTTCCACTAAATCATCAGTTATAGTTTGTGTAGCTGGAACTTCTTCCAGTTCTACCTCATTGCCACTAATTTCTTTCACAAGAAATTCTTTTACTAAAAAGGTGGCATGCTGAGCAACAAACACCTTTTGTTCCTCAGTGAGGTAGAATAGATATTCATGTGAATTCTTTGGATATCCCACAAACTTGCAAAAAACTGATCGTGCCTCGAGTTTGTCCGGATTCTATTTTTTAACATAAGCCGGACAACCCCATATCTTAATTTGTTTAAGATATGGTCTCTTTCCGGTCCATATCTCATATGGTGTTTTAGGCACTGATTTTGATGGAACTTGATTCAATAGGTATGCAGCTGTCTCAAGTGCATAACCCCAAAAAGAAATAGGTAACTCGACAACACTCATCATAGAGCGCACCATATCTAAGAGGGTGCGATTTCTCCTTTATGAAATTCCATTGTGCTGTGGTTTATACGGAGGAGTAAGATGAGAGAGAATCCCATTCTCTTTTAAATAGTCACGGAATTCCGTGCTCAAGTATTCTCCTCTCCGATCAGATCGAAAGACTTTAATACTTTTACCCGTTTGGTTCTTAACTTCGTACTTAGATTCCTTGAATTTCTCAAAAACTTCAGATTTGTGTATCAACAAGAACACATGTCCGAATCTTGAGAGATCATCGGTGAATATAATAAAGTACGAGGAACCATTCCTGACATGTGTAAACATAGGACCGCATACATCACTATGTATTAGTCCCAAGAGTTCAGTAGCTCTTTCTCCGTATCCAGTAAACGGAGTTTTGGTCATCTTACCCTTGAGACATGACTGGCAGGTTTCATAAGATGTAAATTCAAACTGATTCAAATATCCATCTTTATGTAACTTAGCTAGTTGTGTCCTATTGATATGACCAAGCTTACAGTACCACAAGAAGGCTTCGTTCATTTCTGAACTTTTCCTCTTGTGTGTGTTCTGTATACTTAGAACTGCATTCTGATTTAGAACGTATATTCCGTTACATAACGTACCAAACCCAATCAACACTTGATTTAAGAAAATGTTCAAAGCATATTCTCAAGCAAAATTTTATATCCTTCTTTATCTAATAAAGAAATTAATATTATGTTGCACATCATTTTTGGTATGAAATAACAGTCGTTCAGAGTATTACCATTTGGTAATATAAGGTGATATTCGCCAACTGTTTTGGCTGCAACAATTGCACCATTCCCTACTACTAGAGATTTATCACCCTTTCCTAGTTATCAACTTCTTCTTAACCCATGTAACATATTACATACGTGGGATCCTGATCCGGTATCCAATACCCAGGACGTAGAGTATACTGAGAAACAATTCTCGGTTATGAACACACCCAAAGAAGATGCATTATCATGCTCTTTCTTCATTCGGGTTGCATAGGAATCTGTATATTCCCTTATTCCTTACTCAGACTTATGACAATCAGAAGATAGAGTGGAACCAACGTTCCCCAGCTCAGTATAATAAGCGGGTTCAGTCAATACAACCATATTATTATCTTGATTAAGGCGTGTCATGGTCGCTACTTGGAGAGAGAGAGAAGAAAACACTTTAGCGTGCGCTCTTGGAAGATTAGATTGGTTATTATCTTATCTAATCAGGATGGCTCCCACTGTTTTTATCAAATCTTCCTTCAAACCCTAAAAGGTAAGATTAGCCGGGATTTATTACACCCTACAAGTTCGCCAATCGGTCAGTCAGGCAGGTATTGGTACTTCGAGGGAGTCTCCCCATGCTTTCGCATGGAACTAATTAAATAACCTCTTTTCCGCAGGGGCATGACCCCGTTAACACTTTTCTTAGACACCTACTGGATCAGCTAATTGTAAAGTGTAAAACTCTCTCAGGAGTAACTCTTACTCGCAGTGGGTATCGGGATCCAACTATCTCATATAAGGTATGCAATCTCATTGCATATTTCAACACTTGAAATTCCCAATATCTGTTTTTACCCAAAGCGGTTTATGACCTTGACAAGGTCAACAAACCATAAACCGCAAGTCAAGTTCAACCCGTTCATTTCGTGATTGAATTAAACCCACCCGCACGACCCTTAACAAGGTCAACAAGGCCGTACGACTACCCTAATCCAATCGCATCATATGCGGCAGATAAGCACTAATCAGCTACCTCACATACGTCTTGACAAGGTCAACAAACGCAATACAAATACTGAATATTACTTATCTGAAACGACGGAGGGCTACGAATGGTTTTTAAGAAAAGCTTTAGCGTAATAAACTAGATATCGTTGTAGAATCAAGTGATTTGAAAAAGAGTGGTTTAAGCTCCGCTTTTAAAATCGAGTAGTTTTCAAAACAAACCGAGTGGGTTGTAGCATTTGCTAGCTTTAGCTAAAGAGGTCATTCCCGGTGAAGGAATCTCGGCTCTTTCCTCATCGAATGAAGTGCTGGATATCCATCAAGGAATACTGCTATGCAAAGCAATAACTAGAGCTACCTTTTTGAAAAATTTGATTCTACAACATCTTTTAAATTTCTTTTATTTCATTAATCTCATTAATGACGTCCCATCATTTATGTTTCCTAAACATCACAGAAGAAACGAAAATAGAACATACGCTTATGCCATCCGCATTCGCCACGGGGCCCGTCACGCACTATTAGGTTACTTAACTAACGGCCGAGCGGGGGCTGGACTAGTGCGGGTCCAAAACATAAGTAACGTTTATTATATGTATCATATAAATATAGCATTCGTCTCAGGCAGTTATATCATCACATCACAGAACCCGGGCAGCAGAAACAACATATGAAATATTGGATATACTAGGAGGTCCGTGTTTTAAATTCAGCCAGTAATGAAAAACACGGATTCAACAGTCGTGACGAATAGCCAAACCCACATCCCTAGACCCCGACGAGAGCGGCAAGTGACCCTGCCAATTCTGGAGTTAGGAGACCCGGTCTCGACTCCTCGAGATGGTTTCCCACTGGACTGTAGAACCCGGTTACTTGTGCTCCCTGTCTTGGGTCTATCCTAATGCGGAAAAGTAAATAATATACATCAATGGTGACATCATCCTCAACCCAGAAGTGTCCTAATAAAAGAATATTACATACAATTTTTACATGAATGAAAATAGAAAAACTCTCATCTCACGCAAAAACCCCCGGCTATTCAATCACGGCGATCCAATATAACATATCACAGCAACACATAACATCACATGTCATCAACGTAAGTAAATATGCATATCCCGAAAGTCGTTGACGTATAGCAACGAGATCGGCGATACACCACATATTACACTTACGGTCGCAGAAAATAAATGAAAACATACAATAATCAGAATCCGCATATGCTTAGACATCATAAACCCGGAATATCTCATATTTCCGATTTCATGCCTATCATCTTTAAATCTTGCATTTACGTCTCGTATTGAAAACACTTTTCAATATCAGTCGGGTAATTCAACAGGATTCCCTTTTAAATGATCGAATGCTCGTCGGGAACTTTAGTAGATTGCCGCACCATCGATACCATTAACGAAGTGCACTTAGGCACCATGGCCGTGAGCACCCGACTGGATGCTTTTGGCCTCGGGGTTCTCCAACAATCACTTGGTCAGGGCTATGGGGCATGGCTATCTAGTAATGTTTCCTGGCGACTATTCGCGTACAATATGAGATTGCGACGGAGTTTTGATCTGAATCGAAACTCCGTAGAAATCGTTCAAAAGAGAATAAAACGTGAGATTTATAAAACACAAACAAGTTTTCACAAAACTAATTAATGTGGATTCCAAATATTATATCACATATCATATATATCTAGACGATGTTAAACATTTCGATCGATACCTCAAACACCCACAAATCACAGAGATCTCAACACTTAAGTATCACTAAAAATACCCAGAATGTGCCTAATGACCAAATGGAGCAGCACAAGAAAATGGAATCCACAACTCCCTAATCATGCGGTGGAACCGCGGCCAAACATGAGTTCTTGCCGCGGTTCCACGGCTCATTAGTGGAGATGGGGCCTCGAATTTCTTGAGGCTCCATCAAATACACTGCACGATTTTCTGACTATTTTTAATCTGCAAAATATCAACTTTTGAAAAAATGGACATAAACATGTAAAAATGGGTTTTTGAACTTCGATCGAACACTTTAACGTCGTCAAGACCTTACCTAGTGCTCTATCTTGGCTCTGATACCATGAAAGTGTGTCTTAGTACCTCTATAAGGTTTCCACATGCATCAAGTATGCAATTTAAAAAAATCCAGAGGTCTAAGCTACACTAAACTATAATCGAACTAGAGAATTAGGGTTTCTTTGCATGTAAACAAACTTTACACTAAGTGAATAGAGAATACAACCATTGTAGACCGGTCCTTCACTTCTAAAACTCTAAGTAGTGGTCCCTTAGCTCCAAGTAGTACTCCCTAGAACTCTTCTTAGGCTCCACTTGGTGAAAGGAACGAGCTTGCTTTGTCGTCTTCGAGGCCAAAAATAATCCACCTTGAAGTTACTCTAACTCAACCTACCTCTTCAGTAATCAAGAAATTAGTGAAGCAAACAACCTAATCTTATGGGCTAGATGAAAGTAGGTTGATGAAGTAGGGATTTTGCTCACTATAGAATTTCTTTTCTCTTTTTCTTTTTCACTCAAGGAAAATCAAGAGAGGAAGAAGATGAACTAGTGAAGAACTAGAACACATTTTGAACCAAGGGTGAAATAAATATCTCATAGATATTTGTAGAGTGTTAACCATGGCTAAAAATAATGGTTGGATTTACAAATATCTAGAGTAAAACAAAATTAGTGGAATGGGTCATGGCTTCTACATGCTTCATGAAGCATCTTAAGCCATGCCCATTTTCCGCTAATTTCCTTTTCCCTTAATAAATAATAACCCCAATTATCTTTAGGTTTGGTGTGAGTCTCTTATACCCATGTCCAATGTATCATCCACCATAATACAATAGTATGTATAATACATACACACACACATACACACACATATACATATCACATAATTATATATATCAACATATATATATATATATATATATATATATATATATCCAAGAGAAGAAAATCTTTAGTGAGTATTATATTAGTTAATATATTTTTATATATCAAATATATTAATATATATCAAATTATTAAATCAACACTTGATTTAATAATCTGGTTATATCACATATAACTGACTAATATCATATATATGTATATCACATTATCGAATCACATTTGAGGGTTGAAGCTTGAACAATGGTGAAGAGGAAGAAGAAGAACAGAGCAACCTTTGCAAAAATGGATAAGTGTTGGAATGAATGAATGGCAACTCCTGACTCTCACTCATTCAAGTATGGAATTATTGCAATATAAAATTGCAACCATACTTGAACAGTGAGTCAAGAAGAATAAACAAACAATAAAGCCCATGCCTTCAACCATGCTCCCAAAGTCTCCCCATTTTCCACCTTTTATTCTATTTTCAAAAAATAGAAAATACATGCCATGCTTCATAATATATATATATATATATATCAAATATATATTAATATATATTAATAAAGCAATTAGTGAGCTAATGATATTAGTTAACATATACTTATATCAAATATAATTTTTATCATATTATTAAATCAACACTTGATTTAATAATCCGGTTGTATCACATATGACCGACTAATACCATTTATCTGTTTATCACATTATCAAATCAACACTTGATTCGATAATCTAGTTATATCACATATAACCTAACTAATAACAGATAACTGCCAGATTACAATACGGTATCACATACACGTATTTAATCGGGCCCACACACATATCGCATATGTGTCCTACTTCGTTTCGGTTGAACCAGGGGACTTCTGTGTGGGACTCTAAAGACTCGTCAATACGCCAGCAGTAGGTGATGATCACATCAGTCACCTACAAGACATCAGCGATACTAGCTGGACGTAACGGCTACCCGGGTATTGAGCGATATGAAGATCAACAAGCAAGCTTGTCCATACTCTCCATAAAGCCTATCAGTAACACTACCGTACAGTCCGGTCTCTTCGTCTGATATGCCGCATATCATGTCTAGGGGTGGTAAATGTCAGACCCCAGTAACGTGATACGTCATGCCGATATCTGGCCTATAACGGTTTGAGAAACTACTGATAACTCTTATAAGTAAATCTCAGCAGTAGCCCTGGCCAGGGACTTCCAGTTATAGCCAATCGAGCATAGCGCAACATCAACCCCCAATACCAGGAGAGACGAAACCCCTCCTATCGCTCATTGCCTCCATGTGACTCGGGACTGTACCCAAAATCCACCTGTTTGCACAACCCCTCTTGAGCATGGTAGGGAGGAAATCAAAGCACAGTGGGAGCCACACAAGACTCTATGACGATCTCGGGTCTATAGACTAACCTGTACTAGTGTCACGAGAGGACTGCTATCTGACGATAGGTATAATACCAACTAGGAGTCCTCGGCGAGTCCGTTCGGTGTACCCATTCTCTAATGAGCACCTATGTACAATCTTTGATGTCACACACCAATGTTTATGGGATCATCCATCGCCCTCCAAGGGAAAAGAAACGTACACACTAGTCTACTCTGGAACATCGATGCCCTAGTCTTAATATTCCCTCGACTAGGAACTGATTAAAGGATATACTTTTGGACCACCCTGGCCCCGCTAGTATGATCTCATCATAATCCTGGTAGTCAAGTACATATCCTAAGGATTTTATCAACATGTAAGAGACAGACGGTATAAAGATACCGGTTTACATGTTAAGATAAATGTAACCAGATAGCATACTATCATGTAAAGCAAGAAAGTCCTCTATATATATGTTCAAGCATCCACTATATCAACAATAATGGCTTCTAGGGCATACATATTCCTAACAATCTCCCACTTGCACTAAGCCCAGTTGTTGTAGTATCTCATACCCAACGTCTCAAAAGTCTCTCGAATAGCATCTGGGGGAGGGCCTCGGCGAGTGGATCCGCTGTGTTATCCTCTGTGTCAACTCTCCTGACCTCGATCTCCCGGAGATCAATCATCTCCCTGACCAGGTAATACTGTCTAAGAATATGTCTGGATCGCTGACGGGACCGGGGTTCCTAGGCCAAAGCCATAACTCCATTGTCATCATAATACACAGGTACTGGATGCCCAATGGTAGGAACCAAGTTCATCTTATGAATTTATTCATCCAGACAGCCTCTTTAGCAGCATCGTTGGTAGCGATGTAATCGGCCTTTATTAATGAGTTTGCTACGGTATATAGCTTGGAACCCTTCTAACATACCGTCCCTCCACTGAGGGTGAAGACAAAACCCGAGACTGACTTTCAGTCATCCTTATCACTCTGGAAGCTCGGATCGGTAAAGGACTCCACCTGGAGTTCACCGTTACCATACACCAAGAACATCCCTTTAGTCCTTCTCAAGTACTTAAGAACATTCTTCACAGCTGTCCAGTGCTTTTCCCCAAGATCTTTTCAATACTTAATTACTACACATAGTGAGTAAGCTACATCCGGTCTGGTACAAAATATCGCATACATGATTGACCCAACGGCCGAAGAATAGGGTATCTCTTGTATGCGAGCCCTCTCCAAATCAGTCTTGAGAGACTTCTCTTTGGAGAGAGTGATTCCTGAACAAGTGGGTACATTACCACGCTTAGAATCTTCCATACTAAACCCCTTTAGTATGGTGTCTATGTACCTGGATTGGGAAAATCCAAAATCCATTTAGATTTATCTCTATAGATCTATATCCCCAGGTTGTAGGAGGTATCAGTTAGATCTTTCATGGAGAACTTGTGTGATAAGAGGAGCTTGACCGAGTGTAGCATAGGAACATCGTTTCCCATCAAGAGTATGTCATCCATGTATAATACGAGGAAGACAACCATACTCTCTACAACCTTTTTATATATACATGGTCCATCTACCTTTTTGATGAAGTCAAATTCTTTGACAGCTTCATCAAAACAGATGTTCCATTTCCGCGATACCTGCTTTAATCCGTAGATGGATTCAAGCAGCTTGCACACGCTTCCGCTGCTCCCGCTGTCTACGAAGCCCTCTGGCAGTGTCATATACACTCTCTCTTTTAAATCACCATTTAGAAAAGCGGTTTTGACGTGCAGTCTGCCAGATTTCGTAGTTGTGGTATGCAGCAATTACAAGTAGGTACCTGATGGACTTAAGCATGGCGACAGGAGAAAAAGCTTCATCATAGTCGACGCCAGGTCCTTGACGAAAATCTTTTGCTACAAGTCTAGCTTTGAAATTCTCAACTTTTCCATCAACACCAAATTATCTTTCTCAAAGATCCTCTCGCTCCCGATGGGTTTTACCCCTTCAGGAGCAACTTCCAAAGTCAACACTTTGTTGGTATACATGGATTCCATCTCAGATCGCATAGTATCCAGCCATTTCACAGAGTCCCTACTCTTGATGGCCTGCACGAAACTAGTTGGGTCATCATCTCCATGATGCAATCCTCGCTCCCACCGTCTACGAGAAAACCGTAGTATCTCTTAGGTGGATGAAGAACCCTACTAGATCTGCAGAGTGGTGATCGCACACTTTTAGCGTGTCGAGTTTTAAGTTCTAAAGTATAACCGCGATCAAGGACGGTGTCGCTTTGCAGCTAGCCGGATGAGCACGGGTCGATCCGCAGGGAGATGGTTGTATGTCCGTTCGTGTTTTAGACGAGTCAATGAAGAATGTATATGTGTATGTTCAAGTCTATCCTAAGTGTTCATATTTATGTTCATCTAAACTTGTTAGGGTTAAGGTTGGTTAGTAGAGTTAGGATTAGTCTTGTGCTTATCTTTGCCATTCTTAAAATGATGTTGGGATAATCGAAAGTAGCGGGGATTAGGAGGACATAGGAATAGGATTTGCGAGTTTAAGCAAGCTTTCCAACGCTAAATCCATTCCTAGTGCCCCTTGTCCGTCCTCTAAATGCGCTTATTTCCAACCTTCGGCCAAACACCCGCAACCATGTATCCAATTAAGTCACAACTACATGTCACGTTGTAGTGCGCTTAAGGACTTCTCGACTTAAGTCGCGGCTATATGTCACGTGTAGCGCGCCTAAGTGAGAGAGTTGCATTTGTTTGGTCGAGGTTCATTTCAAGATGTTTGGCGAAGAGAAACACAAGGGATTTTTCCGTCCCTCATACTAACTTTCCTTAGCCCCTAACAAGTGGAAATTATTCACATATTTAAAAGAAAAAGAAAACAAGAAAAGAAAAAAAGAAAGAAAGGAAAAATACGGTTTTACAAAATGGTAGCAAGATAACTACTTGGGTCCTCACCTTAGCAAGGGACTCTGTCGAGTATCATGGCTTGAAAATACGGATAAAAAGAGAAGGAAAAAGAAAACAAGAAAAGAAAAACAGCAGCTACTTAACAACAATTAATAAAGTTACATTAAGAAATGAAAATACAATGCATGGAAATAAAAATACAAGATAAGAAAAATAACCCTCATCTTCATTGACTTCCATTCAAGAGCTCTCACTACACTTTCATGGAGAATAGATGATGAAGAAGAAGAAGATACAAGCTAAGCTACACTAAATCCTAACAAAGAATAAACATCCTTTACTTGGCACAAAACTGGATTATTTATAGGCAGAGAGCTGAAACCCTAGGGCTAAATTCTGAGTCCAAATACAATGACCAAAATAACCCCAAAGTTTGGTCAGATGATGACACGAAACCATAGCGGAACCGCCCCAAAGTTTGGTCGAAAATATTGTATTCTTAACACATCAATTTCCCTACTCTTATTGATCATCTAAGGATGTTTATCGTAAATATAACACGGATTATAAATTCATCTGTAAAATACCAAATACCACATGATATAGTTATAATCAACATTCTAGAGGGAAATTGAGTGTTTTTTACTACACGCATGATACTGTATATCTCAACACATTTTATCGAGATTGTGTGCAGAAAATTGTTCAGGTCAAAGAACCGGAATCGCAAAAGTGCTGATAAAACGCATCAAATCAAACACTTAAAATCTGGCAGCAACCAAGAAAGAATTATAAGATTCCAGGTATCAGAAAAGGACCCTAAAGCCAACATCATGAGATACAGGAAAAATCAGGCAAGGATCTCTTCAAACGGCCGCGGAATCGCGGCCGAGTCAGGCCGATCCGCCGCGGATCCGCGGCCGTGTTGACTCGTTGGCGGTAGAAACTTTTCCCGAGGCTCCTTTGTAACTGCCAAGCTTTCTCAAGACACCTCGAACTGTGTAGATTGTTGTGCCACGGCAGCGCCCCGGCCGTCTTACCGAGGCCAAAATGCGGAATCAAAAATTTTCCTTACTTGGAAACTGGCGCTACCGCGGACAATGAAAACCCGGATCATAAACCATTAACATAATGCTAGCTAACAAGAGATGGGAAGAGAAGTATACCGAATGATCCGAGTCCTCCGGTCTTCTCCTCGCCTCCGATCTCCCGCGGAAAGTCTTGTCTCCATATCGTCGCCTCCTCGCCGAAAGGGCACCACATCGCCTGCGTCTTTTACGGGCTCCCGCCTCAATACCGAGGCAACTCGGGCATGAAGCCGGCAACTCGACATGCCCAAGATTTGCTGTAGAAGGTGTAGTGTAGAGCTTATGTCTCATTTGGGGTTTGTTGCCTTTGAAGATGATGGAGGAATCAAGATAAGAAAAATGGTGCTTGCATTTTTCTAGCATGAAATGAGATGAACAAATTTTTCCCTCTTGAAAATGATCCTCTCTTCTTCTTCTCTCAAGTATGAAAAACTTATCAACTTAGAAAATGGTGGAGGAAAGAATATGAAGCAAGAAGGGAGGTGATGGTAGGAGCACAAGTGGTGACCACAACCAAAACATAATCATTACAAACTTACATCAAACCCATACCCTTTCTCATCTCATTAATGCAAGTGATGGTGAAAAGAAAAGAATGGTATCATAATAAAACATTTGCAAGAAACCCCTCCACAATGTGTAATTTGCAAAACTGCAAATTACCCCCTCCATCGGAAAAGTCCGGCCGGGAAAGAACAAAGGAAAACCGGCCGGAACGGAATGCAAACTGGCAACTCCAGAAAACTGGTCCCGTAATAAATTACAGGAAAACCCCGATACTGTGCATACACACCCGCATCTGTATTCCGTCCGGATACAAATTCAATGAGACAAAATCTACACTGTACTAAACTAGGACCGGCTTAAACCAAAGCCGGCTAGTAATATCCGTTCGATCCTAATCCGTGCAATACCGCACGTATTGGATCGAACCCTGCCATATATCCATACGGCTACTAGTACAAACCGTCCGATCCTGATCCGTGCAATACCGCACGTATCTGATCGGACCCTGCCATATCTCCATACGGCCTCTACAGCGTTTCGCCCGAAAGCTGAGAAACTGAAAGTGTGGTGGACTCTAAAGACTCGTCAATACAATGGCTGTGGATTTAACCACTAGCACGTCAGAGGTATAAGCCAATACGTGACGGGCCACCAGCTATTGACCAAAAGGGACGTCGATGAGCGAACTCATCCTGACACCCTACTGAGCCTGTCAGTGACAATATCCGTACAGTCCGGTCCGTTCGTCTACGAGCATCGCATGTCGGGCCTAGGGGGTTGGTAAAAGTCAGACCCCCAAAAGCGGTACAAGTCGTGTCGGAGTGTAGCCCAGAACGCCCTGAGATACTACTGGAATACCTACCAGTAAATCTCCTGCCTCGGCCGAGGGCTTTGCGTAATGGCTCTCCTAGACACAGCACGACCTCACCCCCAATACCGGGAGAGACGAACCCCTGCAGATCCGCTCACTGCCTCCATGTGGCTCGGGACTGTACCCAACTAAAACCTGTTTGCACGACTCCTTTGAACCGTGGTAGGGTAGTAATCAAAGCACAGTGGGAACTCACACGAGACAAATGACGATCTCAGGTCGATGAACTAACCTGTACACATGTCACCTGGGAACTGCTATCTGACGTCTGGTATAATCCCAACCAGCAGGTTCCCGGCGAGTCCTGTCCTGTGTACTCATAACCCAATGAGTACCTGTATACATCTTAGGTGAACCAACTGACACCAGTGGCTTGTGAGACCGGCCACCGCCCCTCGTCGGGGTCTCGACTGTATACACTAGTCTACTAATGGAGTATCGATGCCCAGTCTCGAAACTCCCACGACTAGGGACCTTTTAAGGATGTGCTTATAGACCCCAGCTCCCACGTATACGATCGCCATCATACTGCTGGCAGTCAAGCAAGAATCCTAGGGGCTCTATCAGCGTGTAATAGCGACCTGTAAGGTCACCTGAAGCAGTATACGATGATAAAGGTAAACCAGATAGCATACTATCATCTCGAGTAAGACTGTTCTACTGGGATAGGTCCTCCCTCAATCATTGCAATCACGTGCCTGTGATCCAATAATTGACTCTGAGGGCACTATCTCCAACAATCTCCCACTTGCACTCAAGGCTAATTATTGCGATGTCGCATACTCACAGCCCGTGTGATACCGAATACCCAACTCCTCTACTAGTCAGTCGCACAAAGCCTGTTTGCGAAACTATTGCGTTCGAGGAAAAGCCTCAGTGAGTGGATCCGCCTAGATGTTTCTTTCTATGTCTCTCTATATCTCAAGTTTGCGGAGAAAACCATCTCCCGAAATGAGCAATACCTGTCTTAGAATGTCTGGATGTCTGATGGGACCTAGCTCATAAATGAACTCCAAATCCAAACTTCTTAGACTGTATCATCAACTGAACTTAATCAGTATCCAGCGCCATGCCTCCCTCAGTATCTGCCTGGATCACCTGTCCAGAATACTGTCCCTCGTCAGAGGGAGAACTATAACTCTGACAACCTCCTTGCCGTCCATGTCACCTTGGAAGCCTGGAGTGATAACCGTCTCCTTAAAAGGAGGCAGCCGTTATCATATCCCTAGAACATTCACTTATGTTCTAAAACTGCTTCCGACTGTTCCTCCAGGATTGGATCAATATCAACTTATTGCATCTAGTGCAAGAACAACATCTGGTGTGGTACTTGACATCTCATGATTGACTCAATTGCCTAAGCAAGTGATCAGCCAATCATGCACATCCCTCTCTATTTTAGTCTATAAGGCACCTTTAGAGAGGGTGACTCCATTACCTGCAGGTGTACTACCGTGCCAGGAGTCGTCCATTCTAAATACTCATAGAATGCTGTCAAGGTACCCAGATTAGGAAACCACCCAAATCTAGATCTAAAACCATAGATCTAGTAACCAAAATGTCTGATATAATATGCAAGTCCTGTGCGGAGAAAACACTGTGTGACAACCAAAATATAACCGATCGTAGTATAGGAATATCACTTCCTACTCTGTGTATGTCATCAAATACCAGGACATCACACCCTACTACCTCCTTAACAGATTCATCCCCTATTCTGATGACGTCAAACCTATGACTGTCACATCAGAAATAGATGATCTATCTCCGCTATATCTGCTTTAGTCTATAAATAGACATAACCCTGATGTCCACCAATGCTTCCGCTGCTCCCACTGACTACGACAACCCTCTGGCAGAGTCATATAGACGCGCACTTCTAAATCTAGTTTAGAACGACGCTATACTCATCCTCCTGCCGGGTCTCGCAGCCTGGAACAACAACAATGGCAAGTGTGGGCAAACAAGAACTTCCCTGTCACCGTCCTTGAGGCTACCGGAGTGCCTCTCGGGTGTCTGAAGTTACCCACCTTATCTGCGGAGTGGCCAATGGAATGTCAAATCAGATTGAATCTTTAGGTTCCTTATCAAATCTTCAGTAATCGTTTGCGGTTCTGGAATCACTTCCAGTTCTACCATACTCCCACTACTGTTTTCTGAAAAATAACCATTTCTTTTTAAAATGTGGCGAGTTAAGAACAATATCACTATTGATCTTCCGGATGGTAGAAAGTCAACCCTCGTCATAGCCTGGGTCAACCCACAAACAGCCATTACAGAAACGTGCCTTGAGTTGTCCAGTGTCTGGTTTTAATCATAAGCCGGACAACTCCCCGTACCTTAACATCGTTAAGGTATGAACTGTTCTATATCCAATATAGAACCAGAGGCACTGATTTAAATGAACCAGATTCAAATCATGCAGCTATCTCCAGTGCATGTCAACAAAATGGAAGGAGGCCGATCAGCGTTACTCAACTTAGGAACGCTTCCAATTATGAGTAACCTGAAAGAGAAGTAATTTCTCTTTATCATTACTATCAACTGAATACCATACACAAGTATCTACATCTTCGATCACTTTGAAGAATCCCGATACTTGCTACACCTGGTTCTCTACTCTATTCAAATACCTATAACTCCTCAAAACTTAGACCCTGTGTTTCTACGAAACACATGTCTAAGAACCAGAGAAGTTAAAAGTAAACAGAATATAGTATGAGGACCAACCCCTCTGTCCTAATGGACACTAGACAACATACAATACTCTGTATAAGTCCGCCGAGTCTAACAACTCTTTCACTGTGTGTCGTAGGTTAAAAACTGTACTTATGGTTAAGAAGAATTACACCGCTGTTTAATGCTCCTTACCTAACCATCCACTGATATAGGTAAATGTCATCGACATAATATCAAAAGGTATATCTCACTCTATGAAAATAGACGTACAGATATATCAATTTGAAATTGGTGCATAAAAGCGGATATTCAAAACCAAATGTTTGCCGACCGGTAAACAGCCCAGGTGATTTCCTCAAATATCACCGATTACAACGAATCCCGATATAATGAGGATGATCACCCTATTCCCAATAACTTACTCCTACTCATCATCTGTAAAACCATACAGATGTGAGAATCAAACCTGGTAAATACATACTCTGGAGCAAGTGTCTAATCGGGAAATCAGTTTTCTATTAACAGTACACAGTTGAACTGAAACATTGATATGTTTCGATAGGGTATTCCGGTATTCTTAGTAATGCCTCTTCCATTATCCAGATTCACAACTATAACCGTATAATTCTTTGCCACCTCTCCAAATCCCTTTATATGTCTTTAGTCATTACCTTCTGCACACCCCTTTAGGCCAATTGGTTTTCTTCCTTCCCTACCGTTCGGCACCAGCCTATGGTTTGGAAGAAGACTATCCAATAAGCATGAAAGGTGTACTGTCCTAATCCTAGGAGCACTCGCAATGCGAGAGAAGGTGAAGAGAAAAGACAACTGAATAAACCGTATTCCTATTTCTCCTGGACCAAAATCCATCCCCGAACTGGAACAAGTTCCTTTCGAGTTCGTATATAACCATACGATAGAGTATCCAATAAACTGTGGATCTTCGTAGTGATACGGAGTGTCGTGGAGAAATACAAAGGTGATTTAGGATTGGCGAAGGAATACTTGGTTTGGTCGTGAACAGTAGTCGCAATTTACTTTGCCCTCTTACTAATCCCTTTCTTTGTCTTAACTTAATACCTTCTGCACACCATCGTTATGCTAATTGGTTTTCTTCATTCCCCGCCGTTCGGCACCAGCCTAAGGTTTGGAAGAAGACTATCCAATTTGCATAATAGGTGTACTATTTCCTAAACCAAGGAGTACTTCGCAATGAGAGAAGGTGAAAAGAAAAGACAACTGAATAATCCTATTCGTTTTCTCCAGAACCAGAAACCATCCTCGAAGTCTTTCGAGTTCGTATATAACCATACGATGGTTTTGTCCAATGGAAGTGGACGTTCGTAGTAATACGGGGTGTCCTGGAGAAAAGAGTAAAAGCAGGGGTGGCAATGAGGTTTGCAACTTTGACAATCCAAAAGCCTGTGTTAAGAAGGTTCGGTCAACTTGGTCACTGAGTCATAGTCTTAGGTCGGGTCAATGGTCGCTGCCAGAGAGGGAGAAAAGAAACACTCAGCGTGCACTCTAACCTAGATCAGAATGGTTATCACTTTATCTAATCTGGAAACCTCCCACTGTACCGTCAAATTCTCCTCCAAACCTGAAAGAAGAATTAGTCGGGATCACCCGAGGAGTAAACCAACTGATCAGTGGGAATCGGGATCCAACTATCATCGCATGATAACTTGACGGAATCCACTCAAGTCACCACATCCAGAAGGTATGCGCATGTCTGGCAAGTTTCAGTTCTTTTGAAACTCCCGATGTGATTTTTACCCCTAGGACCCAAGTGACCTTGACGAATAATCAACAAATCAAAAGGTCCTAGTCAAGTTCAGCCCGTCATTATCTTGATTGCGTTAAACCCACCCGCACGACCCTTGACGAATAATCAACAAAGTCGTACGACTGTCCTAACCAATCCACATATCCATGCGACAGAATAGCACAACAAAGCTACCGCACACTACGCCTCGGCGAATAACAACGACAAACGCAGCGCGAATACTAAGCAATACTAATCTGAAATGACGGAGGGCTACGGCTGGTTTTTGGCGAAAAACCTTTAACGTAATAAACTTGATATCGTTGAAGGAACTGGATAACTTTTTTTATAAAAATATAGTGACGAAAACCTTTACTAAAGAGGTCACTCCCGGTGAAGGGATCTCGGCTCTTTCCCCGTAGAATGAGGTGCAGGATATTCCAACTGAATACCACGATGCAAAGCAAAAGGCAATCGGTTATAGTGAAGTTAATGCCTTGACGCAAACTTCTGTCCAAGGGGTCACTCCCGGTGAAGGGATCTCGGCCTTTGCCTCGTCGACTGAGGAGCAGGATATTCCAAATGAATACCACGATGCAAAACAAAAGTGAACGTCCTTGCAATAACAGCTTTTTGAAAAGTGTTCCAACAACATCAGAATAGGTTTGTTTAACTTGCATTGATCCGAATCAACGCAGTCCCATCAATTGATCACACCACAAAGAACGAAAATATACTGACGTACGTATATGCCATCCGCATTCGCCACTGGGTCCCGTCATCACCCGTTAGGTTAGCTAACTAACGGCAGAGCGGGGACTGGACTAGCGCGGATGAAAAACATATACAACATCTACTAATATATATACCAACATATAGTATTTCGCTCAAGGCGTGAATAAAATGCAACATCACAGAAATGTACAGTATCACAGAACAATACAGATATCTGGAAGCCCCGGGTTTCACAGAGCCGCAACTGAAACCCGACGTTCCCCTGGTCGTGTGGATAGCCTGTGCAATGAAATCCTAGACCCCTACGGGTGCGGCAAGTCACCCGCCAAAACCTGAAGCGAGGCAGCCCCCTTCAGCTCCGTGAATGGACCACCCAACACTTCACGGAATCCGGTAACTTGGGCACCCCTCCTGGGTCAACCTATACCCCCTACGAGTGCGGTGAACAGCCCGCCAATCCTAGAGTGAAGCCCCCTCCGTCCCAATGCCATGAGATGCGGGCTTGTTGCCCTCCAGAATCCGGCTATCCGTGCACCCCACCGCGGGGCAATCCTAGTACAGAAAGTAAAATATACATACACCGGGTACATCGACCGCAACCAGGTCGTGCCCCAAAAGAATAATACAAACAGGCAGTGACGGCAGTCCACATGTCGGACGCTCGCCCCGCAATATCAAATGTACATAATACAACAAAACTGTACTAGCATTGCATCCAGGCTATCCCCCACGACCGATCCCCAACAACACAGCATAAACATAGAACATCAACGTGAAAATCACGTTCGCAAATCCGTCTAACCGGGCTATAGCAGTTAGACGGGATTTACCGATCAAGTGACATTCACGGTCGCAGATATAATGTAAATACTGTGAAATAATGTGTTTAAAAATATCCGATCGATCAAACTATTAACAAGTGGGCCCCCAAGAAATACTGTAGCACTCACAGAGAAACTGGGCCCAAATTTAATATCCCAAAACCCCTAAAATAAGCCCATAAGGCCACTGTATAAATTGGACAAAGTGAGCACAGTAGAGTGCGGCGGAACTGCGGCCCAAGTGGGGGTTTGGCCGCGGTTCCGCGCTCCACTGATCGACTGACGCTGTCGAATTTTTACAGAAGTCTTAGAATTTCTTGTACATCAGTTTTCTACAACCTGAAAAAAATTTTGAGCAAGGAAAAATTCAACAGAAAACTGATGCATGCAAAAACGCGGATTTTGGAATTTTGGTCGATCGGATAAGTAAAACGCATTAGAAAAAACTAGGCAAGGTTAATGGCGTGGCTCTGATACCATGTTGCGCCACGGCAGCGCCCCGGCCGTCTTACCGAGGCCAAAATGCGGAATCAAAAATTTTCCTTACTTGGAAACTGGCGCTACCGCGGACAATGAAAACCCGGATCGTAAACCATTAACCTAATGCTAGCTAACAAGAGATGGGAAGAGAAGTATACCGAATGATCCGAGTCCTCCGGTCTTCTCCTCGCCTCCGATCTCCCGCGGAAAGTCTTGTCTCCATATCGTCGCCTCCTCGCCGGAAGGGCACCACATCGCCTGCGTCTTTTACGGGCTCCCGCCTCAATACCGAGGCAACTCGGGCATGAAGCCGGCAACTCGACATGCCCAAGATTTGCTGTAGAAAGTGTAGTGTAGAGCTTATGTCTCATTTGGGGTTTGTTGCCTTTGAAGATGATGGAGGAATCAAGATAAGAAAAATGGTGCTTGTATTTTTCTAGCATGAAATGAGATGAACAAATTTTTCCCTCTTGAAAATGATCCTCTCTTCTTCTTCTCTCAAGTATGAAAAACTTATCAACTTAGAAAATGGTGGAGGAAAGAATATGAAGCAAGAAGGGAGGTGATGGTAGGAGCACAAGTGGTGACCACAACCAAAACATAATCATCACAAACTTACATCAAACCCATACCCTTTCTCATCTCATTAATGCAAGTGATGGTGAAAAGAAAAGAATGGTATCATAATAAAACATTTGCAAGAAACCCCTCCACAATGTGTAATTTGCAAAACTGCAAATTACCCCCTCCATCGGAAAAGTCCGGCCGGGAAAGAACAAAGGAAAACCGGCCGGAACAGAATGCAAACTGGCAACTCCAGAAAACTGGTCCCGTAATAAATTACAGGAAAACCCCGATACTGTGCATACACACCCGCATCTGTATTCCGTCCGGATACAAATGCAATGAGACAAAATCTACACTGTACTAAACTAGGACCGGCTTAAACCAAAGCCGGCTAGTAATATCCGTTCGATCCTAATCCGTGCAATACCGCACGTATTGGATCGAACCCTGCCATATATCCATACGGCTACTAGTACAAACCGTCCGATCCTGATCCGTGCAATACCGCACGTATCTGATCGGACCCTGCCATATCTCCATACGGCCTCTACAGCGTTTCGCCCGAAAGCTGAGAAACTGAAAGTGTGGTGGACTCTAAAGACTCGTCAATACAATGGCTGTGGATTTAACCACTAGCACGTCAGAGGTATAAGCCAATACGTGATGGGCCACCAGCTATTGACCAAAAGGGACGTCGATGAGCGAACTCATCCTGACACCCTACTGAGCCTGTCAGTGACAATATCCGTACAGTCCGGTCCGTTCGTCTACGAGCATCGCATGTCGGGCCTAGGGGGTTGGTAAAAGTCAGACCCCCAAAAGCGGTACAAGTCGTGTCGGAGTGTAGCTCAGAACGCCCTGAGATACTACTGGAATACCTACCAGTAAATCTCCTGCCTCGGCCGAGGGCTTTGCGTAATGGCTCTCCTAGACACAGCGCGACCTCACCCCCAATACCGGGAGAGACGAACCCCTGCAGATCCGCTCACTGCCTCCATGTGGCTCGGGACTGTACCCAACTAAAACCTGTTTGCACGACTCCTTTGAGCCGTGGTAGGGTAGTAATCAAAGCATAGTGGGAACTCACACGAGACAAATGACGATCTCAGGTCGATGAACTAACCTGTACACATGTCACCTGGGAACTGCTATCTGACGTCTGGTATAATCCCAACCAGCAGGTTCCCGGCGAGTCCTGTCCGGTGTACTTATAACCCAATGAGCACCTGTATACATCTTAGGTGAACCAACTGACACCAGTGGCTTGTGAGACCGGCCACCGCCCCTCGTCGGGGTCTCGACTGTATACACTAGTCTACTAATGGAGTATCGATGCCCAGTCTCGAAACTCCCACGACTAGGGACCTTTTAAGGATGTGCTTATAGACCCCAGCTCCCACGTATACGATCGCCATCATACTGCTGGCAGTCAAGCAAGAATCCTAGGGGCTCTATCAGCGTGTAATAGCGACCTGTAAGGTCACCTGAAGCAGTACACGATGATAAAGGTAAACCAGATAGCATACTATCATCTCGAGTAAGACTGTTCTACTGGGATAGGTCCTCCCTCAATCATTGCAATCACGTGCCTGTGATCCAATAATTGACTCTGAGGGCACTATCTCCAAATACCACATCAATTTAAGGGTGTCACATCAATTTCCCTACTCTTATTGATCATCTAATGGTGTTTATCGTAAATATAACACGGATTATAAATTCATCTGTAAAATACCAAATACCACATGATATAGTTATAATCAACATTCTAGAGGGAAATTGAGTGTTTATTACTACACGCATGATACTGTATATCTCAACATATTTTATCGAGATTGTGTGCAGAAAATTGTTCAGGTCAAAGAACCAGAATCGCAAAAGTGCTGATAAAACGCATCAAATCAAACACTTAAAATCTGGCAGCAACCAAGAAAGAATTATAAGATTCCAGGTATCAGAAAAGGACCCTAAAGCCAACATCATGAGATACAGGAAAAATCAGGCAAGGATCTCTTCAAACGGCCGCGGAATCGCGGCCGAGTCAGGCCGATCCGCCGCGGATCCGCGGCCGTGTTGACTCGTTGGCGGTAGAAACTTTTCCCGAGGCTCCTTTGTAACTGCCAAGCTTTCTCAAGACACCTCGAACTGTGTAGATTTCTCCAGAAGCTTCCCTTCAAACTTCCAAGCTTCTTATGCAAGCTTGATACCTACCTAGCTTCCTATGCAAGCTTCATAACAACCTAGCTTCTAGGGGAAGATGGAGGAAAAACTATAAAAAGAGACCTAGGGCTTCATTCAAAAGGTTGTTCAATAATTTCACACATAAGTTGAGTAACACAACTTGTGATCCAATCCAAACCCTATCCCGAATCCAAATCCAAAGGCAAATTAAGATCCATTGAGAACAAATCAAGCAAGCAATCAACGATCCTTTATCGCAACGCCGGTCGTCATCAAGAGCAAGAGATCCGCATCCGATCCGCGACTCACGGCAATCGAGCGAAGCGAGTTTCGACGACAAAGTCCCTTTCAAGGAGCGATTCGAGAGCTAGTCTTGTAAACTCAATTGAGAGGTGTAATTTGAAGGAGATTTAATAAAGGTGATAATTGTAATTCTTGCTTTTTTTACATTCTTGCATTATGAAATTTCTCGTTCTTGATTCATCAATTTTCATAATGTGTGAGTAATCTCCGCTTGTAAAGGAATCGAGAGAATCGGTAGATCAAATGATGATGGAATTCTTATACTAATGTTAAGTCTTATGAGGATTGTGAGCTTTAGGAAAAATAATCATCGACGACCTAATTTGGAGCGAGATCATATTCTTGATTATTTCGTTGCAAATTAGGGATCAAATAATTGATGGTTTTCTTTGTTAAAGGTTAGAATTGAATGATGATAAATGAAAAGATAAGAGATAGTGAAGGAGAAACCCTAGTTTCTTCAATAGATCCCTAATCTTCATTGATCGTCATCGATCTAGTTTCAATTCATCAATAGATAAGATTCGTAATTACTAGTATTCATCATTGCTACCAATTTGATCAATTCCTACAAGCTATTCTTCATAATCTTGATAATCAAATTGATTTGGATATTTTCTTGATTCTTGATTCTTGATCTATTTCTTAATGTTTTCTTGAAATTAAATCTCACAAATCTTGAATCATTTTCTTTTATATTTTCTTTTTGACTCAACTAAACAAATTTGAATAAGTACACACATCTCAGTGGACGATCCGTATTCATTGACGAAACTATTCCGACACCGTTAATTGACCGCGGTTTATAAAATTCTTTGATTGTGACAACATATTTTCCATACACATCGAGATTTTAGATCAATCAATGCTCTTTTGGTAGTTAGCTTTAAATACCTTTTTTTTTCTTCTTTCATACTAGGTTTTTAGGCAAGAGTATTTCTAGGTATCCTTTACTATCCCAAGTTTCAAGTTGCGTGTATGTGCAGTTTGTAGGGTATATACTTTCTAAATTTGAACTCCAGAATAGAAACTATTTTTCAGACTTATCCTTCAGTAAACCTTTCAATACTTTCCCTTTATCTCGACTTAATTCAAGAACTGAACTCAAGATTACCTACTTCTAAAAAAAACTGCAAGGATGTATAATTACCAAGGTTAAACAGAATGAGGGTTATTTTTAGGGTTTTGAATTTCTAAGCCCAGGGTTTAGTTATTACTAACGTATCAACTAAACTTTCGGAATAAAATCTAAGTTACCCTATTAGTTAACTTGATGACAAAGTTTTTATATTTTTGTAAAATTTTTCGATTTTTATGGGTTTCTAAATAAGTATGCAAATGCAGAATATACAAATGAATGCGAAGATAGAAAGCTTACCGAGCACACCCCCAAACTTAAACTGGACAGTGCCCTCACTGTCAGGCTACACCAAGAGGGTCAAAATTGTCGGCGCTCTCCTATTTTTTTTTGTTTTTTTATAAATATAAAAGAAAAAGCAAACCAAAAATATATATACACAAAAAGGTTCCCCCCAAACTTAAGTGAAACAGTGTTTCCACTGTTTAAGCGGTGAAGTTCAGGATTAGGGGGAAAGAGAACAGTATCAATCTGTACAAGGCCGTACACAGACCAAAAGTGAGCACCAACCATTCAAAAATTTTATCGGAAAAAGGCCCGGGCTGGTGAAAGAATGCGGAGAGGAAAGAAATGGAGAATACGCGAGACGTATGGGGATGGAAATGGGATTCGGTCTCGGTATATGAGGAGAAGAATGGCGAAAGGGGGAAAAAATGGAGTACGAACTTGAGGGTGAAAATGGAGTGAATAAATTAGTACAATTTGTGATGACTGATGTGTAAAAAGCGATTGTACTAATCTATTAACCCATCGAGAAATGGGGTCAAATCCTCAAGATTCGTGAGAAAACATGGGTAAACCGAACATGGTAAACCAGACATGGTAAATGAAAGTGATACGGTGTCTTGCAAGGTCAGAACGATGGAAAGGATGGAGGAAAGTGATCGAGGAAAGGTATCAGTTAAGGGTTCAGGAGAGTGTACACAGTCAGTGAAAGGGACAGGATGAATTGGAAAATTTGACTCATCAAGTAAAACTGGTTCATCCTCAATACTATCCTTAAAATTCTCCTCAAAAATTAGCTCATCCATGCATTTATCATCAATATCAAGACGCGTATGGAGTTCGGGAAAAACAGTTAATGGCTCGGGATGATGTCCACATGGAAGTGAAAGGTCATGATGAATTGGAGAAACAAACTCATCCAAAACTGTGGGTTCATCATCCAAAATATTCCCAGCGTCAATATCCTCAATCAAGTGAAAAGCAATTTTCTCAGACACCTCATCAAAAGCATGGATTTCAATCAATTATTGTTATAGGATGGAAATGTATAGGTCAAAGGGATTGGGTGTGGTTTCACTTGACAGGGTCCTGTTCCCGCCAAAATTTTGGCTCAAAACCCGCTCCTTATAAAATAATAAAAAGAAAAAGAAAAAAAAAATAAATATTTATAATAATAAAGGAGAAAATCTCCCTTTCAGAGCAAAGCTCTGTTCAAATCCCAAGACGGGAAATGAAGCAACGCTTCTGTTTCCCCCAATCAGAGCAAAGCTCTGTTTAAAATTCAAGCTTTAATAAAGAAAGCAACGCTTCAGCTGACTTGCGCTCTGCGCTGCGCGCCACGTGGCGGCGCAGTTGTGCTGCGCTCTGCGCAATACGTGGCAGCGCAGTTGCGCTGCGCTCTGCACTGAGCGACACATGGCTGCTCAGTTGCGCTGCGCTCTGCGCTGCACGACACGTGTCAAGAGCAGGTGCGCTTGCGCCAAACAGAATTAAAATTCTGAAAGATCTTTCTCAATCTTGTTAAAAACAAGAAGATTGCCTTCTGTAAAACAGAAGCCCTTGGATCAAAAATCCAACAGTGGGGAAAAATCCCCAAATCACTCAGAGAAAGATCTCTCTAACCAATTCAACAAATCATTGGCACAATAAAAAGGCCCCCAGACCCCAATAGATTAAAAAAAACACAGATAGAGAGACAGAAACTCAGAAAACAGTGAGAAAACTTCTCTAAAGAATTTTGAGAAGAAATTCATAAAGAAAAAAAGAAGGTAAAACCCTTTAAAAAGAAGAACTTCTTCTAAAAATATCATTGATCTAAGAACAAGATCAAAGATCTTAAAATAAAAATATAATAATAAAAAAGGCATTGCCTTTGATGAACCATTGGTTCTGGAATCTTAAAGATTCTTTTTCTTGGATCCAAAATTGGATCAAGATATTAAAACAGTGCCTTGCACTTGTATCTGCGCTGTTGCGCTCCTGGGTTGGCGCAAGCCACTAGAGAGCGCCACGTGTCAGCTCCAGAATCATTTGCACCATGCGCTTTTAAAATAGAGCATTGCTCTCTGAAATTGGCGCAACTCACCAGAGCGCGCCACGTGTCAGCTCCAGAACAGCTTGCGCTATGCGCTTTTAAAACAGAGCACTCCTCTCATGAATTGGCGCAACTCACCAGGGCGTGCCACGTGTCAGCAGCGCAACAGCGCAGCGCACTGGCGCAGCGCACTACGCTTGCCGGAGCGTGACACGTGTCACCTCCACATGGACTTGCGCCTTGCACTCCTCAATTGGCGCAAAGCGCCTGACAAGCCACATGGCGCTCTGTCAGACTAATTAATGCAGCGCATTATTAAAGGGCAGAGCCCAATTAAGAGGCCCAATGAACCAAAATAAATGCTTTGCATTATAAAAAGGGGACAGAGCCCAACTTAAAAGGCTTAATAGGTCAGAATAAAATACAATGCATTATTAACAGGGGCAGAGCCCTAATAAAGGCCTACTAGGCTAACTATAAATAAAAATGTTGAACATTCTCAACTGGACTTAACCCAATCATGGCCGTAAGTCCTCAAATTAAATTGACTGAGCATGGCTGCTCCCTGTAATCAACTTGGTTCAAGGGTACATCTCTGAACTCCTCTGACACCTGTCGTTGTAATCCTTCAACGGCGTTAGAGAGCCGACGGGTCCTGACGGCCATACATACAATGGACCCCCATGTCCCTAAACTGGCAATGGACCACTATGTCCCTAAACTGGAACAATAGAGCCCTTAAATGCTCTCTTGCCGGATCTAAACGATTCCGTTTATGTTGATCTTAGCCTCAAATATGGCTAACGTATCCTTAAACATTCAAACAAACTTTAGTCCCAAATTGGACTAGGGATCACCTAATCAACCTTGGTTCAAAGGTACATATCTGAACTCCTCTGACATCTATCGTTGTAATCCTTCAACGACGTCAGAGAGGTGACGGGTCCCGACGACCATACATGGACCACTACGTCCCTAAACTGGAACAATAGAGCCCAAAAGCTCTTTTGTCGGATCTAAACGATCCCGTTAAGTTGATCTTAGTCTCAAATTGGACTAAGATATCCTTAACAAACGTTTAAGTTGATCTTAGCCTTAAATATGGCTAACGTATCCTTAAACCAAAAACCCCAAACCCAAATCTAAGAAAATATGGATTTGGACTAATCCATGTCCTACGGGCGACGACATAATTTAGTCTCCGTATACAATCCACGGGCAACCACAAATAAAACAAACACCCACGACACGAAGTGAAATTCTGGAGAAGGAGAAAGTTGTTACCGTGATGCGGTAGCGTAATTAACTGCAGGGGCTTGCCCCTGCAGGGAAGAGCGTCCCCACAATCAAAAACCCCTCGAGCGAGGGGGAATCTGACGAAGTCTGCTACATCGGCCGCATCCGTCCAAACCTCCGATACACGGTGCCATAAATCAACTTGGTATCCTCGGAAAGGTGGACGGATAGAACCAAATAGTATCTGCCCCGAATCTCAGGCAAGACGAACCTACGCGGTTCCGTCTCTGTATTCGGAGGGGAACAGGTCCCTTCACAATCGGGTAAATCAAACACTACAAAGTCACACAACTCATTAAATATTCTATCTTCAATTAGTAAATCATTTGAGACACTTGATAAACATTCAAAACCGGAGTTGTGGGATTCAATTAGCAACGGGTAGGTTTGATTTGGAAGGGTGTACTGCTCACTTTCAACACTCAAATTCGCAACCTGTCATATCGCCTCATCATACATTGGAAAATGTGGAGCTAGTTGGAAACTAGCTGCCGGTTCGTTAGGTTGTATGAGGGCGACCAAGGACGCATTCAAATCCATCATCTGTTGGCACGAAGCCACCCGAAATTCTTCCAATGACTGTTCAAGACTAGACATGGGTTGTGAGGGGGTTTCAGTAAAAGATTCAAATTCGTGTGGATACGTGAAACTCCCAAATGACTGTTCAGAAGCAATGTCTAGGGAAGGTGTAAAAGTCGGGTTGGAGTGATAGGAATCGAATGGTTAGACAGGAGTAGGATCAACATTCTGATATGAAGGTAATTAGAATTTTTTATCCAAAGAATTAGAAGTAGTGAAAGGAGTAAAAGATCGGATACGAGATTGTTCAATACGTTCAGCAATAGACATGGGTTTCGGAGTTGCAACATGACTTGCAAAAAGGGTATCAACTTAAGAAGGTGGGGTAGGTTGAAACGGTTGATACAAAGTGGATTGCGGAGTCCAATTGTTTGTCCTAGATACGTCTATTCGATCTTTCAATAAAATTTTGGGCATGGATGGATCGTTCGAAGTTCGGCCAAAGCAAGAACTGTAAGAAGAAATATCTGGTTGTGGGTACCAAAGTTCGGCAAGAGTTGGTCATTTTGGGGTACCCATGTTATGAAAAGTGGGAAGGGTTGAAATGGAATTTTTAAATAATTTTTTGAATTTTTTTGAATTTTTTTAGCACTTTTCGAAATTGTTTGTTTTGAAAGAATACGGAATTATGGGACTAAACCTTATATAAGCAAAATCACAATCACAATATGCACAAACAATCATCTAGAGCTAGGGTCTTCAAAGTCCAACTAGACCGCTCCTAGACCTCCAAGCGACAAGTTGCAGGATAACCCTCGAATCGCCTCTTCACTGCCAATTGTGGCCAGTTAAGCACAAGTGAGGTAAGGAGGGTTCCACTCATGAATCACCGTGAGACGAGCCTTTTAAAATTACATTCTCACTTGTCTATCCTAGGCAACACAAAGTTAAGTTTAGATAAACGATCGATTCCCTGCAACCCTCACTTGTCCTAAATGAGCGCGACAAGTCCTTATAGGTTTGGTCTAGATATTTTTTTATTAACTCAAGGTGATGCGTATGCTTTTTGTAATTTGTGGGGTCTTAGAAATAGTGAAGAAATCCCCACCCAATCTTAATTGGTGTTTAAGCCCCTTAATGTCCGTATTATTATATGCAAAGCGGTAAACAAACAAAATCTAAAACAAAAAAAATTATTTGGCGGCGGCGCAATCTGTGCAAATAAACCTGCAGAAAATACAGTTCAATAAGGTTCACAGAGGAGGTAAAAGGAAAGAGAAAGGGTGGGAAAAAAATTGAGGCTCAGAATCCTCAATGTAACCGCGGAACCGCCGCAAAATCCAAATTTTGACCGCGGTTCCGCGGTCAAACTATGGAGTTGGGACTTCGTCTTTGGTCATTGCACTCCCTTTATTCTTTAATCCAAAATAAAATGCTCTGATTTCTTAAATGATTACTGTACTTGCTCCAGACAGCCTGCACACTTGCACACAAAAAAAAATATCAAGAATAACAAAAAGGGGTTTTGTTATATTTATTTATTTATATTATATATATATATATAAAAAGAATATTAACCCGAATGACAAGAAAGAAAATACGTTACCGTCTCCCCGGCAACGGCGCCATTTGATCGCACGCTTTTAGCGTGTCGAGTTTTAAGTTCTAAAGTATAACCGCGATTAAGGACGGTGTCGCTTTGCAGCTAGCCGGTTGAGCACGGGTCGAACTGCAGGAAGATTGTTGTATGTCCGTTCGTGTTTCAAACGAGTCAATGAAGAATGTATATGTATATGTTCAAGTCTATCCTAAGTGTTCGTATTTTATATTCATGTAAACTTGTTAGGGTTAAGGTTGGTTAGTAGAGTTAGAATTAGTCTTGTGCTTATCTTTGCCATTCTTAAAACGATATTGGGATAATCGAAAGTAGCGGGGATTAGGAGGACATAAGTGTTGGATATAGTGCCCTCAGAGTCAATTATTGGATCACAGGCACGTGATTGCAATGGTTGAGGGAGGACCTATACCGGTAGGACAGTCTTACTCGAGATGATAATATGCTATCTGGTTTATCTTTATCATCGTGTACTGCTTTAGGTGACCTTACGAGTCGCTATTGCATGTTGATAGAGCCCCTAGGATTCTTTCTTGACTACCAGCAGTATGAGGGCGATCATATACGTGAGAGCTGGAGTCTATAAGCATATTCTTAAAAGGTCCCTAGTCATGGGAGTTTCGAGACAGGGCATCGATACTCCATTAGTAGACTAGTGTATACAGTCGAGACCCTGACGAGGGGCGGTGGCCGGTCTCACAAGCCACTGGTGTCAGTTGGTTCACCTAAGATGTATACAGGTGCTCATTGGGTTATGAGTACACCGGACAGGACTCGCCGGGAACCTGATAGTTGGGATTATACCAGACGTCAGATAGCAGTTCTCTGGTGACATGTGTACAGGTTAGTTCATCGACCTGAGATCGTCATTTGTCTCGTGTGAGTTCCCACTGTGCTTTGATTACTACCCTACCACGGCTCAAAGGAGTCATGCAAACAGGTTTTAGTTGGGTACAGTCCCGAGCCACATGGAAGCAGTGAGCGGATCTGCAGGGATTTGTCTCTCCCGGTATTGGGGGTGAGGTCGAGCTATGTCTAGGAGAGCCATTACACAAAGCCCTCGGCCGAGGCAGGAGATTTACTGGTAGGTATTCCAGTAGTATCTCAGGGTGTTCTGGGCTACACTCCGACACGACTTGTACCGCTTTTGGGGGTCTGACTTTTACCAACCCCCTAGGCCCGCCATGCGATACTCATAGACGAACGGACCAGACTGTACGGATATTGTCACTGACAGGCTCAGTAGGGTGTCAGGATGAGTTCGCTCATCGACGTCCCATTTGGTCAATAGCTGGTAGCCCGTTACGTATGGCTAATACCTCTGACGTGCTAGTGGTTAAATCCACAGCCATAGTATTGACGAGTCTTTAGAGTCCCCCACACAGACAGTTACTCAAGTTTCGGGCGAAACGCTGTAGAGGCCGTATGGAGATATGGCAGGGTTCGATCAGATACGTGCGGTATTGTACGGATCGTGATCGGACGGATTTTTACTAGCCGGCTTTGGCTTAAACCGGATCCTAGTATTAGATAGTGTAGATTTTGTCTCTTTGCATTTGTGTTCAGTAGGAATACAAATACGGGCATGTATATGCAGTCGCGGGGTTTTCCTATAATTTATTACGGGATCAGTTTTCTGAAGTTGTCATTTTGCATTCCGTTCCGGCCGGTTTTCCTTTGTTCCTTCACGGCCGGACTTTATCGATGGAGGGGGTTGTTCATATCAGAATATTGCATTTTATACCGCCCATTCTTACGCTCGTGTGTTTATAGGTAGGTGCTTTTTATCCGTGTTTGTTACATGTTTGCAGAATACAGGTTTCCAGTACAAATATTGCAAATCAGGATTATTTCTCCACAGTTACGCCAAATGCAGAACATCTGTCCAAAGTAGATAAAAGCCGGGTTCCGGTCATCCATATCCGTCCAGTGCCAAGTACCGGTTCCCGATACAAGACATGTGACAGTGGTCATTCATGTCTGGGACAAGCACAGAGCACGAGGTGGGCTGCACAAGAATCAATGGGTGCGCGGAGCTCGAGGGAGAGACAAAGTCAAAAGTAAAAAGATAATGCAATCTTGGACTTGGAAATCTGCTGATATCGTAGAAGACTTTTGTGTATTCTGAAGATGGCAAACACGAGGAAACAAGAAACCAGGGCAGACATGAAAAGACCAGCACCCAATTCCACTTTTCGGCCGCGCATGCGCGGCCAAAATGGGGTTTTGGCCGCGCATGCGCGGCAGTATGGGGCCCTCTCTGCGCCGAATTTTGGGGTTATTTTGGGTATTTCAATTGTGGTCTGGTGGATGCCCTAGAACCCCATTTCCCTGCCTATAAATACAGCAGACCAGAGCTTAACCAAGGGAGCTTTTTCTTGTTCTTGATTTTTGTTATTTTGTTCTTCTTCTTCCTCTTCTTCATTCTTTCTCCATTAAATTGTAGTGAGAGCTTTTGAGTGGAAGATTAATGAAGATGAGGGTTCTTTATCTTTCTTGTTAGTTTGCTCCCCCTTGAGATTTCTGCTTTCTCTTGCTCATTCAATCTCTTCATTGAGGTTGAATGGTTAAGAGTTAGTTATTGATCTCAAGGGTCGTATTTTCTTCCGGGACTAGCACTTCATTTCACATGCGTTTTCTACCCTTCCCTTGATCTTGCAACCTCTTCATTGAGCTTGCAAGTTTAAGGGTTGGCTATTGAGCACATGCTTGGCTTGGGTCCTAGTTCCGTATTCTTTTATTACTCGCTTTTTATTACTTGTCTTTTTATTACTTGCATTCTATTTCATGCAATTTTATTCATGCTCTTTATTACTTGTATCTTTTCTTTTCTTTGTTCTTTTCTTTTTGTTCTCTTTTGTTCATTTTGTAAATGTTGTAATTATTGTTGTTGATAAGAATTAATACGGTTTTATAAGTTAACATTTCTTTGCCAATTCCTTTTCCCGTTATTTTCCATTTGAACTTCGCCCAAACCATACGCAAGCGCTCCGTTAGGCACCGTACCCTGACAAGGTAACGGTGATTCCTAACCACGACCGGTTGCGTTCGGTTTGGCCGGAGGCGAAGGCAAGAGACAAGAACGGAAGGACAAGGGTAAATAAGCCGGATTCCACGAATACCGCGCTTAAATCCCCTAATCCACGTTGTTGCCGATTGCTTAGCTTCAATTGGTCAAGACTCGGCTCAAAGGTTTTTGAGTACGGATTTCTTAGCTTACAATCTCGTATTTTCTTAACAACTTTATGCTTGCAGATAAAACACATAGGTTAGAATCAAACTCACACAGATTCTTTATTGACTCGTCTAAGACAAGAAGGTAAGATAACACCATCTCCCTGTGGACCGACCCGTGCTCACCGGCTAGCTGCATAGCGACACCGTCCTGATCGCGGTTACACTTAAATTCTTTGAACATCCGACACGCCATCGGCGTGCGTTCAAATGGCGCCGTTGCCGGGGAGACGGCAGCGTATTTTCTTTCTTGTTATTCGGGTTAATATTCTTTTTGTATATATAAAAAAAAAAATTCTTTTTGTTTTTTTTTGATCATTTTTGTGGGCAAGTGTGCAGAATTTTGCGTATTTGCAAACTGCAATTGTGGGGAGCAAAGTGTACATTCAAGGCTAAGGTGTTTACGAAGTACAGTGCCAAAGATCCGGGTAGTTTGACCCGCGCAAGCGAACTTTTCAAGCTTACCGGATTTGATTCAACGGGGGTTTCCTAACCCAAAACTTAACGGTACGTATTTTACTAACACCTTCTTCTCAAATCCGACGCTTCCAATATACTATTCTTTGCAGGATTCTTTGCAAGTTCGCTAGCAAACGCTAAAAATTGACTAACCCGTATTTGTTGCAGCGCCGCGCTTAAACTAAAAAACGATTGTTTGATTCTTTAAAGAATTTTTGAATTGCGCATTGCATACATTAATACGGACTTAAGGGCAAGCGAACCCCACAACATACGGTAAAGGATTTCATCACCTTTTCCGTGGCCCACAAATCACGAACTTAAGTATAACGATTACCCGCACAAATTTTAAAAGAAATTAGACTTTAAGCCTTAAGGACTTCGCGCTCACTAGGAGAAGTTAACTGTATTTAGAAGCTTGCTTAACGGTATATTGTTTACGGGGTGTCTAGGAAAGTGTTAACGGCGAAACCGTCAAAAGAGAAAGGGTTATTTAATTAAGGAACTTCGCGAAAGCGTTGGAAAACCTCCCCTTATCTCTGCACTTACCTGGCCTCGTGATCAGTGTATCTTGAGCCTGTTTCTCGACACAGTTTTACTTCGACAATCAAGTTCTCGAGCAGGTCTAGTTGACCTAGGTGAACCCTAGAACGATTAGATGTGTGGTATTTTTGTGTCGTGATTTTTGTCCATATTTTTTTTTGTGTATATTTCATTCTTTTTCTAACAACTAACTAAAAAAAAAAAAAAGAAATCACATTCTTTCCCCTCCTCCTTTTTCTCTACCTTTCTTTCATTCTCTCTTCATATCATGGGTACTCCACCCCGCAAAACTCTTGCCGAACTTTGGTACCCACAACCAGACATTACTTCATACGGTTCTTGTTTTGGTCGAACTTCGAACGACCCCTCCATGCCGAAAATTTCTTTGAAAGATCGGATAGACGCGTCTAGGACAAACAATTTGACTCCGCAATTCACTTCGTATCAACCATTTCAAACAGTCACCCCTCCTTACGTTGATACCCCTTCTTCGAGTCATGTTGCCACTCCTAGACCTATGTCTATTGCTGAACGTATTGAACAATCTCGTAGCCGATCTTTCACTCCTTTCCCCACTACAAATTCTTGGGATCAACAATTCCATTCACCTTCTTATCCCAATGTTGATCCCACTCCTGTCCAGCCATTCAACTCCTACCAATCCTACCCTAATTTTGCACCTTCCCTAGACATTGCATCAGAACCGCAATTTGGGAGTTTTCAGTATCCAAATAACTTTGAATCTTTTACTGAAACCCCTTCACAACCAATGTCTAGTTTAGAACAGTCCTTGGAAGACTTTAGGGTAGCGTCAAGCCAACAAATGATGGATTTGAATGCGTCCATGGCCGCCCTCATACAACCTAGTGATCCGGTAGCTAGTTTTCAACTAGCTCCAACTTTTTCAATGTATGATGAGGCGGCAGGACAGGCTGTGAATTTGAGTGGAGAAAGTGAGATGTACCCCCTTCCAAATCAAACCTACCCGTCTCAAGTTGACTCCCACAACTCTTGTTTTGAAAGTCTATCAAGTGTCCCAAATGAATTATCAGTTGAAGATAGAATGATTAATGAGTTGTGCGACTTCGTAGTGTTTGATTTGCCCGATTGCGAAGGGTCTCTTCCAAGTGAAACCAATCCTAAACCTTTTGATCTTTACACCTCCATCTTAGAACCTGAATTGATTAATATCCATGCTTTGGTTGAGGTGTCAGAGAATTTTGATTTTCACTTGATTGAGGATATTGACGCTGGGAACATTTTGGATGAACCCGTAGATTTGGCTGAGTGTTTCTCTTCAAATCATCATCCCGATTCTTTAAATGTTTTTCCCGAACCCCATATGCGTCTTGATTTTGATGAAATTTGCATGGATAAGCTGAATTTTGAGGAGAATATTGAGAATAGCACTGAGGATGATACAGTTTTAATTGATGAGTCGGATTTTCCAATTCATCCTAATCCTTCCACTGACTGTGAACACCCTCCTGAACCCTTAACCGATACCCTTCCTCAACCACTTCCCTCCATCCTTTCCATCGTTCCGACCTTGCAAGAACCCGTATCACTTACATTTCATATGTCTGGTTTACCAAGTTCGGCGTACCCATGGTTTCTCACGAACCTTGAGGGATTTGACCCAATCTCTCGACGGGTAAATATATTAGCACAATCGCTTTTTACACATCACTCATCACAAATTGTGCTAATCTATTTACTTCATTTGCACCCTCAAGTTCGTACTCCACTTCTTTTTCCCTTCCGCCATTCTTCTTCTTCTCATCTACCGAGACCGCATTCCACTTCTATCCACAAGCGGTCTCGCGTATTTTCCATCTCTTTTCTCTACGCCTTCTTCCACCGACCACTGCTTCATAATGATAAAATCTTTGAGTGGTTGGTGTTAACTTTTGGCCTGTGTAAGGCCTTGTATAGATAGATACTGTTCTTTTCCCCCCTAATCCTGAATTTCAACGCTTAACAGTGGAAACACTGTTTAACTTAAGTTTGGGGGGGCTCCTTTTTTGTATATATATATATTTTTTTTTGTTTTCTCCTTTTTTGTTTTGTATATAATTTGTTTTTAGGGAGCGCCGGCAATTTTGACCCTCTTGATATAGCCTGACAGTGAGGGCACTGTCAAGTTTAAGTTTGGGGGTGTGCTCGGTAAGCTTTCTTCCTTCGCATTCATTTGTATATTTTGCATTTGCATACCTTATTTAAAAAACCCATAAAAATAAAAATTTTCTAAAAATATAAAAACTTTTTGTCAAGTTAGCTTGTGGAAGAACTCTGATTCAACATTCGACGGTTTTTGTTTGAAAAGATAGGAATAACTAAATCTTATGTTTAGATTTTGAAAACCTGAAAGATAACTCTCCTTTGAAATTAACTATAGTTGATATACGTCTTTACATCACACTACACGTGTTGTGAGTCTTGGAAATTAGATGACAAGTCTTTTATGTTTAAAAAACTTTTAAATAGATAAATGATTTTCTGAGGATCAAATAGGTTTGTTCTGAAATAAGTAATATATCAAGAATAGTTTATGAAGTAAGTGAATATGAAGGAATGTTATTGATGCCTTAATTGGAACTAAATCTGAAAAATAACCCATCTGAAACTTGATTGGAATGATTACACACCGAATCCACTAAACACGTCTTTTATCAAAAAAAAAAATAATTGAACTGCCGGTTATATCTCCGTTCGTATTGAATCATCATGTTTTTCCCGCCAAACTGTCTTTTGTTTTTGGACCTAGGTAACTTGAGTAATTAAGTCCGCTGGGGTGTTTCTACACCTAATGCCCTAAAACCAACTGGTTTGGGTGCATTGGCCCAAAGCTCGCTAAGAAGCCTAGAAAGTCCAGATTAAAACAAAATCAAGCAAGTGTTCTCTCCGAGTTAAAATTCCTAACGGTTCTTTGTGTGAGAATAATCTTGATAAAAGACAGGCTTTTATAAAAAAAATTTAACGGAGATAAGAAGGTTTTACTCTATGATAAAGACTATTGCACGTTCACAGAGGTGTGTATGAAATGAAAACAAGAAAAAGGTGGAGTGAAGAATAAGACCTAGTTTCCTGTTAGGGAAGATAGAAATTCTGAAGTTGAACCCTTACTGGAAAACGAAACTTGAAAAATGCTTAACTCTTTATAAAACTTATGTGATCCTTTTAAAATTGTTATCTGGGCTTTATTGTGTGACATAATGACTTTATTCGACCTTTCGGAACTTAACGACACTATTTGCACTGCACGTAAAGACATATAAAATCTGTAGTTAAATAAGAAGCGAAGTGTGAAAAATAAAGGTTCGATGGTCTAGACTTAGGATTATAGAATTATTATTTTCTAAAAACAAAACTTTAGGATGTGAATCTTAGTTATTTTACAAAACTAGCTTGACCGGATTTTGTGGGTAGTATCCGCTGAAAACCCTCAGGAGACAACACTCCTCCTACTAGGGACACCTAGAGGTTTAACGGCTTGTTGCACATGCTCAGTGCAATCGCGTTCCCTGCGAAAGTGCAGTTATCATTTTATTTTTGTGAATAATTGGTTTTGCTCGGGACGAGCAAAAGTTAAGTTTGGGGGTATTTGTTCATATCAGAATATTGCATTTTATACCGCCCATTCTTACGCTCGTGTGTTTATAGGTAGGTGCTTTTTATCCGTGTTTGTTACATGTTTGCAGAATACAGGTTTCCAGTACAAATATTGCAAATCAGGATTATTTCTCCACAGTTACGCCAAATGCAGAACATCTGTCCAAAGTAGATAAAAGCCGGGTTCCGGTCATCCATATCCGTCCAGTGCCAAGTACCGGTTCCCGATACAAGACATGTGACAGTGGTCATTCATGTCTGGGACAAGCACAGAGCACGAGGTGGGCTGCACAAGAATCAATGGGTGCGCGGAGCTCGAGGGAGAGACAAAGTCAAAAGTAAAAAGATAATGCAATCTTGGACTTGGAAATCTGCTGATATCGTAGAAGACTTTTGTGTATTCTGAAGATGGCAAACACGAGGAAACAAGAAACCAGGGCAGACATGAAAAGACCAGCACCCAATTCCACTTTTCGGCCGCGCATGCGCGGCCAAAATGGGGTTTTGGCCGCGCATGCGCGGCAGTATGGGGCCCTCTCTGCGCCGAATTTTGGGGTTATTTTGGGTATTTCAATTGTGGTCTGGTGGATGCCCTAGAACCCCATTTCCCTGCCTATAAATACAGCAGACCAGAGCTTAACCAAGGGAGCTTTTTCTTGTTCTTGATTTTTGTTATTTTGTTCTTCTTCTTCCTTTTCTTCATTCTTTCTCCATTAAATTGTAGTGAGAGCTTTTGAGTGGAAGATTAATGAAGATGAGGGTTCTTTATCTTTCTTGTTAGTTTGCTCCCCCTTGAGATTTCTGCTTTCTCTTGCTCATTCAATCTCTTCATTGAGGTTGAATGGTTAAGAGTTAGTTATTGATCTCAAGGGTCGTATTTTCTTCCGGGACTAGCACTTCATTTCACATGCGTTTTCTACCCTTCCCTTGATCTTGCAACCTCTTCATTGAGCTTGCAAGTTTAAGGGTTGGCTATTGAGCACATGCTTGGCTTGGGTCCTAGTTCCGTATTCTTTTATTACTCGCTTTTTATTACTTGTCTTTTTATTACTTGCATTCTATTTCATGCAATTTTATTCATGCTCTTTATTACTTGTATCTTTTCTTTTCTTTGTTCTTTTCTTTTTGTTCTCTTTTGTTCATTTTGTAAATGTTGTAATTATTGTTGTTGATAAGAATTAATACGGTTTTATAAGTTAACATTTCTTTGCCAATTCCTTTTCCCGTTATTTTCCATTTGAACTTCGCCCAAACCATACGCAAGCGCTCCGTTAGGCACCGTACCCTGACAAGGTAACGGTGATTCCTAACCACGACCGGTTGCGTTCGGTTTGGCCGGAGGCGAAGGCAAGAGACAAGAACGGAAGGACAAGGGTAAATAAGCCGGATTCCACGAATACCGCGCTTAAATCCCCTAATCCACGTTGTTGCCGATTGCTTAGCTTCAATTGGTCAAGACTCGGCTCAAAGGTTTTTGAGTACGGATTTCTTAGCTTACAATCTCGTATTTTCTTAACAACTTTATGCTTGCAGATAAAACACATAGGTTAGAATCAAACTCACACAGATTCTTTATTGACTCGTCTAAGACAAGAAGGTAAGATAACACCATCTCCCTGTGGACCGACCCGTGCTCACCGGCTAGCTGCATAGCGACACCGTCCTGATCGCGGTTACACTTAAATTCTTTGAACATCCGACACGCCATCGGCGTGCGATCAGGGGTTATTTGCAGTTTGCAAATAACTTATTTGTGGAGGGGTTTCTTGCATTTGTTCCTTCTTATCATCATGAGATTCTTTTCTAGTCCTTTCTTATGCATTTATTGTGATGAGATTGAGTGAGGTTGAGATGAGAATTGAGTGTGACAAATTTCATTTGATCATGATACATTTTCTTCTCTTGATAATTCCTTGGGATTTTTTCTCCCACCATTCCAAGATGGGCCGGCCACATTAGAGAGAAGAGAGAGAGTTTCATTTTTGGGTGTAGCATATTTTCCTCATCTCTTTTCTTGTTAGAAAAAATGAAAGCAACATTTTTTTTCTCAAAAGTTCTTCATTCCTCCATCACCAATGGCAACATAAACCCCAAATGAGACAAAGGTTCTACACTACAACCTATAGTACCCTTGGACGCGTCGGCTAGCCAACTTCGCGCCCGAGTTGCCTCGGTCCAGAGGTGGGAGCCCGTAAAAGATATCGGCGACGTGGGGCCATTTCCGACGAGGAGGCGACGAACGGAGATTCCGCGGGAGATCGGAGTGGAGATGAAGACCGAAGGACACGGATCGCTTGGTATAGCTCTCTACCCCATTCTCTTGATTGCTAGGATTTGGTTAATGGTTACGATCTGGGTATATTGTCCGCGGTAGCGCCGGTTTAAAGTTAAGAAAATTTTTGATTCCGCATTTTGGGCTCGAGTAGACGGCCGGGGCGCTGCCGGGGCGCTGCCGTGGCGCTGCCGTGGCGCAATATGGTATCAGAGCCACGCCATTAACCTAGTCTAGCTTGCTCTAGTATGTTTAAAGACTCGATCGATCAAAAATCCCAAAAACCGAATTTTCACATGCATCAGGTTTCTGTCGATTTATTTTTGGCTCCAAAAATTTTTCAGTACATTGCAGAGACATTTGCAGGGAATTCTAAGCATTCTGTGAAAATTTCGTCGCATGATGTCACTATTCCACCGCGGAACCGCGGCCAAACCCACGTATTTGCTGCGGTTCCGCGGCCATTTTAACTATTCATTGGACCAAATTTTTTCAGTGAGCTTCTTGGTTGGAAATGGGGTTTTTGGAATATTCTTTTTGGGCCAAGATTTTCTTTAAGTGCTACAGTAATGCTTGGGGCCCAATTGGGTAAATTTGATCGATCGAAAATTTTTAAACATGTTAGTTCACAGTATTTACATTATATCTGCGACCGTGAATGTCACTTGATCGGTAAATCCTGTCTAACTGCTATAGCCCGGTTAGACGGATTTGCGAACGTGACATTCACGTTGATGTTCTGTGTTGTGCTGTGATGTTGCGGATCGGTCGTGGGGATAGCCTGGATGCAATGTTAGTATAGTTATTGTTTTATATGTACATTTGATATTGCGGGGCGAGCGTCCGACATGTGGACTGCCGTCACTGCCTGTTTTTATTATTCTTTTAGGGTACGACCGGGTCGAGGTCGATGTACCCGTTGTATGTATATTTTACTTTCTGTACTAGGATTACTCCGCGGAGGGGTGCACGGATAGCCGGGTTCTAGAGGGCAACGAGCCCGCATCTCATGGCTTTGAGACGGAGGGGGCTTCACTCTAGAATTGGCGGGCTATTCGCCGCACTCGTAGGGGGTACAGGTTGACCCAGGAAGGGTGCCCAAGTTACCGGATTCCGTGAAGTACTGGGTGGTCCATTCACGTTGCTGAAGGAGGCTGCCTCGCTTCAGGTTTTGGCGGGTGACTTGCCGCGCCCGTAGGGGTCTAGGATTTTCATTGCACAGGCTGTCCACACGACCAGGGGAACGTCGGGTTTCAGTAGCGGCTCTATGAAACTCGAGAATCCCAGATATCTGTATTGTTCTGTGTTGCTGGTTTCATTTCTGTGTTATTGCATTTTTATCACGCCTTGAGCGAATATTATATATTGATATATATACTAGTAGATGTTGTATATATTTTGCATCCGTGCTAGTCCAGTCCCCGCTCTGTCGTTAGTTAGCTAACCTAACGGGTGATGACGGGACCCAGTGGCGAATGGAGATGGCATATACGTACATCATTATTTTCGTTCTTTTGTGGTGTGATCAATTGATGGGACTGCATTGATTCGGATCAATGCAAGCTAAACAAACCTATTCTGATGTTGTCGGAACATTTTTCAAAAAGCTGTTATTGCAAGGACGTTCTCTTTTGTTTTGCACAGTGGTATTCAGTTGGAATATCCTGCTCCTCAGTCGACGAGGCAAGGGCCGAGATCCCTTCACCGGGAGTGACCCCTTGGACAGAAGTTTGCGTCAGGGCAATAACTTCACTATAGCCGATTACTTTTGCTTTGCATCGTGGTATTCAGTTGGAATATCCTGCACCTCATTCTACAGGGAAAGAGCCGAGATCCCTTCACCGGGAGTGACCTCTTTAGCAAAGGTTTTCGTCACTATAATTTTTATTAAAAGTTATCCGGTTCCTTCAGCGATATCAAGTTCATTACGTTAAAGGTTTTTCGCCAAAAACCAGCCGTAGCCCTCCGTCATTTCTTACGGGTATTATTTAGTATTCGTGCTGCGTTTGTTGACCTAGTCAAGACGTAGTGTTCGGTAGCTAAGTGGTACTTGTTTGTGGCATAAATGGGATTGGTTAGGACAGTCGTGCGGCCTTGTTGACCTATTGAAGGGCACGTACGGGTGGGTTTAACGCAATCCAGAATATTGACGGGTTGAACTTGACTGGCGGTTTATGGTTTGTTGACCTAGTCAAGGTCATAAGCCGCTTGGGGTAAAAATCACATCGGGAGTTTCTAAAGAAACTGAAACTTGCCAGATATGGGCATACCTTCTGGAGTGTGATAATGTGAGCGGATTCCGTCACATTATCATGCGATGATAGTTGGATCCCGATTCCTACTTATGAGTTGGTTTACTCCTCGGGTGATCCCGGCTAATTCTTCTTTCAGGTTTGGGGAAGAATTTGGCGTTACAGTGGGAGGTTTCCTGATTAGATAAAGTGATAACCATTCTGATCTAGGTTAGAGTGCACGCTGAGTGTTTCTTTTCTCTCTCTCTTTGGCAGCGACTATTGACCCGACCCTAGACTATGACTCAGTGACCAAGTTGACCGAACCTTCTTAAACACCGGCTTTTGGATTGTCAGAGTTGCAAAGCTCATTGCCACTCCTACTTTTACCCTTTTCTCCAGGACACCCCGTATTACTATGAACGTCCACTTCCATTGGACAAAACCATCGTATGGTTATATACGAACTCGAAGGAATTTATTCGAGGATTGTTTCCGGTTCTGGAGAAAACGAATAGGACTATTCAGTTGTCTTTTCCTTTTACCTTCTCTCAGATTGCGAGTACTCCTTGGTTTAGGAGATAGTACACCCATTACGCAAATTGGATAGTCTTCTTCCAAACCATAGGCAGGAGCCGACCGGTGGGGAATGAAGAAAATCAATTAGCCTAAACGGTGTACAGAAGGTATTAAGTTAAGACAAAGAAAGGGATTAGAAGGAGGGCAAAGTGAATTGCGACTGATATTCACGACCAAACCAAGTATTTCGTTACCACTCCCACTTCACCTTTGTATTTCTCCATGACACTCCGTATCACTACGAAGATCCACAGTTTATTAGATACTCCATCGTATGGTTATATACGAACTCGAAAGGAACTTTTTCCAGTTCGGGGATGGATTCTGGTTCAGGAGAAATAGGAATAAGGTTTATTCATGTGTCTTTTATCTTCACCTTCTCTCGCATTGCGAGTGCTCCTAGGATTAGGACAGTACACCCATTATGCTTATTGGATAGTCTTCTTCCAAACCATAGGCTGGTGCCGAACGGTAGGGAAGGAAGAAAACCATTTGGCCTAAAGGGGTGTACAGAAGGTAACGACTAAAGACATATAAAGGGATTTGGAGAGATGGCAAAGAGATATACGGTTACAGTTGTGAATCTGGATAATGGAAGAGGCATTACCAGGAATACCCGGATACCCCTACGAAACATTTCAATGTTTCAGTTTCACTGTGTACTGTTAAAAGAAAACTGATTTCCCAATTAGACACTTGCTCCAGGGTATGTATTTACCAGGTTTGATTCTCTCATCTGTATGATTTTACAGATGATGAGTGGGAGTAAGTTATTGGGGATTAGGTGATCATCCTCATTATATCGGGATTCGTTGTAATTGGTGATATTTGAGGAAGTCACCCTGGTTGTTTGCCGGTCGGCAAATATTTGGTTTTGAATATCCGTTGTTATGCACCAATTTCAAATTGATATATCTGTACGTCTATTTTTATAGAGTGAGATATACCTTTTTGAAATTATGTCTATGACATTTACCTATATCAGTGGATGGTTAGGTAAGGAGTATTGAACAGCGGTGTAATTCTTCTTAACCATAAGTACAGTTTTCAACCTACGACACACAATGAATGAGTTATTTGACTCACGGGACTTATACAGAGTATTGTATGTTGTCCAGTGTCCATTAGGACAGAAGGGTTGGTCCTCGTACTATATTCTGTTTACTTATGACTTCTCTGGTTCTTAGATAAGTGTTTCATTGAAACACAGGGTCTAAGTTTTGAGAAGTTATAGGTATAAGAGTAAAGTGGAGTACCAGGTGTTGCAAGTATTGGGATTCTTCAAGGTGATCGAAGATGTAGATACTTATGTATGGTATTCAGTTGATAGTAATGATTAAGTGAACTAGCTTCTCTTTCAGGTTACTCATATATAGAAGTATTCCTAAGTTGAGTAACACTGATCGGCCTCTTTCCATTTAGTTAACATGCACTGGAGACAGCTGCATGATTTGAATCTGGTTCAATTAAACCAGTGCCTCTGTTCCTGTATTGGATATAGAACAGTTCATATCTTGACATTGTTAAGATACGGGGAGTTGTCCAGCTTATGCTTAAAACCAGACTCTGGATGACTCAAGGCACGTTTCTGTAATGGCTGTTTGTGGGTTGGCCCGGGCTATGACGTGGGTTGACTTTCTACCATCTGGAAGATCAATGGTGATATTATTCTTGACTCGCCACAGTTTTAATAAAAATGGATTTTTTCAGAAAACAGTAGTGGGAGTATGGTAGAACTGGAAGTGATTCCAGAACCGCAAACGATTACTGAAGATTTGATAAGAACCTAAATATTCAATCTGATTTGACATTCCATTGGCCACTCCGCAGATATGGTGGGTAACCTCAGGCACCCGAGGGGTACTCCGGTAGCCTCAAGGACGGTGACAGGGAGGTTCTTATTTACCCAGACTTGCCATTGCTGTTGCTCCAGGCTGTGAGACTCGGCAGGAGGATGAGTATAGCGTCGTTCTGAACTTGCTTTAGAAGTGTACGTCTATATGACTCTGCCAGAGGGTTGTCGTAGTCAGTGGGAGCAGCGGAAGTATTGATGGACAGGTGGCTTATGTCTATTTATAGACTAAAGCAAATATAGCGGAGATAGATCATCTATTTCTGATGCGACAGTCATAGGTTTGACTTCATCAGAATAGGGGATGTATCTGTTAAGAAGGTAGTAGGGTGTGATGTCCTGGTATTTGGATGATATACACAGAGTAGGAAGTGAAATTCCTATACTACGATCGGTTATACTTTGGTCGTCACACAGTAGTTTCTCCACATGGGACTTCGATATTATATCAGACATTCTGGTTACTAGATCTATGGTTTTAGATCTAGATTTGGGTGGTTTCCCAATCTGGGTACTTAGACAGTATTCTATGAGTATTTAGAATGGACGACTCCTGGCACGGTAGTGTACCTGCAATAGATGGAGTCACCTTCTCTAAAGGTATCTTACAGACTAAAGTAGAGAGGGATGTGCATGATTGGCAGATCACTTGCTTAGGCAATTGAGTCAATCATGAAATGTCAAGTACCGCACCAGATGTTGCTCTTGCAGTAGATGCAATAAGTTGATATTGATCCAATCCTGGAGAAACAGTCGGAAGCAGTTTTAGAACATAAGTGGATGTTCTAGGGATATGATAACGGCAGCCTCCTTTAGGAGACGGTTATCATTCCAGGCTTCCAAGGTGACCTGGATGGCAGAGTGGCTATCAGAGTTATAGTTTTCCCTCTGGCGAGGGGTGGTATTTTGGAGCTCATTCATTTTGGACAGATGGTCCAGGTGGATACTGAGGGAAGGCATGGCGCAGGATACTGATTAAGTTCAGTTGACGATACTGTCTAAGAAGTTTGGATTTGGAGTTCATTTATGAGCTAGTTCCCATCAGACATCCAGACATTCTAAGACAGGTATTGCTCATTTCGGGAGATGGTTTTCTCCGCGACCTTGAGATATAGAGAGACATAGAAAGAAACATCAGAGCGGATCCACTCACTGAGGCTATTCCTCGAACGCAATAGTTTCGCAAACGAGCTTTGTAAGACTGATTAGTAGAGGAGTTGGGTGTTCGGTATCACACGGGCTGTGAGTATGCGACATCGCAATAATTAGCCTTGAGTGCAAGTGGGAGATTGTTGGATATAGTGCCCTCAGAGTCAATTATTGGATCACATGCACGTGATTGCAATGGTTGAGGGAGGACCTATACCGGTAGGACAGTCTTACTCGAGATGATAGTATGCTATCTGGTTTATCTTTATCATCGTGTACTGCTTTAGGTGACCTTACGAGTCGCTATTGCACGTTGATAGAGCCCCTAGGATTCTTGCTTGACTACCAGCAGTATGAGGGCGATCATATACGTGAGAGCTGGAGTCTATAAGCACATTCTTAAAAGGTCCCTAGTCGTGGAAGTTTCGAGACAGGGCATCGATACTCCATTAGTAAACTAGTGTATACAGTCGAGACCCCGAAGAGGGGCGGTGGCCGGTTTCACAAGCCACTGGTGTCAGTTGGTTCACCTAAGATGTATACAGGTGCTCATTGGGTTATGAGTACACCGGACAGGACTCGCCGGGAACCTGCTAGTTGGGATTATACCAGACGTCAGATAGCAGTTCCCTGGTGACATGTGTACAGGTTAGTTCATCGACCTGAGATCGTCATTTGTCTCGTGTGAGTTCCCACTGTGCTTTGATTACTACCCTACCACGGCTCAAAGGAGTCGTGCAAACAGGTTTTAGTTGGGTACAGTCCCGAGCCACATGGAGGCAGTGAGCGGATCTGCAGGGGTTCGTCTCTCCCGGTATTGGGGGTGAAGTCGCGCTGTGTCAAGGAGAGCCATTACACAAAGCCCTCGGCCGAGGCAGGAGATTTACTGGTAGGTATTCCAGTAGTATCTCAGGGTGTTCTGGGCTACACTCCGACACGACTTGTACCGCTATTGGGGGTCTGACTTTTACCAACCCCCTAGGCCCGCCATGCGATACTCATAGACGAACGGACCGGACTGTACGGATATTGTCACTGACAGGCTCAGTAGGGTGTCAGGATGAGTTCGCTCATCGACGTCCCTTTTGGTCAATAGCTGGTAGCCCGTTACGTATAGCTAATACCTCTGACGTGCTAGTGGTTAAATCCACAGCCATAGTATTGACGAGTATTTTGAGTCCCCCACACAGACAGTTACTCAAGTTTCGGGCGAAACGCTATAGAGGCCGTATGGAGATATGGCAGGGTTCGATCAGATACGTGCGGTATTGCACGGATCGTGATCGGACGGATTTTTACTAGTCGGCTTTGGCTTAAGCTGGATTCTAGTATTAGATAGTGTAGATTTTGTCTCTTTGCATTTGTATTTAGTGGGAATACAAATGCAGGCATGTATATGCTGTCGCGGGGTTTTCCTGTAATTTATTACGGGATCAGTTTTCTGAAGTTGCCAGTTTGCATTCCGTTCCGGCCAGTTTTCCTTTGTTCCTTCACGGCCGGACTTTATCGATGGAGGGGGTTATTTGCAGTTTGCAAATAATTTATTTGTGGAGGGGTTTCTTGCATTTGTTCCTTCTTATCATCATGAGATTCTTTTCTAGTCCTTTCTTATGCATTTATTGTGATGAGATTGAGTGAGGTTGAGATGAGAATTGAGTGTGACAAATTTCATTTGATCATGATACATTTTCTTCTCTTGATAATTCCTTGGGATTTTTTCTCCCACCATTCCAAGAAGGGCCGACCACATTAGAGAGAAGAGAGAGAGTTTCATTTTTGGGTGTAGCATATTTTCCTCATCTCTTTTCTTGTTAGAAAAAATGAAAGCACCATTTTTTTCTCAAAAGTTCTTCATTCCTCCATCACCAATGGCAACATAAACCCCAAATGAGACAAAGGTTCTACACTACAACCTATAGTACCCTTGGATGCGTCGGCTAGCCAACTTCGCGCCCGAGTTGCCTCGGTCCAGAGGTGGGAGCCCGTAAAAGATATCGGGGACGTGGGGCCATTTCCGACGAGGAGGTGACGGACGGAGATTCGGCGGGAGATCGGAGTGGAGATGAAGACCGAAGGACACGGATCGCTTGGTATAGCTCTCTACCCCATTCTCTTGATTGCTAAGATTAGGTTAATGGTTACGATCCGGGTATATTGTCCGCGGTAGCGCCGGTTTAAAGTTAAGAAAATTTTTGATTCCGCATTTTGGCCTCGAGTAGACGGCCGGGGCGCTGCCGTGGCGCAACAATAAGAATGGGATTTGTGAGTTTAAGCAAGCTTTCCAACGCTAAATCCATTCCTAGTGCCCCTTGTCCGTCCACTAAATGCGCTTATTTCCAACCCTCGGCCAAATACCCGCAACCATATATCCAATTAAGTCACAACTACATATCACGTTGTAGTGCGCTTAAAGGAATTCTCGACTTAGGTCGCGGTTATATGTCACGTATAGGGCGCCTAAGTGAGGGGGTTGTGTTTGTTTGGTCGAGATTCGTTTCAAGATGTTTGGCGAAGAGAAGCACAAGGAATTTTTCCGTCCCTCATACTAACCTTCCTTAGCCCCTAACAAGTGGAAATTATTGACACATTTAAAAGAAAAAGAAAACAAGAAATGAAGAAAAGAAAGAAAGGAAAAATATGGTTTTACAAAATGGTAGCAAGATAACTATTTGGTCGCTCACCTTAGCAAGGGACTCTGTCGTGTATCATGGCTTGAAAATACGGGAAAAAAAAAGAAGGAAAAAGAAAACAAGAGAAGAAAAACAACAACTACTTAACAACAATTAATAAAGTTACACTAAGAAATGAAAGTACAATGCATGGAAATAAAAATACAAGATAAGAAAAATAACCCTCATCTTCATTAACTTCCACTCAAGAGCTCTCACTACACTTTCATGGAGAATAGATAAAGAAGAAGAAGAAGATACAAGCTAAGCTACACTAAATCCTAACAAAGAATAAGCATCCTTTACTTGGCACAAAACTGGGTTATTTATAGGCAGAGAGCGGAAACCATAGAGCTAAATTCTGAGCCCAAATACAATGACCAAAATAACCCCAAAGTTTGGTCAGATGATGACATGAAACCGCGGCGGAACCTCCGCAAAAACCTACATTTGGCGGCGGTTCCGCCGCGGTTTTGTGGAATTGGAGTCTCATATTTTCTGGGATTCCTTTTGTTGCTATCTTATGTTGTTCTACATGTCCTAAATTGCAAATTGCTTCCAAAATTTCTTCAGATCTGCAATAGTCCAAAATAACTTCACTTTTAATTCATTTGACCTTATCTCTCTCGAGCTCCGCGCACCCATTGAATCTTGTGATGCCCCTCTCGTGCTCTGCGCTTGTCCGAGACACGAATGACCATTGTTTTTTGTCTTGTCTCTTGAACTGGTAAGCGGCACTGGACGGATATGGATGACCGGAACCCGGCTTTTATGCATCGACAACAGATGTTCTGGATTTTAGCGTAACTGTGGAGATTTTGTATGATTTGCATTATTTTGGACCAGGAACCTGTAACCTGTAAATATATAGCAAACACCGATCAAAAGCACCTGCCTATAAACAAATGAGCAGAAGAATGGGCGGTATTAAATACAATATTCTGGTATGAACAAGTGGTTGCAGTTCATCGGGGACTATTGAATCCTCTGGGTCGATCAAATCGTCAGTTATAGTTTGCGCTGCTGGAACTTCTTCTAGTTCTACCTCATTGCTACTAATTTCTTTCACAAGAAATTCCTTTTCTGAAAAAAGGTGGCATGTCGAGAAACAAAACACATTTTGTTCCTCAGTGTGGTAGAAGATATACCCTCGCTAATGTTTGGGATATCCTACAAACTTGCACAAAATTGACTTTGCCTCAAGCTTGTCCGGATTATGCTTTTCAATATAGGCCGGACAACCCCATATCTTAACTCGTTTAAGAGATGGTCTCTTCCCATTCCATATCTCATATGGAGTGGTAGGCAACATATTTGGTCAGAACTCTATTCAATAGGTTTGCAGTTATCTCAAGTGCATGTCCCCAAAAGAAAATAGGTAACTCAGCAGTACTCATCATAGAGCGCACTATATCTAATAGGGTGCGATTCCTCTACCCCGATATACCGTTGTGCTGTAGTGTATACCGAGGATTAAACTGAGAGAGAATCTCATTCTCTTTTAAATAATCCCGGAATTCCGAGCTCAACTATTCTCCTCTCCGATCATATCAAAGAATTTGAATACTTTTACCCATCTGGTTTTCAACTTCGTACTTATATTTCTTGAAATTCTCAAAAAATTCAGACTTGTGTTTCAACAAGAACACATGTCCGTATCTTAAGAGAATATCGGTGAAGGTAATAAAATACATGGAACCATCCCTGGCATGTGTAGACATAGGACCGCATATATCACTATGTATCTGTCCAAGAGTTCAGTAGCTCTTTCTCCGTTTCCAGTAAACGAAGATTTGGTCACCAAGCTTTTGAGACACGATTGGTAAGTTTCATAAGATGTAAATTCGAACGGATTCAAATATGCATACTTATAAAACTTTAGCTAGTCTTGTCTCGTCGACATGACCTAGTCTATAATGCCATAAGAAGACTTCGTTCATTTCTGAACTGTTCCTCTTGTGTGTGTTCTGTACGTTTAGAACTGTAGTTTGATTCAGAACGTGTACACTGTTATACAATATACCTTACCCAATCAACACTTGATTTAGGAAAATATTCACAATATTATTGGTACGAAATAATAGTCGCTCAGAATCATTGTATTACCAGTTGGTAACACTGGGTGATATTTGCCAACTGCTTTGGTTCCAACAATTACACCATCTCTACTACTAGAGACATATCACCCATTCCCAGTTCTCCACCTTTTTATAGCCCATGTAACAAATTGCATGTGTGGGATCCTGATCCCGTATCCAATACCCAGGATGTAGAGGTAACTGAGAAACAGTTCTTGGTTATGAACACATCCGAAGACAATGCATCAACATGCTTATTCTTCGTTTGGGTGGCGTGGGAATCCGGATATTTCCAATTCCTTACTCAGACTTATGACAATCATAAGGTAGAGTGGAACTAAGCCCGGTATAATAAGTAGGTTCGGTCAAAACATCCATATTATTATCTTGATTAACACATTTCATTGGTCGCTACCAGGAGAGAGAAAAGGATAATCACTTTGTGTGCGCTCTTTGCAAGACTAGATTGGTTTTTATCTAATCGGGATGGCTCCCACTGTTTTTATCAAATCTTTCATCAAACCCTAAAAGGTAAGATTAGCTGGGATTAATTACACCCTACAGGTTCGCCAATCGTTCGGACAGGCAGGTATCGGTACTCCGAGGGAGGTTCCCCGTGATTTCGCACGGACCTAATTAAAATAAATCTCATTTCCTTAGAGGCATAACCCCATTGACACCTTTCTAGACACCTACTAGATTAGCTAATTGTAAAGTGCAAAACTCTCCTAGGAGTAACTCTTACTCGCAGTGAGTATCGGGATCTAACTATCATATAGAAGGTATGCAATCTCATTGCAAATTTTGTTAGTTATATGTATGCCCTAGAGGCCATTACTGTACATTGGATGTATATTGTAGTGGATGCTGGGGCATATATAGGGAGGACTTTCTTGCTCGACATGATAGTATGCTATCTGGTTGCTCTTTACCTTAACGTGTACACTGATTGTCTCTCTGTTACATGTTGGTAAAGCCCTTAGGATGTGTGCTTGACTACCTGGACTATGATGCGGATCATACTAGTGGGGACATGGTAGTCCATAAGTACATCCTTCAAAGTCCCTAGTCGAGGGTGTATCGAGACGGGGCATCGATATACCAGAGTAGACTAGCGTGTACCTTCTCGACCCATGCAGATGGGCGATGGATGATCCCATATCCATTGGTGTTTGACATCGGAGATGATATACGGGTGCTCAGTAGAGACTGGGTACACTGGACGGACTCGCCGAGAACTCCCAGATGGTATTATACCTCACGTCAGATGGCAGTTCTCTGGTGACACTGGTACAGAGTAGTCTGTTGACACGAGATCGTCATAGAGTCTTGTGTGGTTCCCACTGTGCTTTGATTTCCATCTTACCACGTCCAAGAGGGCATGCAAAATGGTGGTTTTTGGGTACAGTCCCGAGTCACATGGAGGCAATGAGCGATAGGAGGGGATTCGTCTCTCCCGGTATAGGGAGTTGATGTTGCACTGTGTTCGATTGGCTATAACAGGAAGTCCCTGGCCAGGGCTGATCAGAGAATTGCTGGTAAGTGTTACCAGTAGTTTCTCGACCCGTTATGAGCCTCATATCGACACGACTTATCGAGCTATTGGGGTCTGACGTTTACCACCCCTAGGCAAGATATGCGACATATCAGACGATCAGACCGGACTGTACGGTAGTGTTACTGGTTGGATTCACAGGAGTATGAGCGGGCTTGCTCGTCGATCTTCTGATCGCTCAATACCCGGGTGGCCGTTACGTTTAGCAGACCGCTTGCGGCTTGTGGGTGCTTGATATGATCATCACCTGCTGCCGGCGTATTGACGAGTCTTTAGAGTCCTACACAGAGGTTTCCTGGCTCAAGCGAAACGAAATAGGAGCGCATATGAGATATGTGCGGGACCGAGAATAATACGTGTATGTGATACCGTATTCCATTCTCGCGATGAATGTGTCGAATGGTTGTATGCGATATAACCTAGTTATCGAATCAAGGATTGATTCGATAAGCCGATACATTGTATACTAGTCGGTTGTGTGCGACATGACCGGATCATTGAATCAAGTGTTGATTTAATTATTTAATGCATAATTATATATTTGATATATTACTTTGCATTAACTAGTATCGGTTCACTTTAAATGGATTTTCTCACTCGGATGTGCGCATTGCATATGCGATATGATTTTGTGCACTTGCTTGTATCATGTTTGATGATACATGCCTTATGGTTAAGTGTAAAGAATTAAACCTTGGTTAATGAAATGGTTAGGGTTTACTATTTCCTTATTCATTTATTTATCTATTTATTCTTTTTGGAAAATGATTTGCATAAAGATTAAATGGTGGCTTTCTTTGTTGTTTTCATGAAGCTTCATGAACACTTTGACTAAGTGACCATTTTGTCTCTAGCTTGACCCTAACCATTCCTTTAACCATGATTGATTCTCTACACATTACCATGGTTAAAGATTATGATAAGTATTCTTTTATTTTATATTTTCTAAATACTTATCATAACATTTACCTTCTTCTTCTTCATTTCTTCAAGTGAAGAAAGCTTGCCTCCATCAATGGCAAGTGATGAAAAAGAGTGTGAAATCCAAATCTAAAGTCTACCCACTTCCTATTTCTTCATCCTCTACCTCTTGCCAAGTAGTAGAGTGTGTTTTCTTCACAAGTTTCTTGACTTGGTGAAGTCGGAGCTTGATTTAGCGATGCCTCGACATAGATCATCTTCGGCATGGACATCGATGACCTAGCCCGTCCATTCTCCGATGAAGCCGACGCTAGAGCCCGGGACTTGTTATGGACAGCGAGGAGACTTCATTGCGGAGCTATGGAGGTGGAGAACCGGATCTACAAAGGCTGTATTTCCGTTATCTCATTAGTTAAGTGTTAACTAGTTATCTTTTCGCCTAGACATCTAGCTAACGATCCGTAGTTTAGGGTTTCCCGGCACCGTAAAATTTGAAATTGGTATGATCGATGCCTTGTGAGACCTCCTTAGGGTGCCTAGGAACCCTACAGTGGTATCAGAGCCTAGCTAGAGCCTTAGACGAAGTCTAGACGGAATTTGAACTCCGATCGAATCAAAACCAAAACCCTAAAATTGCTCTCTGTACTTTTTCTAAAATCGTGGATTTTTCCAAATTAAAAATATGCAGAAAACTCAGCAGGGAATTCTAAGAATTACGGCGGAATTTTTTTTTCATGAACAATGATTTTGGCGGCGGAACCGCGGCATAAGCCTAGCTTATGCGGCGGTTCCGCGGCGGATGTATGACCTTAGCCGTAACATGTTACACAGTAATTCATTGTTTCTGGTTCTGAGTTCTCTGGGTATTTTTAAAATTTATTCAAGAGTTGAATTTTCTGGAGTTGTTTTGGGGATTCGGTGTTTTGATCGGATTATCAAATTTTGTCTGTGTGGCTTTCCGGATAATTTTTAGAATATGTTAAAAAGTTCGACCGGATATAAATACCCAATTTTTCCCCTGTCGGGAAATTTTCAAGTGTTGGATTTTTCTGTAGTTTAACGACGTTCTAAGTAGTGCAAGTAACGCGATGGTCCCTCTAGAAGACAACAAACCTTAACTCGATTATGTGACCGTCTTGAACTGCCCTTTGAACCTTCGTGTTTGGGGCAGTACGGCGTGCCACATGTGAGGCGTTGGCTTGACCCTTCTACGGCTGGACCGTTGGTACTGAGGCACGAACTGAATGTTGTTATACTTATTTCATGTGTTGAATTGTATCGGGAAAACTTGGGTGTTGATTGTTCGATCGGAAAGTTTAACATTTTCTGTTTATCTGGAATGTGATACAATAATTGGAATTCACAAATAGTTATGTGATAACTGAATGAATGTTATAAACATAGCACTTTAGTCTCACTTGATCGGTTGCCACGGAATTTTGATGTGATCAAAAGTCCGTCGCAATCACGTAGCGTACGCGGATACTCGCCGGGTAAACTTAATAGACAGCCTCATCCCATAACCCCGACCAAGTGACTGTAGGAGAACCCCGTCGCCGAAAGTATCCGTTTGGGTACTCACGGTAGCGGTGTTCCGCCTTGGTGCACTTCGTCGACGGCGTCGGGGGTGCGGCCGCCTACTGAAGTTTGCGACGAGCATTCGATCAGGATGTCGGGAATCTTGTTGAATTGCCCGACTTGATATTGAAAAGTGTTTTCGATTTTGAGACTAAAATGCGTGGTTTATAATTGTTAGGCATGCGATGTCTAAGGAATTCATTTGATTAGGCATGCGATGTCTATGCAGGTTGCGGATTCCAACTGTTGTAGTTTTACACTTTCTTTTCTGTGACCGTAAGTGTAATATGTGATATCGCCGGTTTCGTTGCTATATGCCAACGACAATTGGGATGCGCATATTTACTTACGTTGATGACATGTGATGTTATGTGTTGCTGGATATGTTATATTGGATCGTCGTGTTTGAATAGCCGGGGGTTTTTATGTGAGATGAGTGTTTTTCATTTTCATTCATGTAAAAACTTGTATGTAATATTCTTTTATTGGGGCACTTCCAGGTTGCAGAAGTTGTCACCTGCTGTATATTATTTACTTTTCCGCACTAGGATAGACCCAAGGAGGAGAGCACATGTAACCGGGTTCTGGAGTCCAGTGGGAGACCAACTCGAGGAGTCGAGTCCGGGTCTCCTAACTCTAGAATTGGCAGGGTTGCTTGCCGCTCTCGTAGGGGTCTAGGGGTGTGGGTTTGGCTATTCATGACGACCGTGGAATCCGTGTTTTATACTGGCTCGTATTGAAAACACGGACGTCCTAGTATATCCAATATTTCATATGTTTCTTCTGCTGCGATATCTGTGATGTGATCATGTGATGTTCTGTGATAGATACAGTATATAGTATATATGATATATTATATAGACGTTACTTATGTTTTACACCCGCGCTAGCCCTGCCCCGCTCTGCCGTTAGTTACCTAACCTAACGGTGCACGAGGGGACATCGAGGCGAATGCGGATGGCATAAGTGTACGTCGTATTTATCTGTGATGTTTAGGTACTTAAATGATGGGACTTCATTAATGTGATTAATGAAATAAAAGAAACCTAAGATATTGTAGAATCGAATTTCAAAAACAAAACAGGTAGCTACAGTTCTTGCTTTGCACAGCGGTATATGTGATATATCCTGCACCTTATTCGATGAGGAAAGGACCGAGATCCCTTCACCGGGAGTGACTCCTTTAGCAATAACTGGCAGATGCTACATACTCGGTTTGTCTTTTGATTGCTTTTAAGTGTTTTGCTTTGCACAGTGATATATATGATATATCCCGCACCTCATTCGACGAGGAAAGGACCGACGATCCCTTCACCGGGAGTGACTCCTTTAGCAAAACTAGAAAAGCCTCAAAAGCACTCCATTTTAAAATCATTTGATTCTACAACGATATCAAGTTCATTACGCAATAGGTTTTCAGAAAAACCTGTCGTAGCCCTCCGTCATTTCAGATAAGTACTAGTTAGTATTCGTGCTACGTTTGTTGACTATGTTAAGGCGTAGTGTGCGGTAGCTAATTAGTGCTTATCTGCATAAGCATATGATGTGATTGGATTAGGGTACTCGTACGACTTTGTTGACTATGTTAAGGGTCGTGCGGGTGGGTTTAATTCAATCGGGAAATGACGGGTTGAACTTGACTAGCACTTATGATTTGTTGACTATGTTAAGGTCATATAGCTGCTAGGGGCAAAATATTATCGGGAATTTCAAGTGTTGAAATTTGCAATGAGATTGCATACCTTCTATGAGATAGTTGGATCCCGATACTTGCTGCGAGTAAGAGTTACTCCTGGGAGAGTTTTACATATTACAATTAGCCGATCAAGTAGGTGTCTAGAAAGGTGTTAACGAGGTTACGCCTCTGGGAAAACGAGGTTTACATTAATTAGGTTCGTGCGAAAGCACGGGGGACCTCCCTCAAAGTACCGACACTGGCCTGGCTGAAAGATTGGCGAACTTGTAGTGTGTAATTAATCCCGGCTAGTCTTTCCTTTTCGGGTTTGAAGGAAGATTTGATAAAAAGCAGTGGGAGCCATCCTGATTAGATAAAATAATAACCAATCTATTTTTGACAGAGCGCACGCTGAGTGTTTTCTTCTCTCTCTCTCCAGGTAGCGACCATATCACGCCTTAATCAAGATAATAATACGGATTATAGACTGAACCCGCTTGTTATACTGAGCTGGGGAACGTTGGTCCCGCTCCAACTTATAATTGTTATAAGACAGAGCAGGAAATTGGGGATTACCAGAATTCCCGTGCCGCCCAAACGAAGAGAGTGCATGCTGATGCATCATCTTCGGGTGTGTTCATTGCAGAGAACTGTTTCTCAGTATCCTTTACGTCCTGGGTATGTGATACCAGATCAGGATCCCAGATATGTAATATGTTACATAGGGCTACAGAAAGGTAGAGAACTGAGAACGGGTGAAAAGTTTCATGAGGCAGAAAACGGGGCAAGAGTTGCAGCCAAGTCTGTCGGTCACTGTCACCCTGAATTACCAATACATTGATTCTGAACGAATGTTATTAGATACCGAACCTGATATACCAAATCATATCACTCTCTTTATTAGAAAAGAAAGGATATAATTTTGTATAGTTGGATAATGTTTTGAACATTTCCTATATCAAAAGTTGATCGGTTCAGGCACGTTATCTAAAAGCATTGAAGTTCTAAATCAAACTACAGTTCCTAGTATACAGAACACACACAAGAGGAAGAGTTCAGAAATGAACGAATCATTCTTGAGGCATTGTAGACTAGGTCATATCAATGTGACCCGACTAGCTGAAGTTACATGTAGATGCATATTTAAATCAGTTTGAATTTACATCTTGTGAAACTCGCCAGTCATGTCACAAAGATAAGATGACCATAGCTCCGTTTACTGGAAACAGAGAAAGAGTTAGTGAACTCTTGGGATGATACATGTTGATGTATGTAAGGTCCCCTGTCTACACATGCCAAGACCGGTTCTTTGTACTTCATTACATTCTCTGATAATCTCTCGAGATTCAGATCTATGTTCTTGTTGAAACACAAGTCCGAACCTTTTGAGATATTCACCGAATATAAGTTAGAAGTAGAGAACCAAAATACGGGTATAAGTATTATGTCCTATGATGAGATCAGGGAGGAGAATACTTCAGCATGGAATTCCTGAACTATTCTAAAGGAGAATGAGATTCTCTCTCAGCATTACTCCTCTGTATACACCATAGCACGATGGTATATCGGGGCGGAGCAGATACACCCTATTTGATATGGTGTGCTCTATGATGAGTACTACTGAGTTACCTATTTCCTTTTTGGGAGTTATGCGCTTGAGAAGCTGCATACCTATTGAATAGGGTTCAAATCAAATCAGTTGCCTACCACTTCATATTTGATATGGAAAGGGAAGAGCCCATGTCTTAAGCTAGTTAAGATTTAGGGTTGTCCGGCCTATGTCTAAAAGCAAAATCCGGACAAACTCGAGGCAAGATCAGTTATGTAGAACTGAAAATGTTCCAGCTATACAAACAGCAGCTGATGATTTGAAAGAACCAAAGGATTCAATAGATACCAACGAACCTCAGCCTCTCCGCCGATCTAGTAGGGTTCCTCACCCACCTGAGAGATACTTCTGTTTCTCTATGACAGTGGGAGCGAGGATTGCATCATGAGATGATGACCCAACTAGTTTCGAGCTGGCCATCAGGAGTGTGACTCTATAAGAATGGCTGGATGCTTAGTGATCTGAGATGGAATCCATATACACCAACAAAGTATGGACTTTAGTTGCTATATCTGAAGGGTTAAATCCCCATCAGGAGCAAGTATATCTTGAGAAGATTACTTGGTGTACATGGAGCTAGACTTGTTAAAGGTTTTCGTCATTGACCAGGCGTGGATAATGATGAAACCTTTTCCAGTAGCTATGCTTAAGTCCATCCAGATCCTACTTGCCACGGCTACATACCATGACTACGATATCTGGCGGTTGGGTGCAATGACTGCTTTTCTAAATGATGATTTAGAAGAGTGCGTCTGTAAGTACACAGCCAGAGGGCTTCGTAAACAGTGGGAGCAGCGGAAACGTGTGCAAGATGTTTTATCTGATAAAGCAGGTATCGCGGAGTTGGAACGTCTGTTTTGATGTGTTAGTCAAAGAATTTGACATCATCAAAATGGTAGATGAACCTTGTATAAACAAAAAGGTAGTAGGGAGTATGGTGGCGATCCTCGTAGAGTACGTGGATGACATACTCTTGATAGGGAAGGAGTTTCCTATGCTACGCTCGATCAATCTCCGCTTATCACAATGATTCTCCATATAGGATCAAAATGATACCTCCTAAATCCTGAGTTTTAGATCTATGAGATAGATTTAATTGGATGTTAGGATTCTCACTAGTTGTAGTGAGATGGTATCAACCGATCCTGGGGAGAATCACTGGAAGGGTTCCAGGGTGATAATGACGACTGAATGTCAGTCACAGGCATTGTCTTTACCCTCAGTAAAGGGACGGTATGTTGGAAGAGTTCCAAGCTAGATACCGTGACATACTAGACGATAAAGGCAGGATACATCGCTACTTATGATGCTACCAAAGAGGCAGTCTGGATGTATATTGGTTCATGAGATGAACTATGTTCCTCCCATTGTGTGACAATGGAGTTGTGGCTTATGCCAAGGAACGCAGGTCCCATCAGTGATCCAGACATATTCTAAGGCAGTATCACCTGATCATGGAGATGGTTGATCTCCAGGGAGATCGAGGTTAGGAGAGTAGACTCAGAGGACAACACAGCGGATCCACTCACAAAGGCCTGTTCCCAGAGAGAGACTTTTATGGGATGGTTGAGTATGAGATACTACAACCACTGCTACAGATGGCCCTAGTGCAAGTGGGAGATTGTTAGTTATATGTATGCCCTAGAGGCCATTACTGTACATTGGATGTATATTGTAGTGGATGCTGGGGCATATATAGGGAGGACTTTCTTGCTCGACATGATAGTATGCTATCTGGTTGCTCTTTACCTTAACGTGTATACTGATTGTCACTCTGTTACATGTTGGTAAAGCCCTTAGGATGTGTGCTTGACTACCTGGACTATGATGCGGATCATACTAGTGGGGACATGGTAGTCCATAAGTACATCCTTCAAAGTCCCTAGTCGAGGGTGTATCGAGACGGGGCATCGATATACCAGAGTAGACTAGCGTGTACCTTCTCGACCCATGCAGATGGGCGATGAATGATCCCATATCCATTGGTGTTTGACATCGGAGATGATATACGGGTGCTCAGTAGAGACTGGGTACACTGGACGGACTCGCCGAGAACTCCCAGATGGTATTATACCTCACGTCAGATGGCAGTTCTCTGGTGACACTGGTACAGAGTAGTCTGTTGACCCGAGATCGTCATAGAGTCTTGTGTGGTTCCCACTGTGCTTTGATTTCCATCTTACCACGTCCAAGAGGGCGTGCAAAACGGTGGTTTTTGGGTACAGTCCCGAGTCACATGGAGGCAATGAGCAATAGGAGGGGATTCGTCTCTCCCGGTATAGAGAGTTGATGTTGCACTGCGTTCGATTGGCTATAACAGGAAGTCCCTGGCCAGGGCTGATCAGAGAATTGCTGGTAAGTGTTACCAGTAGTTTCTCGACCCGTTATGAGCCTCATATCGACACGACTTATCGAGCTATTGGGGTCTGACGTTTACCACCCCTAGGCAAGATATGCGACATATCAGACGATCAGACCGGACTGTACGGTAGTGTTACTGGTTGGATTCACAGGAGTATGAGCGGGCTTGCTCGTCGATCTTCTGATCGCTCAATACCCGGGTGGCCGTTACGTTTAGCAGACCGCTTACGGCTTGTGGGTGCTTGATATGATCATCACCTGCTGCCGGCGTATTGACGAGTCTTTAGAGTCCTACACAGAGGTTTCCTGGCTCAAGCGAAACGAAATAGGAGCGCATATGAGATATGTGCGGGACCGAGAATAATACGTGTATGTGATACCGTATTCCATTCTCGCGATGAATGTGTCGAATGGTTGTATGCGATATAACCTAGTTATCGAATCAAGGATTGATTCGATAAACCGATACATTGTATACTAGTCGGTTGTGTGCGACATGACCGGATCATTGAATCAAGTGTTGATTTAATTATTTAATGCATAATTATATATTTGATATATTACTTTGCATTAACTAGTATCGGTTCACTTTAAATGGATTTTCTCACTCGGATGTGCGCATTGCATATGCGATATGATTTTGTGCACTTGCTTGTATCATGTTTGATGATACATGCCTTATGGTTAAGTGTAAAGAATTAAACCTTGGTTAATGAAATGGTTAGGGTTTACTATTTCCTTATTCATTTATTTATCTATTTATTCTTTTTGGAAAATGATTTGCATAAAGATTAAATGGTGGCTTTCTTTGTTGTTTTCATGAAGCTTCATGAACACTTTGACTAAGTGACCATTTTGTCTCTAGCTTGACCCTAACCATTCCTTTAACCATGATTGATTCTCTACACATTACCATGGTTAAAGATTATGATAAGTATTCTTTTATTTTATATTTTCTAAATACTTATCATAACATTTACCTTCTTCTTCTTCATTTCTTCAAGTGAAGAAAGCTTGCCTCCATCAATGGCAAGTGATGAAAAAGAGTGTGAAATCCAAATCTAAAGTCTACCCACTTCCTATTTCTTCATCCTCTACCTCTTGCCAAGTAGTAGAGTGTGTTTTCTTCACAAGTTTCTTGACTTGGTGAAGTCGGAGCTTGATTTAGCGATGCCTCGACTTAGATCATCTTCGGCATGGACATCGATGACCTAGCCCGTCCATTCTCCGATGAAGCCGACGCTAGAGCCCGGGACTTGTTATGGACAGCGAGGAGACTTCATTGCGGAGCTATGGAGGTGGAGAACCGGATCTACAAAGGTTGTATTTCCGTTATCTCATTAGTTAAGTGTTAACTAGTTATCTTTTCGCCTAGACATCTAGCTAACGATCCGTAGTTTAGGGTTTCCCGGCACCGTAAAATTTGAAATTGGCATGATCGATGCCTTGTGAGACCTCCTTAGGGTGCCTAGGAACCCTACAAATTTCAACACTTGAAATTCCCGATAATGGTTTGCCCCTAACGTCCTATGACCTTGATAAAGGCCAACAAATCATAGGGCGCTAGTCAAGTTCAACCCGTCATTTCCTGATTGAATTAAACCTTCCCGCATGACCCTTGATAAAGACCAACAAAATCGTACGATTACCCTAATCCAGTTGCATCATATGGTTATAGATAAGCACTAATCAACTACCGTATACTACGCCTTGACAAAGGCCAATAAACGCAGCATGAATACAAAATAGTATTTATCTTAAATAACGGAGGGCTACGCAGGTTTTTAAGAAAAGCATAAGCATAATGAACTTGATATCGTTGTAGAATCTAATGATTTTGAAAAGGAGTGTTTTTTAGGCTTTTGCTAGTTTCGCTAAAGAGGTCACTCCCGGTGAAGGGATCTCGGCTCTTTCCTCATCGAATGAGGTGCTGGATATTCATCAAGGAATACCACTATGCAAAGCAAGAACTAGAGAAGCTATCAAAAACAAAACCGAGTAGGTTGTAGCATTTACTAGTTTCGCTAAAAAGGTCACTCCTGATGAAGGGATCTCGGCTCTTTTCTCATCGAATGAGGTGCTGAATATTCATCAAGAAATATCACTATGCAAAGCAAAAACTAGAGCCACCCTTTTTGAAAATTTGATTCTACAACAACTTTAGGTTTCTTTCTTTTCATTAGTCTCATTAATGAATTCCCATCATTTAATGTTTCCTAAACATTATAGAAAAATTAAACGAAATTGAACGTATGCTTATGCCATCCGCATTCGTCACTGGGCCCGTCATACATCGTTAGGTTACTTAACTACCGGCAGAGCGGGTGCTGGACTAGCGCGGGTGCAAAATATAAGCAACATTTATTTTATATCATATATATAATATAACATTCGCCTCACGCAGTTATATGATCACATCACAAAACCAAGCAGCAGAAGCAATATCTGAAATATTGGATATATACTAAGATTTCCTTGTTTTAAATTTAGCCAGTAATGTAAAATACGGATTCCACGGTCGTGAAGAATAGCCAAACCCACATCCCTAGATCCCTACGAGAGCGGCAAATAACCCTACCAATTCTAGAGTAAGGAGACCCAGCCTCAACTCCTTGAGATGGTCTCCCATTGGACTCTAGAACCCGGTTACTTGTGCTCCCCACCTTGGGTCTATCCTAATGCGGAAAAGTAAATAATATACATCAGTGGTAGCATCATCCTCAACCCGGAAGTGCCCCAATAAAAGAATATTACATACAAATTTTATATGAATGAAAATTGAAAAACTCTCAATTCACATAAAACCCCCGGCAATTCAATCACGAAGATCCAATAAAACATATCAGCGACACATAATATCACATATCATCAACGTAAGTAAATACGCGTATCCCGAAAACTCATTGACATATAGCAACGAGATCGGGATACCCCACATATTACACTTACGGTCGCAGAAAAGAAATGTAAAACTGCAATAATTAGAATCCGCATATCCTTAGACATCATAAACCTGGAATATCTAATATTCTGAATTTCATGCCTAACCAGATAAATCTTGTATTTTAGTCTCAAATTGAAAACACTTTTCAATTATTTAGTCGGGGATTCAACTAGATTCCCGACTACATTATCGAATACTCGTCAGAAACTTTACTAGATGGCCGCACCTCCGATACCCTCGACGAAGTGCACTAAGGCGGAACACCGTGGCCGCAAGCACCCAAGTGGATGCTTTTAGCACCGGGGTTCTCCTACAGTCACTTGGTCGGGGCAATGCGGCGTGGCTATCTAGCAAAGTTATTTGGCGAGTATTCGCATACAATACGTGATTGCGACGGAGTTTCGAACCGAATCGAAACTTCATGGCGATCGATCTACCGAGACTAAAACGCTAGATTTATAAACACTAACTAGTTTTCACAAAACTAATTAAATGTGGATTCCAACTACTGCATCCATATCAAACTAAACCCGAAACGACGTTAAATTATGAATACGAAACACTCCGTATTAGCCCCAATTGAACTGTTAACATCACATGCAAACTGGGCTAATCAAACAATATCTAAAACCCCAAAATCTACAGACCAGAACACCAAACAAATACGAGCCAAATCAGAGACCAAAATACCGGCCAGATCGGGAATTTAAGGATTTTCGCTTGGTCAACTTTGGAAATTTGGTCTCGAATTTGTATGGTGTTCTGGTTACGTCATAAGAAACATTCTGCACTTGTTTAAAAAAAATTTATAGATCATTTTAAAATTGACAGAAACTTGGGGTTTCATGTTATATTTTCGGGGTTGTTTCGATTTCGTGTTTCTATTAACATCATCTAATCTTCTAGCTTTGGCTCTGATACCATGAAAGTATACGTTACCACCCCACTGGGTTTTACAAGCATCAAGCATGCCATTTTAAAAATTTTATGGGTGCTTACTAACACTAACGTAGATCGTTAACTAGATGATTAGGGTTTTAGGTTTGATATCTACTAAACTATAAGAAGTGAAAATAGCTATACCCTCGAAAATCGAGTCCTTCAGTTCAAATGCTCCGTATAGTAGTCCCGCGACTCCACTGGGTTCCTCTTGAGGGTTTTGGACGAGCTTCCTCCGATGACCTTCGTGCCGAAGATGATCCACGTGAAGACCCTCCAACTCAAGCTACCTCTACACTAAACTCTTTTAGTGTAGAAAACATGCTACACTTGATCGCTAGTCAAGTGTAGGATGGTGAAGTAGGGGATTTCGTTTGCTCGCTAGTATGTGTTCAAGCTTCATGATTCACATCTCATGTGAGGGTTGAAGGTTGAACTATGGTGAAGAGGAGGAAGAAGAAGAGAGCATGAGAGCAACCTTTGCAAAAATGGCTAAGTGTTGGAATGAATGAATGGCAACTCTTGACCCTCACTCATTCAAGTATGGAATTATTGAAATATAAAATTGCAACCATGCTTGAATAGTGAGTCAAGATGAATAAACAAACAATAAAGCCCATACCTTCAACTATGCTCCCAAAGTCTCCCCATTTTCCACCTTTTATTCTATTTTCAAAAAATAGAAAATACATGACATGCTTTATATATTAATATATATATATATATCAAATATATATTAATATATATTAATAAAGCAATTAGCGAGCTAATGATATTAGTTAACGTATAATTATAACAAATATAATTTATATCAAATTATTTAATCAACACTTGATTTAAAATATAATCCGGTCATATCACATATGACCGACTAATATCATTTATCTGTTTATCACATTATCAAATCAACACTTGATTCGATAATCTGGTTAAATCACATACAACCTAACCGATAACAGATAACTGTCAGATTACAATACAGTATCACTTACACGTATTTAATCGGGCCTACACACATATCACATATGTGTCCTACTTCGTTTCGCTTGAACCAGGGAACTTCTGTGTGGAACTCTAAAGACTCGTCAATATGCCAGCAGTAGGTGATGATCACATCAGTCACCTACAAGCCGTCAGCGGTACTAGCTGGACGTAACGGCTACCCGGGTATTGAGCGATATGAAGATCAACAAGCAAGCTTGTCCATAGTCTCCATAAAGCCTTTCAGTAACACTACCGTACAGTCCGGTCTCTTCGTCTGATATGTCGCATATCATGTCTAGGGGTGGTAAATGTCATACCCCAATAACGTGATAAGTCATGCCGATGTCTGGCCTATGACGGTTTGAGAAACTACAGATAGCTCTTATTAGTAAATCTCAGCAGCAGCCCTGGCCAGGGACTTCCAGTTATAGATAATCAAGTATAGCGCAACATCAATCCCCAATACCAGGAGAGACGAAACCCCTCCTATCGCTCATTGCCTCCATGTGACTCGGAACTGTATATAAAATCCACCTGTTTGCACAACTCCTCTTGAGCATGGTTGGGAGGAAATCAAAGCACAGTGGAAGCCACACAAGACTCTATGACGATCTCGGGTCTACAGACTAACCTGTACCGGTGTCATCAGAGGACTACTATCTGACGATAGGTATAATACAAACTAGGAGTCCTCGGCCAGTCCGTTCGGTGTACCCATTTTCTAACGAGCACCTTTGTACAATCTTTGATGTCATACACCAATGGTTGTCGGATCATCCAACGCCCTCCAAGGGACAAGAAACATTCACACTAGTCTACTCTGGAACATCGATGCCTTAGTCTCGATATTCCTTCGACTAGGAACTGATTAAAGGATGTACTTTTGGACCACCTTGGCCCCACTAGTATGATCTCATCATAATCCTGGTAATCAAGTACATATCCTAAGGGCTTTATCAACATGTAAGAGACAAAAAGTATAAAAATACCAGTCTACATGTTAAGATAAATGTAACCAGATAGTATACTATCATGTCGAACAAGAAAGTCCTCTATATATATGTCGAAGCATCTACTATATCAACAATAATGGCCTCTAGGTCATACATATTCCCAACAACCACGTCATGATAGTTTGGATCCTGATTCTCACTGTGAATAATAGTTACTCTCGGGAAATTTTCTATAAATATTCCCGGCTAGTTCTTCTTTTAGGGTTTAAAAGAGGATTCGACAGAACAGTGAGAGCCATCCTGATTAGATGAAAATATAAGCCAATATAATCTTGAATAGAGTGCATGACAAGTGTTTATTTTCTCTCTCTGGCAGTGACTTTTGACCTACCTTAAACTAAAACTCATACACCAAATTTTAACTGGACCTTTTTACGATCAATGACTTTTGGTGTGTCATTTCTACCCTAATTCGCCACAATGTCGCAAATGATCTTATCCCTCCCACTTTTTTTTCACTTACTCCAGAACTCTCTGTATTCGATATTGAGATCCATATTGTTTGGAGGTTATCGTATTGTTAGATACGAACCCAAAGAAATTGTTTCATTATGGGGATGGCCATTGATTCTGGAGTGGATGAATTTTTCTTTTGTCTCTCCCTTCTACCTTATCTCAAATTTGAGAGCTCCTTATGAGTAAGGAGTGTATACCAGTTGTGCTTATTGTACAGTCTTCTTCCAATCCTAACGCTAGTGCTGATAAGAATGGAGAGAAGAAAACCAACTAGCACAAGTTTGATACATAGAAAGTAAGATGGAGAGACACTGAAAGGGATAATTGTGAGGGAAAGGACATTACAACTACTGTCGGTAGCCTGGATATTATAGAGGCAATACAAAGAACACCCGACAACCCCTTGAAACATTTGATGTTTCAAATTTTCTGAGTGGTTATGATTTAAAACTGTTTCTCAGACCCTTTTAACTCCTGGGTATATCGATACTGGATTAAAACCCCACATCTGTAAGATATTACAGAAGGTGAGAGGGAGTTAAGTACTGGAAAATTGGTGATTTGTTCCCCAATGTCGGAACTCGGAGCAATTGTTGCTATTAGGAAAATCACCATGTTTACCTAATGGTGAAATTTTGGTTTTGAATAGCCGTTATAATGCACCAACTTTTAAAAACTCGTATATCTGCCCCTTTATTTGATAAAGTGGGATATAATTTTCAAAACGATATCATTAACATTTACCTACATCAAGTGTTGATTAGGTAAGGTGCAAAGAATAATGGAACTGATATTTTTAACCAAAATATAGTTCTTAAATTATGACAGACAGATTATGAATTAGTGAACTCTGAGGACATATAGGATGTGTATTGTTCGTTGTTCTTTGGGATAAAGCGTCGGTTCTCTTACTTCATTCTATCTACTTTTTGAGTACTCTAATTTTGGATGCGCGTTCTTGTTGAAACGCAAAATGCAAAGCAGTAAGAACTTCAAAGAGTATGGGGACAAAGTAGAGAACCAGAAGTTTGTAGTATCATGAGTCTTCGAAGTGTTTGAAGATGTTGATACTTACGCCATGTATTCAGTATTAAGAATGTGATTCTCTCAGATTTCTCATATATGGGTGCGCTCCATGATGAGTGATGCTAAGATGCCTCTATTAATTTTGAAAAACCTTAGCAACTCCGCAGATTTAGTAGGTAATCTCAGCCATCCGAGAGATACTTCGATTTGCTCGTAGAAGGTGACAAAGAGGCTTGGATCATAACATTATGACCTTACTAGTTATTAACAGGCCATGGGAAGTATGACTTCCGACTGATGGTCGGATACCAAGTTATCCAGAATGGACTCCATACACTGCAACAAAGTATGGACTTTGTTGTGCACTCCTTATAGGATAAAACCCAAGGAGTAAGTTTATCTTTCGAGATCAGTACGATTGGAAGGGTAGTGACCTTATAAAACTAGGACTTATAGTAAACGGTTTTTCATCAAATACCCGACATGGATTGTGATGAAACTGCTGCTACAGTGTCTAAGTTGAAGTCCATATGAGTATAATTTGTCACGAATGTTTCCTTAACCATGATATCTAGCAGGTGGATGACTATAACTTCTTTCTAAATAAGTGATTTAGAAGTGTACGTGTATATGACTCTGTCGGAGAATTTTCATAGTCAGTGGGAGCAACTGATAGTGTGCGATTTGCTTAAGTCTATTTGTAGAACAAAGCAGGCATGGCAGAGAAAGATTATCTGTTATTGGTGTTACGGTCAAAGTGTTTGAATTCATCAAAAAGAAAGATGAACCTGAGATCTAAAAGGAGGTTGTAGGGTGGAATGTCAATGATGTCATATGGAATATGGATGACATTCTTCTGATAGGAAATGATGTTCCTATACTACAAATCGGTTAAGCATTGGTAGTCACAGATATTTCTCAATATAGGACTTGGATAAAAGATATCGTAAATTCTGGTGATTCGGTCTATACGGATAGATCTAGTATATTTTAGGATTGTCCCAATTCAAGTACTTTGGTACCATTCGAAAGGGGTTTAGAATGTACAACTCCTAACGGGATAGTGTATCCACATAAGGTGGAGCCACCCTCTCTAAAGTGATGTCTTCAGGACTGATGAGGAGAGGGACTCATATGAGTGACTTTTTACTTGTTTTGGCAGTTGGGTCATTCATACCATGTCATGTACAAGACCGGATAATGCTTTTACAATTGTTGTAATAAGTGGATATTAATCCATCCTAGAGAAACGAAAGCAATGGAAAACATATGAGATGTTCTTGGAATATGGTAATGGCAGCCTCCTTCTGGAGGTGATTGCTGACTCCAACTTCCAAAGTGACAAGGATGACAAAATGTATGTTGTGAATTATACAGTTTACCCTCTTCTGAGGGTCAGTATATTGGAAGAAGCTCCAAGAGAAATATTGAGGTAGTTGAGGCGCTAAATGCTGATTGTGAATCAGCAAAAGATACCGTCTGAGAATTTGCTGGATATAATTGTTTATTTATGAACATGATCCCATCGTTTATCCAGGCAAATACTAATGCAAGTATCGCTCAGTTCGGGAGATATGGATCTCCGCGAAGTTGAGATACATGGAGAAACAGAAAAAAGAGTTGTGCTGGATTCACTTATTGAGGCTAGTTCTCGAACACAGTTTGTGAAACTGTTAGTACAGAAGTTGGGTATGCGATACCGCAATATTTAATCTTAAGTGCAAGTAAGAGATTGTTGGATATAGTGTCCTCAAGGCAATTATTGTAATTGCAAGATGACAATTACGTAATTGAAGGAGGACCTATATGGAAAACAGTCTTACTTAAGATGATAGTATGCTATCTGCTTTGTCTTTATCTTTCATGTAATACGTTTTATTCATTATCACGTATCATTTAGACATGAGATAAAGCCCTTAGGATTTTGCTTGACTACCAGGACGATAATGGAGATCATACTAGTAGGGCCTGGATAGTCGATAAGCATATCCTTAAATGTCCCTAGTCATAGGAGTATCGAGGTTGGGCATCGGTACTCCAGTTTAGACTAGTGTGTATGTTTCCCAACCAGGTTGGAGGGCGATAGATGATCCCATAGCTATTGGTGTTTGACACCGAGGATTGTATACATGTGCTCATTAGATGAGTATACTTGATGGACACACCTGAGAACTCCTGAGTGGTATTGTACAAATGTCAAATAGCAGTTCTCTGGTGATATAAGTACAGAGTAGTCTGTAGACCTGAGATCGTCATAGTGTCTTATGCAGTTCCCACTGTACTTAAACTACTAACCTACCACGGCTCTACTGAGTCATGCAAACAGGTTTTAGTTGGATGCAGTCCCGAGCTATATAGAGGCAATGAGCGATCGGAAGGGATTCGTCTCTCCTGGTATAAGGAGTAGATGTCGCGCTATGCAGGACATGACTAAAACCAGAAATCTGTATCCACAATATGTGAGATAAACTGATAAGTGTTATCAGTTGTATCTCTAAGGGTTATGAGTCATCAGGCAGCACGACTAATTAGGTTATTAGGGATCTAACGGTTTCCACCCCTAGATCCAATATGCGATATCCTAGACGAAGAGACCAGACTGTACAAAGACTATCACCGATAGGCTTATTAGGGGTTCAGACAGGCTTTCTTGTTGATTTTCTTTTCGTTCAATACCTGGGTAGCCATTACGTGCAGCAAGTACCGCTGACGGTTCGTGGGTCGAACCCATGAAAGGATTGATATGAAATTGTTTCAGATCAATCAGATTTGATCTAGACCTACTGTCAGCGTATTGTCGAGTCTTTAGAGTCCCACACAGAGAGTTTCAAAGCTTGGATGAAATGATTGTGATAGGTGTAATTTATTGCACATTTTTCTAACTCATTTATCATGTTATTGTCATATATTATGTTGTTCTGGGTATCTTTTGTGAATTATTACAGATAACTGGGCTTGGATGCAAAAAATGCGGAAAATTGTGCTAAAAGAAGGATTACTTGCGTATAATGGAGACTTAAGAGAATTATTCAGAAAATCAAAAGACAATTTGCAAATTTAGAACAAATTTGGGAATATTATTACAAATCAGTAAAGATTGCAACAAATAGAGGTGAGTCAATCATCACAACAACAAATCAGATGGAGAAACCAAATCAAATCAAAAGCAACAAATCAATCTGTCTAATTATATGCCAAATTTGGGAACAATTCAGAGATCTACGAAATTACAGAGATATTGTGAGATATTCAAGATTTTATATGCTAAAAAATCATCTAAATTGACGATAAAAATACAGAAAAAATCTGGAGCCATAAAAAAAAATTCGGCGGCGGATCAGTGGTCGATTTTGGGCCGTTCGATGAGATTTTTTATGGGCATGATCATATTTCCACATAGATTAATATGACATGTAGAGTTTCATCTTTTGAAGATTCTAAAGACTCACAATAGTATCTAACAGAGCAATTAAATTAGATTATCATAATTGTTAGAAAGCAGATTCTCTTGTATCTTATTTTACTTGTTCTCCAATCTTCCTTAGTCTTATATAAGAACTTGTATAGCCTTAGGGTTTCATATCTCTCTCTTGACAATAAACTGTAGGATTTTCTTTAGAGAGATCAACTCCATTGTAAGTTATTTTTTCCATGAATAAATTTTTGCTTTTTATTAATATGAAGCGTAATTAAATTATTTTCTAGGTTTTTGTATTTATTTACTCTATTTGGTTGAATGTTATATTGCCTTCTTTTCTTGCGCTTAAATATTAATCTCTTATTATTTAAATTCTTCTTATTAAGTTTATCATTTAAAAAGCTAATCTTTTTAATGATAGTTGACGCCTAGAAAGAAAATTAGGGAAAGATCCCAAAAAACTTATTAGGTTAAATGATAGGTTGATTCTCTAGAGATCTAATGAGGAAAGATAAGAGACGAGTTTAATTAAAAGAAATTAAAAATAGATGGTTAAGGGTGATTTAAGTAATTCGATAAGATGACAGAAGTAGATTGATCACCTACCGCTATTAATTAAAGATTAAAAGTAGATTATTTTTAATTAACTAGAAAAAGTGTTTTAATATTGCTATTATCACGCCCCGCTTCCCAGTGTACGGGGAAATAGACTTGACGGACCGCGACGTATTTACTCAGAAATAAACACGTTAAACGTAAATAAGCAATATAAATGAATACACAAGAATAACAAGAGATGTAATAATAACAATAATTTTTATTAACATTCTTTCTTTACATTACACCTGTTTTGAAAAAGAAAATACAATGATGGAAAGCAATGCCTAAACAATGGCATATGAACTGAAATAAGTACAAGTGAAAGTTAGAAGTCGTGTTGCTCGATGATCTGCTCCAAGTACTCCTGGCTGGGCTCGGTCTCCTGAGGGGAGGGTCCTTCTGGAAAAAATTCCAAAGAAAGAAAAAAACAGGAATGTCGTCAGCGAACTAGCGCTCTGTAAGTCCCAAAAAATAGAATGGAATAGACAAGTAAGATAATAGAACAGATAAATTGTACAGATTTATGTTTGTTATACTAACGTAGTTGTTTGTAACTTGGTACTGAAAATATCAGTGTATACGAGAGGAGTCCAACTTTCCCCGTGGACTATGGTAACCCGTAGTATAAGGCCCCGTCAAAACCCACGGGACAATGGCACAGGATGTTCATGTAGGTGTCTTTTAGTGTCCATCATCATGCCATTTATAATACATTCTACACCAATCTACCCCGTTAAAACTCCGTAATGTATATTGTATTGATTGTAGTTATCAGACTTGCCGAGACCATGGTATAAGTTGTTCATGTAAATTGATTCAGGATGTAAACGGAAGTCATGTAGTCAAGTTCAAGATATAGCCATGGTTCGGCCAAGTCAAGTTATGTTGCATGTTTGATATTGTTCTTGTATTCATGTTCAAGTATTCATGTTTAGATTCATGTTGACTTGGATTCATGTTTGGATTGGATTCAGATTGATTTGGACTCAAACTTGACTCAGACACTTTAAACAGAATTTGGATCCTGAATTAGGTTTTGGAGTTATCGGTAACTGCTGCACATGGACGGCAGGATTAATGTTTTTTTCCAGGACAATTACCATTGATAACTCCGTTTTAGTTTTCTACCTTAAATAAGCAAGCACCCACTTTCTCTGGCCTCCTGAGTCTCAAGAGAATTGGTCCCGCTTAAACTTATATTTACTAGGGTCCTTAATGTAATTTTATATATCTCGAGGGGTTTTATGAAAAATATTTTATATAATTTCAAAATAAACCTTGAGTAATTATTTATATTATTTAGAATTGTCATGAATGTGAATTTTAGAGAATGAGGTATATTAGTGAACATATACATAGCTTGAATAGTTCAAGATATTTTAGTGTAAAGTTTGACTTATATTGATACTTAATGGTATTTTAGTGAAACTTGTCATTCGTTTATTTTCTAAAAAAACATAGAATTTTATTATATATTAAAAATATATAATTTGACAATATTTATATAATTATTAAAAATAAATTTTTATTATTAAATAGAATTCCTCGTTTAACTTAAAAATTGTATTAAAATTCCATCTAGATCGTATGCTCCGTGAGGAGGTTCGCATCTCGCCCTACTAGTTCCGAGGATGTACGATAATCCGCACCATCCAAACCGGGTTCCCCAAAATATGTTATAAAGGTATAATCGCAAAGAATTAAGTAACACAATTTAAAGAAATCCGGGTTTTTAATAGTTTACGGTATTTTGATGAAAAGTTGTATTTTGCCACAAAAATATTGTTCAAGAGAATCGTGCTATCTCAAGATGTATATATGTGAGGGGTAGGTCATTACCTCATGAGGTTTTCTAAAGGTAATATTAAGCAAAACAATTAAAAGATGTCGTATATAAACTTCATGGTATTTAAACGTAAAAACTTAATTAAAGTTATTTAACATGGAGTTTTAGAGTGAAATTGGTTTTTAAATATTAGTTAAATGATTACAAGTAAGGTATATACACGAGTACAAGTGATTCTTAAGAAGAATTGTGGTTTTCAAAGATTTTAGAAACAAATATCGGTATAACTCCACTACCGACATGTTTTGAAAAAGAGAAGTTTTATAGTAGAAAGAGAAGAAGAGATATGGGACTTACAAGTTTAAAGAAGAGAGGGGAGGTAGAGGATGAGGGTAGTAGCCTTCGTAGAGTCGCGGGGTCGCCGGAAACGTCTCAAATCCTCGTCGGAATTTGATCTAAGGCTAACTCCACTTGTACTCTTCTTAGACTTAGAAATTTTTTGAGAATTTTGACAATAGCTTTCAGAATGAAGAGGGCTAGGATATGGGGTTGTATTTATAGTGTAAAATTTGGGTTTTGGAATTGAAGAATGAATTAAAAATGCATTAAAAATTGGATTTAAAACTAAATTTTAATTCTCTGGATAATTGCAGGGAAAATAAACAGAACAAGGGTAGTGGGGTAGGCCAAGGGGTTTTGTGGGCAAAACACGGAGAACGTCCCCTATGGGGGGCCCGACGTTGCCGGCCTTATTGCCCATCTCATCTGCCATTTTGTTGACGGGGACCGTCGGATGAATGCCACGTGTCCCTCTCGCTGTTAGTACAATTTTCCACGTGTTTGTTTTTCTGTGACTTTTCATTTTATATGCAGAGTGCGTGTAAACTTTTGGGCTTCCAAAAAGTTTAAAACCAAAATCAGTAAAAATATACGTGGCTGATGGGATTCGAACACAGGGGTTACGTCACAGCAGTGCTAGGTTTTACCAATGAGCTACAAGTTATTTCATACTGTTCTTAAACAAAAATAAATTTTAAATTGTGCCCAGGCTTGCAAACCCTTTCTGTAGTTTAAGAAGAAAAGTTTTATACAGAAAATTCATGGTCGTTACATTCTACCCTCCTTATAAAAATTTCGTCCTCAAAATTTATAGAAGGAAGTTGTAACAGATTTAAGAAAATTTGATGGTGGTGAAAGAACTACAGAAAGTGCATGAAAAAATATGTTTGAAAGAACGAAAGGATGCAAGGGTTTTGAAAGAAGAAAGATTACCAGTGTTACCCTGACCTATAGCTTCGGTTTCTACGGCCGCTAAAGTGAAAGCCTGACGCTGGGGTACATTCCTCCTAGCTGGAGGCACATTCATCTGTCCTCAGGGTATGTTTCTCTGCCTTTGAGGTATGTTCCCCATTGCCTGGTGGATCTGACGAGGAGGCTGTGCAGGAGGTCCACGAAGAGGTGGAGTAGGTAGAGCAAGACGAGGTGCAGGAGCCTGAATGGCTGGCCGCTGCAGAAAGGTGATGTGTGCTGGGACTGGGTTGCATCTATGAGGACATGTTCCTGTTTCCCCCAATCAGAGAGCAAAGCTCTATTCAAAATTTGAAATTTGAAATGAGTCAGCACCTCATAAGAGCGCTCGCGCCAAGAGCGCCAGCGCTAAGAGTCAAAGACTCTGAGGCAGCGCTCACGTGCAAAACACGAGAACGCTCGCCCCAAGAGCGCCAGCGCCAAGAGCGCCAGCGCCAAGAGTCAAAAACTCTATGGCAGCGCCTCACGTGCAAAGCACGAGAGCCCCGGCGCTAGAACTAAATGTTCTTCACCATTGGATCAAAGATCCAACGAAGATGATAAATTATCAAATTACCATAATTAAATTCTGATGAGGAAGCACTCCTCAAATCTTTCTAAACCAGAAAGATTGTGCTCTGTAAATTAGAGCATCGTTGGATCAAAAATCCAATGGTGATTAAAAATCACCAAGATACAGAATAAGTTTTGTATGGGAAAATATTTTCCCAATCTTGCTAAAAACAAGAAAAATGTCTTCTGTTAGACAGAGGCCCTTGGATCAAAGATCCAAAGGTGGGGAACACCCCCAAATCATTGAGAAATCTCTCAATGAGAGATTTCCTTAACTGATTCAACAAATCAGCCTCCCCTATATAAAGGACCCAAGACTTCAAGTTTTGCAGAAAAAAAGCTCCCCATAAGTTTTCAAATCGAAAGAAGAAAACAGAGAAACCCCCTTATAAGTTTCAAGTTCTCAGAAAAAAAGAGAAGAGCAGGCTCTAAGAGGAAGAACCTTCTTCAAGATAAACAAAAAGAAGAGAGATCATAACATCTCCTCCATATTTGAGAGTTAACTCTCACATCATAAGAACTTAGTTCTTTTTCTAGATCACAGATCTACAAGATAAAGTTTTTCACAAAAAACAGAAAAGATCATGGCATCTCCTCATAAAAGAAGAACTTAGTTCTTACATCCACGAGACAAAATCTCTTATAAACGAGAACGTGATTCTCAGAGCACAGAATTGATCAGAACTGCCAAAGAAGCGTTTTAGCGCTCTAAGTCTGGCGCTCAGCGCCAAGCGCTCCACGTGCTCCTCACGTGGACACTATTTTATAATAGGCGCTTTAGTGCTCCAAGTCTGGCTCTCAGCGCCAAGCGCTCCACGTGCTCCTCACGTAGGCGCCATTTTATAAGAAGCGCCGTAGCGCTCCCAGTCTGGCGCTCAACGCCAAGCTCTCCACGTGCTCCTCACGTGGGCGCCCTTTTATAAGAAGCGCCGTAACGCTCCCAGTCTGGCGCTCAGCGCCAAGCGCTCCACGTGCTCTTCACGTGGGCACTAAGGAATTATAAAGCACTCGATAAATAAGGCCCCAGCGCCATAAAAAGTGTTCAACACTCAATAAAAGACAAAAAGAAAAAGGGGTGTCAGAACCCAAATCAATGCTTAACATTATTGAATAAAAAGGGGCTGAGCCCAAACAAATGTTCAATGTTTTATTCAAAATGGGTGGACTGAGTCCAAACAAGTGTTCAAACACTTTATTCAGAACTAAGTGGACTGAACCCAAATTGGCCACAAGTCCCTAATTCAGATCAACCAAGCCCATGTGCTCACAAACTCTTTAACTGGTCTTAGTCTTAAACCTGATTACATATCTCCCAACCAATATTGGTTCAAGGGTACATCTCTTCACACCTCTGATATGTGTCGTTGTAATTCTTCAACGTCTTCAGAGAGGTGGCGGGTCCCGATAACCAGAAACTCCATGGACCGCAACGACCTTAAACTAAACTCTATGGACTATGAGGTCCTTAAACTCATGGACTACGATGTCCTTAAACCCAATGGACCGCAACGTCCCTAAACTAAACTCTATGGACTATGAGGTCCTTAAACTCATGGACTACGATGTCCTTAAACCCAATGGAATGCAATGTCCTTAAAACTAAATTGCGGACCGCAACGTCCCTAAAAACTAAATTGCAGAAAGCGATGTTCCTATAAACTAAAGAAAACTCTGTTGAGTAGATCTTAGTCTAAGAGTAGACTAACGTAACCTCAACAAACGTTTGAGTTGATCTTAATCTAAAACAAGATTAGTGATCCTTAAACCAACCCAAACCCAAATCTAAGAAAATACGGATTTGGACTAATCCATGCCCTACGGGCGACAACATAAATTAGTCTCCGTATACAATCCACGGGCAACCAAAAATAAAACAAACACACACGACACGAAATGACCTTCTGGAGCAGGAGAAAGTGGTTATCGCTACGCGGTAACATAATTAACTGCAGGGGCTTGCGCCTGCAGGGAAGAGCGTCCCCACAATCAAAAACCCCTCACAATGAGGGGGAATCTGACGAAGTCTGCTATAACGGACGCATCTGTCCAAACCTCCGATACACGGTGCCATATATCAACTTGCCATCATCGGAGAGGTGGACGGATAAAACCAAATAGCATATGCCCGCCAAAGTTCAGGCCAGACGTCCCAACGTCCCGGCCACGTCTTTCGGTGGCGAACAGATTCTGGCACGCCCGGTGGGACTCTCACGGTTCCTTAAAAAATACTATGACTGACGAGTCATGGCCTAGGTCAACGATAGATGACGACGCCTATGTCCGCTCGCTATCTTCCCAAGCCCAAACTCTATAAGTAGTATCCAGTGAAACCGTTGTCTCCAAAATGGCAACAACGGACCGAAACGTCCCTAAACTAACAACGGACCGAAACTTTTCTAAACTAACAATGGACCACAATGTCCTAAAACTAGCGACGAACCAAAACGTCTCTAAAACTACTACAAACCGCAACATCCTTGGGCCGACGCAAAAAAAAATGTTCTCGGCCTAAAGTCTTTATGAGATTCTCTCGACTCATAGGGAGAAAAGTCTTTATGAGACCCTCACGGCTCATAAAGTTGAAAAGTATTAGGCGACAAATCTGAACCTGTTTCCTAAGACATCATTTCCCTACAAGGAGGTCAAGATGGACCATCTACGGGCCACATTTGCAAAAGTTACATGCCACTAAAATGAAGAAGCTACTTACGGGTCCTCACGATTCGTAAGGAAAAAATATCCGAGTGAGATCCTTACGACTCACGGTGGCGATGAACACTTAGAAATCCTTACGATTTCTAGGGAGAATATACACCTATGAGATCCTCTCGAATCATAAGGAGAAAAAAACATTCTTGTGACCCTTACGGTTCATGAAGATAAAAAAATTCTTAGGTTATAAGGATCCTAAACTTGTCTTCTGAGCCCTCAATTCTATGTCCATGCATAACTTTGCACTACTTCACCCATGTACATACTTACATGGGCAAAGTAGTGGGGGCATTTGTTCCCGCCAAAATTTTCTGCGCAAGAGAGCCCGAGGTATCAAATGACAGCGATACGCTTAAGAAAATGCAAAGCAGTATTTTCCGGGCTGTATTTTGATAAACTACCGAATGAGAACCAGCTAAATTCTGACGGTATTGAAAGCATCTCAAAAAATCCTTCGATTTGATATATTATGGGCCTCATAATTCATCCGGGATCAAAAGTTATGAGCAAATGTGTTATGCACGTGTAATCTAAGTAATGCTCTAATACATGGAGAATACATTTTTAGTCCCACATCGGGAAAAAAAGAGATCCTTTCTCTATCACTCTCATATAAATAAGAGGGGATACCTCTTAGAAAAGTGGAGAATTCAATTCTTAAATGAGCTTAGTTCTCCATAGGAGCTTAGTGCTCCAAGTTAGGGCCATAGCTGCCCCCCCATAATGCGCATATGCGCAAGCGCCATGTGAGCCACGTGCAACGCACGTGCGCACCACATGGAGAATTCAATTCTCAAAGGAGCTTAGTTCTCCATAGGAGCTTAGTTCTCCATAGGAGCTTAGTGCTCCAAGTTAGGGCCATAGCTGCCCCCCATAATGCGCAAGCGCCATATGCGCCACGTGCAACGCACGTGCGCCCGCCATGTGCAACGCACGTGTGCACCACATGCGAGGATTCAATCCTCAAAGGAGCTTAGTTCTCCAAGTTAGGACCATAGTTGCCCACCCATAATGCGCATATGCGCAAACTCCATGTGCGCTACGTGCAAACATGTGCGCCCAACACGTGCGACGCACGTGTGCCCAACACGTGCGACGCACGTGCACAAATGCAAATAAACCTTTTTCAGCAGCGAGAAACTTAATCTCCTGCCTGTTCTTCCCCCTGATGAATGAGACATGGTTCAAAGGGTACATCCTTCCACACCTTCGATATATGGCGTTGTAATCTCTCAGTGTCGTCGGAGAGGTGGTGGGTCCCAACGACCCATGATCCTTCTTTCCAAAAAAAAGAGAGAAAAATAGAGAAACCCCCCATAAACTTCGAGTTCTCAGAAAAGATAAAGAGAAGAGCATACTCTAAGAAGAAGAACTTTCTTCAAGGTAAATAAAAAGAAGAGAGATCATAGCATCTCCTCCATATGTGAGAGTTTAACTCTCACATCAGAAGAACTTAGTTCTTTTTCTAGATCACAGATCCATAAGACGAAATCTTTCACAAAAGAAAAAGAGATCGTAGTATCTCCTCATAAAGAGAAACTTAGTTCTTAGATCCATGAAACAAAGTCTCTCGTAAAGAAAAACAAAAGAGATCGTAGCATCTCCTCATAAAGAAGAACTTAGTTCTTAGATCCATGAGACAAAGTCTCTTATAAACGAGAATTTAATTCTCAAAGTACAAAACTAATCAGAACTGCCAAAGAAATGCTTTAGCGCTCCAAGTCTGGCTCTCAGCGCCAAACGCTCCACGCGCTCCTCACATGGGCGCTATTTTAAAATAAGCGCCCTAGCGCTCCAAGTCTAGCACTCAGTGCCTTAGCGCTCTAAATCTGACGCTCAGCGCCCAGTGCTCCACGCGCTCCACACATGGGTGCTATTTTATAAGAAGCGCCTTACCGCTCTAAGTTTAGCGCACAGCGCCAAGTGCTTCAAGTTTGGCGCTCAGCGCCAAGAGCTCCACGTGCCCCGCACGTGGCGCTACTTAACACAGAGCGCTCTGCGCTCCTCAAGAAGAGCCTAGCATCATGAAGAGTGTTCAACACTCAATAAAAAACAAAAAAAGAAGAGAGCGCTCTGTACATAGAGCTCAGCGCCATAAAGAGTGTTCAACACTCAATAAAAGAGAAAACAACAAAGAAAAAAGGGGTGTCTGAACCCAAATCAATGCTCGGTATTATTGAACAAAAAAGGGACCAAGCCCAAACAAGTGTTCAAACACTTTATTCAGAACTGAGTGGACTGAGCCCAAGTTGGCCACAAGTCCCTAATTCAGATCAACCAAGCCCATGTGCTCACAAACTCTTTGACTGGTCTTAGTCCCAAACCTGATTACATATCTCCCAACCAATATTGGTTCAAGGATACATCTCTTCACACCTCTGATATGTGTCGTTGTAATTCTTCAACGTCTTCAGAGAGGTGGCGGGTCCCGACAACCAGAAACTCCATGGACCGCAACGTCCTTAAACTAAACTCTATAGACTATGAGGTCCTTAAACTCATGGACTACGATGTCCTTAAACCTAATGGACCACAACGTCCCTAAACTAAACTTTATAGACTATGAGGTCCTTAAACTCATGGACTACGATGTCCTTAAACCCAATGAACAGCAATGTCCTTAAAACTAAATTACGGACCGCAACGTCCCTAAAAACTAAATTGTGGACCGCGACGTCCCTATAAACTAAAGAAAACCATGTTGAGTAAATCTTAGTCTAAGAGTAGACTAACATATCCTCAACAAACGTTTGAGTTGATCTTAATCTAAAACAAGATTAATAATCATTAAACCAACCCAAACCCAAATCTAAGAAAATACGGATTTGGACTAATCCACGCCCTACGGGCGACAACATAAATTAGTCTCCGTATACAATCCACAGGCAACCAAAAATAAAACAAACACACACGACACGAAGTGACCTTCTGGAGCAGGAGAAAGTGGTTATCGCTACGCGGTCATGTAATTAACTGTAGGGGCTTGCGCCTGCAAGAAAGAGCGTCCCCACAATCAAAAACACCTCACAACGAGGGGGAATCTGACGAAGTCTGCTACAATGGCCGCATCTGTCCAAACCTCCGATACACGGTGCCATAAATCAACTTGGCATCATCAAAGAGGTGGACGGATAAAACCAAATAGCATCTGCCCACCAAAGTTCAGGCCAGACGTCCCAACGTCCCGGCCGCGTCTTTCAGCGGTGAACAGTTCCGATGTCGTGAGTGGTTGCACCACAAACTAAGCACAGGTCGTTTGCACGTTTGCAGTCCTTTACCAGGTGTCCATCTCTCTTGCAATAGAAGCAAAAATCTGGACTTGGACGGTTAAATAAAACTTTATGTCTCCTGGGTTCAAAAGGTAGCCTGGAAGAGGCTCCTCCTGCCATCTGAGTGGCAAGGCGCTTCACACCGGCAGTCTGAGGTTTGCCCTTCTTCTTCACTACTGCCTCATATCGTCGGACAGCCTTCAGCGCAAGATCATGGGTTGGGAAATCTACTGTAGCTAATACTGCTTGGATCTCTGGGTCCAATCCTTACCGAAATCTTCTTACCCGGATCCCAGCAGTCAGGATGAGGTGTGCAGCGAACCTGCTAAGCATGGTAAACTCAGTATCGTATTCATCCACATATTTGTTCCACATTGAACCTTACTGCAAGTGGATGAACTGTTGTTCCATGTCGAATCGGGCAGTCTCAGGGAAATATTTCGCGTCGAACATGTCGCGAAAAGTTTTCCATTCAATCGGCTGGGCAAGACGGCTTTCTTCAGCCTTCCACCATACTCTAGCGTTATCTGTGAGTTGCGGCTTCACAACTCTCATCCAAGCAATCTCTGGCACTTATGCTGCTGCCAGATCATCTTTAAAAGACTGAGCCCATTCCTCTGTCTCTAGTGGGTTCTCTTTCCCAGAAAAGTTCTTAGGGTGTAATACCCGGAATTATTTGACTCCGAGTGCCTCCGTCTCTGGGCGGTGTAAGAGGATAGCCATCTGCTGCTGCTGACCCTCCAGAAGGATCTTTACTGCCTCAAGCAATACCGTCTGCTCATTGATAGGAGCTGCTACGGTAGGTGGTGGCGGCAGAGGAGGTGGAGTGTTTCCATTGACGTTCGTACTCATGTTGTTCGGGGAATCCATAACCTTGAGAGAAAATGTAGGGTTAGGATAAATTCAAAGAATTGTAATGTAAAGAATGTACAGTTACTGATTCTTATAATTCTTATGATATATTGCTTAGATTTCCATGCAGAACTGACCTGCATGGGCCGCCAACAAAACCTGTCACGCCCCGCTTCCCAGTGTACGGGGAAGTAGACATGACGGGCCGCGACATATTTACTCAGAAGTAAACACGTTAAGCGTAAATAAGCAATATAAATAAATACATAAGAATAACAAGAGATGTAATAATAACAGCATTTTTTATCAACATTCTTCCTTTACATTACAACTGGTTTGAAAAGGAAAATACAATGATGGAAAGCAATGCTTAAATAATGGCATATGAACTGAAATAAGTACAAGTGAAAGCTAGAAGTCATGCTGCTCGATGATCTGCTCCAAGTACTCCTGGTTGGGCTCGGTCTTCTAAAGGTCGGGTCCTCCTGACGAACATTCCAAAGAAAGAAAGGAACAGGAATGTCGTCAAAGAACTAGCGCTCTGTAAGTCCGAAAAAAATAGAATGGAATAAACAAGTAAAGAGAATAGAACTTATAAATTGTACAGGTTTATGTTTGTTATACTAACGTAGTTGTTTGTAACTTGGTACAGAAGGTATCAGTGTATACGAGAGGAGTCCAACTTTTCCCGTGGACTATGGTAACCCGTAGTACAAGACCCCGTCAAAACTACGGGACAACGGCACAGGATGTTCATGTAGGTGTCTTTTAGTGTCTATCATCGTACCACTTATAATACATTCCGTACCAATCTATCCTGTTAAAACCCCGTAATGTCTATTGTATTGATTGTAGTTATCAGACTTGCCGAGACCATGGTATACGTTGTTCATGTAAATTGATTCAGGATGTATACGGAAGTCATGTAGTCAAGTTCAAGATATAGCCATGGTTCGGTCAAGTCAAGTTATGTTGCATATTTGATATTGTTCTGGTATTCATGTTCAAGTATTCATGTTTAGATTCATGTTGATTTGGATTCATGTTTGGATTGGATTCAGATTGATTTGGACTCAGACTTGAGTTAGACACTTCAAACAAAATTTGGATCCTGAATTAGGTTTAGTAGTTATCAGTAACTGCTGCACATGGACGGCAGGATTTGTGTCTTTTTCCAGGACAATTACCATTGATAACTCCATTTTAGTTTCCTATCTTAAATAGGCAAGCACCCATTTTCTCCGGCTCCCTGAGGCTCAAGAGAATCGGTCCCGCTTAAACCTATATTTACTAGGGTCCTTAATATAATTTTATATATCTCGAGGATTTTTTATGAAAAATATTTTATATACTTTCAAAATAAATCTCAAGTAATTATTTATATTATTTAGAATTGTCATAAATGTGAATTTTAGAGAATGAGGTATATTCGTGAACATATACATAGCTTGAATAGTTCAAGGTATTTTAGTGTAAATTTTGACTTGTATTGATACTTGATGGTATTTTAGTGAAACTTGTCATTCGTTTATTTTCTAGAAAACATGGAATTTTATTATATATTAAAAATATATAATTTGATAATATTTATATAATTATTAAAAATAAATTTTTATAATTAAATAGAAATCCTCGTTTTTCTTAAAAATTGTATTGAAATTCCATCGAGATCGTATGCTCCGTGAGGAGGTCTGCATCTCACCCTACTAGTCCCGAGGATGTGCTATAATCCGCACCATCTAAACTGGATTCGTAGAGGCATAATCGCAATGAATTAAGTAATACGATTTAAAGAAATCCGGGTTTTTAATAGTTTAAGGTATTTTGATGAAAAGTCGTATTTTGCCACAAAAATATTGTTCAAGAGAATCGTGCTATATCAAAATGTGTGTATGTGGGAGGTAGGTCATTACCTCGTGAGGTTTTCTAAATGTAATTTTAAGCAAAACAATTAAAAGATGTCGTATGTAAACTTCATGGTATTTAAACGTAAAAACTTAATTAAAATTATTTAACATGGAGTTTTAAAGTTAAAATGGTTTTTAAAAATTAGTTAAATGATTACAAGTAAGGTATATACACGAGTACAAGTGATTCTTAAGAAGAATTGTGGTTTTCAAAGGTTTTAGAAACAAATATCGGTATAACTCCACTACCGACTTGTTTTGAAAAAGAGAAGTTTTATAGTAGAAAGAGAAGAAGAGATATGGGACTTACAAGTTTAAAGAAGAGAGGGGAGGTAGAGGATGAGGGCAGTAGCCTTCGTGGATTCGCGGGGTCGCCGAAAACGTCTCGAATTCTCACCGGAATTTGACCTAGGGATAACTCCACTTGTACTCTTCTTAGACTTAGAAATTTTTTGAGAATTTTGACAATAGGTTTCAGAATGAAGAGGGCTAGAGTATGGGGTTGTATTTATAGTGTAAAATTATGATTTTGGAATTGAAGAAAGAATTAAAAATGAATTAAAAATTGGATTTAAAGCTAAATTTTAATTCTCTGGATAATTGCAGGGAAAATAAACAGAACAGAGGTAGTGGGGTAGGCCAAAGGTTTTTGTGGGCAAAACACGAAGACCTTCCCCTACGGTGGGCCTGGCGGTGCCGGCCTTATTGCCCATCTCGTCGGCCATTTTGTTGAGGGGGACCGTCGGATGAATGCCACGTGTCCCTCTTGCTGTTAATACAATTTTCCACATATTTATTTTTCTGTGACTTTTCATTTTATGTGGAGAGTACGTGTAAACTTTTGTACTTCCAAAAAGTTTAAAAGAAAAATCAGTAAAAATATATATGGTTGATGGGATTCGAACATAGGGGCTACATCACAGCAGTGCAAGGTTTTACTAATGAGCTACAAGTTATTTCTTATTGTTCTTAAACAAAAATAACTTTTAAATTGTGCTCAGGCTTGCAAACCCTTTCTATACTTTAAGAAGAAAAATTTTGTACAGAAAATTCAGAATCGTTACAACTATCTAAATGATATTTTTATAATTGATAGGTTACCTTTAATAATATTAAATTAATCTATATTTTTATAGGATTAATAGAAAACATATTAAATATATATCTAGAAAAGAAGTGTCATCTTTTAAACCAACTAATAGAGATAAATAAATACAAAACCCTAAATTCTTCTATATTCATAAAAAGCCCACTTTTAATTGCACTATTTAAAAAAATTCTAACTCTTTAACTTAGTTTAAAAGTCTTTAACACACCTCTCTGTGGATCGACTCTTAACTATTACGATTGCACGACCGTATACTTGCGGTTAAAATTGGAGACTAATAAAATGGTTAACGAACATGCTAAAGCAACCTTATATGAACTATGTTATCCAGTTAACCCAACACTTGCCGATCATAATAGAATGAATAAATATAAGAGGGGTTATAATTCACCTTACACCACAATCGAACAAACATTCATCTTTCTAATTTCATAGATCAACACCAATTTCAATATTATCCATACTATGATATTGGCCCTCCTTATGACAATATCCAATTAGATTATTATCAACCATACCGAACTTTTCCACTATTAGACGTTGATAATGATGAGAAGAAGAGATGTGCATATGTTAAACAGCGGTTGGCTACAATTATGCAAGATAAAATTATGCCAATTAAGCAATCATTAACCAATATTGAAATTCTTCTTCGCCAAATAACAAATGCAATAGCCAACAGGAAAGTGCAAGAGACCATCCCAATGCAAACCTACCCAAGCCCGATTGTTCCCAACAGCTTAGAACATCATAACAAACCTATTGAGAAAGTGGTTAAGAATAACTATGGTTTGGACTGTATAACCGAAAAACGTTTAAGTCATAAGTGCCCTATTGCGGATGCGAATTTATATCCAGGAAGATTAAGCGATATAAGGAGTGCCCAATTTGTGAATCCGCGTTTAAATCTTGTGGCTTAGATGAGTCTGATTTATTGGTGCAAGAGGGAAGTGATGATGAGTCTCCTTCTAGTGAGTTTGAAATTTACCCTCAAAATTTTGAATTTTCAATTTGGCCTCCAATAACAAACTTATATGAAAATGAATTAATTCATGATACGTTTAAGATTAAGATGTTTGATTTAACCGATAGCAAGATTTTTGAGGAAGATATTTTGATGAAATAAAAGAAGCGGAAATAAATTTTGAGAAAATTTTAGATATAGAAACCGCTTCTATAAAGAAAACTAGTGATTTTGATAGCGTTGATTTAGATATAATTTCTGAGGAAACTATTGATAGGGAACCCACACCTTCATTAGGAACGAATAATGAAATTTTTGAAGAAAATTTAGAGTGGGATCCCACATTTTTAGAAGATAAAAGTCAACCCAAACATCAATTTAAGGAGGAGGTGAAAGAATTGTTGGAAGAGAGATTTGATGAAAAAGATCCACCTATTATAACAGAAGAAGTGAATAATGAAGAGGTGGTTAATTTTGAAGAAGGATATTTTGATCAAAATTTTGAAGAAATTTTTAAGAATGGACTTAATCTTATAAATGATTTAGATTTTCCAAACCATCCTAGAAATTGTAAGTATCCTTTTGAGCCATTAACAGTCGAACCAAACGCTCCACCACTTTCGGTTATTATTAAAACCAATCCTATTGAAAAGCAAGATGAAGTTGTGGCTTTAACTCTTAAAACCGGATCACTTATTTATACTTCACATGTTCGTGTTTTAGAATTTGATCCAATTAGCTAATACTTCGATAAGATGGTATGGTTACATAATTTTTTGAGATTTCCATCATTTATTTTTGTACTATTTTTTTCGGCAAAACACATATCACAATTTTATAAACACTATACCAATATTTTGCATATCCATTTTAGCGTGTTTATTGATGCTTATTGCTACAACTTATTTTTGTACTCTAGCATGATCGTAGATAAAAATTTTGAGTGGTTAATATTAACCTATGGGTTAGCAAAAGTATTGTTGTATTTATTTGAGAAAGAATAAGGGATAGTAAACAGTGAGGACACTGTCAAGTTTAAGTGTGAGGGGTGGTTTTGTACATAGTTTTTAGTTTTCAAAATAAAAAAAATAAAATTTTTAGAAAATTTTGAAAATAGAAATGAAAAAACGAAAATGTATATAAAAGAAAGAAAGGGATTTTAAGAAAAATAAGAAAAATATATGGTTAAATTGATCTAGTAATAAGTTGTCATGAGCCTGTTCCCAAAAAGCTAGTATTATGAAGGAGTTACTAGGTTTGAGAAGATATAAGTGGAGCCTATTTTTGAGTCTAAACATTTGAATATTGATACCCAACTATACGCACATGCACACATCTTGAACTTTGGGATAGTAGAAGAGATATGCCATGTTTCCATGTTCTTATCTGTAATGCTTTAATACGGAAAAAAAATTTAATATCACCAAAAAAATCAACACCGTCTTGCAATTATCAAGATAGCAAAAAAAATTCAGTAAGGGTGCTTCATCACCTAGTGACGTAGACCAACTGGTTTGGGATCATTTACTATGCCTTAAGTGTTGCAAAATTAGGATACTGCTATTTATGCCCAATAAATGATCACATTCGGTAATCGGTTGGTAAATGGCTCATGAAGAATTAACGGTCGCATGAAAAAAGTGGGAACAAATCTATCAATTTGATCCGTTTATTAAAAAGTAATAGGGAGCTAAGGGTAAGAGTATGAGAGCTTGAATTGAATTCACCGAGTGTAGAGATGATTTTTTTCCACACACGTAGGTGTATATGATCATGTTTAGAATCAAAATAAGTAGTAAAGATTGGAAGAATGATGTGGAAGTAATTTTTGTTAGTTATATGTATGCCCTAGAGGCCATTACTATACATAGGATGTATATTGTAGTGGATGCTTGGACATATATAGGGATGACTTTCTTGCTCGATATGATAGTATACTATCTAGTTACCATTTACCTTAACGTGTACACTGATTGTCTCTCTGTTACATGTTGGTAAAGCCCTTAGGATGTGTACTTGACTACCTGTACTATGATGCGGATCATACTAGTGGGGACATGGTAGTCCATAAGTAAATCCTTCAAGGTCTCTAGTCATGGGTGTATCGAGACAGGGCATCAATATACCAGAGTAGACTAGCGTGTAGCTTCTCGACCCATACAGATGGGCGATGGATGATCCCATATCCATTGATGTTTGACATCAGAGATGATATACGGGTGCTCAGTAGAAACTGGGTACACTGGACGGACTCGCCGAGAACTCCCAGATGGTATTATACCTTACATCAGATGGCAGTTCTCTGGTGACACTGATACAGGTTAGTCTGTAGACCCGAGATCGTCATAGAGTCTTGTGTGATTCCCACTGTGCTTTGATTTCTATCATACCACGTCCAAGAGGGCGTGCAAAAAGGTGGCTTTTGGGTACAGTCCCGAATCACATGGAGGCAATGAGCGATAGGAGGGGTTTCGTCTCTCCCGGTGTAGGGAGTTGATGTTGCGCAGTGCTCGATTGGCTATAACAGGAAGTCCTTGGCCAAGGCTGCTTTAGGGATTTACTGGTAAGTGTTACCAGTAGTTTCTCGACCCGTTATGAGCATCATATCGACACGACTTATCGAGTTATTGGGGTCTGACGTTTACCACCCCTAGACGAGATATGCGACATATCAGACGAACAGACCAGACTGTACGGTAGTGTTACTCGTTGGATTCACTGGAGTGTGTGCTTGCTCGTTGATCTTCTGATCGCTCAATACCCGGGTGGCCGTTACGTTTAGCAGACCGCTTACGGCTTGTAGGTGTTTGATATGATCATCACCTGCTGCCGGCATATTGACGAGTCTTAGAGTCCTACACAGGGGTTTCCTGGCTCAAGCGAAACGAAATAGGAGCGCATATGAGATATGTGCGGGACCGAGGATAATACCAGTATGTGATACTGTATTCTATTCTCGCGATTTGTGACATTGATCGGTTGTATGCGATATAGCCGGGTTATCGGATCAAGTGTTGATTCGATAAGTTGTTACTATTGATATTAGTCGGTTATATGCGATATGACCGGATCGTTAAATCAAGTGTTGATTTAATGATTTAATGTATAATTATATATTTGATATATTACTTTACATTAACTAGTATTGGTTCACTTAAGATTGATTTTCTCACTTGAAAGTGTACATTGTTTATATGTGATATATGCAAGTGTACATGTTTGTATCATGCTTGATGATACAAACAAGTTGTGTGTATGAGACTTGAACCAACTCAAGGTTAAATTAGGGTTTACTATTTTCCTAGCAAATAACAAAAGAATTGAGACTTTGGTCAAAGTTATCAAGCTTCATGAAGCTTGATAAGTATTGACAAAGTCAACCCTTTTGTCATTTGTGTAGGATATTAGTTAACCCAACCCTTAACCTAATGGTTTGGTCAATTCTCTACATGAGTTAAGCATGAGGGCTTAACTCAACCATGGTGCCATTATTTATTGGATAAGTTTTCATTTGGAGATAATTTCTTTTCTTCTTCTTCATCTTCATCAAGCTTGAAAAAGCTTGCTAGCTCCAATGGCATCTTGAGAAAAAGAGTGAGAAATCCAATTCTAAAGTGAACCCACTTCCTATTTGTTCATTCTCTACTACTTGCCATGTAGTATAGGGTGTTCTCTTCACAAAGTTTTTGACCAAGTGAAGGAATAGCTTGAGTTTGAGTCTCCCCGACGTAGATCATCTTCGGCCTCGAAGTCAATGACCTAGCCCGATCATTTCTCCGACGAAACCATTTCTAGAGTCCAGGATCCGATGATCGCAACGGAGGGACGTCAACACGGAGCTAAAGAAGTAGTGGACCGGATCTACAAAGATTGTAATCCCTTTCACTTAGTAGCAAAGTCGTTTGCTTGCTTGTTTTTCGCCTTAACTTCTAGTTAACGATCTATTTTAGGGTTTCTCGGCACCGGAAAATTTTTGTTTGGCATGGTTGATGCCTTGTGGAACCTCCTTCGTGTGCCAATGAACCCTACAGTAGTATCAGAGCCTAGCTAGAGCATTAGACGATGTGTTTACGATGTTAAAACTCCGATCGAACCCCGACGTGTCAAAGTTAACCCCTTCTTTGTAAATTTTTCCAAAATCGGGATTTTTCTAAATTAAAAATAGCCAAAAAATTTAGCAGGGTTTTCTAAGAATTGTAGTGAGAAACGAGACGGTGAACAGTACAAACCGCCGCGGAACCGCGGCCGTACGGCGCTTGGGCCGCGGATCCGCGACAGTAAAGTGGATTCATGCGCTCTGTTTTGCACAGTAATTCTCATATCTGCTTATATATTTTCTGGGTGTTTTTTATTCTGACTGAAGAGTTGAGTATTTTGGGGTTTATTTTGTAGTCGTTGTTTCGATCGGAATATTTTATTTCGTAATATTTTTCCGGATATTTTTGAATATGTTAAAAAGTTCGACCGGATATAAATACCCACTTTTTCCCTTGTCGGGAAATTTCCAAATGTTGGATTTTTTCGTAGTGTGAAAACGTTCTAAGTAGTGCAAGTAACGCGATGGACCTTCTAGAAGACAACAAACCTTAACTCGATTATGTGACCGTCTTGAACTGCCCTTTGAACCTTCGGGTTTAGGGCAGTACGGTGTGCCACATGTGAGGCGTTGGCTTGACCCTTCTACGGCTGGACCTTTGGTACTGAGGCATGAACTGGATGTTTTTGAACTTATTTCAAGAGTTGAGCTGTTTCGGGAAAACTTGGATGTTTGATAATTCGATCGGAAAGTTTAACATTTTCTATTTATCTGGAATGTGATACAATATTTGGAATTCACAAGTAGTTATGAGATAACTGATTTGGATGTTATAAACATAGCACTTTAGTCTCACTTGATCGGTTGCCATGGAATTTTGATGTGATCAAAAGTCCGTCGCAATCACGTAGCGTACGCGGATACTCGTCGATAAACTTAATAGACAGCTACACCCCATAGCCCCGACCAAGTGACTGTAGGAGAATCCCGTCGTCGAAAGCATCCGTTCGGGTGCTCGCGGTAGCGGTGTTCCGCCTTAGTGCACTTCGTCAACGGCATCTGGGGGTGCGGCCGTCTACTAAAGTTTGCGACGGGCATTCGATCAAAATGCCGGGAATCTTGTTGAATTGCCCGACTTGATATTGAAAAGTGTTTTTGATATTGTAATACCCAGCCCCTTTTATACCAAAATCTGTATTTTTCTACTTTATAATTCTATTTACTTTATTTATATTTTTATTTCATTCTATTCATATTTTCTTTCATTCTAAACCCAATTTTCTTTTATCAAACAAACTCAAAACCCTAATTCCTTTACATTCTCTCAACCAAGCCTATTCTTTGACTAAAATTCTTTTAAGTAAACCCAAACCCAAACTACATTTATTTTAACCCAGCCCATTCTTTTTCTTTACCAAATTCCCCCTGTCCCGGCCTTTTCCATTTTTCCCTTTTATATAAATTTTTCTCGGCCCACAAAATTCCTGCAGCCCACTCAATTTTTCCCTAATAAATCCTATATTAAAACCCGGCCCGGCCCTCTCTTCCTCCTCCTCACAATTCTTTTATTTTAAAATTTTCTGGCCCACTCACTCCGGCCCGCTTCCTCCGCACCCGCGCTCCAACCCGACCCGGCCCACTACCCACTCCTCTTCCCCAACGGCTACTTTCTTTCCACGCGCGCTCGACCCAACTCCGTCGCTTCCGCCCACGCTCGTGCCCCGTCGCTTGCGTGCGTTACCCTCCACGACGCGCGTTTCCCCCCATGACCCTCTCTCCTCTACCCACTACTCCCTCTTCCTCGCTCGCTCCCTCCCTCGTTCTCATTTTCCTCCTCTTCTTGCTACACTTCCGACCCATGCACCTATCACCGACCTCCTCCTCTCTTCATCCGCCTCCTCCCAACACCGCGACCCCCATAGCCGCACCTTCCTCGTCGTCAGCAGCACCACCATCGCCCCGTACAATCCACACCCGAGCACCCCCTGCCGAGCGCCCCTACACACCAACACTGCACCGAGCTCAACCACCTAGTACCCTCACCGCCGGCGCCCCGTCTTCCAGACGACCACCATCGTCGACCACCAACTCCATCGACACCCTTCACCCTCCTCATCAACATCATCTCCATCGCCATCGCCTATCCCTGCATCTCTTCCTCTGTTTCTCTCTTTCAGTTCTCTCTCTCCCCTCCCCTCTCTCTCTCTCAGTTAACTCTCTCTTTCTTTATTCTCTCTCTACCCCTCTCTGTTCTTCCCCTCTCTCTCTCTTTCTCAGCTATCTCAATTTCACTCTATAACTTCCTCCCCCTCTCTCTCTACAAATCTTTCTCTTTCCCTCTCTAACACTTTTTCTCTCTCAATATCCCTCCATTTGCAATCTCTCACTATCGGTCTCGGCACACCACCGACCACCACCCTTGTCGTCTAGACCCCAGCAACCAAGCCGCTGCCGAGACTCGAGCTCAAGCCAAACCTAGCCGAGATTCGTCGGGCGCTTGCTACTCCGTGCCTGTGCCGTGTCACTACTGCCTTCGCTGCCGTGCTATCAATTCTTCGTCTCCAGGCAAGTATTTTACTTGCTTACATGCTATATACTTAAGTTACAATCTTAGATTTCTTAGATTATCACGTTATAATGTTAGATTAATTAGGCGTCATAACTGTTCGGTGTGTGTTCCCAATGAAATTACTCATCAAATTTGACGGAACTAAATGGTATAGTTTGGCCCGTATAGCTATGAACCTAGTGTATGAATTTCGCTGGAAATTATGACTGTGAACGACTAAAACAACTACCCCCAAGTTTTACCGTAAAACTGGAATTTCTTGTACCTGAAAACTATTAAAATCACCATAAATTATATACATGCTGGAATGATGCGCTCGAGGGCTAAAATCGAAGCCGACTCGATGAACTTTAACCCTATGCAAGTTTAGGATAGTTTCTGTACTTAAATGGTGTCGATATTTGGATCGGAGTGGGACTCTGGACTGCTGTCCAGAGCGACTCCAATTGTTACTTACTGTTCCGTAATGAACACCACCCTGTTTCCTAAACTCATAGGTCGCGGAACTCCACTGTTTATTGTAGGTGAATGTGTTAGCTAGACAACACAAGTGGTTTCATCCTGTTTCGTTATCGTTTGTTATTTAATCTGTAATTTAATAGATGTGGACGCATAACAGTCCAGAACAGATTCTGAGATGACATATTAATATTAAACTGTGTATAACTCCTGACGTGCAGATGCGATTGAAGATCCGTCTATTGCGTTGAAAACCTTACTGAAAACCCTAGAATTTATCCAACTGTAGCGTCGCTAAAATCTGATCCCAACTGGGATTAAAATGCGTTGCGGAACGGACTTCTGATTCTGAAACCGGATTTCCAGCCGCGAGCGCTTTAAATGAAATGGTTATAATTAATGATCCTGGAATTCGATTGGCATGAAACTAAATTAGATGAATAGATAACCAACTGGGATTAAAATGCGTTGCGAAACGGATTTCTGATTCTGAAACCAGATTTCCAGCCGTGGACGCTTAAAATGAAATGACTATAATTAGTGATCCTGGAACCCGATTGGCTTGAAACTAAATTCGTTGGATGGACAACTGAACATACTAATTACTACCTGTTTATCGTTTTGCTAAACTGTACACGTACGTTCCATGATAAATCGTGCAAGTGATAAAATACTGTTTCATAACATCCTAATCATGCTTACATACTGTTCACGCATCATATCATACCCATATCATTGTATTGATAACCTAGTGATATCGTGCATTTACCCAGTGTTAGATTTTAGTGATGATTGTGGCAAGTACGTCAATGTTCGTGTATCCGTGAATAAGTGAAAGTGATACGTACTTGTACACAATCAGTGACCCTATTATTCTATTGCATTGTCGACGTCTGTGGGATGCGTGTACGTGTGACTATAAGTGGTATGGGACACTTATAGAAGTGCTTGCACGGGTGTCACAGATAAGGCATCCGACACTGCCATTTATCTTAGGTATTAGTCGGGACGTGCTTGATGGAGGTCCTGCCTCCAGTTCTCGCGCAGACTTGTCACGGATTGATTAGTATTTAGGGTTATGGTTAGCGTTTGATGTAGACCACGGGGTGTGGGGTAGTTTGAGTGTGAGTTCAACAGAATCTCGGGAGTCCCATGCCGGCTTATATATTTATGGAGATATATGGAGATTTACAGTGTATGTGATATTCACCGTGATATACATGTTGGGCCCGTGGTCCCTTGCCCTTGGGTTCTACCCTTGGGTGGAGGACACTCGCGAGTGGTTGATTCTCACACTTGGACTGACGATAGGCTTAGTGACCTATACAGTGAGACTTAGAGACTGATAGGGATACTGGCATAGAGATATCTTACTTACTGTGTTGACATACGTGGATTATCGTTCTACTGCTTTTACTGTTCCGCTGCATTGATTACTGCACATTCATATCCATGTTGCCATTGATTTATTGTTACACATATCTGTTACTATTGTAGAGTTGTCACATGATTTATATATATTATATTGCTATTGTGTCGCTCTGACGACCTGAGTATGCATGCTCAGTGTGAGGAGAAGATTTAGCCTGGACCAGAACTAGACGTGCATCATAGACTTCTTGACTTGCTATTCTGAGCTATATTCGTTTGTTTTCCCATCAGGTCAGTTCATTTTACTGTTTTGTTTCAGTTACTGCATTTCTCATTACCTGTGCATTATTTACTGTTTACCATGATAAACTAGAAGCCGAAGTGTGACTACGGCGGGACATTTCCTTGACCGTAGGAGCATGGCTGGCCTTGTCTACCCCTCGTATTCCGTATTTTGGGAAGCGGGGCGTGACATGGTTTAGTTGGTATCAGAGCCAGGTTTTGCTTCGATTGGGATTGCAGTTTTCCGTGTATAGCTTGGCAATCTAGGCCATTCCTTGGTCTAGGTCGTAAACTTGTCATTCTTGTTCCATATTCATTTTGGGTGTTCTACTATCCATTCACTAGGGTTTCGGGTGACTTGGCAAGGCTACGTGGTTGCAATTGCACTACCATACTCTATTTAAGTGACTTAAAGTCATACAGTTGATTCTCTACTTGTAATAAACTCATCATCTCTGATATTCTTGAATCTTTGTCCTATCCATATTATATTTTGATTCGTATAGCTTGTGACTTATATCATCCTCAAAATTATTGTTTCAGGATCATGTCTTCCAACGACTCTTACTCTATCTCCACTTCCCAGAATCAGACCGTTAGGATCCTGAGTGTACTGCAAGGTTTGAAGGAAGCCCAGGAGCGAACAAACGACTTGTTAGCTGAAGGACTGAGAAGGCACGTGAATCAGGCACCAACGGGAGTCTCCTATCATAAAAGGATCCCTGCTAAACGAGGAAAAAAGAAGAAGACGAAGCGCCAATTTGTTTCCCCGCGACAGAAGCAGCAGAAGATCCCATGTTGTGGGTACTGTAAGAGGCCAGGACATCTTCAGAGGGATTGTCGCCGTGCCCAAGGGAAATATCTGATTTGCGGATCCAGCGGACATCTTATCAACGGTTGCCCAAAAAGGAAAGAGCTACAGGGAGGAGATTCGCCCACACTCCCCACTTCTGCTGAGTGACGATTATTGAGTAGTTCGCGCTTCGAGGATAAGGCGGACCCAGCACAGGGTTCAACGCACGTGACGAGAATGCAACGTTCTAGTAGTCAAAGAAGAATTTTCATGTTTTCTACTTTCAGTAATAAAGTTGTCATCCTCTTATAAATATTTCTTTCCGTTTGAAATCTTGTAACTGTCGAACTTTTAGTTGAATGCAATAAAGCTTGAATCGTAAAATATGTATCATTCCCTTGTCTTTCCCTTATCCATACTATTCATTATCACAGCATTTTAATCTTAATTTTCAGTTCCTGCCACCGCATATCTTTCTATACTTCGTACACTTAGCTATTCTTCTTGAGGTATTCCACTGCCTAATCATGATTCTTTCTTTCCAGGCTATGGCCCATCCTGGAGCAGCGCCGCATCTAGATGTGGATACGCAGTCATGCGTTTCCTTAGATCGCACACTGATGAGTTCTGATGATGAGGTCAACGGTCCCCAGGTCAACTTCGGAAACAACGATTCAGAGGACGAAGGAGTAGCCGCCCCAGAGTTTAACGTGATAGCTGATTCCGACGAAGAAGAAGGAGAGCCTGAAGAGAACCCGATAGAGGGAGATCCCGAGGAAGACCTGATAGAAGAAAATCCAGCGAAGGAAAACCCAGTGGAAGGGAATCCAGAAGAAGAAAATCACATGGAATCAGACCTCGATGAAGAAGCTCTATCCGAGGAAGAAGGACCAGAAGATCAATACCCTGCGGTGGAAGAACTCCCAATGGCGATACCTGCAAGGCACTATGGAAATGGACGCCCCTACCTGAGTGCGCGAGCCTACCGCAATCTACCGAATCTCCACAAACGCGACTGACGGGATTTCTTTTGATGTTGTCTTTCTGGCCAAATAAAATGTGTATAGTTTAGAGCCACTTTTCGCCATTGGGAATGCCTTGTTTCAAATTTTCTTGAATGAAATAAATCTTCTGAATTCGTAAACCTTTTGATTATTGGTTCGCTTGATACTTGTTTATTGCGCATATCCATTTATTTTTTCTGTTGAGATCCCTGACTGTCTACCCCTACTCATTGTATAGTTTTCACCCTCGTTTCGATTAGAAAGTACCGCACCCTGATCCTTGGAATGAGCCACCATTCATCCTCCGTCTATGTCTCGGTTGAGATCCTTCTGAGAGGGGAAAATTTTAGGGAATTTTCGAGTTCACTAACCCTTCAAAATTTGAATCGTGTGATGTACCGACTGTTGTTTTCCCCCATACTTTTCTCTGGTATTCTTTTGTTGCTCATCCTTAATTCCTGTGCAGACCCGATCACAGTCTCCTTGATTTTTAGCCTAAAGCCGCCATACCCCAATCTTCGGAATGAGCCACCCTTTCCTTGTAATCCTTACCTTAGCTAGCCCTATACATTCTTATGTGTTTTCCTATTACCCTATATATATATTTAGGGACTCTATCATTCGAAAATTTGGTTTTCATTATTTTGTATTTATCGAAAGGCGCGTTTTATTGACTATCCCCGTTTTACGCATTTCAAGTACTCACTACTAGCTTTCCCATTATTTTTTCAGTAGCGTAACCTTACACCGCACATGCTTTCGTTACATGTTTCTTAATTTCACTATACACGTTTTCTAAGTTAGTTTAAACATATTTTATCGATACATTATCCTAAAATGTTTTAACCTACCGATTAATTTTCACTACTTTATTCTCGTTATTTTATTTTCGGGTTTTGTGCCTTTGTTTACTATTATAAATGATTGTGACTTATACTTATTTTTCTACCGTGCTACCTTTAATATACTTATACGTGCACGTATTTGAGTTTCGATTTTGTCGAGTACGTCTCGGATAATATTGTTCGTTATTGTTGTTATTTATATTTCCGTATATATGTAGTTAACCTTGTAGTTGTTCCTGCTTTATACCTATTTATATCTATATTTTTGTATGTTACTCTTACATATTTATACCTTTGAATATCTTCGTCCATGTATTTCTAGTAAATCTTCATGTGTTAGTGTGTAATGTAATATCTTTCGCTTATGGTTGTATAACTTACCGTCTATTTTAAATTTCGAGAACGAAATTTTTTGTAAGGGTGGTATGATATAATACCTAGCCCCTTTTATACCAAAATCTGTATTTTGCTACTTTATAATTCTATTTACTTTATTTATATTTTTATTTCATTCAATTCATATTTTATTTCATTCTAAACCCATTTTTCTTTTATCAAACAAACTCAAAACCCTAATTCCTTTACATTCTCTCAACCAAGCCCATTCTTTAACTAAAATTCTTTTAAGAAAACCCAAACCCAAACTACATTTATTTTAACCCAGCCCATTCTTTTTCTTTACCAAATTTCCCCTGGCCCGGCCTTTTCCATTTTTCCCTTTTATATAAATTTTTCTCGGCCCACAAAATTCCTGCAGCCCACTCAATTTTTCCCTAATAAATCCTATATTAAAACCCGGCCCGGCCCTCTCTTCCTCCTCCTCACAATTCTTTTATTTTAAAATTTTCTGGCCCACTCACTCCGGCCCGCTTCCTCCGCACCCGCGCTCCAACCCGACCCGGCCCACTACCCACTCCTCTTCCCCAACGGCTACTTTCTTTCCGCGCGCACTCGACCCAACTCCGTCGCCTCCGCCCACGCTCGTGTCCCGTCGCTTGCGTGCGTTACCCTCCACGACGCGCGTTTTCCCCCACGACCCTCTCTCCTCTACCCACTACTCCCTCTTCCTCGCTCGCTCCCTCCCTCGTTCTCATTTTCCTCCTCTTCTCGCTACACTCCCGACCCACGCACCCATCACCGACCTCCTCCACTCTTCATCCGCCTCCTCCCAACACCGCGACCCTCATAGCCGCACCTTCCTCGTCGTCAGCAGCACCACCATCGCCCCGTACAATCCACACCCGAGCATCCCCTGCCGAGCGCCCCTGCACACCAACCCTGCATCGAGCTCGACCACCTCGTACCCTCACCGCCGACGCCCCATCTTCCAGACGACCACCATCGTCGACCACCAACTCCATCGACACCCTTCACCCTCCTCATCAACATCATCTCCATCGCCATCGCCTATCCCTGCATCTCTTCCTCTGTTTCTCTCTTTCAGTTCTCTCTCTCTCTCTCTCTCTCTCTCTCTCAGTTAACTCTCTCTTTCTTTATTCTCTTTCTACCCCTCTCTGTTCTTCCCCTCTCTCTCTCTTTCTCAGCTATCTCAATTTCACTCTATAACTTCCTCCCCCTCTCTCTGCAATCTCTTTTTCTCTCTCTACAAATCTTTCTCTTTCTCTCTCTAACTCTTTTCTCTCTCAATATCCCTCCGTTTGCAATCTCTCACTATCGGTCTCGGCACACCACCGACCACCACCCTTGTCGTCTAGACCCCAGCAACCAAGCCGCTGCCGAGACTCGAGCTCAAGCCAAACCTAGCCGAGATTCGTCGGGCGCTTGCTACTCCGTGCCCGTGCCGTGTCACTACTGCCTTCGCTGCCGTGCTATCAATTCTTCATCTTCAGGTAAGTATTTTACTTGCTTACATGCTATATACTCGAGTTACAATCTTAGATTTCTTAGATTATCACGTTATAATGTTAGATTAATTAGGCGTCATAACTGTTCGGTGTGTGTTCCCAATGAAATTACTCATCAAATTTGACGGAACTAAATGGTATAGTTTGGCCCGTATAGCTGTGAACCCAGTGTATGAATTTCGCTGGAAATTATGACCGTGAATGACTAAAACAACTACCCCCAAGTTTTACTGTAAAACTGGAATTTCTTGTACCTGAAAACTATTAAAATCACCATAAATTATATACATGCTGGAATGATGCGATCAAGGGCTCAAATCGAAGCCGACTCGATGAGCTTTAACCCTATCCAAGTTTAGTATAGTTTCTGTACTTAAATGGTGTCGATATTTGGATCGGAGTGCGACTCTGGACTGCAGTCCAGAGCGACTCCAATTGTTACTTACTGTTCCGTAATGAACACCACCCTGTTTCCTAAACTCATAGGTTGCGGAACTCCACTGTTTATTATAGGTGAATGTGTTAGCTAGACAACACAAGTGGTTTTATCCTGTTTCGTTATCGTTTGTTATTTAATCTGTAATTTAATAGATGTGGACGCATAACAGTCCAGAACAGATTCTGAGATGACATATTAATATTAAACTGTGTATAACTCCTGACATGCAGATGAAATTGAAGATCCGTCTGTTGCGTTGAAAACCTTACTGAAAACCCTAGAATTCATCCAACTGTAGTGTCGCTAAAATCTGATCCCAACTGGGATTAAAATGCGTTGCGAAACGGATTTCTGATTCTAAAACCAGATTTCCAGCCGTGGACGCTTAAAATGAAATGACTATAATTAGTGATCCTGGAACCCGATTAGCTTGAAACTAAATTCGATGGATGGACAACTGAACATACTAATTACTACATGTTTATCGTTTTGCTAAACTGTACACGTACGTTCCATGATAAATCGTGCAAATGATAAAATACTGTTTCATAACATCCTAATCATGCTTACATACTGTTCACGCATCATATCATACCCATATCATTGTATTGATAACCTAGTGATATCGTGCATTTACCCAGTGTTAGATTTTAGTGATGATTGTGGCAAGTACGTCAGTATTCGTGTATCCGTGAATAAGTGAAAGTGATACGTACTTGTACACAATCAGTGACCATATTATTCTATTGCATTGTCGACGTCTGTGGGATGCGTGTACGTGTGACTATAAGTGGTTTGGGACACTTATGGAAGTGCTTGCACGGGTGTCACAGATAAGGCATCCGACACTGCCATTTATCTTAGGTATTAGTCGGGACGTGCTTGATGGAGGTCCTGCCTCCAGTTCTCGCGCAGACTTGTCACGGATCGATTAGTATTTAGGATTATGGTTAGCGTTTGATGTAGACCACGGGGTGTGGGGTAGTTTGAGTGTGAGTTCAACAGAATCTCGGGAGTCCCATGCCGGCTTATATATTTAGGGAGATATATGGAGATTTACAGGGTATGTGATATTCACCGTGATATACATGTTGGGCCCGTGGTCCCTTTCCCTTGGGTTCTACCCTTGGGTGGAGGACACTCGCGAGTGGTTGATTCTCACACTTGGACTGACGATAGGCTTAGTGACCTATACAGTGAGACTTAGAGACTGATAGGGATACTGGCATTGAGATATCTTACTTACTGTGTTGACATACGTGGATTATCGTTCTACTGCTTTTACTGTTCCGCTGCATTGATTACTGCACATTCATATCCATGTTGCCATTGATTTATTGTTACACATATCTGTTACTATTGTAGAGTTGTCACATGATTTATATATATTATATTGCTATTGTGTCGCTCTGACGACCTGAGTATGCATGCTCAGTGTGAGGAGAAGATTTAGCCTGGACCAGAACTAGACGTGCATCATAGACTTCTTGACTTGCTATTCCGAGTTATATTCGTTTGTTTTCCTATCAGGTCAGTTCATTTTACTGTTTTGTTCCAGTTACTGCATTTCTCATTACCTGTGCATTATTTACTGTTTACCATGATAAACTAGAAGCTGAAGTGTGACTACGGCGAGACATTTCCTTGACCGTAGGAGCATGGCTGGCCTTGTCTACCCCTCGTATTCCGTATTTTGGGAAGCGGGGCGTGACAGATGTAGAGACTAAAATGCGGGGTTTATAATTGTTAGGCATGTGATGTCTAAGGAATTCATTTGGTCAGGCATGCGATGTCTGAGGAGATTGCGGATTCCAACTATTGTAGTTTTACACTTTCTTTTCTGCGACCGTAAGTGTAATATGTGATATCGCCGGTTTCGTTGCTATATGTCAACGACAATTGGGATGCGCACATTTACTTACGTTGATGACATGTGATGTTATGTGTTGCTGGATATGTTATATTGGATCGTCGCGTTTTGAATAGCCGGGGGTTTTATGTGAGATGAGAGTTTTTATTTTCATTCATGTAAAATTTTATCGTATGTAAGATTCTTTTATTGGGGCACTTCCAGGTAGCGGAAGATGTCACCCATTGTATATTATTTACTGTTCCGCACTAGGATAGACCAAAGAAGAAGAGCACAAGTAACCGGGTTCTGGAGTCCAGTGGAAGACCAACTCGAGGAGTCGAGTCCGGGTCTCCTAACTCTAGAATTGGTAGGGTTGCTTGCCGCTCTCGTAGGGGTCTAGGGGTGTGGGTTTGGCTATTCATCGCGACCGTGGAATCCGTGTTTTATACTGGCTCGTATTAAAAACACGGACGCCCTAGTATATCCAATATTTCATATGATATTTTCTGCTGCGTTATCTGTGATGTGATCATTTGATATGTTCTGTGATAAATACCGTATATAGTATATGTGATATATTATATAGATGTTACTTATGTTTTACACCCGCGCTAGCCCTGCCCTGCTCTGCCGTTAGTTACCTAACCTAACGGTGCATGAGGGGACATCGACGCGAATGCGGATGTCATAAGTGTACGTCGTATTTATCTATGATGTTTAGGTGATTTAAATGATGGGACTTCATTAATGAGATTAATGAAATAAAAGAAACCTAAAGATGTTGTAGAATCGAATTTCAAAATAAAACATGTAGCTACAGTTCTTTCTTTGCATAGTGGTATATATGATATATCCTGCACCTTATTCGATAAGGAAAGGACCGAGATCCCTTCACCGGGAGTGACTCCTTTAGCAATAACTGGCAGATGCTACACACTCGGTTTGTCTTTTGATTGCTTTTAAGAGTTTTTGCTTTGCACAGTGGTATATATGATATATCCTGCACCTTATTCGATAAGAAAAGGACCGAGATCCCTTCACCGGGAGTGGCTCCTTTAGCAATAACTGGCAGATGCTTGAGATGCTACACACTCGGTTTGTCTTTTGATTGATTTTAAGAGTTTTTGCTTTGCACAGTGATATATATGATATATCCCGCACCTTATTCGATGAGGAAAGGGCCGACGATCCCTTCACCGGGAGTGACCCCTTTAGCAAAACTAGAAAAGCCTCGAAAACACTTCATTTTAAAATCATTTGATTCTACAACGATATAAAGTTCATTACGCAAAAGGTTTTCTTAAAAACCTGTCGTAGCCCTCCGTCATTTCAGATAAGTAATAGTTAGTATTCGTGCTGCATTTGTTGACTCAGTCAAGACGTAGTGTGCGGTAGCTGATTAGTGCTTATCTGCAAAGCATATGATGCGATTGGATTAGGGTAGTCGTGCGGCCTTGTTGACTCAGTCAAGGGTCATGCGGGTGGGTTTAGTTCAATCGAGAAATGACGGGTTGAACTTTACTTGCGGTCTATAGTTTGTTGACTCATTCAAGGTCATAGATCGCTTGGGGAAAAATATTATCGGGAATTTCAAATGTGATTGCATACCTTCTATGAGATAGTTGGATCCCGATACCCGCTGCGAGTAAGAGTTACTCCTGGGAGAGTCTTACACATTACAATTAGCCGATCAAGTAGGTGTCTAGAAAGGTGTTAACGAGGTTAAGCCTCTGGAAAAACGAGGTTTACTGTAATTAGGTTCGTACGAAAGCACGGGGGACCTCCCTCAAAGTACCGAAACTGGCCTGGCTGAAAGATTGGCGAACTTATAGCGTGTAATTAATCCCGGCTAGTCTTTCCTTTTAGGGTTTGAAGGAAGATTTGATAAAAACAGTGGGAGCCATCCTGATTAGATAAAATAATAACCAATCTGATCTTGCAAGAGCGCACGCAGAGTGTTTTCTTCTCTCTCTCTCCAGGTAGCGACCATGTCACGCCTTAATCAAGATAATAAAATGGATATATTGACCGAACCCGCTTGTTGTACTGAGCCGGGGAACGTTGGTCCCGCTCCAACTTATAATTGTTATAAGACAGAGCAAGAAATTGGGGAATACCAGATTTCCCGTGCCGCCCAAACGAAGAAAGTGCATATGATGCATCATCTTCGGGTGTGTTCGTTACATGGAACTATTTCTCCGTATCCTTTACGTCCTGGGTATATGATACCGGATCAAGATCCCGCATATGTAATTTGTTATATAGGGCTACAGAAAGGTAGAGAACTGAGAACGGGTGATAAGTTTCATGAGACAGAAAACGGTGCAAGTGTTGCAGCCAGGTCTGTTGGTCACTGTCACCCTGTATTACCAGAATACATTGATTCTGAACAAATGTTATTAGATACCGAACCTGTTATACAAAATCATATCAGTCTCTTTATTTAGATAAAGAAGGATATAATTTTGTATTGTTGGATAATGTTTTGAACATTTCCTATATCAAGAGTTGATCGGTTCAGACACGTTATCTAAAAGCATTGACGTTCTAAATCAAACCACAGTTCTTAGTATACAGAACACACACAAGAGGAAGAGTTCAGAAATGAACGAATCCTTCTTGAGCTATTGTAGACTAGGTCATATAAATGCGACCCGACTGGCTGAAGTTACATTTAGATGCATATTTAAATCAGTTTGAATTTACATCTTTTGAAACTTGCCAGTCATGTCACAGAGATAAGATGACCATAGCTCTGTTTATTGGAAACAGAGAAAGAGTTAGTGAACTCTTGGGATTGATACATGCTGATGTATGAAGGTCCCCTGTCTACACATGCCAAGACCGGTTCTTTGTACTTCATTACATTCTCTGATAATCTCTCAAGATTCAGACATATATTCCTGTTGAAACACAAGTCCGAAATTTTTGAGATATTCATAGAATATAAGTTAGAAGTAGAGAACCAAAATACGGGTAAAAGTATTATGTCCTTTGATGTGATCAAGGAGGAGAATACTTGAGCACGGGATTCTTGGACTATTCTAAAGGAGAATGAGATTCTCTCTCAGCATTACTCCTCCGTATACACCATAGTACGATGGTATATCGGGACGGAGCAATAACACCCTATGTGATATGGTGTGCTCTATGATGAGTACTACTGAGTTTCCTATTTCCTTTTGGGAATTATGCACTTGAGAAGTTGCATACCTATTGAATAGGGTTCCGATCAAATCAGATGCCTACCATTTTATATGAGATATGGAAAGGGAAGAGCCCATCTCTTAAGTCAGTTAAGATTTGGGGTTGTCCGGACTATGTCTAAAAGCAAAATCCGGACAAGCTCGAGGCAAGGTCTGTTATGTAGATCTGGAAAGGTTCCAGCTATACAAACTGCAGCTGATGATTTGGTAGAACCAAAGGATTCAATAGAGATCAACGAACCTCAGCCTCTCCGCCGATCTAGTAGGTTTCCTCACCCACCTGAGGGATACTTCGGTTTCTCTATGACAGTGGGAGCAAGGATTGCATCATGGGATGATGAACCAACTAGTTTCGGGCTGGCCATCAGGAGTAAGACTCTATAAGAATGGCTGGATGCTAAGTGATCTGAGATGGAATCCTTATACACCAACAAAGTATGGACTTTGGTTGCTTTATCTGAAGGGTTAAATTCCCATCAGGAGAAAGTATATCTTGAGAAGATTACTTGGTGTACATGGAAAAGTTGAGACTTTCAAAACTAGACATGTTAAAGGTTTTCATCATCGACCAGGCGTGGATAATGATGAAGCCTTTTTCAGTGGCTATGCTTAAGTCCATCCAGATCCTACTTGCCACGGCTACATACCATGACTACGATATCTGGCGGTTGGGTGTCATGACTGCTTTTCTAAATAATGATTTAGAAGACAGAGTCTATAAGTACACAGTCAGAGGTCTTTGTAGACAGTGGGAGCAGCGGAAACGTGTGCAAGATGTTTTATATGATAAAGCAAGTATCGCGGAGTTGGAACATCTGTTTTGATGAGTTAGTCAAAGAGTTTGACATCATCAAAATGGTAGATGAACCTTGTATATACAAAAAGGTAGTAGGGAGTATACTGGTGATCCTCGTAGAGTACGTGGATGACATACTCTTGATAGGGAACGAGTTTCCTATGCTACGCTCCGTCAATCTCCGCTTATCACAAGGATTCTCCATATAGGATCATAATGATACCTCCTGAATCCTGGATTTTGATCTATGAGATAGATCTAATTGGATGTTAGGATACTCACTAGTTGTAGTGAGAAGGTGTCAATTGATCCTGGGGAGAATCACTGGAAAGGTTCCAGGGTGATAAGGACGACTGAATGTCAGTCACAGGCATTATCTTTACCCTCAGTAAAGGGACGGTATGTTAGAAGAGTTCCAAGCTAGATACCGTGGCATACTAGACGATAAAGGCTGGATACATCGCTACCAAAGATGCTACCAAAGAGGAAGTCTGGGTGTATAATTGTTCATGAGATGAACCAAGTTCCTCCCATTGTGTGACAATGGAGTTGTGGCTTATGCCAAGGAACGCCCATCCCATCAGTGATCCAGACAAATTCTTAGGCAGTATCACCTGATCATGGAGATGGTTGATCTCCAGGGGATCGAGGTTAGGAGAGTAGACTCAGAGGACAACACGGAGGATCCACTCACAAAGGCCTTTTCCCAGAGAGAGACTTTTATGGGATGGTTGAGTATGAGATACTACAACCACTGCTATCAGATGGCCCTAGTGCAAGTGGGAGATTGTTAGTTATATGTATGCCCTAGAGGCCATTACTATACATAGGATGTATATTGTAGTGGATGCTTGGATATATATAGGGATAACTTTCTTGCTCGATATGATAGTATGCTATCTGGTTACCCTTTACCTTAACGTGTACACTGATTGTCTCTCTGTTACATGTTGGTAAAGCCCTTAGGATGTGTACTTGACTACCTGGACTATGATGCGGATCATACTAGTGGGGACATGGTAGTCCATAAGTACATCCTTCAAGGTCCCTAGTCGTGGGTGTATCGAGACAGGGCATCGATATACCAGAGTAGACTAGCGTGTAGCTTCTCTACCCATACAGATGAGCGATGGATGATCCCATATCCATTGGTGTTTGACATCAGAGATGATATACGGGTTCCCAGTAGAGACTGGGTACACTGGACGGACTCGCCGAGAACTCCCAGATGGTATTATACCTTACGTCAGATGGCAGTTCTCTGGTGACACTGGTACAGGTTAGTCTGTAGACCCGAGATCGTCATAGAGTCTTGTGTGATTCCCACTGTGCTTTGATTTCCATCATACCATATCCAAGAGGGCGTGCAAAAAGGTGGCTTTTGGGTACAATCCCGAATCACATGGAGGCAATGAGCGATAGGAGGGGTTTCGTCTCTCCCGGTATAGGGAGTTGATGTTGCGCAGTGCTCGATTGGCTATAACAGGAAGTCCTTGGCCAAGGCTGCTTTAGGGATTTACTGGTAAGTGTTAACAGTAGTTTCTCGACCCGTTATGAGCCTCATATCGACATGACTTATCGAGTTATTGGGGTCTGACGTTTACCACCCCTAGACGAGATATGCGACATATCAGACGAACAGACCAGACTGTACGGTAGTGTTACTCATTGGATTCACTGGAGTGTGTGCTTGCTCGTTGATCTTCTGATCGCTCAATACCCGGGTGGCCGTTACGTTTAGCAGACCGCTTGCGGCTTGTGGGTGTTTGATATGATCATCACCTGCTGCCGGCGTATTGACGAGTCTTAGAGTCCTACACAGGGGTTTCCTGGCTCAAGCGAAACGAAATAGGAGCGCATATGAGATATGTGCGGGACCGAGGATAATACCAGTATGTGATACTGTATTCTATTCTCGCGATTTATGACATTGATCGGTTGTATGCGATATAGCCGGGTTATCGGATCAAGTGTTGATTCGATAAGTTGTTACTATTGATATTAGTCGGTTATATGCGATATGACCGGATCGTTAAATCAAGTGTTGATTTAATGATTTAATGTATAATTATATATTTGATATATTACTTTACATTAACTAGTATTGGTTCACTTAAGATTGATTTTCTCACTTGAAAGTGTACATTGTTTATATGTGATATATGCAAGTGTACATGTTTGTATCATGCTTGATGATACAAACAAGTTGTGTGTATGAGACTTGAACCAACTCAAGGTTAAATTAGGGTTTACTATTTTCCTAGCAAATAACAAAAGAATTGAGACTTTGGTCAAAGTTATCAAGCTTCATGAAGCTTGATAAGTATTGACAAAGTCAACCCTTTTGTCATTTGTGTAGGATATTAGTTAACCCAACCCTTAACCTAATGGTTTGGTCAATTCTCTACATGAGTTAAGCATGAGGGCTTAACTCAACCATGGTGCCATTATTTGTTGGATAAGTTTTCATTTGGAGATAATTTCTTTTCTTCTTCTTCATCTTCATCAAGCTTGAAAAAGCTTGCTAGCTCCAATGGCATCATGAGAAAAAGAGTGAGAAATCCAATTCTAAAGTGAACCCACTTCCTATTTCTTCATTCTCTACTACTTGCCATGTAGTATAGGGTGTTCTCTTCACAAAGTTTTTGACCAAGTGAAGGAATAGCTTAAGTTTGAGTCTCCCCGACGTAGATCATCTTCGGCCTCGAAGTCAATGACCTAGCCCGATCATTTCTCCAACGAAACCATTTCTAGAGTCCAGGATCCGATGATCGCAGCGGAGGGACGTCAACACGGAGCTAAAGAAGTGGTGGACCGGATCTACAAAGGTTGTAATCCCTTTCACTTAGTAGCAAAGTCGTTTGCTTGCTTGGTTTTGGCCTTAACTTCTAGTTAACGATCTAGTTTAGGGTTTCTCGGCACCGGAAAATTTTTGTTTGGCATGGTTGATGCCTTGTGGAACCTCCTTCGTGTGCCAAGAACCCTACAATTTTCGGCATAGATCAAAATCTATTAAGGCATGGTTCATGACGACTAAAAATTTAGTAAAGTTTAAACTCTTGTTTTTCGTATTTTTCTTAACTATTCCTATCTTTGTATATAGTTTTCATCTTCTTCTTTTTTCCTTTTATAAGAGTAGAAATAGGAGTAGGAGTAGAATTTAATTAGACAGTAACTTAATTTAGTTTAGAGTTTGAAACCCTAGATTTGCTCGAAAACTAGCAAAAGATAAGTGGGGCGTATTTGATAGGTGTAATTTATTGCACATTTTTCTAACCCGTTTATCATGTTATTGTCATATATTATGCTGTTCTGGGTATTTTTTATGAATTATTACAGATAACAGGGCTTGGATGCAAAAAAGACGGAAAATTGTGCTAAAAGAAGGATTACGTATGTATAATGGAGACTTAAGGGAATTATTTTGAAAATCAAAAAACGATTTGCAAATTTGGAACAAATTTAAGAATATTATTACAAATCAGCAAAGGTTGCAAGATATAGAGATGAATCAATCATCACAATAACAAATCAGATGGAGAAACCAAATCAACTCAAAAACAACAAGTCAACCTGCCTAATTATATGCCAAATTTGGGAACAATTCGGAGATCTAAGCAACTACAGAGATACAGCAAGATATTCAAGATTTTATATGCTAAAAAATCATTTAAATTGATGATAAAAACACAGAAAAAATCTGGAGCAACGAAAACAAAATGCAGCAGCGGATTAGCAGTCGATTTTGGGTCGTTCGATGGGATTTTTTATGGGCATGATCGTATTTCTACATAGATTAATATGACATATAGGGTTTGATCTTTTGAAGATTCTAAAGGCTCACAACAGTATCCAACAGAGCAATTAGATTAGATTATCATAATTATTAGAAAGTAGATTCTCTTGTATCTTATTTTACTTGTTTTCCAATCTTCTTTAGCCCTATATAAGCACCTGTACAGCCTTAGGTTTCATATCTCTCTCTTAGCAATAAACTCTAAGGTTTTCTTTTGAGAGATTAACTCCTTTGTAAGTTATTTTTTTCTATGAATAAATTTTTGCTTTTTATTAATATGAAGCGTAACTAAATTATTTTCTAGGTTTTTGTATTTATTTACTCTATTTTGTTGGATGTTATATTGCTTTCTTTTCTTGCGCTTAAATATTAATCTCTTATTATTTAAATTCTTCTTATTAAGTTTATCATCTAAAAAGCTAATCTTTTTAATGATAGGTTGACACCCTAGAGATCTAATGAGAGAAGATAAGAGACGAGTTTAATTAAAAGAAATTAAAACTAAATAGTTAAGGGTGATTTAAGTTATTCGATAAGATGATAGAAATAGATTGATCACCTACCGCTATTAATTGAATATTAAACGTAGATTATTTTTAATTAACTAGAAAAAGTGTTTTAATAGTGCTATCTAAATTATATTTTTATAACTGATAGTTTAATTTTAATAACATTAAATTAATCTATATTTTTATAGGATTAATAGTAAACATATTAAAAATAGATCTAGAAAAGAAGTGTCATCTTTTAAACCAACCAATAGAGATAAATAAATACAAAACCCTAAATTCTTCTATATTCATAAAATCCCACTTTTAGTTTCACTTTTAAAAATAATTCTAACTCTTTAATTTAGTTTAAAAGTAGTTAACACACCTCTCTGTAGATTGACCCTCAAGTATTACGATTGCACCACCGTATACTTGCGGTTAAAATCAGAGACTAATAAAATCCCCATCAGATTGTAGTGGCGGTATATGATACTCGCGGGAGTTCGATTAAAATAGCTTATTTGATACTATAATTTTAATCAGGCATTTAATTAATACTAACCAACTTTGTGAAAACCGATATATTCTTGATTTAATATATATTTATATATATATATACACACACACACACTATTATATAATTCTAATTTAATCTCTTTATATTTGCATTTTATTTGAAATGCAAATTGATTAATTATGTTTGCTTAATTAATCTTGGTTCTCTTTAGCTTAAATTGCACCATGAGATGAGCACAACTTAAGTCCACTCTCATGTGGTGACATGTGTAGGAAAGATGACAGCTTGGACACATAGAAATTGGATGGTGGAGATCTTTTCATTTGTATGATTTTTTTTAAAGGAAAAGAAAATATATTTTAAAGGAGAGCATTTCTTTTACCATGACATTCACTTCTTCTTCCTCCAATTTCTAAAGCTCTCTACTCACCACTAAAGTGAATAAAAAGAGAGAATTAAATTAGAATAAATTACTATAATTATCTAATCTATTTCCTAACAAGAATGATATTGGAGTTTACTTCAATTGTTGAATATGGAGCTCAAGTGGAGAAACTCTTAAGTGGATCATTTTTTACCATGAAGATTAGTTGCAAGATTGATCCCGTCTCATTCATGGAGCCTACAAGGAGTCCAACTTAAATGTGGAGCACTTGAAGATGCAACAAAGGTTGTAGTTCTTATGAACTTTTAGTTTTAGTTCTATGTGTTTTTGGAATTCTATGTGAATGTTGAATACTTGTAGGATGTTGGGTGCTAAGTTATTAGTAAAATTATGATTTTATTTTCCTCCGTGGTCGCAAATGTTGCGGCTCTAGCATCCGAAACCCTTCAATATGATCATTTTGAGTTGCTAGGAAATTTGGTAGACTTCAATGTTGCAAATATACATGATCTTTCAAAGAGGGTACAGTCAACAAATGATTTTGGGATGGAACACAACATTGATGTGATTTGTAATAACTTAAGGAAGAGTCGAGAGTCACCAGCGGAATCGTCATTTTTGTTTACCCTCTTTATGACTTTTAAGGATTGTATCGTTAAGAAAAGGTTGGGTTTAAACCAAACAAAGTTTTAGTGTTTGAAAGTTTGACCAGAAGGTTCTACGTTCGAGAGTTCCGATAAGTGCAAACACTAACCGTTAATTATACCAAATTATCTTAGAAAATAACTAGACGGGATACCTTATTAAGCTGTTCAAAATCACATCAATTTGATTAAAAATCACAACATGAATATAAATATTTGCAATAAAGAAACAATATACAGAAGATATCAAGTAATTTCATTGATATTCTCATTTACAAGTACATTTCATATCAAAATTTGCATGAGAAGATTATAAAAAGATTATAAGTGCTCTTATACATGAATTTACAAAGCATTCAAAATATATTGATGATTAATAGAGAAAAGAGTAGACAAACAGAGAGGGAGCCGAATATCGGGTGGGAGAGCTGTTCATATCATAATATTGCATTCTTATATTCCCCATTCTTATACATTTTACAAATAAACAGGTGCTTTTGACACATGTCTGCTACATAGTTATAGGTTACAGATTCTCGGAACAAAAACAGTGAAAAAGACAAAAGTCGATACAAAAGTGAGACTACGACCGATAAATGGTGGACTCTTGATCATGCCACATTTTGAGGGATAATGAAGAATCAATGAACAAGTTCACAGAGCACAAAGGCAGCGCAAGGTTCAAGACTTCGACACGAAGCAACGGTAAAAGTCCACTATAATTATTCACTGTGGAGATCTGGAAGAGACATAGAAGACATTCTGAAGAACCAACTGAAGAAACAGGAAGAGAAATACAGCCAGAAGTGTCACAGAAAAATGCAGCATTCAAGACCTCCAGTTGGCCGCGGAACCACGGCCAAACCTGGCTTGCGGCCGCGGTTCCGCGGCCGTGCTGAGCCCGTAGTGGCGAAATTTTTTACCATAATCTCTGGCGGCGCTGACTAGTCTTCCTAGGGGTATTTTTGTAAAAGCATACATGCGGCGATTGTAAACCTAGGGTTTTCTATATCCTATAAATAGAGACCCAAATGCTTGTATTAGGTCATACCTCCTTTCATTAATAAAATTCAGATTTCTTTTCAAGTTTTGGAGAGCATCAATTCGTAAGTAGTTTTTATTTTCTGCCTTAGTTCTTAGTTTTAATTTCTGCCCTAGATAGATCTATTCTTTGCCTTAGTTTTAAATATAGATTAGAATTTTTATTAATCTGCAGTAGATCATTAATCTTTTAACTCTAAAACCAAAATAAAAATCATGTTTTTCGTAGATCTCTTAATGAGCGAGTAGTTTCCTCGCTTGTTAGGGTTAGGAATAGGGAAGGGTTTGAGAGATGAAGATCTCTCACCCCTTTCTTGCCCGTCACATGTTAATAATTAGGATGCATACATACATATTCCGCTCCCTACGGCATCCTACCCACGAGGTAACGGTGATACCGTAGTATAAAAGACCGGATATGCATGTCTTCCATGGAGGTTAGGGTAAGGATTAAGAAAGGACGGACAAGGATCTAGAGGAAGAAACATAATTTTTTTTCCGATCATTCTAATCCCCTTTATTAATACTTACCACAACTCCTAAAAAGATCTAATTTAGGGCATCGAAAGATGTGGGAAATTTTATTTTACCAAACTTAACCTAAACCTAACCCTAGCAAGTTTCCTAAATCCTAGTCTAAAACAAATTAGTTTTAGTGATAAAGATCCAAACACCATTTGGAATTAGCTCGTTAGAACAATTAGGAAATATAAATCATCCCTGTGGACCGACCCGTATTCACCGGCTAGCTACCAAGCGACGCCGTTCTTGATTGCGGTAATATTAATTTTGATCGTTAAAAACATACACAAATCAAATGGCGCCGTTGCCGGGGATGGCGTAATATTTCCTTTTTGCGATTTCGGGTTAATATAAAATATAAAAATCATAAAAAAAACTGAAAAAAAATAAAAAAAAATTCTATCATCTTTTATTGTTTGAAGGGTTTCTTGTGTGAATCTTTGTGGAAAAAATCCAGAATACGAAACAGAAAACGGAAGATCCGAACAGAAGGGGATTTCAACAACAGATCGGCAGAAAAAATCTTGGGATGTGAACCCTCAACTTGACCGCGAAACCACCGCCGCACCCTGTCTCCGACCGCGGAACCGCGGCTTACCTGCTGACGTCAGCACGTGGATTCCCTTTGTTTGTTTCCTTTATCTCTCCTCTGCAACCTCAAAAATCTCTTCTGTCAAATCTCCTGCAGAATTCTTTGCGCTTAAAAAATCTCTCCCCTTCCAATAATTGATCTTGTGCAGGATTCTTTGCGCCGCGCTAAAAATTGATTGCAAGTGATTTTTACTGCTTTGCATATTTTTAATCGGACTTTAAGGGGCTTGAGACCAATTCAGATTGGGAAGGGATTTCATCACCCTTTCCAGGACCCCAGAAATCACATAAGGCATATGCATTGACCATTATTTAATTAAAAAAATACTAGACTCAGCCCTAAGGACGCCGCGCTCAATCGGACAGAGGACTAGTTGTAGGCATCGGCCGTTGATCCTAACCTGAGTTTGCAGTGTCTAGGCAAGTGTGTCTAAGGCGAGTGGTTACTTAATTAGGGCCACTACTTGTAGTAGAGAGCCTCCCACTCACCTGGCACTTACCTGGCCGCAATTGGCGGTGAAGAGGCGGTTTGAGGTCCTATTTCTAGCCCTTTGAAACAGTTAGGAGCTGTCTAGCTGACCTAGGTGACCCTAGATCTAGGCCTGATTGTGCATTTGTGGTTGATTGCATTTGTGTCAAAGTCTCTTATCGAAAATCTTTTTGCAAAAATCTCCACATAAAAAAAGAGGGGAATTTTTTTTTACAAAAACTTGTAACTTGTCGGTAAAGAAATCCTTGCACCCCACTTACACCACTTCTTCTCATTAACGTTTTTTTACCTCCACATTCTGTCTTTCACCTTTTTGACTACACTACCTCTTTAGTGTATGTCCGGTTGGACTAGGGACATTAGCGCCCAATTAGTCCGTGTTTCGTTGGTACCGACCGACGAACCTTTCGACTCCGAAGTCGAAATCCTTTCCACTTCTTCACTTTCACCTTCAAATTCTTCTTCCGAAGGTATGTCGGGATATAATCCTAATAACACCTTACCCACGGGACTGATTCCACCTCCGTTAGGTGCGAATAACCCGAATCACCCGCCTGTTAAAGCGCCCCAACGAATCGCGCTCCAGGATCTTTTCTACCCAATCCACACCGCCCTACCTACTTGTCTTTCACTCCCACCGGCAAATAGGGACAATTTTGAGATCAAACCCCACTTCATCAATATGCTGCCAAAATTTCACGGATTGGAATCCGAAGATGCCTATATCTTTATCAACATATTCCAAAACGTTTGCGCAATGATGAAAATAACCTAATTATCTGACGATGCTATAAGGCCGAGGGTCATTCCTTTCACCTTATGTGACTTATCCGAGAAGTGGTTATACAGCACAACGTCGCATTCAATTAAGAATTGGGAAGAGTTTGTGAAAGCTTTTCTTAAAAAGTTTTATCCTCATCACAAGACTGCGAGAATTCGCAACGAGATTATACAATTTTCTCAGCTTCCTTCCGAACCATTTTGGAAGTGTTTTGAATGATTCAAAGACCTACTTGTTCAATGCCCTCACCATGGGATCGAAAATTGGCAACTTTGCCAAACATTATACGAGGGATTGAACCCGGCAACGAAGCAGTTGCTAGAAACCATTTGTCAAGGTCACTTTCTAACCAAATCTAGTGAGGAAGCGTGGCAGTTTCTCGATGATCTTACTGAACAAACACTTCAGTGGGAGAGCACCAAGACCACTTCATCTTTTTCTATTGGTCAGTCTAGGGCAGGCATACATCAATTAGATATGTCGATTGCTATGAAGGCCGAGATGGCCGTACTTACGAAAAAGTTAGAAGCGATTGAGACCAAAATCTCACCGTCTTCTCCTGCCCCTGCTTTGCCCCCACGAACTGTTTGTGCTTATTGTTCGGATCCATCACATCTCACCGAAGAGTGTCCTTACAATCCATCTGCTCAAGGACATGATCAAGTCAATGTTGCCTTTCAGCAACGACAAAGAAATGATCCATACTCTTCGACATATAATCCGGGTTGGAAGAGTCACCCAAATTTCGCTTGGAACCAAAATCAACAATTCCAAGGAAACAACAACTTTCAAAGGCCTCCTCCTCCACAACAACAAGCACCTCCACAAACTCAATTCCAGCAACCTTTCCAACTGCAACCTTACCCTAATCAAATGAACAATTTTATACCCAACAATTCTTACCCGCAAAACAATTTTGTTCAACCTCATAATGATAAGGTTAACTCACTAAAAAGAAGTCTAGATGCGTTCCTAAAGCAATCTACACAATCCGCAGCAAGGTTGGAGACTTCTATTCAATCTTTGGTGCAAAACAGTGCCTCACACGATCAAAGCATCAAATCTATTGAGGCACAAATTGCACAGCTCAATACTGCATTGAGCGAGCGAGAAAAAGGAAAGCTTCCATCTCAACCACTGCCAAATCCCGGTCACGCACATGTTGCATATGAACAGCAGAATCATAACGTAAATGTTGTGAACACGTTGAGATCCGGAAAAGTGTTGCATAATAATGTGGGTATTAACAATGACACCCCTTCCGGTGGTCCTTCTTCATTTTCTTCACCTTCTTCTTCTTCTTCTTCTTCTTCTTCTTCTTCGTTAGAGCCTATTCTTCATCCTTCACAAGGCTCTACTTCTTCTAGCTCGAACAGACCCACTTCTCACAACACGAACACATCTACACGGGGATCCGTTCCAACTCCACAATCTGATCCACAAAAATTGGACTCAACAAATTTTCAAAATGTTCCTTTTCCAAACAGGTTGAGATCCAATAAACCAACTCCACAAATGGAGAAGATTGTAGAGTTGTTCAAACAGGTTAGCATAAATATTCCTCTCTTGGATGCAATCCAACAAGTTTCTTCATACGCAAAAATCTTAAAGGACTTATGCACCAAGAAGAGGAAGTCACAAATACCAAAGAAAGTTTTCGTGGCTAGTGCTGTTAGCGATGCTCTTGTCCAATCTTTACCCCAAAAGCGCAAGGACCCCGGTTGTCCTACTATTTCGATAACAATTGGGGACAAGAACATCAATAGAGCACTATTAGATCTTGGTGCTAGTGCCAATTTTCTACCTTATTCTGTGTACGAGCAATTAGGCGTTGGAGAGCTTAAGCCCACTCATTGTACTCTCCAAATGGCCGACCGATCTATCACCCATTCTAGGGGAGAGTTGGAGGATGTGTTAATTAGAGTAGGGGATTTCATTTTCCCCGTTGACTTTATTGTTATGGATACACAACCTGTAGCTAACCCCCGGAGTCAAATTCCGGTGATACTTGGTCGACCATTCCTTGCGACTTCTAATGCGGTGATCAATTGTCGTAATGGTTCAATGAATCTATCTTTTGGCAATATGACAATTGAATTCAACATTTTTAAGTTGGGAAATCAGCCTTCCGAGCCTAATTCTAGCGTACTTGATGTTTGCTCGATCAATGAGATCATGGAGAGAGTTCGAAAATTTTATGTTCGACCACAGCAGTGTTAACGCCTCTAGTGCGTTCCTCCTAGAATCTGATACAGCTTTCACTCCGGACAACGATTATGAGTGTTTCACCTTTGTAGACGATTTTGAAGACTCACCACCCGAGTTTGAGTCTTTTGCTTTTTCGGATGAGTTAGTTGAACCATCCGACTCGGTTGCATACACTCAATTTGAACCGTTGATGGAATCCTTCGAGTTTGAAACAGTTACACCATTGTTACCATCAATTATTTCACCTCCTAAACTCGAACTAAAGCTTTTGCCGTCGCACCTTAAATATGCTTATCTAGGTGAGAATGAGACCCTTCCCGTCATCATATTGGCCTCTCTCGCTCTCGAGCAAGAGAAGGCCCTTTTAATGGTCTTACAAAATAATCGGCAAGCTTTTGGCTGGTCTATGGCGGACATCAAGGGGATTAGTCCCCTCATAGTTGAACATCATATACACTTGATGGATGATGCCAAGCCGGTAAGGGATCCACAAAGACGCCTCAACCCCATAATGAAAGAGGCTGTCGAGAAGGACATTGTTAAATGTCTTGATAGTGGTATCATTTACCCTATCTCGGATAGCCAGTGGGTTAGCCCCATTCATGTTGTGCCAAAGAAATCAGGCATTACGGTCATAACCAATGAGGCAAATGAGTTAATACCTACTCGCACCTAAACTGGCTGGCGAGTTTGCATCGACTATAGAAAACTCAATGCCGCGACAAGGAAAGACCACTTTCCTTTACCTTTCATTGACCAAATGCTAGAACGATTGGCTGGGCACGAGTTCTATTGCTTTTTGGATGGCTATTCCAGCTATAACCAAGTTCCCATCGCCAAAGAGGATCAAGACAAGACCATATTTACTTGTCCTTTTGGCACTTTTGCTTATCGTCGCATGCCCTTTGGGTTATGCAATGCACCCGCTACATTTCAGCGGTGTATGATGGGGATCTTTTCAGACATGGTTGAAAAGTTTTTGGAGATCTTTATAGATAATTTCTCCATTTTTGGTGACTCCTTCGACGAGTGTTTGCTACACCTTGACGCAGTTCTTACCCGCCGTAGGGATAAGAATCTAACTTTAAATTGGGAGAAGTGCCACTTTATGGTACGAGAAGGCATTGTCTTAGGACATGTCATCTCGCAAAACGGCATAGAGGTTGATAAAGCAAAAATTGAAGTCATTTCAAATCTTCCTCCTCCTAAATGCGTCAAAGACATCCGAGCTTTTCTTGGCCATGCCGGTTTTTATAGACGGTTCATCAAGGATTTTAGCAAGATTGCTAGACCCTTGACTCTCTTATTGGTCAAGGACACAACATTTGATTTTGAATCAACTTGTATGGAAACGTTCGAGTCATTGAAACACTCTCTCATTTCTGTGCCCATTCTTTCATCTCCAGACTGGACGCATCCATTCGAAATTATGTGCGACGCATCAGGATTCGCCATTGGTGTTGTTCTTGGACAGCACATTAATAAGATACCGCATGTAATTTATTACGCTAGCCGTACACTAAATGAGGCCCAACTGAACTACACAACAACAGAAAAAGAATTTTTAGCCGTTGTGTTTGCACTTGAAAAATTCTGGCCTTATTTAATCAGCTCTCCAGTTATTGTGTATATGGACCATTCAGCTCTTCGCCACCTTTTTGCGAAGAAGGATGCTAAATCGAGACTAATACGTTGGATTCTCTTACTACAAGAGTTTGACCTTGTCATAAGGGACAAAAGAGGATGTGAAAATGTAGTGGCCGATCACCTTTCACGACTTCCTTCTTCGTCTACACTTGAAATTCCAATCAAAGATGTTTTTCCCGATGAGCAACTCTTAACTGTGTCTTGTGAACCATGGTTCGCTGATATCGTAAATTACTTAGCCGCCGGCTTGATACCTAAAGATTGGTCGAAACAGGATAAACTCCGATTCTTGTCCCAAGTAACACATTTTTACTGGGATGAACCGTATCATTTTAAATACTGTTCCGACCAAATCATTCGTCGGTGTGTACCTGAAAATGAATTTAAGAGTGTACTTTCCTTTTGCCACGATCAAGCGTGTGGCGGACACTTTGGCCCAAAGAAGACAGCCGAGAAAATCTTGCAGTGTGGTTTCTATTGGCCACGACTCTTTAAGGATGCATATGAATACTGCAAGACATGCTCCCGGTGCCAACACTTGGGCCGAATATCGCGAAGAAACGAAATGCCGCTCCAACCAATTTTGGTTGTGGATATTTTTGATGTTTGGGGAATAGACTTCATGGGACCATTTCCCAATTCCTTTGGGAATGTGTATATTCTTTTTGCTGTTGACTATGTGTCGAAATGGGTCGAGACTGTGCCTAGCCGAACGAATGACAACAAGATTGTCGTTCGATTTCTTAAAGAACATATCTTTTCTCGATTTGGGCACCCGCGAGTGATTATAAGTGATAATGGATCTCACTTTTGCAATATGAATTTTGAGTCATTAATGCGCAAATATTACATTACACACAAACTGTCAACGCCATACCATCCCCAAACATATGGGCAAGCCGATGTTTCGAATCGGCAAATTAAGCAAATCTTGGAGAAAACGATTTCTAAAAACCGGAAAGATTGGTCACACAAACTGATCGATGCACTATGAGCTTTCCGTACTGCATACAAGACCGATCTTGGTATGTCTCCATACCGGCTTGTTTATGCAAAGGCTTGCCACCTCCCAGTTGAGATTGAGCACAAGGCATTTTGGGCGATCAAAGAGTTGAATTTATCAATGGGAGATGCGGGCAGCAATCGAAAGCTGCAATTAAACGAACTAGAAGAGCTGCGGGATGAGGCTTATGATAATGCCGTAATTGTTAAAAACCAAACTAAGGTGTTCCATGATAAACACCTTTTGCGAAAAACATTTAAACCTGGTCAACAGGTTTTACTCTATGACACTCGGTTACACTATCACCCCGGCAAGCTCCGTTCTAGGTGGAAAGGGCCATTTGTAGTTCGCACCGTTTATCCGCACGGTGCGGTCGATCTTGAAAATCCTGAGTACGGTACTTTATTTAAAGTAAACGGATATCGATTGAAACCGTTCCTCACAGCGGACCCATCGGAGGAGCTCCTGTTTGTGCAGGAGCAGATTTACACCGATTAATTCTCCTCCACTTTTACCCCCGAATTTCCGATCTTCTTACCAAAACTCTGTTTCAAATAAGTTTGGGGTGTGTGTATCATTTGTAAATACATAAATACAAAATACCATAAAAAATTTAAAAAATTTAAAATAAATTTTTTTGGACCTTTTTGTAAAATTGCAGAATAAATAAATAAATTTTGAATTTGCAAATAAATTCTGAATTTGCAAATAAATTCCTCTTTTTAGAGGGGTTTAGTTGCAAATTACCCATCATTTTCACCCTATTTAAAGAGCCCGCGCCCACCCCTCTGTTCTAACCCTAATTTTCATCTCCTTTCAAACCCTAGCCGCCGCTCCTTCTTTCCTGCAGCAGAGACCCACTATTCCGCCGCGGAACCGCCGCCCGAGCGCTTTCCCGCCGCGCATCCGCCGCCGTTTCTGCTCTTCACCCCCTGAAAATTTCAGGGGAGGTACAATCTCTCTGTTATTCTTTGTTTTGCAAATTTTAAATCTGTAGAAAACACCATGTCGCACAGCATGCAATTAGAGAGAGATTTTTCACAGGTTTTCTCACATGAGGTTTATGGTAGCTATTTCGCGAATGAAATCGCGCGGAGGGGTTGGAATTTTCTGATCTATAACCACCCTTTTGCATTTGCATTACCGGATTTAGCTAACCAATTTTACGAATTTATGGAGGATGGGTGTCTCGCTTTATTGGGTTATATAAAATTGAACTGGGGCGATCGCAAAATCATAATCGATAGGGATTTAATTCACGATGTCACATTGATATCTCGCATACCTGCCCACGACCAACCCCTACAATTCGAGGACTACATGCCCCTGATGAGCACTGATTGCTCTAGGGCGCCACGACAGGGTATTCAAGCTCGAACCTTTTTCGCGAATGTTTTGACCGTGTGCCGGTGGGCACAAAATAACATTTTTGGTAGCTCCCACAATACAACTTTTTTCACCCCCTCCTTACATATTGTGCACACACTTATGATGAAGAACCCGCGTTTTGATATGTGCACAGTTTTACTAAACTTTATAGGTGCGGGAAAACGGGCCGCAAACTACCCCTGTCCGATACTGGTCACACAGCTTTGCCGATATTTCCTCCCCGCTGAGGAATTCGATTATTACATGGGAAGGATACCGGTCCGACCTCTTATTGAGGGCGTTTCTACGTCCTACTCACGATTGACTAATATATGGTCGAGAACCGAACCGGCGGAAAATGTACCAGCTCGCACCCCTAGCTCTAGCTCGACAGCGAGCGAGGGCGAAATGACACCTCAAGAGCATGCATGATTATTGAGGAGAGCTGTGAGGGAAATTGATGCATTGAGGGAGGAATTTATGGCAACGGCAAGGGAGCACGACCGTCGACTGACGGAGGTTGAGAGGGGTATTCAAACCCTGTTGGCTAGGGAAAAGCGATCACGTTCACGCTCGAGAGTGCGACGTGTGGCCGGGCAGTGAGGGCACTGCTTTGTTTAAGTTTGGGGGAGATGGCGGTGTATATAGTTATCTTTTGCATTGCATTTTTTTTAATTTGTTTGTATATATTTTTCTTTTTCCTTTGCATATTTAAATTCTGCATTGCATCCTTATATAAAAATCATAAAAATTGAAAATTTTGAAAAATAAAAAAAATATAGAAAAAGAAAAACCCATAAAAATTTAAAATTCCAAAAAATTATAAAAATTAAAGTATTCAATTTTGGCCTTATTTGACTTGAGTTTGACAAATAGGTTAACTAGTTAGGAACAATTAGATCTTAGACTTAGTAAATTAAAAACCCTAAAAATAACCTTTCTTTGAATTTAACGGTAGAAAGTATATGTCTTTGTAGTTTATTTACAAATAGGCAAATTTCGAGTTGACTTCTTGGGCTAAGTTAAAACAAGGGAAGAGTATTGATGTTTTTATTAAAATATAAGTTTGAAAAATAATTCCTAGCTTAAGTCTAAATTCTGAAAATATATACCCTACAAATTGCACAAACACGAACCTTGAAACTTGGAATAGTAGGAGAGACCTTGAAATGCTCTTGTCTAAAGTCCTTAGTACGAAGAAAATAAAATAAAAAATTCAAGTGTGAATAAAGAGATAATAAAAAACAATGAACACTGGTTTTTGTGATTACTTAAGGCTGCAAAAATAGAAAAATATTTAGCGAGGGTGCTTCATCAGCTAGTGCCTTAGACCAACTGGTTTGGGAGTCACTGCTAAAAGCCTTAGGGATTACAAGACTAGGAATTGCGCTTTAATGTGCGAACACATTTTGTAATCGGTCGTTGGTATCTCAAGAAGTATTAACGGTCGCATGAAGGATATGTGAGCAATTTCATTCACCAATTGAGAAGTGCTTTGGACAACGGACAGGAGTATGATTGCTTGATTTGAATTTCCAAGTGTAGGGGTGATATATACACACACGTAGGGGTATGTGATTGGGGTTTAGATAAGAGATATGAATGAAGAATAGGACTTATATCTTTAACAGAGATGATAAAAATTCCTAAGTTGAGATGGAACCCTAGAAGGAAAACTTAAGAGATGCCAAAAGCTAAGTAAATTCACAAGAATATATATAATCTTAAGTTAAATGATATGGAAGCGTAAAGAATATGGGTGGATAATTTACGAGTAGAAGATAATAGAATTCCTTGTTAGAAAACCTAATTGGAGAATAAAAGTCAATGGGCCTAATTGATAGGATTTTGTGGGTAGTATCCGCTGAAAACCCTCACGAGACAACACTCCCCCTACTAGGGACACCTAGAGATTTAACGTCTTGTTGCACGAGCTCAGTGTAATCGCGTTTCCCTGTGAAAGTGAGATTAGGTTTTTGTTGAGAATAAAACTAGGTTTGCTCGAGGACGAGCAAAAGATAAGTTTGGGGGTATTTGTTCATATCATAATATTGCATTCTTATATTCCCCATTCTTATACATTTTACAAATAAATAGGTGCTTTTGACCCATGTCTGCTACATAGTTACAGGTTACAGGTTCTCGGAACAAAAACAGTGAAAAAGACAAAAGACGATACAAAAGTGAGACTATGACCGATAAATGGTGGACTCTTGATCATGCCACATTTTGAGGGATAATGAAGAATCAATGAACAAGTTCACAGAGCACAAAGGCAGCGCAAGGTTCAAGACTTCAACACGAAACAACGGTAAAAGTCCACTATAATTATTCAACGTGGAGATCTGGAAGAGACATAGAAGACATTCTGAAGAAACAGGAAGAGAAATACAGCCAGAAGTGTCACAGAAAAATGCAGCATTCAAGACCTCCAGTTGGCCGCGGAACCGCGGCCAAACCTGGCCTGCGGCAGCAGTTCCGCGGCCGTGCTGAGCCCGTAGTGGCGAAATTTTTTACCATAATCTCTGGCGGCGCTGACTAGTCTATCTATGGGTATTTTTGTAAAAGCATACATGCGGCGATTGTAAACCTAGGGTTTTCTATGTCCTATAAATAGAGACCCAAATGCTTGTATTAGGTCATGCCTCCTTTCATTAATAAAATTCAGATTTCTTTTTAAGTTTTGGAGAGCATCAATTCGTAAGTAGTTTTTATTTTCTGCCTTAGTTCTTAGTTTTAATTTCTGCCCTAGATAGATCTATTCTTTGCCTTAGTTTTAAATCTAGATTAGAATTTTTATTAATCTGCAGTAGATCATTAATCTCTTAACTCTAAAACCAAAATAAAAATCATGTTTTTCGTAGATCTCTTAATAAGCGAGTAGTTTTCTCGCTTGTTAGGGTTAGGAGTAGAGAAGGGTTTGAGAGATGAAAATCTCTCAGCCCTTTCTTGCCCGTCACATGTTAATAATTAGGACTCCATGCATACATACATATTCCGCTCCCTACGGCACCCTACCCATGAGGTAATGGTGATACCGTAGTATAAAAGACCGGATATGCATGTCTTCCATGGAGGTTAGGGTAAGGATTAAGAAAGGACGGACAATGATCTAGAGGAAGAAACATAGTTTCTTTCCGATCATCCTAATCCCCTTTATTAATACTTACCATAACTCCTAAAAAGATCTAATTTAGGGTATTGAAAGAGGTAGGAAATTTTATTTTACCAAACTTAACCTAAACCTAACCCTAACAAGTTTTCTAAATCCTAGTCTAAATCAAATTAGTTTTAGTGATAAAGATCCAAACACCATTTGGAATTAGCTCGTTAGAAAAATTAGGAAATATACATCATCCCTGTGGACCGACCCGTATTCACCGGCTAGTTACCAAGCGACGCCGTTTTTTATTACGGTAATATTAATTTTGATCCTTAAAACATACACAAATCAAGAGCTGATAGTCACTAGGGGACCCGGTAAAGGGTTGGAGACTCGGCTATTGGTTGGGGACCCGGTAAAGTAGGGGGCCCGAACATAAATATGAGTTTTCTTTGTTCTAATATGTGGGTATCTTGTATTTTATTTCTTCTCTGTGATAAATAACTTAAGAGAAAAATAGAAAATAATATTTATACTATTTTCTATATTTTATATTTGTAAAATTTGATTTTTAAGTCTATTTTGATTTGATGGAATATAGGGTGTTAGCCTATATTCGGTTTATAAGGAGAATGAAGTTTTTTTCACTTCCTAAATTTGGTGGAATCATGAATTTAACATTCACATTCCTAAATTTTTAAAGAATCAAGGATCGGCCACGTTCTCGGGATTTTATGTTCGCACATTTTACATCAAATGAAGGGGAGAATCATGGTTTTGGCCACGTTCTTATGGTTCATTCGAAATTTGATCTTGTTGAAGAAGGAACCCGTGTTTATTTCGTTTTCTTGACCCCAAGTAATTTTCGTAGAAAGGAAGAATGAAAGAAAAATGTTTCTAGAAGTAAGAGAATCAATCTCACATCCTTACCTTTTCTTTCTCTTGATCTACTTCTTCTTCTTCTCTAGTCTTATGAAAAATCTCTCTTTCTTTTACTGTTCTTCTTTCTCTTCATCCTTTTTTATGTCTAAAGGGAAGTATTTATACTCTTCTTAGCCATGAGTAGTGGTTTGTTAACCACTCCCTAAATTTTAAGATGGATGGGGAGGGAAATAACTCCCCACCCATGGATTCAGGTGTCCTAAATAAAGCACCAGAGTCCACTTTAATCAGGTAACCGGGTGCCACTCGATAAGGAGCATCCGGTAGGGGCAGCTCGCCCCTCTCTCCCCCACTTTTTTTAGTTTCTTTTTAATTTCTTTCAAATATTTTATTGGTAGTATTTTTCTACCTTCAACAAAGTCATATGAAATTGTTGTGTAGAAATTCGTCATATGAATTAGACTGTAATAATTGATCATTTTCGTTATATTTCGTTTGGATTCGGACTCTGAGTTCAACATAGGAATTGTTCCTTATTGAATTACGAATCCAACGAGTTCAAGAATATCAAATTTGGACCTTATTTGCTATGGTTTCATTATATTACAAAACTATTGCGCAAATTAAATTTACGCGGTCCGAATTATACAAGTGTAGAGTATTTTGATTTCTACACATCTTCATATTTATCATCTAAAATGTGAATGCACCAAATTTTATATAATCATATCTGATGATGCTCATAAGTGGTATTTCCTCAGATTACGACACATGGCAGATGACGTGTCCCGAAGGCTACGGAGGTAGAATAAATAAGATGCATTAGGGGAGTTCCTCGGGACCTCGTCTCCGAGGACGTATCCGACCTTTCGGGATACCTCCCTAAGTACTTTCCGCCTTTACCTAGCAAACAACCAACAAATCGTTTCCGAGCCATCTGACGGGCTGAGCTTCCTCGGCCTCCTTGCTCGTCTCTGAGCAATCTGTCAAGCCGAGCTTTCTGAGCCTCCCTGCTCGTCTCCGAGCAATCTGATAGGCTGAGCTTCCTCGGCTTCCTCGATTAGCCGAGAGCGCGGAACCCAAGCGCCCCTGCAATGGCTCCGCGTATTTCGCCATGCCGAGATATCCGCCTCCCCATCCGCGTCCTACGCTAGCGCGTCCCCCCATTAATAGGCGTATCCCACCATTAATGCGAGGATAACGCATGGGCATAACTGACGGCGATGATCTCGCGCATGCTCTCTCCATACGACCACTATATAAACCCCTCTCTCAGATGACTCAGGTAACTCGAACTCATTCCAATACGCCGTTACTCTACACCTATTTCTCAGCACTAACTTGATCGTCGGAGGGCCCTATGGTGGTCACCCACCCCGAGACTTCCTTTGCAGATAGCTCGGCATCAACACCAACCCATTGAGATCCGCACGCTCAACAACTCCTAAACCAATTCTCAACCGTTAAAGACCGCCATCACAGGATCGACGGAGGACAACATTTGAAGGAGATCACAGCCTCCATCAGTTAGCGTCGTCTATGGGAACGTTTCAGAAGCTTCTCCACCCCTAAAGTTGATTTTTCGCCCTCGACCCGATGGCGAGCGACAACCGCGACAATCCAAATACGAACCGCCACAACGGAGGCGTGAACGGCTCATCTCCCCCTCCTAACGTCATCAACGCCTTATTCGCTTGGATAGACCGGCTCACATCGCTGGTGAATGCCCTCGTCCACGTTCAAGCGGCGGGCCTTACCCACCAGAACGCGGTTCCCCCTCCCCGGGATAACGATGTCCGCAGAAGGAAGGATAGGCACGCTCAAGTCCTCGATCTCACTCACGCTCATCTCAGCGTCATCGAGCCCCGGCGTGCCGACTCCGGCCATCGTGACCCACATGCGGCGATTGATTCCATGAACCATTGGGCGCCGGACAGCTCCACTCCCCGATCCCCGATGCCCGCTGCACGTTCTCTCCCCTTGAGGAGGTGTCGCTCAGCTCGCCTGCTTTCAGGAATGATCGACGCCCCCACTCTCGCTGGGGCCATGCGAACGGCGAATGTCGAGACTACTCAAGAAGGGCCTCGCCCGAGGATTTGAGAAATTTGATAGAGCGGAACCGAAGCCGCACAATCACGCAGACTCGGAGCGAGGATAGCCACCACTCCGACTATGCAGAATCCTCGGGGAACCACCACCGACTTGAAGCCCTCGAAAAGAAAATCGAAGGTATACGACGGGATGGCCATGCATCCGGCGAAGGGGCCAGGTACTCCACCGACTCACTAACAAAGCCCTTTACGGAAAAGCTGTTGTCCGAGCACGTCTCGTCCGGGAACAAGCCGCCCAAAGTGGCTCTCTTCAATGTGAAGTCCGACCCGAAGGACCACTTGGATGCATTTACGGTGGGAATGAGCTTCCAAGATAACTCAGACGTAGCTCAATGCCGAACTTTTCCCGCCACCTTGATCCGAGCTGGCCGGGACTAGTTCCGGAGGCTTGCGCCACGCTCTATCTCTACTTTTGAAGAGCTGGCTACGGAATTCCTCGGTCATTTTGTTGGTAACCGACGACAAAAGAAGACAGTCGACTACTTATTCACTGTCAAGAGCGGGGACAAGGAATCCTTCAAAGAGTATGTCACCGCTTCTACAATGCCCTCCTGGAGGTATCCGAGCACCGTGACGAAACGGTCATCACTCTGCTGAGGTCGGGTCTTAGGAATAAAGAGTGGCTCCGCTCTTTTGCATTAGCGCAACCTAAGACCATGGCCAAAGTGAAAGCCTAGACCGAGCGAGAAATCCAGCTCGAGTCAGAGGTAAACTCAAACCTGTCCCGAGCCGACCAAGCAAACCGGAAGAAGAGAGACAGGGAAGAGAATAGGAAAGACGATTGCCCGAATACTTATTCCCCAAGGTTCCAGGAGTACACCCTTCTGAACATTTCCCAAGCCGATCTGTTGGAGGAAGCTAAGGGCGAGAGATTCTTCAGGCTCCCGCCAGCTACCCGAAGCACGGGCAAACAGCTCTGAGGCCCGTATTGTTGCTATCACCGGACGCAAGGACATCCGACCGAGGATTGTAAACAGCTACACGATTACATCGAAGATCTGATCCTCTCCGGTCACTTGGCGAAATACCTGCGAGACAAACGTCAAGAAGATAAGGGGCAAGCCGACCAAATTATAACCGAAGAGCTGACAATAGGGCAGATCATGGTCATCACTAACTGACCCAAGTCCAAGAAACAAGGACACCCTCCAAATCCATTCATTTAATACAAGAGAGTTTAAATTAAATCATTAAATCTGTATTTTCTTCAATCATAAGGATTCTTGCTTCCCTGCAATCTGAACCGCTTCTCTCTGTTTCTATGCTATAACTCCCTGCAGGGCGGCCGGGTAGCTTCCTGTCCGGTCCATCCGCAGCGGGTAGCTTCCTGTCCAATAAACGCTGTAGATCAAAAGCCCTCATCATGAGGCCACCGAGTAGCTTCCTGCTCGGTTCATCCGCGGTGGGTAGCTTCCTACCCAAAAACGCTGCGGATCCAAAGCCCTCCGCACGAGGTCACCGAGTAGCTTCCTGCTCGGTCCATCCGCAGTAAGTATCTTCCTACCCAACAATGTTGTGGATCTAAAAGCCCTCCTCATGAGGCCACCGAGTAGCTTCCTGCTCGGTCCATCCACAGCGGGTAGCATCCTGCCCAACAAACGCTGTGGATCAAAAGCCCTCATCATGAGGCTGCCGAGTAGCTTCCTGCCCGGTCCATCCGCAGCGGGTAGCTTCCTACCTAAAAACGCTGTGGATCCAAAGCCCTCCTCACGAGGCGACAAAGTAGTTTCCTGCTCGGTCCATCCGCAGTGTGTAGCTTCCTACCCAAAAAACGCTGTGGATCCAAAGCCTTCCTCACAGGGCAACCGAGTAGATTCCTTCTCGGTCCATCCGCGGCGGGTAGCTTCCTGCCCAACAAACGCTGTGGATACAAAGCCCTCATCGCGAGGCCGCCGAGTAGCTTCATGCTCGGTCCATCCGCAGCAGATAGCTTCCTGTCCAACAAACGCTGTGGTCCTAAAAGCCCTCCTCACGAGGCCATTGAGTAGTTTCCTGCTCGATCCATCCGCAGTGGGTACCTTCCTACCCAACAAACGCTGTGGACATAAAAGCCCTCCTCACGAGACCACCGAGTAGCTTCCTGCTCGGTCCATCCTCGATGGGTAGCTTCCTTCCCAACAACGCTGTGGATCCAAAGCCCTCATCATAAGGCCACCGAGTAGTTTCCTGCTCGATCCATCCGTAGTTGGTAGCTTCCTGCTCAACAAACGTTGTGGATCAAAAACCCTCCTCAAGAGGCCACCGAGTAGCTTCCTGCTCGGTCCATCCGCAGTGGGTAGCTTCCTGCCCAATAAACGTTGTGGATCAAAAGCCCTCATCTTGAGGCCACTGAGTAGCTTCCTACTCGGTCCATCCGCAGAGGGTAGCTTCCTGCCCAACAAACGCTGTGGATCTGAAGCCCTCATCATGAGGCCACCGAGTAGCTTCCTGCTCGTTCCATCTGCAGTAGGTATCTTCCTACCCAACAAACGTTGTGGATCTAAAGACCTCACCACGAGGTAGCCGAGTAGCTCCTGCTCGATCTATCCGCAGTGGATAGCTTCTTGCCCAACAACGCTGTGGATCCAAAGCCCTCATCATGAGGCCACCGATTAGCTTCCTGCTCGGTCCATCCGCAGTAGGTAGCTTCCTACCCAACAACGATGTGGATCCAAAGCCCTCACCACGAGGCAACCGGGTAGAATCGAGTGGCGCCAACCTTCCTACACTTGGCTATCGATCGGTTCATACTCGCGCGATCGACACCTCGACTCCGGGAAAAGGGAGGATACCGACCTCACTACACTTGGCTATCAATCAATTCATACTCAAGGAGCGATCGACACCTCGACTCCGGAGAAAAGGAGGATACCGATCTTCCTACACTTGGCCATCGTTCGACTCATGCTCAATGAACAATCGTCACCCAGAAAGGGTGAACACCAGCCTTACACTAGCATGATGAAGAGACTTACGAGCCAAAAATACTTGTAGAATAAAGATTCGGATAATGAAAAGTATATGAGCTAAAGTACTTGCAGATTGATCAGATGTCTGAGTGAAGAAAAAGTACACATTATTCATGATCAAAATAATGTACAAAGGTATTGTGGGCTCCTCAGCCTTACAAAAATGCCCGGAGGCTTACAATAATCCTAAAAAGAAAAAAATGGGAGAAGGGGGATAGCTCAGGCCGCCGGCTCGGCCGGGATCTTTCCCTGCTCGACGCCATCGCCAGGGACCAGAATGGTGATCTCAGGGTCGGCGCTCCCGCCGACGGCCTCGCCTCCTACGGCCTGCTCGACGCCTCCCCCCTGCGGCGCTTCCTCAGCGAGGGGGTACTTTGCGTGGAGCTCGCGGTCGAAAAACTCCGGCATAGACTCCTTGACGGCGTCGAGGGCGCTGTGCCACATGATTGATATGAAAATTCATCATTTGATATGAAAAGTATAATCACAATCAAAGAATTTATAACCGCAATCAATAACGGTGTCGATGTAGTTCGTTAATGAGTACGGGTCGTCCACCGAGATTCGTGTATTTATTCGTTCTTGTTTTAGTTGAGTCGAAAGAAAATAGTAAAGAAAATTCAAGAAAATGATTCAAGATTTATTAGATGAAATATTTTCAAGAAAAATCAAGAAAGAGTTTAAGATTTAGTAATCAAGAAAGTGTCTAAGATCAATTTTAGTTATCAAAAAAATTGAAGAATAGCCTGTAGGATTCGATAGGAATTAATAGCAATGATGAATACTAATAATGACTCATCTTATCTATTGATGAATTATAGCTAGAACGATGGCAGTGAATGAAGATTAGGGATCTTTTGAAGAAACTAGGGTTTCTCCTTCACTATCCATTGTCTTTTCATTGATAACCATTCAAATCTAGCCTTTAGCAAAGAAAATCGGCACTCATTTAATCCCAAATTTCAACGAAATTATCAAGAACGGTGATCTCGCTCCAAATTTGGTCGTTGACGATTCTTTTTCCTAAAATTCATAATTCTCATAAGACTTAAGATGAGTTTAGGATTTTCTCACCATTTGATCTACTAAATTCCTACGAATCCCTAGCAAGTGGAGATTTACTCACGCATCATGAAAATAGAAGAATCAACAATTAGAAATTTCATAATGCGAAAATTTAAAGAAAGAGAGAATTAACAAATGATCACATTTATTAATCAACTTCTAATTACACTTTCCTTCAATCCGAGCTTACAAGAATTGCTCTCGATCGCTCCCTTGAAGAGGTAACTATTCCGTCGAATTTCACTTTGCTCGATCTCCGTGAGACTTGGACCTATCGAGGATCTCATGCTCTTGATGACGATCGGCTTCGCGTAAAGGATCTTGAGTGAACTCGCTCGATGTTGTTCTCAACGATTCTTGATTTTGGATCTTGATTTGGAATTGAATTGGATTTGGTTTTGGATTGAGTACTAGAAATCAACTACCATCAACAACAACCCATTAATGTAGACTTAGGTCCCTTTTTATATCCCTGCACCAATCTTCCAGTAGAACCTAGGTCAATCTTCCCCAAGAAGCTAGGTAGTTGTAGGGAAACTTCTAGAATAAGGTGGTTATCAAGCTTCCTCAAGAAGCTAGGCTGTTGTAGGGAAGTTTTCAGAACAAGGTTGTTACAATGGAGCATCCTCAACAAGCTAGAATATTGCAATGAAGCTTCTGGAAGGAACTTGTCACCCGATGCCCTAACTCGGCAGCGGATCCGGGGCGGATCGGCCTGACTCGGACACGGATCCGCGGCTGTTTGGTGAGCTTGTTGCTTCAAAATTCTTCTGTCTTCTTGTGTTGATCTCTGGGTTTATATTTGATATCTGGAATCCTTTTATCTTTTCTGAATCTCTACCAGAATTTAACTCTTTAATTTCCTGTATTTTGTCGGCGAATTTGCGATTCCGATATCTGTCCTGAAATAATTTTCTGCACAAAAATCTCAATGAAGAATGTTGAGATATATAATATCATGCGTGAAATAATAAACACACAATTTCCTTCAAGAATGTTGATTATAATGTATAACACGTGGTGTTTGGTATTTTCCAGACGAACTTGTAATATGTGTTATATTTATAACAAACATCCTTAGATGATTAGAAAAGCGAGGAAATTGTTATATTAAAAATTGCAATATTTTCGAATGAACACCACACGACGGCCGCGGATTCGGAGAGATCAATGTAAAATTGATCGGACGCCATGTATTCCTCCATGGCCTTCACCGCCCGGCCCTCAGCAAACTTCGCCGCATCTAAAGCCGCCCGAGCATCCTTCTTGGCGGCGTCTCTCGACCTCTTCATCGCGTTATAGAGGCCGTTCGTCTCCTCCAACTTGGCTTGGTTAACCCGGTTGAACTCGTTCAAGAGCCGATGGGACTCCTTCAGCTTAGAGGTTTTCAACCCTTCCACGACCAATCTCGAGTTGAGAACAACCGCCTTCTCCTACGCCTGCTGCAATTGGAGGAGATGTTCTTCCTCCCGCAAGGAGGATTCATCCGCCTTCTTCATGGCCAGGGCTACCTCCTCGAACTCCATAGCAGCGAGAAGAGCGCGGTGGTGAAGCACCTGAGGATGACAACAAACGTATTAAAAAGCTAAAAACTGAGGAAACAAAACTTAAGGAACTTTTAAGAAAGGCTAGATACCGACCTGAACGGTCTCCTGAGCTATTGCGGCCACCTGGTCCTTCATGGTTCCTAAGGGAATCTTCATCCAGGCTGCCGCCTCCATGTTCGCCAGCAAGCTGTCGGCCACGGATAGCCCCGAGGGCACCTCAATATAGAAATCTCCCTCCTGCACTAGAATCCCGGTAGGGGTGGCCAAGAGACCACCTGCTTCTGTCTCTTGAAAGGGAACTCGGCGGGCTCCTCCTCCTCCTCCTCCCTCGCCCGGGGTGCCAGGTCCAGCACGTGCTTCTGACCCCCTCCACGGCGCTCCTCCCGGACTTGAGGTGCTGCGGAAGGTCTGGACGGAGGTGTTTGCCTCAAGGTCGAGCTCGGACCGGGGCGGGATGAGATTGCGCCCCCGGCCTTCTTTCCTTGGGCCTTCGCGGCCATGGCAGCCATGATTTTTGATCTGTCCATGGGCTCTGCAAAAAATGAACACACAAACAAGAGGAAGTCAGCGACATTGAAATGGCAAAGGAAATATAGAAAAGTCTAAACATATCATCGAAAGTCCTAACTTATCCAGGAAACACGCAGGACTGAGCCCAGCCTAGCTCAGTACCTTCTCGGAAAGCAGGACGTCAGCCCGCTAGATCGGTTCCCATTGGGACACCACCCTCGCCTCGGGGGAGGTCAACCGCTTTGACCTCGGGCAGTCGGTCCTGTGCCACTATGTGGGCATAGGCCAATCCTTGCCCTCCGGTAGCCCGACGAATACATACTTCTCCTTCCATTCATGAATGGAAGAAAGGACAACCACTATCCCGACCCGGCTGCCCAACCCCTACGTTTTTAAATGAAAAATACACCCAGCTCGGCTCTTCGTTGCTGGTGCCGGGGTGATTTTTATAGTAAAGAAAAGATACAAGGAAGGTCAAACTGAAAAGGATCTGGTCAAGTTTTAACCGGACCAGAAACCCAAGGAGAATTCTCCACGAGTACGGCGCTAGCTGGCCCGGGGCTAGACGGAAGCAATGAAGCACCTCACAAACCGCGGGTGAGAAGGGCAGACGCATTCTTGCCCAGAATGCCTCTAGGTACAGAGCAATCTCCTTTCCTTGCACCTGGTCTTTCTGCTTACCCTCTCTGGCTAAACAGAGTGAATAACTAGAGGGGATATGGAATCGAGCCCGAATGTCAGAAAGCTCTTCCTGACTCTTCAAAACGGAGGGCGCATCGTGGGTGTTCCCGTAACGCACCTTGGGAGCCCTTGTCGCTGCCCGACGGCGAGTGACAAGGGCGGCCCTGACTCTAGAGGGAGAACCCGACACAAAAGACGAAGAAGAAGAAGAACCCTCTTGGCTATCTGAAGCCGAAGTGGAGGAACACCCACTGGACTCGGCCCCAGCATCTGGAGCCTCATCGTCCGACTCTACCCTTACAACATCTACAGATTTCTCGGAGGAAGACATCTAACTTGATTCAAAGAAAGGGACTCGCCGAGAAAAGATCAACAGAAGATCTGATCTAAACGAAAGTACGCTGGGCAATCTTCAACAATGAAAGGGAATTAAGGCGAAGTGTTGGCCCTAAGATGGTCCCCTCCTATTTATACACCCCATAGAGAACATCCTACGGCCCAGATCAATTCCCGCCAAAACGAAACGTCGCGCCTAGCGGCAGTCGAAACTCCACGTGGTGGTCGACCATTGGGGACGTCTCTTCGATGGCAGGAGTCAAAGACAGCCTGCCTCGCTCGCCAACCGACGTCCGACACGTGGCCCGTACCCTAACTGACGAATCGACTGAAACGGCGCCCCCTTTTCAAAGCGCAATCATTTCACTAATCCGCTGACGCCATAGGGGATATGCATGAAATTCAGGCGTACGACGAGACGACACGTGGGCCCAAAGATCAAAACGACGCAACCGCTAAACGCCATGTCATTCCCGGGCGATCTACATTATGATACTCGGCACCAAACTGAGCAGAAGAAAAACCAAGAAAGTCACTCTCGACCCGACCCATGAATAGGTCGGAACGAGAGTGGGGGGCTAATGATGATGCTCACAAGTGGTATTTCCTTATATTACGACACATGGTGGATGACGTGTCCCGAAGGCTACGGAGGTGGAATAAATGAAATGCATTAGGGGCGTTCCTCAGGACCTCGTCTCCGATGACGCATCCAACCTTTTAGGATACCTCCCTGAGTACTTTCCGCCTTCACCTAGCAAACAACCAACAGCTCGTCTCCGAGCCATCTGATGGGCCGAGCTTTCTTGGCCTCCTTGCTCGTCTCCGAGCCATCTGTCAAGCCGAGCTTCCTGGGCCTTCCTGCTCGTCTTCGAGCAATCTGACAGGCCGAGCTTCCTCGGCTTCCCTGATCAACCGAGAGCGCGGAACCCAAGCGCCCCCGGAACGGCTCCGCGTATCCCGCCTCCCCATGTTCCGCGTCGCACGCTAGTGCGTCCCCCCATTAATGGACGTATCTCGCTATTAATGCGAGGATAACGCAGGGGCATAACCGACGGCGATGATCTCGCGTCTGCTCGCTCCACGCGACCACTATATAAATCCCTCTCTTAGACGATTCAGGTAACTCGAACTCATTCCAATACGCCGTTACTCTGCACCTATTCATCGGCACTAACTTGATCGTCGGAGGGTCCTACGATAGTCACCCACCCCGAAACTTCCTTTGCAGGTAGCTCGGCGTACACCAATCCATTGAGATCCACACGCTCAACAACTCCCAAACCAAATCCCAACCATTAAATACCGTCATCACAGGATCGACGGAGGATAATATCTGAAGGAGATCATAGCCTCCATCAATATCACTTTCTCACCGTTGATTTAGTAGGTGCAAAATTAATGTTTTACCGACAATAGAACTTTTTACATTGCTTATTCAACAGTGAAAAGTGATAGAATCATATAAAATTTGATATATTCACATGTTAGATGATAAAAATGATAATGCTAGATATCGATCGTTGAATAAATTGTTGGAAGGTATATTTTTTCGACGACACCAGACAAAAAACTCTCCAAGGGTCTCTCTCTCTCTCTCTCTCTATATATATATATATATATATATATATGGGAGTGCACTACTGCAAAGCGGTCCACGTTTTTTAAAAACGGAAACTCCCAATCTACGACATATGTTAATGATCTGATCCGTTCAAGCGGATCACCCTACTCTCAAATATATATGTATAAAAAATCAAAGGATTTGAAAACCTCTAGCCTATGCATCGATGGTGAACGTCTTTCGATAATGCAACATAAATTTCGTCTAATGCATAAGCTAAAGGTTTTCAAATCCTTTGATTTTTCATACATATATATTTGAGAGTAGAATGATCAATTTGAACGGATCGGATCGTTAAAAAATGTCATAGATCGGGTGTTTCCGTTTTTAAAAAACGTGGACTGGTCTGCAATGGATCACTCCCCCATATATATATATAGGGTGATGATCTAGTGAGTCATTTTTTTATGTGAGACAAATGAGACACTCTATAACACCCTATCCCGCGTGTATTTCACCGATTCAGACCGTTCATCGTGATCTGCATATCACGCATACCCTATATATCAATTTTCATGAGATTCCTACACTTTTAGCACATGCGATCAAGTGAACAAAAAATGAACGTCTCTCGGTAGTTTGAAAAATGATACCATCGATCGTGCATGCTAAAGGTGTAGGAATCTCATAAAAATTGATACGTATGGTATGCGTGACATACAGATCACGGTGAACGGTCGGGATTGGTAAAATACACGAGGGTAGGGTGTTAAAGTGTGTGTCTCATTTGTCTCACATAAGAAAATATCTCACTGGATCATTACCTCTCTCTCTCTCTCTGTGTATATATATATATATATATATATATATATATATATATATAAATATGAGAATAATGAAGGAAAGAGGCCGTTGGAGGGAATTTTCTCTTATGGCATCGAAAAAATACATCCTCACTCATTTTTTCCGACGATCGGCACCCACCATCTTTATCGTTATCATCTAAGATGTAGGTACATCAAATTTCATGTGGTTCTACTACTTTTTCACCGTTGATTTAGTGGGTTCAAAATTAACGGTTTACCGACAATAGAACTTTTTACATTGCTAAATCAAAGTTGAAAATGTTGTAGAATCACATGAAATTTAGTGTACCCATATGTTAGATGATAACGATGAAGATGGTGGGTGCCGATCGTCAAAAAAAATGAAGGAGGAGGTATTTTTTCGATGCCAAAGGAAGAAATTCCCTCCTATAGTATCTTTCCTCCATTATTCTCTCTCTCTCTATATATATATAGAGAGAGAGAGAGAGGAAGGAGGCCATATGAGGGAATTTCTTCCTATCGTGTCGAAAAAGTACGACCTCCCTCATTTTTTCCGACGATCGGCACCGATCATTTTCATCGTTATCATCTAAGATGTGGGTACACCAAATTCCATATGATTCTACAACTTTTTCACCGTTGATTTAGCAATGTAAAAGGTTATGTTGTCGGTAAACCGTTAAATTTGAACCCACTAAATCAACGATGAAAAAATTGCAGAATCATATGGAATTTGGTATACCCACATCTTAGATGATAACGATGAAGATAATGGATGCTAATCGTCGGAAAAATAAGAGAGGACGTACTTTTTCGACGCTATAGGAGAAAATCCCCTCGTATGGTCTCTTTCCTCCATTATATATATATATATATATATATATATATATATATATATATATATATATATATATATATCTTTTTTTTTCAATATCTTTAAGCTTTGCTATTAGTATATATATTAATATAAATTATATAAGAGGAGCTTATAGTCTATCGCCAGAGAAATTGAATTGTGGGTCTAAACGAACAGGTTTGAGTATAGATGATTTCTTTTAATCATTTTATTTTTTTTTGGAGGCCGAAAAGCCTATTAACAATTAAAAACTTATAAAATTTTAGCAATTAGCATGAAATGTTGTGGTTCCTATCATAGAATGTGAAAAAATTTACGCTGGCTGTAACAAGCCTATCTCAACCCTCGTCTTTTCTCATCCGTACTTGGAACCGGCAAAGATGGGTTTACAATAAGAAGGATGCATCATGAGGACTTGGGGGTCACACATCCTAATACTACTCACGCTTAACTACGGAGTTCTGATTAGTGATTTAGTACTGGTATGGTCGCATCAATGACTGCGGAGTTCTGATTGGCTTAGTTATTGTTGTAGTATGAAATATGTGTTTAATATGATAAAATTGGCTTAATTTTACTGTACCTAAATTATGATTAAAAAAACAAATTTCATATTAGTAAATATTAATATTATTCATTATCTTACATGGGTTATGAATATTATTATTATATGAGCTTATGCATGAATCTTTACAATTATAACTAGAATTTGCAGGGTTTGACAAAAAAGCTTCTCTTTTTTTCTTCTATAAAGTAAAAGGGTAAAAGGAAAAAAATCCTTTAGGAAAAGCTAAATCCACACGCTGCCATCTCATACTTTCAAATAGATAGTATTATCTTTTTACCCTTTTCGTTGAAATGATAAAAGAGAGTAATTATTACCGCTAGTATTTTGCACATGCGGTGCACGTGTGTATATATTAAATGTCATGAACAAAGATTTAAAAAATTACAAAAAAGAAAAATGAAATATTTGAGAGGTTGTCTATAAATTATTCAAATTCATGATTAATGTATTTGATTTTTTTTAAAAAATCTTTTTATGACTAATAAATGAGAGTCCATGTGCCTGGGTGATTGAGAAATAGATGGAGGGAGGAGGTAGCTTTGAATTTTAAATTCAAAACACTTTTTAAAATACCCAGAGTGATGATATTGACATCTTCAATGATCTTCAATGAGAGAATGTGTTTTATTTTGGTTTTTTATTTCGATGAGGTGTACAACCTGGTTGAGCATATTTTCTTGTAGGATTTTTTCCCTTTCCTAATTATTACTCTTGTAAAATGATGTAATAATTATATCACCATCCAAAAAGTTTGGGTTATAAGAGTTAAAATGTGCCTCCTTCCTCTCTCTCTCTCTCACACACTCACACACACTTATTACTCATAAAAAGAAAAAAAGTACATGAATCAATTTAAACAATTTATAGATCATCTCTCAAAGATATCTTTTTCATTTTTAAAAATTTTCATTGCTTTGTCCATTGACATCTAATATATATACACGTGCATCTCCCGTGCACAACACCTGTACTCTATAAACTAAAACCATTTTTTTTTTAAACGCAATCAAACTATTTTTCTTCTAGGACCGTTAGCAAGTGCAAAATAACTTATCTTGTTTAAAGTTAATTTTTATATGTTCCGTACAAGAAATTGTGCGCTAGGTACAATTTTTTTTCTTTTTTATTATCAATGCAAATAGAAGGGTTTCTTCAAATTGAAATTTATGAGGCCATGTAAATGGGTCGGGTCTAGTGTGTTCCATGCGCATATCCATTTATTTTTTACGGATCAAGACCCACTCATTTACCCGACGGGTCTGTACGGAATGGAACCAGACCCAGACCATTATTACTTGGCTAAGACCTGTTTATCCGGATCCATTTATCAACTTTAATTTTTACAAGTGCGTTACCCTAACTCAAAAATTAAAGTTAAAATATAATAAAAGAAACAACTTGAACAATTAATAATCATATTTATTGAATAATTATAATCCACAGTATATAAAACTAACTTGAATAAATATGCCGATGAGAGACATGAGTGAAAATTAGTAGTTAAGAATTATGTTACTTTCATATAGATAAATTAGAGTTAAGATTAATTATTAAGATATGTGGATCAGGTCTAAACGGATACGAACCAAACACACTCATACCCGACCCATTTATTAAGTAGTTAATGGGTATGGATCGAGTCGGGTCTGGATCTAGACGGACTTATACCGGACCCGAATTTTGTCAATGGGTCTAGATCGGATCTGGGTCTAGACCCGATCCATGCCTAAATAATTGACGTCATAGCCAACGTATCAAACCTACTCAAATCTTCTATATCGCAAGTATTTAAAATTTTATATTATCGTGACTAGAATTCTTCAAAAGTAGTCTCTAATCTGTGACCATGACGTCAAGATACACATATGTGCTTCACATGTGTAGAATGCTTGTTTGATTTAATCTTCAAACATGTTCCTTTGAGCAACCTACTTTATTTGCATTGTCCCCTAAAAGGTTTTATAAAATCATAAATTATGCAAAAGAAAGAAAGATAATGCAACAAATATAGAGAGTAATGTACTTTTCAATAAAATAAAAAAGATTTACGATATGTTTACAAATAACATCCGACAACAATTTGCTTAGAATTCTTTGAAAAGGCTCCATGCAATGAGAAAACCAAATGCCGCAAGAATTTTATAAGCAAAAAGGGAAAACTGCTTTCTTGCCCATAATTTGTAACTGATTAGTTTTTAAACCTACTTAGTTTAAAAATTGCCATACCGCAATATAAAAATAGCCTAATAATGACACTCGTAAGTGGGAATTCCGGAGATTATGACACGCGGCGGATGATGTGTCATCCGCTTAAGCCCGCTAGATCCTGGAGGCTACGGAGATGGAATAAATATAATGCATTGGGGACATTCCTTGGCACCTCGCCTTCGAAATTGCATTCAACCTTTAGGGGGCCTTCCCGGAGTACCTTTCCTATTCGCCTAGCAACCAGCCAATGGCTTGCCTCCGAGCTGCCCTACTGCCGAGCTTTCTCAGCCTCCTTGCTCGTCTCCGAGCTGTTACCGAGCTGAGCTTCCTCAGCTTCCCTGTTCAACCGAGAGTATGGAGCCCAAGTGTCCCCGTAACGGCTCCGTATATCTTGCCAAAACGAGATCTCCGCCGCTTCACGTCTCGCATCCCACGCTGGCATGTCCCTCCATTAATAAGCATATCCCGCCATTAATGGACGTACGCTGCCATCAACGCGAACGTGACACAGGGGCGTAACGGACGACCAGAGGCTCGCATCAGCTCGCTACCTGCGACCGCTATATAAACTCCACTTCCAAACGACTCAGGTATCTCGAACTCATTTCCAATACACCGCTACACCGCCATTATTATTCCTCGGCACTTATTTGATCGTCGGAGGGTCCTACGGTGGTTTCCCACCCCAAGGCTTCCCTTGCAGGTAGTTCGGCGTCAACAACAACCCATTGAGATTCACAAGCTCAACCCTCATATCAAATCTCAACCGTTCAGCCCCGCTAGCAACAAGATCGACGGGGAACAACATCTGAGGGAGATTCCGATCTCTATCAGTTGGTGCCGTCTGTGGGAACTCGGCTTTCCTACCTAAGAAAGTTGATCTTCCGCCTTCGATTTGATAGCCAGCGATAATCGCAACGATCCCAGCACGAGCCGTCCGGGGGCGGTTCTACTCCACCTCCCAACTTCGTCGACGCCTTATTTACGCTGATCGGCAGGCTCACGGTGATGGTAGGTGCGCTCGCTCGTGTTCAAACAGCTGGTCATGCCTGCCAAACCGTTGTTCCCACTCCCTGAAACGGCGGCGTGTGTGGAGCGACGGAGGGGCGCATTCAGGCCTTCGACCTCGCTCACGCCCGTCTCGATGTCACATAACACCGGCATGTCGATTCCAGTAGTGATGAACCCCACACGAGGAATGATTCCATGACTTGTTGGGCGCCGAACAGTTCAACACCGAGATCTCAGGAGCGACCAAACTACCGCTTCAACGCTTGACGCGCTCTCTCGTCCCCTGAAGAGACGTCGGTCTCCAGGCAAGACCGACGTCACCACACTCAATGAGACCGTGCACATGGCGAACGTCGGGGTCAACCGCGAAGGGTCCACCTTGAGGATCTGAGGAACATGATAGAACGAAACCGAAACCGCTCCATCATGCAAGTCCGAATAAAAGATAGCAGGCACTCCAACTATGGAGAATCCTCAGGGTACTAGCAGCGAATCGAGGTACCCGAAAAGAAGATTGAGGACATACGGCTCGCCACCCGTTCTCCCGGAGGGTCGGCGAAATATTCCACGGATTTTTTCACAAAACCCTTCACAGAGCAGTTACTACATAAGCGCATCCCGTCTCAAAACAAGCCGCCCAAGGTGGGCCTCTTCAACGGGAAGTCCGACCCAAAGGACCACCTAGACGCGTTCACAGCGGGCCTAAGCTTTCAGGATAACTTGGACGCGGCTCAATGCCGAGCCTTTCCCACCACCCTCATCTGGGCCGGGCGAGATTGGTTCCGTGGCCTTGCTCCACGTTCAATCTCAACCTTTGATGAGCTGGCTACTCAGTTCCTCGGTCATTTCGTTGGTAACCGACAGCAGAAGAGGACAGTTGACTATCTGTTCACCATCAAAAGCGAGGACCGGGAATCTTTCAAAGGTTACGTCACCTGGTTCTATAATGCCCTTCTGGAAGTGCCCGAGCACCGTAATGAAATAGTCATCACCGCCTTGAGATCGGGTCTTAGGCACAAAGAGTGGCTCCACTCTTTTGCATTAGCGCAACCTAAGACCATGGTCAGAGTAAAAGTCTGGACCGAGCGGGAGATCCAACTCGAGTCTGAAGTGAACGCCAACATGTCCCGCGGGAACCGGACGAACTGAAAGAAACGGGACCTGGAGGAGAAGAAAAGACCGATCATCCAAAACCGTATTCCCCGAGATTTCACGAGTACATCCCTCTGAAGGTCTCTCAGACCAAGCTGCTAGAAGAGGTAAAGAGAGAGAGATTCTTCAAACTCCCGCCAATGATACAAAGGCCGGATAAGCGACTCCACGTCCTATATTGCGCCTTTCATCGGTCGCGAGGGAACCCGACTGAGAACTGCAAACAAATCCGTGATTATATTGAGAAGCTGATCCGCTCCGGTCACCTAGCAAAGTACCTACAAGACAAATATCAATAGATCAGGAGCAAACAGACCAGTCTCCATCCGGAGAGTTGATAGTCGGGCAGATCGTGGTCGTTTCTGTTGACTCGGCTCCGAGCAGCGACGACACCCGCCGTAACCGGCCGGTCATAACTTTAGATGATCTCTCCTTTAAGAAATACAAGAAGGTTGATCCCATCACCTTCGCTGAAGAAGACCTTCATGGCATATGCCTCCCGCACAATGATCCCCTGGTGATCACGGCTCGGGTAAATCGGTACGAAGTCCGAAGAATCCTAGTCGACTCGGGAAGCTCGGCGGATATCCTATTCTACGACTGTTTCCAGCATATGGGATTAAACTTTTCTGACCTCCAACCGACCTCGCACTTCCTCTCTGGGTTTACAAACTATTCTATCCGAGCCGAGGGAACGATTACTCTCCTTTTTAACAGGGGAGGCCGGAAGAACTCAAACTATGAAGGTGAGTTTCCTCGTCGCCCCGGGTTCCTTCGTCTTATAACATCCTTTTGATTCGTCCCACTTTAACGCCCTCCAGGCTCAGATCTCGACCTACCACCTCGCTCTCAAGTTCCATCTGGGTGATGGGAGAATAAGTCGGGCCTACGGAGATCAGAAAACCGCAGGGGTTTTTCTCGCCTCGACGCTTATCGAAGACAAAGAAGTTGATATTTCCAAGGGGCTGTGCGATCCTCGGGAATCTCTTGATACACATGATAATAAAAAAGAGATTCGGGGTTCCCCAGTGGAGGTCTTATACGAGATTCCACTCAAGGAGAGAGATGACAGCCGAACTGTCCAGATCGACTCCCTCTTAACCGGGAAAACTCGGGACAACCTTATCCAGTTTCTCCGAAACAACTCAGACGTGTTTGCTTGGACTCCCGAAGACATGCCGGGGATCGACCCCAAGGTGATCTCCCACAAGCTCGGCGTTGACTCAGAGGCCCGGCCAGTCCGTCAAAAGAAAAGAAGTTTTGCGCCTGTCAAATAGAAGGCGGTCGAGGAGAAAGTGGAATGACTACTCGCGGCTGGATTCTTCAGGAACCTAGAATATTCGACTTGTTTATCCAACATAGTAATGGTCAAGAAGGCAAACGGGAAGTGGCGCATGTGCGTCGATTTTTTCGAGCTGAACAAGACCTGCCTTAAAGACAACTACCCGCTCCCACGGATAGACCAGTTAGTTCAAAACTCGGCCGGTCATAAGCTGCTGAGCTTCATGGATGCCTTCTCCAGTTATAATCAAACCCGAATGAACCCGGCCGACAAAGAGCTCACCTCATTTACCACCGATCGAGGAGTCTACTGCTATAAGGTAATGCCCTTCGGCCTCAAAATTACTGGGGCAACGTACTAGCAGCCGGTCAACAAGCTGTTCAAGCCACAAATCGGGAGAAATATGGAAATCTGTGTCGATGACATACTCGTGAAACCCACCCTGTTAGCTGGGTATACCATGGATCTCGGCGAGACCTTTGAGGTCCTGCGTAAGTACAAAATGAAGCTGAATCCAGCCAAGTATGCTTTCGGCATCACGGACGGAAAGTTCCTCGGATTCGTGGCCACACATCGAAGAATTGAGGCAAACCCAGAGAAGATCAGGGCCATCATTGACATGGCGACGCCCGAAAGCAATGTTAAAATCATGCGAGTCACGGGCAGGGTAGCCGCTTTGAGTCGGTTCATGTCCAGGTCTGGCGAAAAATGCCTGTCTTTCTTTAGATCTTTGAGAAAAATCCCCGGGTTCGAGTGGTCCGAAGAATGTCAGGCAGCCTTCGAGCAGCTTAAAACGTATCTTACGACGCCACCGTTTCTTACCCGACCAGTTGTAGAAGACGAGCTGCTGCTATATCTAGCCGTCTCCGACCAAGCCGCAAGCATCATGCTCATCAGTGAATCCGAGGGGATACAAAGACCAGTCTACTATGTCAACCATGTTTTCAAAGACGCGGAGGCCAGGTACCCAGCCATTGAAAAGATAGTTCAGGCTCTCGTCGTCACATCCCGGAAACTTCGGCATTATTTCCACGCTCATACCATCACCGTTCTCACCAACCAACCCCTGGAGAACATCCTTGGTTCCCCTGAGTCGTCGGGCAGTTTGGAAAAGTGGAGATAAGAGTTGTCCCCGTTTGACATCTGGTATCGACCAAGGCAAGCCATCAAAGCCCAAGCCTTTGCTGATTTCGTGGTTGAGTGCACCATTCCCAATAGAAAGAAAGTGCCGGCGCAAGATCCTGACCCGCAACACTCAATTGAAGAAAAGCTTGGTCCGGTTCTGGACTGAGTCCTCTATGTGGACGGTTCCTCTACAGAAGAAAGGTGTGCAGCTAGACTGGTCATACGCGGTCCAGATGAAGCCGAGATGGAATACTCTCTGTAGCTCGACTTATAACGACTCTAAATTTACTGTACTGAATTTTCCATTATAATGTACAGAAATGAGTTTATAGCCTGAGTTTGAGTTATAAGTCAATTTTGTTAAATAACAGCAAGAAGTCACTTGTAGCTCACTGGTAAAGTGTCACGCCCCGCTTCCCAGTATACGGGCAGAGGATGCGACAAGCCCGCTACGTATTTACTAAGATGTAAACACGCTAAGCGTATCTAAGCAATATAAAGTAAAATACACAAGAGACAAGATGTAAATGAACATCAACTTTATTTATTAACATTCTTTTTACAATACAATGAAAATTAAATATATGGAATGAAAGCAATGCCTAAACAGTGGCATAACAGAAATGAAAATGCAATAAGTACAAGCGGCTACAGCTCTGGGTCTTCGGTGTACTGCTCAGGGGTCTATTACAAATGCTCCCGACTGGTCTCGTACTCCTCAGCGTCAGGTCCTCCTGACAACATTCCAAAGAAGAAGAGAAATAGGAATGTCGTCAGCGAACAATCGCTCGGTAAGTCCCAAAGATGAGTGAGAAGTAGAATAGACAGAGAGAGTGTATAGTTTTATAATATTTTATTATAATATTAGCGCAGTTGTTTGTACCTTGGTACAGAAAATGCCAGTGCATATGAGAGGAGTCCCATTTACACCGGAGACTTTGGCAACCCGTAGTATAAGGCTCCGTCGATAATAACACGGAACAACGACATGGATGTAATTACTTCTTAAGTGACCACCTCGTGCCACTTTTAACATGTTCCGTACCAGTCTACCCCTTTATAAACCCTGTAATATCTTATTGTATTGATTGTATTGCTTGTTATATAGATGGATGACCGATTGTATTGTATTGTCTTGTAGTAAATGGATGGCTTGCCGAAACCATGATATCAGTAATGGAACGGATATAATGGATGAACATGTAAATGGAGTATATCCATGGTTCGGTTCAGTCAAGTTGTATAGATTGAATAGATTGAATAGATTGATTATATGGATTCATATTGAATTGTGGTTTTATACTTGAATCACATTCAATTCAGATTGACTATATTTAGACTCAATCTGAGTCAGACAATTAGAAAAGAAATTGAAATCCTAAATTAGGTTTTGATGTTATCGGTAACTGCTGCATATGGACGGCAGGATTTGTGTCTTTTTCCAAAAAAATTACCGTATTGATAACACCCTTTGTTAGGTTGTCTACCTTAGATAGGCAAGCACCCATATCTCCGACTCTCTGAGGCTCAAGAGACTGATCCCGCTTAAACCTATGTTTACTAGGGTCTTTATTGTAATTTAATATAACTTGAGGGTTTTTTTTATGTAAAAACAGTTTTGGCATAATTTCAAAATACACCTCAAGTGTTTAATTATCGTTTTTAGAGTTTTCATAGATGTGTATTTTACAATCGTGCAATTTCTAATAAATAGAACCTAGTTTCCATAGTATATGGTATTTTCTTGAATTATTGTACTTGTTTTGTATTTGGATGGTATTTTCAAGTAATAGTGATTCGTTTGATTTAGAAAACTTGGAATATTTATATAATCAAAATAGATATTTTGATAATAAATTTATAGATATTTAATTAAAATAATTTATTTATTTTCTTGTAGAAATCTCATTTTCTAAAGAAAAATGTATAAAAATTCCATCGAGATCGAATGCTCCTTGCGAAGCTCTGCATCTCGCTCTACTAAGCCCGAGTATGTGCAATAATCCGCACCATCCGAACGGGGTCCCCAAAATGGGTTGTAGAGGCGTAATTGCATGGAAATGTTAAATACACTTTTATATAGAAAGCGGTTTTATAAGTTTAGGGTATTTATTTGTAAAGATGTATTTCCTGTATTCTATTGTAACAAAATTAATCGTGCTATGATAGAGATGTGTGTTGTGATGAGGTAAGTCAAGTCATTACCTCGTGAACTATTTAAAGTTATAGCAAGAAATAAAGGTTATAATGTATAAATGAATAGTTTGTGGTATTTTTATGTGAACATGCGATAAATGTCACAAAAATGATTATTTTGATGTGAAACTGGTTTTGTTGAGTTTGTTAATGTTTGTTAAACAATATGTGAGAATATGAAATTATCTTGATTAAGAAAAATATAGTTTTTAAAGAAAACCGAATCGGAAGTCGGACTAACTCCGCTTCCGTCGGGTTTTAGAAATGGAACTTTTTAAAGAAAAAGATGAGAGGGGGAGAAGGGACTTACTTACTTTGATCAGAGGGGGGAGGTAGAAGAAGGTCTAGGATTCGTTGGTGCTTCGTTTCGTTACCCGAAACTCCTCGTATCGTCGCCGGAACTTCGTCGGAGCTTCATCCTTTGCTAACTCCACTTGCACAATATAAAGATTTGGGAATTCTTGAGAGTTTTGGCAGGGGTTTATGTGTGAGGAAGTGTGGAATGAGGGATGGTATTTATAGGAAAAGCTAGGGTTTAGGGTAGTGAATGGGTGCATTAAAATTTGTAATAAAATTAGGGTAAATGGGTAATTTAATGTTCTCTGTATGAATGCAGAGAAAACAAGCAGTGTAAAAGGAGTGGGGGTAGCTGAAGGGTTGCAGGGGTTTAAATATATGAGCATTAGGGATAGGGGAGACCGGCGGTGCCGGGAATTTTGCCTATGTCGCCGATTTTGTACCGACGGGTGGGGGTGAGTTTGGTGCCACATGTCGGGGTCGATTGATATTCCATAGTGCACATGTTTAAATGATCTGTAACTCTTCATTTTACGTGTTGTGCACGTGTAGACCCTTGGACTTCTAAAAAGATTAAAAGAAATTAAAAATAAAAAGATAATGTGGCTGATGGGATTTGAACTCTGGTGCTATGTTTCAGCAGTGTAAGGTCTTACCAATGAGCTACAAGCTCTTTCTTGCTGTTCAAAAGCAAAAAAAAAAAACTTATAACTCATGCTCAGGCTTAGGTGTCCCTTTCTGTATTTTGAAAAAAATTCGTACAGAAAGTTAGGGTTGTTATATAAAACCTTGCACTGCTCTGATATAGCCCCTGTGTTCGATTCCCATCAGGCACATTATTTTTTTCTGAATTTTTCTTTTAACTTTTTGGAAGCCCAAAAGATTGCACGTGCAATACACAGGGAAATGAAAAGTCAGAAAAAATCAAACATGTTGGAAATGGAGTAAACATTGAGTTGATTAGGGCGCACGAATCTCGAGGCAAAAGCTTCGAGATCGACCGGCCAAAATAATCAAAAGACCGGCGGGGATGGTCAGATGAAGCCCAATGGGCCCCGGGCTTTGCACACAAACCCCTTCACCTACCCCTAACTCTTCTGCACTGTTTAATTTCTCTGCAATCAAATAAAGACCTTTCATTTCACAATTAAACCACATTTTAATGCTTTTTAATCCAAATTTTTAATTCCAAAACACTAATTCTCCACTATAAATACCATCACCTACCTTGGCTCAACACCATTCTGAAAACTATATCAAAATTCTTTCAAAAAGTTCTTAAGTATAAGTGGAGTTAAGAGAAGTTAGCAAGCAAGCAACTTCCGGCGAAGATCGAAGCTAATTCTGGCGCTCCTACGATGCCATGACGACACTCCTCTATTCCTAACCCTTTTCCTTGATCTCTCAAAACCGTAAGTCCCTCTCAATCTCTCTTCCTCTTCATTGAAATTCCATTTCAAAACGTATATCGGTGGGTGGAGTTAATACCGATATCTTTTTCTAAACCCTAAAAAATTTCTTCTCCTTAATACTTTGTTTAATCTAACTTTTAAACAATACTTGTAACCCTAAATACTAATGTTTAGAATTAATTTTAACTAAGAATCTCAGGTGAAAAATCCATACTTGCACTTTTTCATTAAAATACCATGAACTCTGATATCACCTCTTTTAGTATTTTTTAAAACAATACCTTAGGAAAAACTTCACGGGGTAACGACCTGCCCCACACGCACACTTTTTTTCATAGCATGATTCATATTTGCATGTATTTTTGTTACGAAGAATACTATTATGACAAAATACCACATAACTTTAAAAAAAACGGATTTCTTATAAAGTAGTATTTCCTATCCTTTACGATTACGCATCTACAACTCTCTTTAGGGGACCCGCTAATAGATGGTGTGGATTATCGCACATGCTTTGGCTAGTAAAACGAGATGTTGACCTCCTCACGGAGCATTCGATCTCGAAAAGATTTAAATACGGCTTTTTAAGAAAAAATAAAATTATTTTTAAAATTAAAATTATATAAAATTATGAATACATATTTTCAAAATATAATAAACCTATATTTTTCAAAAATGAATTTTTTTTAATAAAATACCATCAAGATACCCAAAAAGATAAGTTTTACAATAAAATATCATGAACTTTCCAAACTAAGTACTTATCACTAAAATACCCCAATACTTCAAATCCATGCACATGACAGCCTCAAATAATACTAATCACCATCGAGATTTACTTTTTAACTATATTAAAATATTTTTCATAAAACCCCCTCGAGTTATATAAAAACAATTTTTAAGGACTTTAGTAAATATAGGTTTAAGCGGGATCAATTCCCTTGAGCCCCAGGGAGCCGGAGAAAGTGATTGCTTGCCTATTTAAGGTAGAAAACCTAATGGAGTTATCAATAGTAATTGTCTTGAAAAAGACACAAATCCAGCCGTCCATGTGCAGCAGTTACCGATGACTACCGAACCTAATTCAAGATTTAAATTTTTTTACAAGTGTTTGACTCAGTTTGATACCAATTCAAATCTGAATCCAACATCAAACATGAATACTTGAACATGAACATGATACTTGAAATCAAACATCAATTTCAAACATGTGTACTTGACTTGACTTGACCGAACCATGGTTATAACTTGACTTGACCGAACCATGGTTATAACTTGACTTAACTACTTGAATACTTGATTACATGCTGAACTTGACTACTTGAACATTTTGTATCCATGGTTTCGGCAAGTATAATAATTATAATCTATATAATATATTACACGGGGATAAAGGGGTAGATTGGTACGGAATGCATATCGTGGCACGAGAGGTCACTTAAAAGACACCTATATGAATTCTCGTGCCGTTGTCCCATGGGTTATGACGGGGCCTTGTACTACATGTTATCATAGTCCACGGGGTAAGATGGACTCCTCTCGTATACATGAATACCTTCTGTATCAAGCTGCAAACAACCGCGTTAGAATAATAATCATATACCTGTATAATTCACCTGTTTATTTCACATTACTCCCTATATTCTCTTTTTTCTTTTGGCACTTACCGAGTGCTAGTTCACTGACGACATTCCTTTCTATTTTTTCCTTTTGTCACGACCCGAAGGTACGGAACGTGACTGGCACTTAGATTACGGGACGTCTAAAGGCGTAACGTAACCTAAGTCAGCCAAAGCGCAGAAAATCTAAACCATAACAATAACAGTGAAGGGAAACCTTTTATGAAAACGATTTTAAACCAATTATGTTATATTAATCCTCTTTTTTAAAACATCAAAATTTTCCGAAAATTTTGGCAGAGTCTCCTTTGTAAATACTATCCCCCAAAATGGGTACAAAAAGATATATAAACCTGTAATAACAAAATGGCATCCCCAAGCGGGAGCTAGCTCTTCGCCCAAGGCGGATCACAACCACACGCAATATATATATGCAATATCAAGCAAATAAGTATAAAGAAATGCATAATATAGAAAAACACAACGTCGGCTCAAGTGAGCTCGACCCCAAAGAAACCACATATACACCAATCTCTCAGTCTCATCACTAGGTCGCATATACAAAATAAGAAGTGGTAGATGGAGAATACTAGATACAATGAAGATACAAAAAGAGATAAGGTGTCCTCGCAACCTACCTACGAGCAATGTCGCGAGTCTGAACAAAGAAGCCAATGAAAAGATACGCCCGCCGCTGCAAAGCTGACGGGTCCGACCTGTAAGGCACTGTGGCACAACGGAGGTGAGTTGCCAGCTCGTGAGTAGCAAGTAACATCTAATAAGGCTATCGTAAGAATGCACTCAAAGCGTCACAATCTACATATCTAAGAATGATGCGATGCTACTAATATGTATGCACATGGATGCAAAATCAATACGAGATGTTTAAATACGATAATCTCTACATTCTTAACTAAAAAAAATATCTGTACAATATCTAAGGTACCATCAATGAAATCATCCGAAAACCGTGTCAAGTATCGACACCAAATATAGAAGTATATCTGTCTCAATATCTCACTATGTCAATATCTCAATATATCGGGCTCTGTCAGTCCGGATCGGCCCATATCATCAAATCTCACGACAACGGTCGGTATCCTCTGAATATCCGCCGTGCCAGACATCACTGGTAGGTAGTCTTCCCTTGCCAGGCTCATCGTCTACAACTCGATCTTCTTGCCCTGGGGTACCATACCGGGCCCACCATGTACCCGAGACGGTTCATCCACTCCTCGAATCGGGTCTCGAAATCCAACAGAAAACATGAAAACTCATGGTGGACGACACATACATCATGAGAAAACCGCAACTTTATTTTAAAAATGATGATAATAAGTTTTTGTTAAATTCTTGCGGTTTTCCCCAAAATCCAGAAATCTCATCAATACTGAAATCCTCAAGAAAATCATAATACCCAGCATGTTGTATATGATAAATGCTTATGATATCAAAGATATGCAATGTGATTTGTGGCTAGGAATCTATATAAGCATGATGATGATGTGAGGTATATACATGCTATGCAATTTAATGTATCATGTATGATGCAAGTGATTGATACAGAACCAAGCAGGTTCTACAGTGCTCGTAGCATGGCAATTACCAAAGGCATGTGTGTTCACATGAATAATGTGCGTGCAACATGAGCCAATGGTAATGGTGTAAGTGTCCTAAGAGGTGATATCACAGAGGTATATATAGATGACCAGAAAGCTATGCATATGAATAAGATGGTTAACTAAATAACTATACATATAATTTGCAAGTAATAAACTGATCCTAACTATGGGGCGCCTCGCGCCATCCAGACGATTTCCCCATAGATGTATACATCTACTCACCCGGACGCCTCGCTAATCTGATCCAACCACCGCTTTGCTTTTGCGCGCCGCGTTCGATGTTTCCGCAACCGATCCTAAAATTGCATAACACAAACTTAAGATTACACATCAAGAAACGACACAAGTCACAAAATAAAAGAATCAACACTGACAAGTTAGGCACAACGTGCATTAAACCCGCGGAACACACACGAAAACCACTAAAAGCTTAACTAAAATCGTCGTTTCAGGGCAACCGTCAAAACTAAAACCTGACTAAACCAAATTATGCATTCGCACACCCCAAAAGTCGTAGGAGATGCTATAAATATCGTCAATATATCGCAATTAAATTACCTCCTAATTTTATGAAAAACCTAGTAAGCATTAACAACTAAATTTCGATGCAAACATCGCGGTTTAACGATATAGCGATCACAACATCGCACAAACATCCAATCTAACCCACTAGATAACCACTACACCTAATTTAATCTATTAACAATGCTTCAAACCCTAATTGACATTTCAAACCTTTTCTAGAATTTCCTAAACAAGAAATTATAACCAAATTAACACTTTAAAATTCTAAATTAGCATATTTAAACTACCAATTTAACAACTAGATTAAAATTATACCTTACAAGTTGTGAACCTCTTGCACTTAGCCTCCAAAGTTGCCTCTTTTTTCCTTGTTTTAAACCAATTTGGGTTTGGGAAGAGGTAGAATAGGGATTAGGTTTGAATTAGTGAAGAAAATTGTGGATTTCGATGGATTTTTTGTTGATTTTTAATGGAATTTGAAGGAAAAAGAGAGGGGAAAATTGGGGATACCTGCTGCTGAGGCTCGGCCAGAGCATAGGTGGGGGAAAGAGTGGGGGAAATGTGTGGAAAATTCTACACAAAAGTCTTTCACAAGCTCATTTAATGCTTATGACATCATTTTTACAAAAAAAACCATTTTAATTCAATTTTGATCCATTTTCAAACCATAGAACTACAAACTTGGAATGTCTTGATACAATTTTTATTAACACTAGATTTTAGTTTATAATGGTTCCTAAGTATGTAATTTACCCATTTAAATTTGTATTTATCACTAATTTAATGTATTTTTAAAAACTTAAAATAATATTAGAAATAATTAATTAAGGAATTTTTTTTAAATAACTAGAAATTTTTAAGTGACAATTTAGTGACCAATTTCTAGCAATATCTTATCTAAATTTTGTATAATTAGGCCTATATTGAAAAATAATTATTTTGACTTTTTATTGAAAATACTGTTTATTTTACCGATTTTCGAAAAACTTCCTAAACGAAATTCAAAACGTTACAATCTTCCCCCCTTAAAGAAATTAGGTCCCCGAATTTAAAATTTAACTATGTGTACCTTCAAAAAGATGGGGATATTTCTTCCACATCTCGTCCTCGGTCTCCCAGGTGACCTCTTCGCTGTTCGGGCCACGCCAAAGAATCTTAACGGACGGTATAACCTTCGACCTCAATTTCTTCACCTGCCGATCCAAAATGACCACCGGCTGCTCGGTGAATGAAAGATTACGCTCCAGCTGGATTGTCTGGTGCTGAATCGCATGAGAAGGGTCATGAAGGTACTTGTGGAGCATCGAAACATGGAATACGGGGTGAACATCGGGAAAGTTGGGCGGAAGAGCTAACCGATAAGCCACCGAACCAACACGCTCTAGGATCTCGAAGGGACCAACATATCTAGGACTAAGCTTCTCTTTCCGCCCAAATCTCATCACACCCTTCATCGGAGAGACCCTCAGGGAAACATGATCGCCAACAGCGAACTCGAGTCGGCGACGGCGCCTGTCAGCATATGATTTCTGCCTACTCTGTGCCGCTCTCATTCTGTCCCGAATCAGCTGTATCTTTTCGGTCGTCTCCTGTACGATCTGCGGCCCCAAAATACTGCTCTCCCTGAGCTCTGTCCAACATACAGGCGATCGACATATCCTCCCATATAAAGCCTCGAAAAGTGCCATATGAATCGTCTCCTGGAAGCTATTATTGTAGGAGAACTCGATCAAGGGCAAATGACGATCCCAGCTACCACCGAAATCTAAAACACAAGCTCTGAGCATATCCTCAAGAGTCTGAATAGTACGCTCTGACTGACCGTCAGTCTGCGGATGAAAAGCTGTGCTAAAACTCAATCGGGTTCCCAAAGCCTCTTGAAGTTTCTGCCAAAATCGGCTGGTAAACTGGGTGCCCCGGTCGGACACGATGCAAATCGGGACACCATGCAGTCGCACGATCTCATCAATATAAACCTAGGCATACTGAGCAAATCCAAAAGTGGTCTTCACTGGAAGAAAGTGAGCCGCTTTCGTCAGTCGATCCACAATCATCCAAATAGAGTCATACCCCCGACTGGTCCTGGGTAGACCCACAATGAAGTCCATAGAGACCTGTTCCCACTTCTACTCAGGGATGGGCAAAGGCTGTAACTCACCGGCTAGCCTCTGGTGCTCGGCCTTGACTTGCTGACCAGTCAGGCACCTCGATACAAAGTCTGTAACATCCTTCTTCATCCTGTACCACCAGTAAACCTCTCTCAAATCACGGTACATCTTGGTGGAACCTGGATGAACACTGTATACTGATCTATGTGCCTCCTCAAGAATACCACGCCTCAGTCCCTCAGAATCTGGTACGCACAGTCGAGTCCCAAATCGAAGTATCCCCTGATCATCAATCCCGAACTCGGAAACTCTGCCCTGCCGAATCTGCTCGATAATCTCTAAAATACGGGCATCGCCGGACTGTGCCTCGCGGATACGGTCAACTAACTGTGGGCGTGCTCTGAAATGGGCCAGCTGTCCCCCTGTAGGAGTAAACTCGAACTGCACTCTGCTGTCACATAAAACCTGCCAATCCGCCGTTGACTGCATCTGTACTGCGCTCAAACAAGATAAGCTACCTCCGGGCCTCCTACTCAAAGCATCTGCCACCACATTCGCCTTGCCCGGATGGTATATAATCTCGCAGTCATAATCTTTCACCAACTCCATCCAACGGCGCTGTCTGAGATTCAGATCTCGCTGCTGAAAAATATACTTCAAGCTCTTGTGGTCAGTGAATATCTGGCACGACTCGCCGTATGGGTAATATCTCTAGATCTTAAGTGCAAATACCACTACAGCCATCTCTAAATCATGAGTGGGGTAGTTCTGTTCGTGTTTCCTTAACTGTCGAGAAACAAACGCGATAACTCTGTCGTGCTGCATCAATACACAACCCATCCCCACTCAAGAAGCATCACAATATACCACGAAACCGCCCGATCCTGAAGGCAATGATAACACTGGTGCAGTAGTCAGACGAGTCTTCAACTGCTAGAAGCTATCCTCACATGCCTCGGTCCAATCAAAAGGAACCCCCTTCCGGGTCAATCCGGTCAACGGTGCAGCAATACGGGAGAAATCCAGGACAAAACGTCGATAATAACCGGCCAGACCTAGAAAGCTGCGAACCTCAGTAACTGATACCGGTCTAGGCCAACGCTGAACTGCTTCGATCTTCTTCGGGTCCACACAAATACCATCTCTCGTCACCACATGACCCAAGAAGTCGACACTGTCTAGACAGAATGCGCACTTGGAAAATTTGGCGAACAGCCGATGCTCCCTCAAAGTCTGCAATGTGATACGCAAGTGCTGCTTGTGCTCCTCCCGGCTCCGAGAATATACCAAGATGTCGTCAATGAACACAATGATGAACTGGTCAAGATACGTCCTGAATACACGGTTCATCAAGTCCATAAATGCTGCCGGGGCATTGGTGAGCCTGAACGACATCACCAAGAACTCATAATGACCATAACGTGTACGAAAAGCGGTCTTCGGAATATCCTCCTTCCGAACCCGCAACTGGTGATAACCTGACCGTAAATCAACCTTCAAGAAAAACCCTGCACCCTGGAGATGATTGAATAAGTCGTCAATGCGGGGTAGGGGATATCTGTTCCGCACAGTAACCCGGTTCAGCTGACGATAATCAATGCATAAGCGCATACTGCCGTCCTTCTTCTTAACAAACAGGACGGGAGCACCCCAAGGTGACACACTCGGTCAGATAAGCCCTTTGTCCAGCAAGTCCTGCAACTGATCCTTCAGCTCTCTAAGCTCCGTCGGGGCCATCCGATAAGGCGGTATAGAAATAGGCCCCGTACCGGGGATCAAGTCAATGCAGAACTTAATCTCGTGCTCTGGTGGCAGACCGGGCAGCTCGTCAGGGAATACATCAGGAAACTCTCTCACAACAGGGATCTGGTCCAACGGAACTTCTGTGGAGCTAGTATCACAAACATAGGCTAAGAATCCCTGATACCCTTTCCGCAAGAGCTGACCAGCGCGAAGAGAAGAAATCAAGCTGGGAAGGGTAGCGCTACGATCTCCCTGAATAACAAGAACAGGCTCACCAAGAAAACTGAATATGACTGCCTTCTCACGGCAGTCCACAGATGCATAACAGGTGGCTAGCCAGTCCATACCAAGAAGAACGTCGAAGTCTAGCATATCGAGGAGAATTAAATCAACTGAAGAATCCCTCTCCCCGATACGAACAGGACACGATCGGTACACAAAACGAGCGACAAACGACTCGCCTACCGGAGTAATAACGACAAGCGGCTTATCTAACGAAGAAGACTCTCGGCCCAACCTCGGTGCAAAGTATGTGGATACATAAAAATGTGTGGAGCCTGGATCAAATAATACCTGTGCATCAAAAGAACATACTGGCAGAGTACCTATCACGATGGCATTGAATGCCTGTGCATCCTGAGGAGTCAACGCGAAAACTCGGTCCTGTCCACCACTAATAGCTGGCTGTCCTATGCCTCTACCTCTGCCTCTATCGCCTCGTCCTCTCTGAACCGGACCGCCATGCCCACGACCTCTAGGAGCATCTGCCTGGCGTGGAGCCTCATCAGGGGGTAGGAAGCAGAGCTCTCTGGGGAGGTGGTGGGGGTGGTAAGCTCACATGTAGGACTGTCGCCGCGCCCCGGCACCCCATGGTACAGTCTCTGATACGATGGTACTGACTCCCGCACCGAAAACATCCTATCGACGACTGCTGGGTCTGCGGATATGAACCAAATAACTGACCCCGTCTCAATCCTCTACCGCCACCATCTCCTGGAAAGAATCTATCACGGTGTTTACACATCTGCCGCTGGGCTGGCGTATCAGTACGAATCCACTTCGGCCCAGAAACGACCGGAGTCTCAGAAATATGCTCCTCCAAAAGTAAGGTCGCATCCATCGCGGCTGCGTATGTGTCAAAGTGCTGGGTGCCGATGGCAAGGAATAGCTGCGTATCAAGTCCTCGCACAAACCTCTTTATCGTCTTCTCTTCCGTGTCTATTAGGTACGGAGCATATCGGGACAACTGAGTAAACTGTATATCATACTCGGACACTGTCATCCCAGGAGTCTTGCGCAAAGACTCAAAACTACGGGCTCGAGCATCTCGGACACTCTCCGGAAGAAAACGGGCAAGAAATGCAGCTGTGAACTCGTCCCAGGTCATAGGAGGTAGACCTGCAGCTCGACCTCTCTTTACTGAATCGTACCATGCCTGAGCAAGGCCCTCCAGACGAAAACTCATGAACTCCACCCATCTAACATCAGAACACCTCAATGAACGACAAATCCTAGCTATCCTATCAAGAAATGCCTGCGGGTCCTCTGTCGCATCCGTGCCGGTAAAAGCTGGAGGTCTCAGCCTCATAAACTCCTGTAGTGACACGGGGATAGTCGCAGTAGTAGCAGGAGTAACTGTCTGGGTAGCAGGTACAATCGTGGTCTGTGCGGTGGAAGGAACGTCCTCGGATCACTGTGCCCGACTGGACTCAACTAAAGATCCCATCATCTGTCGCAACCCCTGGATACCGGCCTCTAATCTGACAATACGGTTTGGAGAAGGCGGATCAATCTGACCCTGAGGGGTAGGCGTATCATCCCGCTCGATCATCGCCTCAGACGAGCCCGCTCGAAGCTCATCCCTAGCGGCAGCCCGCTGAGCTCTCGTAGTCTTTGGCAGCATCGAAGCTGGAATAAAAAACAGGAGCGATAAGAACATTTCAATTGAATCAAGGAATGCATGGAATCAAGGAGGAAATACAAGCAATTATGTCCAAAGGTCACTTAGGCGGAGTACCGTATCGTAAGTATGCCGCGGAACATACCCACGCTACGCCATTCTGCTTAAGTCACCTACTCCATCTACCAAGGGTCATTTTACACTTAGAAAGGTAAAACCTATAGCTCTGATACCAACTTTGTCACGACCCGAAGGTACGGAACGTGACTGGCACTTAGATTACGGGACGTCTAAAGGCTTAACGTAACCTAAGTCAGCCAAAGCCCAGAAAATCTAAACCATAACAATAAGAGTGAAGGAAAACCTTTTATGAAAACGATTTTAAACCAATTATGTTATATTAATCCCCTTTTTAAAAACATCAAAATTTTTCGAAAATTTCGGCAGAGTCTCCTTTGTAAATACTATCCCCCAAAATGGGTACAACAAGATATATAAACCTTTAATAACAAAATGGCATCTCCAAGCGGGAGCTAGCTCTTCGCCCAAGGCGGATCACAACCACACACAATATATATATGCAATATCAAGCAAATAAGCATAAAGAAATGTATAATATAGAAAAACAAAACGTCGGCTCAAGTGAGCTCGACCCCAAAGAAACCACATATACACCAATCTCTCAGTCTCATATACAAAATAAGAAGTGGAAGATGGAGAATACTAGATACAATGAAGGTACAAAAAGAGATAAAGTGTTTTCGCAACCTACCTACGAGCAATGTCGCGAGTCTGAACAAAGAAGCCAATGAAAAGGTACGCCCGCCGCTGCAAAGCTGACGGGTCCGACCTGCAAGACACTGTAGCACAACGGGGGTGAGTTTCCAGCTCGTGAGTAGCAAGTAACATCTAATAAGGCTATCGTAAGAATGCACGCAATGCGTCACAATCTACATATCTAAGAATGATGCGATGCTACTAATATGTATGCACATGGATGCAAAATCAATACGAGATGTTTAAATACGATAATCTCTACATTCTTAACTAAAAAAAATATCTGTACAATATCTAAGGTACCATCAATGAAATCATCCGAAAACCGTGTCAAGCATCGACACCAAATATGGAAGTATATCTGTCTCAATGTCTCACTATGTCAATATCTCAATACATCGGGCTCCGTCAGTCCGGATCGGCCCATATCATCAAATCTCACGACAACGGTCGGTATCCTCCGGATATCCGCCGCGTAAGACATCACCGGTAGGTAGTCTTTCCCTGCCAGACTCATCATCTACAACTCGATCTTCTTACCCCGGGTACCATACCGGGCCCACCATGTACCCGAGACGGTTCATCCACTTCTCGAATCGGGTCTCGAAATCCAACAGAAAACATGAAAACTCATGGTGGACGACACATACATCACGAGAAAACTGCAACTTTATTTTAAAAATGATGATAATAAGTTTTTGTTAAATTCTTGCGGTTTTCCCCAAAATCCAGAAATCTCATCAATACTGAAATCCTCAAGAAAATCATAATACCCAACATATTGTATATGATAAATGCTTATGATATCAAAGGTATGCAATGTGATTTGTGGCTAGGAATCTATATAAGCATGATGATGATGTGAGGTATATACATGCTATGCAATTTAATGTATCATGTATGATGCAAGTGATTGATACTCACCCGGACGCCTCGCTATTCTGATCCAACCACCGCTTTGCCTTTGCGCGCCGCGTCCGATATTTTCTCAACCGATCCTAAAATTTCATAACACAAACTTAAGATTACACATCAAGAAATGACGCAAGTCACAAAATAAAAGAATCAACATTGACAAGTTAGGCACAACGTGCACTAAACGCGCGGAACACACACGAAAACCACTAAAAGCTTAACTAAAATCGTCGTTTCGGGGCAACCGTCAAAACTAAAACCCGACTAAACCAAATTACGCATTCGCACAACCTAAAATTCGTAGGAGATGCTATAAATATCATCAATATATCGCAATTAAATCACCTCCTAATTTTATGAAAAACCTAGTAAGCATTAACAACTAAATTTCGATGCAAACATCGCGGTTTAACGATATAGCGATCACAACATGGCACAAACATCCAATCTAACCCACTAGATAACCACTACACCTAATTTAATCTATTAACAATGCTTTAAACCCTAATTGAAATTTCAAACCTTTTCTAGAATTTCCTAAACAAGAAATTATAATCAAATTAACACTTTAAAATTCTAAATTAGCATATTTAAACTACCAATTTAACAATTAGATTAAAATTATACCTTACAAGTTGTGAACCTCTTGCACTTAGCCTCCAAAGTTGCCTCTTTTATCCTTGTTTTAACCAATTTGGGTTTGGGAAGAGGTAGAATAGGGATTAGGTTTGAATTAGTGAAGAAAATTGTGGATTTCGGTGGATTTTTTGTTGATTTTTGATGGAATTTGAAGGGAAAACGAGAGGGGAAAATTGGGGATACCTGCTGCTGAGGCTCGGCCAGAGCATAGGAGGGGGAAAGAGTGGGGGAAATGTGTGGAAAATTCTACACAAAAGTCTTTCACAAGCTCATTTAATGCTTATGACATCATTTTTACAAAAAAAACCCATTTTAATTCAATTTTGATCCATTTTCAAACCATAGAACTACAAACTTGGAAAGTCTTGATTCAATTTTTATCAACACTAGATTTTAGTTTATAATGGTTCCTAAGTATGTAATTTATCCATTTAAATTTGTATTTATCACTAATTTAATGTATTTTTAAAAGCTTAAAATAATATTAAAAATAATTAATTAAGGAAATTTTTTTAAATAACTAGAAAATTTTAAGTGACAATTTAGTGACCAATTTCTAGCAATATCTTATCTAAATTTTGTATAATTAGACCTATATTGAAAAATAATTATTTTGACTTTTTACGGAAAATACTGTTTATTTTACCGATTTTCGAAAAACTACCTAAACGAAATTCAAAGCGTTACACCTTTGAAATGTTCGTCAGGAGGACAGGACTCTCAGGAGATCGAGCCTAACCAGGAAGACTTGGACCAGCTCGCGGCACAGCCTGACTTCTAGTTCCTTGTACTTATTTTTCCTGTATGCCATTGTTTAGACACTGCTTATTATCATTCTATCTTTTCTTTTCAAACGGTTGTATGTGATAATGAATGTAAATAAAGTTGTTGTTTTATTTTAAAACTCTTGTCATTCTTGTACATTTTATATATTGCTTAATTACGCTTAACGTATTTATTTTTTAGTAAATACGTTGCGGCCTGCCACGTCATCGTTTCCGTCTACTAGGAAGCGGGGCGTAACAGGTTTTGTTGGCGGCCCATGCAGGTCAGTTCTGCATGAATTCTTAAGCAATATATCACAAGAATTATAAGAATCAGCAACTATACATTTCTTACATTTCTAATTTCTTGAATCTATCCTAACCATTCCTTTTTTATCAAGGTCATGGATTCACCGAACAACACCAGTACCAATATCAATGGCAACACCCCACCGCCTACTCTACCACTACCACCTACCGTTGCAGCTCCCATCAACGAGTAAATGGTACTGCTTGAGGCAATCAAGAGCCTTCTGAAGGGTCAGCAGCAGCAGACTGCTATCCTCATGCACCGCCCAGAAGCTGAGGCACCCGGAGTCAAGCAATTCCGGCCACTGCACCCAAAACATTTCTCTTGGAAAGAGAGCCCACTGGAGGTAGAAGAATGGGCTCAATCGATGAAGATGATCTGGCAGCAACACAAGTGCCGGTTATTGATTGGGTGAGAGTTGCGAAGCTACAACTGACCGACAACGCCAGAATCTGGTGGAAGGCTGAAGAAAGCCGTCTCACCCAACCGATCGAATGGAAGACGTTTCGCGATCTATTCGATGCGAAGTACTTCCCTGAGACTGCCCATTTCGACATGGAATAGCCGTGCATTCATCAACAACAAGGCTCGATGTGGGTCAAGACCGTGGATGAATATAATACTGAGTTTACCATGCTTAGCAGGTAAGATATTGTCTCAATATTCAAATTCCTGATTTCACTCTTTACACTGCTAACACAAGGTCTTAACAGGTTTGCTGCACACCTGATTTCTACTGCTGAGATCCAGGCACGACGATTTCTACTGCTGATAAGGGTTGGACCTGAAAATCCAAGCTGCACTCGCTATAGGGGATTTCCCAACTTATGAACTTACTCTGAAGGCTGCCCGACGCTATGAGACAGTTGTGAAGAAGAAGGGAAGACCTCAGACTACCGGTATGAAATGCCCTGCCACTCAGATGATAGGAGGAGTCTCTTCTAGGCTGACATTTGCACCCAGGAGACTGGGAGGATCATTTAACCGGCCAAGTCCAGACTTTTGCTTCTACTGCAAGAGGACGGGACACCTGGAAAATGACTACAGGAGTGCAAAAGGCCTGTGTTTGGTTTGTGGCGCATCCACTCACGCCATAGGAGCATGTCCATACCGTTTCAACACATCTCCAACCCCCAGACCAGCTATCACAGTTCCGCAGCGACCAGCCATTCAGGCTCTTGCACCCCGACTAGATCTCCCTGCACCCGCTCCACATGGACCTCCTGTACAGCCTCAAAGGCAATTCCATCAGGCACAGAGAAACATGCCCCAAAGGATAGAAGAATGTGCCTCCAGTAAGGAGGAATGTACCCCGACGTCAGGCTTTCATAATGACGGTCGAGGTGGCTGAAGCCACAAGCCAATTCATCACTGGTAATTCTTAATCCTTTCAAATATTTTCAATCCTTGTATATCACTATATTTTTTTCTATACCTAAACCTATCCCACACAACTTAGGTACAATCTTAGTAGCCTCCCTACCTGCTCTAGCACTCTTCGACACTGGAGCATCACATTGCTTTATGTCGCAACGGTTCGTCCGAACTCATGCAATTCCAGTTAAACCGCTCGTATCCAGCTAGAATGTCAATTCAGGGAACGACGTTCTAAAAGCATCTTTGGGATACGATCTGTGTCCAGTGGTCGTCTGCAGTAGAGAATTTTATGCGGACTTCAAGGTGCTAGACATACCGAACTTCGACGTAGTCTTGGAAATGGACTGGCTGGGAACTTTCTTCGCTACCATCGACTGTCGTCAAAGGAGGGTAGTGTTCGAAATACCAGATCATCCAGTGTTCTATTTCAAGAGTGGAGACCGTACCCTGGAACCCAGTAGCTATAAGAAAAAACCAAAGAAGGCAGTGGTTGCAGCATTGCAAGATGAAGAATCTAAGCCAGAAGTAGTTCGAGAGTTCGAAAATGTATTCCCGGAAGATATATCAGGTTTGCCTCCCGATCGAGCTCTTGAATTCAGCATTGATTTACGACCTGGTGCGAATCCGGTAATCAAAGCTTCGTACCGGCTAAGTCCAGAATGATTGAAGGAGATTCACATTCAGTTGGACGAACTCCTGAAGAATGGTTGGATTCGTCCCAGTACTTCAAGCTGGGGATCTCCGGTTTTACTAGTGAAGAAGAAAGAAGGTTCATACTGGATGTGTGTAGATTACCGAGCTCTGAACGAAATGATGATCAAGAACAAGTATCCACCATCGTGCATCGATGATCTTTTCGATCAGCTAAGTGGGTCTTGTGTATTTTCGAACCTAGATCTTCGTTCGGGTTATCATCAGGTGAAGGTCAAAGAGTCCGATATTCCGAAGACGGTGTTCAGGACTTACTATGGTCATTATGAATATCTCGTAATACCATTTGGAGTGACAAACGCACCTGCCATCTTCATGAATCTGATGAACCAAGTTTTCCGAGGGTACTTAGACAGGTTCGTTGTTATATTCATCGACGACATCCAGATGTTCAAAGAATCGGAAAGAACACACCGAGCATTTATGAATTGTCCTGGAGAGATTGCGACAACATTAGCTCTATGCCAAGTACAACAAATGTGAATTTTAGCTAGATCAAGTCGGATTTCCTGGACATATCGTTTCAGACGAAGGAATCTCAGTAGATCCAGCTAAGGTGTCAGCTGTCAGCGAATGGCCAACACCAAAGACAGTGAAAAATATACAAACTTTCTTGGGATTAGCAGGATACTGCCGACGGTTCATAGAAGGCTTTTCAAAGATTGCAGCACCCCTGACCAAGCTCACACGTAAAGATGAAGCATTCATGTGGTCAGAAGCATGTGAAAAAAGCTTTTATAGAACTCAAGTCGAGGTTAAGCTCTGCTCCTATCCTTGTAATACTGGATCAATCTGGAGGATTTGTTGTGCATTGCGATGCATCCGGTAAAGGATTAGGATGCGTTCTACACCAGCATAGGAAAGTTGTGGCTTTTGCATCAAGACAGCTGAAGATTCATGAGCGCAACTATCCAACACATGATCTGGAGTTGGCAGCCGTTATCTTCGCACTTAAGATTTGGCGCCACTATCTTTTGGGAGAACGAGTGGATATATACACTGACCACAAGAGTCTGAAATATGTATTTATTCAGAAGGAATTAAACATGCGGCAGAGAAGATGGTTAGAACTCATGGCGGACTTCGACATCAACCTATAGTATCATCTTGGGAAAGTGAATGTAGTCCCTGATGCACTTAAGCGCTGGCCATTAGTAATGAATCTCACCAATCAGTGGAAGCTACAGCAGGAATTGCAAGGATTGGCGATCGAAATAGTTATGCCAGGTAACGATTCGTATTTGATGAACTTACAACTCCAGTCCACTCGTATCAATCAAATCAAGACAGCTCAAGAAAATGATGCCAAGTCACAAAATATCCTAGAACAAGTAGAAAGTGGACTTCAAACTAACTTCATCATCCACGAAGACAGATCCTTGAGATATGGAAGTTGATTGTGTATACCAAACAGCTCAGTTCGAGAAGAGTTGATGAAAGAAGCTCACGGCTCTCTTTATTCTGTACACTCTGGTGGTACAAAGATGTACAAGGATCTACGACAACACTACTGGTGGTATGGAATGAAGCACGAAGTAGCAAGAAGCGTAGCCAAGTGTTTGGTGTGTCAGCAAATGAAGGCTGAACATTACAGAATTGCTGGTCTACTTCAGCCGTTACCAATCCCAGAATGGAAATGGCAGCACATTACCATGGACTTCATGACTGCCTTCTGTAACACCCGAGCCCATTACTACTATTTTCTGTTATTGGTTGAGTATTAGATATTACTCATTTTATTGATCTTGCTTGTTTGGGTCTTACTGTAAAATTTTATCTGACTAAGTCAGTTCTGCATATAACAAATTTTAGTATCTAAAATAAAATTAAAAATATCTGTCTTGGCCTACTCGTCACCCCTAGCCACGTGGTAGCGTCCGTGCGTCGAGTTCTCATCCCGTTCGGTGAAACGGGCGAGTTTGGACGACTACGCGCGCGTGCAGGTGTCCGACTTGGGGGTATGCTTTTTAATCATAAAACACTTCATTTTAAAATTTGGAACCCGCTTAAAATCCTATTATTTAAATTTCAAATCTTTGGACCCGACCCGGGCGCGATTTGGAAATGTTTCATTTAGCGCCAAAATCCTGAATTAATAAAATATTAAACCATAATATATTCATAGAGCTTACTGTTAACTTAAATATTTAAAAATCTTTTAATATTCGTTTTTAACCCCCACGAATCTTTTCCCAGCCTATCACATTGGCTAAAATCCAGTGGGCCCCTTCCATTATCCCTCTCTCTCTCTCTTTCTCTCTCCATCTCTCACGTCTCTCTCTCTCTCTCTCTCTAATTTCTTTACCTCCCTCTCTCTCTTCCCTATATTTATATATACCCTGCAACCTTTTCCTTCACGAGGAAACAGAACCCATCACGAGAACCATCAACCCTAGCCCTAGCCACCGTGCCCGTCGCCGCCGCAGCCCCAACGCCGACGCCACCACCACCATCACCCTCGCCTCTTCGCCCTCGTCGCAGCCACTGCACCTTCTTCCCCTTCTTCCCTCTTTCCCGAACGCCTGCACGCCGCTTGCACGCCACCTGCACACCGCCTGCACCTCGTCGGATCGCCGCCGGCGATCTCGATCCGCCCCCGGCCTCGCTAGCACCCCCTCGGTGGGCTTCTCATCCTCCATCTTCTCCTTTCTTCTTTTTCCTTCTCTGATTAAGATTTCTTGATCTGGAAATTTCCGCCGTCGCTGCAGGTACCCCGCCGGAGCTCCGTCGCCGTGGTCGGCGATCACCACCCGTCCCACAGATCCTCGTGAGCGGTCCCTTCTCCATCCTCCTTCCCTTCCTCTTTATTTTCTTTCTATTCTTATTGCAATTCTTGTTTGTCGCTGTTTTTGCATCTCGCCGGAATCCGGCCGTACCGACGACTTGATCCGACGTTCCAGCAAGGTATCCCGGTCCGCATGGTCCCATTGTTCGTTGTTTGGGTTCAATCCGTGAACCGTGCGTCCGTCGCGTGTTTCCCCGCCGACGTTACGTTCCGTTTTTCCCGGTTCGCGACCCGTCGAGGCAAGTATCACTTGCTACATGCTATACTATACAATTATATATGTTTTGACTCATTAAACCTGCAAAAGTTAACTCGGTATAGTTATTTTCTCATTTGATTGCAATATGACATATATCATTTTACAGTTAACATAGAAATTACAATTTGCCACTTTTAACCTAAGAACCAAGTTTACCTGTTAATCACATTTTACCGTTTAATAGATTGTATCACTTTCCCATGTAGTTCTATTACATTCGAATATTCGTATTCAAAGGCTTGACATAACGGTATTGCATCATCCTTTAAACTGTTGCACCGCTAAGGGTGCTCAACCCCTGTTAATATAATAAAACGGATGCTCTGTATTAATGCACTATTGTGATTGAATGAACTGCTTATTATTGTTTAATTTATTGGCAATCCCCTGTTCGATTTTATATCTGTTTGTGAGTACATCCACGATGTGTTCGTACCTTGACTTGACATTGCTACACGATGCACCTGACATGGTACCATTTACCTTGACTTGACCCGATGTACCATGACCGGACCTGTTACCTGATCTCATGCCTAATGCCAACAAACCTGACATGGAGTCCTCATGGACCATTCCTGTTGTCTATCCAGACAAACCTGCTGTTACCTGATCCTGTGTTGGCATTAGTTCTTGATTACTGAATACCTGACCTGACACATATAACTTGGGGGTATGGGGAAATCAAAAGTGTAAACTAAAGTTTAACTTAAAAGGGTATTACTTGATCCGTGGTCCCGGGGGGTAACAGGACAGAGCCATTCGTGACTCTTACATTTTCCTGATCCGTGGTCCCGGGGGGCAACGGGACAGAACCACTATTGGTTCACATATTCCTGATCCGTGGTCCCGGGGGGTAACGGGACATATCCTTTGAGTTACATGGAGGATTACTCGAATTGATTTCAAAGACTTTAGAATAGAAAACCCGATAGAACAGTTTAGTTACCCACTGCACACTACCCTGCACTGCTTGTTTCATACTATTGCTTTATTCATGTTTATTTCTGCATTGCCTATTACACTGTGTATATTATATTGTTGGTTGACATGACGCGCTGACGTCTGGGTTTTGCATGGCCCAGATTCTTTACCACTGTCGCTGTCCGAGCAGGAGTACTTCAGCCAGCAGGCTGATTTGTGAGTCCTGTAGTGGTTAGTTTTATTTCCTGCATTCTTATTTCCAGATGTGAGCCCGCATTATGGGACATACTTTTCTATTATGGTATTGGATCATTTGCTTCCGCATTTATTTATCATTGACTCTTGTTATTCTGGATTGTGGACATGTGTTAGATAGTTTTATCTTGTTCTTGATATCTCTACAGCCATAATATGACTGTGGATGGATACTTCCTACCCACAGGTAGCATGGTTGGCTCTGTCACGTGCCCAATCTTGCGTACTCTGGGAAGCGGGGCGTGACATGGTTCTTTTGGTATCAGAGAAATAGGTTAGCTGGGTTGATTCTTTTGTAGTTGGGTATTATACCCAGTACACGAATCAGAATACCCGTGTTTAGGAAACATGTCCTGCCACTTTGCCTTTTACCATTTTTGAATCACATTCTTCCTGATTATATCTTTTACGACGGGCATACTTACTTTGCATGTCGACTCGAAAACCTGATTTCTTGTTATCCCTAGGACTTAGGCGACTTGGGTGGAGTTAAGTAATTGTGGCTATGATACCGCGGCATAGTTACAATGCGGTACTCTATTTAAGTATCTTGGAGTTCTAGCCTTGATCTATATATTGAATCTATCATCATGCTGATGTTGGGTGTTTTGATTTCAGGAATGTGGCAGATAAGAATTTCAAGACGTATCAGAGGCGCGTGGACGAAGCCGCCATGTTGGGAGTAATACGAGGAATGCTGGAAAATCAGAAGAGGCATACTGAGCTGATCCAGCAGCAAGCAGATTCGTTTCAGGAGGGTTTGCAGGCCATTCGGCAGTCTGTAAACAACGCTGGAGCTAAACCAGTTGACCGGGTAGGGACCGTGGCAGATTTCAGACGTTTGGGTCCGACTACATTCACTGGTTTGGAGGAGCCGTTGCCAGCCGAGCAGTGGCTAGTTGACACGGAGAATTTGCTGATTGCGGCACAGATCCCAGAGGACAAAAGAGTTGATGTGGTGCACATTCAGCTAGTGGATTACGCCCGAGAGTGGTGGCTTGTGGAGGAGACCCGCTTGCCCAAGCCGATCAGTTGGGCGGAGTTTTCTAAGAGTTTCCTGGAGAAATTCTTCCCACGGACTGCACGCGAGGAAATGAAAGAGAAATTTATTGGGCTGAGGCAGAATGGAGCACCCGTAGACGTGCATGCAGCGGAGTGGACGAGACTCAGCCGTTTCGCTGGACCTTTAGTCGCCAACAAGGCAGACAGGGCACGAAGGTTCATGCGCAGTTTGGATGTGGACATCCAGAGGAAGATTGTCTCCCTGGGTTTGACCACTTTCTCACAGGTTCTTACGGCAGCCCGGGAGCAACAGAGTTTATCGGGGATGAAAGGGAGCCTGCAGCAGACGGCAGTTGCGGCCAGGAAGCCCGCATTTGTACCTAACCGAGATCATGGACGCAAAGGTATTCCAGTGGATCGTCGTGGTGTAGCACCCATGAAAAAGCCTGTGGTCATTGATCGAAGAAAGAGCGTGATTTGTGACTACTGCCGTTTACCTGGGCACATGCAGAAGGATTGTCGAAGGAAGCTGGGACTTTGCTTGGTTTGTGGAGCGACTGATCACGCAGTTGGTGCCTGTCCGTCGAAGCTTCGCACGAGAGATGATATACAGAAGCCTCCGCAGAGACCGTTCCAAGGGCAGAAACAGCTGACTCAAGGACCTAATCAGGCTCGAGCTTTCACCTTGACAGCTGAGGAAGCTAAAGCATCAGGAGAAGTGGTTTCAGGTACTTTAATCGTTCGTGGTTTTCCCGCATTGGCATTATTTGATTCTGGTGCATCCCACTGTTTTATGTCATCCAAATTTATAACTACACACTCGATTACCTGCACGACCCTGCCTAGTTTTTGGGACATACACACTGGGAATGGGAAAATCATAGCCAGTAGGGAATGTAGAGATTGTACGGTTGTTGTGTGCGGACGGGAACTCTTGGCAGATTTCTTGGTGATTGATACGGGCAGCTATGAAGTTGTCTTGGGAATGGATTTTCTAGGCACTTTCCACGCCCATATTAACTGTAGGGCAAGGAAAGTAATTTTCCAGATTCCCGGACATCTTGAGTTTACCTTCACTGGAAGAAGTAGTTCTGTTGGGCCAGTCGAGTTTAGGGCTAGGCCGACAAACAATATTCTTGCAGCTATGAAAGTTGATGGTAGTGAAGTGCCGGCGGTTGTTCGCGATTTTATGGACGTATTTGAAGATATATCGGGCTTACCGCCGAAGCGAGACGTGGAGTTCGCGATTGACCTTATCCCTGGTGCAGCGCCAGTATCTAAAGCGTATTATCCAATGGCACCAGTAGAATTGGAAGAAGTTAAGAAACAAGCTGCTGAATTGCTTGAGAAGGGTTGGATTCGAAGCAGCAACTCGCCTTGGGGAGCTCCAGTTCTTCTAGTAAAGAAGAAGGATGGTACGAGAAGGATGTGCATCGACTATCGAGAATTAAACCGGGTGACTATTAAGAACAAGTACCCGATCCCTCGCATTGGAGAACTTTTTGAGCAGCTTAGTGGTGTGAGGGTATTCTCGAAGCTGGATTTGCGATCCGGATATCATCAGGTCCGAGTGAAAGCAGAAGATATTTGCAAGACGGCGTTTCGAACTCGGTATGGATATTACGAGTACTTAGTAATGCCCTTCGGAGTAACGAATGCGCCGGCAATATTCATGGATTTGATGAACCGAATCTTTTCACCGTTCTTGGACCAGTTTATTGTGGTATTTATTGACGATATTCTGGTTTACTCGAAGAGTTTTGAGGAGCATGCTGAGCATTTGAAGATCGCACTGCAGATATTGAGGCAGGAGAAATTGTATGCGAAGATGAGTAAGTGCGAATTTTGGCTGGAAGAAGTGAAGTTTCTGGGGCATGTTGTGTCGGGCGATGGAATCGCCGTCGATCCCGAAAAGATTGCAGCAGTTCGAGATTGGCCGATTCCAAAGAATGTTGCTGAGATAAGAAGTTTCCTTGGATTAGCCGGATATTATAGGAGATTTGTGGAGAACTTCGCTCGTCTGGCAGAACCATTGACCAAGCTTACGCGCAAGGAGGTACCTTTTGTATGGACGAATAAGTGTGCGTTGGCTTTCGAGACGTTGAAGCAGAAGTTGATAACCGCCCCTATCCTGATCGTACCAGACAATTCCGGAGGACTGGTGATTCATAGCGACGCATCTGGGAAAGGATTGGGATGTGTTTTGATGCAGCATGGGAAGGTCGTAGCATACGCATCAAGACAACTGAAGACCCATGAGAAGAATTATCCAACTCATGACTTGGAGCTTGCAGCTGTAATCTTCGCTTTGAAGATTTGGAGACACTACCTTTTGGGTGAGAGAGTCGAAGTTTTTACAGATCACAAGAGTTTGAAGTATGTGTTCACTCAGAAGGAGTTGAACATAAGGCAGCGTAGATGGTTGGAGCTGATGGCCGACTACGACCTTGATCTTAAGTACCATCCGGGAAAAGTTAACGTCGTGCCGGATGCGCTTAGTCGGTTACCAGCGATTCAGGTGTTAACTACGCAGAGGGAGATCATTGTAGATTTTCGAAGATTCGACTTGGAGGTTGTGCTACCACATTCTACGGGACAGTTGATGCAGTTGCAAGTACAGTCGTCCTTGGTTGAGAAGATTAAAGCGGCACAATCGCAGGATCCTAGACTGCAGAAGTTTCGAGAGCAGGTTGAAGCCGGACTACGAACAGATTTACTGGTCCACGAAGATGGTTCGTTGAGGTATGGTAGCCGTTTGTGTGTGCCAAAGGGAGATGTTCGTGAAGAGCTTATGAAGGAGGCACACAGTTCAGCTTACTCTGTACATCCAGGAGGTACAAAGATGTACCGAGATATTCGACAGCATTTCTGGTGGGAAGGCATGAAACAGGAGATTGCTCGCTTCGTGGCTAAGTGCTTGGTATGTCAGCAAGTCAAGGCTGAATACCAAAGGGTTGCTGGTTTGTTGCAACCACTTCCGATTCCTCAGTGGAAGTGGGAACATATAACCATGGATTTCGTGACGGCTTTACCGCGGAGTCCAAAGGGCAACAATGCGGTATGGGTGATTGTCGATCGGTTGACCAAGGCAGCTCACTTTATTCCTTTCCGGGTTGGTCAATCAACGGAGACTTTGGCAGAACGATACATGCAGGAGATTGTAAGATTACATGGCGTACCGGTGAGCATCGTGTCCGATCGGGACACTCGGTTCTTATCACACTTCTGGAGGAGTTTACAGGAAAGTTTGGGGACTCGATTGAAGTTTAGCACAGCTTATCATCCTCAAACTGATGGTCAGTCGGAGAGAACGATCCAAACTCTTGAAGACATGTTGAGAGCATGCATGTTGGACTTCAAGGGTTCATGGGAGTATCACCTACACTTGGTGGAGTTTTCTTACAACAATAGTTTCCAAGCAACTATCCAGATGGCTCTGTTTGAAGCTTTGTATGGTCGTAAGTGCCGTTCACCTGTTTGTTGGGATGATGTTGGTGAACGAAGATTATTGGGACCAGATTTGGTGGTACAGACAGTTGAGAAGGTTAACACTATCAGAAAGCATATGAAGGCAGCTCAAGATAGACAGAAAAGTTGGGCTGACACGTCAAGAAGACCTCTAGAGTTCGCTGTGGGTGATTTGGTATTCTTGAAGATATCACCGACTAGAGGGGTGATTCGTTTTGGGAGTCGAGGGAAGCTTAGTCCTCGATTCGTTGGACCCTTCGAGATATTGGAGCGCGTTGGAGAGGTAGCGTACCGTTTGGCGTTACCGCAGTCCTTGGCGGGTGTGCACGATGTGTTTCACGTATCTCAACTACGAAGGTATGTTCGAGATGAAACACACGTCTTGGATCACTCGGAGTTAACAGTACGGGAGGACCTGACTTTTGAGGAGCGACCGGTTGAAATCATGGATCGAAGGGAAAAGGTCCTTAAGAACAAAGTTATTCCCCTTGTGCTCGTTTCTTGGGGTAATCGATCGCATGGAGAGTCCACTTGGGAGCGAGAAGATGAGATCCGGCAGAAGTTTCCTCACCTTTTCCTGTAGTTTTCTATCTTGTATTCTTGGAATTTCGAGGACGAAATTCTTTTTGTAGTTGGGTATAATGTAACACCCGAGCCCAATACTACTATTTTCTGTTATTGGTTGAGTATTAGATATTACTCATTTTATTGATCTTGCTTGTTTGGGTCTTACTGTAAAATTTTATCTGACTAAGTCAGTTCTGCATATAACAAATTTTAGCATCTAAAATAAAATTAAAAATATCTATCTTGGCCTACTCGTCACCCCTAGCCGCGTGGTAGCGTCCGTGCGTCGAGTTCTCATCCCGTTCGGTGAAACGGGCGAGTTTGGACGACTATGCGCGCGTGCAGGTGTCCGACTTGGGGGTATGCTTTTTAATCATAAAACACTTCATTTTAAAATTTGGAACCCGCTTAAAATCCTATTATTTAAATTTCAAATCTTTGGACCCGACCCGGGCGCGATTTGGAAATGTTTCATTTAGCGCCAAAATCCTGAATTAATAAAATATTAAACCATAATATATTCATAGAGCTTACTGTTAACTTAAATATTTAAAAATCTTTTAATATTCGTTTTTAACCCCCACGAATCTTTTCCCAGCCTATCACATTGGCTAAAATCCAGTGGGCCCCCTCCATTATCCCTCTCTCTCTCTCTCTCTCTCTCTCTCCATCTCTCACGTCTCTCTCTCTCTCTCTAATTTCTTTACCTCCCTCTCTCTCTTCCCTATATTTATATATACCCTGCAACCTTTTCCTTCACGAGGAAACAGAACCCATCGCGAGAACCATCAACCCTAGCCCTAACCACCGTGCTCGTCGCCGCCGCAGCCCCAACGTCGACGCCACCACCACCATCACCCTCGCCTCTTCGCCCTCGTCGCAGCCACTGCACCTTCTTCCCCCTCTTCCCTCTTTCCCGAGCGCCTGCACGCTGCTTGCACGCCACCTGCACACCGCCTGTACCTCGTGGGATCGCCGCCGGCGATCTCGATCCGCCCCCGGCCTCGCTAACACCCCCTCGGTGGGCTTCTCATCCTCCATCTTCTCCTTTCTTCTTTTTCCTTCTCTGATTAAGATTTCTTGATCTGGAAATTTCCGCCGTCGCTGCAGGTACCCCGCCGGAGCTCCGTCGCCGTGGTCGGCGATCACCACCCGTCCTACAGATCCTCGTGACCAGTCCCTTCTCCATCCTCCTTCCCTTCCTCTTTGTTTTCTTTCTATTCTTATTGCAATTCTTGTTTGTCGCTGTTTTTGCATCTCGCCGGAATCCGGCCGTACCGACGACTTGATCCGACGTTCCAGCAAGGTATCCCGGTCCGCATGGTCCCATTGTTCGTTGTTTGGGTTCAATCCGTGAACCGTGCGTCCGTCACGTGTTTCCCCGCAGACGTTACGTTCCGTTTTTCCCGGTTCGCGACCCGTCGAGGCAAGTATCACTTGCTACATGCTATACTATACAATTATATATGTTTTGACTCATTAAACCTGCAAAACTTAACTCGGTATAGTTATTTTCTCATTTGATTGCAATATGACATATATCATTTTACAGTTAACATAGAAATTACAATTTTCCACTTTTAACCTAAGAACCAAGTTTACCTGTTAATCACATTTTACCGTTTAATAGATTGTATCACTTTCCCATGTAGTTCTATTACATTCGGATATTCGTATTCAAAGGCTTGACATAACGGTATTGCATCATCCTTTAAACTGTTGCACCGCTAAGGGTGCTCAACCCCTGTTAATATAATAAAACGGATGCTCTGTATTAATGCACTATTGTGATTGAATGAACTGCTTATTATTGTTTAATTTATTGGCAATCCCCTGTTCGATTTTATATCTGTTTGTGAGTACATCCACGATGTGTTCGTACCTTGACTTGACATTGCTACACGATGCACCTGACATGGTACCATTTACCTTGACTTGACCCGATGTACCATGACCGGACCTGTTACCTGATCTCATGCCTAATGCCAACAAACCTGACATGGAGTCCTCATGGACCATTCCTGTTGTCTATCCAGACAAACCTGCTGTTACCTGATCCTGTGTTGGCATTAGTTCTTGATTACTGAATACCTGACCTGACACATATAACTTGGGGGTATGGGGAAATCAAAAGTGTAAATTAAAGTGTAACTTAAAAGGGTATTACTTGATCCGTAGTCCCGGGGGGTAACGGGACAGAGCCATTCGTGACTCTTACATTTTCCTGATCCGTGGTCCCGGGGGGCAACGGGACAGAACCACTATTGGTTCACATATTCCTGATCCGTGGTCCCGGGGGGTAACGGGACATATCCTTTGAGTTACATGGAGGATTACTCGAATTGATTTCAAAGACTTTAGAATAGAAAACCCGATAGAACAGTTTAGTTACCCACTGCACACTACCCTGCACTGCTTGTTTCATACTATTGCTTTATTCATATTTATTTCTGCATTGCCTATTACACTGTGTATATTATATTGTTGGTTGACATGACGCGCTGACGTCTGGGTTTTGCATGGCCCAGATTCTTTACCACTGTCGCTGTCCGAGCAGGAGTACTTCAGCCAGCAGGCTGATTTGTGAGTCCTGTAGTGGTTAGTTTTATTTCCTGCATTCTTATTTCCAGATGTGAGCCTGCATTATGGGACATACTTTTCTATTATGGTATTGGATCATTTGCTTCCGCATTTATTTATCATTGACTCTTGTTATTCTGGATTGTGGACATGTGTTAGATAGTTTTATCTTATTCTTGATATCTCTACAGCCGTAATGTGACTGTGGATGGATACTTCCTACCCACAGGTAGCATGGTTGGCTATGTCACGTGCCCAATCTTGCATACTCTGGGAAGCGGGGCGTGACACCTTCCCTCTTAGCACGAAGGGTAACGACGCAGTATGGGTTATTTTGGATCGACTCATCAAGTCGGCTCACTTTATTCCACTTCGAGCTGGCCAATCAACCGAGACGTTAGCAAAGAAGTACATGGAGGTAAGTATGAATCTAAAGTAAGATTTAGACCTTCAAAGTGTACTATGTACTATATTTGATACCCATGAACTCATGTAGGAGATCGTGAGATTATATGGAGTACCTGTTTGCATCGTCTCCGATCGTGATACAAGATTCCGATCATAATTTTGGCAAAGTCTGCAAGCTAGCCTGGGAACGAGTCTGAACTTCAGCAAGGCTTACCATCCACAAACGGACGGACAGTCCGAGCAAACAATTCAGATTATAGAAGACATGCTAAGATCTTGTATGTTAGACTTCGGAGGTTCGTGGGAAGATCACCTAAACCTTGTGGAGTTTTCATACAACAACAGCTATCAGGCGAGCATTAGAATAGCACCAATCGCAGTACTCTACGGACGGAAGTGTCATTCACCACTAAGTTGGGACGACGTCGGAGATCGTGAACTCTTTGGTCTGGATATGATCGTGGCAACTGTGGACGTAGTTCGCATGATCAGGGAAAAAATGCGCATAGCCTAAGACAGACAGAAGCATTGGGCAGATGCAAAACGGCGACATCTAGAGTTCCAACCTAGCGACCACGTTTTTCTAAAGATCTCTCCAAATAGAGGAGTGGTCCTCTTTGGCAAGAGGGGTAAGCTAAGTCCGAAATATATAGGACCGTTCAACATGCTCGAACGAGTTGGAGAAGTGGCATACCGTTTAGCACTTCCACCCTCATTGGAAGGAGTGCAAAACGTGTTCCACATATCCCAGCTGCGACGATATGTGAGCGACCCCAGCCACATTCTTGATCACTCCGAGCTCACATTACAAACTAACTTAATCTCCGAGCATAACCCGTTGAGATCCTGGACCGAAAGGTAGAGACACTGCGGAACAAGAAAGTAAACTTGGTCCAGGTGATGTGGAGAAAGGATTCGCTAGGAGAATCAACATGGGAACGAGAAGAAGATATGCATGCAAGATACCCCTACCTCTTTGAAAATTAGTCCATATGTAATTGTAAATTTCGAAGACGAAATTTTTAAAAGGAAGATAAATGTAACGACTCTGAATTTACTGTACTGAATTTTCCATTTTAATGTATAGAAATGAGTTTACAGCCTGAGTTTGAGTTATAAGTCAATTTTGTTAAATAACAGCAAGAAGCCACTTGTAGCTCACTGGTAAAGCCTTGCACTGTTGTGACATAGCCCCTGTGTTCGATTCCCATCAGACACATTATTTTTTTCTGAATTTTTCTTTTAACTTTTTGGAATCCCAAAAGATTGCACGTACAATACACAAGGAAATGAAAAGTCAGAAAAAATCAAACATGTGGAAAATAGAGCAAACAGTGAGTTGATCAGGTGGCATGAATCTCGAGGCAAAAGCCTTGAGATCGACCGACCAAAATCATCAAAAGACCGGCGGGGACGGTCAGATGAAGCCCAATGAGCCCCGGGCTTTGCACACAAACTCCTTCACATACCCCTAACTCCTCTGCACTGTTTGATTTCCCTGCAATCAAACAAAGACCTTTCATTTCACAATTAAACCACATTTTAATACTTTTTAATCCCAAATTTTAATTCCAAAACCCTAATTCTCCACTATAAAAACCATACCCTAGCTTGGCTCAGCACCATTCTGAAAACTATAGCAAAATTCCCTCAAAAAGTTTCTAAGTACAAGTGGAGTAAAAAGGAGTTAGCAAGCAAGCAACTTCCAACGAAGATCGAAGCTAATTCTGGCGCTCCCGCGATGCCACGACGACACTCCTCTATTCCTAACCCTTTCCTTGATCTCTCAAAACCGTAAGTCCCTCTCAATCCTTCTTCCTCTTCATTGAAATTCCAGTTCAAAACGTATATCGGTAGGTGGAGTTAATACCGATATCTTTTTCTAAACCCTAGAAAAATCCTTCTCCTTAATACTTTGTTCAATCTAACTTTTACACAATACTTGTAACCCTAAATACTAATGTTTATAATTAATTTTAACCAAGAATCTCAAATGAAAAATCCATACTTGCACTTTTTCATTAAAATACCATGAACTTTGATATCACCTCTTTTAGTATTTGTTAAAACAATATCTTAAGAAAAACTTCACGGGGTAACGATCTACCCCACACGCACACTTGGTTTCATACCACGATTCATATTTGCATGTATTTTTGTTATGAAGAATACTATTACGATAAAATACCACATAACTTTAAAAAAACCGGATTTCTTATAAAGCAGTATTTCCTATCCTTTGCGATTACACATCTACAACCCTCTTTAGAGGATCTTCTAAAGGATGGTGCGGATTATTGTACATCCCTGGTCTAGTAGAACGAGATGTAGACCTCCTCACGGAGAATTCGATCTCGAAATGATTTAAATACGGTTTTTTTAATAAATACGAATTTTCTAAATAAAATAAAATTATTTTTAATATTAAAATTATATAAAATTATAAATACATATTTTCAAAATATAATAAACCTATGTTTTTCAAAAATGAAAAGATTAACAAATTTCAAAAAAATACCATCAAGATACCCAAAAAGGCAAGTTTTACATAAAATACCATGAACTTTCCAAACTATGTACTTATCACTAAAATACCCCAATACTTAAAATCCATGCTCATGACAACCTCAAATAATACAAATCACCATTGAGGTTTACTTTTTAACTATATTAAAATATTTTTCATAAAACCCCCTCGAGTTATACAAAAACAATATTTAAGAACTTTAGTAAATATAGGTTTAAGCGGGATCAATTCTCTTGAGCCCCAGGGAGCCGGAGAAGGTGAGTGCTTGCCTATTTAGGTTAGAAAACCTAACGGAGTTATCGATGGTAATTGTCTTGGAAAAAGACACAAATCCTATCGTTCATGTGCAGCAGTTACCGATGACTCCCGAACCTAATTCAAGATTTAAATCAGTTTATAAGTGTCTGACTCAGTCTGAGTCCAATTCAAATCTGAATCCAACATCAAACATGAATACTTGAAATCAAATATCAATATCAAACATATATACTTGACTTGACTTGACCGGACCATAGTTATAACTTGACTTGACTGCTTGAATACTTGATTACATCTTGAACTTGACTACTTGAACATTTTGTATCCATGGTTTCGGCAAGTCTGATAATTATAATCTATACAATACATTACGTGAGGATAAAGGGGTAGATTGGTACGGAACGTATATCGTGGCACGAGAAGTCACTTAAAAGACACCTACATGAATTCTCGTGTCGTTGTCCCGTGGGCTATGACGCGGCCTTGTACTACATGTTACCATAGTCCACGGGATAAGATGGATTTCTCTCGTATACATGAATATCTTCTGTATCAAGGTACAAACAACCACGTTAGAATAATAATCATATACCTGTACAACTCATATGTTTATTTCATATTACTCCCTATATTCTCTTTCTTCTTTTGGCATATACCGAGCGCTTGTTCGCTGACGACATTCCTTTCTATTTCTTTGTTTGGAATATTCGTCAGGAGGACAGGACTCTCAGGAGATCAAGCCTAGCTAGGAAGACCTGGATCAGCTCGCGGCACAGCCTGACTTTTAGTTCTTTGTACTTATTTTTCCTGTATGTCATTGTTTAGATACTGCTTATTATCATTGTATCTTTCCTTTTCAAACAGTTGTATGTAAAGATGAATGTAAATAAAGTTACTGTTTTATTTTAATACTCTTGTCATTCTTGTACATTTTATATATTGCTTAATTACGCTTAACATATTTATTTCTTAGTAAATACGTTGCGGCCTGCCACGTCATCGTTTCCGTCTACTGGGAAGCGGGGCGTGACACGACTTCAAAGCCTCCAAAAACGCCGCAAAATACGATGCCTTATTAGCCGGTCTACGAATCACCTCGGGAGTAGGACTAAAGAGAATTAGAATTCACATCGACTCTGCGTTGGTCGCTGGTCAGGTGACCGGATGATTCGAAGCCCAGGAACCCCTGATGATGAAATATTTAGTCGAGGTAAAAAGGCTCCGGAGAAATTTCGACGAGATCCAAGTGGAACAGGTTTCCCGGAGCATGAACGTCGAGGCGGATGCGTTGAGAAAACTCAGCTCCTCCTATTCGGACAATTACAAGAGGAACATCCTCTTCGAAGTCCTACCATGACCCAGCGTCAGAGACAAGGAAGTAATACACCGAATTCACAGCACTAAGGGGAATATCCCGGATTGGAGAAAACCCATAATGGAATTCCTCAAGGATAGAACGCTTCCCTGGGACTGAAAGGAAGCACACCGGCTCTGTATGAAAGCTCGCTACTTCATATGGAGCAAAGAGAACTTGTACAAAAAGTCGTTGTAACAACTCCAATTTCAATATACAATTTTTTTTAAAAATTAAAGTACAATTGGGGTATTTACAATTCCTGTAAATGCTATAAGAATTTGATTTAGAACAGCAAGAAGGAGCTTGTAGCCCACTGGTAAGACCTTGCACTGCTGAGACTTAGCACCAGAATTCAAATCCCATCAGCCATATTATCTTTTTGTTTTATTTTCTTTTAATATTTTTTTAAAGCTCAAGAGTCTACACGTGCACAACACGTAAACTGAAGAGTTACAAATTATTTAAACATGTGCACCGAAGTATACGAGACGACATGACACGTGGCACCCAACCCTAGCCCCCTCTGTCAGTATTGGCCTGGGGACATGAGCAAAAAGCCCAGCACCGCCGCTCTGGACCGTCGGGAAAGCTCTGATTTCTTTTCCCCTGCACCTTTTCACCTACCTTGCTCTCCCTACACTGTTTATTCTCTCTGCACATTTCCAGAGAGCAATAAAATCCCCTTTAATCCATTTTTGATGCATATTTTAAATGCATTCTTTAACACAACAAACCCTAATTTTCCCTATAAATACCATACCTCATTTCACACTTCCTCACTCACAATTCCTTGGCAAAACTTTCAACAACTTTCAAGTCCCATTAGTGTACAAGTGGAGTTAGCGAAGGGCGAAGCTCCGACGAAGTTCCGGCTACGATACAAGGAGTTTCCGAAGACGAAACGACACTCCGACGCCTTCCGTAGTTCTCTCTCTCTCTCTCTCTCTCTTCTAGTTCTAAAACCAGTAAGTCCCTTCTTTCCTTGTCATCTCAAATTCTAAAACTTTCAAATTATAAAACCCGACGGAAGCGGAGTTAATCCGATTTCCAATTCGGTTTTTCTTCAAAACTCAACTTTTCTTAATCCAGAACATACCATACTCTCACATATTATTTAACAAACATTAATAAATCTATTAAAACAAGTTTCACCATAAAAGAATCATTTTTTGTAACTTTTAACCCACTTTTACAGAAAAATACCATATATTTTAGTTTCGATATAATAACTTTATTCCTTGCTTTACTTTTAGATAACTCACGAGGTAATGACCTACCTCACCACAACACACATCTTTGACATAGCACGATGGAATTTGGAACAATAGAATACGGGAAAATACGACTTTGCAAATAAATACCCTAAACTTACAAAACCGTTTTCTTTAAAAAGTGTATTAGTCAATTCCATGCAATTGCGCCTCTGCAACCCACTTTTGGGGACCCCGTTCGGGATGGTGCGGATTATCGCACATTCTCGGGCCTAGTAGAGCGAGATGCAGACCTCCGCAAAGAGCATTCGATCTCAATGGAATTTTTATGTATTTTTCTTTAGAAAATGTGATTTCTACAAGAAAATAAGTAAATTATTTTCATAAAAAATATATATAAATCTATTATCAAAATATCTATTTTAATTAGATAAATATTCCAAGTTTTCTAAATCAAAGGAGTCACTATTATATGAAAATACCATCTAAATACAACACAATTCCAATATTTCAATAAAATACCATATATTATGAAATTAGGTTCTACTCACTAGAAATTTCACATCTATAAAATATACATATATAAAAACCCTAAAGACGATAATTAAATACTTTAGGTGTATTTTAAAAATTATATCGAACTATTTTTACATAAAAACACCCTCAAGTTATACTAAAGGACCCCAGTAAACATAGGTTTAAGCGGGACCGGTCTCTTGAGCCTCAGGGAGTCGGAGATATGGGTGTTTGCCTATTTAAGGTAGACAATCTATCAAACGGTATTTTCAACACGGTAATTGTCTTGGAAAAAGACACAAATCCTGCCGTCCATGTGCAGCAGTTACAGATAACATCAAAATCTAATTCAGGACTTCAATTTCTTTTCTAATTGTCTGACTCAGACCGGGTCTCAATTTAATCAATCTGACTTGAATGTAATTCAAGTATAAACTACAATTCAATATGAATCCGTCTATTCAATCTACATCAATCTATATTGACCGAACCGAACCATGGATATACTCCATCTACATGTACATCCATTATATCCGTTCCATTTATTGATATCATGGTTTCAGAAAGTCATCCATATATACAATACAAGACAATACAATACAATCAATACAATAAAGACATCGCGGGGTTTATAAGGGGTAGATTGATATGGAAGGTGTTAAAAGTGGCACGAGACTGTAACCATAATACACCTAACCTGAATATCCATTGCCGTTGTACTGTGGATGAACGGTTCCTTCTGCTCCGTATACCTTAGTCTCCGGAATAGTAGGACTCCTCTCGTATACACTGGCATTTTCTGTACCAATTTACAAACAACAGCGTTAACAATATAATACAGCTTTAAAAGTTATATTCTCCTTCTGTCTATTCTGTCTATACTTATTCTTTGGGACTTACCGAGTATTTGTTCGCTGACGACATTCCTTTTCTTCTTTCTTTGGAATGTTGTCAGGTGGATCGGACTTTCTGGAGACAGATCCCACCAGCGAGGACTTGGATCAGATAGCCTCGATCCAGAGATCTAGTTTACTTGTACATATTTTCATTTATGTTATGCCACTGTTTAAACATTGCTTTCATTCCATGTATTTACTTTTCATTGTATTGTAAAAAGAATGTTAATAAATAAAGTTGTTGTTCATTTACATCTTGTCTCTTATGTACTTTTCTTTTATATTGCTTAGATACTCTTAGCGTGCTTACTTCTGAGTAAATACGTAGCGGGCCTCGTCGCGTCTCCTTGCCCGTACACCAGGAAGCGGGGCGTGACAGTCGTACACCCAACCTCTACTCAGATATGTCGATTCTGATGAAGCTGAGTACGTTCTCCGAGAGATACACGAAGTGGTGGGAGGGACGCATCAAGGAGCCCGCAAACCTAGTTCAAAAGAAAGTTCTACAGGGGTATTACTGGAAAACTATCCACCAAGATGCAGAAAAGCTAGGCAGGTGGTGCAATACATGTCAACTCTTCGGCAGCTCCCCTCGGTTACCCGCCACCAAGTTAACACCACTGAATTCCTCTTGGCCATTCACGCAGTGGGGGATGAACATGATTGGCTAGCTCCCCACTGGCACGGGCGGCCATAAATACATTCTTGTCGCCATGAAATACTTTACGAAATGGGTCGAAGCCACGCCGATCAGGAAACCGAATGCCTCCTCCACGGTGAAGTTCCTGCAGAACAATGTAACTGCCCGATTTAGAATTCCGAGGTGCATCATTTACCGACAATGGAACCGACTTTGAAAATGACAAAGTCAGAGAATTCTGCAGCGACTATCACATATTGATAAAGTTCTTTACGGTCGCACATCCCCAGTGCAATGGGCAAACTGAGGTAGCGGACCGAGGCGTTATCCGGGCCTCAGAGTCCGCCTGGAAGGAAGACTGGGCGGATGGGTCAAAGAACTGCCGCAGGTGTTGCAGACATTGCGAATGTCAAAGAAGACACCCACGGGGGAAACACAGTTCAGCCTCTGTAACGGCTCTGAGGCAATGGTCCCTGTAGAAATCGGTCTTCCCAGATATCAAGTCTAGTACTTTGACGACGAGGCCAATGTCTTGGCTCTTCAAAACACTTTAGAAGTCCTATTGGAGAAGAGAGACCGGGCACAAATAAGGATGGCCGTATATCAGCAACATACCGTCCGATATTGCAATGCCCACGTCAAACACCGAGCATTCAAGACGGGAGACTTAGTCCTACGACGAAATAAGTTCGAGGACCAGGGAAAGCTGCACAAGTTCTCCTAGAAGCGGGACAGTCCCTTCCTTGTGACCGAGGCATTGCCCGGAGGAGCCTTCCGCCTCCAAGATTCCTTAGGGCGCAACTTTCCACGGCAATATAACGCCGAAAAACTAAAATTATGGATTCCTGCTTGGTTCCAAGGACCGGCGGACAGTACCTTGTTCGTTGGCTTCGTTCACGACGGGTAGTTCCCCGCTCAACCAAACAGAAGTTCTACAGCCTTCTCTCGAGCCCACAAGCTGAGAAAAGAGAGGTACCCCCAGCCAGCCTCTTGCTTAGATGAATGAAAGCCCGAGTGCACCTGTAGGCAGCCGACGTAAGTTTCGCTCCGCCAATCTTACCTCGGCTCCGAAGTGAAGAAGGAGTTCATGGACAATGGAAAGTTTACTAATGGACAAAAAAAAATGAAACGAAAAATTCCTTAAGCAAAAGAAAGACTTTTATTGATAAGGGGTATTCTCGGTCCTCAGCCTTACAAAAATACCCGGGGCTCGCAAAATAAAAACTATTACAGCAAAGGGGGAAGGGGGTCCAGAAAGTATTGATAGTGGTGTTCAAAGCAGAGATCTTCCAACCAAGCCCAGGCAGCATCCCATCGCTCCCTCCGCCGATGCCCGTGGACCCGAGCAGCTACGGTTCCATCAGGGAATCCCGCCGTCATGCATGAAGCTATGATCAGCCTCTTTGGAAAAGCTCCGCGAAGGATATCTATCGAGCGGTCCCACCTGCTCTTCAAGATCAGGCCCAACCCATGGGCTGTACACATCTTGTCAACGGACTCGTCCAGCACCTGATGGGATAAAGCCCTGAAAAGGCCTGGGAAAGACCTCCAGATCACATAGATGAGAACTTGCAGAAGAGAGGATTGGCGCGAGAGCAAATGCCCGCAATGACGCTCTAGGTGACCTATCACGGCCTCGTGTGTCACCTCAGAATCTTCAAACTCGTAATGGTAGACGTCATGGTGTGTTATGATATCTCGGATGTTGTATGTATTACCGGCCATCAAGAAACGACTGACTACGGAGAATGGTCAAAGAAAAAAAGGAGGAGACGAAGACGATTAGAGGCAAAGCAATGAGAGTGCCTAAGAAGAGGCCAAACATCCACTATTTATTGCCTCAACAGAAATCCCCCAATGACCGAGATCTTTTCACGCCACGACGCAAATCACGGAATATCGCATCTCCCCGATAAAGCACCAACACGTAGCGTCCGGTCACTGGCTCTCTCCGTTTCAAGCGGATCAAGTAAGATTGAACGACATCTTCATGAGATCCGCACGTATCTCGGGATGCCCGCCATGCACCATGAAGCACCGAGAATCAAGGAAGCGCAAAATATCGGAGTCATGGAAATCCAACCATCCGTTGACCAGTCTACGCGAACGGATTCCTATCCCTAAGCCCTCATCATAAGGCGACCAAGCAGCTTCCTGCTCGGCCCATCCGCAGTGGGTAGCTTCCTGCTCCACTATGCTGTGGATCCGAAGCCCTCATCATGAGGCTCGGCCCATCCGCAACAAGTAGCCTCCTATCCCAACAACGCTGTGGATCCAAAGCCCTCATCGTGAGGCGGCCAAGTAGCTTCTTGCTCGGCCCATCCGCGGAGGGTAGATTCCTGCCCCACTACGCTGTGGATCCAAAACCATCATCATGAGGTGTCTAAGTAGCTTCCTGCTTGGCCCATCCGCGGTGGGTAGCATCCCGCCCCACTACGCTGTGGATTTAAAGCCCTCATCGTGAGGCGGCCAAGTAGCTTCCAACTCGGACGATCCGCGGCGGGTAGTTTCCTGCCCCACTATGTTATGGATCCAAAGCCCTCATTATGAAGCGGCCAAGTAGCTTCCTGCTCGGCCCATCTGTGGCAGGTAGCTTCTTGCCCTACTATGCCGTGGATCCAAAGCCCTCGTCAGGAGGCAACTAAGCAGCTTCCTGCTCGGCCCATCCGCAGCGGGTAACTTCTTGCCGGACAACGCTGTGGATCTAAAGCCATCATCATGAAACCTCTGAGCAGCCTCATGCCTGTCTTTAACGGCAGAACCTGAGGCCACACGCCAAAGTTGGTAGACCGACCATTAATCGGACATGAAGTAGACAAACTCCTAACTCAACCCAAGAAGATAAAGTTCGGATTCGGTCGATGGCCGGCATAACTCCAACCCCATTCGGATCTGAGGGAGCGACCACGTTGATCTTTACTATGGTCTATTTCTACTTGGTATCCGTGTTTGGTGTTCACTCGGTCTACGTCACCTCGACTCTGGGGTGAAAGACACTGGTCTATTTCTACTTGGTAGTCATATTTGGTGTTCGCTCAGTCTACATCATCTTGACTCCGGGGTGAGGAAGGACATCGGTCTATTTCTACTTGGTATCCATGTTTGGTGTTCGTTCGGTATACATCACCTCGACTCCAGGGTGAGGAGGGACACCGGTCTATCCACACTTATGAAATAAATAAGGATGAAAACATAACGGCCATGTATATCATAGACGGGCTAAAAATACTTTATTGATGTTCCAAATTATATATAAGGTATTATAAGCTCCTCAGGTTTACAAAATGCTTAAGAGCCTACAAAAATAAAAACAAAAAGACGGTAAGAAAAACGACGGCTTCAAATGGCGTTCTCAGGCAAGGCCTCCCCGTCGTCCACCTGCCCGGCGCCTCCGCCGGCTGCCTCGCCTCTACCTACCTGCTCAGCGCCTCTGCCAGCAGCTTCGCCCTCGCACGCCGGCTCGGTGCCGCCGCCCTAGGGCCCTTCCTCCGCAAGGGGATACCTCATGCGGAGCTCCCGGTCGTCGAACCCGGGCGCTATCTACTTGACAGCGTCGAAAGAGTTGTGCCACCCGACGACCGCGGAGTCTGCAAGGTCGACATAGAATTGGTCTGACCCTTATAGTCTTCTACGGCCTTCTCCGCCCAGGCCTCGGCCTGCTTCCCAGCCTCGTGAGCCGCCCAGGCGTCCCCCTTGAAGAGGTCCCTCTGCTTCCTCATAGCCTCGAAAAGCTTATTGACCTCGCCACCCCGGGCCTGAAGAGCCCGAATAGACTCCGTCAAGGCCCGGTGAGACTCCTTCATCCTCATGACCTTCAAGCCTCCGATGCCAGCCTAGACTCAAAGGAAACAGCGTTTTTCTTGGCCTCCTTCAGCTTTGCGAGAAGCTCTTCCTCTCACGTGGATGACTCTCCGTATTTTTTCATCGCCGGGGCAACCTTTTCAACCTCCATGGTAGCTAGGAGGGCGCAATACTGTAGGACCTGCAGAAAAACATGAACAGCATTTGTCTGAGACTAAACGGAGGATAAAGTACTTGGAAATTTTTTAGAAGATTACCAACCTAGACTGCCTCCTGGGCTATTATCGCCACTTGGGCCTTCATGATGCCCCGGGGAATCTTGGGTCCCGCTGCTTTCTCCATGTCCGCAAGCAAGTTGTTGGCCACAGAGAGCCCCGACGGCACCTCAATGCAGAATTCGCTCTCTTGCACCTGTATCCCGCGTGAGGGTGGCCGAGAAACTACTCTCATTAGTCTCTTAGCCAGAGACCCCGTGGAGGGCGGCGTCTCCATCCTAGCCCGGGGAGCCTGATCCCGGGCGTGCTTTTGCCCTCCCTTCAGGCGTTCCTCTGAGACGGGAGGAGCAACGGCTACCTTGGCTGGAGTAGCTTGGTGGGGGATCGCGCCGGGTGTGGGCTCGGACGAACTAGCGCCGCCGCCTTTCCTCCCCTGCGCCTTGGCGATCAAGACGGCCATGATCTTTGATCGATCCATTGGCTCTGCGGAAGAAAACGAAAGAAAATGTTAGCAGTAGGAATGACAAAATTATGCTAGGCCTAAATTAATCGGCGAAGTCCTAACTTATCCCTGAAGCGTGCGGGGCTGAGTCCCGTCCAGCTCAAGGCCTGCTCAGAAAGCAAAACATCGGCCTACTGGATCGGCTCTCACTGCGACACTATCCCTGCCTCTGGGGAGTTTGACCCTTGGACAATCCGCCCTATGCCATTTGGTGGGCACTGGCCAATCCTCTCCCTCCGGAGGACCGACGAAAACAGACTTCTCCTTCCACTCATGGATGGAAGAAGGGACGACCACTATCCCTGACCCGGCCGTCCTACCCTTATATTTTTTAAAAGAAAGATAAACCCAGATCGGCACATCCTTGCGAGTGCCATGGTGATTTTTGTAGCAAAGGAAGGAAAGAAGGAGGCTCAAGTCGAAAGGGATCCGATCAATCTTTAACCGGACCAGGAATCCGAGGAGAATTCTCCACGAGTTCGACGCTAGCTGGCCCGGGGCAAGTCGGAAGCAATGGAGTATAGCATAAATCTCGGATGAGAAGGGCAAACGCATCCCCGCACGGAACACTTCCAGGTACAGAGCAATCTCATTGCCTTGTACCTGATTTGCTCGTTCACCCTCCCTGGCCAGACGAAGTGAATAACCCCGGGATATAGAAACTAGCCCGGATATCGGAAAGCTCGTCCAATCGATTCAACATCGAGGGCGCATCGCGAGTATTTTCGATGTGCACCTTGGGGGGTCTTCTTTGCCACTTGACGACGAAGAACAAGGGTGTCGCCACCCCTTGGGGGCGAGCCCGACGGAGAAGAAGACGAAGAAGAAGAACTTTCTCGGCTATTGAAAGTCGGGGAGGAAGAAAATTACCCACTAGACTCGGCTTCAGAAGCTGAAGCCTCATTGTCCGACTCAACCGTAACTACATCAACGGAAACTTTAGAAGAAGACATCTAACCTGATTCAAGGAAAGATCGGCTGAATATACGACCTAAGTAACGGAGCGCCGGGCAATCTTCAGACTACAGGAGACAACTAAAGCGAAAGTGTTTCTTAAAGGAAGGCCTCCCCTATTTATACGCCCAGCAAAAGCTATTTGACGGTCCAAATCCACTCCCGCCAAAACGAAGCTTCGCACCCTACGACCTCGATGACGCCACATGGCAACCGACCATTGGACGTTTACCCCTTACGTGGATCCGACTGGCAACGTCTTGCAGTCTGCCACCCAATGGTGGCCACATGGCACGAAGATCAACTGCCTGAACGAGCGAAGTGACTTCTCCTTTATGGCGCAATCATTTCGCTGATCCGCTGACGTCATCAAAGATACACACGGAAATTAAGGCATACCATGAATCTCCGTGTGGATCCGTAGATTGAAAAGACACGGCCGCCAAACGTCACATCATTCCCAGACAATCCACCATGGAGATTCCTTGGCACCAAGCTGAAGGGAGAAAACCGAGCAAACCATTCTCGACCCGACGCATAAATAGGTCGGAACGAAAGTGGGGGGCTAATGATGATACTCGTAAGTGGGAATTCCCCAGATCACGATACGCGGCGGATGACGTGTCATCCGGTTAAGCCAGCTAGATCCTGAGGGCTACGGAGATGGAATAAATACGATGCATTGGGGACATTTCTCGGTACCTCGCCTCAGAGGTTGCATCCGACCTTCAGGGGGCCTTCCCGGAGTACCTTCCCTACTCGCCTAGCAACCATCCAACGGCTCGCCTTCGAGCTACCCTACAGCCGAGCTTCCTCAGCCTTCTTGCTCTTCTCTGAGCTGTTATCGAGCTAAGCTTTCTCGGCTTCCTTGTTCAACCGAGAGCATAGAGCCCAAGCGTCTCCGTAACGGCTCCGTATATCTCGCCAAAACAAGATCTCCGCCGTTCCACGTCCCGCATCCCACGCTGGCGTGTCTCTCCATTAATAAGCGTATCCCGCCATTAATGGACGTATCCCGCCATCAACGTGAACGTGACACATGGGCGTAACGGACGGCGAGAGGCTCGCATTGACTTGCTCCCTGCGACCGCTATGTAAACCCCTCTTTCAAACGACTCAGGTAGCTCGAACTCATTTCCAATATGCCGCTACCCTTCCATTATTATTCCTCGGTATTTACTTGATCGTCGGAGGGTCTTACGGTAGTTTCCCATCCCGAGACTTCCCTTATAGATAGCTCGGCGTCAATAACAATCTATTGAGATCCACACGCTCAATCCTTATATCAAATCTGAACCGTTCAGCCCCGCAGACAATAAGATTAACGAAAGACAATATCTAAGGGAGATTCCGACCTTCATCACCTAATGATTTAGAAAACCATAAAACAATCGACGAGAAAGATAATAAGAAAAAGATAATATATAATCCATATGTTTTCATTATCGACCAACATATGTTACCATAATTTATATTATCAAATAAACTCACCAAGTAATGCATGCAATGTGTTCAGTGATGATCAATATACAATGAATAAATTTATTATGGAGCAATTATTTTGCTAAATAATTATTAAAATCTTGCAAAAGGGAAAAACTCTATGTAACCCACAATTTCCAATCTGCAATCTCAATCAAATAAAAACAAACTAGCAACATATTGAGTTTTGCACCTTCATTATCTGAAGGATCTTGCGACTCGATAGCATCAATACATGCGTTGACATCATCAATAAATTTATTGATATGATCATCAGGAAAAGCCAAGACAATTGGAATCTTAGCAAAACTTTTCTCCAAGTTCACCTAGCTGAATGCGATTGTAAGCAGCGTCAACAAAGCTTTGATGGATAGTATTGTACAACTGATTGATTTTACGGAAGCGGCCACTGACAATATTATTGATCATATAAAACCAACCTTTTGATACATGTTTGAATCTGAGAAGAGAATTTAAGGGAAGACGATCGAGGATTTGTTTCACCACATCTACAGGAAAGTAAGTTTCTATTGATCTTGCTTGGAAAAGCCAAAAAACCCTAAACCCTTAAATTTGGCAATTTTTGTTCTGCATTTAATCGTAGAAGTTAAGTTAAACCCTATGCTTATTTATAATATTTTTCTGGGAATAATCATATTTGTCTATATACATTGTATATATAAAGATAATACCATATATCTTGTTTAAACCTAAATCTTCTATGCTTATTTTCTCATATCTCTACCATTACAGTGCTAAAATGAGCGAGCTTCAAAATTGAGAATCCAATTTCAATGACAGCTTTTTAAATGGCTATAAATTTTTTTTATTTTTCCTAGCACAAAATAAAAATTTATTTGGTAGTCACTACCATCTCCCTCTCTAGTTGACTAACTAATCCTCCACTATCTTTTCCAATAACCAACTTTACAAATCTCTCTCAATTATAAACGTGTGCACGTGTAAAATTAAAAATCTACTTGGTGAGTCGAGAGATGGTGCTCCACCATCTAAGAACACATCATGGTGGAATGAAGAAGTAAATGCTGCTATTAAAATTAAAAGGGATTCTTATAAAAATTTGAAAAAAAATAGAGATGTTGAGATATTTGAGAAATATAAAATGGCTAAAAAGAAAGTTAAGAAAGCTGTTTGGGAAGCTAAATCTAAGGTCTACAAGGAGGTGTACGAGAAATTAAACACTAAAGAAGCTGAAAATGATATATACCGGATTGCTCGGATGCGGGAAAGGAAGACCAGAGATTTATGTGTGGTGAAATGTGTCGAAAATGAAAATCAGAAGGTTTTAGTTCGAGATGAGGATATCAAGGAAAGATGGAGAGATTATTCTGACAAATTGTTCAATGAGAGGTTTACTAAGAATTTGGATGGACTTGTCATTCAATCTCAAGATATAAACCGTAATTTCATGCGTAAAATAAGACTATATGAGATTAAAGAAGCTTTGAACAGAATGAGTTTAAAAAAAGCGGTTGGTCATGACGGGATTCCTATCGAGATTTGGAGATGCTTAGGAGAAATAGGCGTTAAATGGCTGACAAATCTGTTTAATAAGATTTGGCAGATAAAAAAGATACCAAATGAATGGAGAAAAAGTATCATTGTACCTATTTACAAGAACAAGAGTGACATTCAAAGTTGCTCAAATTACCGTGGAATAAAACTTATGTATCACAACATGATACTTTGGAAGAGAGTGATTGAACATAGGTTAAGGAAGGATATTAAGATAACAGAGAACCAGTTTGGGTTCATGTCTAGATGATCGACGACAGAGGCTATTCATTTGCTTCATCAACTTGTCGAGCGTTTTCGAGAGAGGAAAATAGATTTGCATATGATATTTATTGATTTAGAAAAAGCGTACGACAAGGTACCTAAAGAGATATTATGGGGGACAATGATGAAGAAGGGGGTCCCCGTCAAGTATATTGACATAATCAAGGATATGTACGATGGAGTAGTGGCAAATGTCAGAACTTGCGGCGGCTTAACGAGTGATTTTCCGATTACAATTGGTTTATATCAAGGATCTGCATTAAGTCCATTCATGTTTACCATCGTGATGGATTAGCTTACAAGAACTATCCAAGATGAGGTACCTTGGTGTATGCTATTCGCTGATGATATTGTTCTAGTAAATGAGACGAAAGTAGAGGTTAATGCCAAATTGGAATTATGGAGGTAAACATTGGAATCTCGGGGATTTAGATTGAGCAGGTCCAAGACAGCATATATGCATTGCAAATTTAGTAACCAGAGAAGTCAAAACCATATTGGTATGACATTGGAAGGGCAAGAGATATCACCGAACGACCAGTTTAGATATCTAGGTTCCATCATCCAAAAGAATGGGGAGATCGATAGTGATGTTAATCAAAGGATCCAAGCTGGTTGGTTGAAATGGAGGAGTGCAACATAAATTTTGTGTGATCGTAACTTTCCGTTAAAATTGAAAGGGAAGTTTTATCGGAGCGTTATTCTGCCTGCCTTATTATATGGTATAGAATGCTGGGCTCCTAAGAAGTATCATACACAGAAGATGCACATAGCGGAGATGCGCATGCTTCGTTGGATGTACGGTAACATTAGAAAAAATAAGATGCGAAATGAGGATATTCATGCAAAAGTTGGTGTAGCACCTGTGGTGGAGAAGATGCGGGAAAACCGGCTAAGATGGTTTGGTCATGTGCGACGCAGACCTATTGAAAGTACCGGTTCGACGAATAGATACTCTCGATATGGGCAATGGCAAAAGGGCAAAAGGGAGACCGAAGAAAATATGGATGGAGGTGATACGAAACGATATGGTTGCTAAAGGACTCAATGAAAGTATATTGTTCGATAGGAGTGAGTGGATGCGGAGGATTCATGTGCTGGACCCGGTGTGATTCTCAAGTTGATTCATGTAGCCTACTCCATATGCTTGGGATAAAAGGCTCAGTTGTTGTTGCTGCTGCTGCACGTGGAAAATACTAGTTTGATTTAATCTTAAAACAAGTACAAGCCTATTGAATTTGCAAATTCACCCTCAAATATTATATAATATGGAGTTTTAAATCAAGAAAAAGGCAGACGATATAAAGAAGCCGGTAAGAAAGATAATGAATTAGTATAATTTAATTCAATGTTGAAATATTTTTTTTAAAAAGATTTAGTATTTTTACCAAGGAAACAACAGAAGATGCGATAATGTGAAAAATAATGCTTATTTATTTGTCCTCAGCAACTGAATAAATGCAAGGAAAAAATTATTATCCCATCTAAAATATCAAGTTTTAAAGAAAAATAAACAGAGAAGCTAGTTGAAACGATGCTGAAAAGCTCCAAGGTATATATGTATAAATATGGAAGCACATTATGAGAGTTTAACTACAAAATATAAAAATAATAAAACACATTTGGAAATCAACAAAAGAAAAAGTGCATTTTAAAATTTTCCTTTTGCCAATTACTTGATTTGTAAGGCGGATGGATCAAAATGACATGATAAACCATAAGCTCATGAAATTCCTATTTTGTTTGCCGAAACTCTTTTTACCCCAAAATTAAAATAGTGATACTTTCAAAGTAACTTCCTTTTCTTTTCTCCCTCGTCATCACATCGTACTCTTTTCATGTATCCCGATTTATTAAAGAGTCGCTAAGGGCCTGTTTGGTTGCAGGATTAGTATGGATTTGGATTGTGGAATCCTATGATTCCATAATTTTGTGTTTGGTTGATTGATTTGGATTTCTAGGATTCCTTTGTTTTTTATGGAGGACCCACCACAAAACAAGGATTTTTGAATCCTAAAATTTTTGAAGGATTTGGCACTATTCATTGTACTTTTAGATTACCCTTGTACTTTATTTATTTAATAATCCTTTCTCTATCCATCTCTCTCTAAAATTCTCAAATCAAAATCTTAACAAAGATTACAAAAATCTACAAATCCAATATAGAAATCCAAAACCAACCAAACAACAAATTACCAAATCGAGAAATTTCAACCATACTATTTTGGAATCCAAATTTCATAATCTTGCAGCTAAACATGCCCTAAACAAAAGGTTTTAGTGTCACATAATCTTCTTGATCCATTTGAGTTGGAACCGTGTGTGTGTATTGTGAGTGTATTGAAGAGAGAAGAAAATGTGCTAATTTTATATATCAAATCATTGTTGTAACAACTGAGAACATGCACTTTACCCTTAAAGAGTATTTCTTTTCGGTCTCTTTTTTCTATGATTTCTGGAGCTTTTATTTACCTTATTTACCTTAGACTGGACCCCTTTTCCATTTCTGTTCTACAAAATAGGATCTTAGATAAGGGTCAAGGGAAATTTGTGTTAGAAATTATGCACTAAAATAAATAAAAAGGAATTCGATTTAAATGTTTAAACAAAAACTGCTAATAAGATTGGACAAACCTGAATGAGAATGAAGCACGCATTTGAGTTCGCCGCGGTAAGAACGTAATTGCCTCCCTCTTGTGCAAGTTTTCAGCGGCGCTGCGTTCACAAGGTACGATGTTCATTCGGCCCTTCCGGTATCCCCTACTTACACAAGTCACAGCGATAGTATGTATATTGTCTTGTCTCACACCAATGCTCAGAACAAAAAAACCTACAGAGAAAGAGAGGAAAAACTGTAAAAATTATGTTTGAAGGAAAAGAGATTTGGGCTATTTATAGTACCCAAATCAATATCCTTGTCTTGTCTCACACTAATGCTCAGAACAAAAAAACCTACAGAGAAAGAGAGGAAAAACTGTAAAAATTATGTTTGAAGGAAAAGAGATTTGGGCTATTTATAGGAACCAAATCAATATCCGTCTGAATTTCTTTCAGTTAAAACAAAAATTGAATATGCAAAGTTCTTTCAATTAAAACACAAATTAAATTCGATTTAAAAGATTAAACAAAAATTGCTAATAAGATTGGACAAGCCTGAATGAGAATGAAGCACGCACTTGAGTTCGCCGCGGTAAGAACGTAATTGCCTCCTTCTTGTGCAAGTTTTCAGCGGCGCTGCGTTCACAAGGTACGATGTTCATTCGGCCCTTCCAGTATCCCCTACTTACACAAGTCACAGGGATAGTATGTATACTGTCTTGTCTTACACCGATGCTCAGAACAAAAAAACCTACAGAGAAAGAGAGGGTAAACTGTAAAAATTATGTTTGAAGGAAAAGAGATTTGGGCTATTTATAGGAACCAAATCAATATCCGTCTGAATTTCTTTCAGTTAAAACAAAAATTAAATATGCAAAGTTCTTGCAATTAAATATGCTTGAAGGAATTGCAATTAAAACACAAATTAAATATCCTTGAAGGGTAAAAGATATAAAAAACAGTGTAGACATGACGCATAACCAACCAAGGGATACTCGGGGACAAGCCAAGCATCACGCGCACGTGTACAAAACAAATGTTATTAATAATCCATGTGGATGTAACTTATTTAAGCACATCAAGAATCTTTAGTTTTCCCGATGTGGGACTAAAATTACTTTGTAAAGTTTGAGTCTTTCCATCCAACTTCCAACAATTCCACCACAAAGATTCAAACATTAACTGATATAAAACACAATAAAACACTAATCAACATAAGTAAATAAAGATTCTGAACATGAATTTATATTGTATATCAATATAGGTGTCATATCAACTTAAATCTATATCTTGTGTAATAACTCCCGACCGCAAGAATATAGTACACATAATGACCTTACTAAACTATTTCTTGTTTATCGATCATTTATTATAAACATATACAATATGAGATAAGATTTAGGACAATCAAAACGAATTGCGCATTTAAGACCATGCGCAGTACCTTAATTTTCATGAGAGTTATAAGGTTGCAGCTCAATCACTCATAGCCACGGCCCTATGGCAGTCTCACTTAGGCGATGTCTCCAGAGAATACTTGTTGTTAGAGTATGTTTTCTGATAAAAACTGAATAATAAATAAAAAGCAACGGAAAAAAACCCCAGATAGAGCAGCACGTGCCCATACGTGATACGCACCGCGCTTAACAAAATAAGCTGAAACTGAGCCTCACGTGACCCCTATATATACAAAGTATATGAGCGCTTATCTAAAACAAACAATTGGCCAGAGAAAAAAAACCACGTAATAGCACATGACGCTCTTTGGTATGCTTAATTTGGTGAGGTCATATGCTACACGTAATGGGCTCCTAAGCCTTCTGAACCGATAGAATTAAATTCTAATTAAAAGGAATCAAAAGTTTTATACTTAATTTGGTGAGGTCACGTGCTACACGTGATGTGCTCCTAAGCCTTCTGAAACGATAGAATCAAATTCTAATTAAAAGGGATCAAAAGCCTTATTAGGAAAATATTTCCTTGGATCTTTCTAAATAAGAAAGATTACGCTCTGTAAAATAAAGCGCCGTTGGATTAAAGATCCAATGGTGATTAAAAAATCACCAATCTACAGAAAAATTCTGTGCAAGGAAATATCTTGCTAAACTTGTTAAGAACAACAAAAGAAATATCTTCTGTAAAACAGAAGTCCTTGGATTAAAAATTCAACGGTGAGTAAAATTTATCGAGTGATCTAAAAGATTATGTTGGTTGAATATAAAATCAATCAAAATCTCTCAATGAGAGATTTTCTAAACAAATTGATTCTTTTCTTTCTCCTATAAATAGGAGCCAAGAGACAAAAGAAAGTGAGGAGAGAGAAAAAAGTTTCCTCTCGTAAGCAAAAGAAAAGAGAATTTAATTCTCCAGAGAGAAAAAGATCTCCTCAAAGACAAAAAGAAACCCTAGGTAAGGGAAGGAAAAAAACACAGAACCATTTACCTCTTCTTCACCTTCACAAGAGTTCAACTCTTCTAAAAAGAACTTAGTTCTTTCTCTTGTTGAAGATCTACAGAAGCAGATCTCTCCATAAGCTGAGAATTTAATTCTCATCGGAGAGATATGTTATGCAGATTCAAAACCTAGTGGGGGAATTAAGTTCAAAGAATTTAATTCTTACAACAGAGCATATAGGAATTTAATTCCTCTAAATAAAACTAAGGTTTAACCCTATAAAAGAATTTAATTCTTATTAAATAAGGGGCTTAAAAGTCTCAAAACTCAAGATCTCCATGCACGTAAAAAAAGAGATTAGCACCCAACTTGATAGATCACGTGAGCACCCTTGTTGAACAAAAGAGAATAATTGAGATCAGGTCACGTGACCCCTGAACAAGCCTTTCAAGAAAGGAGAATAAACTCAAAACAGCTTCTATTTTCAGGGGCATCTCACGTGATATCATGTAACCCCTTAGCACCTTCAGAACTCCTCCATATACATTTTTTAGGGCGCCTCATGTGACATCACGTGACCCCTTAACAGTGCTTAGCACTTTCAGAAGAAAGGGAAAATAAATCAAACGTAGTTTTCATCCTTTGGGGACGCCTCATGTGACGCCACGTGACTCCTTAACAGCGCTCAGCACTCAGATAAGAAAGAGGGAATAAATCTAAAGGAGCTGTAACAACTTTGAGCGCCTCTCGTGACCCTACGTGAGCGCTTCAACTTTTTAGTGTTCAACACTACTTTGAGCGCCTCACGTGAGAATACGCGAGCGCCAAACATACTCTATTGTTTAACACTATAAGAGGCTAATCTTAACCCATATCACCTAAGTCTGCTAGAGCCAAAACCCCTTTTAACTGAGCCCACATTATACTCAGGTCTTCCGAGATTAATCATCTCAGATGGCATTCAAAATAATATCCATCCCATTCCCTTTCAATCTGACATTTGGTTCAAGGGTACATCTCTTCACACCTCTGATACATATCGTTGTAATTCTTCAACGTCTTCAGAGAGGTGGTGGGTCTCGACGACCAATAACTATCTGGTGCATTTCCGAACCCATGGTTGCATCTAAACTACGGACTGTCATGTCCTTAAACTAAATTTGGACCGTAACGTCCTTAAACTAACCTTCATGGACTATGATGTCCTTAAACTAAAAGCCCCACAGACTATGATGTCTTTAAATTTCACGGACTATGACGTCCTTAAACTCACGGACCATGACGTCCTTAAACCTATGGACCGCAACGTTCTTAAACTACAATGGACCGAAACGTCTTTAAACTAACAACGGACCGTAATGTCCTTAAACTAAAAGAATAGAACCCAAATGCTCTTTTGTTGGGTCTGAATGATCCCAAAACCCTATTCAGTAGATCTTAGTTTAAAATTAGACTAACGTATCCTCAATAAACATTTAGGTTGATCTTAATCTCAAATGAGATTAACGATCCTTAAATCAACCCAAACCCAAATCTAAGAATATATGGATTTGGACCAATCCACGCCCTACGGGCGACAACAAAAATTAGTCTCCGTATACAATCCACGGGCAACCAAAAATAAAACAAACACACACGACACGAAGTGACCATCTGGAGAAGGAGAAAGTGTTTGCCGCGATGCGGTAGCGTAATTAACTGCAGGGGCTTGCGCCTGCAGGGAAGAGCGTCCCCACAATCAAAAATCCCTCGCAAACGAGGGGAAATCCGACGAAGTCTGCTACAACGGCCGCATCTGTCGAAATTTTCGATACACGGTGCCATAAATAAACTTGGCATCTTCGGAGAGGTAGACAGATAAAACCAAATAGTATCTGCCCCCAAATTCAGGCAAGATGACCTACACGGTTTCGTCTCTGTTTTCGGCGGCGAACAGATTCTGGCATGCTCGGTGGGACCTTTTCCTCTTTCCACTCCACATTTCGTGTGTCGTGTTCGTGAACGAATCGCGGTCTAATATGGTTGCCCTTGGGTTCGAGATACTAAGATTTGGTTTTTCTCCCGTGCAGAAAAAAGAACATCAATGGCCTCTAACTGCTCCAGCTGCAGCAGCAACTCCCGTTCTGCCTCATCTGGAGGAGTAACCTACGGGCCCCAAGCGGCCTCCCTTTTCACAATGCCGGTGGAACAAGTGACCCAAGCCACCACTGGGCTATTCTTCGGGACCATGATCCCACCAACGAGCTTCAACGTTCAGATGTCGTCACAGGAAGCTGCGAAGAAGTCGGTCTTTGATCGGCTTGCAACCACCACGGCCCCTCTAAGCGGGTCGTCTAGCTCCAATGCCTCAGTCTTCGACAGGCTGGGTCAATGCTTAAGTGGGCCCACAAAGAGTCTCACAATATAAGAGAAGGCCACTCCAACTACTGCTACAGTTGAAGTCGTCCAAGCTGCTCTCCCTACTCGAAGGTCGGCTTTCGACAGGTTGACCATTCCCTCTCAGCGGATGTCTGTCTTCGACAGGCTGGCGCCAACAATAGGCTCTCATTAGAACAGAGGGCATGGAAAAACTGATCCGACAATAGAGATGGTCCCGGCCGCTTGCCATGCTCGACGTCGCCACTGGCGCTGAGTGAGGAAAGCTGGGGGCAGCTCCCCATCTGGACTTACCCTACCAGCTCCAACGGTGGAAGTTGACGTCGCTGTTCCAATTAGGAACAGCTTTGAACCACTCAGGAGGGTCCGCAAGAATTCTCCGACCATTGTATTGAAAAGATCCCCTCCACCTATGGAGAATGTTACAAAGACGAAGCTGGAGTAACCCCCTTAGCGGCTGTCTTCCAAAATCCACAAGGTCTGGTGGAGAGTCCAGGATTCTGTGATCGACAAGGACTACTCCCGCCGACAGAAGAAGACGAGACTCAACAAGAAGAGGACCATTCCTCTGCCATGCCACACAAAGCATCGTCTGCTCAGGTGCCTACTGCAGCAACCCCCTCAATTTCGACCGCTCAAGAGAAGAGATGGCCGGAGAAGATCCTTATGCCCGCGACAAATGTCAAGAGTATTGAACCTAAACACCCCAAGTCTGGGGGTATGGTGGTGCATACTGTTTATATGGCTTCCGGAAAAGAGGAAAGCCATGCCTCTGGCAGTCATTGACCACTCACCCGATCGGTAACAAAAGCTCAGGAGCAACAACAGAAGCTCCAGGAGATGTTGACGAAGATGGCTGCACTCACGGGACATAAGGAAAGCCCCGAAGCATTGTCGGATCAGCGCTAGGAACAGGAAACCGATACCGAGTTCCTCCGGAGGATGCTAGAAAAGAAAGACCAAGAGGCAGCGGAACAAGCAGCCAATATAAAACAAATGGCGCTATTGTTCCAGGATATGGTGGTCATGATGATCCAGCCGGACCCTCCAGTCGAAGATCCGCTAATAATAATCGAAGACGATAGAGGGGAGACATCAAACCCTCTTCCGGCCTTTTCAGCAGCAAAGGAGGAAACAATCTCGAAGGCTGCGCTCGATGATTATATAGCTCAACAGATACAAGCCCATCAAGCGAACGAAGCTGCTGGCCAAGTCGTCAGAACCGGGCGACCATATCCTAGCTGGTACGATCAGATTAAATACCCGCCAGGATACACGATTCCTAAGTTTCACATGTAGGGTTCCTAGGCACACACTAGAGGTCTCACAAGGCATCAACCATACCAAATTCAAATTTTACAAGCGCCGAGAAACTCTAATACGGATCGTTGACTAGAGTTTAGGCGAAACTAGAAGCTAGTCAACAACTTAACTAAAGGGTAAACGGAAATACAACATTTGTAGATCCGGTCCTCTACCTCCATAGCTCCGTGACGGTGTACCCTCGCTGCGATCATCGGATCCCGGACTCTAGCGTCGGCTTCATCGGAGAAATGGGTGGGCTAGGTCGTCGACTTCGATGCCGAAAATGATCTACGTCGAGGCAACACAAGATCAAGCTCCAACTTCACCAAGCCATGAAACTTGTGAAGAAAACACCCTATACTACTTGGCAAGTGGTAGAGGATGAAGAAATAGGAAGTGGGTTCACTTTAGAATTGGATTTCTCACTCTTTTCATGAAGTCACCATTGAAGGTTGCAAGCTTTTTCTTCTTCAAGAAGAAGAAGAAGAAGAAAAAGAATTATGATAAGAATATTGAGGAAAAAGAAAATAGATCATTCTTATCATAATTTCAACCATCGTTAGATGTAGAGAATTAACTAAGGTTAGGTTGAATGGTTAGGGTTAGGAGAAGAAGACAAGAATGGTTACTTTAGTCAAAGTTGCATGAAGCTTCAAGAAGCTTCATGTATGAAAGCAACCATTTTGTTTTCTTTTCTCATTTTTAACCAAAATAAATAGATAAATGAATAAGTGAGTAAATCAAAACCCTAACCATTAACATAACCATGGTTTAAGTCTTTACACAAACCCAAGTTTGCATGTATCATCAAACATGATACAAACAAGTGCACAAAACTATATCATATATACAATGTGCACATTCGAGTGAGAAAATCCATCTTAAGTGAACCAGTACTAGCTAATGCAAAGTAATATATCAAATATATAATTATGCATTAAATCATTAAATCAACACTTGATTTAATGATCCGGTCATATCGCATATAACCGACTAGTATCAAGTGTATCAATGTATCGAATCAACACTTGATCCGGTAACCCGGCTATATCACATATAACCTGCCGATGATACAAATCGCGAGAATAGAATACGGTATCACATACACGCATTATTCTCGGTCCCGCACATATCTCATATGCGCTCCTATTTCGTTTCGCTTGAGCCAGGAAACCTCTGTGTAGGACTCTAAAGACTCGTCAATACGCCGGCAGCAGATGGTGATCATATCAAGCACCCACAAGCCGCAAGCGGTCTGCTAAACGTAACGGCCACCCGGGTATTGAGCGATCAGAAGATCGACGAGCAAACCCGCTCACACTCCTGTGAATCCAACCAGTAACACTTACCGTACAGTCCGGTCTGATCGTCTGATATGTCGCATATCTCGCCTAGGAGTGGTAAACGTCAGACCCCAGTAGCTCGATAAGTTGTGTCGATATGAGGTCTATAACAGTTCGAGAAACTACTGGTAACACTTACCAGTAAATCTCAGCAACCCTGGCCAGGGATTTCCGGTTATAGCCAATCGAACACAGCGCAACATCAACTCCCTATACCGGGAGAGATGAATCCCCTCCTATCGCTCATTGCCTCCATGTGATTCGGAACTGTACCCAAAAACCACCGTTTTGCATGCCCTCTTGGACGTGGTAAGGTGGAAATCAAAGCATAGTGGGAATCACACAAGACTCTATGACGATCTCGGGTCTACAGACTAACCTGTACCAGTGTCACCAGAGAACTGCCATCTGATGTGAGGTATAATACCATCTGGGAGTTCTCGGCGAGTCCGTCCAGTGTACCCAGTCTCCACTGAGCACCCGTATATCATCTCTGATGTCAAACACCAATGGATATGGGATCATCCATCGCCCATCTGTATGGGTCGAGATGGTATACGCTAGTCTACTCTGGTATATCGATGCCCCGTCTCGATACACCCACGACTAGGGACCTTGAAGGATGTACTTATGGACTACCATGTCCCCACCAGTATGATCCGCATCATAGTCCAGGTAGTCAAGTACACATCCTAAGGGCTTTACCAACATGTAACAGAGAGACAATCAGTGTACACGTTAAGGTAAAGATCAACCAGATAGTATACTATCATGTCGAGCAAGAAAGTCCTCCCTATATATGTCCAAGCATCCACTACAATATACATCCTATGTATAGTAATGGCCTCTAGGACATACATATAACTAACAATCTCCCACTTGCACTAGGGCCATCTGATAGCAGTGGTTGCAGTATCTCATACTCAACCATCCCATAAAAGTCTCTCTTTGGGAAAAAGCCTTTGTGAGTGGATCCGCCGTGTTGTCCTCTGAGTCTGCTCTCCAAACCTCGATGTCCTTAGAGATCTAACATCTCCATGATCAGGTGATACTGCCTTAGAATATGTCTGGATCACTGATGGGACGGACGTTCCTTGGCATAAGCCACAACTCCATTGTCACACAATGGGAGGAACTAAGTTCATCTCATGAATTAATATACACCCAGACAGCCTCTTTGGTAGCATCTTAAGCAGCGATGTATCCAGCCTTAATCGTCTAGTATGCCACGGTATCTAGCTTGGAACTCTTCCAACATACCGTCCCTTTACTTAGGGTAAAGACAATGCCTGTGACTGATATTCAGTCGTCTTTATCACCCTGGAACCCTTCCAGTGATTCTCCTCAGGATCGATTGATACCATCTCACTACATCTAGTGAGTATCCTAACATCCAATTACATCTATCTCATAGATGAAAACTCAGGATTTAGGAGGTATCATTTTGATCCTATATGGAGAATCCTTGTGATAAGCGGAGATTGACTGAGCGTAGCATAGGAAACTCCTTCCCTATCAAGAGTATGTCATCTACGTACTCTACGAGGATCACTACTATACTCCCTACTACCTTTTTGTATATACAAGGTTCATCTACCATTTTGATGAAGTCAAACTCTTTAACTACCACATCAAAATAGATGTTCTATCTCCGCGATGCCTGCTTTATCCTATAAAGCATCTTGCACACGTTTCCGCTGCTCCCACTGTCTACGAAGCCTTCTGGCTGTGTACTTATAGACGCTCTCTTCCAAAACATCATTTAGAAAAGTAGTAATGACACCCGACCACCAGATATCATAGTCATGGTATGTAGCCGTGGCAAGTAGGATCTGGATGGACTTAAGCATAGATCTTTAGAAAAAGTTTCAACATAATCCACACCTGGTCAATGATGCAAACCTTTAACAAGTCTAGCTTTGAAAGTCTCAACCTTTCCATGTACACAAAGTAATCTTCTCAAGATATACTTGCTCCTGATGGGGATTTAACCCTTCAGATAAAGCAACCAAAGTCCATACTTTGTTGGTGTATAAGGATTCCATCTCAGATCGCTAAGCATCCAGCCATTCTTACAGAGTCCCACTCCTGATGGTCAGCTCGAAAATAGTTGGGCCATCATCTCATGATGCAATCCTCGCTCCCACTGTCATAGAGAAACCGAAGTATCTCTCAGGTGGGTGAGGAACCCTACTAGATCGGCGGAGAGTCTGAGGTTCGTCGGGGACTATTGAATCCTTTGGTTCTGTCAAATCATCTGCTGTAGTTTGTATAGCTGGAACCTTTCCAGTGGTACATAATAGGCCTTGCCTCGAACTTGTCCGGATTATGCTTTTAGACATAGTCCGGACAACCCCAAATCTTAACCAACTTAAGATATGGGTTCTTCCCTTTCCATATCACATATGAAGCGGTAGGCAACTGATTTGATTGGAACCCTATTCAATAGGTATGCGGCTTCTCAAGCGCATAACTCCCAAAAGGAAATAGGTAACTCAGTAGTACTCATCATAGAGCACACCTTATCATATAGGGTGTGATTGCTCCGCCCCGATACACCAACGTGTTATGGTGTATTCGGAGGAGTAATACTGAGAGAGAATCTCATTCTCCTTTAGAATAGTCCAGAAATTCCATGCACATGTATTCTCCTCCCTGATCTTATCATAGGACATAATACTTATACCCGGTTTTTGGTTCTCTACTTCTAACTTATATTCTGTGAATATCTCAAAAGTTTCGGACCTATGTTTCAACATGAACATATGGCTGAATCTTGAGAGACTATCAGAGAATGTAATGAAGTATAAAGAACCGGTCCTGACATGTGTAGACATGGGAGCTTACATACATCATCATGTATCAATCCCAAGAGTTCACTAACTCTTTCTCTGTTTCCAATAAACAGAGCTATGGTCATCTAATCTTTGTGACATGACTGGCAAGTTTCACAAGATGTAAATTCAAACTAATTTAAATATGCATCTAAATGTAACTTCAGCCAGTCGGGTCGCATTGATATGACCTAGTCTACAATACCTCAAGAAGGATTCGTTCATTTCTGAACTCTTCCTCTTGTGTGTGTTCTATATACTAAGAACTGTAGTTTGATTTAGAACATCAATGCTTTTAGATAACGTGCCTGAATTGATCAACTTTTGATATAGGAAATGTTCAAAACATTATCCAACAATACAAAATTATATCCTTTCTTTACTAATAAAGAGACTGATATGATTTTGTATATCAGGTTCGGTATCTAATAACATTCGTTCAGAATCAATGTATTTGGAATACAGGGTGACAGTGACCAACAGACTTGGCTGCAACACTTGCCCCGTTTTCTGTCTCATGAAACTTATCACCCGTTCTCAGTTCTTTACCTATCTGTAGCCCATGTAACAAATTACATATGCGGGATCCTGATCCGATATCTCATATCCAGGACGTAAAGAATACTGAGAAACAGTTCTGTATAATGAACACACCCGAAGGAGATGCATCATATGCACTTTCCTCGTTTGGGCGGCACGGGAATTCTGGTAATCCCCAATTTCCTGCTCTGTCTTATAACAATTATAAGTTGGAGCGGGACCAATGTTCCCCAGCTCAGTATAACAAGTGGGTTCGGTCAATATTCCGTATTATTATCTTGATTAAGGCGTGACATGGTCGCTACCTGGAGAGAGAGAGAGAAGAAAACACTCAGCGTGCGCTCTTGCAAGAATAGATTGGTAATTAATATATCTAATCAGGATGTCTCCCACTGTTTTTATCAAATCTTCCTTCAAACCCTAAAAGGAAAGACTAGCCGGGATTAATTACACACTACAAGTTCGCCAATCTTTCTGCCAGGCCAGTGTCGGTACTTTGAGGGAGGTCCCCCGTGCTTTCGCACGAACCTAATTAATGTAAACCTCGTTTTCCCAGAGGCGTAACCTCGTTAACACCTTTCTAGACACCTACTTGATCGGCTAATTGTAATGTGTAAAACTCTCCCAGGAGTAACTCTTACTCGAAGCGGGTATCGGGATCCAACTATCTCATAGAAGGTATGCAATCTCATTGCAAATTTCAACACTTGAAATTCCCGATAATATTTTTCCCTGAACGATCTATGACCTTGACAAGGTCAACAAACCATAGATCGTAAGTCAAGTTCAACCCGTCATTTCTTGATTGAATCAAACCCACCCGCACGACTCTTGACAAGGTCAACAAGGCCGCACGACTACCCTAACCCAATCTGCATCATATGCATAAGCAGATAAATACTGGTTAGCTACCGCACACTGCGCCTTGATAAGGTCAACAAACGCAGCACGAATACTAAACAGGACTTATCTGAAATGACGGAGGGCTACGACAGGTTTTTCTAAAAACCTATTGCGTAATGAACTTGATATCGTTGTAGGATCGAATGAATTTTGAAATGGAGTGTTTTTTTAGGCTTTTCTAGTTTTGCTAAAGGAGTCACTCCCGGTGAAGGGATCGTCGGTCCTTTCCTCGTCGAATGAGGTGCGGGATATATCATATATATCACCATACAAAGCAGAAACTTATAGAAGCAATCAAAAACAAACCGAGTGTTGTAGTATCTGCCAGTTATTGCTAAAGGAGTCACTCCCGGTGAAAGGATCTCGGTCCTTTCCTTATCGAATAAGGTGCAGGATATATCACATATACCGCTGTGCAAAGCAAGAACTGTAGCTACCTATTTTATTTTTGAAATTCAATTCTACAACATCTTTAGGTTTCTTTTATTTCATTAATCATATTAATGAAGTCCCATCATTTAAGTACCTAAACATCACAGATAAATACGACGTACACTTATGCCATCCGCATTCGCCTCGATGTCCCCTCGTGCACCGTTAGGTTAGGTAACTAACGGCAGAGCGGGGTAGGGCTAGCGCGGGTGTAAAACATAAGTAACGCCTATATAATATATCATATATACTATATACAGTATCCATCACAGAACATATCACATGATCACATCATAGATATCGCAGCAGAAGAATCATATGAAACATTGGATATACTAGGACGTCCGTGTTTTCAATACGAGCCAGATAAAACACGGATTCCACGGTCGCGATGAATAGCCAAACCGACACCCCTAGACCCCTACGAGAGCGGCAAGCAACCCTACCAATTCTAGGGTTAGGAGACCCGGACTCGACTCCTCGAGTTGGTCTCCCACTGGACCCTAGAACCCGGTCACTTGTGCTCCCCTCCTTGGGTCTATCCTAGTGCGGAAAAGTAAATAATATACAAAAGGTGACATCTTCCGCAACCTGGAAGTGCCCCAATAAAAGAATATTACATACAAGTTTTTACATGAATGAAAATGAAAACACTCATCTCACATACAAACCCCCGGCTATTCAAACACGACGATCCAATATAACATATCCAGCAACACATAACATCACATGTCATCAACGTAAGTAAATATGCGCATCCCAATTGTCGTTGACATATAGTAACGAAACCGGCTATATCACATATTACACTTACTGTCACAGAAAAGAAAGTGTAAAACTACAACAGTTGGATTCCGCAACCTCTTTAGACATCGCATGCCTAATCAAATGAATTCTTTAAACATCTCATGCCTAACAATTATAAACCCCGCATTTTAGTCTCATTATCGAAAACTCCTTTCAATATCAAGTCGGGCAATTCAACAAGATTCCCGACATTCTGATCGAATGCTCGTCGCAAACTTCAGTAGACGGCTGCACCCCCGATGCCGCCGACGAAGTGCACCAAGGAGGAACATCGCTGCCGCGAGCACCCAAACGGATGCTTTCGGCGACGGGATTCTCCTACAGTCACTTGGTCGGGGCTATGGGGTGAGGCTGTCTATTAAGTTTACCCGGCGAGTATCCGCGTACGCTACGTGATTGCGACGGACTTTTGATCACATCAAAATTCCGTGGCAACCGATCAAGTGAGACTAAACCGCTAGATTTATAACATTCATTCAGTTATCTCATAACAACCTGTGAATTCCAATTATTGTAGCACATTCCAGATAATTAGAAAATATTAAACTTTCCGATCGAACATTTAAAACACCCAAGTTTTCCCGAAACAGCTCAACACATGAAACAAGTTTAAAAACATCCAGTTCATGCCTCAGTACCAACGGTCCAGCCGTAGAAGGGTCAAGCCAACGCCTCACATGTGGCATGCCGTACTGCCCCAAACCTTAAGGTTCAAAGGGCAGTTCAAGACGGTCACATAATCGAGTTAAGGTTTGTTGTCTTCTAGAGGGACCATCGCGTTATTTGCACTACTTAGAACGTTATTGAACCACGGAAAGATCCAATACTTGGAAATTTCCCGGCAGGGAAAAAATTGGGTATTTATATCCGGTCGAACTTTTTAACATATTCTAAAATTATCCGGAAAACACAGACGAAATTAAACTTCCCGATCGAAACATCGAGTCCCCAATACAACCCAGAAAACTCAACTCTTGAGTATAAATTAAAAGTATCCAGAATACACAAGAAACACCAACAGAGACAACTGAAGAAAACTCACAGCCTGATCATCACAAACGGCCGCGGAACCGCCGCGAAAGGTGGGTCAACGCCGCGGTTCCGCGGCCGTACTGTAGAGTTAGGTTGTCGTTTTATGCAGTTTTTCTTATAATTTCCTGCACATTTTTCTGCATATTTTCAATTCACAAAATTCCACAATTTTCAAAAATGTACAGAGAGCAAGTTTTAAATTAGGGTTTCGGCTCGATCGGACTTCTAACTCCGTCTACGCATCGCCTAAGACTCTAGCTAGACTCTGATACCACTGTAGGGTTCCTAGGCACACACTAGAGGTCTCACAAGGCATCAACCATGCCAAATTCAAATTTTACAAGCGCCGAGAAACCCTAATACGGATCGTTGACTAGAGTTTAGACGAAACTATAAGCTAGTTAACAACTTAACTAAAGGGTAAACGGAAATACAACCTTTGTAGATCCGGTCCTCCATCTCTATAGCTCTGTGACGGTGTACCCTCGCTGCGATCATCGGATCCCGGACTCTAGCGTCGGCTTCATCGGAGAAATGGGCGGTCTAGGTCGTCAACTTCGATGCCGAAGATGATCTACGTCGAGGCAACACAAGATCAAGCTCCAACTTCACCAAGCCATGAAACTTGTGAAGAAAACACCCTATACTACTTGGCAAGTGGTAGAGGATGAAGAAATAGGAAGTGGGTTCACTTTAGAATTGGATTTCTCACTCTTTTCATGAGGTCACCATTGAAGGTTGCAAGCTTTTTCTTCTTCAAGAAGAAGAAGAAGAAGAAGAAGAAGAATTATGATAAGAATATTGAGGAAAAAGAAAATAGATCATTCTTATCATAATTTCAACCATGGTTAGATGTAGAGAATTAACTAAGGTTAGGTTGAATGGTTAGGGTTAGGAGAAGAAGACAAGAATGGTTACTTTAGTCAAAGTTGCATGAAGCTTCAAGAAGCTTCATGTATGAAAGCAACCATTTTGTTTTCTTTTCTCATTTTTAACCAAAATAAATAGATAAATGAATAAGTGAGTAAATCAAAACCCTAACCATTAACATAACCATGGTTTAAGTCTTTACACAAACCCAAGTTTGCATGTATCATCAAACATGATACAAACAAGTGCACAAAACTATATCATATATACAATGTGCACATTCGAGTGAGAAAATCCATCTTAAGTGAACCAGTACTAGCTAATGCAAAGTAATATATCAAATATATAATTATGCATTAAATCATTAAATCAACACTTGATTTAATGATCCGGTCATATCGCATATAACCGACTAGTATCAAGTGTATCAATGTATCGAATCAACACTTGATCCGGTAACCCGGCTATATCACATATAACCTGCCGATGATACAAATCGCGAGAATAGAATACGGTATCACATACACGCATTATTCTCGGTCCCGCACATATCTCATATGCGCTCCTATTTCGTTTCGCTTGAGCCAGGAAACCTCTGTGTAGGACTCTAAAGACTCGTCAATACGCCGGCAGCAGATGATGATCATATCAAGCACCCACAAGCCGCAAGCGGTCTGCTAAACGTAACGGCCACCCGGGTATTGAGTGATCAGAAGATCGACGAGCAAGCCCGCTCACACTCCTGTGAATCCAACCAGTAACACTTACCGTACAGTCCGGTCTGATCGTCTGATATGTCGCATATCTTGCCTAGGGGTGGTAAACGTCAGACCCCAGTAGCTCGATAAGTCGTGTCGATATGAGGTCTATAACAGTTCGAGAAACTACTGGTAACACTTACCAGTAAATCTCAGCAACCCTGGCCAGGGATTTCCGGTTATAGCCAATCGAACACAGCGCAACATCAACTCCCTATACCGGGAGAGACGAATCCCATCCTATCGCTCATTGCCTCCATGTGATTCGGGACTGTACCCAAAAGCCACCGTTTTGCATGCCCTCTTGGACGTGGTAAGGTGGAAATCAAAGCACAGTGCGAATCACACAAGACTCTATGACGATCTCGGGTCTACAGACTAACCTGTACCAGTGTCACCAGAGAACTGCCATCTGACGTAAGGTATAATACCATCTGGGAGTTCTCGGCGAGTCCGTCCAGTGTACCCAGTCTCCACTGAGCACCCGTATATCATCTCTGATGTCAAACACCAATGGATATGGGATCATCCATCGCCCATCTGTATGGGTCGAGAAGGTATACGCTAGTCTACTCTGGTATATCGATGCCCCGTCTCGATACACCCACGACTAGGGACCTTGAAGGATGTACTTATAAACTACCATGTCCCCACTAGTATGATCCGCATCATAGTCCAGGTAGTCAAGTACACATCCTAAGGGCTTTACCAACATGTAACAGAGAGACAATCAGTATACACGTTAAGGTAAAGAGTAACCAGATAGCATACTATCATGTCGAGCAAGAAAGTCCTCCCTATATATGTCCAAGCATCCACTACAATATACATCCTATGTATAGTAATGGCCTCTAGGGCATACATATAACTAACATCACGTATACAAGGGGGCATGCAATCCCCATCAACATGTCGCTCAGTTCAGGGCTCTGTGCGGCAACATTAGAGGTGACGATAAGCTACTGCTTCGCCAATTCGTCGGCAGCTTGGCGGAGACGGCGTTCGAATGGTATTCAGAGCTTCCCAACGATTTCGTCAAAACTTTTACGGAGATGGAGTTGCTATTCACCCAGCGTTTCGCAAGCGCTAGCGAACGCACCCCAATCACGGCATTGATCAATGCCAGGGTGAAGCCGGGAGAAACATGGGTTCAGTACGCGATACGGTGGTGGAACCTATGGTCGAAGTGCGAACAGCGCATAGAAGAGGCTCCTGCAGTGGGCATGGTTGTGGGAACCCTCGATTCGCAGGTGATCATATCTAAATTCATGATGTTCTTCAAGCCGACCACTTTCCATGCCTTGATTGACAAGCTGGCCCAAATGGACCAGATGGGTCATAGTCCTTCCTCTGCAAAGACGGGGCATCGGAATGAAAAGGGGAAAGGGAAAGCGACCTTCATCGCTAATGCTCAGCAACAGCCGAATGGTCCAAAACCAGCTGATCGCCAAAACGACAGACAGTGATTCGTCAACGAAAAATTAAAACGTCCCTACTCGTTTCCTCGGGATAAAATGAGAAAACTGTTCGACCTGGCGGTGCGTAACAGGCTCATCAATCTGCCGGATCCGAGACGTCCATTGCTGCCCGGTGACGTCAACAATCCAAATTACTGCCCCTACCACCGAGTAGTAAGCCATCCAATCAAAGATTGCTTCTTCTTCAAAGGCTGGATTGAGGACCAATACCAACAAGGCAAATTTGCACTGTCCGAGAATTGGAAAGTAAGCCCGCCCCAGCCGCACTCTCTTAAAAAGATGGATACGCCGGGGGCATCGTACTCTTTTATAGAAGAAGCTCCATGGGAGGTCGCTCTTTCAGCCAAAACAAAACGAATGCTGAAGGATCGTCAAACATGCCAGGCGATTAAGTTGAAAAGTCCGCTGGAACCTAAGATCATTGAAGGAATGCTGAAACCGCGCCCGACGCCAAGAATTGGCAGTGATGTCAAAACGCCCAGGCCCAGTCGTCAAAGTCTTCGAAGAAGAAAAAGAAGACCAAGAAGCCCGCGCAGCTTGATGACAAGCGCACGGATCTGCAGAAACATATTGACACGCTGGAAGAATACAACCAGAAGGCACGAACCCCGGTCACACTTCAAGAATTTCTCAACCATGTCCTTGAGAGTGGAGATAACGACGATGACGACGGAGATGACTCATCAGAAGAATCCGAGAATTATGTGGCAAGTTGCCACATGATCTCTCAGTCGGCGTTAACTAACGAAGAAGCTCCCTCGGCGTTAGAAGACAACATCGAAGAGCTGGGGGTAGAACCAGCACCAAAACCCTTGGAACCGTTTGACGAAATGATCGACATGCTACTGAACGAAGCCTGTCAGAAGAGCAAAGCTGATCAAGAGCGTGAAATGGCCATATTCGAAATGGACAGGCGTCGGCGTCAATTTGAAGAAATCGTGGTAGGGATGGGTCGCAAAACGCTTCAACCAGATCAAAGCACATCCGCGACACACAAAAGAAAGCTCAAGACGAGGAAACGGTTCGCCAAAGCCTTGTTCATGGGAATGAAGCTGCCATCTTTCAAAGGGAATACTCCCGGCGATGTGCACCTTGACAAAGCGGATGCGCATCTTAACTACTGCTTATACCACCTGGAGATTGCATATCCTACTGAAGAGTGTATGGCCTTTAAAAAGTGGTGGCAACGGTACGTCGCTCACCGACAACATTTCAAGCGGATAAAGCGTAAAGCTCGTCGGGAATGGAGAATCATGACAGATGAGCATAAAAGAGCTGTCGACAACTGTCACATAGTCGATGCCAGGGGATCGCAAGTTCTCACCTTCGGAAGTGATTCTGACGAAGAAGTATCTCTCGTCCCTCTCTTAAAAGAATCCACCTCAGGAAAAGAGAAAGAGACGAAGAACTGCGAGAGCATTCAGCTGTGTAACCGCACGTTACCTGAAAAGAATCTTGGACCTACAAATAAGGGATCGAACAAAAAAGATAAGGGAAAGGAAAAAGTGCCCGAGGATATTTCCCTCGATAAGCGAGTCGCCGAAGAGCTCGCAGCCAAAGATCCGCCCAAGAAGAGTAAAGTGGATTACAATGTCCTGGCACATCTGAGAAAGATACCCTCGCAACTGAGCATCTTGGATGCCCTTCTTTTGTCTAAAGATGCACGAGATTCTCTAATCAAGGTGTTACAGGACCCTGGGCAGTTTCAAGCCTTCCTTGCCGAGAAAAAGATGAAGGACGAGCTGGAAGAAGTGCACACAGCCGACATCACCTTCAGCGACGAGGACCTCCTCCTAGGGACGTGCTAGTACAACCGTCCCCTATATGTCAACGGGTACTGCCACGACATTAAGATAGGGAGGATTCTAGTTGAAAACGGGTCCTCCGTCAACCTTCTGAATGTGAGGGTTTTAAAAGAAATCTGCATGAGCATTTAGCATCTGGCGCGAGATAAAATCACCATCTCTGGTTTTGACTCCCAGTCATCACGGACGCTCAGGTCCGTAATACTAACATTACGCTTCGGGTCGCTCGTCACTGACATCAAGTTTCACATCATCGACGCCAAGACTTGCTACAATGCTCTACTCGGCAGGCCTTGGTTACACGAATACAACATCGTCCCTTCTACACAATATTAGTGTATGAAGTATTTCAAAGATGGTCTCGAGGACACAGTGACGGGGGAACTGAACCCATTCTCCGTAAATGAAGTCCGCAAATACGAAGACGCCAAGTACTTCCTTCCCGACTTCGCAGACACGGAAAGATGCCATAAACCGGAGAACAAGCAAAAAGCCATCACCACTATTCCGGTCTTTGGAAGTGATACCGAGGAAGAAGAAGAAATAGTTTATTCGGGGCCACCCCAATACAACAAGCCCGGACCATCTACCCCTATCCTGGTGTTTGGCAGTGACTCCTTGGACGAGGTCAACGTGGTATTCTCGGTCCGCCCATCAACGTAGGCCCTCATCGGAGATGATCGGAGTTTGAAAATCGCAATGGTCCCGCCAAAGAATCACAAGGAACTCGACGCACTCGATACCCATACCGTGCAAGAGCTGCAAACATTTTGCGTCCCTCCCAAGCGAAAAGATGAAAAGGCGATCCTCTATTACCGCTCCACGGAGGCTAAGGTGGAGAAAGAAATCTGGCATGGTGCCAATTTTGCACTTGACAGGATCCAACCAATCCATCTTCCCAGATACTACGAAGAAGGATTGAAAAGGTTATTGAGATACCAAGGCGTACCCTTTAAGCAAACTACGCGACATGCCCAATTCTACAACAGGATTTGGAACGTCTCCGGAACTCAGCGAAAATTGCCCAACGGAAAAATGGAAACGATTGGGCTTGGATATGTCCAGTCCGAGAAACAGGAGCAATTCCATAACTGCCATGTCATAAATGACCTTGATAAAGAAGAGGGTGCTCTTTTAAAAGACGCTGATGCCGAGCCAGAACGTGGTCCTGCCATAAAAATGCCGAGCCCGTCATTTGAAGAACGGATGGATAGGCTAATAAGAGAAGCAAGTCAAAAGGTTCGGAACGATTACAGCCGCGAAATGGCCCTTTACGAGAAATCCAAGACGCAACGCATCCTTCAGCAGGCTACAGAGGATTATGATGCCCTCCACCGTCAGCCCGCCATGCATTCCCAAGACAAAAAAAAGGCTCGACACAGAGGCAAAAACAAATTAAAGAACGGAAAAAACGTTCGAAAGCGGAAAAACGGATCCAAAAGGCCACGTGATAAAGAAAAGGTCAACCAGAATCCGTCTTTAACGAAAAAGATGGGTCGAGCATATTCCTTCCCTCAAGACAAGACAAGGAAGATATTTGATCTCGCCATGAAACATCAGATGATAACACCCCCGGAGTCCAGGCACCCCAATCAAGCAAGTGAAGTTCAACATCCGGATTATTGTTCCTATCACCGAGCGATAGGACATCCTCTTGAAGACTACTTCACCTTCAAAAACTGGGTTGAAGACCAATATCGACTCGGCAGATTCGGTTTATCCAACAGTTGGAGGGTAGACTCACCGCAAAAGCATGTACCAAAAGCAACGTATATGGAGAGAGTAGAACCAGATCAAAATCGGTCTTGGAAACGATCTCGTACCTGTAACGTGATAACGCTGTCAGAAGGAGAGCACGAGAATATGGATGACCTTTCCTGGTGCTTCGAAAACGAGGATGGAGAGGAATTGATCTCGGAATTTCCACCAGCACCAAAAGGGTTGGAAGATAGGATACATACTACGACGGTCAACCTAAGGAAAATCAACTTAGGGACGGCAAACGACCCACGGCCTACGTTCGTCAGTGAGTTGCTGTCTAAAGAACAGGTGGCTATGCTAAAAGACGTGCTTATGCAGTATAAAGACTGCTTCGCATAGAACTACTTCGGGATGCCGGGACTAGATCCAGAAATAGATGTGCATAAAATGGCAATATCTCCAGACGTCAAGCCAGTCAAACAGGCACCAAGAAGAATATGGCTTGAACTTGAAATGAGTATCAACGCCGAGGTCAAAAAGTTAATCGACTCCGGCTTCATCCAGGAAGTTCATTACCCTGACTGGATTGCCAACATTGTCCCAGTGATGAAGAAAAATGGGACGGTGCGCATCTGCGTGGACTTCCGAGACCTTAACAAGCCTGCCCGAAGGATGATTTTTTCGTGCCGGTCACCGAGCTGATGATAGATAACACGTCCACTCATAAAGTCTTCTCCTTCATGGATGGGTCTTCAGGGTACAATCAAATAAAGATGCATCCCGAAGACCAGAAGCATACCGCTTTCCGGACTCCTCTGGGCATATTCTGCTACAAAGTGATGCCTTTCGGTCTGAAGAACGCCGGCGCTTCCTACCAGAGGGCCATGACGAAGATCTTCGATGACCTCCTACATGAGATTGTCGAATTTTATATCGATGACCTCGTAGTGAAAAGCAAATCGCACGAGGAACACCGGGAGCATTTGAAAATAGTGTTCCAACGTCTTCGTAAGTACAACCTGAAGATGAACCCCTTGAAATGCGCGTTTGGAGTTTCCTCAGGCAAATTCCTAGTGTTCATCATACAACACCGAGGCATCGAAATAGATCCATCGAAGATCAAGGCGATTATGGAAATGGCTGCTCTAAGGACTCTAAAACAATTGCGGTCTCTCCAAGGGAAGCTCGTGTATATCCGACGATTCATAGCCAACCTCTCTGGCAAATGCCGTCCTTACAGTCACTTGATGAAGAATGGAACCCCGTTCGTTTGGGATCGTAAATGACAAAGCGCACTGGACGAAATCAAGCAGTATTTGCAGAATCCGCCGGTACTGGCCGCTCCGGTCAAAGGAAAGCCTCTCATACTATACAGAACCGCCCTTGAAAGTTCCTTAGGCGCGTTATGGGCACAGGAGAACGACCAAGGGAAGGAGAGAGCTCTCTACTATTTGAGCTGAGTTCTGCCGGGGGTAGAAAACAACTACTCCCCTATCAAAAAACACTGCCTGGCTTTGATCTTTACGATAACGAAGCTTCGGCATTACGCCTTGGTGCATGAGGTCCATCTTATATCAAAAGTGGATCCTCTCAAATATTTGATATCGAGAGCCATACTAACGGGACGACTCGTTAAATGGGCCCTACTCTTAATGGAATTCTCGATAACATACCAACCTCTCAAGGCAGTGAAAGGCCAGGCCACTCGCCGACTTCCTCACTGAGCATCCGATACCTGCCGATTCACCCCTAAATTGTGAATTGCCGGATGAGCACGCATTTGACACGATCAACGGGAAGAAAGGAATGAGTGATACCCGATGGGAGCTCTTTTTCGACGGAGCATCTTCCATGAAGAAGCGACAGGACAACACCCCTATAATCAAATCTGGGGTAGGCCTTATCTTCGTGACTCCGCAAGGAGGGATAATGCGCTTTGCCTTTTCCTAACAGAGCCGAGGACAAATAATGAAGCAGAATATGATGCTTTAATAGCAGGTCTTGAGATCGTTGTTGACATGGGAATCGAAAACATCCTTATATACGGAGACTCCCAGCTGGTCGTTAGTCAAGTAAACGACGACTAACAAACATGCAAACCAAAGTTGATAAAGTACGGCAAGAGGGTGCAACAATTGCTGACTCAAATCTCTTCCTATATCTTAGAAAGCATACCGCATACGGAAAATAGCAAGATGGATGCATTAACCAAACTCGCTAAAGAACTGGCTGACGAAAATCTCGATGACGTAAGGATCGTTGTGCAAAACCGTCGGGTTCTTGCACCAGCAGAAATATCTCCGGAGTCGTTTGAAGAAAGGGAAGCGACCAAGCAAACGGCCCTATAAATAGAGGACCAAGAAATGGTTAAGGATTGGAGAGAAGTCTTCATAGACTACTTCAAATCCCGTCGAACACCTGAAGATGCATCCTCAAGACATCAGCTCATGAAACGCGCTCTGTCTTTCACCTTCGTCAATGATACCCTATATAAGAGATCATTCGACTCTCTATGGCTAAGATGCCTGAGACCGGAAGAAGCAAGGAGAGTCGTCCAAGAAACTCACGATGGAATCTGCGGTTCTCATCAAGCTGGGCCAAAGATGAAGCTGAAGATCAAAAGAATGGGCTACTATTGGCCCATGATGATCCAGAACTGCCTCGAATATGCGAAGCAATGCCACTCGTGCTAAGTTCACGGGAATTTCATCCACCAGCATCCAAACCTGCTACACCCAACAGTGGCTAGCTGGCCATTCAAAATGTGGGGGCCCGATATAATCGGGCCTTTTGAACCAGCGTCATCCAAAGGATATCGGTTTATATTGGCGACAACCGATTACTTCTCTAAGTGGGCAGAAGCAGTACCGCTAAGGGAAGTGAAGACGGAGATTATCCTCCATTTCTTCAAGACACACGTCATCTACTGGTTCGGCACTCTACGACGGATTATCTCTGATAATGGGCCTGCCTACAGAAGTCACAAAATCAGCCGCTTCACACAGCAGCATAATATAGACTAGAGATACTCTTCAGTCTATAATCCCCGAGCTAACAGTCTAGCTGAGGCTTTAAACAAGACCTTGACAATGATTATAAAGAAGACGGTGTCCAGAAATAAAAAAGATTGGCATGAAACTCTCTGGGCGTATCGAACCACGTTCAAGACGGCTACGAATACAACGACATACACATTGGTATTCGGCACCGAAGCGGTACTCCCCTTGGAAATAGAGCTACCTTCTCTACGAGTGGCAATTCATTGCGAGCTAACAGACGAAGAAAATGCTCACCTTCGGCTTGAAGAGCTTGACTCTCTCGATAAAACTCGTCTCATAGCGCAGCAAAACCTGGAGGCATACAAAGCAAAGATGACGCGCTCATACGAAAGATTGATTAGGCTAAGATCATTCCGCCAAGGCGAACTCATGCTAGTCGTTAAAAGACCTATGATCCACAATCGTGCCAAACGAGGGAAATTCAAGCCAAACTATGAGGGCCCTGTTCCCCTCCGAACACAGAGACGCGACCGCGTAGGTTCGTCTTGCCTGAGATTCGGGGAAGATGCTATTTGGTTTTATCCGTCCACCTCTCCGAAGATGCCAAGTTGATTTATGGCACCGTGTATCGGAGGTTTGGACGGATGTGGCCGATGTAGCAGACTTCGTCAGATTCCCCCTCGCCTGAGGGGTTTTTGATTGTGGGGACGCTCTTCCCTGCAGGCGCAAGCCCCTGCAGTTAATTATGCTACCACACCGCGGTAGCAACTTTCTCCTTCTCCAGATGGTCACTTCGTGTCGTGGGTGTTTGTTTTGTTTGTGGTTGCCCGTGGATTGTATACGGAGACTAATTTATGTCGTCGCCCGTAGGACGTGGATTAGTCCAAATCCATATTTTCTTAGATTTGGGTTTGGGGTTTTGGTTTAAGGATACGTTAGCCCTATTTAAGGCTAAGATCAACTTAAACTTTTGTTAAGGATACGTTAGCCTAATCTCAAGACTACGATCAACTTAACGGGATCGTTTGGATCCGACAAGAGAACAATTGGCTCTATTGTTTAGTTTAATGACGTTACGGTCGATTTTCAGTTTAGGGACATGGTGGTCCATCATTCCCATTTGGGGACGAACATTAGTTTAAGGACATTTCGGTCCAACGTTCCCATTTTGGGACGAATTTTAGTTTAAGGACGTTTTGGTCCACGAGTTTAAGGACCCCGCAATCCGTATTGTTGGTTTAAGGAAGCATAAGTCCATGAGTTTAAGGACCCCACAGTCCGTATCGTTGGTTTAAGGACGCATAAGTCCATGAGTTTAAGGACCCCACTGTCTGTATTGTTGGTTTAAGGACGCATAAGTCCATGAGTTTAAGGACCCCACAGTCCGTATTGATGTGTGGTTGTCGGGACCCGTCACCTCTCTGACGACGTTGAAGGATTACAACGACAGATATCAGAGGAGTTCGGAGATGTACCCTTGAACCGGGTGTAAATTGATTTAAGAGAGCAGTCGTGCTCAGTCAATTTAATTTGAGGACTTACGGCCAGAATTGGGCTAAGTCCAGTTGAAAAATGTTTAACATTTTTATTTGTAGTTGGCCTGTTAGGCCTTGGATTGGGCTTTGCCCTTTGTTTAATAATGCATAGCATTAATCTTGGTCTCTGTTAGATCTTTATTTGGGCTCTGCCCCTTTTAAATGATGCACAACATCTGTTTTGGTCTGACAGACCTTTGTTTGAGCTCTGCCTTTTTTAAATATAATGCATTGCATTTTATTAGGCCTGTTAGGCCTTTTTTTTAATTGGGCTTGGCCCTCTTTAAGTAATGCAGAGCATTAAAGATCTGACAGTGGCCATGTGGCCTGTCAGGCGCTCTGCGCTAATTAATGAGCGCAAGTGCATGTGGAGGTGACACGTGTCGCGCTCTGGTGAGCGCAAGAGCAGTGCGCTGCGCTGTTACGCTGTTGACACGTGGCGCGCTTTGGTGCAGTGCGCCAATTTAAGAGAGCAATGCTCTGTTTTAGAAGCGCATAGCGCAGTTTGTTCTGGGGCCGACACGTGGCGCTCTCTGGTGGCTTGCGCCAACCCAAGAGCGCAACAGTGCAGATTTACAAGTGCAGGGCACTTTTAATTATCTTGATCCAATTTTGGATTAAAGAATAGAATCTTTTAAGATTCCAGAACCAATGGTTCATCAAAAGGCAATGCCTTTATGTAGATCAAATGATCTAATAAAGAAGTATATTACTTCTTCTTTTATTCTTATTATTTGATCTTTTTCTTCTTTTTTTTTTATTTTAAGACCTTGATCTTGTTCTTAGATCATCGATCTTTTTAGAAGAAATTCTTCTTTTCAAAGGTTTACCTTCTTTTCTTTCTGAGTTCTTCTCAAACTTTCTTTTTAGGAGTTCTATGTATCTCTCTGTGTTTTAGACTTGGAGTCTAGGGGCCTTTATATAGTGCCAATAGATTTGTTAAATTAGTTAAAGAGATCTTTCTCTGAGTGATTCAGGGATTTTTCCCCACCGTTGGATCTTTGATCCAAGAGCTTCTGTTTTACAGAAGAGAATCTTACTGTTTTAATAACATCAGAAAGATCTTTCAGAATTTTTCTGTTTGGCGCAAGCGCACCTGCGCTTGACACGGTCGAGCAGCGCAGAGCGCAGCGCAACTGCGCTGCCACGTGTCGCGCAGCGCAACTGTGCTGCCACGTGTCGCGCAGCGCAGAGCTCAGCACAACTGCGCTGCCACATGTCGCGCAGCGCAGAGCACAGCGCAACTGCGCTAGTGCAACTTCGCTGCCACGTGTCGCGCTGCGCAGAGCGCAAATCAGCTGAAGCGTTGCTTCTTTTATTTTTGTTTTAAATAGAGCCTTGCTCTGATTGGGTGCGCTGCCTTGGGCGCTGCGCTGGCGTGTCTGCTTTTGACACGTGGTGCATTGCGCGCAGCGCAAGGAATCTGAAGCGTTGCTTCAATTTTTGAATTTTTGAATTTCAAACAGAGCTTTGCTCTGATTGGGGGAAATAAATGCCCCCCACCGTTGCGCTCACGTGGCGCACACGTGAGTGCAGCGGTGGCAAGATCCTGGCCGTTGGATCAACTGAGGAGTTGAAGGGGCGCAAGCGTCTATAAATAGGACCCTTGGACCTCAGTAGATGATTTCCATCTTCAAGAACTTTTATTTCTCAGAGCCCTGCTCTTGCTTTTAAGAACTTCATAGCCTTGCTCTTGTTTTTCAAGAACTTCAGAGTTCAAACTCTTAAAGCTTTTTAGGTAAAATTTTTAATTCAAATTAAATTAAATTAAATTAATTTTAATTGCCAGAGCCTTACTCTCATAGATCTTTGACCTAAAGAAGACCCCTTTGGGGTTTCACCGATAGAGCCTTGCTCTTAAGAACCTGCTTTAGGGTTCCTTAACCCATGAACAAAGCATTGCTCTTGGACCAAACATAGATCTTTTTGATCTAAAAATGAAGAACTTTTAAAAGTTTTCATGGATCTTTAAGATCCCAAATTTTTAATCTTTTTGGAGTTAATAAATTTTTTTTTATAACTTTTCTCATCATTTTCACAGAGCTAGGCTCTTTTTTAAGGAATTTTATCCCCTTGAGACCAGAGTTTGACAAGTGGCACTCTGTGACAGGGCTTTGCTCTGTAAGGGGAGATCTTCTCTTTGTCTCTAGGAATCTTTCATTTAATGAGATTATTCTTTTGGGGATCTTTTCATTAATTGACAGTCACAGTCCCATCCAATGATGGGGCTGTCTTATTAACTGATGAATTGTCACCTAGATTTTGTGGGTCCCCCTTTAGTCCCCTACCCACTGTATTGCAGTGTGGTATAAATCTTGAAGTTCCATGTGTCAGGCCCCCCTTTTTTTAAAATTAAATTAAGATACTGACGGCTGATTTCTGTCCCTTTGCAGGAAACATGTCTGCTGATTTGTCATTCCCTTTTGTTCGCTCAGAGGAAGGATTTCCTGAACCGCCAATGGATCAGGAGGTGCTCGCCCTCATTAAGAATCATGACCCCGAGCACAAGAACCTTCACCTGCGGGGCAGGTGGTATAATGATATCATCAAGGGTCGCCGAAGCTTCGGTTCCGCGACACCGTCTGAGCCCATCTCGTTGATCCTCTATGCGGACGAACCCCCGGTGAAGTATGTCGTGGAGGTCAAGAATTGGAATTCGGAGGATCTTCTCCAGCCTTCGATCGCTGCCATTCCCGTGCAGCCACCGCCGGCCGTAGACATCTTGGAGCGGCGTATATGTCAGGGTGAGGCACGCCCTTGGGGACAGGCATACAACATTGGATTGACCCCGCGACAACCGGCCGGATATCTGCAGTGGGCCAGGTACATCCTATCGGCGAAGAGGACTCATCTGATGAAGATTGGTCTGTACTCGGCAATCTACGTCTCGCTTTTTGAGTACTCCGCTCCCCCGACGTGGTGGGTTAAGGCCTTCATCGAACAATGGAACATCCCCACCCACACCTTCCTTATGACGGACAGTGAAGTCTCCATCTCCCTGGAAGAGTTCGTCGAAATCTCGGGTTTGCCGGTGAGGGGGGAGCATTACGAGGAGCTGCTTCTTCCTGAAGAATACGTCTTTGCCACCAAGCCGCTGGTGTTTAATTTGATGCCGGAGAATGCTATTCAGTACCAGTTTCCGGGCTTGCTCAAGGTGCTGAACATATACGAAGGTCTCTATCTGGAATCAGGTGTCCGAGGAGTCAGTTTCACAGATTTTATCGCCCGCTTCCTTCGACCGGAGATTCTATCGGAGCGGAGTGAAAAGTTCGCCAAGCTCGATGACCCTTTCGGCTTCGGCTTGGACCGTCGAACAATATCGGAAGACGATCAGAAGGATTTCTATCTCCCCGACGCCGCCATCATGCCCTTGTCAAAAATCGCCGCCCCGGGCATTGATGAGGAAACCGTCTTTTTAGGGTTCCTGGGATTGTGGCTGTGCAGCTTCGTGTTCCCCATGCACCCGCGCTACATACGGCCGTCCGTTTTCTACCCAGCATATCGGATGGTGGCTGGCCTGCAGTTATCAATAGGAATCGCCAGGTTGGCTCACCTGTATAATGGACTTAGCATGGCGGCGGACGCTAATGAACCCGGGGTGCAGCCTGCCAATTTTCCGATGCACTACTTCACTTCGTGGATGGAAATGCATGTGCACAGGGTATTCGGCGTCCATAAGAGCCCTTCGTTTTTTGAGAGGTGCAGACTCCCAAGAGTCATGCGGCTGATCGGCACCTCGATCGTGAATGCGCCTCCGCGGGAGTCTAGGGGGTTGCTCCTTCATCCACACCTGGTCAGAGCGAGGATTTCTTTTATGGATAAAGTTATAACTATCGGCTCAGAAACCTCCAAGTCGGTGGTGGCGCTGCGTGACGGCTTCAAGGACGGGGCCTCCGTACTGAAAGCCCGGAAGATTCTTCACCTCTACTCTATTCGGCCGGGCTACCTGGTGTTCAGGCAGAACGAGATGGCGCTCTTCATGAGGTACAACCCCCACCGGTTCGCTCAACAATCCAGCTATAACCAAGGTGTTCCGCTGGAGGCGTTTTTGGAAGAGCCCGCGGCCAGCAGGGAGGGGATACGGAGCGCGATGCACCATTTTACGCGGCTGAATACGGGCTCCCACTTCTTCATCAGCGAGCCGAGCTGCATCCCCCGGGTCCTCCACGTGTATGCGGCTTCGTACGCGCACGCAATGGGTCCAGTTATCCATGAGGAGAAACGCATGTTGGTCGACCGTAAAGGTGCACCTCCCGGCGGCGACCGCAAGGCTCCCCTGAAGCTAAGGACCCCGGTCGTTGCTCCGTTGAAAGATGCTGGAGCTGGACCACCGCGCGTGTTGAGCCCTCTGCGTGGATTACCTCGTGCTACCGCAGACGTGCCACCGCAGACATGCCACCAGTGCCCCGTGCTCCCATGGAGACGGTAAATGTGGTTTCGCCGGAGTCCGGCGTGGGCGCGGATATCGGGACCCGCCGCCCTAAGGTGCCTGCAAAGCGCAAGTTGATCTTGGTTGCACCCAGGGCTGGCGGGCAGAAGAGGAAGAAGAAGTCGCTCTTCTCTCTCGATGCTATCCTCGGCTTAGAGCCTCAGGCCCCTCTTACCGAAGGTATAAGCAAGTACGACAGCAATGAGGGCTTCTCGGTAGATCCAGCGGACACCGATTTGGCGGCCGCCATTGCGGCTTCTGAGCGAACATCCAGACTTGAAGCGATGTTGGCTAAACTCACTCAGTCAGGTAATCATTAGCTGCACTCTTCGTCATTTCATCGCACTTTTATCATTATCTTTGACTAATGCTTTTTCCCCATTTTTGTTAACAGGTGTCAATACTGAAGAAGCTATCGCTGCTTCCCTAAAAACCTTCCAGGAGGAGGAAAGGAAACGCGCTCTATCGGGCGTTGGTACGTCTCGGCTCGCTGAGTTTTTTATTTTCTTTCCCCTTTTTTTATAGCCTATCTAATCTTCTCTTTGTCTTTTTGCAGGGGTCGTGCAAGCCGATGCGGGGATTCTCCCCGGGCCAACTACTGAAGTCCCGGCCTCATCAGGGCTGCCGCGAGAGACTCGACTCGAAAAGCCGATGAGGGATGCCCTGAAGGCTCTGGAGGCAACTCTAAACGAGGACGACGGCGCCTTGTTGGAGGCTTCCAAGAGGTCCGTCATGATGGTTCGGGAAGAGAGGAAGCGGTTGAGGCGCTAGGTGAAGGAGTGCAGAGCTGATTTTGCCATGGGAGCAGGCCCAAGCGCTGTTCTTCGTGCTGCTACTCCTTCGGAAGAGTCTCCGGTCGCCCTGTCCACTGCTCATAGGTGGGCGGTGCATGCAGCTCGGGGGGCCAACGATCAATCCACCTCAGGTAATGTGTTTCTCGAGACTTTGTTGTAAAAATTGTAAACCTATCGATTCTTATATATCTTGTCCTGCATGGTCAAGTCCAACCGAAGGGTTGGCGGAAACCGTCAAGCTTAAGGGGTCAGTGGAGGAGGTACTGGCTGAACCCGAGCCGACGGTGGCCGACGTAGTCGGGGTTGCCGGGCTCGAGCTAGTGGCTGACGAAATGGTCACGTCCACTATGCCTGAGAAGGTGGCTGATGCCGAGCCCGAGGTAGCGGCGGATGAGGCCGGGTCTGGGGCAGCAGCGGATGGAGCGCCTGAGACCGATGACTCCGTGGCAACGGTGGATGAGACGGCCACGACTGCTGAACCCGAGGGAGTAGCGGGTGAGACGGGCATGTTTCCTGAGGACGAGCCGGCCGCTCTTTCTCAAGAGTCTGGCAATGCTCTGATCATTGCTCTCCCCGTCTACGGTCCTCCACCGTCTCCTGGCCTCGCGAGCACGACGACGGCCCCCGTAGAGTCTGGTGATGAGGCCACGGGAGGTGGACTCATGTCGATGGAGGAGGGAGACGCCTCCGTTTCGGCCGGCGGCTCATCAGGTAAATTTCGGGTTGCCGCCCCTTTTTTTATCTTGCAATCCTTCCTGACAGGTTTATCTTTGTTTTTAACGCAGGTGCGGCCAGTGCTGATGCTCCATTGCTCGAGGGAGCGCCGTTGGCTACTGCCTTGGCGGTGGCCACCTCTCAGCCTTCTCTCGTACCATCGCAGATGCTGTAAGGTATGGATTCGTGACCCATCAATTTCATCTATCGGCCGTATAATTCATGTATTGACGTTATACTATTGCGTCCTTGCAGGAGTGTTTTTTGATCACCTCTACCAGGTGCTGCACCTACATTTCTCCTTCCCATTGGAGCTTGCTTCTTCTAGCGGCGTCGTTGAGTATGATTTTCAATTAATACCCTTCCTTTTTTAGTAATGGAATTATTTCTGATTCTTCCCTGTCCTGTTTGCAGTGTTACAAATCGAAGAAGGAGATAAGGGATCGGTTGCGCCACTGGTCCTCCCAGCTTTGCCGCCTGCTGCAGCTGGTATAATAAACTCCCTCATTGATGACTTTCTTATATTTCTTGAATTGTCATCTGATTGTGTTTTGTTTTTTCAGCTGTCGTTCCGGTTCCGGCCCTTCTTGAGCCTCGCATCATGATGCCGGCAGGCCCTTTCTTGAGACGTCCATCTTCAAAGGGTGCCGCGATGATCTTGGGCATGCTGAGCGGATACGTCGAAGTGCTTGACGCAGACGCTCCCCCATCTGCTGCAGATTTCGCTGTGGAGGTTAACCTGATGTTGGCGGCGCTTGTAAATTTTCATAATGAAGGCGTCGTCGAGTCTTGGGTTAATCACTGCAGGGAGATCGAGGCCCGCCTGCATCAACTGGAGTCGATGCGTCCTGCCCCTGAGATCTTGGCCGCGAGCACTCAACGGGCGGCATGGATCAAGCAGAGCGCTCTTTATTTCCGCTATCTCGAACAAGAAGTTTCTTTAAGGCGTAAGGAGCGCGGCGAGACTTCGAGCAAATCTGTCCGACTGCATGCTCAGGTGGAGGCAAACGCTGCACAGCTGAAGGTTATCTTTGAAGGCCTTCTGCGATGCCTCTCCGAAGGGTTAACACTGAGGCAGCTGCTTGACGTCGTCGAGCGGGATGCGCCTAATTAGGAGGCAGCCCAGCAGGCAGCTGAGGAGCAACTTTCATCCTACCTGTAGCAGCGGGCCCAGGTGGAAGCGGAAGTGGCCGCGGCAGCCACTCAGGAGGAGGCGCTGAAGGAAGTGCGAGAGCAGCTCGCGGATTTGTTAAAGACACTTCCTTCTCATTAGCTACTTTTTGTATCATTTGTACTTGTAAATAAAAATGAATTTTTTTTATTCTTTAACACAATGTATCTTGTACTCAATCAAGTTTATGAATAAAAGATATTCATTCTTTGTAATGTCTTGTGTCATTTCTCCGTCTTTTTCTTTCTTTTATTATCAGCATGCTACTTTAGTAAACATAGTTGACAGATGCTAGCGCGAGCATCTTGTCCTGGCTTCTTCAAGCGGTAATGATGGCTTAGGACGCAGGTTCAGATCTGCTGCCTAAGACTTTTCAACTTTATGAGCCATGAGGGTCTCACAAAGACTTTTCTCCCTACAGATCGAGAGGATCTCGTAAGTGTATTTTCCCCTTAGAAATCGTGAGGATTCCTAAGTGTGTTTTCTCTTATAAGTCTTAAGGATCTTATAAGAGAATTTTTCCTCTTACGAGTCGAGAGGACTCGTAAGCGGTTGTTTCCCTCCTTCTCGAGATTCGATTTCAGAGAGTGAGACCCGTGAATAGTATGCAAGGGATCATTTTAGACCGACTTGAAGGGTCCCAGTGCTTAGGAAACAAGTTTTTTTTTTAATCCCTGCTGCCTAAGGCTTTATCTAGCAAGTCGAGACGAATCGGGAAGTCCCCATCAAGGACACTAATTTCTTCATGGGTCGAAACGAATCGAGCAGCTCTGGTCAAGAACACTAATTTCCCTGAGTCGAAGTATTTTGCCGAGGACACTGGTTTCCTCGAGGTTGAAAGAATCGGAGTTTTCCTGCAAAGACACTGGTTTCTCTGCGGGTCGACGCGAATCAAGAAGCTCTCATCAAGAACTTTGGTTTCCCTGAATTGAGGAGGTTGCCAAGGACACTAATTTCCCTGGGGTTGAAACGAATCGAGGTGTTCCTGCAAAGACGCTAGTTTCTCTGCGGGTTGACGCGAATCAAGAAGCTCTCATCAAGGACGCTAGTTTCCCTGAGTCGAAGTATTTTGCCGAGGATACTGGTTTCCTCAAGATTGAAACGAATCGGAGTATTCCTGCAAAGACACTGGTTTCTCTGCGGGCCGATGCAAATCAAGAAGCTCTCATCAAGGACACTGGTTTCCCTGAATCGAGGAGGTTGCCAAGGATACTAATTTCCCTGGGGTTGAAACGAATCGAGGTGTTCCTGTAAAGACGCTAGTTTCTCTGCAGGTCGACGCGAATCAAGAAGCTCTCATCAAGGACACTGGTTTCCCTGAGTCGAAGTATTTTGCCGAAGATACTGGTTTCCTCGAGGTTGAAACGAATCGGAGTATTCCTGCAAAGACACTGGTTTCTCTGCGGGCCGACACGAATCAAGAAGCTCTCATCAAGGACACTGGTTTCCCTAAATCGAGGAGGTTGCCAAGGACACTAATTTCCCTGGGGTTGAAACGAATCGAGGTGTTCCTGCAAAAACGCTAGTTTCTCTGCTGGTCGACGTGAATCAGGAAGTTCTCATCAAGGACGCTGATTTCCCTGAGTCGAAGTATTTTTCCATGGACACTGGTTTCCTCGAGGTTGAAATGAATCGGAGTATTCCTGCAAAGACACTGGTTTTTCTGCGGGCCGACGCGAATCAAGAAGCTCTCATCAAGGACACTGGTTTTCCTGAATCGAGGAGGTTTCCAAGGACACTAATTTCCCTGGGGTTGAAACGAATCGAGGTGTTCCTGCAAAGACGCTAGTTTCTCTGTGGGTCGACGCGAATCAAGAAGCTCTCATCAAGGACATTGGTTTCCCTGAGTCGAAGTATTTTTCCGAGGACACTGGTTTCCTCGAGGTTGAAACGAATCGGAGTATTCCTGCAAGGACATTGGTTTCTCTGCGGGCTGACGCGAATCAAGAAGCTCTCATCAAGGACACTGGTTTCCCTGAATTGAGGAGGTTACCAAGGACACTAATTTCCCTGGGGTTGAAACGAATCAAGGTGTTCCTGCAAAGACGCTAGTTTCTCTGCGGGTCGACGTGAATCAAGAAGTTCTCGTCAAGGACGCTGATTTCCCTGAGTCGAAGTATTTTGCCGAGGACATTGGTTTCCTCAAGATTGAAACGAATTGGAGTATTCCTGCAAAGACACTGGTTTCTCTGCGGGCCGACGCGAATCAAGAAGCTCTCATCAAGGACACCGGTTTCCCTGAATCGAGGAAGTTGCCAAGGACACTAATTTCCCTGGGGTTGAAACGAATCGAGATGTTCCTGCAAAGACGCTAGTTTCTCTACGGGTCGACGCGAATCAAAAAGCTCTCATCAAGGACACTGGTTTCCCTGAGTCGAAGTATTTTTCCGAGGACACTGGTTTCCTCGAGGTTGAAACGAATCGGAGTATTCCTGCAAAAACACTGGTTTCTCTGCGGGCCGACGCGAATCAAGAAGCTCTCATCAAGGACACTGGTTTCCCTGAATCGAGGAGGTTGCCAAGGACACTAATTTCCCTGGGGTTGAAACGAATCAAGGTGTTCCTGCAAAGACGTTAGTTTCTCTGCGGGTCGACGCGAATCAAGAAGTTCTCGTCAAGGACGCTGATTTCCCTGAATCGAGGTATTTGCCAAGGACACTGATTTCCTCAGAGTTTGAGATGATCTCTGGTGGTCTTTCAGGTTTTATATGAGTTACCGTCAAGACCCTAAAGCTGGGAATTTGGCCTTCGCTTCGCTTGCTGTGGTGTGTCCGAACCTGTTGGAGGAGGGACGCTGTAGTGACATTTCATCTGTTGTGTAGAGACGAACGCCGAAGTGGTGATCACTCCACGCTGGGGTGAGATGATCTCCGATTGTCTTTCGGGCTTTATATGAGTTGCCGTCAAGACTTGGCTCCGTTCTCTGATGGAGCATGGGGAGGAAAGATGTGTTTCCTTCTTTGTTTGCGCCCCTGGATTGTATACAGGGATTGCTGTGATATCGCCTGTAGGGAAAAAGTTTCATTCATTTTCATATCATTATTTTATTTCCGCGATGCTCTATCATTTCAGCTTTTATATCGCGAAGGTCGCGATTGCCCAATCATTTCGGCTATTTTTCGCGGTGCCCAATCATTTCGGCTATTTATTTTGTTTTCACTCGCTGCTTTTTATTACGAGTTGCCCAATCATTTCGGCTATTTTTCATGCATACATTTTTACTTGCTGCTTTTTATTGCAAATTGCCCCATCATTTCGGCTATTTTGTATGCACGTATGGCTCGCTGATTTTTTTTATCGCGAGTGTGGAACTTGGAATCTGGTGCCAATCTCAGCATCAGTATCGCTACACTTGGAATACTTCCAGGAGCGAATCATCATTTACCATGAAAGGACTTGGAATTTGATACCGATTTAGGCATCAGCATCGCTACAACTGGGATATTGCCAGGAGCGAATCATCATTTGCCTCTGTCGATGTTGAACAAAGGTGGCTTAACAAACAGGGTTAGGATCCCGTCGACTAAGGCTTTTGACTTCATGAGCCGTAAGGGTCTCACAAATGTATTTCTCCCTGCGAGTCGTGAGGATCTCGTAGGTGTGTTTTCTCCTTAGGAATCGTGAGGATTCCTAAGTGTGTGTTCCCCTGTAAGTCGTAAGGATCTTACAAAAGGGTTTTCTCATTATAAGTCGAGAGGACTTACAAGGGTTGTTCACCATATGGACATATCCCTAGCCACGGGTGGGACTTGGTTAGGGAAATGTTTATTCTCTCCCGTGGATTGTATACAAGGGTCAGTATTGAGCTACCTGTAGGGAAATATCGAAGGTTGTGGGAGTTGCTTAAGAACAGGTTAAGGTCTTTGCAACTTAAGACTTTCAAATCTTATGAGCCGTGAGGGTCCCATAAGAGAGTTCTCCTTACGAGTCGTGAGGATCTCGCAAGTGTATTTTCTCCTTAGGAATCGTGGGGATCCCTAAGTGTGTTGCTCCCTTGTGAGTCGTAAGGATCTCACGCGGGTAGTTTCTCCTTACAAGGTCGAGAGGACCCTGTAAGTGTCCTTTAACGAGTTTGCGCCCATTCGGGTTTTCACAATCACTCGCCGGTAGCCCTGCTATTTTTACTCACGGAGCCCTTTCGGGTTTTCATCCGTGCCCACTTTGCTTATGGACATACCATCTTTTTTTATTCTTCTTTTTTTTTATTCTTTTTTCTAACGAGGCCGCGCCCTTTCGGGTTTTCACAAACACTTGCCGGTAGCCCTGCTGTTTTTACTCACGGAGCCCTTTCGGGTTTTCATCTGTGCCCATTTCGCTTATGGACATACCGTCTTTATTATTATATATATTTTATATTTTATTATTCCCTTTTTCTTATCTCGTCAGCCTGAGGATGCTGCGGTAGTTTAAAGACGTTTCGGTCGTCAGCTAGTTTTAGGACGTAGTGGTCCGTCATTAGTTTAAAAACGTTTCGGTCCGTTGCTGAAGAATGCCGGTTACTACTTATAGAGTTTGGGCTTAGGAAGATAGCGAGCGGACATAGTCGTCGTCATCTATCATTGACCTAGGCCGTAACTCATTAGGCGTAGTATTTCTTTAGGAAGCGACCGTTTATTGGCCTGAAAGGCCTTTCACCGTGCATATCCATGAGTAGATAGGCTCCACCCTGGTAGACCTTGTCTATGATGTACGGGCCTTCATAGTTCGGCTCGAACTTTCCCCATTTAGCGCGATTGGGGGTCATAGGTCTTTTGACCACTAGCACGAGTTCGCCTTGGCGGAATGTCCTCGGCCTGGTCAATCTTTCATATGAGCGCGTCATCTTTGCTTTATAAGCCTCCAGATTTTGTTGCGCTATGAGCCGGGTTTCATCAAGGGCATCAAGCTCCTCAAGCCGAAGGTGAGCATTTTCTTCGTCCGTCAGCTCGGAGTGGACTGCCACTCGTAGAGAGGGTAATTCTATTTCGAGGGGGAGTACTGCTTCTGTACCGAATACCAACGCGTACGGCGTTGTGTTTGTGGCCGTCTTGAACGTAGTTCGATACGTCCAGAGAGCTTCTTGCAGTCTCTCATGCCAGTCCCTTTTATTTCGGGACACCGTCTTCTTTACGATCTTCGTCAAAGTCTTGTTGAAAGCCTCAGCTAGACCGTTAGCTCGGGGATTATAAACTGAGGAATATCTCCAGTCTATATTGTGTTGTTGCGCGAAGCGGCTGATCTTGTGGCTTCTGTAGGCTGGCCCGTTATCGGAGATGATCCGTCGTGAAGTTCCAAACCTATAAATGACGCGCGTCTTGAAGAAATGGAGGATATTCTCCGTCTTCACTTCCCTCAGCGGAACTGCTTCTGCCCATTTGGAGAACTAGTCAGTCGTCGCCAAGATGAATCGATGTCCCCTGGACGATGCTGGTTCGATGGGTCCGATTATGTCAGTTCCCCACATTTCGAACGGCCAGCTGGCCACTGTTGGATGTAGAGGATTTGGGTGCTGATGGATAAAGTCCCCATGAATCTGGCATGAGTGGCATTGCTTCGCATATTCGAGGCAATCCTGAATTATCGTGGGCCAATAGTAGCCCATTCGTTTAATCTTCAACTTCATCTTCGGGCCTGTTTGGTGAGAACCGCAGAGTCCGTCGTGAACTTCCTGAATGACTCTTTTCACTTCGTCAGGTCCCAAGCATCTCAACCACGGAGAATCAAACGACCTCTTGTATAGAGTATCATTAACGAAGGCGAAAGACAGAGCTCGTTTCATAAGCTGATGTCTTGAGGACGCATCTTCAGGCGTTCGACGGGATTTGAAGTAGTCTATAAAGACTTCTCTCCAATCCTTAGCCTTTTCCTGGTCTTTTATTTGCATAGCCATTTGCTCAGTCGCTCCCTTCTCTTCGGGTGATTCCGGAGATATTTCCGCTGGGGCGAGCACCCGACGGCTTTGTACCACGATTCTGACGTCAACGAGGTTCTCATCAGCCAGTTCCTTAGTGAGCTTGGCTAGTGCATCTGCTTTGGTATTCTCTGCACGCGGTATTTTTTCCAAAGTGTAGGAAGGAATTTGGGTCAACAGTTGTTGCACTTTTTCACCGTACTTCACCATTTCTGGCTTGCACGTCTGGTAGTCGCCGTTTACTTGACTAACGACCAGTTGAGAATCTCCATATATGAGGAGGTTTTCAATTCCCATGTCGATGGCGATCTCGAGGCCTGCTATTAAAGCTTCGTATTCGGCTTCATTGTTTGTCCTCGGCTCTATTAAGGAGAAAGCGAAGCGCATTATCCCTCCTTGTGGAGTTACGAAGATGAGGCCTACCCCCGATTTGATTATAGGGGTGCTTTGTTTGCGCTTCTTCATGGAAGACGCTCCATCAAAATAAAGACGCTCCATTTCCTCGTCAGAGTCGCTCCCGAATGTGAGAACTTGCGCTTCCCCGGCGTTAACCATGCGACAGTCGCCGGTAGCTCTTCTAAGCTCTTCGGTCGTACTTTTCCGCTCCCGACGAGTTTTGCGCTTCTCTCGTTTAAAATGTTGCCGGTGAACAACATACCCCTGCCACCATGTATTGAAAGCTTTGCACTCTTCGGTGGGGTGCGAAACCTTCCGATGATATAAGCAATAGGAAGGGTGCATTTCCGCTTTGCCGGCAATGTTTCCTTCAGAGGGTAGCGGCTTCATCCCCATCGACATAGCTTTAGCAAACCTCTTCCTCGTCTTGAATTTGATTTTGTCCGCAATGGATGTACTTTGATTTGACGGGAGTGTCTCGACCTTTTCGTCTAATCACCGGCGCTTGGCCTTTTTAAATAGGAGCGTCTCGCGTTCCCGATCAGCCTTACTTTTTAACAAAGCTTCATTGAGGAATGCATCAATGGTTTCATCTGATAGACCCAGAAGTTTCGGTTCAGGATCTGCCCCCAGCTTCTCAGTGCAAGGAGTTCTCTCATCGTCCGTAAACGACTGAGAGACCACATGAAAACTCGCCACGTATTCCTCGGATTCATCCGACGAGCTCTCTCCCTCATCTTCCTCTTGAAAGACGTGGTTGAGGAACTCCTGGAGTGTGACGGGAGTCCGTGCCTTTTGATTGTATTCCTCCAGCGCGTCAATTTGTTTCTGTAAGTCCGTGCGCTTGTCACCAGGCTTCACGGTCTTTCTGGATCTCTTCTTCTTCTTCTTTGAAGATTTCGACGGCTGGGTATGAATGCTTGGGCCATCACCACCGGTCCATGGAGTTGGGCGCGGCTTCAACATCTCTTCAATGATCTGGGGTTCTAGCGGGTTCTTCCACCTGACCGCCGGGCATGTCTTGAGATCATTCAGCATCTTTTTGGTTTTGGCTGATAATACAACCTCCCATGGAGCTTCTTCAACAAGGGAGCACGTTGCCCCTGGCGTATTCACCTTTTTTAGAAGTATGAGGTTGCGGTGGGTTCACCTTCCATCTTTCGGATAACGCGAACTTGCCTTGCTGATATTGATCTTCAATCCAGTTTTTGAAGACGTAGCAATCTTCAATCGGATGACCCAATACTCGGTGATAGGGAAAGTAATTAGGATCATTGACGTCGTTTGGCTGCGACGGACGTCTTGACTCCGGTAGATTAATGAGTCTGTTACGCAATGCCAGTTCAAACAGTATTCTGGTTTTATTCTGAGGAAACGAGTAAGGACGTCCCAGCCTCTCCTCGAGAGACAGGTGTGGACGCATATGTTTTGACGAACAACCGGCTTCAAGTTGCTCGGCTGTTGTTGAGCATTGGCGACGACGATCGCTTTCCCTTTCCCCTTCTCATTTCGAGAGTCTGGCTTTGGAGGAGACGGTCTGTGACCCATCTAATCCATCTGGGCTAACTTATCGATCAAGGCTTGGAACGTGGTTGGTTTAAAGAACATCATGAACTGTGAGATAGTTGCATGAGGATCTAGGGTGCCCACGAACATGCCCACCGCCGGCGCTTCCTCAATGTGTTGTTCGCACTTTGACCACAAGTTCTGCCATCGGATTGCATATTGAACCCAAGTCTCGCCCGGCTTTACTCTCGCATTAATCAAAGCTGTTATTGGAGTACGCTCACTGGCACTTACGAAGCGCTGGGTAAACAACAACTCCATTTCAGCGAAGGTCTTAACGGATTCATTTGGGAGTTCGGAGTGCCACTCAAATGCCGTCTCCGATAAGCTACCGACGAACTGGCGAAGCAACAATTTATCATCACCGCCGATGTTACCGCAAAGAGCCCTGAACTGGGCAACATGTTGATGGGGATTGCCAGTCCCCTTATAAACATGGAATTTCGGTATTGTATGGCCTGGTGGGTACTTGATCTGATCATACCATCTCGGATATGGTCGCCCCGTTCTAACAACTTGACCGGCTGCCTCCATTGCCTGATGAACCCGTATCTGCTGAGCTATATATTCGTCCAGGTCAACTTTAGAAATTGTCTCCTCCTTGGCTATTGACAGAGCCGGTGGAGTGTTAGTTATATGTATGCCCTAGAGGCCATTACTGTACATAGGATGTATATTGTAGTGGATGCTGGGACATATATAGGGAGGACTTTCTTGCTCGACATGATAGTATGCTATCTGGTTACTCTTTACCTTAACGTGTATACTGATTGTCTCTCTGTTACATGTTGGTAAAGCCCTTAGGATGTGTACTTGACTACCTGGACTATGATGCGGATCATACTAGTGGGGACATGGTAGTCTATAAGTACATCCTTCAAGGTCCCTAGTCATGGGTGTATCGAGACGGGGCATCGATATACCAGAGTAGACTAGCGTATACCTTCTCGACCCATACAGATGGGCGATGGATGATCCCATATCCATTGGTGTTTGACATCAGAGATGATATACGGGTGCTCAGTGGAGACTGGGTACACTGGACGGACTCGCCGAGAACTCCCAGATGGTATTATACCTTACGTCAGATGGCAGTTCTCTGGTGACACTGGTACAGGTTAGTCTGTAGACCCGAGATCGTCATAGAGTCTTGTGTGATTCGCACTGTGCTTTGATTTCCACCTTACCACGTCCAAGAGGGCATGCAAAACGGTGGCTTTTGGGTACAGTCCCGAATCACATGGAGGCAATGAGCGATAGGAGGGGATTCGTCTCTCCCGGTATAGGGAGTTGATGTTGCGCTGTGTTCGATTGGCTATAACCGGAAATCCCTGGCCAGGGTTGCTGAGATTTACTGGTAAGTGTTACCAGTAGTTTCTCGAACTGTTATAGACCTAATATCGACACGACTTATCAAGTTACCGGGGTCTGACGTTTACCACCCCTAGACGAGATATGCGACATATCAGACGAACAGACCGGACTGTACGGTAAGTGTTGCTGGTTGGATTCATAGGAGTGTGAGCGGGCTTGCTCATTGATCTTCTGATGGCTCAATACCCGGGTGGCCGTTACGTTTAGCAGACCACTTGCGGCTTGTGGGTGTTTGATATGATCATCACCTGCTGCCGGCGTATTGACGAGTCTTTAGAGTTCTACACAGAGGTTTCCTGGCTCAAGCGAAACGAAATAGGAGCGCATAAGAGATATGTGCGGGACCGAGAATAATACCAGTATGTGATACTGTATTCTATTCTCGCGATTTGTATCATTGGACGGTTATATGAGATATAGCCGGGTTACCGAATCAAGTGTTGATTCGATACATTGATACACTTGATATTAGTCGGTTATATGCAGTATGACCGGATCATTAAATCAAGTGTTGATTTAATGATTTAATGTATAATTATATATTTGATATATTACTTTACATTAACTAGTATTGGTTCACTTAAGATTATTTTCTCACTAGATTGTGCACATTGTATATATGATATATGTTTGTGCACTAGTTTGTATCATGTTTGATGATACATGCAAACTTGGGTGTATGTTTGGTTTAAACCATCTTTAGGTTAATGGTTAGGTTATAATTTGTTTTATTTATTTTCTTTATTCATTTTGGCAAGAATAAAGTGGAGGCTTGGTTTGTTTTATTCATGAAGCTTTGAAAGTCTTTGCCATTTTGTTTTTTGCTTTAACCTAACCATTAAACCTAAACCCTAGTTTATTCTCTACATGTGTTAGCCTCACCCATGGTTGCATTATGATAAGATCACTTGATTTATTATTATAAAATAATTCCTTTTCTATCCTCTTCTTCTTCTTCATCTTCTTCATGAAGAAAAAGAGAACTTGCATGAAAATTATCAAGCGATGAATCCAAGTGAGAAATCCAAATCCAAAGTGAACCCACTTCCTATTTCTTCATCCTCTACCAATTGCCATGTAGTAGAATGTGTTATCTTCACAAGTTTCATGACCAAGTGAAGATGGAGCTTGAGTTAGAGTTGCCTCGACATAGATCATCTTCGGCATCGAAGTCAACGACCTAGCCCGCTCATTTCTCCGACGAAACCATCGCAAGAGTCCGGGATCCCGGTGATCGCAGCGAAGGGAAGTCATCACGGAGCTAAAGAAGTGGTGGACTGGATCTACAAAGGTTGTATTTCCATTCACTTAGTGTAAATGTGATTTACTTTCATTTAGTTTCGCCTAAACTCTAGTTAACGATCTTGCTAAGGGTTGTTCGGCACATAGAAAATTTGAATTTGGCATGGTTGATGCCTTGTGGAACCTCTTGAGTGTGCCGTAGGAACCCTACAGTGGTATCAGAGCCTAGCTAGAGCTTTAGGTGAAGTGTAGACGATGTTAGAAATCCGATCGAACCCCGAAACCCTAACTCAAACCCTTCTCTGTACATTTTCTGAAACTGTGGATTTTTCCTAATTAAAAATAGCCAAAAAATTCAGCAGGGTGTTTTGGGAATTAATGTGAAGCACGTGCGTTTAAGTCCATAAAAGAGCGGCGGAACCACGGCATAAGCATGGCTCATGCGGCGGTTCCGCGGCCGTACGGGCACTTTATTCTCTTCAGTTTGCACAGTAATTTCCCTCTCTGATTCCTGATTCTTCTGGATATTTTTAATTTATATTCCACTGCTGTGTTATCTAGGGTGTATTGGGGATTCGATGTTTCGATCGGAAACTTTAACTGCGTCTATGTGTTTTTCCGGATAATTTTTGAATATGTTAAAAGGTTCGACTGGATATAAATACCCAATTTTTTCCTCTGCCGAAAAATTTCCTAGTGTTGGATTTTTCCGTAGTTTGAGAACGTTCTGAGTAGTGCAAGTAACGCGATGGACCCTCTAGAAGACAACAAACCTTAACTCAATTATATGACCGTCTTGAACTGCCCTTTGAACCTTAGGGTTTGGGGCAGTACGGCGTGCCACATGTGAGGCGTTGGCTTGACCCTTCTACGGCTGGACCGTTGGTACTGAGGCATGAAGTGAATGTTTTTAAACTTATTTCATGTGTTGAGCTGTTTCGGGAAAACTTAGGTGTTTGATTGTTCGATCGGAAAGTTTAACATTTTCTATTTATCTGGAATATGATACAATATTTGGAATCCACAAGTAGTTATGAGATAACTAATATGAATGTTATAAACATAGCAGTTTAGTCTCACTTGATCGGTTGCCACGGAATTTTGATGTGATCAAAAGTTCGCCGCAATCACGTAAAGTACGCGGATACTCGCCGGGTAAACTTAATAGACAGCTACACACCATAGCCCCGACCAAGTGACTGTAGGAGAACCCCGTCGCCGAAAGCATCCGTTCGGGTGCTCGCGGCAGTGGTGTTCCGCCTTGGTACACTTCGTCGACGGCATCGGGGGTGCGGCCGCCTACTAAAGTTTGCGACGAGCATTCGATCAAAATGCCGGGAATCTTGTTGAATTGCCCGACTTGATATTGAAAAGTGTTTTCGATATGGAGTCTAAAATGCAGGGTTTATAACTGTTAGGAATGCGATGTCTAAGGAGGTTGCGGATTCCAACTGTTGTAGTTTTACACTTTCTTTTCTGTGACCGTGAGTGTAATATGTTATATCGCTGGTTTCGTTGCTATATGTCAACGACAATTGGGATACGCATGTTTACTTACGTTGATGACATGTGATGTTATGTGTTGCTAGATATGTTATATTGGATCGTTGTGTTTGAATAGCCGGGGTTTTTTTTATGTGAGATGAGTGTTTTTCATTTTCATTCATGTAAAAACTTGTATGTAATATTCTTTTATTGGGGCACTTCCAGGTTGCGGAAGATGTCACCATTGTATATTATTTACTTTTCCGCACTAGGATAGACCCAAGAAGGGGAGCACAAGTAACCGGGTTCTAGAGTCCAGTGGGAGACCAACTCGAGGAGTCGAGTCCGGGTCTCCTAACTCTAGAATTGGTAGGGTTGCTTACCGCTCTTGTAGGGGTCTAGGGGTGTGGGTTTGGCTATTCATCGCGACCGTGGAATCCGTGTTTTATACTGGCTCGTATTAAAAACACGGACGTCCTAGTATATCCAATGTTTCATATGTTTCTTCTGCTGCGATATCTGTGATGTGATCATTTGATATAATGTGATAGATACTGTATATAGTATATATGATATATTATATAGACGTTACTTATGTTTTACACCCGCGCTAGCCCTGCCCCGCTCTGTCGTTAGTTACCTAACCTAACGGTGCACGACGGGACATAGAGGCGAATGCGGATGGCATAAGTGTACGTCGTATTTATCTGTGATGTTTAGGTGCTTAAATGATGGGATTTCATTAATGAGATTAATGAAATAAAAGAAACCTAAGATGTTGTGGAATCGAATTTTCAAAAACAGGTAGCTACAGTTCTTGCTTTGCATCGCGGTGTTCCTTGTAGAACATCCTGCACCTTATTCGATAAGGAAAGGGCCGAGATCCCTTCACCGGGAGTGACCCCTTTAGAAATAACTGGCAGATGCTACAACCTTCGGCTTGTCTTTTTTATTGCTTCTATAGTTTTTGCTTTGCACAGCGGTATATATGATATATCCTGCACCTTATTCGATGAGGAAAGGGCCGACGATCCCTTCACCGGGAGTGACCCCTTTAGAAAAACTAGAAAAGCCTAAAAAACACTCCATTTCAAAATTCATTCGATCCTACAACGATATCAAGTTCATTACGCAATAGGTTTTCAGAAAAACCTGTCGTAGCCCTCCGTCATTTCAGATAAATCTTGCTTAGTATTCGTGCTGTGTTTGTTGACCTTGTCAAGGCGCAGTGTGCGGTAGCTAACCAGTATTTATCTGCTTATGCATATGATGCAGATTAGGTTAGGGTAGTCGTACGACCTTGTTGACCTTGTCGAGGGTCGTGTGGGTGAGTTTGATTCAATCAAGAAATGACGGGTTGAACTTGACTTACGGTCTATGGTTTGTTGACCTTGTCAAGGTCATAGATCGTTTAGGGTAAAATATTATCGGGAATTTCAAGTGTTGAAATTTTCAATGAGATTGCATACCTTCTATGAGATAATTGGATCCTGATACCCGCTGCGAGTAATTGTTACTCCTGGGAGAGTTTTACACATTACAATTAGCCGATCAAGTAGGTGTCTAGAAAGGTGTTAACGAGGTTACGCCTCTGGGAAAACGAGGTTTACATTAATTAGGTTTATGCGAAAGCACGGGGGACCTCTCTCAAAGTACCGACACTGGCTTGGCTGAAAGATTGGGGAACTTGTAACGTGTAATTAATCCCGGCTAGTCTATCCTTTTAGGGTTTGAAGGAAGATTTGATAAAACCAGTGGGAGCCATCCTGATTAGATGAAATAATAACCAATCTGATTTTTAAAGAGCGCACGCAGAGTGTTTTCTTCTCTCTCTCTCCAGGTAGCGACCATGTCACGCCTTAATCAAGATAATAATTCGGATGTATTGACCGAACCCGCTTGTTATACTGTGCTAGGGGAACGTTGGTCCCGCTCCAACTTATAATTGTTATAAGACAGAGCAAGAAATAGGGGAATACCAGATTTCCCGTGCCGCCCAAACGAAGAAAGTGCATGTTGATGCATCATCTTCGGGTGTGTTCGTTACATAGAACTGTTTCTCAGTATCCTTAACGTCCTGAGTATGTGATACCGGATCAAGATCCCGCATATGTAATCTGTTACATGGGCTACAGATAGGTAAAGAACTGAGAACGGGTGATAAGTTTCATGAGACAGAAAACGGTGCAAGTGTTGCAGCCAAGTCTGTTGGTCACTGTCACCTGTATTCCAAATACATTGATTCTGAACGAATGTTATTAGATACCGAACCTGATATACAAAATCATATCAGTCTCTTTATTAGTAAAGAAATGATAAAATTTTATATTGTTGGATAATGTTTTGAACATTTCCTATATCAAAAGTTGATCGGTTCAGGCACGTTATCTAAAAGCATTGATATTCTAAATCAAACTACAGTTCTTAGTATACGGAACACACACAAGAGGAAGAGTTCAAATATGAACGAATCCTTCTTGAGGTATTGTAGACTAGGTCATATCAATGTGACCTGACTAGCTTAAGTTACATTGTAGATGCATATTTAAATCTGTTTGAATTTACATCTTTTGAAACTTGCCAGTCATGTCACAAGATAAGATGACCATAGCTCTGTTTATTGGAAACAGAGAAAGAGTTAGTAAACTCTTGGGATTGATACATGCTGATGTATGAAGGTCCCCTGTCTACATATGCCAAGACCGGTTCTTTTTACTTTATTACATTCTCTGATAATCTCTCAAGATTCAGACATATGTTCCTGTTGAAACACAAGTCCGAACCTTTTGAGATATTCACAGAATATAAGTAAGAAGTAGAGAACCAATACGGGTATAAGTATTATGTCCTTTGATGTGATCGAGGAGGAGAATACTTGAGCACGAAAATCCTGGACTATTCTAAAGGAGAATGAGATTCTCTCTCAGCATTACTCCTCCGTATACACCATAGCATGATGGTATATCGGGGCGGAGCAATTGCACCCTATGTGATATGGTGTGCTCTATGATAAGTACTACTGAGTTTCCAATTTCCTTTTGGGAGTTATGCGCTTGAGAAGCTGCATACCTATTGAATAGGGTTCTAATCAAATCAGTTGCCTACCGCTTCATATGTGATATGGAAAGGGAAGAGCCCATATCTTAAGTTTGTTAAGATTTGGGGTTGTCCGGCCTATGTCTAAAAAGCAAAATCCGGACAAACTCGAGGCAAGGTCTGTTATGTAGAACTGGAAAGGTTCCAGCTATACAAACTGCAGCTGATGATTGGGTAGAACCAAAGGATTCAATAGATTCTAACGAATCTCAGTCTCTCCGCCGATCTAGTAGGGTTCCTCAGCTACCTGAGAGATACTTTGGTTTCTCTATGATAGTGGGAGCGAGAATTGCATCATGAGATAATGACCCAACTAGTTTCGAGCTGGCTATCAGGAGTGGGACTCTGTAAGAATGGCTGGATGCTTATCGATCTGAGATGAAATCCTTATACACCAACAAAGTATGGACTTTGGTTTCTTTATCTAAAGGGTTAAATCCCCATCAGGAGCAAATATATCTTGAGAAGATTACTTGGTGTACATGGAAAAGTTAAGACTTTCAAAGCTAGACTTGTTAAAAGTTTGCATCATTGACTAGGTATGGATTATGATGAAACCTTTTCTAAGTAGCTATGCTTAAGTCCATCCAGATCCTACTTGCCACGGTTACATACCATGACTACGATATCTGGCGGTTGGGTGCCATGACTGCTTTTTTAAGTGATGTTTTAGAAGAGTGCGTCTATAAGTACATAGCCAGAGGGCCTCGTAGACAGTGGGAGCAGCGGAAACGTGTGCAAGATGTTTTATGTGATAAAGCAGGCATCGCGGAGTTGGAACATCTGTTTTGATGTGGTAGTCAAAGAGTTTGACTTTATCAAAATGGTAGATGAACCTTGTATATACAAAAAAGTAGTAGGGAGTATGGTGGTGATCCTCATAGAGTACGTGGATGACATACTCTTGATAGGGAAGAAGTTTCTTATGCTACGCTCGGTCAATCTCCGCTTATCACAAGGATTCTCCATATAGGATCATAATGATACCTCCTGAATCCTGGATTTTGGATCTATGAGATAGATCTAATTGGATATTAGGATACTCACTAGTTGTAGTGAGATGGTATCAAATGATCCTGGGGAGAATCACCGGAAAGGTTCCAGGGTGATAAGTATGACTGAATGTCGGTCACAGGCATTGTCTTTACCCTAAGTAAAGGGACGGTATGTTGGAAGAGTTCCAAGCTAGATACCGTGGCATACTAGACGATAAAGGCTGGATACATCGCTACCAAAGATGCTACCAAAGAGGCAGTCTGGATATATATTAGTTCATGAGATGAACTTCGTTCCTCCCATTGTGAGACAATGGAGTTGTGGCGTATGCCTAGGAACGCCTGTCCCATCAGTGATTCAGACATATTCTGAGGCAGCATCACCTGATCATGGAGATAGTTGATCTCCAGGGTGATCGAGGATAGGAGAGAAGACTCAGAGGACAACACGGCGGATCCACTCACAAAGGCCTTTTCCCAGAGAGAGACTTATATAGGATGGTTGAGTATGAGATACTACAGCCACTGCTACAGATGGCCCTAGTGCAAGTGGGAGATTGTTAGTTATATGTATGCCCTAGAGGCCATTACTGTACATAGGATGTATATTGTAATGGATGCTGGGACATATATAGGGAGGACTTTCTTGCTCGACATGATAGTATGCTATCTGGTTACTCTTTACCTTAACGTGTATACTGATTGTCTCTCTGTTACATGTTGGTAAAGCCCTTAGGATGTGTACTTGACTACCTGGACTATGATGCGGATCATACTAGTGGGGACATGGTAGTCCATAAGTACATCCTTCAAGGTCCCTAGTCGTGGGTGTATCGAGACGGGGCATCGATATACCAGAGTAGACTAGTGTATACCTTCTCGACCTATACAGATGGGCGATGGATAATCCCATATCCATTGGTGTTTGACATCAGAGATGATATACGGGTGCTCAGTGGAGACTGGGTACACTGGACGGACTCGCCGAGAACTCCCAGATGGTATTATACCTTACGTCAGATGGCAGTTCTCTGGTGACACTGGTACAGGTTAGTCTGTAGACCCGAGATCGTCATAGAGTCTTGTGTGATTCCCACTGTGCTTTGATTTCCACCTTACCACATCCAAGAGGGCGTGCAAAACGGTGGCTTTTGGGTACAGTCCCGAATCATATGGAGGCAATGAGCGATAGGAGGGGATTCGTCTCTCCCGGTATAGGGAGTTGATGTTGCGCTGTGTTCGATTGGCTATAACCGAAAATCCCTGGCCAGGGTTGCTGAGATTTACTGGTAAGTGTTACCAGTAGTTTCTTGAACTGTTATAGACCTAATATCGACACGACTTATCAAGCTACTGGGGTCTAACGTTTACCACCCCTAGGCGAGATATGCGACATATCAGACGAACAGACCGGACTGTACGGTAAGTGTTGCTGGTTGGATTCACAGGAGTGTGAGCGGGCTTGCTCGTTGATCTTCTGATCGCTCAATACCCGGGTGGCCGTTACATTTAGCAGACCACTTACGGCTTGTGGGTGTTTGATATGATCATCACCTACTGCCGGCGTATTGACGAGTCTTTAGAGTCCTACACAGAGATTTCCTGGCTCAAGCGAAATGAAATAGGAGCGCATATGAGATATGTGCGGGACCGAGAATAATACCAGTATGTGATACTGTATTCTATTCTGGCGATTTGTATCATTGGACGGTTATATGAGATATAGCCGGGTTACCGAATCAAGTGTTGATTCGATACATTGATACACTTGATATTAGTCGGTTATATGCAGTATGACCGGATCATTAAATCAAGTGTTGATTTAATGATTTAATGTATAATTATATATTTGATATATTACTTTACATTAATTAGTATTGGTTCACTTAAGATTATTTTCTCACTAGATTGTGCACATTGTATATATGATATATGTTTGTGCACTAGTTTGTATCATGTTTGATGATACATGCAAACTTGGGTGTATGTTTGGTTTAAACCATCTTTAGGTTAATGGTTAGGTTATAATTTGTTTTATTTATTTTCTTTATTCATTTTGGCAAGAATAAAGTGGAGGCTTTGTTTGTTTTATTCATGAAGCTTTGAAAGTCTTTGCCATTTTGTTTTTTGCCTTAACCTAACCATTAAACCTAAACCTTAGTTTATTCTCTACATGTGTTAGCCTCACCCATGGTTGCATTATGATAAGATCACTTGATTTATTATTATAAAATAATTCTTTTTCTATCCTCTTCTTCTTCTTCATCTTCTTCATGAAGAAAAAGAGAGCTTGCTTGAAAATTATCAAGTGATGAATCCAAGTGAGAAATCCAAATCCAAAGTGAACCCACTTCCTATTTCTTCATCCTCTACCACTTGCCATGTAGTAGAGTGTGTTATCTTCATAAGTTTCATGACCAAGTGAAGATGGATCTTGAGTTAGAGTTGCCTTGACGTAGATCATCTTCGGCATCGAAGTCAACGACCTAGCCCGCTCATTTCTCCGACGAAACCATCGCAAGAGTCCGGGATCCCGGTGATCGCAGCGAAGGGACGTCATCACGGAGCTAAAGAAGTGGTGGACCGGATCTACAAAGGTTGTATTTCCATTCACTTAGTGTAAATGTGATTTACTTTCATTTAGTTTCGCCTAAACTCTAGTTAACGATCTTGCTAAGGGTTGTTCGGCATATAGAAAATTTGAATTTGGCATGGTTGATGCCTTGTGGAACCTCTTGAGTGTGTCGTAGGAACCCTACATGGAGGATTCGACGTTTCTCCTCTGTCATCTTCAACGACGATCGGAGGATCTTCAGCAGGAGGATCTTGCTGGATCATCATACCCACCATGTCTTGGAACAGAAGGGCCATTCGTTTTATATTGGCTGCTTGTTCCGCAGCCTCTTTGTCTTTCTTTTCCAGTATCCCACGAAGGAACTCGGCGTCGGTTTCTTACTCCTGGCGTTGATCCGAGGACGCTTCAAGGCTTTCTTTTGGCCCAGTGAGTACGGCCATCGCATTCATCATTTCTTGGAGCTTCTGCTGCTGCTCCTGAGCTTTAGTCACCGATCGCATAAGCGGTCTATGACCTGTGGATATACGGCTGTCCTCTTTCCCAGACTCCATGTAGACGGTGTTTACCACAATGCCCCCAGACTTAAGGCGTTTGGGCTCACTACCTTTGACATTCGCCGCAGGCGTGGGGATTTTCTCCGGCCTTCTTCTCTTGTGGGCCGTCGAAGTTGAGGGGGCCGTTTGCTTTGGGCACCCAGGTGGTCGTCGTCTTTCGTTGCTTGACAGGGGGATTTTCTCCCTGCTGAACTTTCGACTTCTTATGCTGGTGTGAGAAATTCGGATCAATCATCGATTCTCGGACTCGTCGCCAAGTCTTGTAGATCCTGGAGGACAGCCTTTGAGGAGACTGCTCTGGATTTTCTGGTTCTGCCTCCACGGCGATCTTTACCGGTGGAGGAGATCTTTTGAGCACCGCAGTTGGCGAATTTCTGCGTATCCTGTTCAGCAACTTAAAGTTGTTCCCAGTTGGAACAGCAGTATTAACTTCCACCATTGGAGCTGGTGGCGTTAGCCCAGAGGGGGAGTTGCCCCCAGTCTTCCTTATCCGGCGCCAGTGGCGACGTCGGGCATGACGGGTTATTGGGATTGGTTCAGCGACGGCTTCGTCTTGCCCTTTGTTCTGGGGATGGGCTGCTGCCGGTGTCAGCCTCTTGAAGACTGACGTTCGTTGAGAAGCTACGTCCAAACGGTCAAAAACAGATTTCTGAGCGGGAGTGGGAATGGGAGCAGTCAGTCTCGCGAAGACCGACCCTCTGGGAGGAGAAGCCGCCTTGACGACTTCAGAAGCAGCTATCTTTTTTGGGATGGCCACTTTAGGTGTTATGGGCTTCTTGATAGGCCCTTTGGTGCTCGAGCTCAGCCTGGTGAAGACTGAAGAATTGGACGACCCGTTGAGAGGGGCCGTGGTAGTAGTGAGCCGGTCGAAGACCGACTTCTTTTGCGCTTCCGGTACGGGCACTGGAATGGTGAAGCTTGCTGGTGGGAGCATGGTCTCGAAGAACAGCCGGTGGTAGCCTGAGTCACTTGTTCTACCGGCATAGCAAGGATGGAGGCCGCTTGAGGCCCATAGGCTACGCCTCCAGGTGAGGCGGAGCATCGGTTGTAGTTGCATTTGGAGCAGTTTGAGCAGTTAGACGCCATTGCTGTTTGATTGCTGCGCCAAGCAAGAGACCAAATCTTAGTAACTTGAAACCTTAGGGCAACTATTTAACAAACCGCGATTCGTTCGCGAAGACGACACACGAAGTGTGGAGTGGAAAGAGGAAAAGGTCCCACCGGGCGTGCCAGAATCTGTTCCCCTCCGAACATAGAGACGCGACCGCGTAGGTTCGTCTTGCCTGAGATTCGGGGCAGATGCTATTTGGTTTTATCCGTCCACCTCTCCGAAGATACCAAGTTGATTTATGGCACCGTGTATCGGAGGTTTGGACGGATGCGGCCGATGTAGCAGACTTCGTCAGATTCCCCTTCGCCTGAGGGGTTTTTGATTGTGGGGACGCTCTTCCCTGCAGGCGAAAGCCCCTGCAGTTAATTACGCTACCGCACCGCGGTAGCAACTTTCTCCTTCTCCAGATGGTCACTTCGTGTTGTGGGTGTTTGTTTTGTTTGTGGTTGCCCGTGGATTGTATACGGAGACTAATTTATGTCGTCGCCCGTAGGACGTGGATTAGTCCAAATCCGTATTTTCTTAGATTTGGGTTTGGGGTTTTGGTTTAAGGATATGTTAGCCCTATTTAAGGCTAAGATCAACTTAAACTTTTGTTAAGGATTTGTTAGCCTAATCTCCAGACTAAGATCAACTTAACGGGATCGTTTGGATCCGACAAGAGAGCAATTGGCTCTATTATTTAGTTTAATGACGTTACGGTCGATTTCCAGTTTAGGGACATAGTGGTCCATCATTCCCATTTGGGGACGAACATTAGTTTAAGGACATTTCGGTCCAACGTTCCCATTTTGAGACGAACATTAGTTTAAGGACATTTCGGTCCAACGTTCCCATTTTAGGACGAATATTAGTTTAAGGACGTTTCGGTCCACGAGTTTAAGGACCCCGCAGTCCGTATTGTTGGTTTAAGGACGCATAAGTCCATGAGTTTAAGGACCCCACAGTCCGTATCGTTGGTTTAAGGACGCATAAGTCCATGAGTTTAAGGACCCCACAGTCTGTATTGACGCATAAGTCCATGAGTTTAAGGACCCCACAGTCCGTATCGATGTGTGGTTGTCGGGACCCGTCACCTCTCTGACGACGTTGAAGGATTACAACGACAGATATCAGAGGAGTTCGGAGATGTACCCTTGAACCGGGTGTAAATTGATTTAAGAAAGCAGTCGTGCTCAGTCAATTTAATTTGAGGACTTACGGCCAGAATTGGGCTAAGTCCAATTGAAAAATGTTTAACATTTTTATTTGTAGTTGTCCTGTTAGGCCTTGGCTTGGGCTCTGCCCTTTGTTTAATAATGCATAGCATTAATCTTGGTCTCTGTTGGACCTTTATTTGGGCTCTGCCCCTTTTAAATGATGCACAGCATCTGTTTTGGTCTGACAGACCTTTGTTTGAGCTCTGCCTTTTTTAAATATAATGCATTGCATTTTATTAGGCCTGTTAGGCCTTTTTTTTAATTGGGCTTGGCCCTCTTTAAGTAATGCAGAGCATTAAAGATCTGACAGTGGCCACGTGGCCTGTCAGGCGCTCTGCGCTAATTAATGAGCGCAAGTGCATGTGGAGGTGACACGTGTCGCGCTCTGGTGAGCGCAAGCGCAGTGCGATGCGCTGTTGACACGTGGCGTGCTCTGGTGCAGTGCGCCAATTTAAGAGAGCAATGCTCTGTTTTAGAAGAGTATAGCGCAGTTTGTTCTGGGGCCAACACGTGGCGCTCTCTGGTGGCTTGCGCCAACCCAAGAGCGCAACAGTGCAGATTTACAAGTGCATGGCACTTTTAATTATCTTGATCCAATTTTGGATCAAAGAATAGAATCTTTTAAGATTCCAGAACCAGTAGTTCATCCAAAGGCAATGCCTTTATGTAGATCAAATTATCTAATAAAGAAGTATATTACTTCTTCTTTTATTCTTATTATTTGATCATTTTCTTCTTTTTTTTTTTATTTTAAGACCTTGATCTTATTCTTAGATCATCGATCTTTTTAGAAGAAATTATTCTTTTCAAAGGTTTACCTTCTTTTCTTTCTGAGTTCTTCTCAAACTTTCTTTTTAGGAGTTCTATGTATCTCTCTGTGTTTTAGACTTGGAGTCTAGGGTCCTTTATATAGTGCCAATAGATTTGTTAAATTAGTTAAAGGGATCTTTCTCTGAGTGATTTAGGGATTTTTCCCCACCGTTGGATTTTTGATCCAAGGGCTTCTGTTTTACAGAAGAGAATCTTACTGTTTTAATAAGATCAGAAAGATCTTTCAGAATTTTTCTGTTTGGCGCAAGCACACCTGCGCTTGACACGTGTTAAGCAACGCAGAGCGCAGCGCAACTGTGCTGCCACGTGTCGCACAGCGCAGAGCGCAGCGCAACTGCGCTGCCACGTGTCGCGCAGCGCAGAGCGCAACTGCGCTGCCACGTGTCGTACAGCGCAGAGCGCAAATCAGCTGAAGCGTTGCTTCTTTTATTTTTATTTTAAATAGAGCCTTGCTCTTATTGGGTGCGCTGCTTTGGGCGCTGCGCTGGCGTGTCTGCTTTTGACACGTGGCGCATTGCGCGCAGCGCAAGGAATATGAAGCGTTGCTTCAATTTTTGAATTTTTGAAATTCAAACAGAGCTTTGCTCTGATTGGGGGAAACATGCCCGTACATCATAGACAAAGTCTAACAGGGTGGAGCTAAGTTGCTCATGGACATGCATGGCGAAAGACCCTTTCGACTAATAAACGACCGATTCCTTAAGAAATACTACACTTGACGAGTTGCAACTCAGGTCAATAATTGATGACGTCGCTTGTGTCCGCTCGCTATTTTCTTGAGTCAAAACTCTTAAAGTAGTACAAAACAAAATTGTGCCTCAAATATGGCACTATGGACCGCAATGTCTTAAAACTAGCGACGGACCGAAACGTCCTTAAACTACTACAAACCGCAGTATCCTAGGGCTGACAAAAAAAACGGTACGTCCACAAGCAAAATGGGCATGGATGAAACCCCGAAAAGGCTCCGTGAGTAAAAACACCAAGGCTACCGGCAATGTTTGTGAAAACCTGAAAGGGCGTAGACTCCAAAAAAAAAGGTACGTCCACAAGCAAAATGTGCACGGATGAAAACCCGAAAGGGCTCCGTGAGTAAAAACAGCAGGGCTACTGGCGAGTTTGTGAAAACCCGAGAGTGCGCAGGCTCGTAAAAAAATTCGTGCACACTTGTGAGGTCCTCTCGACCTTGTAAGGAGAAAACACCTGCGTGAGATCCTTACGACTCACAAGGGAGCAACACACTTAGGGATCCCTATGATTCCTGAGGAGGAATTACACTTACGAGATCCTCATGACTCGTAAGGAGAAACCTCTTATGAGACCCTTACGGCTCATAAGATTCAAAAGCTTTAACCTACAGGGATCTGAACCTGTTCTTAAGCCATCACATTTTTCAGACTGCTCTACAAGCGGCTCAACACTGACCCTTGTATACAATCCACGGGCATAAATAAACGTTTGCCCACCCAGTTCCATCAATGGCGCGAAATGTCCTCATGTGGTGAACGATACTTGTAAGTCCTCTCGACTTATAAGGAGAAAACACACTTTTAAGTCCTCTCGATTTATCAGGAGAAAACACTCTTGTAAGATCCTTACGTCTTATAAGAGAACACACACTTAGGAATCCTCATGATTCCTAAGGAGAAAATGCACCTACAAGATCCTCACGACTCGTAGGGAGAAACACCTTCATGAGACCCTTACGGCTCATGAAGTCAAAAGCCTTAGTCGACAGGATTTTAACCCTGTTTGCTAAGCCGTCTTTGTTTAAATCGACAAAGGCAAATGATGATTCGCTCCTGGCAATATCCCAGTTGTAGCGATATTGGTGCTTAAATTGGTTACAAATTCTAAGTCCTTTCAAGGCAAATGATGATTCACTTCTGTTAATATTCCAGTCGCAGCGATGTTGATGCTAAGATTGGTATCAGGTCTTGAGTGCCATACTCGCAACAAAATCGTCGAGCTAAAAATGCATATGAAATAGTCGAAATGATGAGGCAACTCGCAACAAAATCGGCGAGTAAAATATATGCATATAAAAATAGCCGAAATGTTTGGGCAACTCGCAATAAAAAGCAGCGAGTAAAAAGAAAAAATAGCCGAAATGATTGGGCACTGCGAAAAATAGCCGAAATGATTGGGCACCGCGAAAAGTAGCCAAAATGATTGGGCAATCGCGACATTCGCGATATAAAAAGCTGAAATGATAGAGCATCGCGGAAAGAAATAAAAGAATGATGAAACTTTTGCCCTACAGGCGAGTCCATACTGACCCCTGTATACAATCCATGGGCATAAATGAAAAGAAAACCACATGTCCCCTACCAGACCCTGTCAAAAGGGAAAGTCAGAGCTCGACAGCAACATTTGCATCCCAGAAGACCAACAACGGTGTTCCTCCTCATGCCAGCAGGGCACGGACGCGACACCACCAATCAGAGCTACGGCACAATCCCTAGTTCTAAGACTCCGCGGTTCACAGACAATCTAGAGTCAACCCGACACCGTAGAAAGCGGGGTATGTCAACCCCTGACCTCCCTATCGTAAAGCAACGCTTCGACTCAGATACATGTCAACCCCTGACCTCCCTGTCGTAAAGCAACACTTCGACTCAGATACATGTCAACCCCTGACCTCCCTGTCGTAAAGCAATGCTTCGACTCGGATACATGTCAACCCCTGACCTCCTTGTCGTCAAGCAACGCTTCGACTCGGATACATGTCAACCCCTGACATCCCTGTCGTAAAGAAACGCTTCGACTCGGATACATGTCAACCCCTGACCTCATTGTCGTTGTTCATATCATAATATTGCATTATTATATTCTCCATTCTTATGCATTTTACAAATAAACAGGTGCTTTTGACCCATGTCTGCTGTATAGTTACAGGTTACAGGTTCTCGGAACAAAAACAGTGAAAAAGACAAAAGATGATACAAAAGTGAGACTACGACCAACAAATGGAAGAATCTTGACAAAGCCTACAGTTGGAGAATAAACGAAGATCAGTTCACAAAGTACAAGGCAGCGCAAGGTTCAAGACTTCGACACAAAGCAACGTTAAAAGTCCACTACAACTATTCACTGTGGAATCTGGAAGAGAACTAGAAGCTAACCTGAGAAATAAAGTGAAGAAAAAAGGATTAAAAAGCCACCAGAACATAACTAGAAAGACTGAGCAGCCAAGACCACTATTTGGCCGCGGAACCACGGCCAAACGTGGGCTTTGGCCGCGGATCCGCGGCCATGTAAGACCCGTGTCGGTGTGAAATTCCAGAGGCGGCTGCGAGCGTTGACTAGGTCTTTTTCTTTGGGGGTATTTTTGTAATAGCAGATATGACGCGATTGTAACCTAGGGTTTCTATGAATCTATAAATAGAACCCTAAAAACCTGATTGAGGTTATGCCTCTTCTTGTGCCTCATTTTATATCAAAAATTCAGATCTGTAATTTTTCTGCAATGAATGAAGAGAGCATCAATTTGTAAGTAGTTTCTTTTTATTTGCCCTAGTTAATTTTATTATCTGCCCTAGTTAGATCTTTAATTCCTTGCCCTAAATAGATAGTTTAGATATGTTCTTCAATTCCCTAATGAGCGAGTAGTCTCCTCGCTTGTTAGGGTTAGCTTTGGGGAAGGCTTGAGAGATGAAGATCTCTCACCCCTTTCTTGCCCATCATAAGTTTTTATAGGACTCCATGCATACATGCACACACCGCTCCCTACGGCACCCTATCCCACGAGGTAGCGGTGATACCGTAGTATAAAGGCCCGGTTGAGCGTGTCTTCCATGGAGGTTAGGGTAAGGATTAAGAAAGGAAGGACAAGAACCTAGAGGAAGAAACACCGTTTCTTCCCGATGGTACTAATCCCCTTTATTAATAATTACCATAACTCCTAAAGAGATCTTAATTTGGGTATAGAAAGCGGTGAGATTTATTGACTTTCCAAACCTAACCTAAACCTAACCCTAGCAAGATTTAGATCTAGATAAACTTTAGTTTTTAGATTTAATCAATCCAACACCAATCGGAATTAACTCGTTAGAACAATTAGGAAATACACAAAATCCTTGTGGACCGACCCGTACTCATCGGCTAGCTACCAAGCGACGCCGTTCTTGATTGTGGTTTATAAATATTTTTGATTCATCTTTTGAAAGCGCATAAGCTAGAAAAATCATTTTAATCAAATGGCGTCGTTGCCAGGGATGGCGTGTTATTTTCTTTTTGCAATTTCGGGTTAATCTAAAATTGAAAAATCATAAAAAACTGAAGAAAAAAATATATAAAAATTATCATTTTGTTATTTTGTTATTTTGTGAAGGGTATTTTTGTTTGAATTTTGCAGGATCTACAATCGAGTTCGGATCTGAAAAATCCAGAAAGCGAAACAGAAAACTGAAGATCTGAACAACAGAGGATTTCCATAACAGAACAACAGAAGAAATTTGGAGGACCGAGTCAATAAGTCAACCGCGGAACCGTGGTCAAAGGTGCATTTCGGCGGCAGAACCGCGGCAAGAAATGACGTCAAAAAAAAACCGCTGCGGAACCGCTGCGGAAAGCAGTATTGGCGGCGGAACCGCGGCAAGAAGGTGACGTCACCATCTGCAAGAAAAAAAACCACTGTAAGTTTCTTCTTCTTCTCTGAAACCCTAATATCTCCTCTGAAATATTTTCCTGCAGGATTCTTTGCGCTAAGAAATCTCTCCCCCTTCCAATAATTGATCTTGTGCAGGATTCTTTGCCCCGCACTTAAATTAAATTTTTTTTTGATTGCAAGTGATTGTTACTGCTTTGCATATTTTTAATCGGACTTTAAGGGGTTTTAAACCAATCCAGATTGGGTGGGGATTTCATCACCCTTCCCAGGACCCCAGAAATCACATAAGACATATGCATTGACCTTCAATTAATTAAAAAAGATTAGACTCAGCCCTAAGGACATCGCGCTCAATAGGACAGAGGACTAGTTGTAGGCATCGACCGTTTATCCTAACCTGACTTTGTGGTGTCTAGGCAAGTGTGTCTAAGGCGAGTGGTTACTTAATTAGGGCCACTACTTGTAGTGGAGAGCCTCCCACTCACCTGGCACTTACCTGGCCGCAATTGGCGGTGAAGAGACGGTTTGAGGTCCTATTTCTAGCCTTTTGGAACAGTTAGGAGCTGTCTAGCTGACCTAGGTGACCCTAGATTTAGGCCTGATTGTGCATTTGTGGTCATTTGAAGTGTGTCTAAGCCTTTTATCGAAAATCTTTTTGCAAAGAACACCACATAAAAAGGAATTTTTTTTACAAAAGCTTGCAAAATTTTGTCGCTAAGAAATCCGTGCACCCTACATTCTTTTTCTTCTCCTTTCTTACATCATGGGTACCCCACCTCACAAATCTCTTGCCGAACTTTGGTACCCTGAACCAAACTTTGCTTCTTACGCGAATTGTTTTGGTCGAATTACGGACGACCCCTCCATGTCCAAAATTTCTTTTAAAGATCGAATAGAAGCGTCTAGGAGAAACAGTTCGACTCTGCAATCTACTTTGTATCAACCATTTCAACCTTCATCACCTTCTTACCTTGATACTACCTTTTCGAGTCCTGTTGTAACTCCGCAAGCCATGACTATTGCTGAACACATTGAACAATCTCATAACCGATCTTTCACTCCTTTCAACACTTCCAGTTCTTGGGATCAACAAGTCCATTCACCTTTTTATCCAAATGTTGATTCTACTCCTGTCCAACCATTCAATTCCTACCAGTCCTACCCGACTTCCGCACCTTCCCTAGACATTGTTTCTATACAGCCATTTGGGAGTTTCACGTATCCAAACAATTTTGAATCTTTTACCGAAACCTCTTCACAACCCATGTCTAGTTTGGATCAGTCGTTAGAAGCCTATATGGTAGCGACAAATCAAATGATGAGGAATGTGGATGCGTCTGTGGCCGCCCTTATGCAACCTAGTGACCCGGTAGCTAGTTTCCAACTAGCTCCAAAAATTCCAATGTATGAGGAGGCAGTTGGACAGAGTGAGAATTTGAGAGGAAAGAATGAGTTCTACACACTTCCAAATCAAACCTACCCATACCCTATTGAATTCCACAACTCCGGTTTTCAATCAAGTGTCTTAAATGATTCATCAGTTGAAAATAAAACATTTAATGAGTTGTGCGACTTTGTAGTGCTTGATTTTCCAGATTGTGAAGAGTCCCTTTCGAGTGAAACCAGTCCTAATCCTTTTGAACGTTACACCTCCACTCTAGAACCTGAATTGATAAAAATCCATGCTTTTGATGAGGTGTCCGAAAAAATTGATTTTCACTTGATTGAGGATAGACGCCGGGAATATTTTGGATGATGAACCCGTAAATTTAACTGAAATTTTATCTCCAATTCATCATCCCGAGTCATTAAATGTTTCTCCCGAACTTTATATGCGTCTTGATTTTAATGATAATTGCATGGATGAGATAATTTTTGAGGAGAATTATGAGGATAGTATTGAGGATAGTATTGAGGATGAACCATTTTTGTTTGATATGTCGGATTTTCCAATTCATCCTCCTGAACCTTTAACTGTTATACTTCTTAAATCACCCTCCCTCCTTTCCATCGTTCCGACCACACAAAAGATCACGCAGGAGGACCGTGAGCTTGAGAAATTTCTGTTCGATCACAGCAGTTTGGACGCCACTAGTGCGTTCCTCCTTGAATCTGACACAGTTCTCCCAGACGATAATGATTACGAGTGCTTCACTTTTTCGGACGATTTGGAAGACTCACCGCCCGAGTTTGAATCTTTTGAATTTTCAGATGAGTTAGTTGAACCATCAGACTTGGTTGCTTACACTCATTTTGAAGCATTGATGAAATCCTTCAAGTTCGAGACAGATTACTTAGGTGAGAATAAGACTATCCCTAAATCACTCCCCTTCGTCCTTCCTATCATTTCGAACACGCAAGAATCCGTCGCGTTTCCGCTTCCATTGGATGGTTTACCAAGTTCAACGTACCCATGTTTTCTTACGAATCTTAAGGGATTTGACCCCATTTCTCGACGGGTTGATAAATTAGCACAATCGCTTTTAACACATCGGTCATCACAATTTGCGCTAATTTATTCACTCGATTTACACCCTCAAGTTCGTACTACACTTCTTTTTCTTTTCCGCCATTCTTCTCCTCCACCGAGACCATATTCCACTCTTCTTTCCGCACGGTCTCGTATGCTTCTCATTTCTTTTCTCTACACTCCATTCTTCCACCAACCCTACCATTATCACGATAGAATTTTTGAATGGTTGGTGCTAACCTTTGGTCTGTGTAAGGCCTTGTATAGTTTGATTTTTTCTCCTCCCTAACTCTGAACTTTAAACGCTTAAAACAGTGGAAACACTGTCTCACTTAAGTTTGGGAGGGAGGACCTTTTTGTATATATTTTTTGTTTTTCTTTTAAATAAAAAATAAAATAAAAAAATATAAATAAATAAATAGGGGAGTGCCGACATTTTGACCCTCTTGGTGTAGCATGACAGTGAGGACACTGTCAAGCTTAAGTTTAGGGGTATGCTCGGTAAGCCTTCTTCCTTCGCATTCATATGTACATTTTTTGCATTTGCATACTTATTTTTAAAACCCATAAAAATTGAAAATTTTCAAAAATTATAAAAATTAAAGTATTCAATTTTGGCCATAATTGACTTGAGTTTGACAAAAAGGTTGACTGGCTAGAAACAACTAGATCTTAGACTTAGTAAATTAAAAACCCTAAAAATAACATTTCTTTGAGTTTAACGGTAGAAAATATATGTCTTTGTAGTTTATTTAGAAATAGGCAAATTTCAAGTTGACTTCTTGGGCTAAGTTAAAACAAAGGAAAAGTATTGATGTTTTTATTAAAGTATAAGTTTGAAAAATAATTCCTAAGCTTAAGTCTAAATTCTAAAAATATATACCCTACAAATTGCACAAATACGAACCTTGAAACTTGGAATAGTAGAAGAGACCTTGAAATGCTCTTGTCTAAAGTCCTTAGTACGAAGAGAAATAAAATAAAAATTCAAGTGTGAATAAAGAGATAATAAAAAAATGAACACTGGTTTTTGTGATTACTTAAGGCTGCAAAAATAGAAAAAATATTTAGCAGGGGTGCTTCATCACCTAGTGTCTTAGACCAACTGGTTTAGGAGTCACTGCTAAAGCCTTAGGTGTTGCAAGACTAGGAATTACGCTTTAATGTGCAAACGCATCTTGTAATCGGTTGTTGGTACCTCAAGAACTATTAACAGTCGCATGAAGGACGTGTGAGCGAAATTCATCTAAAAATTCTCCAATTAAGAAGTTCTTTGGACAACGGACAAGAGTATTATAGCTTGATTTGAATTTCCAAGTGTAGGGGTGATATATACACACAATTAGGGGTATGTGATTGGGATTTAGATAAGAGATAGGAATGAAGAATAGGACTTGTATCTTTAATAGAGATGATAAAAATTCCTAAGTTGAGATGGAACCCTAGAAGGAAAACTTAAGAGATGCCAAAAGCTAAGTAAATTCATAAGAATATATATAATCTTAAGTTAAATAATAAGGAAGCGTGAAGAATACGGGTGGATAATTTATGAGTCGAAGATAATAGAATTCCTTGTTAGAAAACCAAATTGGAGAATAAAAGTCAATAAGCCAAATTGATAGGATTTTGTGGGTAGTATCCGCTGAAAACCCTCAGAAGACAACACTCCTCCTACTAGGGACACCTAGAGGTTTAACGGCTTGTTGCACGAGCTCAGTGCAATCGCGATTCCCTGCGAAAGTGAGGTTAGGTTTTTGTTGAGAATAAAACTAGGTTCACTCGAGGACGAGCAAAAGATAAGTTTGGGGGTATTTGTTCATATCATAATATTGCATTATTATATTCCCCATTCTTATACATTTTACAAATAAACAGGTGCTTTTGACCCATGTCTGCTGTATAGTTACAGGTTACAGGTTCTCGGAACAAAAACAGTGAAAAAGACAAAAGATGATACAAAAGTGAGACTACGACCAACAAATGGAAGAATCTTGACAAAGACTACAGTTGGAGAATAAACGAAGATCAGTTCACAAAGTACAAGGCAGCGCAAGGTTCAAGGCTTCGACACGAAGCAACAGTAAAAGTTCATTACAATTATTCACTATGGAATCTGGAAGAGAACTAGAAGCCAACCTGAGAAACAAAGTGAAGAAAAAAGGATTAAAAAGCCACCAGAACATAACTAGAAAGACTGAGCAGCCAAGACCACTATTTGGCCGCGGAACCGCGGCCAAACGTGGGCTTTGGCCGCGGATCCGCGGCCATGTAAGACCCGTGTCGGTGCGAAATTCCATAGGCGGCTGCGAGCATTGACTAGGTCTTTTTCTTAGGGGGTATTTTTATAATAGCAGATATGACGCGATTGTAACCTAGGGTTTCTATGAATCTATAAATAAACTCTAAAAACCTAATTGAGGTTATGCCTCTTCTTGTGCCTCATTTTATATCAAAAATTCAGATCTGTAATTTTTCTGCAATGAATGAAGAGAGCATCAATTTGTAAGTAGTTTCTTTTTATTTACCCTAGTTAATTTTATTATCTGCCCTAGGTAATTTCTTATTTGCCCTGGTTAGATCTTTAATTCCTTGCCCTAGATAGATAGTTTAGATATGTTCTTCAATTCCCTAATGAGCGAGTAGTCTCCTAGCTTATTAGGGTTAGCTTTGGGGAAGGCTTGAGAGATGAAGATCTCCCACCCCTTTCTTTCCCATCATAAGTTTTTATAGGACTCCATGCATACATGCACACACCGCTCCCTACGGCACCCTATCCTACGAGGTAGCGGTGATACCGTAGTATAAAGGCCCGGTTGAGCGTGTCTTCCATGGAGGTTAGGGTAAGGATTAAGAAAGGAAGGACAAGAACCTAGAGGAAGAAACACCGTTTCTTCCCGATGGTACTAATCCCCTTTATTAATAATTACCATAACTCCTAAAAAGATCTTAATTTGGGTATAGAAAACGGTGAGATTTATTGACTTTCCAAACCTAACCTAAACCTAACCCTAGCAAGATTTAGATCTAGATAAACTTTAGTTTTTAAATTTAATCAATCCAACACCAATCGGAATTAACTCGTTAGAACAATTAAGAAATACACAAAATCCCTATGGACTGACCCGTACTCATCGGCTAGCTACCAAGCGACGCCGTTCTTGATTGCGGTTTATAAATATTTTTGATTCATCTTTTGAAAGCGCATAAGCTAGAAAAATCATTTCAATCAGTCGTCAAGCAGCGCTTCGACTTGGATACATGTCAACCCCTGACCTTCTTGTCGTCAAGCAATGCTTCGACTCAGATACATGTCAACCCCTGACCTCCCGTCGTAAAGCAACGCTTCGACTCGGATATGTGTCAACCCCTGACTTCCTTGTCGTAAAGCAATGCTTCGACTCAGATACATATCAACTCCTGACCTCTTTGTCGTCAAGCAACGCTTCGACTCGGATACATGTCAACCCCTGACCTCCCTATCGTAAAGCAACGCTTCGATTGTGATACATGTCAACCCCTGACTTCCCTGTCGTCAAGCAACACTTTGACTCAGATACATGTCAACCCCGGACCTCCCTGTCGTAAAGCAATGCTTCAACTCGGAAAAATGTCAAACCCCTGACCTCCTTGTCGTAAAGTAACGCTTCAACTCGGATACATGTCAACCCCTGATTTTCTTGTCGTCAAGCAATGCTTCGACTTGGATACATGTTGTTCTCCGCCGAAATATGGGAGACGGAACCGCGTAGGTCGTCTTGCCTGAATTTAGGGGCAGATACTATTTGGATTTATCCGTCCACCTCTCCGAATATGCCAAGGTGATTTATGGCACCATATATCGATGGTTTAGACGGATGCGGCCGATATAGCAGACTTCGTCAGATCCCCCCTCATTGTGAAGGGTTTTTGATTGTGGGGACGCTCTTCCCTGAAGGCGCAAGCCCATGTAGTTAATTACGCTACCGCATCACAGTAACCACTTTCTCCTTCTCCAGATGGTCACTTCGTGTCGTGTGTGTTTGTTTTATTTTTGGTTGCCCGTGGATTGTATACGGAGACTAATTTATGTTGTCGTCCGTAGGGCGTGGATTAGTCCAAATCCGTATTTTCTTAGATTTGGTTTTGGGTTGGTTTTGGGTTGGGTTTAAGAATACGTTAGTCTAATTTTAGACTAAGATCTACTTAACAGGATCATTTAGATCCAACAAAAGAGCACTTGGACTCTATTTTTTTAGTTTAGGGACGTTGCGGCCCATAAGTTTAAGGACATCATAGTCCGTGACAGTTTAAAGACATCATAGTCTGTAAAGTTTAAAGACGTCATAGTCTATGAGTTTAAGGACCTCACAGTCCATGGTAGTTTAGAGACATTATAGTCTGTAAAGTTTAAGGACATCATAGTCCATGAGTTTAAGGACCCCACAGTCCGTAAAGTTTAAGGACATCATAGTCCATGAGTTTAAGGACCCCACAGTCCGTGGAATGTCTGGTTGTCTGGACCCGTCCCCTCTCTGAAGACATTGAAGGATTACAACGACACATATCAGAGGAGTGAAGAGATGTACCCTTGAACCAATATTGTTTGGGAGATCTGTAGTCAAGTTTGGGACTAAGATCAAAGATTTATGAGCATATGGGCTCAATTAATCTGAATTAGGAATCTGTGGCCAACTTGGGCTCGGCCCACTCAGTTAAAATGTTGTACATTTAATTAGGCTCAGTCCTTTTTCATTTAATAATGTTGAGCAATGGTTTGGGTTCTGACAACCTTTTAATCTTTTATTGAATGTTGAGCCCTCATTATGGCTTTAGGGCCTTATTTAAAGAACAGTTTATATTCCATCAGCGTACACGTGAGGAGTACGTGGTGCGCTTGGCGCTGAACGCCAGTCGCAGAGCGCTTCTGTTAAGTAGCGCACACGTGAGGAGCACGTGGCGCGCTTGGCGCTGAGCGCCAATCGCAGAGCGCTTCTGTTAAGTAGTGCACACATGAGGAGCACGTGGCGCGCTTGGCGCTGAGTGCCAGTCAATGAGCGGAGAGCGCTTCTGTTAAGTAGCGCACACGTGAGGAGCACGTGGAGCGCTTGGCGCTGAACGCTAGTCAATGAGCGCAGAGCGCTTCTGTTAAACAGCACACACGTGAGGAGAACGTGGCACGCTTGGCGCTGAGCACCAGATTTGGAGCGCTAAGGCGCTTCTGTTAAGTAGCGCACACGTGAGGAGCACGTGGCGCGCTTGGCGCTCAGCGTCAGACAATGAGCACAGAGCGCTTCTGATCAATTTTGTTATCTGAGAAATAAGTTCTCGCTTACAAGAGACTTTGTCTCATGGTTCTAAGAACAAAGTTCTTATTTTTATAGGAGATGTTACAATCTCTTCTATTTTCTTTTGTGAAAGGCTTTGTCTTTGTAGATCTATGATCTGAAGAGAATGAAATTCTTCTCCCCCCTTTTTATGATGAGATGATGTGATCTCTTTTTGTGAAAGATCTTTGTCTTATAGATCTATGATCTAAAAAAAACTATGTTCTTCTTCCTTGATGAGATGTTTTTTATCTCTCTGTTTTTACTTGAAAAAAAGTTCTTCTTCTCAGAGCTTGCTCTTTTCTTTGAATTTTCTCAAAGCTTGTGGGGAGGTTACTCTCTGCACGACTTGAAGTCTTGGGGCCTTTTTATAGGGTAGGCTGATTTGTTGAATCAGTTAAAGAGATTTTTCTCTGATTGATTTGGGGATGTTACCCCACCATTGGATCTTTGATCGTAGGGCTTCTTTTTTACAGACGACAATCTTCTTGTTTTTAAAAAAATTAGGAAAACATTTTCCCATACAAAACTTATTCTGTATCTTGGTGATGGTTTTTTTTAAATCACCATTGGATTTTTGACCCAACGGCAGGGAACATTTAGTTCCAGCGCTAGCGCTCTTATGTTTTGAACGTGAGCACTGCAACAGAGTCTTTGACTCTTAGCGCTAGCGCTGCAAGCGCGAGCGCTCTCATGCTTTGCACGTGAGCGCTGCAGAAGAGTCTTTGACTCTTAGCGCTGGCGCTGCTAGCACGAGCGCTCTCGTGCCTTGACTCTTAGCGCTGGCGCTATTTTAAAGCGCTGTTTCATTTCAAATTTCAAAATTTTGAACAGAGCTTTGCTCTGATTGGGTAAATAAATTCCCCCCCACCGTTGCGTTCACGTGGCCTGCATGTGAGTGCAGCGGTGGCAGCATCTCCACCATTAGATCAACTTAGAAGTTGAAACGGCTCTCAGTGCCTATAAATAGGGCCTTTGGCCTTTGAGATGACCTCTGTTCATCTTCTTGTTTGTTTTTCTGAGAATTAATTCTCTTTCAGAACCAAGCTCTCTGTTTAAGAACTCTCTTAGAGTCATAACTCTGTCAAAAATCTAGGTAAAGATCAAATCTTTGAAGAGATTATCTTATAATCTAGGGTTTCACCTATTAACTGAGCTTTGCTTTTTTTCAAATCATAGATCTAAAGAAACTTTTAGGGTTTTCTTAACAGAGCTTTGCTCTCTTGAAATCATAGATCTAAAGAGATCTTTCTTAGGGTTTCTTAACCCATTAGAGAAGATCTTTTAGAGTTCATCTTGCAGATCTTAAAGATCTCAGAATTTTTAACTCAATAAAGCTTTGCTTTTAGGGTTTTGATGGATAATTCCATCGTCTTCACAGAGCAATGGCTCTTCAGAATTTTTTCTTTGGCGGAATTTTTGTTCCCTTCATGATTAATTATGACAGATGTCATATCTGTTGCAGAGCACTGCTCTCAAAGGAGATTTACTCCTTGGCTTAAGGGGCACTCATTAAATGAGAATCCTTTTAGGATTTCTTCATTTAATGATTGTCTCATCAAATGATGAGACTGTTTTATTAATGATGAGCCATTATCTAGATTGTGTGGGTCTCCCTTGGTCCCTTTCCACTGCATTGCAGTGCGGTACGAATTTAAAGTACCAAGTACTTGGCTTTGGGTTGTAGCATTGACAGCTAAACCTCGCTCTTCCCGTGTAGGTACTATGTCTTACGACACTTCTTTCCCATTCATTCTTCCGGAGAGCGCTTTCGCCGACGCGCCCGTAGACCGAGAAGTTTTTTCACTGATCAAGGATCATGACCTGGAGCAGAAGTCGCTTCATTTGTGGGGGTTATGGTACAACCAGATTATACAGGGTCGACGCAGCTTCTCTTGCACGACGCCTTCAGAACCAATCTCCGCTATTTACTATGCCGACTTACCCCAGGTTAACTATGTCGTAGAGGAGATCCACTGGACCTCAGAGGGTCGTCTTCAGCCCTCTATGGCCGCAATACCTATGCAGGCGCCAATGGCTTTGGATATCTTGGGACGGCGTATATGTCAAGGTGAGTCGCGCCAGTGGGGGCAGCCGTACATGATAGGTTTGATTCCCCGCCACTCAGCCGGATATTTGCAGTGGGCCCGGTACATCTTGTCGGCCAAGAAATCGCAGCTGCTGAAGCTTGGGCTATACCCTACTATTTATGCTTCTCTCTTCCAGTATCCCACGCCTCCTGTATGGTGGGTCAAAGCCTTTTTGGAGCAATGGAACGTTCCAACTCACACCTTCCTTCTACTGGATCGGGAAGTTTCAATCTCTTTAGAGGAGTTCGGTTCTCCGGTTTACCTGTCAGAGGGGAGCATTATGAGGAGATATTATCCTCTGACGAGTATATTTTCACCACTCGCTCAGTAGTGATGGGTCTGACACCGGAGAATGCTATTCAGCACCGATTCCCAAGCTTGATCAAGGTGCTAAATATTTACGAGAGCCTATTTCTTGAATTTGGAAGCCACGGGGTCAACTTTACGGATTTCATCGCCCGTTTTCTTTGCTCGGAAGTCTTGTCAAAACAAGGTGCGAAGTTTGCCAAGCTCGACGATCCTTTCGGTTTTGGCTTGGATAGCCGGCCGACAGCGGAAGCGGATTAAAAGAATTTTTTCCTCCCGAACGCCACGGTTGTCCCCTTTAGGGAACTCGCCGCCTCAGACATCGACGAAGAGATATTCTTTTTGGGATTCCTCGACTTATGGTTAAGTTGGTTCGCGCTCCCCATGCACCCTCGCTACATGAGGCCGTCCATTTTCTACCCGGCTCACCGAATGGTTGAAGGGACGCAGGTTGCTGTTGGGATTGCCGGGTTGGCTTATTTATATCATAGCCTTAGCTTAGTGGCAAACACCACTCAGCCAGGGGTGCAGCCCGTAAACCTCCCGATGCATTACTTCACTTCGTGGCTCAAGCTGCATGTGCTTGGCGCTTTCGGAGCTCACAAGCGGCCCCGTTTCTACGAAAGTTATAACTTTCCTCGAGTTATGCGGCTGGTTGATGCCTCCGTCTTGGAACCGACTCAGCGAGTGGCTCGGGGTTTGATTCTTCGCCCGCGTACAGTCGGAGATGGTATGACCTTTATCGACAAGGTTATGACTATCTGCAAGGAACCCGCTAAGACGGTGCAGCCGCTGCAGGACACTTTCAAAGACGGGGTTTCTAACTTGAAAGCTCGGGAGATTCTTCACATATATTCAATCAGGCCAGGCTTCTTAGTGTTTAGGCAGAACGATGCAGCGCTGTTCATGAGATACAACCCGCATTGCTTTGCTGAACAATCAAGCTACAATCAAGGTGTCCCTCTTGAGGCCTTCCTAGCTGAGCCGGCTACCACTGAAGAGGGTATCCGGAGCGCGTTGCACCACTTTATGCGCCTAAACACCGGGTCCGATTTCTTTATCAGTGAGCCGAGTTGCGTTCTAAAAGCCCTGAACGTATATGTGGCAAGGTACCAGCATGCGATGGGTGTTGTGATTTGGGAGGAAAAGAAGTTGCTGCTCGATCGTAAGGGTGCAACCCCAGCTGGTAATCCAGCTGTTCCTTTAAAGCGACGGGCCGTCGTTCGTCCCCCTTTGAGAGAAGCTGCTACGGTTGTGGTCCCACGTGCTATGCCTGAGCTGCCCCTACCCCGTGCTCCTGTAGAAGCGATAGCTGTAGCGTCTCCTGAGTCCGGCGTGGGTACTGAGATCGGGACTCGTCGCCCAAAGTTGCCCGCTAAGACCAAGCTCGTGTTATCGGCTGCCGGCAGTCGCTCACATAAAAAGAAGAAGTCGATGTTTTCTGTCGACGTCGTACTCGTCCAGGAGCCCCATGCTCCCTATAGCGAGGGCTTGAGTGTGTTAGTTGTATGTATGCCCTAGAGGCCAGTATTGTACAGATGATGTATATTATATTGGATGCTTGGACATATATAGAGAGGACTTTCTTGCTCGATATGATAGTATGCTATCTGGTTGCTCTTTATCTTAACATTTATACTTGTCTCTTTATACTGTCTTATAGTTACATGTTGGTAAAGCCCTTAGGATATGTACTTGACTACCTAGGCTATAATGCGGATCATACTAGTAGGGACATGGTAGTCCATAAGTACATCCTTCAAGGCCCCTAGTCGTGGGTGTATCGAGACGGGGCATCGATATACCAGAGTAGACTAGCGTATACGCTTCTCGACCCATAAGATGGGCGATGGATGATCCCATATCCATTGGTGTTTGACATCAGAGATGGTATACGGGTGCTCAGTGGAGACTGGGTACACTAGACGGACTCGCCGAGAACTCCCAGATGGTATTATACCTCACGTCAGATGGCAGTTCTCTGGTGACACTTATGCAGGTTAGTCTGTAGACCCGAGATCGTCATAGAGTCTTGTGTGATTCGCACTGTGCTTTGATTTCCACCTTACCACGTCCATGAGGGCATGCAAAACGGTGGTTTTTGGGTACAGTCCCGAGTCACATGGAGGCAATGAGCAATAGGAGGGGTTTCGTCTCTCCCGGTATTGGGGGTTGATGTTGCGCAGTGCTCGATTGGCCGTAACAGGGAAGTCCTTGGCCAGGACTGATTTAGAGATTTACTGGTAAGTGTTACCAGTAGTTTCTCGACCCGTTATGAGCCTCACATCGGCATGACTTATCGGTTATTGGGGTCTGACGTTTACCACCCCTAGACTTGATATGCGACATATCATACGAGGAGACCGGACTGTACGGGAAGTGTTACCGGCAGGCTTTTACAGGAGTTGGAGTGGGCTTGCTTGCTGATCTTCTGATCGCTCAATACCCGGGTAGCCGTTACGTCCAGCTAGTACCGCTGACGGCTTGTGGGTGCGTGATGTGATCATCACCTACTGCCGGCGTATTGACGAGTTTTTAGAGTCCTACATAGAGGTTTTACTGGCTCAGGCAAAACGAAATAGGAGCACGTATGTGATATGTGCAAGACCGAGAATAAATGCGTGTATGTGATACCGTATTCTATTCTCACGACTTTTTGTATCGGTCGGTTATATATGATATGACCGGGTTATCGAATCAAGTGTTGATTCGATAAGTCTGAGATATGACCGGATTATTAAGTCAAGTGTTGATTTAATAATTAAGTGTATAATTGTATATTAGATATACTAATTTACACTTGCTAACACTTGTTCACTTAGGGTTTTTTCTCACATGTACACTACTTTAACATATATATGATATATGTTAAAATGTGTTATCATATTGTATCATGGTTGATGATACAACATTCATGTGTGTATGAGACATACACCATACTATTTGTTATGATTGGGTTTAATGTTTAAAAGTAATTACAAAATTAGTGGAAAATTAGAAAATGCATGAAGCTTGTGGAAGCTTGTGGATGCATTGACTAAAGTCCACTAGGTTTGTTTTTACATTGGAGTTTAACCTAACCATCACACAATTAGCTATGGTTATGGCTCTACAAGAGTTAGTATATGATACTCACTCACCATGGTTAGCTTACTCACTTAATCATTATCCTCACTTCTTTTCTTTTGTTCATCATCTTCTTCTTCATTGAGCAAGAGAAAAAGCTTGCTAGGGTTTTGAAAAAAATGAGATAGATTGTGAGAAACAAAAATCCAAAGAGAACCCACTTCCTATTTCTTCATCCCCTACTAGACTAGAACTTTAGTTTAGGATGTTTACTTCACTAATTCTCTAGTTGGTGAAGTAGGAGCTTGAGTCGGAATTCCCTCGACGTAGATCATCTTCGGCCTCGGAGACTTCAAGCAAGGTCGCATCTTTCGCCTCGTGAAGCCATGCAAGAGTCCGGGAGAACCTTGATCGCAGCGAAGGGACTTCATCAAGGAGCTTTAGATGTGAAGGACCGATCTATAAAGGTTGTATTTCGTATTCCCTTTAGAGTAAAGTTGTTTACTTGCTAATTGATTCGCCTAAACTCTAGTATACGATCTTGCTTAGTGTTATTCGGCACCTAAAAATTTAATTTTGGCATGGTCGATATCTTGTAGAGCTTTATTAGTGTGCCTAGTAACCCTACAGTGGTATCAGAGCCTAGCTAGAGCATTAGGCGGTGTGTTAACGAAGTTAACTCTCCGAACGAACTTGAACACGTCAAAATCAACCCCTCTCTGGACAATTTCTAAAAATGTGGATTTTTCTGTATTAAAAATGCCTAAAAAATTCAGTAGGGAAATATAAGACTTTTTGTGAAAAACGAGGGAATACACTGTTCATACCACCGCGGAACCGCGGCCGTACCGTGCTTGGGCCACGGATCCGCGGCAGAAAAGATGACGTATGCCCTAGTTTTTACACTATAATTTCTTTGTCTGTGAATGCTATTTTCTGGGTATTTTTAATCTGACTCAAGTGTTGAGTATTTTGGGGTTTATTTTGAAATCGTCGATTCGATCGGAGAATTTAATTTTGTTCTGTTATTCCAGATAATTTAGAAAGTATTAAAATGTTCGAACGGATATCATTAACTCAATTTTTCCCGGCACGAAAAACATTCAAGTGTTGAATTTTTATCGGGTTTTAAATCTTTCGGAAAAACGTGCATGTGATGTGACGGACCCTCTAGAAGACAACAAATCTTAACTCGATTATGTGACCGTCTTGAACTGCCCTTTGAACCTTAGGGTTTGGGGCAGTACGGCGTGCCACATGTGAGGCGTTGGCTTGACCCTTCTACGGCTGGACCGTTGCTACTGTGACGTATTCTGGAATTTTTGAACTCCGCTCAAGTGTTGAGCTATTTAGGAAATCTTGGGTATTTGAATATTCGATCGGAAAGTTTAATACTGTCTATTTATCTGGAATGTGATACAATATGTGGAATTCACACAGTTTGGCATGAAATGCGAAATATGTGATATTTCGGATTTACGATGTCTAAAGAGATTGTGGATTCCAAATGTTGTAGTTTTACACTTTTTTTTCTGTGACTGTAAGTGTAATATGTGATATCGCCGGTTTCGTTGCTATTTGTCAACGACAATTGGGATGCGCATATTTACTTACGTTGATGACATGTGATATTATGTGTTGCTGGATATGTTATATTGGATCGTCGCGTTCTGAATAGCCGGGGTTTTTTTTATGTGAGATGAGAGATTTCATTTTCATTCATGTAAATAAATTGTATGTAATATTCTTTTATTGGGGCACTTCCGGGATGAGGTTGATGTCACCTTTTGTATATTATTTACTTTTTCGCACTAGGATAGACCCAAGGAGGAGAGCACAAGTAACCGGGTTCTGGAGTCCAGTAGGAGACCAACTCGAGGAGTCGAGTCCGGGTCTCCTAACTCTAGAATTGGTAGGGTTGCTTGCCGCTCTCGTAGGGGTCTTGGGGTGTGGGTTTGGCTATTCGTCGCGACCGTGGAATCCGTGTTTTATAGAGGCTCAAAATAAAACACGGACGTCCTAGTATATCCAATGTTTCATACGTTTCTTCTACTGCGATATCTGTGATGTGATCATTTGATGTGTTGTGATAAATACTGCATATAGTATATATGATATATTATATAGGCGTTACTTATGTTTTACACCCGCGCTAGCCCTGCCCTGCTCTACCGTTAGTTACCTAACCTAACGGTTCTTGAGGGGACATCGAGACGAATGCGGATCGCATAAGTGTACGTCATATTTATCTGTGATGTTTAGGTGACTTAAATGATGGGACTTCATTAATGTGATTAATGAAAGAAAAGAAACCTAAAAGATGTTGTAGAATCAAATTTTTTTAAAAAAAAGGGTAGCTACAGTTTTGCTTTGCATAGCGATATATATGATATATCCCGCACCTTATTCGATGGGGAAATAGCCGAGATCCCTTCACCGGGAGTGACCTCTTTAGAAAAACTGGCAGATGCTACAACACTCGGTTTGCTTTTGACTGTTTTTGGAGTTTTGCTTTGCATAGTGATGTATATGATATATCCTGCACCTTATTCCATAAGGAAAGAGCCGAGATCCCTTCACCGGGAGTGACCTCTTTAGCAAAACTAATAAAAGCCTCAAAATCACTCCATTTCAAAATTCACTCGATTCTACGATGATATCAAGTTCATTACGCAATAGGTTTTCAAAAAAACCTGTCGTAACCCTCTGTCATTTCGGATAAGTCCTACTTAGTATTCGTGCTACGTTTGTTGACCTCCGTCAAGGCGTAGTGTGCGGTAGCTAACTAGTATTTATCTGCTTATGCATATGATACAGATTGGATTAGGGTAGTCGTACGACCTTGTTGACCTCCGGCCAAAGTCGTGCGGGTGGGTTTAATTCAATCAAGAAATGACGGGTTGAACTTGACTTGCACCCTATGGTTTGTTGACCTCCGTCAAGGTCATGGGATGCTTGGGGCAAAATATTATCGGGAATTTCAAGTGTTGAGATTTGCAATGAGATTGCATACCTTCTATGTGATAGTTGGATCCCGATACCCACTGCGAGTAATTGTTACTCCTGGGAGAGTTTTACACAGGACAATTAGCCGATCAAGTAGGTGTCTAGAAAGGTGTCAACGGGGTTACGCCTCTGGAAAAACAAGGTTTACTTTAATTAGGTCCGTGCGAAAGCACGAGGAACCTCCCTCAAAGTACCGACACTGGCCTGGCTGAAAAATTGGCGAAGTTGTAGGGTGTAATTAATCCCGGCTAGTCTTTCTTTTTAGAGTTTGAAGGAAGATTTGATAAAAACAGTGGGAGCCATCCTGATTAGATAAAATAAAAACCAATCTGATCTTGCAAGAGCATACGCTAAAGTGTTTTCTTCTCTCTCTCTCCAGGTAGCGACCATATCATGCCTTAATAAAGATAATAATATGGATGTATTGACCGAACCCGCATGTTATACTGTGCTAGGGAACGTTGGTTCCGTTCTTTCTTATAAGAGTTATAAGACTGAACAGGATATAGGGGAATACCAGGATTCTCATGCCACCCGAATGAAGAAAGTACATGTTGATACATTTTCTTCGGGTGTGTTCGTTACAGAGAACTATTTCTCCATTTGCTCTACGTCCTGGGTATTAGATACCGGGTCAGGATCCCATATACGTAATCAGTTACATGGTCTTAGGAAAGGTAGAGAACTTGGAGAAGGTGATAAAGACATAAGGGTTGGAAATGGTGCAATTGTTGCAGCTAAAACCGTAGGGGAATATCACCTTGTATCGCTAACTGGTAATACATTGAATCTGAACGAATGCTATTTTATGCCGAACCTGATATGCAACATTATATTGGTTTCTTTGTTGAGTAAAGAGGGATATAATTTTGTATTACAGGATAATGTTATGAACATTTTCCTAAACCAAAAGTTGGTTGGATCAGGCACGTTGTGCAATGGTATTTATGTTCTAAATCAATCAACAGTTCTGAGCATAACAAACACATACAAGAGGAAGAGTTCAGAACTGAACGAATCCTTCTTGTGGCATTGTAGACTGAGTCACATCAATGCGACACGACTAGCTAAGTTGCATAAGGATGGATATTTAAATCCGTTTGAATTTTCATCTTATGACACTTGCCAGTCATGTCTCAAAGGCAAGATGAACAAAACTCCATTTACGGGACACGGAGAGAGAGTTACCGAACTCTTGGGACTGATACATAATGATGTATGCAGTCCCATGTCTACACATGCCGGGGATGGTTCTTCGTACTTCATTATATTCACTGACGATCTTTCTAGATTCGGATATGTGTTCCTGATGAAACACAAATCAGAAGCTTTTGAGAAATTTAGAGAATATAAACAAGAAGTCGAGAACCAAACCGGAAAAAGTATTAAAATCCTTCGATCTGATCGAGGAGGTGAATACTTGAGCAATGAATTCCTGGACTTCCTAAAAGAGAATGGGATTCTCTCTCAGCTAACTCCTCCATATACACCACAGCACAACGGTGAATCGGAACGGAGGAACCGCGCCCTATTAGATATGGTGCGCTCAATGATGAGTATAGCTGAGTTACCTATTTCCTTCTGGGGATATGCACTGGAGACAGCAGCATACCTACTGAATAGGGTTCCTACCAAATCTGTGCCTACCACCCCATATGAGATATGGGAGGGGAAGAGACCTTATCTTAATTTTATTAAGATATGGGGTTGCCCGGCCTATGTCAAAAGACAAAAACCGGACAAACTCGAGGCAAGGTCTGTTTTGTGTAAGTTTGTTGGATATCCCAAGCATTCGCGAGGGTATATCTTCTACCACAGTGAGGAACAAAGGGTGTTTGTTGCTCAGCACGCCACCTTTTTAGAAAAGGAATTTCTTGCAAAGGAGATTAGTGGCTCTGAGGTAGAACTGGAAGAGGTTCCAGCTGTACAAACCACAACAGAAGATTTGGTAGAACCAGAGGATTCGGTAGTTCCCGATGAACCTCAGCCACTCCGCCGATCTAGTAGGGTTCCTCACCCACCTGAGAGATACTACGGTTTTCTCATGGATGGTGGGAGCGAGGATTGCATCATGGATGATGATGACCCAACTAGCTTCAAGCAGGCCATCACGAGTGGAGACTAAGTGAAATGGCTGGATGCAATACGGTCCGAGATGGAATCCATGTACACCAACAAAGTATGGACTTTGGAAGTTGCTCCTGAAGGGGTAAAACCCATTGGGAGCAAGTGGATCTTCAAGAAAAAACTTGGTGTAGATGGAAAAGTGGAGACTTTCAAAGCTAGAGTTGTTGCAAAAGGTTTTCGTCAAAGACCAGGTGTGGACTATGACGAAACCTTTTCTCAAGTGGCTATGCTTAAATCCATCCGGATCATGCTTGCCATCGCTGCATATCATGACTACGAAATCTGGCAAATGGATGTTAAGACCGCCTTTCTAAACGGTGATTTAGAAGAGTGCGTGTACATGACTCAGCCAGAGGGCTTCGTAGATAGTGGGAGCAGCGGGAAGGTGTGCAAGCTGCTAAAATCCATTTATGGATTAAAGCAAGCATCGCGGAGTTGGAACATCTGCTTTGACGTCGTTATCAAAGAGTTTGATTTCGTCAAAAACGTAGATGAACCTTGTATCTACAAGAATGTGGCAGAGAGTAAGGTTGTCTTCCTCGTATTGTACGTGGAAGACATACTCTTGATAGGAAATGACATTCCTATGCTGCAATCGGTGAAGCTCTTCTTATCACAAAGATTCTCAATGAAAGATCTTAGTGATGCCTCCTGCATATTGGGAATTATGATCTATAGAGATAGATCTAAACGGATATTGGGATTGTCCCAATCCAGGTACATTGACACCATACTAAAGAGGTTTAGTATGGAAGAGTCCAAACGTGGGTTTTTACCCACGATCTCAGGGCTCACTCTCTCCAAAGAGATATCTCCCAAGACTGATTTGGAGAGAGCTCGCATGCAAGGGATACCCTATGCTTCGGCAGTAGGCTCTATCATGTACGCAATGCTATGTACCAGACCCGATGTAGCATACTCACTAAGTGTAGTGAGTAGGTATCAAGCTGATCCTGGAGAGAGTCACTGGACAGCTGTGAAGAGCATTCTCAAGTACTTGCGAAGGACTAAAGAGATGCTCTTGGTGTATGGTAACGGAGAACTCCAAGTGGAGTCCTTTACCGATTCAAGCTTCCAGAGTGATAAGGACGACTCTAAGTCGCAGTCGGGATTTATCTTTACCCTTTACGGAGGGGTGGTTAGATGGAAGAGTTCCAAGCAGGAAACCGTGGCAGACTCGACGATGGAGGCTGAATACATCGCTGCCAACGATGCTGCCAAAGAGGCTGTCTGGATCAAGAAGTTCATTACTGAACTTGGAGTGGTTCCATCCATTGAGCATCCAATACCATTGTATTGCGATAATAATGGAGCAGTGGCTTTGGCCAAGGAACCCAGGTCCCAGCAGCGATCCAGGCATATTCTGAGGCAGTATCACCCGATCCGGGAGATAGTTGATCGCCGGGAGATCGAGGTCAGGAGGGTTGACATGAAGAATAACACAGCGGATCCATTCACGAAGGCCATTCCCCAGATACAGTTTGAGAGACTCTTCGGGATGCTCGGTATGCGATACTACAGCAGCTGGCCCTAGTGCAAGAGTGAGATTGTTAATTGTATGTATGCCCTAGAGGCCAGTATTGTACAGATGATGTATATTATATTGGATGCTTGGACATATATAGAGAGGACTTTCTTGCTCGATATGATAGTATGCTATCTGGTTGCTCTTTATCTTAACATGTATACTTGTCTCTTTATACTGTCTTATAGTTACATGTTGGTAAATCCCTTAGGATGTGTACTTGACTACCTAGGCTATGATGCGGATCATACTAGTGGGGACATGGTAGTCCATAAGTACATCCTTCAAGGTCCCTAGTCGTGGGTGTATCGAGACGGGGCATCGATATACCAGAGTAGACTAGCGTATACGCTTCTCGACCCATGAGATAGGCGATGGATGATCCCATATCCATTGGTGTTTGACATCAGAGATGGTATACGGGTGCTCAGTGGAGACTGGGTACACTGGACGGACTCGCCGAGAACTCCCAGATGGTATTATACCTCACGTCAGATGGCAGTTCTCTGGTGACATTTGTGCAACTTAGTCTGTAGACCCGAGAGCGTCATAGAGTCTTGTGTGATTCCCACTATGCTTTGATTTCCACTTTACCACGTTCATGAGAGCGTGCAAAACAGTGGCTTTTGGGTACAGTACCGAGTCACATGGAGGCAATGAGCGATAGGAGGGGTTTCGTCTCTCCCGGTATTAGGGGTTGATGTTGCGCAGTGCTCGATTGGCCGTAACAGGGAAGTCCCTGGCCAGGGCTGATTTAGAGATTTACTGGTAAGTGTTACCAGTAGTTTCTCGACCCGTTATGAGCCTCACATCGGCACGACTTATCGGTTATTGGGGTCTGACGTTTACCACCCCTAAACTTGATATGCGACATATTAGACGAGGAGACCGGACTGTACGGGAAGTGTTACCGGTAGGCTTTTACAGGAGTTGGAGCAGGCTTGCTTGCTGATCTTCTGATCGCTCAATACCCGGGTAGCCGTTACGTCCATCTAGTACCGCTGACGGCTTGTGGGTGCGTGATGTGATCATCACCTACTGCTGGCGTATTGACGAGTCTTTAGAGTCCTACATAGAGGTTTTACTGGCTCAGGCAAAACGAAATAGGAGCACGTATGTGATATGTGCAAGACCGAGAATAAATGCGTGTATGTGATACCATATTCTATTCTCACAACTTTTTGTATCGGTCGGTTATATATGATATGACCGGGTTATCGAATCAAGTGTTGATTCGATAAGTCGATACAATGAATGTTAGCCGGTTATATGAGATATGACCAGATTATTAAGTCAAGTGTTGATTTAATAATTAAGTGTATAATTGTATATTAGATATACTAATTTATACTTGCTAACACTTGTTCACTTAGGGTTTTTTCTTACATGTACATTACTTTAACATATATATGATATATGTTAAAATGTGTTATCATATTGTATCATGGTTGATGATAAAACATTCATGTGTGTATGAGACATACACCATCCTATTTGTTATGATTGGGTTTAATGTTTAAAAGTAATTACAAAATTAGTGGAAAATTAGAAAATGCATGAAGCTTGTGGAAGCTTGTGGATGCATTGACTAAAGTCCACTAGGTTTGTTTTTACTTTGGACTTTAAGCTAACCATCACACAATTAGCTATGGTTATGGTTCTATAAGAGTTAGTATATGATACTCACTCACCATGGTTAGCTTACCCACTTAATCATTATCCTCACTTCTTTTCTTTTGTTCATCATCTTCTTCTTCATTGAGCAAGAGAAAAAGCTTGCTAGGGTTTTGAAAAAAGTGAGATAGATTGTGAGAAACAAAAATCCAAAGAGAACCCACTTCCTATTTCTTCATCCTATACTAGACTAGCACTTTAGTTTAGGGTGTTTACTTCACTAATTCTCTAGTTGGTGAAGTAGGAGCTTGAGTCGGAATTCCCTCGACGTAGATCATCTTCGACCTCGGAGACTTCAAGCAAGGTCGCATCTTTCGCCTCGTGAAGACATGCAAGAGTCCGGGAGAACCTTGATCGCAGCGAAGGGACTTCATCAAGGAGATTTAGAAGTGAAGGACCTATCTACAAAGGTTGTATTTCGTATTCCCTTTAGAGTAAAGTTGTTTACTTGCTAATTGATTCGCCTAAACTCTAGTATACGATCTTGCTTAGTGTTATTCGGCACCTAAAAATTTAATTTTAGCATGGTCGATGCCTTGTAGAGCCTTATTAGTGTGCCTAGTAACCCTACAGAGTGAATACGGGACCAATGAGGGTCTATTTATCGAGCCTGCGGATGATACCGATCTTCAGGCTGCCCTTGCGGCTTCAGAGCAACTGGCTCACGATGAAGCCGAACGAATCACGATTGCACAGTCAGGTAGGCTTCAATCGTATCTTTCCGCGGTTATCTCCTTTTCTTTTTTTTTTATATTTATGCTTTGACTGACTCTTTCTTCTTCAACAGGTATCTCTGCCGAAGAGGCTCTCGCGGCTTCCCTCAAAACGTTTGAAGAGGAAGAGAGGCTCCGTGTTTCTTTGGGCCTTGGTATAATTCAGCTTATCATACCTTCACTCCCTTTTTTCTTCATTCGTGGCTTGGCCCTTTCTTTTGTCTTATTGCAGGGACTATTTTAACCCCGGTTATCCCGAGCGCGGTGCCGATCCTGAGCGGTGATACGGCAACGCTTCCAGAGTCGGCTATCACGGCCCCAACTCTCCCGTCGGTATTACACGAGGCTTCACTTAAACAGCCGATGACGGAAGCCGTAGCGGCTCCAGAGGCAGAACTTGGTTCAAACGATGACGTCCTTTTGACGGAGGTCTTGCGGAGATCGCTTCTCACCGCTCAGACCAAAAGGAAGCGTAGGAAGCGTGCGGCGAGAGAACGTGATGCCGGCTTGGCTGTGGGTGTAGGCTCAAGTACCACCCCATTTGTCTCTATTCCTCTAGAGGATGTTCCAGCTGCTCTGTCTACCGCTTATAGACAGGTCATGCGCGCGGCTTGGGAGGCAACCCAGAATCCTTCGCAAGGTAATGCAAAGCCCGGTCTTTTCATTTTTACTCAATCCATAAATTCTGATATACCATGTCTTGCAGGGCCAAGTCTTGGTGATGAGGTGGCAGGCGAGATGATGGCGACCATAAAGCCCGAAACGGCTACTCTCTCTCGGGAGTCTCGGACTGCCCTAATCACCGCTCTTTCTCCTTGTGGTTCCTTGCCATTAGCGGGTATCGCGAGTGTCACGACGGCCCTTATCGAATCGGGGGACGAAGCCACAGGCGCAGAAACTATTCCAATGGCGGAGAGCGAAGGAGCTGCTGTGCCTAGTGATGCTCTCGCCGCGGTTTCGGTTGGCGACTTATCAGGTAGATCCAGGGTCACTGTTTTCTTTTTATCTTTCGATCCCGTTCATCCCCATCTGATGACATTTTGTTCGTTTTGAGTGTAGGTGCAGTAAATGCGGCGATTGCGCCATCTGAAGCGCCTCTGGTCGCCGTCGTGACAGCTGTTGTTCCGTTGCCTTCTCCCATGTCGTCTGGAGTGCTGGAAGGTATATGTTTGCGGCTTATCAGTTTCATTGTAGGTAATATACTCTTTGTACTGACATCGTATTGTTACAACCGTGCAGGAGTCCTTTTTGACCATCTTTATCAGGTGCTGAACCCGCATTTCTCCTTCCAGTTGGAAGTCAGTCTGCCTGCTGATGTCGGTGAGTATAGCTTTTAACCGACATCCTTTTCTTTCTTTTATGGGCAAACATGTCGTTGCTAATTTTTCTTTGTATTGATTGCAGTGTTATAGATTGGAGGAGGGGATGAGAGAATAGTCGCGCCTCCGGCACTCCCAGCTTTACTACCTGTCGCAGCCGGTATAGTAGACCCTATTACTCATGCATTTTCTTTATCTCTTGAGCCGACATCTGATTATGATTCGTTTTGCAGCGATCGCACCGACTCCAGATCCCTTCGAGTCTCGAATCATAATGCCTGCAGGGCCCTTTTCCAGACGTCCATCCTCTAGAGGCGCTGCAACTAGCCTGCGCATGTTAAGTGAATTCATTGAGGAACTTGACATTGAAGCCCTCATATTTGCTGCAGATTTTGCTGCTGAGGTTAATCCTATGCTGGCGACGCTCATGAACTTCCATGAAAAAGGCGTCGTCAAGTCTTGGGTTAATTTCTGCAGAAAGATCGAGACCTGCCTGCATGAGATTGAGCTCAGGCGTCCTGCTCCGGAAGTGTTGGCTTTGAACTCCCAGCGGGCTGCGTGGGTTGAGCAGAGTGTTCCCTTCCTCTGCCATTTCGAACAAGAGGCGACCTTAAGGCGAAAGGAACATGAGGAGGCTTCAGGCGAATCCGCCTGGCTGCGTGCCCAGGTTGACGTGAATGCTGCACAGCTGAAAGCTGCCTTTGAGGGCCTCCTACGATGTATTTCTGATGGGCTACCGCTGAGGCAGAAGCTCGATCTCATTGAGCGGGATGCACAGAGTCGTGAGGCAGCCCAACGGGAAATCGATGAAAAGGTTTCATCCTGTTTGCAGCAACGGGCCCGAGTCGAAGCTGAGCTGGCCGCGGCGGCTGCTCATGAAATGGAGCTGAGAGGAGTGCGCAAACTGCTTGCTGATTTGGTAAAATCGCCTCTTTCTCAATAGTCGTCTTTTTATCGATTATAATTTATGAATAACATGTATTCATTTCATTTTTATTTTATATGATGTATCTCGTATTCAATTGGATTCATGAATAAAGGACACATTTATTTTATCTCCGACTATCGCTTTCTTTTCTCTGCTGTGTTGTTGGCATGTGGTTTCAGCAAATGTAACTTGTGGACGATAGATAACAGTTCATCTTGAACTCTTTGTAGGGCAGCGATGGCTTATGAGACAGGTTCAGATTTGCCACCTAAGGCTTTCCAACTTTATGAGCCGTGAGGGTCTCATAAAGACTTTTCTCCCTATGAGTCGAGAGGATCCCGTAGGTGTATTTTCTTCTTAGGAGTCGTGAGGACCCCTAAGTGTGTGTTTTCTCTTGAGAGTCGTAAGGATCTCACAAGAGAATTTTTCCCGCTTACAAGTTGAGAGGACTCATAAGTGGTTGTTTCCCCTTGTCGAGATTCGACTTTGGAGAGTGTGACCCGTGAATAGTATGCAATAGTCCATCTTGGACAGTCTTGTAGGGCCCCAGTGCTTAGGAAACAAGTCCTTATCCCCGTTGTTTCCCCCAATTAGAGCAAAGCTCTGTTTGAATTTCAAAAATTCAAAAATTGAAGCAATGCTTCAAATTTCTTGCGCTGCGCGCAACACGCCACGTGTTAAAAACTGATACGTCAGCACAGCGCCCAAGGCAGCGCGCCCAATCAGAGCAAGGCTCTATTTAAAAACAAAATTAAAAGAAGCAACGCTTCAGATGCGCTGCGCTCTGCGCTGCGCGACACGTGTCAGCGCAGTTGCGCTGCGCTCTGCGCTGCGTGACACGTGTCAAGCGCAGATGCGTTTGCGCCAAACAGAATTAAAATTCCAGTAAGATCTTTCTGTTCTTGTTAAAACAAGAAGATTGTCTTCTGTAAAACAGAAGCCCTTGGATCAAAGATCCAACGATGGGGAAAAATCCCCAAATCACTCAGAGAATGATCTCTTTAACAAATTTAACAAATTAATGGGCACTATATAAAGGCCCCTAGACCCCAATTTCAAAAGATAACACAGAAATAGAAAAACACAGAAACAAAGAGAGAACTCCTCTAAAGAACTCTGAGAAGAACTCAAAAAGCAGAGAAAGGTAAAACCTTTGGATAAAAAAAGAAGAATTTCTTCTGAAAAGATCATTGATCTAAGAACAAGATCAAGGATCTTCAATATAAAAATATAATAATAACAAAGGCATTGCCTTTTTTATGAACCATTGGTTCTGGAATCTTAAAGATTCTTTCCTTGAATCCAAAATTGGATCAAGATATTAAAACAGTGCCTTGCACTTGAAAATCTGCACTGTTGCGCTCTTGGGTTGGCGCAAACTACCAGAGAGCGCCACGTGTCAGCTCCAAAAACCACTTGCGCTATGCGCTTTTAAGATAGAGCATTGCTCTCTGAAATTGGCGCAACTCACCAGATCGCGCAACGTGTCAGCAGCGCAACAGCGCAGTGCACTGGCGCAGCGCACTGCGCTTGCGCTCACCAGAGCGTGAGACGTGTCACCTCCACATGCGCTTGCGCTCAATAATTGGCGCAAAGCGCCTGACAGACCACATGGCCACTGTCAGTTTGTTTAATGCACTGCATTATTTACAGAAGGCCCAAGCCCAATTAAAAAAGGCCGAACAGGCCTAATAAAATGCAATGCATTATTTTAAAAAGGGCAGAGCCCAAACAAAAACAGATGATGTTCATCATTTAAAAGGGGCAGAGCCCAAATCAAAAAGGCCCAGCAGGCCAAAAGAAAATGCGGTGCATTATTAAACAGGGGCAAAGCCCTAGCACAGGCCTAATAGGCCAAAGATAAAAACGTTAAATATTCTCAACTGGACTTAGCCCAATCATGGCCGTAAGTCCTCAAATTAAATTGACTGAGCAAGACTGCTCTTTTAAATCAATCTACATCCGGTTCAAGGGTACATCTCTGAACTCCTCTGACACCTATCGTTGTAATCCTTCAATGACGTCAGAGAGGTGACGGGTCCCGAAAACCACACATCCATTAGGACTGTGGGGTCCTTAAACTCATGGACTTATGCATCCTTAAACCAAAATACGGACTGTGGGGTCCTCAAACCTATGGACTTATGCGTCCTTAAACTAATGGACTAATGCGTCCTTAAACACACCCATACGGACTGTGGGGTCCTTAAACCTATGGACTTATGCGTCCTTAAACACATCCATATGGACTATGGGGTCCTTAAACCCATGGACTAATGCGTCCTTAAACTAATATCCGTCCTCAAAACGGGAACATGGACCCCTATGTCCCTAAATTGGAAATGGACCCCCACGTCCCTAAACTGGAACATGGACCACCATGTCCCTAAACTGGCAATGGACTGCAATGTCCCTAAACTACCTATGGACCACTACGTCCCTAAATTGGAACAATAGAGCCTCCAAACGCTCTTTTGTCGGATCTAAACGATCCCGTTTAAGTTGATCTTAGCCTCAAATATGGCTAACGTATCCTTAACCCTTCAAACAGACTTTAGACCCAAATTGGACTATAGATCCCCCAATCAACTTTAGTTCAAGGGTACATCTCCGAACTCCTCTGACACCTGTCGTTGTAATCCTTCAACGTCGTCAGAGAGGTGACGGGTCCCGACGGCCATATATTAAATGGATCACTACGTCCCTAAACTGGAACAATAGAGCCCCCTAAATGCTCTTTCCATTAAGTTGATCTTAGTCTCAAATCGGACTAACGTATCCTTAACGAACGTTTAAGTTGACCTTAGCCTCAAACATGGCTAACGTATCCTTAAACTAAAACCCCAAACCCAAATCTAAGTAAATACGGATTTGGACTAATCCACGTCCTACGGCGACGACATAAATTAGTCTCCGTATACAATCCACGGGCAACCACAAAGAAAATAAACACACACGACACGAAGTGAAATTTTGGAGAAGAGAAAGTTGTTACCGTTATGCGGTAGCGTAATTAACTGCAGGGGCTTGCGCCTGCAGGGAAGAGCGTCCCCACAATCAAAAACCCCTCAAGCGAGGGGAATCTGACGAAGTCTGCTACATCGGCCGCATCCGTCTAAACCTCCGATACACGGTGCCATAAATCAACTTGGCATCTTCGGAGAGGTGGACGGATAAAACCAAATAGCATCTGCCCCGAATCTCAAGCAAGACGTCTCCACGTCGTCGTCGCCGTCTTTCGGTGGGGAACAGATTCTGGCACGCCCGGTAGGACCTTTTCCTCTTTCCACTCCACACTTCGTGTGTCGTCTTCGCGAACGAATCGCGGTTTGTTAATGGTTGCCTTTGGGTTTCAAGTTACTAAGATTTGGTCTTTTGCCTGACGCAGAAATCAAGCATCAATGGCCTCCAACTGCTCGAGCTGCTCGAAATGCAAGTGCAACCGACGCTCCACCTCACCTGGAGGTGTAGCTTATGGGCCTCAAGCGGCCTCCATCCTTACTATGCCGGTGGAACAAGTGACCCAGGCCACCACCAGTCTATTTTTCGGGACCATGCTCCCACCTGCAAGCTTCACTATTCCAGTGCCCGCACCAGAAGCGCACAAGAAGTCGGTCTTCGATCGGCTGACTGCTACAACGGCCCCTTTCAACGGGTTGTCCAATATCAAACCGGCAGCTTCTGTCTTTACCAGGCTGAACCAGAACTCTGATGGGCCCGCCAAGAAGCCCATGAACCCTGAAATGGCCGTCCCGAGGAAGACAGCTACCTCTGCTCCTGAAGTCGTCAAGGCGGCTTCTCCTGTTAAAGAGTCGGTCTTTTCAAGGCTGACTATTCCGGCTCCTGCTCTTGCTCGAGGGTTTGTTTTTGACAGATTGAACATCGCCACTCAAAATACATCAGCCTTCAAGAGGCTGGCACCAGCGGCGCCTCATCCGGACAGGGGGAAAGACGAGACTATCCTTATCGCCGAGCCAGTCCCAACAGCTCGACACGCTTGACGTTGCCACTGGCGCCGAGTAAGGAAGGCCGGGGGTAACTCCCCCTCAGGGCTAACTCCACCGGCTCCGATGGTGGAAGTTGATGCTGCTGTTTCAACTGGGAACAGCTTTGAACCGCTAAGGAGGGTACGCAATAACTCTCCGACTGCCACGCTAAAAAGATCTCCTCCACCCGCGGAGAGGGTTACAGAAACGAAGCTGGAACAGCCCCCTCAATGGCTGTCCTCCAAAATTTATAAAGTCTGGCGGAGGGTTCAAGATTCCGTAATCGACCAAGATCACTCTCGCCGGCAGAAAAGGGCGAAAGTGCAGGAAGAAAAGAACCGTCCTGTTAAACAGCAAAGGACGGCAACCGCCAGGGTGCCCGCTGCAACGGCCCCTTCAACTTCAATGGCCCACAAGAGAAGGAGGCCGGAGAAAATTCCCACGCCTACGGCAAATGTCAAAGGCGGTGAGCCCAAACGCCCTAAGTCCGGGGGCATTGTAGTCCATACTGTATACATGGCATCGGGGAAGGAGGACAGCCGTGATCTACAGGTCATAGACCGCTTATACGGTCAGTGACCAAAGCTCAGGAGCAACAGCAGAAGCTCCAGGAAATGATGAATGCGATGGCCGCACTCACTGGGCCGAAAGAAAGCCCCGAAGCGTCCTCGGATCAACGCCAGGAGCAAGAAACTGACGCTGAATTCCTTCGTAGGGTACTGGAAAAGAAGGATAAAGAGGCTGTGGAACAAGCAGCCAATATAAAGCGAATAACCCTCCTGTTCCAGGACATGGTGGGAATGATGATCCAACAAGATCCTCCTGCTGAAGATCCTCCGATCGTCCTTGAAGACGACAGGGGAGAAACGTCAAATCCTCCACCGGCTCTGTCAACAGCCAAGGAGGAGACAATCTCCAAAGCTGACTTGGACGAATATATAGCTCAGCAGATACGAGTTCATCAGGCGACTGAGGCAGCCGGCCAAGTTGTCAAGACGGGGCGACCGTATCCAAGCTGGTACGATCAGATCAAGAACCCGCCGGGCTATACAATACCGAAATTCCATGTCTATAAGGGGACGGGCAATCCCCACCAGCATGTTGCCCAGTTCAGGGCGCTTTGCGGCAACACCCGCGGTGATGATAAATTGTTGCTTCGCTAGTTCGTCGGTAGCTTATCGGATACAGCATTCGAGTGATACTCCGAGCTCCCAAACGACTTTATCAAGACATTTGCGGAGATAGAGCTGTTGTTTACCCAGCGTTTCATAAGCGCCAGCGAACGCACCCCGATAACGGCATTGATTGATGCCAGGGTGAAGCCAGGCGAAACATGGGTTCAGTATGCGATACGGTGGCGGAACTTATGGTCAAAATGCGAGCAACGCATAGAAGAGGCTCCGGCAGTAGGCATGTTTGTGGGAACCCTCGATCCGCAGGCGACCATATCCCAATTCATGATGTTCTTCAAGCCGACTACCTTCCAGGCCCTGATCGACAAGCTAGCTCAAATGGACCAGATGGGCCATAGACCGCCCCCTCCAAAGCCGGACTCTCGAAACGAGAAGGGGAAGGGAAAAGCGATCGTTGTCGCCAATGCTCAACAACAGCCGAGCAACTTGAAGCCGGCTGTCCGTTAAAATAATATGCATCTGCGCATACCCCTTGAGGAAAGGCTAGGACGTCCTTACTCGTTTCCTCGAGATAAAACGAGAAGACTGTTCAAGCAGGCATTGCGCAACCGACTCATAGATCTGCCGGATCCAAGACGTCCGTCGCAGCCAAACGACGTCAATGATTCCAATTACTGTCCTTACCACCGAGTATTGGGTCATCCGATCGAGGATTGCTACGTCTTCAAAAATTGGATTGAAGACCAGTACCAACAGGGCAAGTTCGCGTTGTCCGACAGATGGAAGGTGAATCCGCCGTAGCCTTACACCCCTAAAAGGGTGAGTACGCCGGGGGCAACGTGCTCTCTCGTTGAAGAAGCTCCATGGGAGGTTGTGCTATCAGCCAAAACAAAGAGGATGTTGAACGATCTTCAAACATGCCCAGCAATTAGGTGGAAGAACCCGTTAGAACTTCAGATCATTGAAGGGATGTTGAAGCCGTGCCCAACTCCAAAGATCGATGGTGGTGGCCCAAGCACTCATAACCAGTCGTCAAAATCTTCAAAGAAGAAGAAGAGGAAATCCAAGAAGCCCGTGAAGCCTGGTGACAAGCGCACGGACTTACAGAAACAAATTTACGCGCTGGAGGAATACAATCAAAAGGCACGGACTCCCGTCACACTCCAGGAGTTCCTCAGCCACGTCTTTCAGGAGGAAGATGATGGAGAAAGCTCGTCGGATGAATCCGAGGAATACGTGGCGAGTTATCATGTGATTTCCCATTCGTTTACAGACGATGAGGAAATTCCTTGCGCTGAGAAGCTAGGGCCAGATCCTAAACCGGAAATTCTGGGGTCATCGGATGAAACAATTGACGCATTCCTCAAAGAAGCTCTGTTGAAAAGTAAAGCTGATCGGGAATGCGAGATGGCCATATTTGAAAGGGCCAAGCGACAGCGACTTGACGAAAGAGTTGAGACACTCCCGCTGGAGCAAAGTACGTCCATCGCAGATAAAAGCAAATTCAAGATGAGGAAAAGGTTTGCTAGAGCCATATCAATGGGTATGAAGCTACCATCCTCTGAAGGAAACATTACTGGTGAAGCGGAAATGCACCCCTGCTACTGCTTGTATCATCGGAAGATTTCGCACCCCCCCGAAGAGTGCAAAGTTTTCAATAAATGGTGGCAGGGATATGTCGCTCACCGGCAACATTTTAAGCGGGAAAAGCGCAAAACTCGTTGGGAGCGGAAAAGTACGACCGAAGAGCTTAGAAGAACTACCGGCGACTGTCGCATGATTAACGCCGGGGAAGCGCAAGTTCTCACATTCGGAAGCGACTCTGATGAGGAAATAGCTCTTAGCCCCCTCTTTAAAGAGTCCACCTCGGGAAAAGAAGAAGAGCCGAAGGTCTGCGAAAATATCCGGCTGCATAATCGTACGCTACCTGAAAAGAATCTCGGACCCTCAAATAAAAAAGATAAAGGGAAAGAAAAGGTCTCTGAGGATATCGCCTTAGATGACCAAGTCATGGAAGAGCTAGCCACCAAGGACCCGCCGAAGAAAAATAAGGTGGATTACAACGTTCTAGCGCATCTGAGGAAGCTACTCTCGCAGCTTAGCATTCTTGACGCCCTTTTACTATCAAAAGAGGCAAGGGATTCATTAATTAAGGCACTACAGGAGCCGGAGCAATTCCAACCTTTTCACGCCGAAGAAAAGATGAAGGATAAATTGGAAGAAGTGCACACGGCCGATATCACTTTCGGTGATGAAGACCTTCTCCTAGGGATGTGCGAACACAATCACCCCCTCTATGTCTCAGGATATTGCCATGATATAAAGATAGGCAAAATCTTGGTTGACAAGGGGTCTTCCGTTAATCTCCTCAACGTGCGGGTGTTTAAGGAAATCTGCATGAGCGTCCAGCACCTTGCTCGGGACAAGATCACCATCTCCGGGTTCGACTCCCAATCATCAAGAACTCTTGGGTCTGTGATATTGACGCTACGCTTTGGGCTACTCATCACGGACATTAAGTTCCACGTCAAAGACGCCAAGAAATGCTACAATGCTCTGCTCGGCCGACCATGGTTACACGAGTACAACATCATCCCTTCTACACAGCATCAGTGTATGAAATATTTTAAGGATGGTCTCGAGTATACCGTGACGGGAGAACTGAACCCGTTCTCCGTGAACGAGGTCCGCAAATATGAAGATGCCAAATACTTCTTACCGGATTTCGAAGACACGGAAAGGTATCACAAGCCGGAGAACAAGTCTAATGCCACCATCCCTATCTTCGGGAGTGATACCGAGGAGGAAGAGGAGATGGTTTATTCGGGTCCGCCCTAATACAACAAACCGGGACCATCCGCTCCTATGTTGATCTTTGGCAGTGACTCGGAAGATGAAGTTCATGCTATATTTTCCGCTCGACCTTCAATACAAACATCCGCTGACGAAGAGCAAAGTCTACAAGTCGCCATGGTTCCACTTAAATATCATAAAGAACTGGATGCGCTCAATACCTACAGTGTAGAGGAGCTGCAGACGTTCTATGTCCCTCCCAGGCGAGAAGGCGAAAAGGCAATTCTATTCTACCGCTCTGAAGAAACCAAAGTGGAGAAAGAAATCTGGCACGGCGCGGATCCTACGCTTGACAGGCTTCAACCCATCCGTCTGCCCATATATTATACAGAAGGCTTGAAAAGGTTGCTGAAGCGCAAGGGGATATCCTTCAAACATACCGCTCGAAAAGCCAAATTCTATGATAGGGTCTGGAACATTCTCGGGACTCAGCACAAGTTGCCTAATGGGAGAATGGAAATAATCGGGCTTGGTTACATTCGGTCCAAGAAACGAGAGCTACTCCATGATTGCTACGTCGTGCATGACTTCAATGAAGAAGCGGATGCTCAATGGGAGGACGCTAATCCTGAACCAGTAAAATTTCCTGATGCAAAAGTGCCCAGTCCGTCATTCGAAGAACAAATGGACAAGCTTATAAGGGAAGCTGGCCAAAAAGTCCGAGACGACCACAACCGTGAAATGGCCATCTACGAGAAAGCCAAAACGCGACGCCTCCTCCAACAGGCCGTGAAAGATGAAAGTGCCGCTCCCTGTCAACCTGTTATAAAAAAGGCTCGACGCAGAGGCAGAAACAAGTCAAAAAGCGAAAGAGGCGCTCGACAGCAACAAAGCGGGACTAAGAAGCCACGCAAGCGGGAATCGAGCGGTCCAGATATGTCCCTTGTGAAGAAGATGAGTCGAGCATACTCTTTTCCTCGGGACAAGACGAAGAAGATACTTGACCGAGCTATAAAATATCAGATGCTCACACTGCCGGAGTCTAAACACCCCGAACAAGCAGGCGAAGTCTCACACCCAAACTATTGCTCTTATCACCGAGTAATAGGGCATCCTCTTGAAGACTGCTTCACCTTCAAGAACTGGATGGAAGATCAGTATCAGCTCGGCAAGTTCGCTCTATCTGACAGTTGGAGGGTAACGCCGCTATAGAAGCACAAACCCAAAGCCACGAAAGCAGAGCCAGACCCACATCGGTCTTCGAAGCGAACTCGTACTTGTCATATGATAACAATATCAAAAGAAGAGCCCGATAATATGGATAACCTTCCCTGGTGCTTCGAAAACAGCAACGACGAGGTGATCTCAGAATTTCCACCAGCACCGAAAGAGCTGGAGGATGGAATACATACTACTGCAGATAACCTCAAGAAAATTGAGTTGGGGATGGAGAACGACCCGCGACCGACATTCGTCAGCGAGCTGCTATCTGAAGAAAGGGTGGCTGCGTTAAAAGACGTGCTTGTACAGCATAGAGATTGCTTCGCATGGAACTATTCCGAAATGCCGGGACTAGATCCAGAAATTGCTGTACACAAATTGGCGATATCTCCGGACGTCAAGCCAGTCAAACAAGCGCCAAGAAGAATGCCGCTCGAGCTTGAGATGAGTATCAATGCCGAGGTCAAGAAGCTAATCGACTCTGGCTTTATCTAGGAGGTTCAATATCCTGAATGGATCGCTAACATCGTCCCTGTGATGAAGAAAAATAGGACAGTGCGCATATGCGTGGACTTCCGGGATCTCAATAAAGCCTGCCCGAAGGACGATTTCCCAGTGCCAGTCACCGAACTGATGATATACAATACGTCCACTCATGAGGTTTTCTCCTTCATGTACGGCTCATCAGGGTATAATCAGATAAAGATGCATCCCGAAGACCAGAAGCACACCGCCTTCAGGACCCCTTTGGGTATATTCTGCTACAAGGTGATGCCTTTCGGTTTAAAGAATGCCGGTGCCACCTATCAGAGGGCCATGACGAAGATCTTTGATGACCTTATACACGAAATCGTCGAATGCTATATCGACGACCTCGTGGTTAAAATCAAATCATACGAGGAATATCTCGAGCATCTGAAGACCGTATTTCAATGCCTTCGACAATACAACTTGAAGATGAACCCTCTCAAGTGTGCATTCGGAGTTTCCTCAGGAAAATTCCTGGGATTCATCCTCCGACACCGAGGTATTGAGATAGATCCGTCAAAGATTAAGGCGATCATGGAAATGCCCCCGCCAAGAACTCTCAAACAGCTGCGGTCTCTCCAAGGGAAGCTCGTGTATATACGACGATTTATAGCCACCATTTCAAGCAAGTGCCGTCCTTACAGCCACCTGATGAAGAAGGGAACCCCGTTCGTCTGGGATCATAAATGCCAAGATACGCTGGACGAAATCTAGCAGTACCTCCAGAATCCGCCAGTGTTGGCTGCTTCGGTCAAGGGAAAGCCTCTCATTCTTTATACAACCGCCCTCGAAGGTTCCTTAGGCGCATTATGGGCGCAAGAGAACGACCAAGGGAAAGAAAGAGCACTCTACTATTTGAGTCGAGTTCTACTGTGGGCAGAAAGTAACTATTCCCCCATTGAAAAACACTGCCTGGCGTTGATCTTTGCGATAACCAAGCTCAGGCATTATGCGTTGGCGCATGAAGTCCGTCTCATATCGAAGGTGGACCCCCTTAAGTATTTAATGTCGAAGGCCATACTGACTGGTCGACTCGCTAAATGGGCGTTGCTCTTGATGGAGTTCTCGATAACATATCAACCTCTCAAGGCAGTGAAAGGCCAGGCAATCGCCGACTTCCTCGCTGAGCATCCGATACCTGCCGATTCTCCTCTGAATTGCGAGCTGCCAGACGAACATGCGTTTGACGCGATCGACGGTGGTGATACCCGATGGGAGCTTTATTTCGATGGAGCATCTTCCATGAAGAAGCGCAAACAAAGTACGCCCATAATCAAATCGGGGGTAGGCCTTATCTTCGTGACTCCACAAGGAGGGATAATGCGCTTTGCTTTCTCCTTAACAGAACCGAGGACAAACAATGAAGCCGAATATGAAGCTTTGATAGCAGGCCTCGAGATAGCCATCGACATGGGAATTGAAAACCTCCTCATATACGGAGACTCCCAACTGGTCGTCAGCCAAGTAAATGGCGACTACCAAACGTACAAACCAGAATTGGTGAAGTACGGCGAAAAGGTGCAACAACTCTTGACCCAAATTCCTTCCTACACCTTGGAAAACATACCGCGCATGGAAAACAGCAAAGCGGACGCATTAGCCAAGCTCGCTAAAGAATTGGCTGACGAGAACCTCGATGACGTCAGAATCGTAGTACAAAGCCGTCGGGTGCTTGCCCCAGCAGAAATATCTCCGGAATCATCCGAAGAAAAGGGAGCGACTGAGCAGACGACCCTGCAAATAAAAGACCGGGAAAAGGCTGAGGATTGGAGAGAAGTCTTTATAGACTACTTCAAATAACGTCGAACGCCCGAAGATGCGTCCTCAAGACATCAGCTTATGAAACCAGCTTTGTCTTTCGCCTTCGTCAATAATACTCTGTACAAGAGGTCATTTGATTCTTTGTGGCTGAGATGCCTGGGACCTGACGAAGCGAAAAGAGTCGTTCAGGAAGTTCACGACGGACTCTGCGGTTCTCACCAAGCAGGCCCGAAGATGAAATTGAAGATAAAACGGATGGGTTACTACTGGCCCACGATGATTCAGGACTGCCTTGAATATGCGAAGCAATGCCACTCATGCCAGATTCATGGGGACTTCATCCATCAGCACCCAAATCCTCTACACCCAACAGTGGCTAGCTGGCCATTCGAAATGTAGGGAACTGACATAATCGGCCCTATGGAACCAGCATCGTCCAGGGGACATCGTTTCATCCTCGCGACGACTGACTACTTCTCTAATTGGGCAGAAGTAGTACCGCTAAGGGAAGTGAAGACGGAAAATATCCTCCACTTCTTCAAGACGCACGTTATTTATCGGTTTGGAACTCCGCAACGGATCATCTCCGATAACGGGCCAGCTTACAGAAGCCACAAGATCAGTCGCATCACGCAACAGCATAATATAGACTGGAGGTATTCCTCAGTTTATAATCCGTGAGATAACGGTCTGGCTGAGGCTTTCAACAAGACCTTGACGAAGATCATAAAGAAAACGGTGTCCCGAAATAAGAAGGACTGGCACGAGAGACTGCAAGAAGCTCTCTGGGCGTATCGAACTACGTTCAAGACGGCTACGAACACAACACCGTACGCATTGGTATTCGGTACAGAAGCAGTACTCCCCCTCGAGATAGAGTTACCCTCTTTACGAGTGGCAGTCCACTACGAGTGACGGACGAAGAAAATGCTCACCTTCGGCTTGAGGAGCTTGATGCTCTTGATAAAACCCGGCTCATAGCGCAACAAAATCTGGAGGCTTATAAAGCAAAGATGACGCGCTCATATGAAAGATTGACCCGGCCGAGGACATTCCGCAAAGGCGAACTCGTGCTAGTGGTCAAAAGACCCATGATCCCCAGTCGCGCTAAGCGGGGAAAATTCGAGCCGAACTATGAAGGCTCATACATTATAGACAAGGTCTACCAGGGTGGAGACTATCTACTCATGGATATGAACGGTGAATGGCCTTTTAGGCCAATAAACAGTTGCTTCCTGAAGAAATACTACGCTTAATGAGCCACAGCCTAGGTCAATGATAGATGATGACGACTATGTCCTCTCTCTATCTTCTTAAGCCCAAACTCTATAAGTAGTAATCGGCCTTCTTCAGCAACGGACCGAAACGTCTTTAAACTAATAACGAATCGAAATGTGCTTAAACTAATAATGGACCGAAACGTCCTTAAACTAATAACGGACCGAAACGTCCTTAAACTAATGACAAACCGAAATGTCCTTAAACTAATAACGGACCACTACGTCCTAAAACTAGCTGTTGACCGAGATGTCGATAAACTATGGTGGATTGAAACATCACAAAGCCGATATAAAAAAAAAGAAAGATAAAAAAAATAAACGGTATGTCCATAAGCAAAATGGGCACGGATGAAAACCCGAAAGGGCTCCGTGAGTAAAAACAGCAGGGCTACCGGCGAGTGTTCATGAAAACCCGAAAGGGCACGACCTCGTAAAAAAAAGAGAATAAAAAGAATAAAAAAATATAGAAAAAAAATAATAATAAACGGTATGTCCATAAGCAAAATGGGCACGGATGAAAACCCGAAAGGGCTCCGTGAGTAAAAACAACAGGACTACCGACGAGTGTTTGTGAAAACCCGAAAGGGCGCAACCTTGTTAAAGGACACTTACAGGGTCCTCTCGACCTTATAAGGAGAAATCACCCGCGTGAGATCCTTACGACTCACAAGGGAGCAACACACTTAGGGATCCTCACGATTCCTAAGGAGAAAATACACTTACGAGATCCTCACGACTCGTAAGGAGAATCCCTTATGGGACCCTCACGGCTCATAAGATTTGAAAGTCTTAAGTTACAGAGACCTAAACCTGTGCTTAAGCAACCCCCACAACCTTCGATATTGCCCTACAAGTGGTTCAATTCTGACCCTTGTATACAATCCACGGGCGCGAATAAACATTTCCCTAACCAAGTCCCATCCGTGACTGGGGATATGTTCGCATGGTGAACAACCCTTATAGGTCATCTCGATTTACAAGGAGAAAACCCTCTTGTAGGATCCTTACGACTTACAGAGGAACATACACTTAGGAATCCTCACGATTCCTAAGGAGAAAATACACCTACAAGATCCTCACGACTTGTAGGGAGAAATACCTTTGTGAGACCCTTACGGTTCATGAAGTCAAAAGCCTTAGTCGACAGGACCTTAACCCTGTTCGCTAAGCTACCTTTGTTCGACATCGACAGAGGCAAATGATGATTCGCTCCTGGCAATATCCCAGTTGTAGCGGTGCTGATGCTGAAATCGGTGTCTAATTCCAGGCTTAAAGCGAAAAGCCAGCAGGCTGCACATGCATACGAAATAGCCGAAATGATAGGGCAACTTGCAATAAAAAGAAGCAAGTAAAAACGTATGCACACAAAATAGCCGAAATGATTGGGCAACTCGCAATAAAAAGCAGCGAGTAAAAATAAAATAAACAGCCGAAATGATTGGGCACCGTGAAAAATAGCCGAAATGATTGGGCGATCGCGACCTTCGCGATATAAAAGCTGAAATGATAGAGAATCGCGGAAATAAAACAATAATAAAAAAATATGATGGAACTTTTGCCCTACAGGTGAGATCACGTCGATCCCTGTATACAATCCAAGGGCACAAACAAAGAGGGCACCATACCTTCCCAACAGGCTCCGCCAGAAAGCGAAGCCAAATCTCAACAGTTCACCAACAACCTAGAGACAACCGTGACATTCGTCTCGAAACAGCAGACGCAGTGCCAGTAAACGAAGCGAAGATCAAATTCCTAGCTTCACGGTTTTGACGGTAACTTATATAAAACCTGAAAGACCACTACAGATCAGTTCAACTTCCAGGGAAATCAGTATCCTTGGCAAATACCTCAATTCAGGGAAACTAGCGTCCTTGATGAGAGCTTCTTGATTCGCGTCGACCCGCAGAGAAACTAGCGTCTTTGCAGGAATACATCGATTCGTTTCAACCCCAGGGAAACCAGTGTCCTCGGCAAATACCTCAATTCAGGGAAACTAGCGTCCTTGATGAAAGCTTCTTGATTCGCGTCGACCCACAGAGAAACTAGCGTCTTTGCAGGAATACATCGATTCGTTTCAACCCCAGGGAAACCGGTGTCCTTGGCAAATACCTCAATTCAGGGAAACTAGCGTCCTTGATGAGAGCTTCCTGATTCGCGTCGGCCTACAGAGAAACCAGTGTCTCCGCAGGAATACTCCGATTCGTTTCAACCTCGAGGAAACCAGTGTCCTCGGCAGAATACTTCGACTCAGGGAAACCAGTGTCATTGACGAGAACATCTTGATTCGCATCGACCCGCAGAGAAACTAGCGTCTTTGCAGGAATACATCGATTCGTTTCAACCCTAGGAAAACCAGTGTCCTTGGCAAATACCTCAATTCAGGGAAACTAGCGTCCTTGATGAGAGCTTCTTGATTCGCGTCGACCCGCAGAGAAACTAGCGTATTTGCAGGAATACATCGATTCGTTTCAACCCCAGGGAAACCAGTGTCCTTGGCAAATACCTTAATTCAGGGAAACTAGCGTCCTTGATGAAAGCTTCTTGATTCGCGTCGACCCACAGAGAAACTAGCGTCTTTGCAGGAATACATCGATTCGTTTCAACCCCAGGGAAACCAGTGTCCTTGGCAAATACCTCAATTCAGGGACACTAGCGTCCTTGATGAGAGCTTCTTGATTCGCGTCGGCCCGCAGAGAAACCAGTGTCTTTGCAGGAATACTTCAATTCGTTTCAACCCCAGGGAAATCAGTGTCCTTGGCAAATACCTCAATTTAGGGAAACTAGCGTCCTTGATGAGAGCTTCTTGATTCGTGTCGGCCTGCAGAGAAAACAGTGTCTTTGCAGGAATACTCCGATTCGTTTCAACCCCGAGGAAACCAGTGTCCTCGGCAAAATACCTCAACTCAGGGAAACCAGTGTCCTTGACGAGAACATCTTGATTCGTGTCGACCCGCAGAGAAACTAGCGTCTTTGCAGGAACACCTCGACTCGTTTCAACCCCAGGGAAATCAGTGTCCTTGACGAGAGCTGCCCGATTCGTTTCAACTTCGAGGAAACCAGCGTCTTCGGCAAAATACTTCAACTCAGGGAAATTAGTGTCCTTGACGAGAGCTGCTCGATTCGTCTCGACTCGTGAGGAAATTAGTGTCTTCGCGAGGACTTCCCGATTCGTTTTGACTTGCAAGATAAAGCCTTAGGCAGCAGGGATTAAAAAACTTGTTTCCTAAGCATTGGGACCCTGCAAGTCGGCCTAAAACGGTCTCTTGTATACTATTCACGGGTCTCACTCTCCAAAGTCGAATCTCGACAAGGAGGGAAACAACTGTTTACGAGTCCTCTCGACTCGTAAGCGGGAAAATTCTCTTATAAGATCCTTACGACTTATAAGAGAAAACGCACTTAGGAATCCTCACGATTCCTAAGGAGAAAATCCACCTACGAGATCCTCTCAATCCGTAGGGAGAAAAGTCTCTATGAGACCCTCACGGCTCATAGAGTTGAAAAGTCTTAGGCAGCAGATCTGAACCTGGGGCCTAAGCCATCGCTATCTCTCGAAGAAACCAAGATGCTTACTCTATTATCTGTCAACCATGTTTATCAAGACAGCATGCTGATAATAAGAGAAGGGAGAAAGCAAAGAAATGATACAAGACATTGCAAAGAAAAAATGTGTATCTTTATTTATTAATTCAATTAAGTACATGGCGAATCGTACAAAAGAATAAAGAATGTATATATCTTATTTGAAAAAGAAAATTTTTACAAGTATATTGATACAAGGGCAGCTACTGGGAAGGAAGCGTTTTAAATAGCCCTATCAGTTGTTCGCGCACTTCCTTCCATGCCTTCTCCTGATCGGCCGCCACCGCCAGTTCTGCTTCCACTTGAGCCCGCTGCTGCAAGAAGGATGAAAGCTGCTCCCCAACTGCCTGCTGAATTGCTTCGCGACCTTGGGCATCACGCTCGGCGGCATCAAGCTTCTGCTTCAGGTTTAGCCCATTTGAGATACGTTCCAGAAGGCCCTCGAAGATAGCCTTCACCTGGGCAGCGTTCGCCTCAACCTCAGCACGCAGATGAGCCGTCTCGTTTGAAGTCTCTTGGCATTCCCTCGGCCTTAAAGCCGCTTCTTGTTCCAAGTGACGGAAGTAAGAAGCGCTTTGCTCGATCCATGCTGCTCTTTGATTGCTTACGGCTAAGGTCTCGGGAGCAGGGCGCATAAACTCCGATTGATGCAGGCGGACCTCGATTTCCCTGCAATGATTAACCTAAAGCTCGACGACACCTCCATCATGAAAATTCACAAGCGCCGCCAACATCGGGTTAACCTCCGCAGCGAAATCCGCAGCAGATTAGGGAGCGTCTGCGTCAACCTCTTCGACGTATTCACTCAGCATGCCCAAGCTCATTACGGCACCCTTTGAAGACGGACGTCTCAGGAAGGGGCCTGCCGGCATTATAATACAAGACTCAAAGGACCCGGAATCAGAACGACAGCTGAAAAAACAAAATACGATTAGATGACGGTTCAAGATATATGAAAAAGTCATCGACGGGATAGTTTACTATACCAGCTGCAGCAGGCGGCAAGGCAGGGAGGGCCGGTGGCGCGTCCGATCTTTCATCTCCTCCGATTTGTAGCACTGCAATCAGGACAAGGAAGAGTCAGAAATAATTCCATTACTGAAAAAAGAAAGACGTCAATTGGAAACTATACTCACCAGCGCCACTGGAGGAAGAAGCGAGTTCAGATGGGAAGGAGAAGTGCGGGTGCAACACCTGGTAGAGGTTATCAAAAAGCACTCCTGCAAAGACGCAGTAGTACAACATCAGTACATAGATCATGTGGCCGAAAGATGAAATTGATGGGTCACGAATCCATACCTTTCAGCATCTGCGATGGTACGAGGGAAGGCTGAGAGGTGGCCACCGCCAAGGCAATAGCTGACGGTGCTCCCTCGAGCAGTGGAGCATCAGCACTGGCCGCACCTGCATTAGAAACAAGATAAGTCCTGTCAGGAAAGGTTGCAGAATAAAAGAAAGACGGTAACCCGAAATTTACCTGACGATGAGCCGGCCGAAAAGGCGGCGTCTCCCTCCATTGACATGAGACCACCTCCCGACGCCTCATCGCCCGACTCTATGGGAGCCGTCGTCGTGCTCGCGAGACCAGGAGACGGCGGAGGACCGTAGACGGGGAGAGCAATGATTGGAGCATTGCCGGACTCTTGAGAAAGAGCGGCTGGCTTGTCCTCGAGAGTCATGCCCGTCTCGCCCACTACTTCCTCGGGCTCAGCGGTCGCTGCTGTCTCGTCCGCCGTCGCCATGGGGTCGCCGGTCTCAGGTGCTCCGTCCGCTGCTGCCTCAGACTTGGTCGTAGCAGTTGTCTCATCTCCCGCTACCTCGGGCTCGGCATCGGCTGCCTTCTCCGGCATAGTTTCTTCAGCCCCTACCTCGGGTTCAGCAACCTTAGCGACGTCACTCACCGTCGGCTCGGGTTCAGCCAGTGCCTCTTCCTCTGTCCCCTTAGGTTCGACGGTTTCCGCCTCCCCTTCGATTGGACTTGACCCTGCAGGACAAGATATATATGAACCGACAGGTTTACAATTCTTATAACTGTTAGTTATATGTATGCCCTAGAGGCCATTACTGTTCATAGGATGTATATTGAAGTGGATGCTTGGACATATATAGGGAGGACTTTCTTGCTCGACATGATAGTATGCTATCTGGTTGCTCTTTACCTTAACGTGTACATTGATTGTCTCTCTGTTACATGTTGGTAAATCCCTTAGGATGTGTACTTGAATACCTGGACTATGATGCGGATCATACTAGTGGGGACATGGTAGTCCATAAGTACATCCTTCAAGATCCCTAGTCGAGGGTGTATCGAGACGGGGCATCGATATACCAGAGTAGACTAGCGTATACCTTCTCGACCCATACAGATGGGTGATGGATGATCCCATATCCATTGGTGTTTGACATCAGAGATGATATACGGGTGCTCAGTGGAGACTGGGTACACTGGACGGACTCGCCGAGAACTCCCAGATGGTATTATACCTTACGTCAGATGGCAGTTCTCTGGTGACACTGGTACAGGTTAGTTTGTAGACCCGAGATCATCATAGAGTCTTATGTGATTCCCACTGTGCTTTAATTTCCACCTTACCACGTCCAAGAGGGCGTACAAAACGGTGGTTTTTGGGTACAGTCCCGAATCACATGGAGGCAATGAGCGATAGGAGGGGATTCGTCTCTCCCGGTATAGGGAGTTGATGTTGCGCTGTATTCGATTGGCTATAACCGGAAATCCCTGGCTAGGGTTGCTGAGATTTACTGGTAAGTGTTACCAGTAGTTTCTCAAACTGTTATAGACCTCATATCAACACGACTTATCGAGCTACTGGGGTCTGACGTTTACCACCCCTAGGCGAGATATGCGACATATTAGACGACGAGACCGGACTGTACGGTAAGTGTTACTAGTTGGATTCACAGGAGTGTGAGCGGGCTTGCTCGTTGATCTTCTGATCGCTCAATACCCGGGTGGCCGTTACGTTTAGCAGAACGCTTGCGGCTTGTGGGTGTTTGATATGATCATCACCTACTGCTGGCGTATTGACGAGTTTTTAGAGTCCTACACAGAGGTTTCCTGGCTCAAGCGAAACGAAATAGGAGCGCATATGAGATATGTGCGGGACCTAGAATAATACCAGTATGTGATACTGTATTCTATTCTCGCAATATGTATCATCGGACGGTTATATGTGATATAGCCGGGTTACCGAATCAAGTGTTGATTCGATATATTGATACACATGATATTAGTCGGTTATGACCGGATCGTTAAATCTAGTGCTGATTTAATGATTTAATGTATAATTATATATTTGATATATTACTTTACATTAACTAGTATTGGTTCACTTAAGATTATTTTTTCTCACTAGTTTGTATCATGTTTGATGATACATGCAAACTTGGGTGTGTATGCTTTAAGCCATTGTTTAGGTTAATGGTTAAGGTTTTATTTATTTATTTAATTTAGCAAAAACCAAAATGGTGGCTTTATTTGTTTTCTTGCTTGAAGCTTCATGAAGTTTCTTTTAAGCATCTTTGAAAATTCTAACCATTTTGTTTTATGCCTTAACCTAACCATCAACCTAAACCCTAGTTTATTCTCTACACAAGTTAACTCATCCATGGTTGCTAAATGATAGACTTCACTTGAATTTCTTTTTGAAAATAATTGATTTATTCTTTTCTTCTTCTTCTTCTTCATGAAGAAAAGAAGAAAGCTTTCTTGAAAAATTTCAAGTGTTGAAATCAAGTGAGAAATCCAAATCCAAAGTGAACCCACTTCCTATATCTTCATCCTCTACCACTTGCCATGTTGTATAGGGTATTTTCTTCACAAGGTTCATGACCAAGTGAAGATGGAGCTTGAGTTTGAGTCGCCTCGACGTAGATCATCTTCGGCATCGAAGTCAACGACCTAGCCCGATCATTTCTCCGACGAAACCATCGCTAGAGTCCGAGATCCCGATGATCGCAGCGGAGGGACGTCATCACGGAGCTAAAGAAGTGGAGCACCGGATCTACAAAGGTTGTAATCCGTTTCACTTAGTAGCAAAGTGGTTTGCTTGCATTTGTTTTCGCCTATCCTCTAGTTAACAATCTATATTAGGGTTTCTCGGCACATAAAATTTGAATTGGACATGTTTGATGCCTTGTTGAACCTCTTGAGTGTGCCTAGGAACCCTACAATAACAAAATCTTGAAAGATACATTACCTGAGGTGGACTTATCGTTAGCCTCCCTATTTGCGCGCGCCGCCTGTCTGTGAGCTGTAGACAAGGCGACCGGGGGCTCTTCCGAGGGAGTATCAGCACGAGGAACGGTGCTTGGGCCCACTCCCATGGCCAAAGCAGCCCTGCATGCCTTTGCCTCGCGCCTTAACCGCTTTCTCTCCTCCCGAGTCGTCAAGACAGAGCTCTTCAAAGCTTCCTTCATTGAGGCGTCATCGTCCGTGAACAGAGATGCCTCCAAATTCTTCAAGGCATCCCTCGTCGACTTGTCGAGTTGAGGCTCTCGCGGCGACCCCGAAGAGACCGGGACTTCAGTAGCTGGCCCGGGGAGAGTCCCTGCATCAGCTGGCGCAGCCCCTGCAAAGAGACAAAGGAAGAAGGTTAGGTTGGCCATCAGAAAAGAGGACACAAACTTAATAAGGCGAGATGCACCAACGCCCATTAAAGCGCGCTTCTTTTCCTCCTCCTGGAAGGTTTTTAAAGAGGCAGCGATGGCTTCTTCAGTAGTGACACCTGTTAAAAAAAAGGGGGAAAGTATTAGTCGAAGATAATGATAAGAATGCGATAAAATGACAAAGAGTGCAGCTAATGATTACCTGCTCGAGCGAGTTTATCCAACCACGCTTCGAGTCTGGCTGATTGCTCAAAAGCCGCAATGGCGGCCGCCAGATCGGTGTCTGCTGGATCTACCGAGAGGCCCTTATTGCTGCCGTACTCGCTTATACCTTCGGTAAGAGGGGCCTCAGGCTCTAAACTGAGGATAGCATCGAGAGAGAGGAACGACTTCTTCTTTTTCTTCTTCTTCTGCCCGCCAGCCCTGGGTGCACCCGAGATCGACTTGCGCTTTGCAGGCACCTTAGGGCGGCGGGTCCCGATATCCGCGCCCACGCCGGACTCCGGCGAAACCACATTTACCGTCTTCACTGGAGCATGGGGCGCTGATGGCGCATCCACAGTATCATGGAGCGGCAATCCGCACGGAGGGCTCAGCACGCGCGGTGGCCCAACTCCGGCATCTTTCAGCGGAAGAATGACCGGAGTCCTTGGCTTCAAGGGAGCTTTATGATCGCCGCCGGGAGGTGCATCCTTGCGGTCAACCAGCATGCGCTTCTCCATATGGATAACCGGACCCATTGCGTGCGCGTACCAGGCCACGTACGCGTTGAGGACCTTGGGAATGCAGCTTGGCTCGCTGATGAAGAAGTAGGAGCCCGTGTTAAGCCACATAAAATGGTGCATCGCACTCCTTATCCCCTCCCGGCTGGCCACGGGCTCTTCCAAAAAGGCTTCCAGCGGGATCCCCTGGTGATAGCTGGATTGTTGGGTGAACCGGTGAGGGTTATACCTCATTAAAAGCGTCGTTTCATTCTGCCTGAACACCAGGTAGCCCGGCCGAATGGAGTAGAGGTGAAGGATCTCCCGGGCTTTCAATATGGAGGCCCCGTCCTTAAAATCATCGCGCAGCGGCACCACCGACTTGGTGGTTTCTGAGCCTATGGTTATGACTTTATCCAAAAAAAAAAACCTTCGCTCCGACCAGGTGTGGACGAAGGAGCAACCCCCTAGCCTCCCGAGGAGGCGCAACCACGATCGAGGCGCCGACCAGCCGCATGACTCTTGGGAGTCTGCACTTCTCAAAAAACGGAGGGATCTTATGGACGCCGAACACCCCATGCACATGCATTTCCATCCATGAGGTGAAGTAGTGCATCGGGAAATTAGCCGGCTGCACCCCAGGTTCATTAGCGTCCGCCGCCACGCTAAGTCCATTATATAGGTGAGCCAACCCGGCGATTCCTATTGTCAACTGCAGGCCAGCCACCATCCGATGTGCTGGGTAGAAAACGGACGGCCACATGTGGCGCGGTGCATGGGGAGCGCAAAGCTGCACAGCCACAATCCCAGGAACCCTACAAAAAAGGTCTCCTCATCCATGCCCGGGACAGCAATTTCTGACAAGGGCATGACGGCGGCGCCGGGGAGATAAAAGTCCTTTTGATCATCCTCCGAAGTGGGTCGACGGTCCAAGCCGAAGCCAAAAGGGTCATCAAGCTGGGTGAACTTCTCGCTCCGCTCCGATAGAAACTCCAGTCGAATGAAGCGGGCGATAAAATCTGCGAAACTAACTCCCCGGACCCCTGATTCCAGATAGAGCCCTTCATATATGTCCAGCACCTTCACCAAGCCCGGAAACTGGTGCTGAATAGCGTTCTCCGGCGTCAGATCAAACACCAGCGGCTTGGTGGCAAAGAGGTATTCGTCAGGAGGAAGCAGCTCCTCGTAATGCTCCCCCCTCATCGGCAGACCCGAGATTTTAGCGAACTCTTCCAAGGAGATAGAGACTTCCCTGTCCGTCATCAGGAAGGTGTGGGTGGGGATATTCCATTGTTTGATAAAAACCTTAATCCACCACGTTGGAGGAGAGGGATACTCAAAGAGCGAGACGTAGATTGCCGAATACAAACCAATCTTCATCAGATGAGTCCTCTTCACCGATAAGATGTACCGGGCCCACTGCAAATATCCGGCGGGTGGTCGCGGGATCAATCCAATGTTATAGGCCTGTCCCCAAGGGCGTGCTTCACCTTGACAGATTCGCCTCCCCAAAATGTCTATTGCCGGCGGCGGCTGCACGGGAATAGCACCAATTGTAGGCTGGAGGAAGTCATCCGAATTCCAATTTTTGACCTCCACGGCATACTTCACCGGGGGTTCATCCGCATAGGGGATCGAAAATATAGGCTCAGACGGCATAGCAGAACCGAAGCTTCGGCGACCCTGGATGATCCCGTTATACCACCTACCCCACAGGTGAAGGTTCTTGCGCTCGGGGTCATGATCTTTCATGAGAGTGAGCACCTCTCGGTCCACTGGTGCCTGGGGAAATCCTCCCTCCGAGCGAACAAACGGGAATGATAGGCCAGCAGGCATGTTTCTTGTAGAGGGACAAAAATTAGCCGTCAGTATTGTAATTCCAACGCTTGGCGTTTTAAAATTTATACCACATTGCAATGCAGTGGGTAGGGGACCAAAGGGGGACCCACAAAATCTGGATGGCAGTGCATCAGTTAATAAGACAGCCCCATCATTGGATGAGACTGTCAATTAATGAAGAGATCCCCAAGAGAATATTCTCATTAATGGGAAATCCCTAGAGACAAGGAGAAAATCTCCTCTTTCAGAGCAAAGCTCTGTCACAGAGTGACATTTGTCAAACTCTGGTTTCAAGGGAATAAAATTTTCTAAAAAGAGCCTAGCTCTGTAATAATGATGGAAAGATCCATCAAAAGAAACATTTAACTCTTGAAAGAATTAAAAAATTTGGGATCTTAAAGATCCATGAAAACTCTTAGGAGTTCTTCATTTTCAGATCAAAAAGATCTACATTTGATCCATGAGCAATGCTCTGTTCATGGGTTAAAACCCATGAAACAAGATCTCTGTAGATCTGTGGATTCTTGAGAGCAAGGCTCTGTTGATGAAACCCCAAAAGGGTTTTCTTTAGATCAAAGATCTATGAGAGCAAGGCTCTGTTAATTAAATTTAATTTAATTTAATTTAATTTAAGTTAAATTTTACCTAAGATGTTCTAAAAATTTGAACTCTGAAGTTCTTGAAAAGAAAGGGAGCAAGGCTCTGAAGTTCTTAAATGCAAGAGCAAGGCTCTGAAAATCAAAGTTCTTGAAAATGGTAGCTATTTACTGAGGACCAAGGGTCCTATTTATAGGCGCTTGCGCCCCTTCAACTCACCAGTCGATCCAACGGTCAATATCTTACCATCGCTGCACTCACGTGTGCGCCACGTGAGCGCAACGGTGGGGGGGTATTTGTTTCCCCCAATCAGAGCAAAACTCTGTTTGAATTTCAAAAATTCAAAAATTGAAGCAACGCTTCAAATTTCTTGCGCTGCGCGCAACGCGCCACGTGTCAAAAACTGATACGTCAGCGCAGCGTCCAAGGCAGCGCGCCAAATTAGAGCAAGGCTCTATTTAAAAACAAAATTAAAAAAAGCAACGCTTCAGATGCGCTGCGCTCTGCGCTGCGCGATACGTGTCAGCGCAGTTGCGCTGCGCGACACGTGTCAGCGCAGTTGCGCTCCGCCTTGCACTGCACGACATGTGTCAGCGCAGTTGCGCTGCGCTCTGTGCTGCGCGACACGTGTCAAGCGCAGATGCGTTTGCGCCAAACAGAATTAAAATTCCAGTAAGATTTTTCTGTTCTTGTTAAAACAAGAAGATTGTCTTCTGTAAAACAGAAGCCCTTGGATCAAAAATCCAACGATGGGGAAAAATCCCCAAATCACTCAAAAAATGATCTCTTTAACAAATTTAACAAATTAATGGGCACTATATAAAGGTCCCTAGACCCCAATTTCAAAAGACAACACAGAGATAGAAAAACACAGAAACAAAGAGAGAACTCCTCTAAAGAACTCTGAGAAGAACTCAAAAGGCAGAGAAAGGTAAAACCTTTGGATAAAAAACGAAGAATTTCTTCTGAAAAGATCATTGATCTAAGAACAAGATCTAGGATCTTCAATATAAAAATATAATCATAACAAAGGCATTGCCTTTTTTATGAACCATTGGTTCTGAAATCTTAAAGATTCTTTTCTTGAATCCAAAATTGGATCAAGATATTAAAACAGTGTCTTGCACTTGAAAATCTGCACTGTTGCGCTCTTGGGTTGGCGCAAGCCACCAGAGAGCGCCACGTGTCAGCTCCAAAAACCACTTGCGCTATGCGCTTTTAAGATAGAGCATTGCTCTCTGAAATTGGCGCAACTCACCAGAGCGCGCCACGTGTCAGCAGCGCAACAGAGCAATGCACTGGCGTACGCACTGCGCTTGCGCTCACCAGAGCGTGACACGTGTCACCTCCACATGCGCTTGCGCTCAATAATTGGCGCAAAGCGCCTGACAAGCCACATGGCCACTGTTAGTTTGTTTAATGCACTGCATTATTTACAGAAGGGCCAAGCCCAATTAAAAAAGACCTAACATGCCTAATAAAATGCAATGCATTATTTTAAAAAGGGCAGAGCCTAAACAAAAACAGATGTTGTGCATCATTTAAAAGGGGCAGAACCCAAATCAAAAAGGCCTAGCAGGCCAAAAGAAAATGCAGTGTATTATTAAACAGGGGCAAAGCCCTAGCACAGGCCTAATAGGCCAAAGATAAAAACGTTGAATATTCTCAACTGGACTTAGCCCAATCATGGTCGTAAGTCCTCAAATTAAATTGACTGAGCAAGACTGCTCTTTTAAATCAATCTACATCTGGTTCAAGGGTACATCTCTGAACTCCTCTGACACCTATCGTTGTAATCCTTCAACGACGTCAGAGAGGTGACGGGTCCCGACAACCACACATCCATACGGACTGTGGAGTCCTTAAACTCATGGACTTATGCGTCCTTAAACCAAAATACGGATTGTGGGGTCCTCAAACCCATAGACTTATGCATCCTTAAACTAATGGACTAATGCGTCCTTAAACACACCTATACGGACTGTGGGGTCCTTAAACCCATGGACTTATGCGTCCCTAAAATAATGGACTAATGCGTACTTAAACACATCCATATGGATTATGGGGTCCTTAAACCCATAGACTAATGCGTCTTTAAACTAATATCCGTCCCCAAAACGGGAACATGGACCCCTATGTCCCTAAATTGGAAATGGACCCCCACGTCCCTAAACTGGAACATGGACCACCATGTCCCTAAACTGGCAATGGACCGCAATGTCCCTAAACTACCTATGGACCACTACGTTTCTAAACTGGAACAATAGAGCCTCCAAACGCTCTTTTGTCGGATCTAAACGATCCCGTTTAAGTTGATCTTTGCCTCAAATATGGCTAACGTATCCTTAAACTTTCAAACAGACTTTAGTCCCAAATTGGACTATAGATCCCCCAATCAACTTTGGTTCAAGGGTACATCTCCGAACTCCTCTGACACCTGTCGTTGTAATCCTTCAATGTCGTCAGAGAGGTGACGGGTCCCGACGGCCATATATTAAATGGACCAGTACGTCCCTAAACTGGAACAATAGAGCCCCCTAAATGCTCTTCCCGTTAAGTTGATCTTAGTCTCAAATCGGACTAACGTATCCTTAACGAATGTTTAAGTTGATCTTAGCCTCAAACATGGCTAACGTATCCTTAAACTAAAATCCCAAACCCAAATCTATGTAAATACGGATTTGGACTAATCCACGTCCTACGGGCGACGACATAAATTAGTCTCCGTATACAATCCACGGGCAACCATAAACAAAACAAACACATACGACACGAAGTGAAATTTTGGAGAAGGAGAAAGTTGTTACCGCTATGCGGTAGCATAATTAACTGCAGGGGCTTGCGTCTGCAGGGAAGAGCGTCCCCACAATCAAAAACCCCTCAAGCGAGGGGGAATCTGACGAAGTCTGCTACATCGGCCGCATCCGTCTAAACCTCCGATACACGGTGCCATAAATCAACTTGGCGTTTTCGGAGAGGTGGAAGGATAAAACCAAATAGCATCTGCCCCAAATCTCAGGCAAGACGTCTCCACGTCGTCGTCGCCGTCTTTCGGAGGGGAACACTCGTTGCCTAAGGCTTTGCCCTACGAGTTGAGACGAATCAAGAAGTTCTTACAAGGACACTAATTTCCTCACAAGTCGAGACGAATCGAGAAGTTCTCTTAAGGATTTCCTAACGTCACAGTTAACTCCTGCTAATAGAAGTCCGTTAGGGTCTGTGGTACTAGAGTTTTTTTTTACCCGTCGCACCGTCGCGTTGGTCGATATATTCCCTGATATGAAATCTTGTTGTTCGGGTAGCCCCGCGACTGTCGTGTCTCCGATCCCTTCGGGGGCTGGACAAGAAGTCTTCAAGTAATCTTCCAGGTAATATTACCGTCGAAAGAGAAAGCGTTAGGGTATTCCATGTCGCTTTTTACTTGAGGTTGGGCTCAGTTTGGGAGCCCCGATGAGTCATGACCACTCCGCGCTGGTGTGGGATGATCTCCGATAGTCTTTTTAGGTCTCATTTGAGTTACCGTCAAGACCCTGAAGCGGGGGATTTTCCTTAGCTTCGTTGGTTGACATTGTGCCTGCAATATTGCGTCGAATGTCGAGGTTGTCTCTGGGTTGTCTGTGAACCATTGAGATTTGGAACTAGGGGACTTTGCCATGGCTCCGTTGTAGTCTCTAGGCTATCTGTGAACCATCGAGATTTGGAACTAGGGGACTTTGCCATGGATCCGTTTATTGACGTCGTATATTCCTGCAAAGACACTGATTTCTCTACGGGTCGACGCGAATCGAGATGCTCTCGTCAAGGATGCTGATTTTTCTGAATAGAGGTTTTTGCCAAGGACACTGATTTTCTTGGGGTTGAGATGAATCGAGAGATTCCTGCAAAGTCACTGATTTCCTTGCGGGTCGACGCGAATCGAGATATTTTTGCTAAGGACACTGATTTCCCTGAATCGAGAGGTTTTGCCAAGGACATTGATTTCCCTGGGGTTGGTTGACTTGTTTCCGAGACAGAGTCATTGGATGACGTATTTCCGAGATGGGGTCATTTGATGTCGTATTTTCGAGATGGGGTCATTTGATGACTTGTTTCCGCGACGGGGTCATTTGTTGACATGTATCCGCGATGGGGTCATTGGAAACGTATTTCCGTGACGGGGTCATGTGCTGACGTATTTCCGCGACGGGGTCATTGGATGACGCTAGGTTGTCTGTGAACCGTAGAGTCTTGGAACTGGGGACTTTGTTGTGGCTCCGATTGGTGATGTCGTGTCCGAATCCTGCTGGAATGAAGAGGAACGCCGTTGTTGTTTTCTAGGCTGTAGACACGGCCGTCGAGATTTGGAACTAGGGACTTTGCTATGGCTCCGATTGGTTGCGACCCTGAGGTCGGTTGTTGACGTTACGTTTGCATCCTGCTGGAGTTAAGAAGGAACGCCATTGTTGCTCTTCTGGGATGCAGACGTTGCTGTCAAGATCCGACTTTTCCTTTTGACAGAGTTTGTTGGGACACGTTGTTCCCTTTCGTTTATGCCCATGATTGTATACTGGGGTCAGTATGGACTTACCTGCAGGGTAAAAATTTCATTTTATATTTTTTTTTTTTGTTTTCTTTCCATGATCCTCTATCATTTCAGCTTTTTTTTATCGTGAAAGTCGCGATTGCCCAATCATTTCGGCTATTTTTTTCTTTTTACTCGCTACTTTTTATTGCGAGTCGCCCAATCATTTTGGCTATTTTTGTATGCATATATTTCACTTGCTGATTTTGTTGCAAGTTGCCCCATCATTTCGGCTATTTTACATGCATTTTTTTTAGTACAGAACTCAAGATCTGATACCAATATTAGCATCAGCATCGCTGCGACTGGAATATTGCCAGGAGCGAATCATCATTTGCCTTTGTCGATTTAAACAAAGATGGCTTAGCAAACAGGGTTAAAATCCTGTCGACTAAGGCTTTTGACTTCATGAGCCGTAAGGGTCTCATAAAGATATTTCTCCCTACGAGTCGTGAGAAACTCGTAGGTGCATTTTCTTCTAAGGAATCGTGAGGATTCCTAAGTATGTGTCTCTTATAAGTCGTAAGGATCTTACAAGAGTGTTTTCTCCTTATAAGTCGAGAGGACTTACACGTGTTTGTTCATCAAATGAGGGCATTCCTTGTCATTGATGGGACTCGAAAAGGAAATGATTATTTGCGCCCGTGAATTATATACAAGGGTCGGTATTAAACCGCTTGTAGGGCAGTCTGGGAAAGGTGATAGGTTAAGAACAGGTTCAGATCCCTGTAGCTTAAGGCTTTTGAATCTTATGAGCCGTGAGGGTCTCATAAGAAGGTTCTCTTTACGAGTCGTGAGGATCTCGTAAGTGTAATTTCTCCTCAGGAATCGTGGGGATCCCTAAGTGTGTCGCTCCTTTGTGAGTCGTAAGGATCGCACGCAAGTATTTTTCTCCTTACAAGGTCGAGAGGACCTTGCAAGTGTCTTTTAACGAGATTGCGCCCGTTCGGGTTTTCACAAACTCGACGGTTGCCATGATGTTTTTACTCACGGAGCTCTTTCGGGTTTTCATTCGTGACCATCTTGCTTATGGACGTACCGTTTTTTTTTACGCGTCAGCCCAAGGATGCTGCGGGTTTGTAGTAGTTTAAAGACGTTTCGGTCAGTTGTTCGTAGGTCCGAGATTTTTTTCGGGCAACGTACGGTTACACAGCTGGCTGTTCTCGCAAATCTTCGCATCTTTTGTGTCGGAGGTGGATTCCTTGAAGAGAAGGATAAGGGCTATTTCTTCGTCAGAGTCGCTTCCAAAGATGATAACTTGCGATCCCTTGGTGTCAACCATGTGACAGTTGCCGGCAGTTCTTTTGCGCTCATCTGTCGTGCTTCTCTGTTCCCGAAGAGCCTTGCGCTTCACTCGCTGAATATGTTGTCGGTGGGCAACATACCCCTGCCACCAGTTTTTAAAGGTCATGCACTCTTCGGTAGGGTGTGCAATCCTCTGATAGTATAAGCAGAAGTTAGGATATGCGTCCGCTTCATCAAGATGTATACCGCCAGGAGAATTTCTTTTAAAAGAGGGCAATTTCATTCTCATTGACAAGGCCCTAGCGAATCGTTTCCTTGCTTTAAGCTTGCTTTTGCTGGCGATAGAGATGCTTCGATCCGGTTGGGGTATTCTATGGCTTCCCGTTACCGGAGCTTCTTCAACTTGACGCTGACGGTTGGCCCTTTCGTACATGGCCGTTTCTCGCTCTCTGTCAGCTTTACTTTTCTGAAGAGCTTCATTTATCAGCATGTCAATCAACTCATTGGACGGTTCCAAGGATTTTGGTACCGATTCTGCCCCCAGCTTCTCTGCATCAGGAGCTTCTTTATCATCTATTGACGAGTGAGAGATCATGTGACAACCTGCCACGTAATCTTTGGGTTCTTCTGATGCGCCGTCTCCCTCGTCATTATCACTGCCTCTGTTCTTAAGGATATGGTTGAGAAATTCCTGGAGTGTGATTGGGGTCCGCGCCTTCTGGTTGTATTCCTCCAGCGCGTCAATAAGCTTTTGCAGATCCGTGCGCCTGTCATCAAACTGCACCGGCTTTTTGGTCTTCTTCTTTTTCTTCGAAGACTTTGACGGCTGGGTCTGGGTGTTTTTCCCATCGCTATTAACTCCCAATGTTGGGCGTGGTTTCAGCATCCCCTCGATGATCTTCGGCTCTAGCGGGCTTTTCCACCTGATCGCCGGACTTGTTTGAAGATCTTTCAGCATTCTTTTAGTTTTTGCCGAAAGAACAACTTGCCATAGAGCTTCCTCTACGAATGACCACGATGCCCCCGGCATGTCCATCTTTTTCGGAGCATGTGGTTATGGCGGGTTCACCTTCCAGTTTTCAGACAACACGAATTTGCCTTGCTGGTATTGGTCTTCAACCCAGTTTTTGAAGACGTAGCAATCTTCGATTAAATAGCCCAATGTTCGGTGGTAGAGGCAATAATTGGGACTGTTAACGTCACTAGGCTGCAGTAGGCGTTTCGGCTTCGGCAGGGTAATGAGCCCGTTGCGCACCGCCAGTTCAAACAGTCTCCTTGTTTTATCCCGAGGGAATAAGTAAGGGCGGCTCAACTTCTCATCGAGGGATCGCCGCTTGTTGCTTTGGCGAACAACCGGTCTCGGGCTACTCGGTTGTTGTTGAGCATTGGCGACGAAGGTTGCTTTCTCTTTTCCCTTTTCATTTCGAAACTCCGTCTTTGAAGAGGAAGGCCTATGACCCATCTGGTCTATTTGGGCCAGCTTGTCAATTAACGCCTGGAAGGTGGTTGGCTTAAAGAACATCATGAATTGAGATATGGTCGACTGAGGGTCAAGGGTCCACATGAACATGCCCACATCAGGAGCTTCTTCTATACGTTGTTCGCATCTCAACCATAAGTTTCGCCACTGGATTGCATACTGCACCCTTACCTCTCCCGGTTTCACTCTGGCGTTGATCAATGTCGTGATCGGGGTGCGTTCACTGGTGCTTGTGAACCGCTGTGTAAACAGTAGCTCCATTTCTGCAAATGTCTTAACGGAGTCGTTTGGGAGCTCAGAGTACCATTCAAACGCCGTCTCCGACAAGCTGCCAACAAACTGGCGAAGCAGCAGTTTGTCGTCACCCCCAGTATTACCGCACAGGGCTCTGAATTGAGCAACATGCTGGTGTGGATTACCTGTCCCTTTATACACATGGAACTTAGGGATCGTATATCCCGGCGGGTACTTTATTTGGTCGTACCAACCCGGATAGGGTCGTCCAGTCTTGACGATTTGGCCAGCCATTTCGCTCGCCTGATGAGCTCGTATCTGTTGAGCTATATAGTCGTCAAGGGAAGCTTTGGAGATGGTCTCCGCCTTGGCTGCTGAACAAGCAGGAAGAGGGTTTGATGTCTCCCCTCTGTCGTCTTCAAGGACAATCGGAGGGTCTTCAGCTGGAGGATCCGGCTGTATCATCATCCTGACCATATCTTGGAATAAAAGCGCCATTCGTTTTATGTTGGTCGCTTGTTCCGCGGCCTCTCTGTCTTTCTTCTCGAGGATTCTGCGGAGGAACTCAGTATCGGTTTCTTGTTCTTAATGTTGTTCCGACGGTGTCTCCGGACTTTCTTTTGGCCCAGTGAGTGCGGCCATCTGTGTTAGTATCTCCTGGAGCTTCTGTTGTTGCTCCTGAGCTTTTGTTACAGATCGGGTGAGTGGTCGATGACCCGTGGAGATACGGTTATCCTCTTTCCCGGATGCCATATGAACAGTGTGCACCACCATGCCCCCAGACTTGGGGCATTTAGATTCAGTGCCTTTGAGCTTTGTCACAGACATGGAGATTTTCTCCGACCTTCTTTTTTTGTGAGCGGTCGAAGTTGAGCGGGCCGTTGCAGTAGGCACCCAAGCAGACGACACTTTCTGTGGTGCGACATGGTGGTCCTTTTCTTACTGAACTTTCATCTTCTTCGGTCGGCAGGAGTAGTCTTGTTTGATCACCGAGTCTTGGACCTGTCGCCAGATTTTGTGAATTTTAGAGGACAGCCGCTGAGAGGGCTGCTCCAGCCTTGTCTTTGCAGCATTCTCCACAGGTGGAGGAGATCTTTTCAGCACGGCAGTCGGAGAGTTCTTACGGACCCTCCTGAGTGGTTCAAAGCTATTTCCAGTTGGAACAGCAGCATAAACTTCCACCGTTGGAACTGGCGGGGTAAATCCAGATGGGGAATTGCCCCCAGCTTTCCTCACTCGGCGCCAGTGGCGATGTCGAGCATGCCTTGCGGACACGACCACCTCTGCTGTTGGATGAGCTTCTTTGTACCCCCTGCTCTGATGAGGGGTTGCTGTTGGTGCCAGCCTATCGAAGACCGACGTCCGCTGAGAGGGAATGATCAATCTTGAAAAGACCGACTTTTTGGCAAGGGAAGCAGCCTTGGTTACTTCGCCTGGAGTGGGAGCTGGAACGGTTAGTCTTGCGAAGACCGACCCCTTAGCAGGAGAAACCTCTCTGATGACTTCGTTCAGTGCAGCAGGGATGGCTATCCGTTTCGGGATAACCCCCTTAGGTAATGCGGGATTCTTCACGGGCCCATAGGAGTTTTGGCCCAGTCTGTTAAAGACTGAGGCGTTGGATTTGGGTGACCCGTTGAGAGGGGCCGCGATAGTTGCAAGACGATCGAAGACCGACTTCTTTGGAGCTTCTTGCGATGGCACTGGGGCGTTAAAGCTCATTGGTGGGAGCATGGTCCCGAAGAACAGTCCCGTGGTGGCCTGAGTCACCTGTTCCACTGGCATTGTAAAAAGGGAGGCCGTTTGAGGCCCATAGGTCACTCCTCCAGCAAGGACGGAGTGGGAGTTGTTGCGGTTGTTGCAGTTAGTGCAGTTGAAAGCCATTGATCTTCTGTTTTCTACACGGAGCAAGACACCCAATCTTAGTACCTCGAATCAAGGGGCAACTATAGCAAACCGCGACTCGTTCGCGAAACACGACACACGAAGTATGGGGTGGAAAGAGGAAAAGGTCCCACCGGGCGTGTCAGAATCTGTTCTCCGCCGAAATACGGGAGATGGAACCGTGTAGATCGCCTTGCCTGAATTTGGGGGCAGATGCTATTTGGATTTATCCGTCCACCTCTCCGAAGATGCCAAGGTGATTTATGGAACCATGTATCGAAGATTTAGACGGATGCGGCCGATGTAGCAGACTTCGTCAGATTCCCCCTCATTGTGAAGGGTTTTTGATTGTGGGGACGCTCTTCTCTGCAGGCGCAAGCTCCTACAGTTAATTACGCTACCGCATCGCAGTAACCACTTTCTCCTTCTCCAGATGGTCACTTCGTGTCATGTGTGTTTGTTTTATTTTTGGTTTCCTGTGGATTGTATACGGAGACTAATTTATGTTGTCGTCCGTAGGGCGTGGATTAATCTAAATCCATATTTTCTTAGATTTGGTTTTAGGTTGGGTTTAAGGATCGTTAATCTCATTTGAGACTAAGATCAAGTTAAACGTTTGTTAAGAATACGTTAGTCTAATTTTAGACTAAGATCTAGTTAACAGGATCATTTAGATCCAATAAAAGAGCACTTGGACTCTATTGTTTTAGTTTAGGGACGTTGCGGTCCATAAGTTTAAGGACATCATAGTCCGTGACAGTTTAAAGACGTCATAGTCTGTAAAGTTTAAAGACATCATAGTCTATGAGTTTATAGACCTCACAGTCGATGGTAGTTTAGAGACATCATAGTCTGTAAAGTTTAAGGACATCATAGTCCATGAGTTTAAGGACCCCACAGTCCGTAAAGTTTAAGGACATCATAGTCCATGAGTTTAAGGACCCCATAGTCCGTGGAATGTCTGGTTGTCGGGACCCGTCACCTCTCTGAAGACGTTGAAGGATTACAACGACACATATCAGAGGAGTGAAGAGATGTACCCTTGAACCAATATTGTTTGGGAGATCTGTAGTCAAGTTTGGGACTAAGATCAAAGATTTATGAGCATATGGGCTCAATTAATCTGAATTAGAGATCTGTGGCCAACTTGGGCTCGACCCACTCAGTTAAAATGTTGGACATTTAATTGGGCTCAGTCCTTTTTCATTTAACAATGCTGAGCATTGGTTTGGGTTCTGACAACTTTTTTGTCTTTTATTGAGTATTGAGCCCTCATTATGGCTTTGGGGCCTTATTTAAAGAACAGTTTATGTTCTTTCAGCGCACACATGAGGAGCACGTGGTGCGCTTGGCGCTGAGCGCCAGTCAATGAGCGCAGAGCGCTTCTGTTAAGTAGTGCACATGTGAGGAGCACGTGGCGTACTTGGCGCTGAACGCAGAGCGCTTCTGTTAAGTAGCGCACACCTGAGGAGCACGTGGCGCGCTTGGCGCTGAGCACCAGTCAATGAGCGTAGAGCGCTTCTGTTAAGTAGCGCACATGTGAGGAGCACGTGGCGCGCTTGGCGCTGAGCGCCAGTCGCAGAGCGCTTCTGTTAAATAGCGCACACGTGAGGAGCACGTGGCGCGCTTGGTGCTGAGCGCTGTTCAATGAGCGTAGAGCGCTTCTGTTAAGTAGCGCACACGTGAGGAGCACGTGGCATGCTTGGCGTTGAACGCCAGTCAATGAGCGCAGAGCGATTCTGTTAAGTAGTGCACACGTGAGGAGCACGTGGCGCGCTTGGCGCTGAGCGCCAGATTTGGAGCGCTAAGGCGCTTCTGTTAAGTAGCGCACACGTGAGGAGCAAGTGGCGCGCTTGACGCTGAGCGCCGGACAATGAGCACAGAGCGCTTCTGATCAATTTTGTTATCTGAGAAATAAGTTCTCGCTTACAAGAGACTTTGTCTCATTGTTCTAAGAACAAAGTTTTTATTTTTATAGGAGATATTACAATCTCTTCTATTTTCTTTTGTGAAAGTCTTTGTCTTTGTAGATCTATGAGCTGAAGAGAATGAAATTCTTCTCCCTCCTTTTTATGATGAGATGCTGTGATCTCTTTTTGTGAAAGACCTCTGTCTTATAGATCTATGATCTAAAAATAAAAAAAAAACTATGTTCTTCTTCCTTGATGAGATGTTTTTTATCTCTCTGTTTTTACCTTGAAGAAAAGTTCTTCTTCTCAGAGCTTACTCTTTTCTTTGAAATTTCTCAAAGCTTGTGGGGAGGGGGGTTCCTCTCTGCAAGACTTGAAGTCTTGGGGCATTTTTATAGGGTAGGCTGATTTGTTGAATCAGTTAAAAAGATGTTTCTCTGATTGATTTGGGGATGTGTCCCCACCATTGGATCTTTGATCCTAGGGCATCTGTTTTACAGAAGGCAATATTCTTGTTTTTAACAAGATTGGGAAAATCTTTTCCCATACAGAACTTATTCTGTATCTTGGTGATGATTTTTTTTAATTACCATTGGATCTTTGATCCAACGGCAGGGAACATTTAGTTCCAGCGCCAGCGCTCTCTTGCTTTGCACGTGAGCACTGCAACATAGTCTTTAACTCTTAGTGCTGGCGCTGCTACGTGAGCACTGCAACAGAGTTTTTGACTCTTAGCGCTGGCACTGCTAGCGCAAGCGCTCTCATACTTTGCATGTGAGCGCTGCAGCAGAGTCTTTGACTCTTAGCGCTTGCGCTATTTTGAAGCGCTGCTTCATTTCAAAATTCAAAATTTTGAACAGAGCTTTGCTCTGATTGGGGAAAGACATGTCAACCCCTGACCTCTCTGTCGTAAAGCAATGCTTCGACTCAGAAACATGTCAACCCCCCTGACCTCCTTGTCATAAAGTAATGCTTCGACTCGGAAACATGTCAACCCCCTGACCTCCTTGTCGTAAAGCAATGCTTTGACTCGGAAACATGTTAACCTCTAACCTCCCTGTCGGAGCAATGCTTTGACTCAGAAATAAGTCAACATACGAACCTATCAACCCGTAAAAAGAAATTTCTCTTGTGAGATCCTTACGATTCTCAAGAGAAAATGCACTTAGGAGTCCTCACGACCCCTAAGGAGAAATTACACCTACGAGATCCTCTCGATTCGTAGGGAGAAAAGCCTTTTTGAGACCCTCACGGCTCATAAAGTTGAAAAGTATTAGACAACAGACCTGAATCTGTTTCTTAAGCCATCGCTACCCTATACAGAAATCAAGATGGACTGTTATCTACCAACTACAAGCCACATTCGCTAAAGCTAATACACCAATAACACAGCAAAAAAGAGAAAGCGACGACATAAAATGAAATATTTCTTTTATTCATGAATCCAAATGAATACAAGATACATCTCATAAAAGAATTGAAATGAATACAAATTTTTTTTTATTATTCATGGATAAAAAAATGATAATAAAAGAAATACAATAAAAGAAAAGTCTTTAAGCCGGCGGGTGGCGCAGTAAGCTCGTCAATTCATCACTCTTCCACTGGGCCTCAGCTTCAAGCTTCATTATTGCCACAAGACGAGTCTCTGCCTGAGACTGTTGGGTTTGATATGAAGCAAACCGGCTCTCGAGCTCCCTTTCAGTGGCCTTATGAGCTTCAACCATCTCATGGGTAAAGATGACGGCTTTGTCGAGAGCGACCACTTCAGTGATAACTTCTTGAAGTACTCGCCAAATTTCGTATGCATGAGTGGTCTTGGTAGTGAATTGAGACTGGAGTTCTCCCAAAGCATTCGAGGCCAGTTCCCTCTCCGAAAATTTGCGATTGAGCCTCTTCTCACATGATTGTAGATCCGCGGCACAGCGTTCAATCAGCCCCCGCAAGCTCGTCTTTGTAGCCACGACCTTTGAGGGAAGGCGTGTGCACTCGAGAACATGTAAGCAAGCCTCCACTCGACGACAAAACTCGACTCAGACATGCACCAATGTTTCATCATGGTAAGTGGCGAGAAAGGGCAGAGAAATGTTGGCTTCGGCAGCAAATTCTTCAGCTGTGATCGAACTACCAGCACGAAGATCTTCGATAAGAGCCGACAAGGAGTTAATGCTGTGCTTCGCCATCCGTTCAGATGCGCGCCGGGCATAAGGGCCTGATGGCATAATGATGCGAGACTCCAGCAGGGTAAGAGCGGGCAAGGCTGTCAAGGTCCATGAACAATCTATAAGATTTACACCCAAAGGATATATAAAACAACGTCAAAATCTTACTTACCCACAGTCGTGCAAGGAGGGTTAGATAGATCCCCAGGCCCGTTGAGGATCTCGACTTCGTCATCAGCTTCCAGAACTGCAGAAGACATATCAGCATTGTTATACGAAATAATGATAATACAATGAAGGGGTCAAATAACACCAACCTTGCCCAGAAGAAAGGACGATGCTTTGCGGGGATATTGCCTGTGGGGCAGCCATCTCGAACAGGCGCTGAAAGGACTTTCTGGGAGATAAATCCACGATGAAGGCCGCCAATCCTCGCAATTCTGAAAAGATAGAAAGATTCAGATAATGGAGAGATCATTAAAGAAAAATATAGAAGACTACCTTCGATGCTCTTCCCATTTTGAACTGGAGGGATAACAGCTTCGGCAACCTCCTCCGTGCCCTCAGGCACATCATCGGGGACGTGTGCTGGCGTAGCAGCCTCCAGTCGCAAAACGACACCTGCCATTTTGGGCTCTAAAGAGGGAACAGTGGCCATGGCCATGGCGGTGTTTTCAACAGCCTTCGAAGCGCCACCAGAAAGATCCATCGGGTCTATGACCGGCAAGGTCGCCTCTGTGGAAAGTATAGATGATGGAAAAGTGGAGGCCATCACCAGGAACTCCAAGATAGAGCCAACTATTTCGACAATCTCTTCTACACCTTTCGGTACGTCATCAGAGACATCCATAGGATCCATGGCCAATGGGGATACCTCCACTGAAGGGATTGACACCGAAGGGACAGAGGCTATCGTCGGAAGCTCCACAATAGGGATAGCAGCTATAACGATCTCCTCCACACCTGCCGGTGCCTCATCTGAGACATTTGTAGAACCCACAGTCAGGGCACGACTTGGGCTCAAATCTTCTATCATTGCTGAAGTCCTTGCAAAGTGTTACGAAGATAAGAAGGCATGAAAAAAGCGAAACAAATTACTTGCCAAAGGAGAATGCCGAAAACATGCATACTAATACGCCAGGGTGCCTCTAATATGGCTTTTTCAAGCCGTCGTTCCTTCCTCAAGAAATGTGCTTGCCGGGCATCAAAGGTAGACTCATGCCCACCGGTCTTCGCTGCTAGCTTATCTTCGGAGGCGGCTGAAATGGGCTGCTTAAGGGCTATATCATCTTTCGGTCGCAGGGACCTATATGCACCCTCTGCGGTGATAGGGGATCTTCATAAAAGATAACCGGGGGGTAAGGCTTCTTCGGGATGCGCACATTCTCGGTCTCATCTTGTGACCGCCTTATAGCCTCAGCCAATTGTGCGGCTTTCTTGGCAGATGAACCCGGAAAGAGAAGCCCATCATCCGGTTCTTGCATGGATATTGGTTCGTCCTGAACAATAGGCTCGGATTCCAAAAAAAATGTCAAGCAGACCGGTGACCGTCTTCTTTCTCCTCTTCGACCCGGAACTAACGCTGGAAGAAGGTCGCTTCCTTCCCTTCGGCGCTTTGGCACGATGTTGGCCCACTTCGCCTCCATAATCCCATTTTGGTGACACCACCGCTGATAGCATCTCCACTAATGGCACTGCCGCTGGCGCCTCGGTGGAGGCATTTGCCTGAGCTCTGGTGCGCACCGGCATCCCTGCAGTGGGAGGAATCGATTCGGTTTCTGCGGCTTGCGAGATAAGGACCACGCCACCATCCCTTAAGAGGGGGCGAACGACTGACTGCGGGCGCAATGGAACGCTGGCAGCCTGGGTTGGAGTAGGAGTCTTATACTCGAAGAGTACCCGTCTTTCCTCAGCAATAACAGGACCAACCCGGTGGCGATACCATCTCACAAAGGACCCTACAGACCTTGGGAGGTAGTCAGGTTCTGGGATCATGAACACAGAGCTAGTGTTCAGCCGCATGAAGTGATGAATGATGTCGCGAATAACTCCCAAATATGAGGAAGGCTCAACCAAAAATGCTTCGAAAGGGACGCCCTGGTTATAGCCCAATTGTTGACCGAAGCGGTGCGAATTATACCGCAAGAGGAGAGCCGTATCATTCTGGTGGAACACCAAATAGCCCGGCCTAATCGAATACAGATGCATGATTTCCTTAGGCTTTAAAGATGGTTCTCCCCCTTTAGACAAGTCGAATAGCTGTTCGATGGGCCCCGCCGGTGCAGAAAGAACGCGATCAGTGAACACCATCCTTCCCTTATTAGCATATGTATTGAGCAGAACACGGAGGGCCCCTAATTGAGTCGGATCGGAAGCGGAGGCATCTACCAATCTCATAACTCGTAGGAAGGTGTAGGAATCATAGAAGTTCGGCAGTCGATGCGCTGCGAATGCCCCCAACACATGCATTTCGATCCAAGATGTGAAGTAATGAAGGGTGAGATTCACAACATCTACACCTGGAGTCGAAGTGTTGGCTGCAACACTTAACCCATGATAAAGGTGTGATAATCCCGCAATACCAATGGCCAACCTTGTCCCTTCAGCTGCACGATGGGCGAGGTAGAAGGCAGAAGCTCTCATGAAGCGACGGTGGGTTGGTATCGCAAACCAACTGAGCCATAGGCTAATAAAGCCGACGAAGAAGGTCTCTTCGTCTATGTCGGGGGCCGCAATTGCATCAAAAGACACGGCCAACGTGGTCAGAATTTTTGTATTTCTATGAGAAGCTCTACGGCACCCACGATTCTTAGTAGTAAGTCGTCGGCATATCGCGCGTAGAACTGCGGTAAATCTTCTTCCTTGGCCGGCAGTTTGTTCGACCCAAATCCAAAAGGGTCGTCAATACTCACAAACTTAGGGGCATCCTTGGATAGAGCATCTCCCCGGATGAAGCAGGCGATGAAACTCTCGGAAGTGACACCCTGCCCCTCTGACTTCGCAAACAATCTATCGAAGATACCCAGAGCCTTGATTAGACAGGATACTTATGACGGACAATAGTTTCGGGCATCAGGCCGTCAAGCATACCCGGCATGGTGGAGAAAACATATTCATATAGAGGCAGCAACTCCTCGTAATGCTCACCCTCACCCCTGATTGGCAACCCCGAAATCTCATGAAACTCATCCAATGAAATAGACACCTCTCGATCCCCTAGCAGAAAGGTGTTGGTAGGAAGATTCCATTGGTTTACGAACGCTTTGATCCACCAGACGTGAGGAGCCTGATAGTGGAATAGCGACGCGTATACTGCCTGATACAGCCCGACCTTTTGCAGTCTTGCGCGATGGGCGGAAAGAATGTAGCGAGCCCACATAAGGCAGACCACCGGGTGACGAGGAGTGACACCCACTTTATAAACTTGTCCCCAAGGTCGAGCTTCACCTTGGCAAATCCGACGCCCCAAGATGTCTGCCGACAAGGGATGGTTAGGTATCCCAGGTGTAAAGTGCTCCAACCGGCCTGAAGGAGTCCAATTGGTCACCTCCACTGCATAAGCGGTCTGTGGGCGTTCCATCGGCAATATAGGGCGAAGAGGTTCTGCTGGCTCTTCGCAAATAAAACTTCGGCGACCCCGGATGATGTGGCCGTACCAAGTGCCCCATAAGAACAGACTTGTCCGGTCTTTATCATGAGCTCTGATCATCGCCATTGCCTCATCATCTGACGGCGATTATGGAAAGGCGGCATCCGAGCGGGTGTAAGGAAAATAAGGAAGAGAAGCTATTGTGCCTGAAATAAGGAAAAGAGGAAACATTAGTGAAACCTATGCACATACATATATATATAATAATAACAAAAGAAAACAACAGGATGTCTGTTTTGCGGGACCACTGCCTACAAAACACATAGACCCCACGAAATCAATATGGCGGCTCACTAATGATAATACGGGGCAATCACAATATCAAGAAGATCCTCATTAAACAGACACGTGAATTTAAACAACTCTTGATATCCTCGTGGAGAAAACAAGTTCTGTTAAGTTACCAACAAATTCAAATTTGTGCGAATAAGGGTAAAACCCTATGAAAAGATTTTCAAGAACATCAGGGAATAAAACTCCCAAAGAGTCCTCCTGATCTTTCAGAGCTAAGCTCTTCGCTTTAGAAATTAAATTCCTTTTATATGATGGAATTAAATCCCAGAAACTCACAAAAAACATATATGAGAAATAAAATCCCATGAATCCTCAAAAATATAGGTGAATGTTCGAGATATGGAAGTTTACTGCTCAAAGATCACACCTTTGGATCTCTAAGAGATGGGTTTCTGAGGAAAGCAATCTCATGATCGATTTAAAATCCAGAAATTTTTGTTCAAAAAGAAAAAGTTTTTTTATGATGTGCAGGACCTTTACCTAAAAAGGGTTTCTTTTTTACAGAGTTAAACTCTGGAATTACAATGGCAGAGAACTAAGCTCTGAAGAGGAGAATTGAATTCTCAAAGAAAACGAAGGAGGAAGAAGATAAAGAAACAGTGGCTGCCTAAGGAACCCAACCCTTGCATTTATAAGATGTGATAAGGACGGTTCATCCTCCCGTTCTCCTAAGCAATCCAACGGCTGTAAAGGTGACAGCGTTGCACTCACGTGCAAACCACGTGAGAACAACACCATGGGGGTATTTGTTCTCTGATAAAAACAGAATAATAGATAAAAAGCAACGGAAAAAAAAAACCCAAATGGAACATCATGTGCTCACACGTGATAGGCACTGCGCTTAATAAAATAAGCTGAAACTGAGCCTCACGTGCAGACACGTGACCCCTATATATACAAAGTATATGAGCGCTTATCTAAAACAAACAATTTTCCAGAGAAAAAAACCCACGTGATAGCACGTGACGCTCTTTGGTATGCTTAATTTGGTGAGGTCACATGCTACACGTGATGGGCTCCTAAGCCTTCTGAACCGATAGAATTAAATTCTAATTAAAAGGAATCAAAAGTTTTATGCTTAATTTGGTGAGGTCACGTGCTACACGTGATGTGCTCCTAAGCCTTCTGAAACGATAGAATCAAATTCTAATTAAAAGGGATCAAAAGTCTTATTAGGAAAATATTTCCTTGGATCTTTCTAAATAAGAAAGATTACGCTCTGTAAAATAGAGCGCCGTTGGATTAAAGATCCAATGGTGATTAAAAAATCACCAATCTACAGAAAAATTCTGTGCAAGGAAATATCTTCCTAAACTTGTTAAGAACAACAAAAGAAATATTTTCTGTAAAACAGAAGTCCTTGGATTAAAAATCCAACGGTGAGTAAAATTTATCGAGTGATCTAAAAGATCATGTTGGTTGATTATAAAATCAATCAAAATCTCTCAATGAGAGATTTTCTAAACAAATTGATTCTTTTCTTTCTCCTATAAATAGGAGCCAAGAGACAGAAGAAAGTGAGGAGAGAAAAAAATTTCCCCTCGTAAGCAAAAGAAAAGAGAATTTAATTCTCCAGAGAGAAAATGATCTCCTCAAAGACAAAAAGAAACCCTATGTAAGGGAAGAAACAAAACACAGAACCTTTTACCTCTTCTTCACCTTCACAAGAGCTCAACTCTTCTAAAAAGAACTTAGTTCGTTCTCTGGTTGAAGATCTGCAAAAGCAGATCTCCCCATAAGTTGAGAATTTAATTCTCATCGGGGAGATCTGTTATGCAGATTCAAAACCTAGGGGGGGAATTAAGTTCAAAGAATTTAATTCTTACAATAGAGCATATAGGAATTTAATTCCTATAAATAAAACTAGGGTTTAACCCTATAAAAGAATTTAATTCTTATTAAATATGGGGCTTAAAAGTCTCAAAACTCAAGATCTCCATGCACGTAAAAAAAGAGATTAGCACCCAACATGATAGATCACGTGCGCCCACGTGAGCACCCTTGTTGAACAAAAGAGAATAATTGAGATCAGGTCACGTGACCCCACGTGACCCCTGAACAAGCCTTTCAAGAAAGGAGAATAAACTCAAAACAGTTTCTATTTTCAAGGGCGTCTCACGCGACCCCTTAGCACCTTTAGAACTCCTCCGTATACATTTTTTTAGGGCGCCTCACGTGACATCACGTGACCCCTTAACAGTGCTTAGCACTTTCAGAAGAAAGGGAAAATAAATCAAATGCAGTTTTCATCCTTTGGGGACGCCTCACATGACCCCACGTGACTCTTTAACAGTGCTCAGCACTCAAAAAAGAAAAAGGGAATAAATCTAAAGGAGCTGTGACAACTTTGAGCGCCTCTCGTGACCCCACGTGAGCGCTTCAACTTTTTAGTGTTCAACACTACTTTGAGCGTCTCACGTGGGAACACGCGAGTGCCAAACATACTCTATTATTTAACACAATAAGAGGCTAATCTTAGCCCAAATCAGCTAAGTCTGCTAAAACCAAATTCCCTTTTAACTGAGCCCACATTATACTCAGGTCTTCCAAGATTAATCATCTCAGATGGCATTCAAAATAACATCCATCACATTCCCCTTCAATCTGACATTTGGTTCAAGGGTACATCTCTTCACACCTCTGATATATGTCGTTGTAATTCTTCAACGTCTTCAGAGAGGTGGTGGGTCCCGACGACCAATAACTATCTGGTGCATTTCCGAACCCATGGTTGTATCTAAACTAAAGACCGTAATGTCCTTCAACTAACTTTAGACCGTAACGTCCTTAAACTAACCTCATGGACTATGATGTCCTTAAACTAAAAACCCCACAGACTATGATGTCTTTAAATTTCACGGACTATGACGTCCTTAAACTCACGGACTATGACATCCTTAAACATTTGGACCGCAACATCCTTAAATTACAATGGACCGAAACGTTCTTAAACTAACAACGGACCGTAATGTCCTTAAACTAAAACAATAGAGCCCAAATGCTCTTTTGTTGGGTCTGAATGATCCCAAAACCCTGTTGAGTAGATCTTAGTTTAAAATTAGACCAACGTATCCTCAACAAATATTTAGGTTGATCTTAATCTCAAATGAGATTAACGATCCTTAAATCAACCCAAACCCAAATCTAAGAATATACGAATTTAGACTAATCCACGCCTTATGGGCGACAACATAAATTAGTCTCCGTATACAATCCACGGGCAACCAAAAATAAAACAAACACACACGACACGAAGTGACCATCTGAAGAAGGAGAAAGTGGTTACCGTGATGCGGTAGCGTAATTAACTGCAGTGGCTTGCACCTGTAGGGAAGAGCGTCCCCACAATCAAAAACCCCTCGCAAACGAGGGGGAATCTGACGAAGTCTGCTACAACGGCCGCATCTGTCTAAACCTTCGATACACGGCGCCATAAATCAACTTGGTATCTTTGGAGAGGTAAAAAGATAAAACCAAATATCTTTGGAGAGGTAAAAAGATAAAACCAAATAGCATCTGCCCCCAAATTCAGGCAAGACGACCTACGCGGTTTCGTCTTTGTTTTCGGCGGCGAACAGAGTACCTTGCAAATAATTTGTATTTGACACCATTAAGAGTCAGTGACTCATCCTTAATTAACAACTGAAGCACAACATCATAAGAATAGGACTGAAGTTTAACTTCTTAAATAACGGGCTTTCAATTTCACATCAATAGATTCATTTTTCCCATTAAAATACCTCTATGAGATTGGGTATCCACTGTTGGTGATTACATTATAGCCCTAAGCCCCATTCCCCTCGATGCTTTAAGGATCTTAGATTTTGGTAGACCCTTAGTTAGATTGTCTGCCAAATTTAGATGGGTAGACACATACATAAGAGACACAATAAAGTTTTTCTTTAAATTCTTTATTGTCGCATATCTTAGTTCTACAATGTTATTCATCTTCCTATTACAATTTTCTTGTTCCAATAAATCAAGCAAGGATTTATTGTCACAATGTATTGTCATAGCTGTGATTGGTTTAGGAATAAAAGGAATTTTGATTATCAAATTCTTTAACCAATCTGCCTTGGTACACGTGGTATCTAATGCTATCATTTCAGCATTCATGGTGCTATGAGCAATTATTGTTTGCTTACAAGAACCCCATTCAATCGCTCCACCACCAAGTACAAAAACAAATCCAGTGGTAAACTTAACATCTAAGGTATCCGCGACTCAATTTAAATCACTATACTCTTCAATTTGGTTTGGGAAGTTTGAGTATGCTAAACAATAATTCATTGTACCTTTTAAGTACTTGAACAATCGTTCCAAAGCTTTTTAATGTTCTTCACTAGGGTTACTAGTGAATCTACCTAATCTCTCAACAGCATATGATATATCAGGTCTAGTACGAGTAGAAATACAATTTAAAATTCCTATCAATCGAGCATATTTATTTTGCATTATAGGTTGTCCATCATTTTTAACTAAATGAATATTATGATCAAAAGGAGTAGAACCAGACTTGACATCAAAATAGTTATACTTCTTTAATAGTTTTTTTATAGCATGCGATAAAGAAAGAGCATAACCATTTCCTAACTTAGTGATATTCATACCAAATATATAGTCAGCCTCATCTAGATCTTTCATTTCAAAACTTAATGATAAATATGAATTTACTTCATTTATTATAACTATAGTAGAGCCAAAAATTAGAATATCATCTGCATATAAACATAAAACTATAAACCCACTATCAATAGATTTGAAATAAAGACATTTATTAAACTTATTAATAGTGAATCCATAGCCAAAAATTACTTTGTCGAATTTGTTATGCCACTGCTTTGGAGTTTGTTTTAGGCCATAAAGGGATTTTACAGGTTTGCAAACTTTATGTTCATTTCCATTTTCTACAAAGCGTGGAGGTTGCTTCATATATATTTCTTCATCAAGATCACCATTCAAGAAAGTTGCCTTGACATCTATTTGATGGATTAATAAATTATGAACGGAAGCCAAGGCAATCAAAGTTCGCATAGTGGTAATCCTTGTTACAGGAGCACAAGTGTCAGTGTAGTCTATACCTTTGCGTTGGGTAAATCCCTTGGCAACTAACTTAGCCTTATATTTATCAATTGAACTGTCAGATTTAAGCTTCTTTTTAAATATCCACTTTCACCCTATAATTTTAGTTTCAAGAGGTAAGTCAGATAGGACCCAAGTTTTATTTTCTAGAATGGAATCCATCTCACTTTTAATGGTTTCTTTCCATTGTTTAGCATCTGAAGATACCACAGCCTCTTCATAGGTAGAAGGATCTCATTCTACGAGAAGATAATACATAGTACCATCAGCTATCAGTGAACCTTTCTACGCTTATTTCTTTTACTCCTTTTAGGTTCTGATTCGGGTGTATGAGTAGAAGTGGATGAATCATTATTTGGTTCAATGATTTGAGAAGCACTAGCTAGATCATATGTAGAAGTAGGAATAATAGTAGGAATATCAACTGATCTAGAAATAGAAGACTTGTAAGGAAATGCGCTTTCAAAGAAAGTAGCACCCTTTGTTTCAATAAGTGTATTAACCCTAATTTCATTAATCCTAGAATGAAAAAAAATAAATCTATATGTATTGCTATCTAGTGAATAACCTAAGAATAAAGAATCAACTGTTTTAGGGCCAATTTTGTTTCTCTTATGTGAAGGAACACATATTTGTGCAAGTCAGCCCCAAACACAAAAATAATCAAGTCTGGGTGTTCTACCGAATCACAAGGCAAAAGAAGATTGGTTTGTGCTTTTATGAGGTATACGATTGAGTATATAGCATGTGTTAGTGTATATGCCCTAGAAGCCATTACTGTATCATACTAGTATGTATATTACTTGATGGAAGCTTGGGATATTCACAGTTGTATATACAATCTTGCTCGAAATGGTAGTATGCTACTTGGTTTGTCTCTACTTCAATATGTGCATGTGTTTATTTTAGCATGTCGCTTATATACATATTAGTAGAGCCCTTAGGATCTTTTCTTGATTACCAGCGTTGTGATGGCGCTCACACTCGTGGGGGCTGGGTAATCCATAAGCACATCCTTATACAGGTCCCTAGTCGTTGGACTATCGAGACAGGGCATCGATACTCCGGAGTAGACTAGCGTATGCGCTTCTCATCCCAGCGTGGGAGACGGTCTGTCCCACAGCCGTCAGTACGTCGTACTTGAGATAGTATGCGGGTGCTCGTTAGGTTACGAGTACACTGGACAGGACTCGTCGGGAACTGTTGATTGGTATTATACCTATCGTCAGTTATCAGTTCCCAGGTGACATGAGTACAGCTTAGTCCGCTGACTTGACACTGTCACTTCGCCTCGAGTGTGTTCCCACTGCACTTTGATTACTACCCTACCACGGCTCAAAGGAGTCGTGCAAACAGGTAGTTTTTGGGTGCAGTCCCGAAGCACTAGGAGGCAGTGACGGTTAGACAGGATTCGTCTCTCCCGATATTGGGGGTTGACATCGCGCTGTGTCCAGGAGAGCCATTACACAAGTAGTCCCTGGCCAGGGCAAGCGAGACATACTAGTAGGTTTCCAGTGTTATCTCAGGGTATTCTGGGCTACACTCCGACACGACTTGTACCGCTATTAGGGCACTGACGTTCACCGCCCCCTAGGCCCGCCATGCGATGTATCAGACGAACAGACCGGACTGTACGGAGACTGTCACATACAGGCTCAGTAGGAGTTCAGATGGGGTCACCTCGTCAGTCTTCTTATCGGCATCTATCTGGGGACCGTTACGTACAGCTAGTGCCGCTTGCGGTCTGTGGTTAAACCCACTGCCAGCGTAGTGTCGAGTCTTTAGAGTCCCACACAGAGAGCTATTCGCCTTTAGGCAAAATGAGTAGAGGTCGCATGGTTTTGCGACAGGGTTCGTTCACATCCGCGCACTTGTGCACGTTTGCTGTCCGGACAGCTTATACTAGCGGGCTTTGGTTTAAGCCAGATCCTAGTATATGATTTGGGATTGGTTTTATCTCTTTGTATTCGTGTTCCTCTGATCACGAATGCGGGTGCGTATGCACAGTTGATTGAGACAGAGGAAGAGGACTTTGATTAGGGTTAATGACCATTGTCATTTTATTAACCCTAATCCTTATGTGTGTATTATAATTAATTGATATTAGCTATATATATAATTGTGCATGGTTAGGGTTGTTGACATTTTGACCATACTTGACTTGTTGACCTTAGTTGACATGTTGACCATCATCATTCCATATAAAAGATGCTCTTTGATCCTTGCAATTTTCATTTAATGTGAAATGATAATGGTCAAGTCTTGATTAACCATGACAATTATCTATTTTTATAATTCACACATATATGTGAAAATGTCTTATTATTCTCTCATTCTATCATATACTTTCTCTCTCTTGCTCTTCCTCTTCCTCAAGCTCTCCCCTCTCATGTGTTGAGAAACACTTGAGCTTGAGAGAAAACCTCTTCTAGATAATCTCTACTCTCATCTAGGGTTCTAGGATTAGCACTTCTAGCACCTTAGTTACTTCTAGCTTGAAGTTGAAGCCAAAGGTTGAGGCTTTCGGGTGGATTCTTCTTCAACTCGAGAAGGCGACAAGGCGATCTCTTTCTTACACTCCAAGGAGCAAGGAGAGAAGGACATAAAGCCCTAGGTATAACCATTCTTCCTTGTAGCTAATTTCTAGTTAGCTTTTAGTTAGTTTTGTTTAGTAAAAATCCCGACTTTGTCTAGTCCATGTTGCCTAGAGTAGTAAAATCCGATTTTTATTCCGTTTTCCGCCTCCCCGCAATCACCGGGGTGGGCAACATGGACTTACAGTGGTATCAGAACCTAACTAAACATAAACTAGCTAGGTAGTAAAGTGTATGGAAGTTCAATTGGAAAAAAGCACAAAACTAAAAACGCAAAACCCTAACTTTCTGTTGAAATTTTTTCTGCTCAAAATAAAATAAATCTTACATCAAAAATCATCTCAGGGTTTTGTTAAGAAACTCACCAAACCCGGTCCAGTGAATCGTTCAAAGCGCCGCGGTTCCGCGGCAATAGCAAGCTATTGCCGCGCAACCGCGGCCGAGTTAACTCGGTTCTGGGTCGAGTTTGGTGCAGTGTTCTTCTGACTTGGTTTTGGGATTTTTAAGATGGTTTATTTGTGCCCAAGTTTTCCAGAGAAGAAATTTGTATTTGGGGGCCTATAAATCCGTATTTTTTGATTGAACTTCACTGCACTTTGACTAATGGGTTATATCTGTGATGTTTATATGTATTGAACGTCTGCTAATCGCTATACGTCGATTAGTGGGGGTTATACATATCTATGATCTGTGTTTGATGATGGTATGTGTATATGAATGCGTTGGATTGTCGCGGGTGAATAGCCGGGGGGTTTTGTGAGACGAGAGTTTTCTTTTCTTTCAATTCATGTAACATGTAAATTGATGTAATATTATTTGTTTGGCCGCGCAAACGGGTCAGGGTTGTAGCCGTCATTGTATAATTCTTTTTACTGTTTTTGCTCCTAGGATAGACCCATGGAGGGGGTGCACTAACTACCGGGTATCTCGAAGTGCCGAGTGGCCTACTCACGCTGTTGAGGGAGGTTGCTTCGCTTCGGGTACTTGGCGGGTAGTTTGCCGCACCCGTAGGGGTCTTGGATGGGGTATTGGCTATTCACTGCGACCGTGTAATCCGCTTTTCGTTGCAGGCTCGAACGGATTGCGGATTCCTAGTATATCCAATGTATTCATCTGTGATCTGTAATGTCTATCATTGCTATATATTTATATATATGATAACTATTTAGGCGTTGCTTATATTTTACAGCCGCGCTAGCCCAGCCCCCACTCTATCGTTAGTTAAGTAACCTAACGGGTGATGATGGGGCCCCGTGGCGAATGCGAATGGCATAAGCGTACGTCATATTTTGGTTGTTTTCTGCAATGGTAGGATTAAATGATGGGATGCATTAAAAGAACTAATGCAAGAAAATAAACCAAGTAAAAGTCGATTGGAACACTTTGAAAACCACTCGGTTCTTTTCAAATCTAAACTTTTAAACGCGGAGCTAGAACCACTCCTTTTAAAAGCTATCTCGTTCCATCGATTATATCAAGTTCACTACGTTCACGGTTTTGCCAAAACCATTCGTAGCCCTCCATCATTTCAGTTAAATATTCGGTAGTATTCAAGCTATGTATTTTGACATCACGCCAAGGTATAGTGATTGGTAGCTGCCGGATATTTATCTGTTGCATAGATAGAATGCGTTGGTTTGAGATAGTCATACTGCCATTTTGGCCTACGTCAAGGGTAGGTACGGGTGGGTCCAAATTAACCGGGATAATGATGGGAAGAACTTGACATGTGACTTATGACATTTTGACCTCACGCCAAGGTCATAAGAGCATGGGGCAAAAATCCACATCGGGAGTTTCATAAGTACTGAAACTTGCTAGCGCTGCATACCATTTGGAGTGTGATGATTCTGGTAGGATTCCTTCGGTTTTATCACGCGATGATATTTGGATCCCGATCCTACTGTGAGTATATGCTACTCCTCGGGAAAACTCTCACTTAACGATCAATGCTATAAACCTAGTAGGTGTCTAGAAAGGTGTTAGCGGAGCTACGTCCACAGGGAAAAGAGGTTACTTAATTAAGAAACTTCGCGAAAGCGTTGGAAAACCTCCCTCGAAGTACCGACACTGGCCTGGCTGAACGGTTAAGCAAGTATTGTACGGTGAGATTGATCCCGACTAATTCTTTCTTTACGGTTTGAGAAGGGATTCGAGAGAAAGTGGGAGCCATCCTGTTTAGACAAACTAAAAACCACTCTAAACTTGCAAGAGCATCATGCTAAAGTGTTTCTTTTCTCTCTCCTAATTGCAGCGACCATTCAACATGACCGGACTTAAGTTATTACTAGATAAAAATATACTGACAGGGCCAAACTACAAAGTTTGGCTCAGGAATGTCAAGATGGCAATCACTTACGACAAGTTGGGGTATGTCCTTACCACCAAAGCTCCCCCTGTCCCAGGTCCCACCTCCAGCATCGCGGATAAAGAATCCGTAAGACATGGGAGATCGATTGCGCGAAGGCCAAATGCCTCGTGCTTGCCTCGATGGACAACGAACATCAGAGGAGGCATGAGAATATGGACCTAGAGTTCATATTTCTCCATACAAAAGAACTGTATGGAGAGCAGTCTCTTATCGCAAGATACGAAGTGTCGAAGAAGCTATTTTCGGCAAGATTGGCCATCGGATCATCGGTAGCGGAACACGTGCTTAAGATGATTGGCTACATAGAGGAGCTCGCGGACCTTGGGACCACGTTGGAGAATGAACTCTACACTAATTTGATTCTCCAGTCCCATCCTTCCACTTACGCCCAGTTTGTCTTAAACTTCAACATGCAAGTAAAGGAGGTTGAACTTTCCGAACTTCTGAACATGTTGAGGAGTGCTGAGGGCACCCTACAGAAAGGTAGGGAGACATCCACTTTGTTTGTAGGAGGATCTTCCTCTTCTAGGTCCAGGGCGAAAGCCAAGGGTAAGAAGAAGAAAGCCCCCGCCAAACCAAGAGGCGGTGTCAGTAAAGTGGATACGAAGGGAAAAGGAAAGGCAACAAAGGTAGCGGGAAAGCTAGTGGGGAAGGAAGAATGCTTCTACTGTCACAAAAGTGGTCACTGGAAACAGGATTGCAAGGCTTGGAAGGCCAGAACCCAGGATTTGAAGCGAGTTGCGGCTTCAGCTTCAGGTGTGTATGTTATTGAAAACTGTCTATCAATAAACTCTACATCCTGGGTATTGGATACCGGATCAGGATCTCATATCTGTAATTCTTTGCAGGCGTTGAGAAAGCGTAGAGTTTTGAAGGCAGGTGACATGACCCTCAGAGTTGCAAACGGTGCTAGCATGGATGCTGAGGCCGTGGGGGACTATCACCTGGGATTGTCGGATAGACACTTTTTGGTTTTGCGTAGTTGTTATTATGTACCAAATGCAACCTGTAATATCATTTTTGTATCTTTATTATCTAAAGAAGGTTATGAATTTGCATTTGTAAGTAATGTAGTGAACATTCACCTTAATCAAGTTTTGATTGGGTCAGGTACATTAAACAACGGTATATACGTTTTAAACCAACCACAGATTTTCAATGTCCAGAATACACACAAAAGAATGTCTCCAGAAATCAATAAAACTTTCTTATGGTATTGTAGACTAGGTCACATCAATGAGAGAAGATTGACTAAGTTACATACAGAAGGATATTTGGATCCGTTCGAATATCAATCGTATACAACTTGTCAATCCTGTCTCAAAGGAAAGATGACAAAGACTCCGTTCACTGGACACGGAGAAAGAGCGAGCAAGCTCTTGGGACTCGTACACAGCGACGTGTGCGGTCCAATGTCTACACATGCACGAAGCGGTTATTCTTACTTCATTACTTTTACGGATGATTTCTCAAGGTTCGGACATGTCTTCTTGATGAAGCATAAATCCGAAGCTTTTGAAAAGTTCCAGGAATATAAGAATGAAGTAGAAAAACAAACAGGCAAAAGTATCAAGACACTAAGATCTAATCGAGGTGGTGAATACTTGAGTGCCGAGTCCCTGGGTTACTTAAAAGAGAATGGAATTCTCTCTCAGCTTACTCCTCCATACACTCCGCAACATAACGGTGTATCAGAGAAACGGAACCGAACCCTATTGGATATGGTACGGTCCATGATGAGTAACGCTGAGTTGCCGCGATCGTTCTGGGGATATGCGCTAGAATCAGCTGCATACCTTTTGAACCGAGTTTCCACTAAGACTGTGCCTACCACACCATATGAGTTATGGAGTGGGAAGAAACCCTATCTTCAATACCTGAAGATTTGGGGATGTCCAGCTTATGTCAAAAAGCAGCATGCGGAAAAACTAGAGGCACGCTCAGTACTGTGCAAGTTTGTGGGATACCCAAAGAACTCCAGGGGGTATCTTTTCTATTACGCAGAGGAACAAAAGGTCCTTGTTTCTCGTAATGCCCATTTTCTGGAACATCAGTTCTTAGAAAAGGAAATAAGTGGGAGCGCTATAGAACTGGAAGAAATTCCAGAACCACAAGCTATTACTGAAAGCTTAGTAGAACCAGAGGGGTCGAAAGATCAGGACATTCCCACGCCACTCCGCAGGAGTAGTAGGCAGTCACATCCGCCCGAGAGGTATTACGGTTTTCTCATTGACGGGGATAGAGAGGATTGCATCATAGATTGTGATGAGCCTACTAGCTTCCAGCAAGCCATTCAGAGCGTCGACTCGGTAAAATGGCTGGATGCAATGCGGGCCGAAATGGAGTCCATGTACACCAACAAAGTATGGACGTTGGACATTGCTCCAGATAGGGTAAAACCCGTAGGATGCAAGTGGATCTTTAAAAGGAAGATTGGTGTAGATGGACAGGTTGAGACCTATAAAGCTAGATTGGTTGCAAAGGGTTTTCGTCAGCGACCTGGTTTGGACTATGACGAAACCTTTTCTCCAGTAGCTATGCTGAAATCCATTCGGATCCTTCTTTCCATTGCTGCCTTCCACGATTATGAAATTTGGCAGATGGACGTAAAGACCGCTTTTCTAAATGGACATTTAGAGTAGTGTGTCTATATGGACCAGCCAGAGGGTTTCATTCAGAGTGGGAGCAGCGGAAAGGTGTGCAAGTTGCTTAAGTCCATTTATGGACTAAAGCAGGCATCGCGGAGTTGGAACATCTGTTTTGATGAGACGGTCAAGGAATTTGGTTTTATCAAAAATCCAGATGAACCATGCATCTATTGTAGATTTGTAGCGAGAACTGTAGTATTTCTCGTTTTATACATGGATGACATTCTCTTAATAGGAAATGACATTCCTATGCTACAATCTGTCAAGGGGTTCTTGTCACACAGGTTCTCCATGAAAGACCTGGGTGATGCCTCATACATTCTGGGGATCCGGATCTACCGTGACAGATCCAAGAGGATTTTAGGACTATCACAGTCCAGGTACATCGACACCATACTGAAAAGATTCAGTATGGAAGATTCCAAGCGCGGTAATCTACCGGCTTGTCACGGGATCATCCTCTCCAAAGAGATGTCTCCCAAGACCGATTTGGAGAGGGATCGCATGTCTATTATACCCTACGCTTCTGCGGTAGGCTCTATAATGTATGCGATGTTGTGTACCAGACCAGATGTGGCTTATGCACTGAGTGTGGTAAGCAGGTATCAGTCAAACCCTGGGGAGAAACATTGGATAGCGGTAAAGAACATTCTCAAGTACCTGAGAAGGATTAAGGAGATATTCTTGGTGTATGGCGGAAAAGACCTCCAGATTGAGGCCTTTGCTGACTCCAGCTTCCAGAGTGACAAGGATGATTCCAAGTCCATGTCGGGTTTTGTCTTTACCCTCAATGGAGGGGCGGTGTGTTGGAAGAGCTCCAAACAGGAAACCGTTGCTGACTCGACTATGGAAGCGGAATACATCGCTGCATCTGATGCCGCAAAAGAAGCTGTCTGGATGAGGAAGTTCTTAAAAGAACTTCAGGTGGTTCCGTCCATTGTTGACCCAATACCTCTGTATTGCGACAACAACAGGGCTATAGCTTTAGCGAAGGAACCCAGGTCCCATTAGAAATCCAGACACATCTTGAGGCGGTATCACCTGATCAGGGAGATCGTGGATCGCCAGGAGATCAAGGTTCGGAGGGTTGCTTCAGAAGATAACACTGCAGATCCATTCACGAAGGCCTTACCCCAGACTCAGTTCGAGCGGCTGATCGAGATGATAGGTCTTCGATACGCCAGTACATAGCCTTAGTGCAAGTGGGAGATTGTTAGTGTATATGCCCTAGAGGCCATTAATGTATCATACTAGTATGTATATTACTTGATGGAAGCTTGGGATATTCACAGTTGTATATACAATCTTGCTCGAAATGGTAGTATGCTACTTGGTTTGTCTCTACTTCAATATGTGCATGTGTTTCTTTTAGCATATCGCTTATATACATATTAGTAGAGCCCTTAGGGTTTTTGCTTGATTACCAGCGTTGTGATGGCGCTCACACTCGTGGGGGCTGGGTAATCCATAAGCACATCCTTATACAGGTCCCTAGTCGTTGGACTATCGAGACAGGGCATCGATACTCCGGAGTAGACTAGCGTATGCGCTTCTCATTCCAGCGTGGGAGACGGTCTGTTCCACAGCCGTCAGTACGTCGTACTTGAGATAGTATGCGGGTGCTCGTTAGGTTACGAATACACTGGACAGGACTCGTCGGGAACTGTTGGTTGGTATTATACCTATCGTCAGTTATCAGTTCCCAGGTGACATGAGTACAGCTTAGTCCGCTGACTTGACACTGTCACTTCGCCTCGAGTGTGTTCCCACTGCACTTTGATTACTACCCTACCACGGCTCAAAGGAGTCATGCAAACAGGTAGTTTTTGGGTGCAGTCCCGAAGCACTAGGAGGCAGTGACGGTTAGACAGGATTCGTCTCTCCCGGTATTGGGGGTTGACATCGCGCTGTGTCCAGGAGAGCCATTACACAAGTAGTCCTTGGCCAGGGCAAGCGAGACATACTGGTAGGTTTCCAATGTTATCTCAGGGTGTTCTGGGCTACACTCCGACACGACTTGTACCGCTATTAGGGGACTGACGTTCACCGCCCCCTAGGCCCGCCATGCGATGTATCAAACGAACAGACCGGACTGTACGGAGACTGTCACATACAGGCTCAGTAGGAGTTCAGATGGGGTCACCTCATCAGTCTTCTTATCGGCATCTACCTGGGGACCGTTACGTACAGCTAGTGCAGCTTGCAGTCTGTGGTTAAACCCACTGCCAGCATAGTGTCGAGTCTTTAGAGTCCCACACGGAGAGCTATTCGCCTTTAGGCAAAATGAGTAGAGGTCGCATGGTTTTGCGACAGGGTTCGTTTACATCCGCACACTTGTGCACGTTTGCTGTCCGGACAGCTTATACTAGCTGGCTTTGGTTTAAGCCAGATCCTAGTATATGATTTGGGATTGGTTTTATCTCTTTGTATTCGTGTTCCTCGGATCACGAATGCGGGTGCGTATGCACAGTTGATTGAGACAGAGGAAGAGGACTTTGATTAGGGTTAATGACCATTGTCATTTTATTAACCCTAATGCTTATGTGTGTATTATAATTAATTGATATTAGCTATATATATAATAGTGCATGGCTAGGGTTGTTGACATTTTGACCATACTTGACTTGTTGACCTTAGTTGACATGTTGACCATCATCATTCCATATAAAAGATGCTCTTTGATCCTTGCAATTTTCATTTAATATGAAATGATAATGGTCAAGTCTTGATTAACCATGACAATTATCTAGCTAATTATCTATTTTTATAATTCACACATATATGTGAGAATGGCTTATTATTCTCTCATTCTATCATATACTTTCTCTTTCTTGCTCTTCCTCTTCCTCAAGCTCTCCCCTCTCATGTGTTGAGAAACACTTGAGCTTGAGAGAAAACCTCTTCTAGATAATCTCTATTCTCATCTAGGGTTATAGGATTAGCACTTCTAGCACCTTAGTTACTTCTAGCTTGAAGTTGAAGCCAAAGGTTGAAGCTTTCGGGTGGATCCATCTTCGACTCGAGAAGGCGACAAGGCGATCTCTTTCTTACACTCCAAGGAGCAAGGAGAGAAGGACATAAAGCCCTAGGTATAACCATTCTTCCTTGTAGCTAATTTCTAGTTAGCTTTTAGTTAGTTTTGTTTAGTAAAGATCCCGACTTTGTCTAGTCCATGTTGCCTAGAGTAGTAAAAATCCGATTTTTATTCCGTTTTCCGCCTCCCCGCAAGCACCGGGGTGGACAACGTGGACTTACAGCATGCCGATAAGATTGCTTCATCCCATAGGTTTTCAGAGGCTCCAGAACCAATCAATATGGAGTTAACCATGTTCATTAGCGTTATGTTTTTCCTTTCTGCAACACCATAAGATTCGAGTGTATGAGTATTCATGTCTAATACTATATTCTTGGCAAAATGAGTCAAAGTCATTTGATGTATATTCTCCCTCACGGTTCGATCTAAGTGTCTTAATTTTCTTTTTATTGATATTTTTTACTTCGGCTTTTTATCTCTTAAATCTATGAAATACCTCATCTTTGGTGGAGATTAAATAGACATAACAATATCTAGTATTGTCATCTATAAATGTGACATAATATTTATTTTCACCCATTGTAGGTTGTCAGTTAGAGTCACAGACATCCGAGTGTATTAAACCAAGTGTTTAAGTGCATCTATCTACTGATTTAAAAGTGTTTCTAACATGCTAAGCCTCAACACAGATATCACACTTAGAATGCAATTCAATAGAACTCTTAGAAATCAAATTTAAATGCATTATTATTTTTAAAGTTTGAAAATTAACATGTCCTGGCCTACCATACTAGACATTACTAGAAGTGACATTTAAAAGTAAAGAGACATTATTATTATTATTATTACAAACAATATTAAGTTTAAATAAACCGTCACAAACATAATCTTTACCAACAAATACATTGCCTCTAGCAATAACAATCTGATTTGATTCTAACACAATTCTGTACCCTTTTTTGATAACAAGAAGGCACTTATTAAATTTCTCCTAACACCCAGAATATACAACACATCCTCCAAGGCTAATGTTTTCCCTGATGTTATAGAGAGCCTGACACTTTCCATTCCTTGACAGGTGTTGTAGTGTCATTCCCGAGCGTTATACTTCACCCGCATTCGTCCTGAAAGGCATGAAACCATTTATAATCAGAACATGCATGTACATTTGCTCCACTATCCAACCACTATTCATTAGATAAAATAGTGAAATTAATTGTGGGAGTTCAAACCTGAGTATTGGACCATCACTATTTTTCACTACATTTACAATTGCCTTTAGCTTTCCCATAGGTTTCTGAATTGGAGCGGTCTTCCTGTAGAAGCACTTGGTGGAAATGTAATTTTTCCTTCCATATACATAGCAGAATTTTTCATTGTTATTGTTAGACCTTTGATTCTTAACCTGGTTTTTACCCTTGTTAAATATTTTCTTATTTTTAAACCTTTTCTTTTGGAATCCATTAGAAAGTCTACCACCCTTTATCTCTCAGTAAGATTAACTCTAAATCTGTTATCAGGATTATGAATTGTCCTCCTTTGTTCTTCTATACGAATAGAATTCATTACATCAACGAGAGAATATTGATTTTGGTTTATCCTAAGATGATTTGCAGAGGTTTCCCAGGGAGAAGGTAATACATCAATTAAGGTGGTAACCTGAAATTGTTCAGAAAGCACCATTCCAGAATTAACTACTTTCGTGACCAACTCTTAGAAAGCACGTAATTGATTGTTTATAGGTTGATCATCTTTCAGGGTAAAGTTACGGATGGAAGAAATAGAATAACGTTCAACTCTGGTATTGTCATTTCCCTAACGCTTTTCTAAGTTAGTTCATAGGTCTTTGAATTTTTATGATGAAGAAAATTATGGTAGAGTGAACGATCAAGAGCATTTAGAATACAAAATTTGCAATGATAGTTGATTTCCTCTTGAGATGAATACTTAGATTTCTTAGCTGGAGGGGTAGAAGTTGTAGTATCGTCATTTTTCTCACTAGACTCATTAAAAGAGTTAATAGGTATGGAACTCTTTTTAATAGCAATTATTAAGCCTAGAATTGTTAACCAATATTCAACTTGGATTTGCCACGTTTTGAAATCATTAGTGCCATTAAATTTATCAGGCTTGATAGTACATGAGTCGTTCTTGGGTGACATCTAAAGCAATTGAGTGATTATTAAAATCAATGTAACAATATGATTAGAATATTAACAACGAACAATATGTTAAATTTTGTTGATTGATTAGTATAAAGAGTCAATTAACAGTTAATTTATATAACGAAACGGTATAGAAAATGCAATTAGATCAGTGCATGCGATTATGTTCTTACACTGTTAGAAATTATGCATTAAAATAAGTAAAAAGAAATTCGATTTAAATGATTAAACAAAAATCGGTAATAAGATTGGACAAGCATGAATGGGTATGAAGCACGCACTTGAGTATGCTGCCGTAGAAACGTAATTGCCTCCCTTTTGTGCAAGTTTTCAGCGGCGCTGCGTTCTCAAGATACAACGTTCCTCGGACCCTTCCGGTATCCCCGACTTGCACAAGCCACAGGGATAGCATGTATCCTGCCTTGTCTCACACCGATACTCAGAACAAAAAACCAACAGAGAAAGAGAGAGAACTAAAACATTATGTTTGAAGGAGAATAGATTTTGGTTATTTATAGGACTCGAATCATTGTCTCCAAGGAACGCAACTGTTCAAAAGAACTGGGAACGGTTATAGTAACTGTTCCAACAGTTACATCCGTTCGTTTGAATTTCTTTCGGTTAAAACACAAAAATTAAATATGCGAACTGATAAGAACAATGTAAGGCAGGTTTCCAGTGGCGCTGCGTTCCCAAAGTACGACGTTCTTCCGGTCCTTCCGGTATCCCCGATTTGCACAAGTCGCAGGGATGGTTTGTATCCTGCCTTGTCTCACACCGATACTCAGAACAAAAAACCAACAAAGAAAGAAAGAGAACTGTAAAATTATGTTTGAAGAAGAAGAGATTTGAGCTATTTATAGGAACGGAATCAATGTCTCCAAGGAACACAACTGTTCCAAATAACCTGGGAAAACGGTTATAGTAACTGTTCCAACAGTTATATCGGTTCGTTTGAATTTTTTTTCTTTCAGTTAAAACACAAAAATGAAATGAAATTTGCGGACTGATAAGATTTAATGTGAGGACTGATAAGATTTAATGTGAGGCCCCGAAAGGAAACATGATTAATGTAAAGGAAGTGAATCAATGTCTCCAAGGAACACAACCGTTCAAAAAAACCTGGAAAAACGGTTATAGTAACTGTTCCAACAGTTACATCCGTTCATTTGAATTTCTTTTCTTTCAGTTAAAACATAAATTTACGGACTGATAAGATTAAATGTAAGGCCCACAAAAGGAAACATGATTAATGTAAAAGGCCCTGACCAATAAGATTAATGTAAGGCCCCAAAAGGAAACATGATTAATATAAAGGAACATCAATGTCTCCAAGAAACACAACTGTTCCAAAAAACCTGGAAAAACGGTTATAGTAACTGTTCCAACAGTTACATCTGTTCGTTTGAATTTCTTTTTCTTTCAGTTAAAACACAAAAATGAGGCCCCAAAAGAAAACATGATTAATGTAAAGGAACCGAATCAATGTCTCCAAGGAACATAACTGTTCCAAAGAAACCTAGAACAGCGGTTATAGCAACTGTTACATCTGTGTTTGTTTGAATTTCTTTTTCTCTGAGTTAAAACACAAAAATGAAATGAAATTTGCGGACTGACATGATTAATGTAAGGCCCACAAAAGGAAAACGGTTATAGTAACCGTTCCAACAGTTACATCCGTTCGTTTGAATTTCTTTTTCTTTCAGTTAAAACATGAAAATGAAATGAAATTTACGGACTGATAAGATTAAATGTAAGGCCCACAATAGGAAACATGATTAATGTAAAAGGCCGTGACCAATAAGATTAATAATAAGATTAATGTAAAGCCTTAAAAGGAAACATGATTAATATAAAGGAACAGAATCAATGTCTCCAAGGAACACAACTGTTCCAAAAAATCTGGAAAAACGGTTATAGTAACTGTTCCAATAGTTACATCCATTCGTTTGAATTTCTTTTTCTTTCAGTTAAAACATAAATTTACGGACTGATAAGATTAAATGTAAGGCCCACAAAAGGAAACATGATTAATGTAAAAGGCCCTGACCAAGACCAATAAGATTAATGTAAGGCCTCAAAAGAAAACATGATTAATATAAAGGAACATAATCAATGTCTCCAAGAAATACAACTGTTCCAAAAATCCTGGAAAAACAGTTATAGTGACTGTTCCAACAGTTACATCCGTTCGTTTGAATTTCTTTTTCTTTCAGTTAAAACACAAAAATGAGGCCCCAAAAGGAAACATGATTAATGTAAAGGAACCGGATCAATGTCTCCAAGGAACATAACTGATCCAAAAAACCTAGAAAAGCTGTTATAGCAACTGTTACATCTGTGTTTGTTTGAATTTCTTTTTCTCTGAGTTAAAACACAAAAATGAAATGAAATTTGCGGACTGACATGATTAATGTAAGGCCCACAAAAGGAATACGGTTATAGTAACCGTTCCAACAGTTACATCCGTTCGTTTGAATTTCTTTTTCTTTCAGTTAAAACATGAAAATGAAATGAAATTTACGGACTGATAGGATTAAATGTAAGGCCCACAAAAGGAAACATGATTAATGTAAAAGACCCTGACCAATAAGATTAATGTAAGGCCTCAAAAGGAAACATGATTAATATAAAAGAATAGAATCAATGTCTCCAAGAAACACGACTGTTCCAAAAATTCTGGGAAAACGGTTATAGTAACTGTTCTGTTCCAACAGTTACATCCGTTCGTTTGAATTTCTTTTTCTTTTCCAAAAAAAAACTACAAAAGGTGCTTTGAATTTCTTTTTCTCCGAGTTACAGAAATTTTCGGACAAACAACACTCCCTGCTAGATGTAGGGGTCCGAACCACCTTGTCCATTCCACAGAACGCCTAAAAACCAGCGTAGTACTCGCACTGCTAAGCGTTTGTTCCCACAAAATTTCCACGCAAATGTTAAATTTTATTTTAGTGAAGGTAACTTATTTAAGCACATAAAAAATCATTAATTTTTCCGATGTGGGACCAAAATTACTTTGTAAAGTTTGAGCCTTTCCACTTAACTTCCAACAATTTGTTGTACTGTCCGCTGCTCTTTCCTTCCAAAATTTTCATTATTTCAGCCACTTAATTTTTCTATGATGGTACATTCATTACATTGAGTGATATATTATTTCTGAAGTTAGTGGCTTCTTGCTATAATCAGGGCAAAGTAACAGTATTTTTCTACAATTTAATTAACCTTTATTAAAAATAATATTTTTTCAATCCATTTGGCAGCGCATAAAAGACACATGTAATAATCGCCTAACCCCGCATCAATGAGGATCCTGTTTTTAAATGTATATTCTAGCACATAGACAATTAAAGTATCACCCTTCGGGCCTCCTTGGTACCTGAGAATTCAGAATGTAACATCATATTCATTTTCCTTGTGCGTGCTTCGTATAACAATTCAGACTTGTCGAGCAGTCAAGAATTTCTCGAAATGTCAATCGCTTTCCACGGCTAATATCAACTAGCTTTCATATTGATCGGTATCAAATTTGTAGCCCGGTTGATCGCTTCTCCAAAAAATATCGTAAGCTTGTTCAAGACTGATTTTTCGTCTAAATAAAGCTTCTTAGCAAAAACAATAAGTTTTATTTAGCAATTTTAACGAGATATAACTTTCTAATCAGATTACAAGATAAATTCACCGAAACAATATATAAATGCAAAGCCTAATCCAATGAACAAGTTATAAATAAAGTAACAATTTTTTTGCTAAATATAGAATAACTAAATCTCACGAAAATTCAGTAGTCATGTAACTTACAGACCAAGGTGCACATGAAATTTGTGACGAAAAATGGCAACGGGCTGGCAGCAACGCATAGTGTATCTTGGTCTGTAAGTTACAACGGTTGTATTTCTAGTTTTTCAAAAGTTAGTAAAATTAGCTATTGAGAAGGGTATATATCTTATAATGCCCTGTTTCTAGTAAAACCTTAGTAAAATTAGCTATAGAGAAATACTGATTCTAAGGGATAAAGATGTCTTGAAAGCTTTATCTCTATCATGAGTAATCTTGCCAAATTCTAACATTATATACTCCTATCCAATACAAAATGCAATTAAAGAAAATTTGATGACATCAAATTGAATTGAAATGGAAGGATTTTGATGAGATTCCTAACAGGAATTGAAAAACTTGAATTAAAGAAGAACAAACTTCATAACATTTTTATCTCAAAAAAAAAAATCATAAAAATTTTCAGCCTAAAAAAGAAAGGGTAAATTGTCAGAAAGCCTCCGGCCCGCTTCAAACTTGTGTAAGATCCCCGAGCCTTTTGCTTTTGTGTAATGTCTAGGCAATTTGAGTGATTAAAGGTCTAAAGGAAATGCAGAGCAGGGTTTTTCTCTCAAAGATTTTTAACAGCAGGCCTTTTCCAACCATTGAGATACAAAAATCCTTTGAAATAAATTTGGGCTGGCCCATCAATTGAACTAAGGTTTAAGCCTGCAGCATAGACATTATCTTACAAGTCACAAATAGTTGTTTGCATTGCATTATTCGCATCACTAAGCCCTTAATTTTATAATCCCTTCTTTTTATATCACCTTTTCTAATTTACTAATATGTATTTTCTTTCCCTGAAAATTAAATCGATAGTCTTGAGCGAAAAGATAAGATATGCTGGTTATGCATAGAATATGAGTTCAGTCTCAATTGTTATTTCTTGCTGCCTCCATGAGGTATCTTCTCGACGGACATTAAGTGGATTTGGAAGCATACATAGGACACGATACAAGTCAGATTTGCAGATTCGTGATTTTCAAAAATCTGTCATACTCGGTTCCATTGAATCCAGCCTACTTCTGAAACACACAACTGACAAAATTTATAAAGAAGAAATTTTGTATTGAATATTTGATGAACTTTACATCCAACCTTTATATATCAACTAGCTAAATTTATGGCACTATATTTTATCAAGTATCTCACAACTCACGGCTAATATCAACTAGCTAATTTATCATGCAAGTTTTGAGTCTTGAACATCCAGTATTTCCTTCCTAGCAATTAGCAATAAAACAACACTATATTTTATTTAGTGTTAATTAGGATCAATCATAATCTTTTTGTAATTATTTTTTTCCCTTTTTTATGATTACTTGATAGTCAAGCATAATATATTTATCTTTTTTTTTTAACTTGCTAGGCAAGTATTATGGTAAATATACATTATAAAGCAAGCTCGATGTAAAGTTCATCAAATATTCAATATAAAATTTCTTCTTCATAAATTCTCTTATTCATTATTTCTGGTTTATAAAAAATTTCATGGTATCAGAGCTCGGGTGTTTGTTTGTCGACGTTGCACATATAAGGTTTAAGCACTCGCACGTGAAGTCCTCGTTGTATGTACATGTTTGCATTCGAGGAGAAGTGTTGTGAATGTGGTTAACATGGTACAACATCGGAAAAATTGGGTATAAAATATAAGTGGGGATAAACGACCATAAGGCTTGAGTCTTTTGGATGGTGTCACACTATATTAAAAGCCCATGGGCATTCATGTGTGAGCTCATGTGTTGTGGACCCAAGCCAAGTTTTACAACAACCTACCGTGTTTTTCAACGATTCGATCAGTCGTCATGCTCTACATCCTTAGATGGGTTATACAAAAACTTAACAACCTATTGTGTTTTTCAATAATTCGATCAGCCATCATGATCTACATCCTTAGGTTAGGCAAGACAAAAACTTTCATGATTTTTGGATATCTCAAGTAATCGCGTTTTTCATGTATCGTTAGTTTTCCGTCTATTTGATGGAGCTTGATACAGTTCTCCAAAACTTATGAATTTTCAATGCACAACTTATACCCAGTGAATTCTACTAGTTGCACATATCATCAAAGAATCTTTTCCGTTAGATGGAATGCATATAGAGAATATTATCTTGTTTAAAGTAAGAGATGTATATTTGTTTTATAATGTTTGATCTGAGCGCTTCTCTGTTTAATAGTAAAACATGTTGGATATTTTTATAAATAAATAAAATAAAGAGAAAAAACAAAGTTTATTTTAATATCCATTTACTTAAATCTAATTTATTTTTTCTATTTAAGTCCAAATGCTGTAATGCTTTAAAGTTTGTTACGTTACTTGGCATTCATGCCAACTTTCATTAGCCAATTTATTTCAATATATTTCAACCTGCTGATTCATTGTCATTTAATTGATTAAAATTGATTATGTTTTAGCCTCACATTGGTACTCATGGAATATGAGAATCAACATAATTTCTGCTCTACCTTGATTTTTGTGAAAAGACATAAGGAATACATGAAAAAACTTTCTTCTTCATTTCAATATTCTATACAAGTTTCTATATATTATATGTATAAAATTGTTGGGCATTTGAAGTCAACCGGATCTTACTCCCGACCGGCCATATGCCATCAGGAACTCTGGCAAGGAGGGTTTTATACCGCTGGAAAGATTGACACCGTGATTGTCTATACGAGAGTCAGAGTCTTTATTTTCAGGACAGAGATTGAGTTCTCGTATAACCCCACATGCAAAAGGTCGGTTTACTGATTTATTTACTTCATGGGTTATATTCATTTTAATTGTTGCTGAACTAAGAATTATATTTATATGCTGAGTTTTAAACTACAAAACATGTGGCTCCATGGTTAACCACACTTAATATGCAAATTCGGTCATATAGTTACTAAATTAACAAATGATATAGCATATAATGAGACAACGTATGATCATATCGGTATGATTTGAAAACAAATCATATTCATATTTTAACCATTGGAGATGCATTGATATGTGTGCTAACAATTATAAAAAAAGAAGGCTTAGAGTGACAAATTGATAAAAGGACACAATTAGGAATTTGATGTCAATATAACTTTATGAAACTATGGTTATCTAATCTTAACTTCATTCCCAAACAAGGCCTTAAGAGTAACAAATTGATAACAATTTGAAGTATTAAATCTGTCACGTCCTGCTTCCCAAAATACTTAAATACGGTACATGACAAAGCTAATCATGCTGCCTATGGCGAGGAAAAATTCTTCCATGGTCACATTATGGCTGTCAATCAGATATCAGTAACAGTAAATAAAAAATCTAACTAACACATATCCAACTGCCACAATAAAATAATAACGAGAAAATAGCGGAAACGAATAAGGATCCAACAAGAAATAATATTCTAATCAAGTTTCTTATGGGATCACAACGTTAAACCATAAGTAGAAAATAAAAATAAACTAAACATCTCTAAACAAATCGGCAAAGCTCCTTATTGCTCAGCTTGCCTGCCAAAATATTCTCGATTTTCCCGCGATAAGGTTAAACGAACTGGGCCGTGCGCCATAAATATCATAATAATAAACTGAGCAATATATTATAAGGTGTTATGTGAAAAATGAAGTATAATTATAAACAAACACTCACAGTTGATATATTAACAAACTATAAGTATCTTACGTGTATTCTAAAATCTGTGTTTCTACATTATCTATCCTAACGGTATTTGAAACCAATTAATGGAATTCTCGATATAACTCAATAGTATTCCGTACGTGTCCATGACCACGGTCATGACTCTCGGAGCTGAATCCGAGACGTACCGCTAGGCGGAAAAAACAATATCATGTACAGACGAAATGATATCAGCATCATCATTTCAGGACCCGAATCCCGTATCGACTGATCAGTATCTGAAAAGTAATGAACTGTTGAGTTACAAGTCGGATTTCATTATTGATTTCCCTTTTTCCCCTGGTTTCATGTTCAAATCAGATATTAATGACATCTACTTAATACCAACACAGGAACATGCAAGTACAGATTATGTTTATCTAGACAAAAGTCACGTATATCAGAACAACAAGTTAAGATTGTCGGCATTGGTGAATAATCTAAGTAACAGGTATAGTAACGACAAGATAACGTGCCATGCACATGTCAGGTAGTGTGTATTAAACATGATAAATATTTGATTACGTAATCAATCACAATGAAAGCAATAGTATAACTGTCATGGTTATCTAGCTATAACTGTAACGATCCTGAATTTTCTGTACAAAATTTTTATTCGTAAAGTACAGAAAAGAGTTTGCAAGCCTGATCACAATTCAAAAGTTATTCTTATTTAAGAACAGCAAGAAAGCACTTGTAGCTCATTGGTAAAGTCTTGCACTGCTATGAAATAGCCCATGTGTTTGAATCCCATCAGCCACATATTATTTTTACTGATTTTTCTTTTAAACTTTTTGTAAGCCCAAAAGTTTACATGTGCAATACACGTAAAAATGAAAAGTCAGAGAAATCTAACATGTGCAAAATGTTGTATGAACTGAGATGGAAACATGGCTTCAATCCGACGGTCCCCCGACACCAAATGGCCGGCGAGATAGGCATTTAGGCCGGCGGCATCGAGCCCCCCATGGGGAATAGTCCCCGGGCTTTGCACACTGGTCGTTTCCCCTACCCCAATTACCCCCATACCGTTTGTTTTTTGTGCAAATTAACAGAGATTTCAATTTTATCCATTAATCCAATTTTAATGCATTTTAATTCATTCTTTCAATTTTAAAAGCATAATTCCACACTATAAATACAACCCCATACCCTAACCCCTCTTCATTCTGAAATCCCTAGTCAAAATTATCAAATTTTTCTAAGTATAAGTGGAGTAGACAAGGAAACGAAGCAATTTCGGCGACCCCGCGACGCCACGACGACTACACAATCTTCTTCTACCTTATCTTCACCCTTCTAGCTAGTAAGTCACATTCCTTATTTTACTCTTTCATCTTAAAAAGTCTCTTTTCATAAAACATGTCGGAAGTGGAGTTAATACCGACACCTTCTTTAAAACATTATAAAATCCACTTTTTCTTATATATTCTTCATGAATATTCTTACACCATACTTGTTAATCATGAAACTAATAATTAGAAACAAATTTTCACCTTAAAATATTATGTTATATAACTTTAACCTAGATTTTACGTTTAAATACCATGAATTTTATATACGTCATCTTTTAAACATTTTGCTTAGCATACTTTTAGAAAACTTCATGGCGTAATGACCTACCTCTCACATACACACATATTGACATAGCACGATTCTCTTGGAAACATATTTTGTGGCAAATACAATATTTCATTTTAATACCATGAACTATAAAAACCGATTTCTCTTTGAATTGTATTATCAAACTCTTTACGATTATACCTCTACAATCCATTTTGGGGAACCCTCTCTTGGATGGTGCGGATTATCGCACATCCTCAAACTAGTAGAGCGAGACGCAGACCTTCTCACGGAGCATTCGGTCTCGAAGGATTTTAATACGATTTTTAAGAAAAAAACGAGATTTTCTAATTAATAATAAAATTAATTTTTAATATTATATAAATATTATCAAACCACATATTTTCAAGTTATAATAAAATTCCATGTTTTCTAGAAAATAAAAGAATGACAAGTTTCACTAAAATATCATCAAATATCAATAAAAGACAGGTATTACATTAAAATACCTTGAACTATTCAAGCTAAGTTAATATTCACTAAAATATCTCAAATCTTAAAAGGTACATCCATGAAATCCTAAATAAGATAAATAAATACTCGAGGTTTATTTTGAAAGTATATAAAATATTTTTCATAAAACCTCCTCGAGTTATATAAAATTACATTAAGGATCTTAGTAAATATGGGTTTAAGCGGGATCAATTCTCTTGAGCTTCAGGGAGCCGGAGAAAGTGAGTGCTTATCTATTTAAGGTAGAAAACTAAAATGGAGTTATCAAGACACAAATTCTGTCGTCCATGTGCAGCAGTTACCGATGACTCCCGAACCTAATTAAGGATCTAACTTCTGTTTAAAGTGTTTGACTCAAGTCTGAGTCTAAATCAATCCGAGTCTAACTCAATCTGAATCCAATCCAAACATGATTCCAAATCTAACATGAATCCAACATGTATGCTTGAACCTGAACCTGAATACCAGAACAATATCATCATGCAAACATAACTTGACTTGACCGAACCATGGGTATATCTTGACTTGATTACATGCCTACTTGATACATCCTGAAACCGTTTACATAAACAACTTGTATCCATAGTCTCGGCAAGTCTGTTAACTATAATTTATACAATATTTATATTATGGGGTTTTAACGGGATAGATTGGTACGGAATGTATTATAAGTGGCACGATGAAGGACACTAAAAGACAGCTACCGTACATCCGGGTCGTTGTCCCATGGGTATTGACGGGGCCTTGTACTTTCCTGTTCCCATAGTCCACGGGATAATTGGACTCCTATCGTAAACAATGATACATTCTGTACTAAGTTACAAACAACTACGTTAGCATAACAAACATATACTTGTATCAATTACCAGTTCTATTATCTTTACTTGTTTATTCCATTCTTTCTTTTGAGACTTACCGAGCGCTAGTTCGCTGACGACGTTTCTGTCTCTTCTTTCTTTGGAATGTTCGTCAGGAGGATCCAACTCTCAGGAGACCAAGCCCAGCCAAGAGTAATTGGAGCAGCTACCCGAGCTACACAACTACTAGCTTACTTGTACTTATTTACTTTTCAGTTCATATGCCACTATTTAGGCATTGATTTCCATCATTGTATTTTCCTTTTCAAAAGGAGTTGTAATATAAATATGAATATTAATAAAAGTTGTTGTTTATATTACATCTCTTGTCATTCTTGTGCTTTTATTTATATATTGCTTATTTACGCTTAGCGTGTTTACTTCTGAATAAATACGTCGCGGTCCGTCACGTCTACTTCTCCGTATACTGGGAAGCGGGGCGTGACAATAACTGGATGGATATACTCCGTATTACTTGTTTAAACATGAATATCTAATCGTATTTATTTTATGACTATTAATTATTGTAAACTAAACGATATCTACTAGAATAGTCCATGTCGGTAATTTTGTATAATTTCGCCAGTTGCAACTACACACGTATCCGCATTACTAGATAATATAGTACAGACTGTTTTATAAAATTTTATATCGATAATAGTTTACAAATTATAAATATATGTATACTATAAATATATAAGGTTTGGTATATGTAAAATAACATGTTGCAAGTTAGAAAACTTGCCTTGATCGGTAAAAGAATATAACGACAAATACGGATACCCGCAAGATGGCAACGTTCGCAAACACGACGTACTCACGACCTCGGCCAAAGGTGACAATGTACTGTGCTGGGGTGGCCCGTTCGTGCTCTGTGGAAGGCTCGGGTGCTGGTGTTTGGGTCGAAAGAGACGACGATGAGGTTGGGGTTGGTCGGTGACGAGGTAAGGTCGAGGGATGAAAGGTTTTGGGTTAAAGAGAAAGAGAGAGATGTGATAAGGTTGGGGTTGTAAGGAGGTGGTGACTAGAGATGGGTCTGGATCGTGATCGTCGACGAGGAGAGCAAGGTAGAGGCGACAGTCTTGCTGGGGTCGGCTCCGGTGAGGGTAGAATAAGAAGAAGAAGAAGATGATGATGATGATGATGATGATGTCGAAGGTGATGATGGGTGCTCTGGGTCACGGACGAAGGCGAGGAGGAAGATGAGGTTAGGTTGGCGACGGGGAGATGGGGAAAGCGAATTCGACGGCGAGATAAGGTTAGGACGCGGCGATATGTTAGGGCTCGGTGGGAAAAGGAAAGGAGAAGAAGAAGATGATAATGCCGGCGATGGTGTTCGGGGGTACTGGCGATGACGAGGAAGAGGAGTTGATGAGGGTGATGGTGGCGAGAAAGGAGGCGAGGTCGGAGGTGAGAAAAGGGTGAGAGCTCGGGGTTCTCGAGGGAGGCGAAGGAGAGAGAGAGAGAGAAAGAAAGAATAGAGAGAGATAGAAAATATAATATATATATAATATAAATTGTGTAATATATATATATATATATATATATATATATATATATTATATTTATAAATATTGATATTATAATTTTAGTGTATGTAGATAATATCAAATTACAACCAACTTCACCAGAATCTCGTCAAAAAATATATTTTAAAAATAATACATATACGTAAAATTTTAAGCCATAATGCAAGAATAGAATTTTAAATACATATACCCCCTAATATAAGATTTAAAAAGGATTTTAGATAAATATATAGATTTAATAAACATTTGGTTATATGATATCTTGAGATTTAAACGAGAGAGAGAAAAGCAAACTAAGATATGAGATGATTAACCGTGTGATGGTAGTTAGCAAAAATATAATTTATTTTTAACTTGTGGTTACTAAAAGATATGTGATTATACACACACACACACACACACACACACACATACTAGATCCACATAGATTTAGTTTACTGATAAATATTATATATAATCTAGTATCATACTGGGTTTCACACATGCGGGTCGGGTCGGTTAACCACTACTACTATTCGAATCACTCGCAACCCAAATGAATAAAATAAAAGAAATATAAAGCAAGTATTAAAATAACAACTAATATTGTATAAACGTACTAGGGTGTTAAATTATACCCAACTACAAAAGAATTCCGTCCTCGAAATTCACAAAATAGGAAAAGACAAGAAAATACGGATCTAAGGGAAGAGATGTGGAAACTTTTGTTGAATCTCGTCTTTATGTTCCCAAGTAGATTCTCCGCACGAATGATTTCCCCACGAAACGAGTACTAGAGGGATTATTTTATTCTTGAGAACATTTTCTCGTCGATCCACAATATCCATTGGTTGCTCATCATAAGTTAAATCTTCTCTCACTATCAGTTCCTAGTGATCAAAGACGTGCGCTTCATCTCGAATATACTTGCGGAGTTGAGATACATGAAACACGTCATGAACACCCACCAAGGATAGTGGTAAAGCCAATCGATAAGCTATCTCTCCAACACGCTCAATGATATCGAAAGGCCCCACAAATCGAGAACTAAGCTTGTCTCGACTACAAAATCGGATTACTCCTCTAGTCGGTGATATCCTCAAGAACACAAGATCATCAATAGCAAACTCCAAAGGTCTTCTTCCAGTATCAGCCCAACTTTTCTGTTGATCTTATGCCAGCTTCATATGATCACGAATCAGGTTAAGTTTCTCCACAGTTTACACAATGAGTCCCGGTCCCAACAATCTTATTTCTCCAATATCGTCTCAACATACTGGCGAGCGACACTTACGACCGTACAACGCTTCGAATGGAGCAATCTGTATAGTCGCCTGAAAACTGTTATTGTATGAAAACTCCACTAAATGTAAATGATCCTCCCACGAACCCTTGAAGTCCAACATACAAGCTCTCAACATATTTTTATAAGTCTGGATCGTTCTTTCAGACTGTCCGTCTGTCTGAGGATGATAGGTCGTACTAAACTTCAAGCAAGTTCCCCAACTTTCCTGTAGACTCCTCCAAAAGTGTGATAGGAACCGAGTATCACGATCAGAAACGATACTCACTGGTACTCCATGCAATCTCACAATCTCCTGCATGTACCGCTCTGCCAAAGCCTCCGTCGACTGACCAACTCAAAATGGTATGAAATGAGCTGTCTTAGTCAATCGATCGACAATCATCCAAACTGCGTTGTTGCCCTTTGTACTTCATGGTAAGGATGTCACAAAATCCATGGTTATATATTCCCACTTCTATTGAGGAATCAGAAGTAGTTGCAACAAACCAGATATCCTTTGATGTTTAGCCTTGACTTGCTGACACACTAAGCACATCGATATGTAGCGAGCAATCTCTCTTTTCATGTCATCCCACCAAAAGTGTTGTCGCAAATCTCTATACATTTTCGTGCCTCCCAGATGTACTGAATATGCAGAACTATGAGCCTCCTTCATGACTTCTTCACAAACATCTTTTTTTAGGTACACACAAACGACTTCCAAATCTTAACGAACCATTTTCATGAATCAACAAATCTATTCAAAGTCCCGCTTCTACTTGTCCTCGAAATTTCTACAATTTAAGATCTTGTGACTGTGCTGCCTTAATCCTATCAATCAATGATGACTGTACTTGCAACTGCATTAATTGTCCCGAAAAATCTGGCAGTACAAGCTCTAACTCGAATCTCTGAAAATCTGCTATAATCTCCTTCTATGCAGTCAACATCCGTATCGCTGGCAATCGACTTAAAGTATCCGGTACTACATTAATTTTTCTCGGATGGTATTTTAGATCCAAGATCATAGTCAGCCATTAGTTCCAACCATCTACGCTGCCACATGTTAGCTATTTCTGTGTGAACGCGTACTTTAGGCTCTTATGATCAGTAAACACTTCTACTCTTTCGCCCAATAAGTAGAGTCTCTAAATTTTCAGCGCAAAGATCACTGCTGCTAGCTCCAAATTATGAGTTGGGTAGTTCTTCTTATGCCTCGACGCATAAACTATAACCTTCCCATGTTGTATCAAAACATATTCCAATCCTTTCCCAAATGCGTCGCTGTCAATAACTAGTCCCCCGAAACCATCTAACACTGTTAAAATAGGAGCGGTTGTCAATTTTTGTTTTAGCGCTTCAAAAGCCGACGCACACTTCTCATTCCATACGAACGGTACCTCCTTTCGTATTAGCTTGGTTAATGGTTCTGCTATTCGAGCGAAATTCTTCACAAATCTTCTATAGTATCCAGCAAGCCCAAGGAAACTTCTGATCTCCCCCATATTCTTTGGAATTGGCCAATCATGAACAGCTGCAATCTTTTTGGGGTCAACTGCAATTCCATCTCTAGATACATTGTAACCTATGAACTTCACTTCTTCGAGCCAAAACTCGCACTTGCTCATTTTAGCATATTACCTTTCTTTTCTCAATGTCTGCAGTGCGATTCTCAAGTGTTCTTCATTCTCTTCTTTGCTCCTCGAATAGACCAAAATATCATCAATGAATATTACTACGAACTGATCTAGAAATGGTGAGAAGATTCGGTTCATCAAGTTCATAAATATTTCCGGTGCATTAGTAACTCCAAAGGGCACAACCAAATACTCGTAATGCCCATATCGAGTTTAGAACGCCGTCTTGCAAATAACTCATTCTTTCACCCGAACTTGATGATACCCCGATCGCAAATCCAATTTCGAGAAAACTCTCGCGCCACTGAGTTGATCGAATAATTCGCCCATGCGAGAGATTGGGTACTTATTCTTAATAGTCATCCGATTTAACTCTCGATAGTCGATGCACATCCTCCGCGTGCCATCTTTCTTCTTGACTAGAAGAACTGGAGCTCTCCATGGGAAACCGCTACTACGAATCCAGCTCTTCTTTTGTAATTCGGAAACTTATTTCTTTATCTCTTACAGTTCCACCGGTGCCATCGGATGATAAGCCTTTGAAATCGGCGCTGCTCTAGGAATAAGATCAATCGCGAATTCCACATCTCGTTTTGGCGGTAAACCCGAGATGTCCTCAAACACATCCATGAAATCCCAAACTACTACCGGTGCTTCCTCCTTGATTACTTCCATCGATGAAAAATAGGCACTTGTCGGCCTAGCCCTAAATTCGAATAGCCCAACAGGTCTGCTACCTCCTAAGAATACAAACTCTGGATGTCTAGGAATCTGAAAAATCACTTTTTTCGCCTTACAATCAATGTGAGCATGGAAAATACCAAGAAAATCTATTCCCAATACAACATCATAATTGCCAGTGTCAATCACCAAGAAATCCGCAAATAACTCCCGTCCGCAAATAACAATCGAGCAACCCTTGCACTCACTACTAGATATAATTCTCCTATTCCCAGTGTGTATGTCCCAACAGCTAGATAGGGCCGTGTGTGGGATAGAATGTGCACTAATAAACTTGGACGACATAAAGAAATGGGATGCACCAGAATCGAATAATGCCAACGCGGGAAAATTATAAACAAGTAGGATACCTGAAACAACATCGTCTGAAGCTTTGGCCTCCTCGGCCATCAAGGTGAAGGCATGTCCTTGTTAGGTCTCTGAGTAATCTGCTTCTACGGTGGTCTTTGAACATCATCTCTCAATCGTAGTTTTGAAGGGCACATACCAATGACATGGTCTGCTGATCCGCAAACTAAACAAAGTCCAAGCCTCTTTCGACATTGATTGATTCAAAAAAGTGTGTCTTTGTTGTGTTGTAAATTACCGCAATCAATAACGGTGTCGCAATAGCTAGCCGCTAGTGAGTACGGGTCGTCCACATGGAAATAGTGAACTATTTTTCTTATTTTAGACGAGTTAATAGAAGAAAGGTGAGATTTTTATCGTTTTATGCTAAAAAGATTTGAAAAGTTTATAATAGAAGGGCTTGTGGGGTTTATAGGATTTAGTAGTTAATGGATGGAGTTTTAAAAATAATTCTTTTTATCTTTTAATTATTTAATACTAGAGAAATAGCGATGAATGTGGATTAGGGTTCTTAGAGAGAATTAGGGTTTCCCTCTACTGACCCTTGTCCTTCCATTGAATCCCTATTTGTCTCAAACCCTTAACAAAACGATTATTAACGAATCTCAAATTGTGGTCGTGACTATCATGAATTGATAGCACGCCCAATAAGAGGGTTAATATTCATTTTTCTAAATTTTATAAAAATTAAAACTTTAAAAAGAATTGAAAAGATATTGTTCATCCATTATTCTAGTCTATCCTGCAAACCCTAACAAGCGAGAATTTACTCGCTCATGGAGATCAACCAAGTAAACAAAGAAAGATTAAAGATGAATGAACTCATAAGAAAATACAAAAATTAAAATTGCGGAAAGTAAATTCAGAATGTAATTCCAGAAAGTAAATGTGTCACGCCCCGCTTCCCAAAATACGGAATACGAGAGGTTGACAAGGCCAGCCATGCTCCTACGGTCGAGGAAATATCCCTCCGTAGTCACACTTCGGCTTCTAGCACTACGTGGTAATCAGTAATTAATACACAGGTAATGAGAAATGCAGTATCTAAATCAAAAGAACTAAACAGATGGAGATCAAGGAAGTATAGATCTGGGTCGCTGATCAAGATGTCCGCGATGTCCTCGAGGTACGTCAGGTCCTGGTCCAAGCTAGATCCACTTCTCACTCTGAGCATGCATACTCAGGTCGTCAGAGCGACACGATAGCATATATATATATATATATATATATATATATATATATATATATATAGATACAAATGTGAACACGTGCAATAATGATGAATATGAAACAGTAATCATGGAATAATGACGTGAACATGAAATAGCCAATGCAGGTAGCCAATAGAGCAGGTAAACAGTAAAGCAGTAAACAGTATGGCAAGTATGTTGAATCAGTAAGCAATGTATGTCAATGTCACTAACCCTATCAGCCTCTAAGTCTCACTGTACAGGTCGCTAATCCTATCGTCAGTCCAAGTATGAGAGACAACCACTCATGAGTATCCCCCACCCAAGGGTAGGACCCATGGACAAGGGAACACGAGCCCGAGTCGCTCGCTAATAATCAGTAATATCCCCATATATCTCCAGAATCGCTGTATGTGCCGGCAATGGGACTCCCGAGATTCTGTTGAACTCACACTCAAACTACCCCACACCCCGTGGTCTATATCAAACGCCAACCACAAACTCAAATACCAGTCGGTCCATGACAAGTCTACACGAGAACTGGAGAGAGGATCTCCATCAAACACGTCTCGACTAATACCCAAGATAAATGGACAGTGTTTGGTGCCTTACCTATGACACCCATATAAGTGCTTCCATAATTGTCCCATACCAATTATAGTCACACTTATACACGTCCCATAGACGTCGACCATGCAATATATCAATAGGGTCCGCTGATTGTGTACAAGTACGTGTCACTTCCACTTATTCATTCATGCTTAACACTAACGTACTTGCCACAATCAAACACTAATACTGGGTAATGCACGTGATCACTAGGTTACCCATGCAATGACATCTATATGATGTGATGAGAATACAATAGTTGTGATATGAACAAAATATTCTCAGTCAGTGTCTATCACTTGCATAATTTACTATAAATCATACATGCAAAATTTAGCGAAACAATGTAAAGGGGGTAAGCAGTATGTTTAATTATCTATCCATCAAAATTCGATTCGCGCCAATTGGGTTTCAGGTTTGCTAGATACGGCCATTTCAATTTAAGTGTTCGCTGCTGGAAATCCGGTTTCAGAATCGGAAGTCCGTTTCGCAACACATTTTAATCCCAGTTGGGATCGTAATTAGGTAACGCTATAGTTGAACAATGTTTAGGGTTATTAGTTAGTTTTCCACCACAATTAGAGAATATACTATCACAACAGGGAGTTATGATCAGGTTACGGTTAATGTGTAAAATCTGTCACTGCAGAATTCAGCTAGACATGCCGACATTATAAAATGTGTTAAAAATACCAAACGGAACGGGAATCTAGTGAAACCAGTGGAGTAAGAAAAATAACTCAATTTTATACGTAACAATATAGGGTTCCACACATTCTCATACTTGAAAGGGAATATAAAGGGATTTAAAACAGGGGTTAACTGGGATTTCCGTTCTGGATTGCAGTCCAGAATCGTAATCCCCCGTAATTATCTCTATCATAATTTGTTAAAATTCAGCGATCAACTATAGAATACTGTAGGATAAACAGTTAGCTTCGATACGAGCCACGAAACGCTAAAATCCAATTTATACATAATTTATTATAAATTTTACAGTTTAGCATGTACGAAAGTTTTCAGGTTTTACGACAGAAATCGGGACACCATTTTACGTGAGCAAACGACATTGTTTTGTAACCAAAATCTTAAGAGATATTCATTATAGCTCGGGCCATCAAATGTTATTTGTTTCCGTCAATTTAACGGGGTTTGTAGGTCATGGTTTACATCGAACACTTATAATAGTATCAGATCGCAATCGAAATGAATATATGTAGCATGAAGCAAGTATTAAAACTTGCCTGACGACGATTGATGGTCACGAAGGCGATGATGGAGGCAGCCTGCAGCGATGGCACAGTTAGCACAGCGACATGCACACGGCACGGCAGTACATGGCCAGGTTTGAGCTTGGCTAGGCATTGGTGAAGCTCGGCGATGACGACGGGCTCGCTGGAATTGGTATCTGCGGGGCTCAGGCGGTACTGGCGCCGGCGACGACGTCGTCGGAGGCAAGTGACGAGCTCAGGGAGTAGTCGCAGTGACACGCGGTGGCAGTAGTGAGTTCGGGGGCGGCTGGGGGTGATGGAGGCAGGGTCTCGACAGTGAGCTCAGGGGTGAGCCCGGTGTGGTGCGCTCGGGGCCTGTAGCTTGGAGGGGCACGGACGAGGACTCGGTGTCGTGGGTGCGGTTGCTCGATGGTCGGAGGTGGCTCCGGTGACGAGGGGACAGCGAGGGTGCTCGTGAAAGGAGTGGGTGCGGTGTGCAGGGAAGGAGTCGTCGGAGATGGGTTGCAGTGACGTGGACGACGGGGATTGCAGGTGCGGGTCGCAGGAGAAGGCGGAAGCACTCGTGGTGCAGGCGACGGTCGCCGGCGAGGAGAGGGCAGTGGCTGCTCGGGCGGTGGAATTGGTGATGATGGTAGCGTGGTTGGCGGGGTCTTGGCTGAAGCTGGAGCAAGCGAGAGGGATCTCGGCTGAAGATGGAGCGAGCGAGAGGTCGAAGGCGCGGGTGTGGTTGTCGTGGACGGTAGCGCCGGTGAGAAGGAGAGAGAACGGGAGGTTAAAGGAGGTGTTCGGGGAAGGCGATGGTGAGGGGTGGAGCTCCGACGAGGTGATCGAGGTGGGTTGGAGATGAAGAGGGTGACAACGACGAGGTCACATGCGGTCGATGGTGAGGGTGCAGGCGTTGGCATCGAGGACGGGTGTGCAGGTGAGGAGAGGTGGTGATGGTGCACTGGTGTCGAGGTAGGCATGGTGAGGAGGCGATAAGGATCATGGGATAGCTGTAGAGAAGAGCGGGTCTCGGGGCGTGAGTACGAGGAGCGGGGAACGCGGGGGACGTTGGAGGAAGTTGCGAGGGAGGGCGAGACGTGGGCGAGGGGCCATGGTTGCGAGATAAGCGGGGCGAGGAGGAGAGAGAGTAAACAGGGAGAACGAGAATGAAGGGGGAGGAGGAGAGAGAGAGAGTGTGCAGGCGACGGGGATTGCGGCGGTTGCGACGACGTGGGAGCGCACGGCGGGGTCGTGGCGAGCGGGTGTCGTTGGAGAAATGCGGGCGGGAAAAGAGAACCGGGGAAGAGAAGATGAAGGAATAGGGAGCGGGTCGGGTAGGAGCTTGTTGGGCCGGTTCGGGGGGAGAGAAAAGTGAGCTTGGGATTTTAGGGAATGGGCCTGGGCTGAGTTAAGGGAAAATAGGGAAAAGAAAATGGAAGTATGGTTAGGGTTTGGGGAAAAAGAGAGAAAGGGTTTGGGTTTTGGGGTGAAGAATTGGGCCGGGCATGAATTTGGGAAAGGGTTTAGGAGTTGAGTTTTCACAAGTGGGTTTTGGGCCGGGGTAAATTAAGATTTTGGGAAAAATAGTTTTAGGATTTTAGTTTTAGATTAGTAGTTTAAGAAATCATTTTAAATAAAAATTACATATATATATATATATTGAAATAAATCTAGATTAAATTCTGGAAAAATACGAAAAATCTGTAGAAAATTTGGGAAAATATCTGGAGACTTATTTATTAAAATACACTAATTATTTATAGGGACTGGGTATTACATCATACCACCCTTACAAAAATTTAGTCCCCGAAATTTAAGATAAACGATAAGCTATACAAAATAATATGCGAAAAGCTATTACATCGAACACTAACATATAGTGATTTACTTAAAAACAGCTGGATAAAAATTGAAGGTCTTTATATATATAAGAATAACGCAACTAAAAGGATAGGTCTAAGTAAGTACAGGGCAGAACTATCTATAAGGATATACTATATGTACAAGAGGATAAAATAGCAATAACAACCAATGGTGAAGGGTTTGCCGATAAGCCAAAGTATTTTAGGATAAATGTATCGATCAAAAAATTTTAAAATAATTTGAGAAAAACCCACATGGTGAAAATAAGAAACATAGAACAAAATAATATGTGCGATACATGTTTGCGCTATTGAAAACATAGAAAATAGCAAAGTATTTAAAATGAATAAAACGGAAGTAGTTAATAACACGCAATTTGTGTAAACATAAGGTAGTGGAAGATACATTTCGAATGCGATGCCACTGAATGTAATTATGGTAATAGGAGATAGCACAAAAATGTATACGGGCTAGCCAGGGTAGGGATTTTGTCACGCCCCGCTTCCCAGTGTACGGCGAAGTGGACGCGACAAGGTCCGCTACGTATGTACTCAGAAGTATATACGCTAAGCGTAGCTAAGCAATATAAAATAAATCACAAGAGACGAAAGGTATAGAAATAACAGCAACTTTTATTAATAACATTCTTTGTACAATACATGAAAGGAAAATACATCTGAAATGAAAAGCAATGCCTAAACAGTGGCATAACAGAAATGAAAATACTGGAAAGAACAAAGTGCAATATCTAAAGTTCGGGATCTTCTTGGAACTGCTCCAAATCTTCACCGGTGGGCTCGATCTCAGCTTGGTCCAACGCACCTGACGACATTCAAAGAAGAAAGAAATAGAATGTCGTCAGCGAACAGGTCGCTCGGTAAGTCCCAAAGATAAGGAGGAATTAGAAAGACAGTGTAAAAGTATTTTCTAAATTATTATATTGTTGAATATTATGGAACATTGTTTAACGCTGTTGTTTGTAGCTTGGTATAGAATGATGTCAGTGTATATGAGGGGGATCTCTATATGCTAGAGATCAGGGCAAAAGGAAAGTACAAGAAACCGTTATGCCACGTTACAACAGCAATAGGATTCAGGTTAGGTGTCTTAATCTGACCACCTCGTGCCACCTTTAACACCTTCCGTACCAATCTACCCCTTAAACCCCGTTGTGTTTTAACATTATTGTAGTATTGGAATATGTAAGTTGGGTGACTGACCAAAACCATGATATCAGTAAACATGTCGTAACTGTATAATCAGGTAAATGGAATATCAGGATAATGGATGAATATCCATGGTTTGATTCAGTCAAAACGAATAGATTGTTAACTGGATTTAGGGATTCATATATTCAAATTGTGTTGGAATATAAGAGAATATAGATTGACTTGAATCATATTCAAGCCAGAAATAGTCAGACTCTAACCCGAGTCAGACTAAAAGAAAGATTATTTGAAGTTCAATATTAGTTAGGGGCCTTATTGTAATTTGTGAAACTTGAGGGGGTTTTATGTAAAAAGTACTTTTGTATAGTTTTCAAAATACACCTCAAGTATTTATTATTCGTCTTTATAATTATAATGAATGTGGATTTTATTTGTGTTATTCTAGTGAATATATCCTAAAAATATATTAATTGTTTTATTTGAAATTCATGGTATTTTAATGTAACTTTTAATCTTGGAATTTTAGGAATAAGTGGAAACTTTATATTATGATAAAATAGGTGTTTAAATGATAATTATATATATATATACACATGAATAATTTTTAAATGAATATTTTATTTTCAAAAAAAATCATATTTTTCTTAAATGTCGTATTTTAAAGCTTTCGAGACCGAATGCTCCTTGCGGAGGTCTGAATCTCGCACTACTAGCCTGCGGGTGCACGATGAACCGTACTATCCCTAACAGGTTCCCCAAAAGTGGGTTGTAGCGGCACTTTGCTTAGGTTTTATAAATACTATTCATTTAGGAAAACGGTTTTATAAAAATAGGGTATTTATTTGCAAAAGAGTATAATTTTCCGTATTTTAGTTGTTAGGGTTTCCTAAGCCAACTACCCTATTTCTAAGGTCTAAACGATGAGTCATTAGAAGCCTCAAATCGCCTCTTCGCCGCCAATTGTGGCCAGGTAAGTACAAGTGAGGAGGGAGGGATCCGCTCACGAATCGTGAGACGGGTCTTTTAAAGTTACCCAAGCTCACTTGCCTAGACACCACAAAGTCAGTTTAGATAAACGATCGATGTCCATGACATATCGTATTTTCATTTTATTTAAAATTTTATATAACTTAAAACTTTCAAGAAAAGATTATAAAGAATATGGTATTTTAGTGAAAAGTCCTGTATTTTCGTATTCTATGTTTTGACATATATCAATTAGGGTTATATTTGAGTGTGTGTAGAGGTAGGTCATTACCTCGTGACTTATTTCAAGTTTTGATGAAGTTTAGAGATTAAACATGATATGTTAAACTTGAAGGTATTAAAGCGCAAGAATACGGTATTCGAAAACGTTATCATTTCATATGTGAAAATTCATTCAAATTGGTTTCTACAAGTTTAGTGATCAAGATAAACATATTTAGGAGTGAGGGAATTGATTTAACGAAGAAAAATGAACTTCATGGTATTTTTATGAAAAGAATACGGTTTTGCAAAGAAGCTATCATTTCATTTGAGAAAGTTTGTTTAAATTGGTTTATGGGTGATTAATAGTCAACATGAATATAGGTAGGTATTATGTATTAGATGACAAGTGGAAATTTGCAGAAAACCGGATCGGAAATCGTTTTGTTCTGATTTCCGTCGGGTTCCAAAAATTCGTATTTTTATATTAAAGAAAAGAAAGATAGAAGAGGTGGGACTTACGGGTTTGGACAAACTAAGGAGGCTAAGGGAGGTGGTGATTGTCGGTGCGTCGAAAACGTCGTGAAGGTTCTACTACGATCGACGGAATCCGTCGTCGGTTTCGGCAGCGCTTCGCTTCTCGCTCTTTGTACCGAGTTCTCGAGAATTTGGGAGAGTGGACTTAGAGTTGTGAGGTGAAAAGGTAGAGGGTAGGGGTAGGGCTAGGCTAGGGTTAGGGTTTGGATAAAAAAATATTTTTAAAAAATGTAAAAATCATTAAAAATTCATTAAATTTGGACTTAAAAGAGGTTTAATGGAAATTGTGTAACAGTACTGGAAAATTGGACTATGCAGGGAAATTGACCAAGTCAACACGAAACTTTTTCGTGTTGACGACTCGGCCGAGTCAGGGCCGAGTCGGGTGCCGTCGGGTGGGATTTGGTCTGGGGGAGATTTTAGTATACTTTATTTTTTATAATTCGCAATAAATTGTGAGTTATGGCTGTTTGACCGTTTGACTTCACAAAAAATTTAAAACAAAATGATATAAAAATATGTGGGGCATGGGATTCGAACTCTGGTGACTTGGTTCAGCAATGCAAGGTATTACCAATGAGCTACAAGCTCCTTCTTGTAATTATTGTAAGGAAATAGATACTTAAATTTTTTCCAGCAACATCAATACTCCAAGTATACATCATATTTAAAGCAAATTTTGGTATACAAAAATTGGAGTTGTTACAATCTACCCTCCTTACAAAAATTTCGTCCTCGAAATTTACAATTTTTTTATTTGAGGACTAGTTTACAAAAAGGTGCGGATATCTTGCACGCATCTCATCCTCCCTTTCCCACGTGGATTCTCCTGGAGTGTATTTCCTCCACATTACCCGAACCAAATTAACTTCTTTGTTCCGAAGTGTCTTCACTTTCCTGTCCAGGATCTCCACAGGTTGTTGCTCACAAGACAAATCGGGCTGTATCGTGAGCTCGGAATGATCAAGTACATGGCTGGGGTCACTCACATACCTTCTGAGTTGGGATATGTGGAACACGTTATGCACTCCTTCCAATGAGGGTGGAAGCGCTAATCGGTATGCCACTTCACCGACTCGTTCGAGTATATCGAACGGTCCAATGTATCTTGGACTCAACTTTCCCCGTCTTCCAAATCGGATCACTCCACGGTTCGGAGATATCTTCAAGAATACATGGTCTCCTGGCTGGAACTCCAAGTGTCGTCTCTTTGCATCAGCCCAGTGTTTCTGTCTATCCTGGGCTATGCGCATTCTTTCCCTGATAGTACGAACCACATCAACGGTCGCTACTATCATCTCTGGTCCAAGGAGTTCTCTATCTCCGATGTCGTCCCAACTTAATGGCGATCGACACTTCCTTCCATATAATGCTGCAAAAGGTGCCATTCCTATACTTGCTTGGTAGCTGTTGTTGTACGCAAACTCCACAAGATGCAGGTGATCTTCCCACGATCCTTTGAAGTCGAGCATGCATGCTCTGAGCATATCCTCTAAGATCTGAATAGTTCATTCCGACTGACCATCTGTTTGTGGATGATAAGCCGTGCTGAAGTTCAGACTTGTTCCCAAGCTAGCTTGCAGACTCTGCCAAAATTGCGATCGGAACCTGGTGTCACGATCGGAGACAATGCAGACCGGTACTCCATGAAGTCTCACAATTTCCTGTATGAGTTCATAGGTATCAGAGATAGTATATTATGAAGAGTTTTTAAATCTAAATTAGATTATTACCTCCATGTACTTCTTCGCTAGTGTCTCAGTTGATTGGCCAACTCGAAATGGGATGAAGTGAGCCGACTTTGTGAGTCGATCCACAATGACCCAAATCGCATCGTTACCCTTTGTGCTACGAGGAAGAGCAGTTACAAAGTCCATCGTGATGTGCTGCCACTTCCATTCTGGTATTGGTAACGGTTGAAGTAGTCCAGCTGTCCTGTGATGTTCAGCCTTTACTTACTGACACACCAAACATTTTGCGACACTTTTGGCTACTTCACGCTTCATTCCATGCCACCAATAATTCTGACGTAGATCCTTGTACATTTTGGTACCTCCAGGATGTACTGAATAGGGAGAGCTGTGAGCTTCTTTCATTAACTCTTCCCGAACAGGACCCTTTGGTACACACAATCTGCTGCCGTATCTCAAAGATCCGTCTTCATGGATGATGAAATCTGTTCTGAGTCCATTCTCCACTTGTTATCTGATCTTTTGCAACTTAGTATCGCTGGCTTGAGCTGCTTTGATCTGATTGACAATAGTTGATTGGACTTGTAGATTCATCAAATTTGAAATATCACCTGGCATGACTAGTTCAATCTCCATCTGATGTAGGTCTTGCTGAAGCTTCCACTAGGCGGTGAGATTCATTGCTGATGGTTGGCGACTAAGAGCATCAGGTACTACGTTCACCTTTCCTGGATGATATTACAAATTGATGTCAAAGTCCGCCATGAGTTCTAACCATCTTCTCTGCCGCATATTCAACTCCTTCTGAGTAAACACATACTTCAGACTTTTATGATCTGTGTAGATGTTCACTCGTTCACCAAGTAAGTAGTGGCGCCAAATTTTGAGAGCAAAAATAACGGCTGCCAACTCCAGATCATGCGTCGGATAATTGCGCTCATGAGTCTTCAGTTTTCTTGAAGTATAAGCCACAACCTTACCGTGCTGATGTAGAACACATCCTAATCCCTTACCGGATGCATCGCAATGCACTTCGAATCCTCCAGATTGATCCGGTATGACGAGAATAGGTGCAGATGTTAGTCTTGACTTGAGTTCTATGAAAACTTGCTCGCATGCTTCTGACCACACAAATTCTTCATCTTTTCGTGTGAGCTTGGTCAGGGGTGTTGCTATCTTCGAAAAGCCTTCAATGAATCTTCTGTAATATCCAGCTAAACCCAAGAAACTCCGAATATCCTTCACTGATTTTGGCGTAGGCCATTCGCTGACTGCTGAAACTTTTGCTGGATCCACAGAAATTCCTTCTCCTGATACGATATGTCCAAGAAAACCAACTTGATTTAGCCAAAACTCGCACTTACTGTACTTGGCATAAAGCTGATGTTGACAAAGAGTTTTCAGGACAATTCGTAGATGCTCCGCATGCTCTTTCCGGTTCTTAGAATATACCAGGATGTCGTCGATGAAAATGACAACTAACTGTCTAAATACTCCCGGAAAACTTGATTCATAAGGTTCATGAAGATTGCTGGTGCATTGGTCACTCCAAATGGCATTACTAAAAATTCATAATGCCCATAGCGAGTTCTGAAAGCTGTTTTATGAATATCAGCTTCCTTGACTTTCACTTGATGATAACCTGAACGAAGATCTAGTTTAGAGAAGACACAAGATCCACTTAGCTGATCGAATAAATCATCGATGCGCGGGAGTGGATACTTATTCTTTATAGTAACTTCGTTCAAGGCCCTATAGTAGATGCACATCCTGTATGAACCTTCCTTCTTCTTTACCAGTAGTACATGTGCTCCCCAACTTGAAGTGCTGGGACGAATCCATCCTTTCGCCAGTAATTCGTCCAATTGTGTTCGGACTTCCTTCAATCCTTCCGGACTTAGTCTATAAGATGCTTTGATCACTGGTTGTGCTCCTGGTACTAAGTCAATACTGAATTCAAGAGCTCGATCGGGAGGCAAACCTGATATATCGTCAGGGAATACATCATCGAACTCTCGAACTACCTCCGGTCTTGATTCTTCCTCTGCCTGAGCTGCTGCAACTACTGCTTCCCTTGGCTTTGCTTTGTAAGTACTTGGCTCTAGTGTACGGTCTCCACTCTTGAAATAGAAGACCGGATGATCTGGAATCTCAAATACTACCCTCCTTTGACGACAGTCGATGGTAGCATAAAAGGTTCCAAGCCAGTCCATTCCTAGAACCACATCGAAGTTTGGTATGTTCAGTACCTTGAAGTCAGCATAAAACTCTCGACTGCAGACGACGACTGGACACATGCTGTATCCCATAGTTGCCTTTAGAACACCATTTCCGGAACTGACGTTCCAGCTGGATACAAGCGGTGAGACTGGAATCGCATGGGTTCGGACAAACCGTTGCAACATAAAGCAGTGGGATGCTCCAGTATCAAACAGTGCAAGTGTAGGTAGTGAAGCTACTATGATTGTACCTAAGGTACATGGGATAGGTTTTAGGTATAGGGAAAGTGTGTAGGTAAACAAGACTAAAAGATAAGTTTGAGAAAGAAAGTTTACCAGTAATGACTTGGCCAGTGGCCTCAGCTTCTTCCACAGACATCATGAAAGCCTGGCGCTTTGGCACATTCCTCCTGGCCTGAGGAGCATTCCTCTGAACGTTCCTTTGAGCTTGATGGAACTGTCGAGGAGGTGGTGCAGCTTGTGGTCCCCTAGGTGGTGCAGGCAGTGCAAGTCTGGTAGCAGGTGCCTGAAGAGCTGGTCGCTGCTGATAGGTATTTGCTGGCCTGGGTGCAGCAACTGAGTTCTGTCTTTGGGGACAAGATCCAATATCATGAGTAGCTGAACCGCAGATTAAGCAGAGATGGTTGGCTCGACGACAGTCCTTCATCATATGTCCAGTTCTCTTGCAGTATGTGCAAAAGGCTGGGCTAGGACGATGAGTTGGTACTCCGGGTCGCCTTGGCACGAAAGATGGTCTGGATGTGGCTCTACCTGCCATCTGGTTGGCAGGGCGCTTGACTCCTGCAGACTGAGGTCTGCCCCTCTCTTTTATTACTGCCTCATAACTGCGGGCAGCTTCTAGGGCTTCCTCATGAGTCAAAAACTTTCCTGTGGCTAGAGCAGCCTTAATCTCTGTGTCCAAACCTTGCTGAAAACGACGGGCTCTGATCTCGTCCGTCGGTATCAGGTGTGCCGCGAATCTGTTTAAAGATTGTGTTAGCTGTGTAGTATGTGATAACTAAAAATTGAACTATTGTGACATATCTTACCGGCTCAACATGGTGAACTCAGCGTCGTATTCATCTACCGATTTATCCCACATTGATCCTTGCTGTAGATGAATAAACTGCTGCTCCATTGCAAACCTGGCAGTCACAGGGAAATATTTCGCGTCGAACTTCTCGCGAAATGTCTTCCATTCAATCGGCTGCGCTAGACGGGTTTCTTCCGCCTTCCACCAATTGCGAGCATTATCCGTGAGCTGTAGTTTTGCTACACGGACCCAAGCGTGGTCTGGCACTTAAGCTGCTGCCAGATTGTCTTCGATGCTTTGTGCCCATTCTTCCGCTTCAAGAGGGCTTCCTTTACCAGAGAACTGCTTTGGGTGCAAAGCCCTGAATTGCTTTACTCCCAGTGCATCGTTATCAGGACGGTTCAAAAGTTGTTGTCCCTCGAGAAGGCTGCGGATCGCCTCGAATAGCATCGTTTGCTCAGTGGGTGGTGTAGGAACAACTGGTGTGAGAGGTAGTGCTGGAGGGGTGATGTTGACGTTAGTGCTGGTGTTGTTTGGGGAATCCATAACCCTGAAGAAAAATTTGGATTAGGACAGATTCAAATACATGAAATGATAAGATTCAAAGAATAGAGATTTGCAAGATTCAAGAACATGAATTGTAAAGAATGTTTTAGTTGTTGGTTCTTGTGTTATATTGCTTAGGTTGTTCACGCAGACCAGAACTGCATGACAGGGATTCATACAGCTCTGACCTGCATGGGCCACCAACAAAACCTGTCACGCCCCGTTTCCCAGTGTACGGCGAAGTGGACGCGACAAGGTCCGCTACGTATGTACTCAGAAGTACATACGCTAAGCATAGCTAAGCAATATAAAATAAATCACAAGAGACAAAACGTATAGAAATAACAGCAACTTTTATTAATAACATTCTTTGTACAATACATGAAAGGAAAATACATCTGAAATGAAAAGCAATGCCTAAACAGTGGCATAACAGAAATGAAAATACTGGAAAGAACAAAGTGCAATATCTAAAGTTCGGGATCTTCTTGGAACTGCTCCAAATCTTCACCGGTGGGCTCGATCTCAGCTTGGTCCAACGCACCTGACGACATTCAAAGAAAAAAGAAATAGAATGTTGTCAGCGAACAGGTCGCTCGGTAAGTCCCAAAGATAAGGAGGAATTAGAAAGACAGTGTAAAAGTATTTTCTAAAGTATTATATTGTTGAATATTATGGAACATTGTTTAACGCTGTTGTTTGTAGCTTGGTACAGAAGGATGCCAGTGTATACGAGGGGGATCTCTATATGCTAGAGATCAGGGCAAAAGGAAAGTACAAGGAACCGTTATGTCACGGTACAACAGCAATAGGATTCAGGTTAGGTGTCTTAATCTGACCACCTTGTGCCACCTTTAACACCTTCCGTACCAATCTACCCCTTAAACCCCGTTGTGTTTTAACATTATTGTAGTATAGGAATATGTAAGTTGGGTGACTGACCAAAACCATGATATCAGTAAACATATCGTAACTGTATAATTAGGTAAATGGAATATCAGGATAATGGATGAATATCCATGGTTTGATTCAGTCAAAACGAATAGATTGTTAACTGGATTCAGGGATTCATATATTCAAATTGTGTTGGAATATAAGAGAATATAGATTGACTTGAATCATATTCAAGCCAGAAATAGTCAGACTCTAACCCGAGTCAGACTAAAAGAAAGATTATTTGAAGTTCAATATTAGTTAGGGGCCTTATTGTAATTTGTGAAACTTGAGGGGGTTTTATGTAAAAAGTACTTTTGTATAGTTTTCAAAATACACCTCAATTATTTATTATTCGTCTTTATAATTATAATGAATGTGAATTTTATTTGTGTTATTCTAGTGAATATATCCTAATAAAATATTAATTGTTTTATTTGAAATTCATGGTATTTTAATATAACTTTTAATTTTGGAATTTTAGGAATAAGTGGAAACTTTATATTATGATAAAATAGGTGTTTAAATGATAATTATATATATATATACACATGAATAATTTTTAAATAAATATTTTATTTTCAAAAAAAATCACATTTTTCTTAAATGTCGTATTTTAAAGCTTTCGAGACCGAATGCTCCTTGCGGAGGTCTGAATCTCGCACTACTAGCCTGCGGGTGCACGATGAACCGTACTATCCCTAACAGATTCCCCAAAAGTAGGTTGTAGCGGCACTTTGCTTAGGTTTTATAAATACTATTCATTTAGGAAAACGGTTTTATAAATATAGGGTATTTATTTGCAAAAGAGTATAATTTTCCGTATTTTAGTTGTTAGGGTTTCCTAAGCCAACTACCCTATTTCTAAGGTCTAAACGATGAGTCATTAGAAGCCTCAAATCGCCTCTTCGCCGCCAATTGTGGCCAGGTAAGTACAAGTGAGAAGGGAGGGATCCGCTCACGAATCGTGAGACGGGCCTTTTAAAGTTACCCAAGCTCACTTGCCTAGCCTAGACACCACAAAGTCAGTTTAGATAAACGATCGATGTCCATGACATATCGTATTTTCATTTTATTTAAAATTTTATATAACTTAAAACTTTCAAGAAAAGATTATAAAGAATATGGTATTTTAGTGAAAAGTCATGTATTTTCGTATTCTATGTTTTGACATATTTCAATTAGGGTTATATTTGAGTGTGTGTAGAGGTAGGTCATTACCTCGTGACTTATTTCAAGTTTTGATGAAGTTTAGAGATTGAACATGATATGTTAAACTTGAAGGTATTAAAGCGTAAGAATACGGTATTCGAAAACGTTATCATTTCATGTGTGAAAATTCATTCAAATTGGTTTCTACAAGTTTAGTGATCAAGATAAACATATTTAGGAGTGAGGGAATTGATTTAACGAAGAAAAATGAACTTCATGGTATTTTTATGAAAAGAATACGGTTTTGCAAAGAAACTATCATTTCATGTGAGAAAATTTGTTTAAATTGGTTTATGGGTGATTAATAGTCAACATGAATATAGGTAGGTATTATGTATTAGGTGACAAGTGGAAATTTGCAGAAAACCGGATCGGAAATCGTTTTGTTCCGATTTCCGTCGCGTTCCAAAAAGTCGTATTTTTATATTAAAGAAAAGAGAGATAGAAAAGGTGGGACTTACGGGTTTGGACAAACTAAGGAGGCTAAGGGAGGTGGTGATTATCGGTGCGTCGAAAACGTCGCGAAGGTTCTACTACGATCGCCGGAATCCGTCGTCGGTTTCGGCAGCGCTTCGCTTCTCGCTCTTTGTACCGAGTTCTCGAGAATTTGGGAGAGTGGACTTAGAGTTGTAAGGTGAAAAGGTAGAGGGTAGGGGTCTTTATATAGGGCTAGGCTAGGGTTAGGGTTTGGATAAAAAAATATTTTTAAAAAATGTAAAAATCATTAAAAATTCATTAAATTTGGACTTAAAAGAGGTTTAATGGAAATTGTGTAACAGTACTGGAAAATTAGACTATGCAAGGGAATTGACCAAGTCAACACGAAACTTTTTCGTGTTGACGAGTCCGGCCGATTCGGCCGAGTCGCCGGCCGACTCGGCCGAGTCAGGGCCGAGTCGGGTGCCGTCGGGTGGGGTTTGGTCTGGGGGAGATTTTAGTATACTTTATTTTTTATAATTCGCAATAAATTGTGAGTTATGGCTGTTTGACCGTTTGACTTCACAAAAAATTTAAAACAAAATGATATAAAAATATGTGGGGTATGGGATTCGAACTCTGGTGACTTGGTTCAGCAATGCAAGGTATTACCAATGAGCTACAAGCTCCTTCTTGTAATTATTGTAAGGAAATAGATACTTAAATTGTTTCCAGCAATATTAATACTCCAAGTATACATCATATTTAAAGCAAATTTTGGTATACAAAAATTGGAGTTGTTACAGATTTCAACGGAGTATGGCCCACTCCAAAGGTCGGACTGTGGTACTTCAAACAGAATGTCGAAAAGACTGGGGTCGGGTCAGCACAGGGTGCAAGGGTGAACAGTCATGGATCTCAGGAGGGAAGAAATTTATTGGGAAGGGAAAACAATCAATACATCATGCAGATCAATACTCGAAGACTAGCGAACTCAGAAACTTTATTATCATTCCAGAAGATTTTAAATAAGGCACTCTCGAGAGATAAAAGATGGCCCTAAACTATACATAGATTTATTTGGCCAGCGGAAACAAAAATAAATCGCGTCAGTCGCGGTTGTGGAAGTTAAGCAGGTTACGGTAGGCTCGTGCGCTTAGATAGGGGCGTCCATTTCCATATCGCCTCGTAGGGATCGCCACTGGAGGTTCTTCTGCCGCGGGTCTTGTTCTTCTGGTCCTTCTTCCTCGGCTGGATCTTTTTCATCGAGGTCTGCTTCCACGTGATTCTCTTCTTCTGGACCTTCTTCTATGGGATTTTCTTCCACTGGATTCTTCCCAAGGTCTTCCTCCCCTGGATTTTCTTTTATCGGGTCCTCCTCGGGACCTTCCTCTATTGGGTCTTCTTCGGGGTCCTCTTCTTCGTCGTCAGAGTCGCTGATCATTTCGATTTCTAGGGCTGCGACTCCCTCATTCTCGGAATCGCTGTTTCCGAAAATAACCTGTGGGCCGTTGATCTCGTCATCTGAACTTACCAGCATGCAGTCCAAGGAAACGCACGATCGTGTGTCCTCATCTAGAGGCGGCGCTGCTCCAGGGTGGGCCATGGTCTGAAAAGAAAGAGTCATGATTAGACAGTGGAATACACCAAGAAAAAAGCCAAGGATACGGAGCACAAGAAAAATATGCGGTAGGTAAGGACTGAAAAATTCAAAATTTAGAATACTGATGCAATAAGTAGTATAAGGAAAATAAGTGGCAAGGGGACGATACATACATCACAACTCAGAATTTTATTGCATTTCAACTAAAAGTTCAACGGATACAGGATTTTAAATGAAAGGAAATATTTACAAAAAGGGTGACAATATTTTTTTATTGAAAGCAGAAAGGTGATAATTCTTCTTTGATATCTAGACCGCTGCATTCTCGTCACGTGAGCTGAATCCTGCGCTGTGTCCGTACTATCCTCGAAGCTCGAACTACGAAATAATCATCACTTAGCAGGAGTGGAGAGTGTGGACGAATCTCCCCCTTGTAGTTCCTTCCTTTTAGGGCAACCATTGACAAGATGTTCGTTGGATCTGCAAATCAGGCACTGCCCTTTGGCGCTGCGACAGTCTCTCTGAAAGTGTCCTGACTTTTTGCAGTATCCACAACTTTGAGTCTTCCGCTGCTTCCGTTGCTGGGGAACAATTGGGCGCTTCATCTTCACCTCTTTTCCTTGTTTAACGAGGATTCCCTTATGAATGGAGGCTTCCTCTGGCGCCTTAGTCATCTGCCCTCTTAATCCTGCAGTTAACAGGTTGTTCGTTCGCTCCTGGGCTTCCTTCAAACCTTGTAGTACATTCAAAATCTCGACGGTCTGATTTTGGGGAGTGGAGATAGAAGAAGAGTCGTTTGAAGACATAGTCCTGAAACAACAATTTTAGGACGACATAAGGTACAAGAAGTAAAAATCAGAACAAGATATAGAATAGACAACGAAACAAGAATATCGGGTGAGGTGAAACTCAAGCGAGCGGAAATAAAACGTTGAACTCCAAGTTACTCAAACAGAGTACGGTATTGTAACTATGCTGCAGTTCATAATTACAATCACGTAACTCTACTAAGTCATCCAAAATTCTAACGGATAGAATCAAAACATGTAGCAGGACGCACTATATGAATCAAGGTGAAGAACATCAAGTTTACAATCTAGACCGAAGGTGGCTTAGATTGTCAAGCCCTACACGGAAACTGCAATCACAATCATAGCAAAACCTGGCTTTGATACCAACAAAACCATGTCATGCCCCGTTTCCCAAAATACAGAATACGAGGGGTTGACAAGGCCAGCCATGCTCCTACGGTCGAGGAAATATCCCTCCGTAGTCACACTTCGGCTTCTAGCACTACGTGGTAATTAGTAATCAATGCACAGGTAATGAGAAATGCAGTATCTAAATCAAAAGAACAAACCGGATGGAGATTAAGGAAGTATGACTCTGGGTCGCTGATCAAGATGTCCGCGATGTTCTTGAGGTACGTCGGGTCCTGGTCCAAGCTAGATCCACTTCTCACTCTGAGCATGCATACTCAGGTCGTCAGAGTGACACGATAGCAATATATATATATATATATACAAATGTGAACACGTGCAATAATGATGAATATGAAACGGTACTCATGGAATAATGACGTGAACATGAAATAGCCAATGCAGGTAGCTAATAGAGCAGGTAAACAGTAAAGCAGTAAACAGTATGGCAAGTATGTTGAATCAGTAAGCAATGCATGTCAATGTCACTAACCCGATCAGCCTCTAAGTCTCACTGTACAGGTCGCTAATCCTATCGTCAGTCCAAGTGTGAGAGTCAACCACTCGTGAGTATCCCCCACCCAAGGGTAGGACCCAAGGACAAGGGAACACGGGCTCGAGTCGCTCGCTAATAATCAGTAATATCCCAATATATCTCCAGAATCGCTGTATGTGCCGGCAATGGGACTCCCAAGATTCTGTTGAACTCACACTCAAACTACCCCACACCCCGTGGTCTACATCAAACGCCAACCACAAACTAAAATACCAGTCGGTCCATGACAAGTCTACGCGAGAACTAGAGACATGATCTCTATCAAGCACGTCTCGACTAATACCCAAGATAAATGGACAGTGTTTGGTGCCTTACCTATGACACCCATATAAGTGCTTCCATAATCGTCCCATACCAATTATAGTCACACTTATACACGTCCCATAGATGTCGACCATGCAATATATCAATAGGGTCCGCTGATTGTGTACACGTACATGTCACTTCCACTTATTCATTCATGCTTAACACTAACGTACTTGCCACAATCAAACATTAATACCTAACACTGGGTAATGCACGTGATCACTAGGTTACCCATGCAATGACATCTATATGATGTGATAAGAATACAACAGTTGTGATATGAACAAAATATTCCCAGTCAGTGTCTATCACTTGCATGATTTACTATAAATCATACATGCAAAATTTAGCGAAACAATATAAAGGGGGTAAGCAGTATGTTTAATTAACTATCCATCAAAATTGTATTCGCGCCAATCGGGTTTCAGGTTTGCTAGATACGGCCATTTCAATTTAAGTGTTCGCTGCTGGAAATCCGGTTTCAGAATCGGAAGTCCGTTTCGCAACACATTTTAATCCCAGTTGGGATCGTAATTAGGTGACTCTATAGTTGAACAATGTTTAGGGTTATCAGTTAGGTTTCCACCTCAATTGGCGGATCAGTAATATACTATCACAACAGGGAGTTATGATCAGGATACGGTTAATGTGTAAAATCTGTCACTGCAGAATTCAGCTAGACACGCCGACATTATAAAATGTGTTAAAAATACCAGAAGGAACAGGAATCTAGTGAAACCAGTGGATTAAGAAAACTAACTCAATTTTCTACGTAACGATATAGGGTTCCGCACATTCTCGTACTTGAACAGGACTATACAGGGATTTAAAAACAGGGGTTAACTGGGATTTCCGTTCTGGACTGCAGTCCAGAATCGTAATCCCCCGTAATTATCTCTATCATAATTTCTTAAAATTCTGTGATAAACTATATAATACTGTAGGTTAAACATTTAGCTTCGATACGAGCCATGGAACGCTAAAATCCAATTTATATATAATTTATTATAAATTTTACGGTTTAGCATGTACGAAAATTTTCAGGTTTTACGACAGAAATCGGGACACCATTTTACGTGAGCAAACGACATTGTTTTGTAACCAAAATCTTAAGGGATATTCATTATAGCTCGGGCCATCAAATGTTATTTGTTGCATTCAATTTAACGGGGTTTGTAGTCATAGTTTACATCGAACACTTATAATAGTATCAGATCGCAATCGAAATGAATATATGTAGCATGAAGCAAGTATTAAAACTTGCCTGACGACGATCGATGGTCACGAAGGCGATGATGGCGGCAGCCTGCAATGACGACACAGTTAGTACAGCGACATGCACACGACACGGCAGTACATGGCCAGGTTTGAGCTTGGCTAGGCTTTGGTGAAGCTCGGCGATGACGACGGGTTCGCTGGAATTGGTATCTGCGGGGCTTAGGCGGCACTGGCGCCGGCGGCGATGTCGTCGGAGGCAGGTGACGAGCTCAGGGAGTAGTCGCAGTGACACACGGTGGCGGCAGCGAGTTCGGGGGCGGCTGGGGGTGATGGAGGCAAGGTCTCGGCAGTGAGCATAGGGGTGAGCCCGGTGTGGTGCGCTCGGGGCCTGTAGCTTGGAGGGGCGCGGACGAGGACTCGGTGTCGGGGTGTGGTTGCTCGATGGTCGGAGGTGGCTCCAGTGACGAGGGGACAGCGAGGGTGCTCGTGAAAGGAGTGGGTGCGGTGTGCAGGGAAGGAGTCGTCGGAGATGGGTTGCAGTGACGTGGACGACGGGGATTGCAGGTGCGGGTCGCAGGAGAACGCGGAAGCACTCGTGGTGCAGGCGACGGTCGCTGGCGAGGAGAGGGCAGTGGCTGATCGGGCGGTGGAATTGGTGATGATGGTAGCGTGGTCGGCGGGGGTCTCGGCTGAAGCTGGAGCGAGCGGGAGGGATCTCGGTTGAAGATGGAGCGAGCGAGAGGTCGAAGGAGCGGGTGTGGTTGTCGTGGACAGTAGCGTCGGTGAGAAGGAGAGAGAACGGGAGGTTGAAGGAGGTGTTCGGGGAAGGAGATGGTGAGGGGTGGAGCTCCGATGAGGTGATCGAGGTGGGTTGTCAGGGAGATGAAGAGGGTGACAACGACGATGTCACATGCGGTCGACGGCGAGGGTGCAGGCATTAGCGTCGAGGACGGGTGTGCAAGTGAGGAGAGGTGGTGATGGTGCATTGGTGTCGAGGTAGGCGTGGTGAGGAGGCGATGGGGATCATGGGATAGCTGTAGAGAAGAGCGGGTCTCGGGGCGTGAGTACGAGGAGCGGGGAACGCGAGGCACGTTGGAGGAAGTTGCGAGGGAGGGCGAGACATGGGCGAGGGGCCATGGTTGCGAGAGAAGCGGGGTAAGGAGGAGAGAGGGAAAGAGAGTAAACAGGGAGAATGAGAATGAAGGGGGAGGAGGAGAGAGAGAGAGAGAGTGCAGGCGACGGGGATTGCAGCGGTTGCGACGACGTGGGAGCGCACGGCGGGGTCGTGGCGAGCAGGAGCCGTTGGAGAAACGCGGGCGGGAAAAAAGAACTGGGGAAGAGAAGATGAAGGAATAGGGAGCGAGTCGGGTAGGAGCTTGTTGGGCCGGTTCGGGAGGAGAGAAAAGTGAGCTTAGGATTTTAGGGAATGGGCCTGGGCTGAGTTAATGGAAAATAGGGAAAAGAAAATGGAAGTATGGTTAGGGTTTGGGGAAAAAGAGAGAGGGTTTGGGTTTTCGGGTGAAGAATTGGGCCGGGCATGAATTTGGGAATGGTTTAGGAGTTGAGTTTTCACAAGTGGGTTTTGGGCCGGGGTAAAATAGGATTTAGGGAAAAATAGTTTTAGGATTTTAGTTTTAGATTAGTAGTTTAAGAAATCATTTTAAATAAAAATTACATATATATATATATATATATATATATATAAATTGAAATAAATCTGGATTAAATTATGGAAAAATACGGAAATTCTGTAGAAAATTTGGGAAAATATCTGGAGACTTATTTATTAAAATACGCTAATTATTTATAGAGACTGGGTATTACAAAATGCGACAAAATTAAAAGAAAGAACTATTTTTTATTCAATAAACTATTGCATTACAGAAGTTGCTTGCTGAAAAAGTAAATTACAAGAACTAAAAATCTAGTTTGCTCGATAGATCTAAATCGATCGATGGATAGATTGATAGCTCTCGGTCCTTTTATAGGATCAGGAATGTGAAACCCTAAACGTCATATTGAAGTGTGTGGAAAGACGGTCATGAACCTAAAGTTTCGTATCCTACGGCCACCAATAAACCGGGGTTTAGCCACCCTTTACCCCTATTGGCCGTGGATCCGCTGCCCTCTGGTGGGTTTGAGTTTCCATATTCTTCATTCCTTCTTCTCTCAATATTTGGAGATGCACCTAATAAAAAATATTCTGAAAATATATCTCTTAGTCTCTGCCGTTGCGAGATTCTTCAATTTGCTCCTAAAATTCGGTAGATTTGGCTTAGTAAATCGATTTGCTGCAGATCTCCTATTTATTTTTCAGACCTGAGCTGATTTATTATAATACCTGCACAATATCTCAAATCAAATTATTAGTAGCATTTGTTTTATTTGAGATAATATTCCAACCAATTAAATGATATGATATCTTAATAATATTGGTTAGGAATATTTGATATGATATGCATATTTTAATAATAAATAATCTCATGGATATTTTATTTAAATATGATATGCATATATTCCCTAATTATATTAATTATAAATTAAAAAACATATGACAATAATCTTTTTACAAATAAACCCACATATGTTCTTAAATTATAAATAACACCTTTTAATAATTAATAATAATAGGGAAAATGACCGTACAAATGTGCAATAAATATGACTGAGCAAATTATAAATAAGATTTTCAAACTACACTAGCTTTTTAGTTGTCATGAGCCCTATCTTAATGGTCTTGAAAAGATGTCAGAAATCACATCATCTCTCAATAAAACTTTGTCTTTAGCCTTCCTTCCTATCTCTTCTCCAAATTTCGATCATATACCTCTACGTGTGTGTAAAAGTCATCCCTACACTTGGAGAATTCAATTCAAGCTATCATACCCTTTGTCCATATTTCTCAGTACTTTTTAGTCGGTGATGTTTTTGATGGATTTGCTCACACATTCTTCATGCGACCGTTAATAATTTTTGAGGTACTAACCAACTGATTACCGAATGTGCTTACTTATTAAGGCGTAATTAGCAATATCCTAGTGTCGCAACACATAAGGCTTAACAGTGACTCCCAAACCAGTTGGTCTAAGGCACAGGTGATAAGGCACCCTCGCTATATTTATTTTATGCTGCCTTAAGTAATTACAAAACCAGTGTTCATTTTTCTTTTAAATTTTATTTTATGTGTTATTTATATTTTGTTGATTTTTTTTCATACTAAGGTTTTCAGACAAGAGTATTTCAAGGTATCCTGTACCATCTCAAGTTTCAATATGTGTGCAAGTGTGTATAGCAGGGTATCAACGTTCAGAAGTTTGGACTCAAGAATAAGGACTACTTTTCAGACTTATTTCTATCCACAGATTAGTGATTTTTTCATCTTACTAATCCTTGGGACAACAGCTCATGACTACGTATTACTAGTTTCGTTTTAAAACATCTAATTTTCTTACATTTCTTAAATTTCTTCCTATCTTTCATATGTATTTTCACTTTCTAATTTTTATTTTCAATTTTTTTATTTTTGCAATGCAAAATTTACATTTGATGCGTACAAACCATCCATACAAACCTTCCTCCCAAACTTGTTTGCAGCAGTGTCCTCACTGATGTTGTTCTATAAGCTCAAAACCTGAAGACTAGGAGGAACAGTTCAAGAAGATGGTATAAAGAAGGGGTCAAGAGTGAATGACAGTGAAATCCATGTTCCCCTCCGAAAGACGGCGCAAGACAGACATCTTGCCTGAAATTCGGGACAGATGCTAATTGGTGCTATCCGTCCACCTCTCCGAAGATACCAAGTTGATTTATGGCACCATGTATCGAAGATTTAAACGGATGCGGCCGATGTAGCAGACTTCGTCAGATTCCCCCTCGTTTGAGGGGTTTTTGATTATGGGGACGCTCTTCCCTGCAGGCGCAAGCCCCTGCAGTTAATTACGCTACCGCATCGCGGTAACAACTTTCTCCTTCTCCAGATGGTCATTTCGTGTCGTGGGTGTTTGTTTTGTTTGTGGTTGCCCATGGATTGTATACGGAGACTAATTTATGTCGTCGCCCGTAGGGCGTGGATTAGTCCAAATCCGTATTTTCTTAGATTTGGGTTTGGGGTTTTGGTTTGAGGATACGTTAGCCATATTTGAGGATAAGATCAACTCAAACGTTTGTTAAGGATACGTTAGTCTAATTTGAGACTAAGATCAACTTAACGGGATCGTTTAGATCCGACAAAAGAGCATTTGGGCTCTATTGTTCCAGTTTAGGGACATAGTGGTCCGTTGAATGTATGGCCGTCGGGACCCATCACCTCTCTGACGACGTTGAAGGATTATAACGACAGATGTCAGAAGAGTTCAGAGATGTACCCTTGAGCCAAAGTTGGTTGGGAGATCTATAGTCCAATTTGGGACTAAAGTCTGTTTGAAGGTTTTGGTTTAAGGATACGTTAGCCATATTTGAGGCTAAGATCAACTTAAACGTTTGTTAAGGATACGTTAGTCTGATTTGAGACTAAGATCAACTTAACGGGATCGTTTAGATCCGACAAAAGAGCATTTGGGCTCTATTGTTCCAGTTTAGGGACATAGTGGTCCATGACCAGTTTAAGAACATAGTGGTCCAATACCAGTTTAAGGATATAGTGGTCCATAAAATGTATGGTTGTCGGGACCCATCACCTCTCTGAAAACGTTGAAGGATTACAACGACAAATATCAGAGGAGTTCAGAGATGTACCCTTGAACCAATGAGTTGGTTGAGAGCAGATGTGCTCAGTTCAAGATGATTTGAGGACTTATGGCCAGTTTGTGCTAAGTCCAATTATGTTTGAAATATTGGCCCTTTGGACCATTAGACATTTGTCTGGGTTCAGCCCCTCATCATTCAGCAGTGCTAAACAGAGGTTTGGGGGGGCTCTGACAACATTTTGTCCTTGATTTCCTCAATTTTGAGATTCATTTGGAGGAGGGACTTTTGCCTCTGGAGAACTAGCCAATTTGGCTAAAAGTAGTGTTAAACACTAAAGAACAACAGTGTTAAACACTGGAGACAGAACTCTCAAATTAATGTTAAACACTAAAAGACAATCAGTGTTAAACACTGGAAATATAATCTTCAATTTAGTGTTAAACACTAGAAACAATCAGTGTTAAACACTGGAAATAAGATTTTCAAATTAGTGTTAAACACTAAAGAAAGAGGGGTCACGTGTGGACACGTGAGAGCGCCCAAAGGTGGGACCAGATCCCTTTTCTTCGTTCTGCAATTAAGTGTTAAACACTTTTTATTTTATTTTCGAGTATCACGTGTTGGCACGTGATGGAGATCTGTGCACCAATTGTTAAAGCATTTGCTGAGGGGTCACGTGGTATCACGTGAGAGCGCCCAAAGCCTTCATTTCCTTTGCTTTTTCTTTCTGCATTTTGGAAGTCACGTGGGAGCACGTGAGGTATTGCCTCAAAGCTTCTTTTCTTCAGGGATCTTTTCAAGGGTCACGTAGGGGCACGTGACCCTAGTTCTTTTCATGAACAGAGATCTTTTAAGTCTCCTTATTTTAAGAATTGAATTCTCTGTAGGGTTAAACCCTAATTATGATTTTGGAGGAATTAAATTCCTATGGTGCAAGAATTAAATTCTTAAGTAGGGTTAAACCCCAATTTCTTTTTAGAGGAATTAAATTCTCATATATATAAAAGAATTAAATTCTTGAGTAGGGTTAAACCCTAATTCTGTCCATCTTGAAGGAATTAAATTCCTGTGAGTTTGGGAGAATTAAATTCTCATATAGGGTTAGACCCTAATTTGTTTTGGGAGAATTAAATTCTCAAAACTCAATTCCCCTTCTAAGTTTAGGATCTGTATGGCAGGATCTCGACCCGATGAGAATTAAATTCTCAACTTATGGGGAGATGTGCTCTGTGCAGATCTTCAACCAGAAGAAGAACTAAGTTCTTTTTTGTATAAGAGTTAAACACTTGGATTTTGAGAATTAAATTCTCTATTTGAAGTTTTGATTCTCTTTCTTTTCTCACCTAGGGTTTTCTTTGTTGAGAATTAAATTCTCTTTTCTTTTCTTCTCTCTTGAGAATTAAATTCCCCTCTCTCTGTTCTTTTCTCAAAAAGGTAGCTCCCTTCTCTTCTTTTCTTGGCTCCTATTTATAGGAGAAGGAAAAGAATCAATTTGTTTAGCAAATCTCTCATTGAAAGATTTGATTTGTTTTCATATTTAATATGAGCCTTTAGATCATTCAGTGAATTTTATTCACCGTTGGATTTTAAATCCAAAAGATATTCTGTTTGTTATTTCGGTGAGATTTGGGGAAATCTTTCCTTGTCTAGGATTTTTCCATAAATTGGTGATATTTAATCACCCTTGGATCTTTAATCCAACGGTCCCCATAATCCTTTTCCATTTGGAAAGATTTAGAAGCTTTTAGAATTTAATTCTATTAACTGTAAGGCTTTCGAAGCCAGTCACGTGCCGACACGTGACCCTTGGTCACATGTGAGCACGTGACCCCCAATTGAGTTCTTTAACGGCCGCTTGTTTATGTTGTTGTTTTAACCATCACATGTCAGCATGTGACCATTGGTCACGTGTAAGCACGTGATACCTCGTTGAGGTATTTCCTTCAGCCATTTGTTTTTATTTCTGTTTTAACTATCACGTGTCAACACGTGACCATTGATCACGTATGAGCACGTGATACCTCAAATGGGTCCTTCTTCAGCCGTCTGTTTTTATTCATGTTTTAACTATCACGTGTCAACACGTGGCCATTGGTCACGTGTGAGCACGTGACACCTCATTGAGGTAATTCCTGATTTTTTAATCAGGGAACAGTGCATAGCATATTTGCTCATAACTTTTGATCCCGGATGAATTATGAAGCCCATAATATATCAAATCGAAGGGTTTTTTGAGATGCTTTCGATACCATCAGAATTTAACAGTTTCTCTTTCGGGAGTTTATCAAAATACAGGCTGGAAGATACTGGTTCGCATTTCCTTAATCGTATCGCTGCCATTTGATACCTTGGACTCTTTTGCGCAGAAATTTTTGGCGGGAACAATCCCCCAACTTGTTCTTGGCTAACAATCGTGCAAAAATTTCTTTTCTTTCAAGAGCCATTTTAAAAATATTTTTCTTCTTCCCCCCCAAATTTGAGTAAAACAGTATTTTCATTACTAAACATTGAAATTCAACATAAGAGGGGGGAGAAATATTATCGGTCTACACAAAATTTTACAAAGACCAAAAGTTAAAACCAACCATTCAAATATTTTATCAAGGTAAGACCATGGTTAGTGAAAGATCTTGTAACGGATAGACATGAAGAAGACTCGAGACAGTATAAGAATGAAAGTTGTACATGTTTCGAGTAGAAGAAACAGAAATGAGAGTAATGATAAGAGATGAAGTGGTGGGAAGATAAGAGGTGTAATTGAAAGGTTTTACGTCTCGATTGGTGGAGACGAAAAAGTGAATGTGAATGAAAACGAGAATGTGAAAGATAAGAAATGGGTGGAATAGTCGTATTCTCGTATGTGATAAGAAGAAGGGGTGGCGGTTCAACTTCTTTGGCCTCAAACAGAGGCGCATGAATTTCTGGTGGAGGTTGATTCATCACAGCATCCAAGTCTTTACGGAACGCGAGTTCTTCGGCGAAAATACTTTCGAAACTTTCATCGATGTGCCAATTGATGATCTCATCGAAAAGAAAGGAATCGATATCCATGTTAGCGGAATAGGCAGATCCACTAGAAAGATTGAAAGTTTCAAGGTCAATCTGTTGCACACCAGAATTTAAAACACTCGATTCGTTAGAAATTATGGAGGTAGGAGACCCGAAAAGCTTGTCTATCTTATCCTTAAAAGAGTCTAAATTAAGTGGTCTTTTAAGAATCATAGAACTCGAAATATCGAAGTGTGATTCATCAAAACTCGGTGGAATTGAAAGAAGATGAGAAGAACCAAAGAAAGTATGTAATGAAATGGGTAAACGAACTTGGGTGTCGAGCATTATTGAACCGGATATGGGAGATGAAGGCTGAATATCGTTTTGCATATCGGATAGGTTGGTGGTAAGAATATGATCGCTTAAATGTACAGGAAGATGTTCACATTCAATGGAAAAGACATGATGAGTCGAGGAATCCAACTTATCCAATATAGCGAGTTCATCTTCAAAGATATTCTCATCACCGATCTCACCAATACCTTCCGTCAAATCAAACGAATAGTTCTTTAAAACATCATCAATTATATTATCCTTAATCGATGGATCACTTGGTTCACTTGATGGAATTGGAAGGTTTGAAATATCAAGTTTAGTCGGATACGAATCGGTTTGATTTAGAATGGTGTAAGGCTCTCTTTCACACTCGTGATTGGAAAAGTCAAACATGTTATTCTCGGGCACTATTCTCAGGCACTTCATCAATTAGATTATTAAGCGGTTGATTATCAAATACATTCGGTTGGAGTTCAGGATGGAACATGTTAAGATCAAAAGAATTGGTTCTGGTTTGACTTGGAGAGATCCCTGGTTCTTTCTCACTACTCAATTCCAACTCTATTTCAAGACTAAACATGCTTTGTGAAAAAGTTTCAATGAAGGATTCTCTTTGAACCGTGGAACTTCCTAATTGATGTTCAGAAACATTGTCTAGATAAGGTGCAAAAATTGAGTATGGTTGAAATGTGTTTAATTGTTGGCTAGGGTGAGTTCAATGTGTTCTGCAATAGAAATGGGTTTACGAATTGCCACATTAGTCTCAAGAGAAGTATCAATATGAGAGGGTGTAAAAGTTTGGTACTATTGATAAGAGTTAGAAAGTTGTATCCAATTTTCATAAATAGAACTAGGATCAACATTTTGATATGAAGAAGATTGAGATTGGTTGGTTTGTTGGCAACTGGCTTTTACAACTTGCTCAGCAACGGTCATGGATGTAAAAGTTGCCATACTCGCCTCAAAAGGAGTATCAACATCATATGGAAATGATTGTAATTGTTGTCCTAACGGTTTTGGAGCAGTGAAAGGTATGAAACTTTGGCTACGGGTCTTTGCAATATGCTCAGCAATGGACATAGCTTTAAAAGTTTCCTCACGAGCCTGAAAAGGATTATCAATATAAGAATGTGTTGAATTTTGACACTGTTGATAGAAATTGGAGTGATGTGTCCAACTGTTATTTCAAGAGCTCTCTATCCTATCCCTTAAAGAAATGGTGGGGTCGGAAGTTCTATTAAAGCAATAACAATACAAGGAAATATCTAGTTGTGTGTAGCAAAACTCGCCAAGAGTTGGTCGGTTTGGGTTACCCATCATAAGAGAATGAAAAGAAAAGAGAGTGAAATGGTAATTTTTTAACCCTTTTTTTAGATTTTTGAAATTTTTTTGCTTGGAAAGAGGGACTCGACTCAACCAATCACAAACGTGAACAAACAGTCCCTAGAGCTAGGGCCACCTAGGTCAAATCACTAGACCACTCCTAAACTTCCAAAGGACAAGACGTAGGATAAATCCTCTATCACCTCCTTATCAATCTTGCAGCCATGTAAGTGCCAGATAAGTGGGAGGTATCCGCTATACGAATCACCGAAATAGCGGGCCTAATTAAGTAAACCACTTTCCTTAGTCACACTTGCCTTAGACACCACAAGAAAAATACGGATAAGCAATAAATTACCCACGACCCTCCTTTATCCTAATTGAGAGTGATTGTCTTTAGAAGCTTGTTCTAGATATTTTTTTATTAATATGGGGTGATAGTATGATCGTTTGTGATTTGTGGGGCCTAAAAAGGGTGATGAAATCCCCACCTAATCTGAATTTAGGTTTCTTGCCCTCTTAATGTCCATTTTAAATATGCAAAACAAACCAAAATCTAAAACACGTAAAAAGATTTTTTAGCGGCGCTGTTTGCAAAGAATTCTGCAAGTAAAAACAGTTTATTGGAGTTTTAGAGGAGAGAGGAAGACGATAGGATAATACAAGAAAAATTTGGGGGCCTAACTCAACAATATGGCCATGGTTCAGCCGCCAAAAGCTTTCTTGGGCCGCGGTTCCGCCACCGTATGATGATATCTCCCCTTCAAATTTTGGCACTACACTCTAATGCTTTTCTGCTCCTGTTTGACAATCTCGGAATCTCTGTTGGTTTGCTCCAAATGCTCCAGATTTCTCGTAAAACTCGCACAAAAATCGTTAAAAATACAAAATATGGTTTTTTGGTTCTCTTTTTATTTTTATTTTTCTAGTTTTATATTAGAAATCAACCCGAATAACAAGAAAAATATTATGACCATTTCCCCAGCAACGACGCAATTTGATTGATTCGAAAAAGTGTGTCTTTGTTGTGTTATAAATTACCGCAATCAATGACGGTGTCGCAATACCAAACTGCTAGTGAGTACGGTCGTCCACAGGGAAATGGTAAAGTACTTTTCTTATTTTAGACGGGTTAATAGAAGAAAGGTGGGATTTTTATCGTTTTATGCTAAAAAGATTTGAAAAGTTTATAATAGAAGGGTTTATAGGGTTTATAGGATTTAATAGTTAATGGATGAAGTTTTAAAAATAATTCTTTTATCTTTTAATTATTTAATACTAGAGAAATAGCGATGAATGTGGATTAGGGTTCTTGGAAGGAATTAGGGTTTTCCTCTACTGACCCCTGTCCTTCCATTGATCCCTATTTGTCTCAAACCATTAACAAAACGATTATTAACGAATCTCAAATCGTGATCATGACTATCATGAATTGATACCACGCCCGATAAGAGAGTTAATATTCATTTTTCTAAATTTTATAAAAATTAAAACTTTAAAAAAAAATTGAAGAGATATTGTTCATCCATTATTCTACCTCATCCTACAAACCCTAAAAAGCGAGAATTTACTCGCTCATGGAGATCAAACAAGTAAACAAAGAAAGATTAAAGATGAATGAACCCATAAGAAATTACAGAAATTAAAATTGCGGAAAATAAATGCAAAAGGTAATTGCAAAAAGTAAATGCGAAAAGTAAATGCGACCAAATTAAAAGAAAGAACTACATTTTATTGAATAAACTATTGCATTACAGAAGTTGCTTGCTGAAATAGTAAATTACAAGAACTAAAAACCAAGTTTGCTCGATAGATCTAAATCAATCGATGGATAGATTGATAGCTCTCGGCCCTTTTATAGGCTCTAGAATGTGAAACCCTAGACGCCATATTGAAGTGTGTGCAAAGACGATCAAGTCCCTGAAGTTTCATATCCTACGGCCACCAATAGACCGCGGTTTAGCCGCCCTTTACCCCTATTGGCCGTGGATCCGCCGCCCTCTGGTTGGTTTGAGTTTTCAGATTCTTCGTGCCTTCTTCTCTCGATATTTGGAGATCCTCCTGATAAAAATATCCTGAAAATATATCTCTTAGTCTCTGTCGTTACGAGATTCTTCAATTCGCTCCTAACATTCGGCAGATTTGGCTTGGTAAATCGATTTGCTGTGGATTTCCTATTTATTTTTCAGACCTGAGCTGATTTATTATAATATACCTGCACAATATCTCAAATCAAATTATTAGTAGCATTTGTTATATTTGAGATAACATTCCAACCAATTAAATGATATGATATCTTAATAATATTGGTTATGAATATTTGATATGATATGCATATTTTAATAATAAATAATCTTATGGATATTTTATTTAAATATGATATGCATATATTCCCTAATTATATTAATTATAAATTAAGAAACATATGGCAATAATCTTTTTACAAATAAACCCACATATGTTCTTAAATTATAAATAACGCATTTTAATAATTAATAATAATAGGGAAAATAACCGTACAAATGTGCAATAAATATGACTGGTCAGACATTTTTTCTGCGTGTGGCCGGGTAGACGGCAGAAATCACAAATCACAGTCTTTTTCTGATCTGATACAAAAGACCTTTTCATAGGTACCGTCTCTCGTTTGTTTACCGGAATGTCTCTACGTCTAGGAACTCTGGTTGGCGCATATGGATTCTTCCACACTACAATCACTTGCTGTTGATTACCCTTTACTTTTACTGATAAACTCTGTTATTTCCTAACCTTCTTAAGAACTTGGGAGAAGGTGGTCAATCTCAATGATATGATGTGTCTCTGAATCTCCACATCCAAACTACGCATAAACCGCCTTGTCCTATCTGCCTCGTTGGCCACTAAGGGCCCTGCAAATCGACTGAGTCGGGTCCGCTCAGCCGCATTTGTATCAACGGATCCGCCATTCTGTTTTAAGCTAATGAACTTCTATTTTATTTCCTCCCTAACAGATTGCGGAAATAACTTCTTCAAGAAATTTCGTGAAAAAGTAGCCCAACTGTAACGACTCTGTTTTAACGTACATAAATTTTTTTAAGTTAATGTACAAATGGAGTATTTGTAAATTCTGAGCACAAGTTATAAATTTGATTTGTTTTTAAATAGAAAGAAAGCACTTGTAGCTCATTGGTAAAGCCTTGCACTGCTGTGACGTAGCCCCTGTGTTCAAATCCCCCGAGCCACATATTATTTTTACTGATTTTTCTTTTAAACTTTTTGGAAGCCCAAAAGTTTACACGTGCAAAAAACGTAAAAATGAAAAGTCTCAGAAATCAAACATGAGGAAAATGTTGTACACACAGACCCCAACACGTGGTATGCATCCAAGTCCAGACCCATCTCAATTGGCTGGCGAGATTTCTCTTTGGGCCGGCGCCGCCGGTCCAAACCGTCGGTGATGCCCTCAATTTTTGCCCAACACCTCTTAGCCTACCCCCCACCACTCCTCTTCTGTTTGATTTTCCTGCACATTAACAGAGAATTAAAATGAGCTTTAAAATCAAATTTTAATATATTTTAATTCTCATGTTTAATACCCTAAACCCTAATTCTACCCTATAAATACCACCCTACACCCTAGTCCTCCTCATTCTGAAATCTAGCATCAAAACTCTCAAATTTTTCTAAGTCCAAAAGGTTGTACAAGTGGATTTAGCCCAAAGTCAAGTTCCGGCGACGTTTCGGGACAAATCCGGCGACACCACGACTCCACGACGCTTTCAAAATCTTCCTCCATCTCTTCTCTTTACCCTAATCCTGTAAGCCCCCTCTACTATTTTCTTTTCACCTCTAAAAACTTTTTCTTTTCAATGATGTCGGTAAGTGGAGTTATACCGATATCCATCTCTAAAACTTCTTAAACTAACAATTTTTCTTAAGAACTATTTATCTAAATCATAGTACTTTGTTTGTTAAATATTAAACTATAATTAGAAACAAATTTCAAATCAAAACTCCATATAAAAACACTTTTATTGCACTTTTACGGTTAAATACCACAAACTTTCTATTCGACATTAGTTCATCATATTACTCATATTACCTTTAGAAAACTCACGAGGTAATAACCTATCTCATCACAACACTCATCATGACATACCACTATTGCCTCTTTACAATATTTTTGGGAATAATACAATTTTACGATAAAATACCCTAAACTATTAAAAACCGTCTTCTTTAACATTATTTTAATTAAATTCCATACAATTATGTCCTTACAACCCATTTTGGGGAAACCGATTTGGTTGGTGCGGGTTATCGCATATTTATCGGACTAGTAGGGCGAGATGCAGAGCTCCTCACGGAGCATACGATCTCGATAGAATTTTTATTATAATTTTTAAGAAAACGTGATTTATTTTTAATAAATAAATTCTATTATATAGATATATATTATCAAAATATCTATTTTAAATATATTTAATAATTCCATGTTTTTTAAATCAAAAGAAAAGAATCACAAAAGTTCATGAAAATACCATCAAAAATCAATACAAGTCAAATTACATGAAAATACTCTATACTATTAAAGTTAGGTTTATATTCACTAGACTATCTCATCACTTTTAAAATTACATCTATGAAAATCCTAAAGACGATAAATAAATACTTGAGATTTATTTTGAAAATATATCAAAACTATTTTTCATAAAACCCCATCAAGTTATATTAATTTACAATAAAGACCCTAATAAATATATGTTAAGCGGTACCAATTCTCTTGAGCCTCAGGGAGCCGGAGAATGTGGGCGCTTGTTTATTTAAGATAGACAACTAAAACGGGGTTATCACTGGTAATTGGCTTGGAAAAAAGTCAAAAATCATGCCGTCCATATGCAGCAGTTACCGATAACTCCAAAACTAATTCAGGACTTCAATTCTGTTTAAGTGTCTGACTCAGTCGGAGTCTCAGTCTAATCTGAAATCAATCCATCCATGTATACAATTCAATATAACTCCAACGCAATATGAATCCTTTTATACCAGAATACAATTTATATCAACATGACTTGATTTGACCGATCCATAGATATACATTTGACTTGTCTATATGACTATCCGTTTATATCCTTATCCGTTTACATGAACAATTGATATCATGATTTTGGCAAGTCTTATATTTACAAATCATTACAAAACAATACAATAATACATTACGGGGTTTAAAGGGGTAGATTGGTACGGAATGTGTTTAAAGTGGCATGAGACGGTCACTTTAATACACCTAACCTGAATATCCGTTGTCGTTGTCCCGTGGGTTTTGACGAGGTCTTGTACTCCTTATACCATAGTTCATAGGGTAAACTGGACTCCTCTCGTATATACTGACATATTCTGTACCAAGTTACAAACAACTGTTGTTCCCTCCAAAAATTTCTGAGCAAAAGAGCCCAAGGTATCAAATGGCAGCGATACGCTTATGAAAATGCAAATCAGTATTTTTCGGGCTGTATTTTGATAAACTCCCGAATGAGAAATAGCTAAATTCTGATGGTATCGAAAGCATCTCGAAAAAACCTTCGATTTGATATATTATGGGCCTCATAATTCATCCGGGATCAAAAGTTATGAGCAAATGTGCTATGCACGTGTAATCTAAGGAAGAAAATGCAAACCAGTATTTTTCGGGTTGTATTTTGACAAACTCCCGAATGAGAATCAGCTAAATTCTGATGGTATCGAAAGCGTCTCGAAAACTCCTTCGATTTGATATATTATGGGCCTCATAATTCATCCGGGATCAAAAGTTATGAGCAAATGTGCTACGCACGTGTAATCTAAAGTAATGCTCTACTACATGGGGGAAGCATTTTAGTCCCACATCGGGAAAAATAGAGATCTCTTATCTACCACTCCCATATAAATAAGAGGGGATACCTCTTAGAAAAGATAGAGAATCCAATTCTCAAAGAAGCTTAGTTCTCCAAGTTAGGGCCATAGTTGCCCCCCCATAATGAGATCAGTAGTTACGGTTTCATCCATTCCATTTTGAAGGAGTCGTTGAAGGAATATGCTCAGGCACCATGTGCGCCACGTGCAATGCACGTGCGCCCGCCACATGCACGTCACGTGCAACGTACGTGAGCCAAACATATGCAACTCACGTGGGAGAATTTAATTCTCAAAGGAGCTTAGTTCTCCATAGGAGCTTAGTTCTCCAAGTTATGGCCTTAGCTGCCCCCCATGATGTGCAAGTGCCACGTGCGACGCACGTGCGCTCGCCACATCCGACGCACGTGCGACGCACGTGCGCGAACGCAAAGAGGCCTTTTTCAGCAGTTAGGAGTTTAAGCTTCAACATATTCTTCCTCCTAATAAGTGGGACATGGTTCAAAAGGTACATCCCTCCACACCTTCGATATATGGCGCTGTAATCTTCCAACGTCATCGGAGAGGTGGTGGGTCCCAACGACCAATGATCACTCTTTCCAAATAACAGAGGGGCCCCCAAAAACTCCAAGTTCAGAAAGAGGGAGAGGGGAAGAAAAATAGAGAGAGAATTTAATTCTCTAAAGAAGAGGAACCCCTCCCAAAAGCTCTCACAAAAAAGAAAATTTAATTCTCAAATCAAAAGTTTAACTCTTCTCAAAAGAACTTAGTTCTTCCTCTGGTTAAGATCTACAGAAGCAGATCTCCCCACAAGTTGAGAATTTAATTCACATCGGGGAGATTCTGTCATGCAGATCCAAAACCTAAGGGAAAGAACTGAGTCCAAAAGAGTTTAACTCTTACAAAACATATGGGAATTTAATTCCTCTAAAACTAGGGTTTAACTCTTTAAAAAGAAATTAATCCCTACAAAGAACAAAGGAGAACTTGATTCCTCAGAACCATAGAAGAACAGCCTGGTGATGCATATTAGTGTTCAATGTTACACAATAAAAGCTCACGTGTCCCCACGTGAATACCTTTGAGGAAAAAAAAGAAGGGAAAGGCTGAGATCTAGTCACGTGACCCGTGAGAAGTGCTCAACACTTATAAAAGAGAAAATGGAATAAACCCTATTTTTTAAATCAGGTCACGTGCTCCCATGTGACCCCTAGACAAGCCTTTCAGAAGAAAAATGGGGAATAAACCCAAGGCAGTTTCTATTTTAGGGCGCCTCACGTGACCCCTCAATAGTGTTCAACACTTAGAAAAGAAAAAGGGAACAAATTCAAAGAAGCTGTGCCAAATCTCAGGCGCCTCACGTGACCTGACGTGAGCACCTCAAACTTTCAGTGTTTAACACTATTTCAAACACCTCACGTGACCCCACGTGAGCGCTTCATATCTTCAGTGTTTAACACTACTTCAAACACCTCACGTGACCCCACATGAGCGCTTCAAATCTTCAATGTTTAACACTATTTCAAACACCTCACGTGACCCCACGTGAGCACTTCATATCTTCAGTATTTCAAATACTTCACGTGACCCCACGTGATCGCTTCATATCTCCAGTGTTGAACACTACTTCAAAACGCCTCACGCGACCTCTCGTGAGCGCTTCAAATCTTCAGTGCTTAGACAACACTTTAAGACCTCACGTGGGAGCACGTGAGCGCCGAACATATGCTAGTGTTTAACATTATGATAGGCCAATCTTAGCCCAAGTTAGCTAATTCTCCCAAAGCCAAAACCTTGTTTTTAACCGAGCCCTAATCATGTTCAGGTCTTTCAAAATTGATCTCAGATGGCATTCAAAGTAATGTTCATCCCATTGCTTCTCAATCTGGCATTTGGTTCAAGGGTACATCTCTTCACACCTCTGATACATGTCGTTGTAATTCTTCAACGTCTTCAGAGAGGTGGTGGGTCCCAATGACCAATAACTATCTGGTGCATTTCCAAACCCATGTTTGCATCTAAACTTTGGACCGCAATGTCCCTAAACTAAACAATAGAGCCCAAATGCTCTTTTATTGGATCTAAATGATCCTGTTAAGTAGATCTTAGTCTAAAATTAGACTAACGTATCCTTAACAAACATTTAAGTTGATCTTAATCTCAAACGACATTAACGATCCTTAAATCAATCCAACTACTGATCCCCCAACCAATATTTGTTCAAGGGTATATCTCTTCACTCCTCTGATATTTGTCGTTGTAATCCTTCAACGTCTTCAGAGAGGTGACGGGTTCCGACAACCAGACATTCCATGGACTGTGATGTCTTTAAAATCATGGACTATGACGTCCTTAAACTTTACGGACTGTGGGGTCCTTAAACTCATGGACTATGATTTCCTTAAACTTTACAGACTATGATGTCTCTAAACTACCATGGACTGTGGGGTCCTTAAACTCATGGACTATGATGTCCTTAAACTTTACAGACTATGATGTCTCTAAACTACCATAGACTGTGGGGGTCCTTAAACTCATGGACTATGATGTCCTTAAACTTTACAGACTATGATGTCTCTAAATTAGACTATGATGTTTTTAAACTCCATGGACTATGATGTCCTTAAACTTATGGACCGCAGTGTCCCTAAACTAAAACAATAGAGCCCAAATGCTCTTTTGTTGGATCTAAATGATCCTGTTAAGTAGATCTTACTCTAAAATTAGACTAGCGTATACTTAACAAACGTTTAAGTTGATCTTGTTCTTAAATGAGATTAACGATTCTTAAACCCAAACCAAACTCAAATCTAAGAAAGTACGGATTTGGACTAATCCCCGCCCTACGTGCGACAACATAAATTAGTCTCCGTATACAATCCACGGGCAACCAAAAACAAAACAAACACACACGACACGAAGTGACCATCTGGAGAAGGAGAAAGTGGTTACCGCGATGCGGTAGCGTAATTAACTGCAGAGGCTTGCTCCTGCAGGGAAGAGCGTCCCCACAATCAAAAATCCCTTAACGAGGGGGAATCTTGTCACGCCCCACTTCCCAAAATACGGAATACGAGGGGTTGACAAGACCAGCCATGCTCCTACGGTCAAGGAAATGTCCTGCCGTAGTCGCACTTCAGCTTCTAGCTTTACGTGGTAAACAGTAAACAATGCACAGGTAATGAGAAATGCAGTAACTGAAACAAAACAATACAAAGAACTGAACTAATGGAAATCAAAAGGGTATAACTCTGGATAGCTGATCAAGATGTCCGCGATGTACGTCTAGTTCTGGTCCAGGCTAGATCCACTCTTCACTCTGAGCATGCATACTCAGGTCGTCAGAGCGACACGATAGTAATATATATGTATATATATATGCAGTTGTAAATCGAACAGTGATAATAAATATATAACAGTAAATCAAGACAGCAAAGATGTAAACATGGAGTAATCAATGCAGTGGAACAGTAAAAGCAGTAAACTAGTATGCCAGGTATGCCAACACAGTAAGTAATGTATATCAATGCCATTATCCCTATCAGTCTCTAAGTCTCACTGTACAGGTCACTAAGCCTATCGTCAGTCCAAGCGTGAGAGTCAACCACTCGCGAGTGTCCTCCACCCAAGGGTAGAACCCAAGGGCAAGGGACCACGGGCCCAACATATAATTCACGGTAATAATCATGTACCCTGTAAATCTCCATATATCTCCATATATATAAGCTGGTATGGGACTCCCGAGATTCTGTTGAACTCACACTCAAACTACCCCACACCCCGTGGTCTACATCAAACGCTAACCATAACCTCAAATACCAATCGGTCTGTGACAAGTCTGCGCGAGAACTGGAGACAGAATCTCCATCAAGCACGTCCCGACTAATACCCAAGATAAATGGCAGTGTCTGGTGCCTTATCCGTGACACCCATGCAAGAGCTTCCATAAGTGTCCCATACCACTTATAGTCACACGTACACGCGTCCCACAGACGTCGACAATGCAATAGAATAATAAGGTTCACTGATTGTGTACAAGTACGTGTCACTTTCACTTATTCACTCATGCACGAACACTAACGTACTTGCCACAATCATCACTAATACCTAACACTGGGTAATGCACATGATCACTAGGTTATCAATGCAGTGACATATGTATGATCTGATGAGTAAACAGTATGTAAAGCATGATCAGGATGTCATAAATCAGTATTCTACCACTTGCATAATTTATCATAAATCATACGTGTACAGTTCAGCGAAACGATGAATGGGGATTAAATAGTATGTTTGAATATCTATCCAGCGAGTTTGGTTTCACGTCGATCGGGTTTCAGGATCACTAGTTATGGCCATTTCATTTTAAGCGTTCGCGGCTGGAAATCCGATTTCAGAATCGGAAGTCCGTTTCGCAACGCATTTTAACCCCAGTAACAATCAGAATTTAGCGACGCTACAGTTGAATGATATCTAGGGTTTTCAGTAGGGTATTCAACTCAATAGACGGATCCTCAATCGCGTCTGTACGTCAGGAGTTATACACTGTTCAATACTAGTATGTCAATTCTGATTCTTTCGGGACTGTTATACGTCCCCATCTTTTAAATCACAGATTAAATAGCAAACAATGATGAAACAGAATGAAACCACTTGTGTTATCTAGCTAACAGATTCACCTTTAATAAATAGTGGAGTTCCATAACCTACGAGTTAAGGAAACAAGGTGGTACCCATTACGGTACAGCACACAGTAACCAGAGTCGCTCTGGACTGCAGTCCAGAGTCGCACTCCAATCCAAATATTGTCACAATTTAAGTACAGAAACCATTAGAAACTTGCATAGGGTTAAATTCCGTCGAGTCGGATTCAATTTAAGCCCTCTAACGCATCATTCTAGTTTGTACATAATTTATGGTAATTTTAACGATTTTCAGATACGAGAAATTTCTAGTTTTACCGGTATATTTGGGGGTAATCATTTTAGACATTAACGGTCGTATTTTCCAGTGAAATTTATACACGATGTTCGTCACTACATGGGCCAACATAAACAATCCAATTCCGTCAAAATAGATGAATAATCTCATTGGGATCATGCATCGAACAGGTATAGCACATAATCTATTGGATAATGTAAACTTGTAATCTATATGATATAAGTTTGTAACTCGAATAAATTAGCATGTAGCAAGTAAAAGTACTTGCCTGGAGACGCACGGCAGCGAAGTACAGCACGGGCACGGCAACGGCGACAAGGGTTTGGCTTTGGCTTGGCTCGGCTTGAACTTGGCGGCACAGGCTCGGCGATGGTGACGGGACTTGGTGGCTGGAGACGGTGGGTGCAATGGCGGTGGCTATTGGTGGGCAATCGCCGTCGAAGTGGGTCGCGGGGGTTGGCCGGAGCGCAATGGGGAGCTCAGGGTATCCAAAGCTAGAGATTGGAATTGATGAGGGAGAAAGGGTGGGATTTGAGAGAATGTGAATAGAGTGTGGAAGAGATGTTTAGGGTGAGAGAGTTAGCCAGAGAGAGAGGGAGAAAGAGGGGATCAGAGAGAGAGAGTTAGACAGAGAGAGAGAGGGGAGACAGGAGAGAGAAAGATGTAGAGAGAGAGAGAAGCAGAGGTTGAGAGAGAGAGAGAGAGAAGTTGCAGAGAGAGGGAGGGAGATGAGTTGCAGGGGTAGTGAGGTGTTTAGGTTGGTGGGTTCGAGAGAAGAGAGAATGAGAGATGACGAGGGTTAGAGAGAGGAGTGCGCGACGTAAGGTAACGGCACGCGAGCGCTGGCGTGGGCGACGGCGTGGGTCACGGCGGAGGGAACGGATCGTGAGCGGGAGTCGTGGGAAATAGCCGTTGGAGGAAGGAGACGGGTACTGTGGAAGCGGGTCGGGTGTGAAGCGGGCGTGGGCTTGGAGAGGGAACGCGGGAGCGGGCCGGGAGAAATCGGCCAGAAAAATTTAAAATTAAAAGAATTGTGAGGAGTAGGAAAGAGGGCCGGGCCGGGCCGGGGGTTAGAAAATGGTGCTGGGCTCGATAATTTAATAGGAAAATGAATTGGAAAAATGAATGGAGTGGGCCGGGAAGCTTGGGCCGCAGGAGAAATAAGGTTTTGGGTTTTAGATTTTAAATAAAAGAAAGTGGGCTTAGGGTATGCTATTGAGTAAAAAATATTAAAAATATAGAGTGTCAGGCCAGAAATAAAACGGAGAGGCAAAAATGAAAGGGCCGGCTGAAGGAAATAATTTGGGACAATTTTGGATGCTATGGGGTTTGGGTTTCATTAATAAAAGAAAATGGCTTTTAAAATAAATAAAATTTTTATAAAATAAATAGAATTATAAATAAAAATAAATAGGATTTTAGAATAACAAAATACAGGTTTTGGTATAAAAGGGCTGGGTATTACAAATCTAACGAAGTCTGCTACAACGGCCGCATCCGTATAAACCTTCGATACATGGTGCCATAAATCAACTTGGCATCTTCGGAGAGGTGGACGGATAAAACCAAATAGCATCTGCCCTCGAAATTCAGGCCTGACGTTCCAACGTCCCGGTCGCGTCTTTCGGCGGAGAACAGATTCTCGCACGCCCGGTGGGACCTTTTCCTCTTTCCACTCCACACTTCGTGTGTCATGTTTTTCCGCGATCAAATAATCGCAGTATGTATGTTGTGGTTGCCCTTAGGGGAGGGGATACTGAAGCCGGCGTTTCATCTCTATGAAGAATAGCGTTTGCTCCCACCTTAGCAACTCAGGCTCTGTCATGTCTGGTGGAGTCAAGTACGGGCCACTTGCAGGCTCAAATCTCTGCAATCCGGCTCTTCAAGAAATCAACGGGCTTCACTTTGGGTCGATGCTCCCACCTCCCACCCTCGGTGCCTCAACACTAATAGAGGAAGCCCATAGGAAGTCTGTCTTCCACAGGCTGGTTCCCCAAGCTGCTACTTTGCCGACGGAATCGGTCTTCAAACAACTGGCACCTGCCAAGGACCAAGGTCGACGCAGGTGTTTCGCCCAATCAGAGCAAAGCTCTGTTTGAATTCAAAATTTAAATTTTTGAAGCAACGCTTCAGATCCTTTGCGCTGCGCCATGTGTCCAGCGCAGATACATTAGCGCAGCGCACCCAATCAGAGCAAAGCTCTGTTTAAAGGAAGCAACGCTTCAGATCCTTTGCGCTAGCGCTCTGCGCCACGTGTCCAGCGCAGATACATTAGCGCAGCGCACCCAATCAGAGCAAAGCTCTGTTTAAAGGAAGCAACGCTTCAGATCCTTTGCGCTAGCGCTCTGCGCCACGTGTCCAGCGCAGATACATTAGCGCAGCGCACCCAATCAGAGCAAAGCTCTGTTTAAAGGAAGCAACGCTTCAGATCCTTTGCGCTAGCGCTCTGCGTCACATGTCCAGCGCAGATACATTAGCGCAGCGCGCCCAATTAGAGCAAAGCTCTGTTAAAGGAAGCGCCGCGCTGCGCTCTGCGCTGTGCGACACGTGGCAACACAGTTGCGCTGCGCGACACGTGTCAGCGCAGATGCGCTAGCGCAGAAAAAGGGGCTAAGTGCCAAAGGCAATTTAGCCATGCAAAATTACATGCACTTGATAACAACAAATTAAAATACGATGCACAAACGCAACAAAGAGTTCAAATAAAGAAACACTTAACGGATAATAGAATACTTAATCAAAACATTTATTTATTATTAAATTTAAAAAAGATCACCGAATACGGGATCAGAGAGACAAGGGTTCACAAAAACAAAAAGAAAATTATTCAGCTCCCTCTCCGCCTTCTCCATCGCGTCGAAGCGGCGATCTTCCCGAGGAGTAGCCATCCAACGGTCGACGCCGCATTCCTGGGAGAGAGTGGCGATAACGACTCGACGAGCCCGTATCTGGCTCAGCAAGTGGAAAGAGCAGTCCCTCAAAGGTTTGGTGATCAAGTGCGCTTCGAGAAAGCACTCGATCTTATCTTCGGCGGCATCCAGCATTGCTGAAGACATCTCTGCTGGAGGAGGGGGAATGTCGGCAAGCGCCGAGGCAAGGATCATCCGAAGCCAAATGGAATTCGGAGGGAGAGGAGACCCCACACGAGTCAAAAGCTCGTGCATTGCAGCGTCGCATTGCTCGTCCGAGAGAGAAGGGTCCACCAGACGTGCAGCAAAACGAGGAACGATGTCCCGGATCGGCACCTCCCATGGTTGTCGGCAGGCATGAGGGCGGTTGCAAGCCATGATCGAAGAAGTTCTCTGAAAATGAGAGAAGAAAAGGCTCAGCCTTGAGTTATATATATAGACCCAAGCACAGAAAATTCTGTGCACAATGAAATCGTTGCCAAGTCCCGGGAAATCAGAATTTTGGGAATACAAGTTTGACTTGAAAAGAGGAGATGAAGCGGCGCTTCTGATTCTCAAAAAATTTAATAAATGAAGCAACGCTTCAGATCCTTTGTGCTGAGCGCAACGCGCCACGTGTCAGGCGCAGATGTATCAGCGCTGCGCCCAAGAAGACGCGCCCAATCAGAGCAGAGCTCTATTTGCCTGAAGCAACGCTTCAGTTGCGCTGCGCTCTGCGCTGCGCGACACGTGTCGGCGCAGATGCGCTAGCGCAGTTGCGCTACGCTCTGCGCTGCGCGACACGTGTCGGCGCAGATGCGCTAGCGCAGTTGCGCTGCGCTTTGCGCTACATGACACGCGTCACGCGCTGGGGCATCTGCGCCAAATTAAATTAAGATTCTTAAGAAATCTTTTCTGTTCTTGTTGAAACAAGAAGATTTTCTTCTGCAAAGCAGAAGCCCTTGGATCAAAGATCCAACGGTAGGGAAAATCCCCCAAATCACTCAGAGGATGATCTCTTTAACAAATTTAACTAATTTGTGAGCACTATAAAAAGGACCTTAAGCCTCAATTCAAAGGGATGAATATTTTTTTTCTGGAGAACTCAAGAACTTTAAACAGAGAGAGAGCTCTGAAGATTTCAAAAAAAAAAAGGTAAAGAACCTTCATGGATTAGAAGAAATTCCTTCTAATAGACCATTAGTCTAAAAAAAAATTATAAGATCAATGATCTTTATATAAAAAAGAAAACAGTGCTTTGCACTTCTTGTGAACCTTTGGTTCTTTAAAAACAAGGTAAAAAAAAAATAATAAAAGAATAGTGCTTTGCACTTTTGTGAACCTCTGGTTCTTCGAATAAAGAAGAAATTTATTTTTCTTTGATCTGATCTAGATCAAGAACTTAAACAGTGCTTCGCACTTCCTTTCTGGAATCTAAAAAGATTTTTAGTGCTTTGCACTTCCAAGTTGCGCCGCTGCGCTCTTAAGAGAGCGCCACGTGTCGGCCATAAAACCACTTGCGCTAAGCGCCCTTAAGATAGAACTTTGCTCTCTGGAATTGGCGCAACTCGCCGAGAGCGCGCCACGTGTCAGCAACGCAATAGCGCAGCGCAACAGCGCATTGCACTGCGCTAGCGCGCTTGCGCTAGCGCGCTTGCGCTCATCAAAACACGACACGTGTCATCACCATATGGACTTGCGCTCATTACTTAGCGCAAACGCAGATGCATTAAAAAAAAAGGGCCAAGCCCAATTAAAAGAAGGCCTAACAGGCTCAACAAAGCGCAAATGCATTATTTTAAGGGGCAGAGCCTAAACAAGAACAGATGCTTTGCATCATTTATAAATGGGCAGAGCCCAAACAAAAATATTCAGAATGCTATGCATTTTAAAAAAAAAAAAAAAAGGGGCAAAGCCCAAACAAAGTAAATACTTCGCAAATGGGCAGGGCCTAAAATAAACTGATATCCTATGTCTTCTGTGGGTAGAGCCTAAATAAAAAAATGCCATGTTGAAATGGACTTAGCCCAATCGTGGCCATAAGTCCTTAAATTAAATTGACTGAGTACAGCTGCTCTCCTAAATCAATTTACATCCGGTTCGAGGGTACATCTCCGAACTCCTTTGACATCCGTCGTTGTAATTCCTCAACGACGTCAGAGAGGTGACGGGTCCCGACGACCATACATCGATATGGACTGCGGGGTCCTTAAACTCGTGGACCGAGACGTCCTTAAACTAATATTGGACCGAGACGTCCTTAAACTAATATCGGACCGAAACGTCCTTAAACTAATATTGGACCGAAACGTCCTTAAACTAATGATGGACCACTACGTCCCTAAACTGGCATCGGACCGAAATGTCCCTAAACTAATGATGGACCACCACGTCCCTAAACTGGCGATGGACCGAAATGTCCTTAAACTAATAATGGACCACTACGTCCCTAAACTGGCATCGGACCGAAACGTCCTTAAACTAATAATGGACCACTACGTCCTTAAACTGGTATTGGACCGAAACGTCCCTAAACTAATAATGGACCGAGACGTCCTTAAACTAATGATGGACCACTACGTCCCTAAACTGGCGATGGACCGAGACGTCCCTAAACTAATACTGGACCGAGACGTCCCTAAACTAAAATCGGACCGAAACGTCCCTAAACTAATATCGGACCGAAACGTCCCTAAACTAATATGGACCGAAACGTCCTTAAACTAATATCGGACCACCACGTCCCTAAACTGGAATATGGACCGCTACGTCCCTAAACTGACACGATAGGGCCCAAACGCTCTTTTGTCGGATCTAGACGGTCCTGTCTAAGTTGATCTTAACCCCAAATACGGTCAACGTGTCCTTAGACATCTAAATAAACAATAAAATCCCAAACCAACTTTGGTTCAAGGGTACATCTCGGAACTCCTCAGACGTATGTCGTTGTAATCCTTCAACGACGTCAGAGAGATGACGAGTCCCGACGGCCGGATAATTAAATCAATCACTACGTCAGGTCGATCTTAGTCCAAAACAGGACTAGCGTATCCTTGATGAATGTTTAAGTTGATCCTAGTCGCAACGCGACTAATGCATCCTTAAACTAAAAACACCAAACCCAAATCTAAGCAAATACGGATTTGGACTAATCCACGCCCTACGGGCGACGGTATTACTCAGTCTCCGTATACAATCCACGGGCAACCACAAACAAAATAAACATACACGACACGAAGTGAAATTCTGGAGAAGGAGAAAGTTGTTATCGCAACGCGATAGCGTAATTAACTGCAGGGGCTTGCGCCTGCAGGGAAGAGCGTCCCCACAATCAAAAACCCCTCACCCTGAGGGGGAATCTGACAAAGTCTGCTACATCGGCCGCATCCGTCTAAACCTCCGATACTCGGTGCCATAAATCAACTTGGCATCTTCGGAGAGATAGACGGATAAAACCAAATAGCATCTGCCCCGAACCTCAGGCACGGACGTGAAGTCCTGGCCTCCGTTCGGAGGGGAACAGATTCTGGCACGCCCGGTGGGACATTTTCCTCTTTCCACTCCACACTTCGTGTGTCGTCTTCGCGAACCAATCGCGGTTTGTTAAATGGTTGTCCGCGGATTTCAAGTTGCTAAAATTTGGTCTTTTGTCTGGCGCAGAACTCAAGATCCGATGGCCACCAACTGCACCAGCTGCTCGAAATGCCATTGCAGCGGACGTTCCACCTCACCGAGAGGTGTAGCATATGGGCCCCAAGCGGCTTCCTTCCTGACTTTGCCGGTAGACCAGGTGACGCAAGCCACCACCGGTTTGTTCTTCGGGACCATGGTCCCACCTACAAGCTTCTCCATGCCGATATCCGCACCAGAAGCGAACAAGAAGTCGGTATTCGACCGGCTCACTGCTACCACGACCCCTGTCAACGGGTCGCCCGCTACTAAGCTGACAGCCTCTGTTTTCACCAGGCTAGGTCAGGATCATAAAGTGGCTGTCCCAAAGAGGGCAACGGCCACAGCTTCGGAAGTCGTTGAAGCGGCTTCTCCTATCAGAAAGTCAGTCTTCACAAGATTGACGGTTCCTACTCCTCCTTCAGCTGGTCAAAAAGCATCAGTCTTTGATAGGCTGACACCGACAGTTACCCCACACCCTAACAGGGGGCAGCAAGAAACTATCCCGATTTCCGAGCCAGTCCCAATGGCTCGTCGTGCGCGACGTCGTCACTGGCAACGAATAAGGAAAGCAGGGGGCAACTCCCCTTCAGGGCTAACCCCGCCTGCTCCAGTGGCGGAGGTCAATGCTGCTGTTCCAACTGGAAACAGCTTTGAATTACTGAGGAAAGTGAGAAAGAACTCCCCAACCGCCGTATTGAAAAGATCTCCTCCGCCCGTGGAGAAAGCTCCGGAGGCAAAACAAGAACAGCCCTCTCAACGGTTGTCGTCCAAAATTTATAAAGTCTGGCGGAGAGTTCAAGACTCCGTGATTGACTCAGACCACTTCCGTCGCCAGAAAAGGGCGAAGGTGGAAAAAGACAAGAACCACCCCATTAAACGGCAGGGGGCAACAAATGCTAGGAGGCCCACTTCAACGGCTCCTTCAACCTCAAAGGTCCATAAAAGGAAAAGACCAGAGAAGGCTCCCGCGACGATGACAAAATCTAAAAGCGGTGAACCTAAACGCCCCAAGTCAGGGGGCATGATAGTACATACAATCTATATGGCTTCGGGAAAAGAAGAAAGTCGTACTTCTACGGGCCACCGACCGCTTACCCGGTCAGTGACCAAGTCTCAGGAGCAGCAACAAAAGCTCCAGGAGATGATGACTACAATGGCTGCACTCACGGGGCCAAAAGAGAATCCTGAGACGTCCTTAGATGAACGCCAAGAGGAAGAGACCGACGCTGAGTTCCTCCGCCGAACACTGGAAAAGAGGGACAAAGAGGCTGCGGAACAGGCAGCCAACATAAAGAAAATGGCCCTCCTGTTCCAGGATGTGGTGGGTATGATGATTCAACCAGATCCACCTGTTGGAGATCCCCCGATCATTCTTGAAGATGATAGAGGAGAGACATCGAATCCTCCACCGGCTCTATCCGCAGCTAAAGAGGATACCATATCAAAAGCTGATTTGGATGAATATATTGCTCAACAAATACGGGTGCATCAGGCGGCCGAAGCAGCCGGCCACGTTGTAAAAACGGGACGGCCATATCCGGGCTGGTATGATCAAATTAAGTACCCGCCAGGTTACACAATTCCTAAGTTTCATGTCTACAAGGGGACCGGCAATCCCCATCAACATGTTGCCCAGTTCAGGGCGCTTTGTGGTAACACTGGAGGCGACGACAAACTCTTGCTGCGCCAATTCGTTGGAAGCTTATCAGACACGGCTTTCGAGTGGTATTCCGAGCTCCCCAACGACTCTATCAAAACCTTTGCGGAGATGGAGCTGCTCTTCACCCAACGTTTTGCAAGTGCCAGGGAGCGTACCCCAATGACGGCACTGATCAATGCCAGGGTAAAACCCGGCGAGACATGGGTTCAGTACGCTATACGGTGGCGTAATCTATGGTCTAAGTGTGAACAGCGCATAGAAGAAGCCCCTGCGGTGGGAATGTTTGTTGGAACACTCGATCCACAAGCAACCATTTCACAATTTATGATGTTCTTCAAGCCGACTTCCTTCCAGGCTTTGATCGACAAATTGGCGCAGATGGACCAGATGGGCCATAAACCCCCTCTCCCGAAGCCGGATTCCCGAAACGACAAAGGAAAGGGAAAAGCGATCGTCGTCGCTAATGCCCAACAACAACCGAACGATTCGAAGCCGGTTGCTCGTCCAAATAATACACGCCCGTACGTACCCCTTGAGGACAGGATGGGACGTGCTTACTCCTTCCCCCGTGATAAAACAAGGAGGTTATTCGAGCTGGCATTGCGCAACAGGCTCATAAATCTGCCAGATCCAAAACGTCCGTCGCAACCAAGTGACGTTAACGATCCTAATTACTGCCCTTATCATAGAGTGTTGGGACATCCAATCGAAGACTGTTACGTCTTCAAAAATTGGTTGGAGAATCAGTACCGTCAGGGCAAATTTGCGCTATCTGACAAATGGAAGGTGAACCCTCCGCAGCCCCACACCTATAAGGGGACGAATACGCCAGGGGCAACGTGCTCCGTCATTGAAGAGGCTCCTTGGGAGGTCGTATTATCAGCCAAAACGAGGAGAATGCTAAACGATCTTCAAACCTGCCCAGCGGTCAAGTGGAAGAACCCCTTGGAACCGCAGGTTATTAAGGGGATGTTGAAGCCACGACCGACTCCGAAGACCGATGGTAGTAGTTCAAGCGTTCATAGCCAGCTGTCAAAATCTTCGAAAAAGAAGAAGAAGAAATCTAAGAAGCCCGTGAAGCCTGGCGACAAGCGCACGGACTTACAAAAGCAAATCGATGCGCTGGATGAATATAACCAAAAGGCGCGAACTCCTATCACGCTCCAAGATTTCCTTGATCACGTCTTCCAAAAAGAAGATGAAGGAGAAAGTTCATCGGATGAATCTGACGAATATGTAACAAGCTGTCATATGATCTCCCATTCGACCACGAACGATGAAGGAACTTCTGGCACTGAAACGCTGGGGGCAAATGCCGAATCAAGAACCCCAGGGTTACCAGTTGAAATGATTAGCGCGTTTCTTAATGAAGCACGGTTGAAAAGCAAGGCTGATCGAGAACGCGAGACGGCTATATTCGAAAGGGCCAAGCGTCAGCGACTTGAGGAAGGAGCTGAAATGATCCCGTTGGAGCAAAATGCCTCCACCACTGACAAAAGCCAATCCAAGATAAAAAAGAAATTTGCTAAGGCCATATCGATGGGCATGAAGCTACCACCCTCTGAAGAAAAAGTTACTGGCGCGGTAGAAATGCACCCCTCTTATTGCTTATACCATCAGAAGGTCTCGCATTCCACCCAAGATTGCAAAGCTTTCAATGGATGGTGGCAAGGATACGTCGCTAATCGACAACGATTTAAACGGGAAAAACGTAAAATTCGCCGAGAGCAAAGAAATACGACTAAAGAACTTGAAAGAACTACCGGCAATTGTCACATGGTTAACATTACCGGGTCACAAGTGCCTACATTTGGGAGCGACTCCGATGAAGAGCTAGAGCTTGGCCCCCTCTTCGAAGAATCCACTTCGGGAAAAGAAAAAGAACTGAAGGCCTGTGAGAATATACAGCTGCGCAATCGAACATTACCCGAAAAGAACCTCGGACCCTTGAATAAGAAAAACAAAGGGAAAGAGAAGGTCTCTGAAGACATCGCTTTGGATGACCAAGTTGCGGAAGAGTTAACCGCCAAGAATCCCCCAAAAAGGAATAAAGTAGATTACAATGTCTTGGCGCATCTGAGAAAGCTACCCTCACAACTCAGCATTCTCGATGCCCTATTGCTATCAAAAGAGGCGAGGGATTCTTTGATTAAGGCCCTACAGGATCCGGACCAGTTCCAAGCCTTCTTAGCCGAACAAAAGATGAAGGATGAATTGGAAGAGGTGCACACAGCCGACGTTGCTTTTGGTGATGAAGACCTTCTCCTCGGGACGTGTGAACACAATCGCCCCCTTTATGTCTCGGGATACTGCCATGACATAAAGATAGGAAAAATCTTGGTCGATAACGGATCGTCTGTCAATTTACTCAATGTGCGAGTGTTAAAGGAGATTTGCATGAGTGTCCAACACCTCGCCCGGGACAAAATCACCATCTCCGGTTTCGACTCTCAATCCTCAAAGACTCTTGGATCTGTGATATTGACGCTACGCTTCGGGGTGCTCGTCACAGACATCAAATTCCATGTTATAGACGCCAAGACGTGCTACAATGCTCTGCTCGGCCGACCATGGCTACACGAATACAATATCATCCCTTCTACACAGCATCAGTGCATGAAGTATTCTAGGGACGGCCTCGAGTACACAGTGGCAGGAGAGTTGAATCCATTTTCCGTGAACGAAGTTCGCAAGTATGAAGATGCCAAATACTTCCTACCGAGTTTCGAAGACACGGAAAGATGTCACAAACCGGAGAACAAAACTAACGCAACCATCCCTGTCTTCGGCAGTGACACCGAGGAGGAGGAGGATATAATTTATTCAGGTCCGTCCCAGTCCACCAGGCCAGGACCATCTGTTCCTTCATTGATCTTCGGTAGTGACTCAGAGGATGAAGTTCATGCTGTATTCCCCGCTCGGCCTTCAATACAGATTTCCACTGATGAAGAGCGAAGTCTGCAGATAACCATGGTGCCGCTTGAACATTACAAAGAACTGGATGCACTCGACACCAACAGCGTAGAAGAATTGCAGACATTCTATATCCCTCCCGGAAGAAAAGGCGAGAAGGCAATCCTATTCTACCGTTCTGAAGAAAACAAGGTGGAAAAAGAAATTTGGCATGGCGCGGATCCCACGCTCGACAAGCTTCAGCCTATCCGTCTTCCCAGATATTATACCGAAGGTTTGAAGAAACTGCTGAAACGCCAAGGGATGTCCTTCACACAGACCATCAGAAAAGCCAAATTCTATGACAAGGTCTGGAACGTTCCCGGAACTCAATGCAAACTGCCTAACGGGAGAACGGAAACAAAAGGGCTCGGGTACATCCGGCCAAAGAAACGGGAGTTAATAAACAGCTGTTATGCCATGTATGACTTTGATGAAGAAGCGGACGCTCAATGGGAGGACGCTAATCCCGAATCATCAAAAGTTCCTGACACAAAGCCGCCCAGTCCATCGTCTAAAGACCCGGTGAGCAAATTTATAAAGGATGCGAGTCAAAAAGCCCGAGATGATCACGATCGTGAAATGGAAATCTATGAGAAAGCCAAGACACAACGCCTCCTTCGACAGGCAGTAAAGAACGAAGATGTCGCCCCAAGTCAGCCTGCTACAAAAAGGGTTCGACGCGAAAGCAAAAACAAGTCGAGGGGCCGAAAAGGTGCTCGACAACCGCAAGACAGAGCTAAGAAGCCACGCATACGAGAGTCGAGCGTTATTGACCTAGCCCTTATGAAGAAAATGGGTCGAGCATACTCGTTTCCTCGGAACAAAACAAGGAAAATACTTGATCTTGCTCTAAAACATCAAATGCTTACTCTGCCAGAGTCTAAACACCCTGAGCAAGCAGGCGAAGTCTCCAACCCAAATTATTGCTCTTACCATCGAGTAGTAGGGCATCCGCTTGAAGATTGTTTCACTTTTAAGAATTGGGTTGAGGACCAATATCAGTTAGGCAAATTCGCGCTTTCTGACAACTGGAGGGTAGCACCACCACAGAAGCACGAACCCGAGGCTGCAAAAGAAAAACCAACTCCCCATTGGGATTGGCAGAAAATTCGCACTTGCCACGTGGTAATAATATTAAAAGAAGAATCTGAGGACATGAACGACTTCCCTTGGTGCTTTGAAAACAGCAGCGATGAGGTAATCTCAGAATTTCCCCCAGCTCCGAAAGAACTGGAGGATGGAATCCACACCACTGCAGATAATCTCAAGAAAATTGAGTTGGGGACGGAAAATGACCCGCGACCAACATTCATCAGCGAGCTGTTATCTGAAGAAAGGGTGACTGCGTTGAAGGATGTGCTTCTACAACACAAAGATTGCTTCGCGTGGAACTATTCCGAAATGCCGGGACTGGATCCAGAAATTGCTGTACATAAATTGGCGATATCTCCGGACATCAAGCCCGTCAAACAAGCGCCGAGGAGAATGCGACTCGAGCTTGAGATGAGCATCAACGCCGAAGTCAAAAGGCTTATAGACTCTGGCTTCATCCAGGAAGTTCAATACCCTGAATGGATTGCCAACATTGTCCCGGTGATGAAGAAAAATGGGACGGTGCGTATATGCGTAGATTTCCGGGATCTTAATAAAGCCTGCCCAAAAGATGATTTCCCAGTACCAGTCACCGAGCTGATGATAGACAACACGTCTACTCATGAAGTTTTCTCCTTCATGGACGGCTCATCGGGGTATAATCAAATAAAAATGCATCCTGAAGATCAGAAACACACAGCTTTCAGGACCCCTCTTGGGATATTTTGTTATAAAGTGATGCCCTTCGGTTTGAAGAACGCCGGTGCTACTTATCAGAGAGCCATGACAAAAATCTTCGACGACCTCATACATGAAATCGTTGAATGCTATATCGACGATCTTGTGGTTAAAAGCAAATCATACGAGGAACATCTCGAGCATTTGAAGATCGTGTTTCAACGCCTTCGGCAATACAACTTGAAGATAAATCCTCTTAAATGTGCGTTCGGGGTTTCCTCGGGTAAATTCCTAGGATTCGTCGTTCGACACCGAGGTATTGAAATAGATCCGTCAAAGATCAAAGCGATCATGGAAATGCCTCCGCCAAGGACTCTCAAACAGTTGCGGTCTCTCCAAGGGAAACTCGCGTACATACGGCGATTTATAGCCAACCTTTCAGGAAAGTGCCGCCCTTATAGTCACCTGATGAAGAAGGGAACCTCATTCGTTTGGGATCAAAAATGCCAAGGCGCACTGGATGAGATCAAGCAATACCTGCAGAACCCACCGGTGTTGGCTGCTCCGGTTAAGGGGAAGCCTCTTATTCTTTATACAACCGCCCTCGAAGGTTCCTTAGGCGCATTATGGGCACAAGAAAACGATCAAGGGAAAGAGAGGGCGCTCTACTACTTAAGTCGAGTGCTGCTGGGGGCAGAAAGCAACTATTCTCCCATTGAAAAACACTGCTTGGCATTGATCTTCGCAATAACAAAGCTTAGGCACTATGCGTTGGCGCACGAGGTCCATCTGATTTCAAAAGTGGACCCTCTCAAATATTTAATGTCAAAAGCCATATTGACAGGACGACTCGCTAAATGGGCCCTGCTCTTGATGGAATTTTCCATAACATATCAACCTCTCAAGGCAGTAAAAGGCCAGGCCATCGCTGACTTCCTTGCTGAGCATCCCATACCTGCCGACTCTCCTTTAAACTGCGATTTGCCAGACAGACATGCATTTGACGCAATCGACAGCGGTGATACCCGTTGGGAGCTTTACTTCGATGGAGCGTCCTCTATGAAAAAGCACAAACAAAGTATGCCAACGATCAAATCGGGGGTGGGACTCATCTTTGTGACTCCCCAAGGAGGAATAATGCGCTTCGCCTTCTCCTTAACGGAGCCGAGAACGAATAATGAAGCTGAATATGAAGCTTTGATAGCAGGCCTCGAGATCGCCATCGATATGGGAATCGAGAGCCTCCTCATATACGGGGACTCCCAACTGGTCGTCAGTCAAGTGAACGGCGATTACCAAACATGTAAACCGGAATTGGTAAAATACGGTGAAAAAGTGCAACAACTGCTAACCCAAATTCCCTCTTACACGTTGGAAAGCATACCGCGCGCGGAAAACAGCAAAGCAGACGCACTAGCCAAACTTGCTAAAGAACTGGCTGACGAGAACCTCGACGACGTTAGAATCGTGGTGCAAAGCCGTCGAGTGCTCGCCCCAACAGAAATATCTCCGGAATCGTCTGAAGAAAAAGGAGCGAAAGAGGAGACAACCCTGCAAGTAAAAGATTGGGAAAATACCGGGGACTGGAGGGAAGTCTTCATAGATTACTTCAAGTTCCACCGAATACCTGAAGAGGCGTCCACAAGACATCAGCTCACGAAACGAGCTCTGTCTTTCGCCTTCGTCAATGATACTCTGTACAAGAGGTCATTCGATTCTCTGTGGTTGAGATGCTTAGGACCTGACGAAGCGAGAAGGGTCGTCCAAGAAGTTCACGACGGACTCTGCGGTTCCCACCAAGCAGGCCCTAAGATGAAGTTAAAGATAAAGCGGATGGGCTACTACTGGCCCACGATGATGCAGGATTGCCTAGAATACGCGAGGCAATGTCATTCATGCCAAATTCATGGAGACTTCATCCATCAGCATCCCAATCCACTGCATCCAACAGTGGCTAGTTGGCCATTTGAAATGTGGGGAACTGACATAGTCGGTCCCATCGAACCAGCATCGTCAAAGGGACATCGTTTCATCTTGGCGACGACTGATTACTTCTCCAAATGGGCAGAAGCGGTACCGTTGAGGGAAGTAAAAACGGAGAACATCCTCCATTTCTTCAAAACGCATGTCATATACCGGTTTGGAACCCCAAGAAGGATCATCTCTGACAATGGGCCAGCCTACCGAAGTCATAAGATTAGCCGCTTCGCACAACAGCACAATATAGACTGGAGATATTCCTCAGTTTATAACCCCCGAGCTAACGGTCTAGCTGAGGCCTTCAACAAGACCTTGACGAAAATCATGAAGAAAACGGTGTCACGAAATAAGAGAGATTGGCACGAAAGATTGCAAGAGGCTCTTTGGGCGTATCGAACTACATTTAAAACGGCCACAAACACAACGCCGTACGCGTTGGTATTTGGGACGGAAGCAGTACTCCCCCTCGAGATAGAATTACCCTCTCTACGAGTGGCAGTCCATTACGAGTTGACGGACGAAGAAAATGCTCACCTTCGGTTTGAAGAGCTTGACGCCCTTGATGAAATCCGGCTTCTAGCACAGCAAAATTTGGAAGCTTATAAAGCAAAGATGACGCGCTCATATGAAAGATTAAGCCGCCCGAGGACATTCCACCAAGGTGAACTCGTGCTAGTCGTCAAAAGGCCCATGGTCCCCAATCGCGCCAAGCGGGGAAAATTTGAGCCAAACTATGAAGGACCGTACATCATTGATAAGGTCTACCAGGGCGGAGCCTATCTACTCATGGACATGCACGGTGAAAGGCCTTTCAGGCCAATAAACGGTCGCTTCCTAAAGAAATACTACGCTTAACGAGCCTTAGTTTAGGTCAATGATAGATGACGACGACTATGTCCGCTCGCTATCTTCCTAAGCTCAGGCTTTATAAGCAGTAGCCAGCCCTCTCAACGGTGGACCGAAATGTCCTTAAACTAATATCAGACCGAAATGTCTCTAAAACTACTACCGCAGCATCTTTAGATTAACGAGATGATGGTAGATAGATAAAAAAAAAAAAAAACGGTATGTCCATAAGCAAGATGGGCACGGATGAAAACCCGAAAGGGCTCCGTGAGTAAAAAAACAGCAGGACTGCCGGCGAATGTTTGTGAAAACCCGAAAAGGCGCAACTTCGTTAAAGAACCCTTACAGAGTCCTCTCGACCCTGTAAGGAGAAACCACCCGCGTGAGATCCTTACGACTCACAAGGGAACAACACACTTAGGAATCCCCACGATTCCTAAGGAGAAAATACGCTTGCGAGATCCTCACGACTCGTAAGGAGAACTCTCTTTTGGGACCCTCACGGCTCATAGGATTTGAAAGTCTTAAGTCACAGAGACCTAAACCTGTGCTTAAGCAAACCCCCACAAACTTCCAATGTTGCCCTACAAGTGGTTCAATATTGACCCTTGTATACAATTCACGGGCGCGAATAAACGTTTCCCTAACCAAGGTCCATCCGTGACTGGGAATATATTTGCATAACCCTTGTAAGTCCTCTCGATTTATGAGAAGAAAACCCTCCTGTAGGGTCCTTACGACTCACAGAAGAACAAAACACTTAGGAACCCTCACGGTTCCTAAGGAGAAAACACACCTACAAGATCCTCACGACTTGTAGGGAGAAATACCTTCACGAGACCCTTACGGCTCATGGAGTCCAAAGCCTTAGCCGACAAGATCTTAACCCTGGTCGCTAAGCCTCCTTTGTTCGACAACGACAGAGGCAAATGATGATTCGCTCCTGGTAGTATCTCAGTTGCAGCGGTGCTGATGCCGAAATCGGTGTCCAATCTTAGGTCTACGGAGAAAGCCAATAGACCGCACATGCATACAAAATAGCCGAAATGATAGGGCAACTTGCAATAAAAAATAGCAAGTATAAAAAATGTACGCATGGAAAATAGCCGAAATGATTGGGCAACTCGCAATAAAAAGCAGCGAGTAAAAATAAAATAAATAGCCGAAATGATTGGGCACCGCGAAAAATAGCCGAAATGTTTCGGCAATCGCGACCTTCGCGATATAAAAGCTGAAATGATAGAGCATCGCGGAAATACAACAAAAAAAATTAATAATAATAATGATAAAATTCTGTCCCTGCAGTTAAGATCACATCGATCCCTGTATACAATCCAAGGGCGCAAACAAAGAAGAAACCATACTTCCCCAGCGGATTCCGTCGAACGACGAAGCCAAACCTCAACGGTTCATTTCAACCGAAGAAGCCGGCAAACCTCTCAACTCACGGATACAAACACTCCTTGACGAGAGCCTTCTGATCCGCGTCGACTCGCAGAGCCACCAGCGCCTCCGTGGGAACCATCGACTCGTTTCAAACCCCAAGGACACAAATAATCCTTGGCGCTTGGGAAACAAATAATCCCTCGCAAAACTTCTCAACTCACGGATACAAACACTCCTTGACGAGAGCCTTCTGATCCGCGTCGACTCGCAGAGCCACCAGCGCCTCCGTGGGAACCATCGACTCGTTTCAAACCCCAAGGACACAAATAATCCTTGGCGCTTGGGAAACAAATAATCCCTCGCAAAACTTCTCAACTCAAGGATACAAACACTCCTTGACGAGAGCCTTCTGATCCGCGTCGACTCGCAGAGCCACCAGCGCCTCCGTGGGAACCATCGACTCGTTTCAAACCCCAAGGACACAAATGATCCTTGGCGCTTGGGAACAAATAATCCCTCGCAAAACTTCTCAACTCACGGATACAAACACTCCTTGACGAGAGCCTTCTGATCCGCGTCGACTCGCAGAGCCACCAGCGCCTCCGTGGGAACCATCGACTCGTTTCAAACCCCAAGGACACAAATAATCCTTGGCGCTTGGGAAACAAATAATCCCTCGCAAAACTTCTCAACTCACGGATACAAACACTCCTTGACGAGAGCCTTCTGATCCGCGTCGACTCGCAGAGCCACCAGCGCCTCCGTGGGAACCATCGACTCGTTTCAAACCCCAAAGACACAAATAATCCTTGGCGCTTGGGAAACAAATAATCCCTCGCAAAACTTCTCAACTCGCGGATACAAACACTCCGTGACGAGATCTTCTTTGACTCACATTTCGGGCAGTAAGGATTCAAAAACCTGCTTCCTGAACAATGGGATCCTGCAAGTCAATCCTAAATGGTCTCTTGCATACTATTCACGGATCTCACTCTCTGAAGTCGATTCTCGACAAAGAGGGAAACAACCGCTTACGAGTCCTCTCGATTCGTAAGAGGGAGAAATGCTCTTATAGGATCCTTACGACTTATAAGAGAAAACCACACTTAGGAATCCTCACGATTCCTAAGGAGAAAATCCACCTATGAGATCCTCTCGATCCGTAGGGAGAAAAATCTCTATGAGACCCTTACGGCTCATAGAATTGAAAAGTCTTAGGCGGCAGATCTGAACCTGCGGCCTAAGCCATCGTTGCCTCTTGGAGAAATTAAGTTGTATGCCAATCAAGTTCATCGACAACATCATGGTGTAAAGGCAGAAAACAAAAGAACGAACAAGATATTGCAAAAGAAAGTGTGTATCTTTATTCATTGACCTCAATCAAATACATGGTGAATCATACAAAAGAGCGAAGAGAGGGTACACGTTACTCAGAAAAGAAAATTTTTACAAATACATTGATACAAAGGCAGCTATTGGGAAGGAAGCGTCTTAAATAGCTCTATCAGTTGTTCGTACACCTCCTTCCATGCCTTTTCCCGATTGGATGCGATTATCAGCTCCGCCTCCACCTGGGCCCGTTGCTGTGCGACGGAGGCAAGCTGATCCCTAACGGCTTGATAAGCAGCTTCACGGCCTGGAGTGTCATGCTCGGCGACATCAAGTGCCCGCTTTAGTCTCAGCCCATTCGACATGCGCTCCAGAAGACCCTCGAACACGGTCTTTACCTCAGCAGCGTTCGCCTCAACTTCGACACGCAAGCGAGCAGTTCTGCTCGAAGAATCTTGGCACTCCTTCAGCCTCAAAGCCACTTCTTGTTCCAGATGACGGAAACGAGAAGCGCTTTGCTCGAGCCATGCTCCCCATTGAGTACTCAAGGCCAAAGTCTCGGGGGACGGGCGCATTGACTCCAGCTGATAAAGGCGAGCCTCGACCTCCCGACAATAGTTAACCCAGGAGGCAACAATACTCTCGTCATGGAAAGTGGCGAATATCGCCAACATTGGGTTAACCGTCGTGGCGAAGTCCTCAGCAGATACAGGAGCCTCGATGTCGAGTTCCTCAATATAGTCGCTCAACATGCGCAAACTATTCGCGGCACCTTTTGAGGACGGACGCCGCTGGGAAGGGCCGCCCGGTATTGTAATGCGAGACTCGAAAGGCACCGAGACTGGAACGACGGCTGGAAAAAGACGAAACGCGATTAGATGATGATTCAATAGATATGAAGGAAGTCATTGATAAGATGGTTTACTATACCAGTGGAGACAGGTGGCAAGTCCGGAAGGGCTGGTGGCACAGCCAATCTTCCTGCTCCCCCTTCGATTTGCAACGCTGCAGTCACAACAAGAGAGAGTTGGAAATAATTCTACCGCTAAAAAGACAAAGCTACCAATCGGGAACAAGTACTCACCAGCGCCACCAGACAGGGAGGCGAATTCAGATGGGAAGGAGAAGTGTGGGAGCAACACTTGATAGAGATGATCAAAAAGCACTCCTGAAAGATACAACAGTGTGACTTCAGTACATAAACTGTATATCTCAAAAATAGGATTAATAAGTTATAAGCCCATACCTTCCAACATCTTTGACGGCGTAAGAGAAGGCTGAGGGGTAACCATCGCCAAGGCAGTCGTGGAAGGAGCTCCCTCAAGTAGTGGGACATCAACACTAGCTGCACCTGCATTACGAAAAATGAACTTGTCAGAAAAGATTGTAGAGCAAATAAAAAAAAAACAACAACTTAAGGTGTACCTGAGGAGCTCCCGGCGGAAACAGAGACGACTCCCTCCTCTATCGACATGAGACCACCGCCTGTGGCCTCATCGCCCGATTCAATAGGGACCGTCGTCGTGCTCGCAAGCCCGGGAGACGGCGGAGGACCGTAGACGGGAAGAGCTATGACTGGAGTATTGCCAGATTCCAGAGAAGGAGCGGTTGGCTCGTCTTCAGGAATCATGGCCACCTCGCCCACTACCATATCAGGCTCAATAGTGGCGGTTGTATCGTCCACCATCGCCGGAGGATCACCGATCTCGAGCGCCTCATTCACCGCCACTCTGGACTCAGTTATAATGATCACGTCATCTGCCACCACTTCGGGTTCGGCATCCGTGACCTTATCGGCTGCAGGCCCCTCAACCTCTACCCCAAGCTCCAAAGCCACAACGACGTTGCCCACCGTCGGCTCGAGTTCGGCAGGTACTGCCCCCTCTGTCCCTTCGAGATTGACGGTTTCCGCCTCCCCTTCGATCGGACTTGGTCCTGCAAGATGAGAGATGTAAGGACAAACGACATTAAGATACTTATAACAAAAACTCCAAGAGAAACATTACCTGAGGCGGATTTACCGTTCGCGCTCCGAGCTGCACGTGCCACCCCTCTGCGGGCAGTGGACAGGGCGACAGGGGCCTCTTCAGAGGGAGTATCAGCTCGAGGAACGGTGCTAGGGCCCGCTCCCATAGCCAAGGCAGCCCTACGCGCCTTCGCCTCACGCCTCAACCGTTTCCTCTCCTCCCGAGCGGTCATGAGGGACCTCCGTGATGCCTCCTTCAAAGCATCATCATCTTCATTCAGGGATGCCTCCAAAGCCTTTAAGGCATCTCTCATCGGTTCTCCGAGATGAGCCTCCTGCGGTGTCCCAAAGGAAACAGGAACATCGGCTGCTGGTAGAACATCTACGTCACTAGGAGGGAGCGGCATTGAAGTCCCTGCAAGTAAGATGGAAAGGTTAGATCGACCATAACGCAAGGAAAATGAAAAATTCGATGAATCGAAACTTACTCAGACCCATAGATTCTCTGAGACGTTCCTCCTCCTGGAAAGTCTTCAGAGAAGCGGCAATGGCTTCTTCATCGGTAATGCCTGTTGAAAGAAAAGAAAGAAAAAGCGTTAGTTAAAAAGTAAATATATATATAATGAAATGACGAAGAAAATACGTTGCAATAAAGAAAAAGTGACTACTAGTTACCTGATTGCGCAAGCTTAGCCAGCCACGCATCACGCTTCACCAGCCATGCTGAAGCTCTGAGAGCAGCTTCCAAGTCTGTATCGTCCGGCAGCGGCATCAATAATCCCGCGTTAGTCCCATATTCGAGCAGACCCTCGGAATAAGGAGCGTGGGGTTCCTGGCCGAACGCAGCGTCCGCTGCAAAGAGCGACTTCTTTTTCTTTTGCCCTCCGACCCTGGGCCCGCGAGGGATCGACTTCCGTTTAGCAGCTGCTCTGGGACGACGAGTCCCGATGTCCGCACCCATGCCAGACTCCGGTGAGGGTACAACCACTGCTTCCACCTGAGCACAGGGTGCAGGAGGTACTTCCGCGATATCAGGAGGTGATAGTTCACGTGGAGGACTTTGCGCGCGTGATGGTCTGCCCCCGGCATCTTTTAAGGGAGCGATTACTGGGGTCCTAGGAACCAAGGGAGCGTTGCGATCGGTACCTGGAGGTGCACCCTTACGATCAACCAACAGTCGCCTTTCCTCCTTTATGACTGCCCCTGTCGCATGATTGTACCAGTCTTTGTACACATTGAGGAGTCTCGGAGCGTAAGTCGGCGCATTAATAAAAAAACGAGAGGTCGTATTCACGCGCATGAAATGGTGCAAGGCGTTCTCCATCCCCTCTTCAGTGGCAACTGGTTCCACCAAAAAGGCTTCCAAGGGGACCCCTTGATCGTAGCCCAGTTGTTGAGCAAAACGATGTGGGTTATACCTCATAAAAATTGCCACATCATTCTGCCTAAAAACTAAAAAGCCCGGTCTAATGGAATATAGGTGGAGGGTCTCCCGGGCCGTTAAAACAGAAGCTCCGTCCTTAAAGATATCCTGTAATGGCCGCGTCACGGTGGTAGACACCTTTCCGACGGTCAACACCTTATCGACAAAGGACATCCCGGCTTCGACGGTATGGGGGCGAAGGAGCAAGCCCCTAGCGTTCCGTTGTGAAGGGTTTACAATTGATGCACCGATCAGTTGTATAATGCGAGGAAAACCGCTCTTGTCAAAGAACGAGGGCCTCTTATGCATCCCGAAGACACCCGCTGTGTGTAACTCGAGCCACGACGCGAAGTAATGCATCGGGAAGACCACATGCAAAACCCCGGGCTCACTGGCATCCGCCGCTCGACTGAGACCGTGGTATAAGTGTGCCAGGCCGGCGATCCCAACAGCTACCTTCACCCCGATGACCATCCGATGTGCTGGATAAAAGACAGAGGGTCGCATTCGATGAGAGTGCATCGGGATAGCGAACCAACTCAACCATAACCCGAGAAACCCCAAGAAAAAGGTCTCCTCATCCATCCCAGGGGCCGCTACTTCTGCAAGAGACACGGTTGGAAAGTTAGGAAGGAAAAAATCCTTTTGACCTATTTCGCTCGCCGGCAGGTTATCCAAACCTAAACCGAAAGGATCCTCAAGGGTGGCAGACTTGGCAGTGGCCGCAGAGAGGGCGTTGGGATGAAGGAACCGAGCAATGAAATCCTCAAAGTTAACTCCTCGACTCCCATGTTCAACGAAGAGAGACTCATATATGTTCAACACGTTAATTAAGCTTGGGAACTGATGTTGAACAGCAGTATCCGGAGTGACCCCCCTTACCATTGGCCTAGCTCCGAAAACGTACACGTCTGTTGGGAGCAGCTCCTCATAATGTTCCCCCATCACCGGTAAGCCGGATACCTCCGCAAATTCCTCCAGAGAAATTGACACTTCCCGATCCATGGCAAGGAAAGTGTGGGTGGGAATATTCCATTGCTCCAAGAAGGCCTTGAGCCACCAGGTGGGGAGCGTAGGATATTGGAAGAGAGAGACGTAGACTGCGGTGTACAATCCTAGTCTTATCAACTGCGACTTCTTCGTCGACAGGATATACCGGGCCCACGGCAGATAGCCAATCGGGTGGCGGGGAATCAGACCAAGGTTATACGATTGCCCCCAAGGCCGCGCTTCACCTTGACAGATACGACGTCCTAGGATGTCCAAAACCATAGGACGCTGAACCGGTATCGCATCTATAGCGGGATGTAGAAAACCTTTTGATGTCCAGTCGGCCAGCTCCACGGCATACTGCACCGAGGGTGGGGTAGCATAATGAATCGCCGTTATGGGTTCCGACGGCACCGCGCATGTAAAGCTCCGTCGGCCCATAATGATCTGATTGTACCACGACCCCCAAAGGTGGAGACTCTTATGCTCAGGGTCGTATGCCTTGATCATGGTCAGGACCTCACGGTCCAAAGGCGCCTCTGGGAATCCTTCCTCCGAGCGGACAAACGGGAATGAAGTGTCTTCAGACATGATCGCTGCAAAAAGAGCAATGTAGCCGTCAGTATTATAATCCCAACGTTTCACATTAAAAAAAAAAAAGAAGAAAATGCATTAATTAGATTAAAATCAAAATTAATTACACCGCACCCCAGTGCAGTGAGTAGGGGACTAAAGAGGGACCCACAAAATCTAAATGATAATACGTCAATTAAGGAGACAAACTCATCATTGGATGAGATTGTCAGTTGGCCCTTAGGGGGAACATTCCCATAATAAAAAGGGGGAAAGAATCCCTAGAGACAAGGAGAGAATCTCCTCTTTCAGAGCAAAGCTCTGTCACAGAGTGACACTTGTCAAAATCTGGTCTCAAAAGAATTAAAATTCCTTAAGAAAGAGCTTAGCTCTATAATATTCCATCAAAAAGAAAGTCTTTGAAAAGAAATTTAAAATTAAAATTTCTGAAATAAAAAAGAAAGAAGATCCATGAAAGCTTATAGAAAAATTCTTCATTTGTTTCAGATCTAAAAGATCTACATTTGATTCAAAGAGCAAAGCTCTGTTCATGGGTTAGAACCCATGAATAAGATCTCTGTAGATCTATGAATTTGTGAGAGCAAAGCTCTGTTAATGAAACCCTAAAGGGAATTTCTTCAGATCAAAAGATCCATGAGAGCAGAGCTCTATTGGTTAAAATTAATTTAAATTAACTTAACTTAATTTTAAAATTAATTATTACCTAAAGTTTTCTAAACTTTGGGAAATAAGAGCAAAGCTCTAGAGTTCTGAAAACAAGAGCAAAGCTCTGAAATTCTTAAGCAAAGAGCAGAGCTCTGAAAATCTAAACCCAAGAGAAATGGTGAGATTTTCTAAGGGTTAAAAGGCCCTATTTATAAGGCGCTTGCGCCTCTTGGAATTCCCCCTCAATCCAACGGTTAGGAGGGGTTGCCACCGTTGCACTCACGTGTGCGCCACGTGAGCGCAACGGCGGGGGGGCATTTGTTTCGCCCAATCAGAGCAAAGCTCTGTTTGAATTCAAAATTTAAATTTTTGAAGCAACGCTTCAGATCCTTTGCGCTGCGCCATGTGTCCAGCGCAGATACATTAGCGCAGCGCACCCAATCAGAGCAAAGCTCTGTTTAAAGGAAGCAACGCTTCAGATCCTTTGCGCTAGCGCTCTGCGCCACGTGTCCAGCGCAGATACATTAGCGCAGCGCACCCAATCAGAGCAAACCTCTGTTTAAAGGAAGCAACGCTTCAGATCCTTTGCGCTAGCGCTCTGCGCCACGTGTCCAGCGCAGATACATTAGCGCAGCGCACCCAATCAGAGCAAAGCTCTGTTTAAAGGAAGCAACGCTTCAGATCCTTTGCGCTAGCGCTCTGCGTCACGTGTCCAGCGCAGATACATTAGCGCAGCGCGCCCAATTAGAGCAAAGCTCTGTTAAAGGAAGCGCCGCGCTGCGCTATGCGCTGTGCGACACGTGGCAACACAGTTGCGCTGCGCGACACGTGTCAGCGCAGATGCGCTAGCGCAGAAAAAGGGGCTAAGTGCCAAAGGCAATTTAGCCATGCAAAATTACATGCACTTGATAACAACAAATTAAAATACGATGCACAAACGCAACAAAGAGTTCAAATAAAGGAACACTTAACGGATAATAGAATACTTAATCAAAACATTTATTTATTATTAAATTTAAAAAAGATCACCGAATACGGGATCAGAGAGACAAGGGTTCACAAAAACAAAAAGAAAATTATTCAGCTCCCTCTCCGCCTTCTCCATCGCGTCGAAGCGGCGATCTTCCCGAGGAGTAGCCATCCAACGGTCGACGCCGCATTCCTGGGAGAGAGTGGCGATAACGACTCGACGAGCCCGTATCTGGCTCAGCAAGTGGAAAGAGCAGTCCCTCAAAGGTTTGGTGATCAAGTGCGCTTCGAGAAAGCACTCGATCTTATCTTCGGCGGCATCCAGCATTGCTGAAGACATCTCTGCTGGAGGAGGGGGAATGTCGGCAAGCGCCGAGGCAAGGATCATCCGAAGCCAAATGGAATTCGGAGGGAGAGGAGACCCCACACGAGTCAAAAGCTCGTGCATTGCAGCGTCGCATTGCTCGTCCGAGAGAGAAGGGTCCACCAGACATGCAGCAAAACGAGGAACGATGTCCCGGATCGGCACCTCCCATGGTTGTCGGCAGGCATGAGGGCGGTTGCAAGCCATGATCGAAGAAGTTCTCTGAAAATGAGAGAAGAAAAGGCTCAGCCTTGAGTTATATATATAGACCCAAGCACAGAAAATTCTGTGCACAATGAAATCGTTGCCAAGGCCCGGGAAATCAGAATTTTGGGAATACAAGTTTGACTTGAAAAGAGGAGATGAAGCGGCGCTTCTGATTCTCAAAAAATTTAATAAATGAAGCAACGCTTCAGATCCTTTGCGCTGAGCGCAACGCGCCACGTGTCAGGCGCAGATGTATCAGCGCTGCGCCCAAGAAGACGCGCCCAATCAGAGCAGAGCTCTATTTGCCTGAAGCAACGCTTCAGTTGCGCTGCGCTCTGCGCTGCGCGACACGTGTCGGCGCAGATGCGCTAGCGCAGTTGCGCTGCGCTTTGCGCTACATGACACGCGTCACGCGCTGGGGCATCTGCGCCAAATTAAATTAAGATTCTTAAGAAATCTTTTCTGTTCTTGTTGAAACAAGAAGATTTTCTTCTGCAAAGCAGAAGCCCTTGGAAGATCCAACGGTAGGGAAAATCCCCCAAATCACTCAGAGGATGATCTCTTTAACAAATTTAACTAATTTGTGAGCACTATAAAAAGGACCTTAAGCCTCAATTCAAAGGGATGAATATTTTTTTTCTGGAGAACTCAAGAACTTTAAACAGAGAGAGAGCTCTGAAGATTTCAAAAAAAAAAAGGTAAAGAACCTTCATGGATTAGAAGAAATTCCTTCTAATAGACCATTAGTCTATAAAAAAAAATTATAAGATCAATGATCTTTATATAAAAAAGAAAACAGTGCTTTGCACTTCTTGTGAACCTTTGGTTCTTTAAAAACAAGGTAAAAAAATAATAATAAAAGAATAGTGCTTTGCACTTTTGTGAACCTCTGGTTCTTCGAATAAAGAAGAAATTTATTTTTCTTTGATCTGATCTAGATCAAGAACTTAAACAGTGCTTCGCACTTCCTTTCTGGAATCTAAAAAGATTTTTAGTGCTTTGCACTTCCAAGTTGCGCCGCTGCGCTCTTAAGAGAGCGCCACGTGTCGGCCATAAAACCACTTGCGCTAAGCGCCCTTAAGATAGAACTTTGCTCTCTGGAATTGGCGCAACTCGCCGAGAGCGCGCCACGTGTCAGCAACGCAATAGCGCAGCGCAACAGCGCATTGCACTGCGCTAGCGCGCTTGCGCTAGTGCGCTTGCGCTCATCAAAACACGACACGTGTCATCACCATATGGACTTGCGCTCATTACTTAGCGCAAACGCAGATGCATTAAAAAAAAAGGGCCAAGCCCAATTAAAAGAAGGCCTAACAGGCTCAACAAAGCGCAAATGCATTATTTTAAGGGGCAGAGCCTAAACAAGAACAGATGCTTTGCATCATTTATAAATGGGCAGAGCCCAAACAAAAATATTCAGAATGCTATGCATTTTAAAAAAAAAAAAAAAAGGGGGCAAAGCCCAAACAAAGTAAATACTTCGCAAATGGGCAGGGCCTAAAATAAACTGATATCCTATGTCTTCTGTGGGTAGAGCCTAAATAAAAAAATGCCATGTTGAAATGGACTTAGCCCAATCGTGGCCATAAGTCCTTAAATTAAATTGACTGAGTACAGCTGCTCTCCTAAATCAATTTACATCCGGTTCGAGTGTACATCTACGAACTCCTTTGACATCCGTCGTTGTAATTCCTCAACGACGTCAGAGAGGTGACGGGTCCCGACGACCATACATCGATATGGACTGCGGGGTCCTTAAACTCGTGGACCGAGACATCCTTAAACTAATATTGGACCGAGACGTCCTTAAACTAATATCGGACCGAAACGTTCTTAAACTAATATTGGACCGAAACGTCCTTAAACTAATGATGGACCACTACGTCCCTAAACTGGCATCGGACCGAAATGTCCCTAAACTAATGATGGACCACCACGTCCCTAAACTGGCGATGGACCGAAATGTCCTTAAACTAATAATGGACCACTACGTCCCTAAACTGGCATCGGACCGAAACGTCCTTAAACTAATAATGGACCACTACGTCCTTAAACTGGTATTGGACCGAAACGTCCCTAAACTAATAATGGACCGAGACGTCCTTAAACTAATGATGGACCACTACGTCCCTAAACTGGCGATGGACCGAGACGTCCCTAAACTAATACTGGACCGAGACGTCCCTAAACTAAAATCGGACCGAAACGTCCCTAAACTAATATGGACCGAAACGTCCTTAAACTAATATCGGACCACCACGTCCCTAAACTGGAATATGGACCGCTACGTCCCTAAACTGACACGATAGGGCCCAAACGCTCTTTTGTCGGATCTAGACGGTCCTGTCTAAGTTGATCTTAACCCCAAATACGGTCAACGTGTCCTTAGACATCTAAATAAACAATAAAATCCCAAACCAACTTTGGTTCAAGGGTACATCTCGGAACTCCTCAGACGTATGTCGTTGTAATCCTTCAACGACGTCAGAGAGATGACGAGTCCCGACGGCCGGATAATTAAATCAATCACTACGTCAGGTCGATCTTAGTCCAAAACAGGACTAGCGTATCCTTGATGAATGTTTAAGTTGATCCTAGTCGCAACGCGACTAATGCATCCTTAAACTAAAAACACCAAACCCAAATCTAAGCAAATACGGATTTGGACTAATCCACGCCCTACGGGCGACGGTATTACTCAGTCTCCGTATACAATCCACGGGCAACCACAAACAAAATAAACATACACGACACGAAGTGAAATTCTGGAGAAGGAGAAAGTTGTTATCGCAACGCTATAGCGTAATTAACTGCAGGGGCTTGCGCCTGCAGGGAAGAGCGTCCCCACAATCAAAAACCCCTCACCCTGAGGGGGAATCTGACAAAGTCTGCTACATCGGCCGCATCCGTCTAAACCTCCGATACTCGGTGCCATAAATCAACTTGGCATCTTCGGAGAGATAGACGGATAAAACCAAATAGCATCTGCCCCGAACCTCAGGCACGGACGTGAAGTCCTGGCCGCCGTTCGGAGGGGAACAGCAGGGGGCAGAATATTCAAGCTCCCAAATGAAACAGGGGGCAGGCTCGGCAAAATCCTGAGGCTAATTAAAGCCCGGCCGTAAGAAACGGTCAACGTCGATATCGGCATCATACAAAATGAGCCGGGGGCAGTTCTCCACATGGTCCTATTTCAACCTCAATGGTGAATATTGTTGTTCCAACTGGGAACAGCTTCAAACTGTTGCGAAGGGTCAGACAAAATTCTACTACCGCAATATTGAAGAAATCTCCGCAGCCCATGGAGATCCCATGAGAGCAGAAACCAATTCACTCCCTAAAACAACTTTCCTCATCTATATATAAGGTATGGAAGCAAGTAAAGGGGAATCACCCCAAGACGGATCCTGATACAGCGGTTCCTCCCAAAACCAAAGCGGCGTTTCACAAAAAAGGAGGCCCAATAAAGCTCAAGTGCCCGAAGCAAACTCCAAAGGCCAAAAAACTCCAAACACCCCAAGCCTGGGGGCATGGTAGTTCACATAGTCTATACGGTGAATTACAAAGACAAAGTTCGAGCTTCTACTAGTCACCGACCTCAAACTCGGTCCTTAACAAAAGTTCAACTGCAACGTGAAAAGCTGCAGGAGATGCTTGCTCAGGCGGCACCACTCCCTAATCCATCGTCTAAGACAAATCCCGAAGACGCACCTAGAGAAAGAATAGAGAAGGAGTCGGATATTGATTTCCTAAAGCGCGCTCTGAAAAAAGGATATGCAGAAGCGGCAGAAATGTCCACTAAAATGAATTAGATGGCCCTTCTGATTCAGAATATGGCTGGAATGATGGTTCAATCGGAACCACTGGCAGATGAACTACCGGTAGTCGGTCTTAAAGATAAGGATGACATTTCAAATCCTCTGCAAAGCTCAACAATGGCTGAGGAGGAAATGATTCCTAAAAGCAAACCTGAACGAATATATCGCTCAACAAATCGAAGCTCACTACGCCAGTGAAGCCGCAAACAGATCAATCAAGATTGGTCGACCGTATCCGATATGGCACAATCAAATATAGTACCCGCCAGAGTACACACTTCCAACGTGCCACATGTACAAAGGAACTGAGAATTCTCGCCGGCACATTGCGCGATTTGAACACATGTGCGACAATACTGATATACTTCTCCTCTGACAGTTCATCGGCTGTCTGGCGGGCATTGCCTTCAAATGGTATGCAGAACTCCCGAATGACTCCATGAATACCTTCGACGATATGGAGATGCCCTCCTGTCAGAGATTCGCTAGTGTGAATAAACACACTACCGTGATGGCACTGGTCAATGAAAGGGTTAGACCGAATGAGACTTGGGTTCAATGTGTTACTCGATGGCGAAATCTCTGGTCAAATACAAGCAACGCATCGATGAAGTTGCAGCCATGAGAATGCTCATAGCCACTCTTGACCCAAATTCAAAGGCGTCCTCGTATATGTCCCTTTTCAAGCCGACAGCCTTCCAAGAGCTCATGGATAAAATGACTTGATTGGATCAGCTGAGTCAAGACCCTTCATCATCTGATGAAGATGAATGAAAAGCGGAGGTAAGGTGGTAGTTGTTGCCGATGCTCAACAAAAAAAATGAGCGCCTTTGAAACAACCTGTCACCAAAATAGCAACGGCGTGGGTACTCGCTCCCCCCGAGGTATACACAGGGGGCATATTTCTCACTGGAGGAAGAATCTCTACGTAAGATGGTCATTTCTTCTCAAAGAATAGAAAGGATACCAAGGGGCTTACAAACGAGTCCTGCAGTCAAGTGGAATATCCCACTTGAAACCCAAAAAAAAAAGGTATGTCCACAAGCAAATTGGGCACAGATGAAAACCCGAAAGGGCGCCGTGAGTAAAAACAGCAGGATTACCGGCGATGTTTGTGAAAACCCGAAAGGGCGCAGACTCGTAAAAAAAAACGGTACGTCCATAAGCAAAATGGGCACGGATAAAAACCCGAAAGGGCTCCGTGAGTAAAAATAGCAGGGCTACCGGCGAGTTTGTGAAAACCCGAGAGGGCACAGGCTCATAAAAAAATTCGTGCACACTTGCGAGATCCTCTCGACCTTGTAAGGAGAAAACACCTGCGTGAGATCCTTACGACTCACAAAGGAGCAACACACTTAGGGATCCCCACGTTTCCTAAGTAGAAGTTACACTTACGAGATCCTCACGACTCGTAAGGAGAACCCTCTTATGAGACCCTCACGGCTCATAAGATTCAAAAGCCTTAAGCTACAGGGATCTGAACCTGTTCTTAAGCACAATCCCCAGATTGCCCTACAAGAGGTTCAATACTGACCCTTGCATACAATCCACGGGCACAAATAATCATTTCCTTGCCGAGTCCCACCAACGACGAGGAATGCCCTCATTTGATGAATAAACACTTGTAGGTCCTCTCGATTTACAAAGAGAAAACACTCTTGCAAAATCCTTACGACTTACAAGAGAACATACACTTAGGAATTCTCACGATTCTTGAGGAGAAAAGACACTTACGAGATCCTCACGACTCGTAGGGAGAAACACCTTTATGAGACCCTTACGGCTCATGAAGTTAAAAGCTTTAGTCGACAGGATCTTAACCCTGTTTGCTAAGCCACCTTTGTTCGAATCGACGAAAGCAGATGATGATTCGCTCATGGCAATATTCCAGTTGCAGCGATGCTGATGCTAAGATTGGCACCGGATTCCAAGTTCCATACTCGCGGCGAAAAGCCAGCGAGCCAAAAATGCATATGAAATAGCCGAAATGATGGGGCAACTTGCAACGAAATCAGCAAGTAAAATATATGCATACAGAACAGCCGAAATGATTGGGCAACTCGTAATAAAAAGCAGTGAGTAAAAAAAACAGCCGAAATGATTGGGCACCGTGAAAAATAGCCGAAATGATTGGGCAATCGCGACTTTCGCGATACAAAAATCTGAAATGATAGAGTATCGCGGAAAGAAAACAAAAAAAATACATATGAAATGAAACTTTTGCCCTACAGGTGAGATCACATCGATCCCTGTATACAATCCAGGGGCACAAACAAAAAGGGAACCATATCATCCCACCAGGCTCCATAAAAAAGAGAGCCAAGTCTCGATGGCAACATCTGCATATCAAGAGATCAACAACGGCGTTCCTCCTCATTCCAGCAGGATTCGGACGCGACAATCAATCTCGAAGCCATGGCAAAGTCCCCTAGTTCCAAATCTCGAAGGTTCACATACAGCCTAGAGACTATCTCGGAGCCACGGCGGAATCCTTAGTTCCAAACCTCGACGGCCACATCTACAGCCTAGAGACCCACAATAGTGTTCCTCCTCATTCCAGCGGGATACGGACGCGACATCACCAATCGGAGCCACGACAAAGTCCCCGGTTCCAAGACTCTACGGTTCACAGACAACCTAAAGTCAACCCGACACCACAGAAAGCGGAAATACGTCGGCCATTGACCTCCGTCTCGGAAATACGTCATCTAATGACCCCGTCTCGGAAATACGTTAACCCTGACACCGCAGAAAGTGGAGTACACCGCAAAAAGCAGAACAAGTCAACCAACTCCGAGAAAATCAGTGTACTTGGCAACATATCTCGATTCCAGGAAATCAGCGTCCTTGATGAGAACCTTTCGATTCGCGTCGACCCGTAGAGAAATCAGTGTCTTTGCAGGAATCTCTCGATCGTCTCAACCCCAGGGAAATCAGTGTCCATGGCAAAAACCTCGATTCAGGGAATCGGCGTCCTTGACGAGAGCATCTCGATTCGCGTCGACCCGCAGAGAATTGGTGTCTTTGCAGGAATAACTCGATTCGTCTCAACCCTAAGGAAATCAGTATCTCTGCAGGAATATACGACGTCAGCAAAACGGAGCCATGGCAAAGTCCCTAGTTCCAAGTCTCGACGGTTCACAAACAACCTAGAGACCACCTCGACACTCGTCTCGTTACAGCAGACGCAGTGTCAACAACGGCGTTTCTTCTCACTACAACAGGATGCAGATGCGACGTCAACAAGCGACCCCAGAGTCAAAACAAAGAGGAGTCATGGAAAAGTCCCTAGTTCCAAGTCTCGACGGTTCACAAACAACCTAGAGACCACCTCGACACTCGTCTCGTTACAGCAGACGTAGTGTCAACAACGGCGTTTTTTCTCACCACAACAGGATGCAGATGCGACGTCAACAAGCGACCCCAGGGTCAAAACAAAGAGGAGCCATGGCAAAGTCCCTAGTTCCAAGTCTCGACGGCTGACAAACAACCTAGAGACCACCTCGACGTTCATCTCGATACAGCAGACGCAATGTCACCCCAGCGTTCTTCCCCCATCAGGATGTAGACGCGACACAAAACAATGGAGCCATGGAAAAGTCCCTAGTTCCAGGTCCCGACGGTTCACCAACACCCTAGAGACCATCTCGACGTTCGTCTTGATACAGCATACGCGCTGTCACCCCAGCGTTCTTCCTCCAGCAGGATGCAGACGCGACACAAAACAACGGAGCCATGGCAAAGTCCCTAGTTCCAGGTCCCGACGGTTCACCAACCACCTAGAGACCGCCTCGACGTTCGTCTCGATACAGCAGACGCGATGTCACCCCAGCGTTCTTCCCCCAGCATGATGCAGACGCGACACCAACAACGGAGCCATGGCAAAGTCCCTAGTTCCAGGTCCCGACGGTTCACCAACAACGTAGAGACCACCTCGACGTTCGTCTCGATACAGCAGATGCGATGTCACCCCAGCGCTCTTCCTCCAACAGGATGCAGACGCGACACCAACAACGGAGCCACGGCAAAGTCCCTAGTTCCAAGCCTCAATGGTTCACCAACAACCTAGAGATAACCGCGACATTCATCTTGATACAGCAAACGCAATGCCAGCAAACGAAGCGAAGGCAATATTCCTAGCTTCAGGGTCTTGACGGCAACTCATATAAAACCTGAAAGACTATCGGAGTGTAAGTGTACGGTAGCGCCCCGGCCGTCATTCTGAGGCCAAAATGCGGAAACGAAACTTTTTCAAATTAGAAACCGGCGCTATCGTATGCTTAAAACCCGGATCGAACCATTAACCTACAACTAGCTATCTAGAGAAAGGGTTGGAAAGCTATACCGATCGATCCGTGTCCTTCGATCTTTGGCTACCATCCCAAGCTCCTCGCGGCATCTCCGGTCTCGATCTCCTCGTCGGAAAGGGCACCACATCATCGATTCTTTTTACGGGTTCCCGCTTCATCCGAAGCAACTCGGGCACGAAGTGTAGGATTCCTAGGCACTCTTGTGAAGGTTCATATGGCATCAAACATGCCCAAATAAAATTTTAGATGTGCCGAACAACCCAAAGCCGGGATCTTTGCTAGATTATTAGGGTTTAACATGCAAGTAAACAACTTTACTTCTAAGTGTGAGGGATTACAACCTTTGTAGTCCGCTCCTTCGCTTCATAAGCTCCGAGTAGAAGTCCCTTTGCCGCGATCCACGATCTCCCGGACTCAAGAGAGGCACCACGACTCGAATGATTTATGCTAGCTTGTAGTGTTCCGTTTCTCCGATGATCTACGTCGAAGTTGCTATAACTCAAGCTCCCTCACTCTAATGAGGTGAACACCCTAACCTAATGGGCTAGATTAGATAAGGATGATGGAGTAGTATTTATGCTTTTTTTTTATATCATATTCTCACAAGAAATCATCACAAAAGGAAAATCAAGCAAGCTTTCTCAAAGCTGAAGAGAGAAGAAGATGATGAATAATGAGAATATCCTTTTGTGATGAATAATGAAAAGTATATATGAATTAATAATGTAACCATGGTCAAGGGATGACAAGGATAACCCTTGTAGAGAATCAACTAGAGCTAGGGTTTGGTTGGGTTAAAGAGTGAGTCATGGATAAATATCAACATAATATCTTTCTCATGATAAAAGGAATTCCTTCTAGAATGATCAAGAAGGAGCTAACCCTAATCAAACCCTAACCTTGTTTAATCTCTACTAAACATGTTCCATTATTAATCATATCATGTTGCAATAATATATATCACATATATATTATATATTTGCAACAAAAGAAAATAATACAATTAACATATATCGCATATATATCAATGTATTACCCTGTGAGAAAATGAAATAATAAAATGAGCCAATATTAGATAATGTAATACAATATATCATATATATTATTATACATTAAATCATCGAATCAACACTTGATCCGACAATCCGGCTATATCGAATATAACCGACTAATATATCATGTACCGATTCATCGCATCAACACTTGATCCGATGACCCGGTTCATATCTAAATATCGCGAGAATATAATACGGTATCTCATATCGCATTGTCCTCGGTCCTGCACATATCACATATGTGCCTCTACTCCGTTTTGCTCGAGCCAAGAAACCTCTGTGTAGGACTCTAAAGAATCGTCAATACGCCGGTAGCAGGTGATGATCATATCAAACACCCACAAGCTGCAAGCGGTCAGCTAAACGTAACAGCCACCCAGGTATTAAGCGATCAGAAGATCAACAAGCTAGCATGTACGTTCTCCTGTGAATCCAATCAGTAACACTCCCGTACAGTCCAGTCTGTTCGTCTGATATGTCGCATATCAAGTCTAGGGGTGGTATACGTCAGACCCCAGTAACCGATAAGTCGTGTCGATGTGTGGCTCATAACGGGTCGAGAAACTACTGGTAACACTTACCAATAAATCTCTATATCATCCCTGGCCAGTGTAACACCCGAGCCCAATGCTACTAATTCCTGTTACTTTATGAATGGAGTGTGACCTTCATTTCATTTATCTTGCTTGATTGGTACTTTTACCCCGTCAATTCAATTTTGCATCTAACATTTTAAGGCATCTAAAATAAAATTAAAAATATTCATCTTGGCCTACTTGACACCCCTAACCCTGCTGTAGCGTCCGTGCATCGTGTTCTCGTCCCGTTCAGTGAAACGGGCAAGTTTGGATGGCAACGTGCACGTACGTGTGTCCGTTTTGAGGGTATGCTTTTTAATCATAAAACACTTCATTTTAAATTTTGGATCCCGCTTAAAATTCTATTATTTCAATTTCGAATTTTTAGGCCCGACACGGGCGCGATTTGGAAATATTTTATTTTGCGCCAAAATCCCAAATTTTATATTTTTAAACCATCGCATATTTAACCAATCTAATATATTTTTAACCGTATAAATATTTCTAATATTTCTAAAATCTTTCAATCTAATTTCATCAGCCAATCAAACTCTCTACCGTGGGCCCCTCTCCCTATCTCTCTCTCTCTCTCTCACCGTCTCTCTCTCTCTCTCCCCCATATCCCTTTCTCTCTCTTCTATATATCTCTTTCTCTCTCTCTCATATTTAATCTCTCTCTCCTCTCCATTTCTTTTCCTCACGTAACCCAACCCCCAGTGAACCCTAGTCTCCAGCTCCTTCGCCGCCACAGCACCGACGCCGACGCAAACATCACCACCATCCTCGCCTCCTCGCCCTCGTCGCAGCCGCTGCACCATTCCTTCCTCCTCTCCCTTCTTCTCGTGCACCCTGCACCTTCACCGCGGCCTGTTAGTTATATGTATGCCCTAGAGGCCATTACTATACATAGGATGTATATTGTAGTGGATGCTGGGACGTATATAGGGAGGACTTTCTTGCTCGACATGATAGTATGCTATCTGGTTGACCTTTACCTTAACGTGTATGCTGATTGTCTCTCTGTTACATGTTGGTAAAGCCCTTAGGATCTGTACTTGACTACCTGGACTATGATGCGGATCATACTAGTGGGGACATGGTAGTCCATAAGTACATCCTTCAAAGTCCCTAGTTGAGGGTGTATCGAGACGGGGCATCGATATACCAGAGTAGACTAGCGTATACCTTCTCGACCCATACAGATGGGCGATGGATGATCCCATATCCATTGGTGTTTGACATCAGAGATGATATACGGGTGCTCAGTAGAGACTGGGTACACTGGACGGACTCGCCGAGAACTCCCAGATGGTATTATACCTCACGTCAGATGGCAGTTCTCTGGTGACACTGGTACAGAGTAGTCTGTTGACCCGAGATCGTCATAGAGTCTTGTGTGGTTCCCACTGTGCTTTGATTTCCATCTTACCACGTCCAAGAGGGCGTGCAAAACGGTGGTTTTTGGGTACAGTCCCGAGTCACATGGAGGCAATGAGCGATAGGAGGGGATTCGTCTCTCCCGGTATAGGGGGTTGATGTTGCGCTGTGTTCGATTGGCTATAACAGGAAATCCCTGGCCAGGGTTGCTGAGATTTACTGGTAAGTGTTACCAGTAGTTTCTCGAACAGTTATAGACCTCATATCGACACGACTTATTGAGCTATTGGGGTCTGACGTTTACCACCCCTAGGCGAGATATGCGACATATCAGACGATCAGACCGGACTGTACGGTAGTGTTACTGGTTGGATTCACTGGAGTGTGAGCGGGCTTGCTCGTCGATCTTCAGATCGCTCAATACCCGGGTGGCCGTTACGTTTAGCAGACCGCTTGCGGCTTGTGGGTGTTTGATATGATCACATCCGCTACCGGCGTATTGACGAGTCTTTAGAGTCCTACACAGAGGTTTCCTGGCTCAAGCGAAACGAAATAGGAGCGCATGAGATATGTGCGGGACCGAGAATAATGCGTGTATGTGATACCGTATTTCATTCTCGCGATGAATGTATCGAATGGTTGTATGCGATATAACCTAGTTATCGATTCAAGCGTTGATTCGATAAGCCGATACATTGTATACTAGTCGGTTGTGTGCAACATGACCGGATCATTGCATCAAGTGTTGATTTAATGATTTAATGCATATTTATATATTTGATATATTGCTTTGCATCAACTAGTATCGGTTTACTTAAGATGGATTTTCTCGCTCGGGTGTGCGCATTGTATATGCGATATGTTTATGTGCACATGTTTGTATCATGTTTGATGATGCATACCACTTTGGTTAAGTGTAAAGTTTGAACCATGGTTGTGTTTATATTTAGGGTTTTATTTTCTTAATTATTCATTTATTCTTTTTGATAAATGAATAAAAGAAAGTGAGAAAAGAAAATGAGAAAAGAATGGTGGCTTCTTTTGTTGTTTAGTTGAAACTTCATGAAGCTTTGACCTAAGTCCACCATTCTTATCTCATTCTTAACCCTAACCATACAACTAACCTTGGTTAACTCTCTACACTTTACCATAGTTAGAATTATGATAAGTATTCTATTTTTTCTATTTTCTAAGAGCTTATCATAATTCTATGCTCATCTTCTTCTTCTTCTTCAAGTGAGCAACCTTGATGCCATTCATGGCAACTTGTGTTCTAGTGAGCAAAATCCAAATCTAAAGTTAACCCACTTCCTATTTCTTCATCCTCTACCTCTTGCCAAGTAGTAGAGTGTGTTTCCTTCACAACTTTTCACGGTTTGGTGAAGGTGGAGCTTGATTCATCGATACCTCGACGTAGATCATCTTCGGCATGGACATCGACGACCTAGCTTGCCCATTCTCCGACGAAGCCGACTCTAGAGCCCGGATTTGATTTGGACAGCGGAGACGACCTCGTTGCGGAGCTATGGAGGTGGAGCACCGGATCTACAAAGGTTGTATTTCCGTATCCCTTAGTTAATTGTTAACTAGTTCTATGTTCGCCTAAATATCTAGTAAACGATCCGTACACTAGGGTTTGTAGGCACCATAATTTTTGAAATTGCCATGGTTGATGGCTTGGGAGACCTCACTAGTGTGCCTAGGAACCCTGCAGTGGTATCAGAGCCTAGCTAGAGCCTTAGGCGAAGCGTAGACGGAGTTTGAAGTCCGATCGAACCCGAAATCCGATTTCCAAATTGCTCTCTGTACTTTTTTGTAAAATGTGGATTTTTGCAAATTAAAAATATGCAGAAAAATCATCAGGTAAATCTAAGAATTACGATGCAAAATTACCTAATGATCTTTCTAAAGTGCGGCGGAACCGCGGCATTAGCGTGCTAATGCGGCCCTTCCGCCGCCGTTTTGTCTTATTAGGCACTCAATTTTGCACAGTAACTCCTATTTTTCAGTGATGGTTTTCCTGGGAATTTTTAATCTGAAATAAAGAGTTGAGTATTTTGGGTTGTATTGGGAGTTCATATATTCGATCGGATTGTCAAACTTTGTCTATGTGTCTTTCCGGATAAATCTTAGAATATGTTAAAAAGTTCGACCGGATATAAATACCCAATTTTTCCCCTGTCCGGAAATTTCCAAGTGTTGGATTTTTCCGTAGTTTGACGACGTTCTAAGTAGTGCAAGTAACGCGATGGGTCCCTCTAGAAGACACAAACCTTAACTCGATTATGTGACCGTCTTGAACTGCCCTTTGAACCTTCGGGTTTGGGGCAGTACGGCGTGCCACATGTGAGGCGTTGGCTTGACCCTTCTACGGCTGGATCGTTGGTACTGAGGCACGAACGGAATGTTGTTAGACTTGTTTCATGTGTTGATCTGTTTCGGGAAAACTTGGGTGTTCGAATGTTCGATCGAAAAGTTTAACATTTTCTGTTTATCAGGAATGGGATACAATAATTGGAATTCGCAAAAGTTATGTGATAACTGAATGAATGTTATAAATGTAGCAATTTAGTCTCACTTGATCGGTTGCCACGGAATTTTGATGTGATCAAAAGTCCGTCGCAATCACGTAGTGTACGCGGATACTCGCCGGGTAAACTTGATAGACAGCCTCGCTCCATAGCCCCGACCAAGTGACTGTAGGAGAACCCCCGTCGCCGAAAGCATCCGTTCGGGTGCTCGCGGCAACGGTGTTCCGCCTTGGTGCACTTCGTCGACGGTATCGGGGGTGCGGCCGTCTACAGAAGTTTGCGACGAGCATTCGATCAGGATGTCGGGAATCCTGTTGAATTGCCCGACTTGGTAATTGAAAAGTGTTTTCGATTTTGAGACTAAAATGCGGGGTTTATAATTGTTAGGCATGCGATGTCTGAGTAATTCATTTGCTCAGGCATGCGATGTCTGAAGTGGTTGTGGATTCCAACTGTTGTAGTTTTACACTTTCTTTTCTGTGACCGTAAGTGTAATATGTGATATCGCCGGTTTCGTTGCTATACGTCAACGACAATTGGGATGGACATATTTACTTACGTTGATGACATGTGATGTTATGTGTTGCTGGATATGTTATATTGGATCGTCGTGTTTGAATAGCCGGGGGTTTTTATGTGAGATGAGCGTTTTTCATTTTCATTCATGTAAAAACTTGTATGTAATATTCTTTTATTTGGGGCGCTTCCAGGTTGCGGGAGTTGTCACCTGCTGTATATTATTTACTTTTCCGCACTAGGATAGACCCAAGGAGGAGGGCACAAGTAACCGGGTTCTGGAGTCCAGTGGGAGACCAACTCGAGGAGTCGAGGTCGGGTCTCCTAACTCTAGAATTGGTAGGGTTGCTTGCCGCTCTCGTAGGGGTCTAGGGGTGTGGGTTTGGCTATTCATCACGACCGTGGAATCCGTGTTTTATACTGGCTCGTATTGAAAACATGGACGTCCTAGTATATCCAATATTTCATATATTTCTTCTGCTGCGATATCTGTGATGAGATCATGTGATGTTATGTGATGGATATTATATATAGTATATATGATATATTATATAGGCGTTACTTATGTTTTACACCCGCGCTAGCCCTGCCCTGCTCTGTCGTTAGTTACCTAACCTAACGGTGCATGAGGGGACATCGAGGCGAATGCGGATGGCATAAGTGTACGTCATATCTATCTGTGATGTTTAGGTACTTAAATGATGGGACTTCATTAATGTGATTAATGAAATAAAAGAAACCTAAGATGTTGTAGAATCGAATTTCAAAATAAAACAGGTAGCTACAGTTCTTGCTTTGCACAGCGGTATATGTGATATATCCTTCACCTTATTCGATGAGGAAAGGACCGAGATCCCTTCACCGGGAGTGACTCCTTTAGCAATAACTGGCAGATGCTACACACTCGGTTTGTTTTTGATTGCTTTTAAGAGTTTTTGCTTTGCACAGCGATATATGTGATATATCCCGCACCTCATTCGACGAGGAAAGGACCGACGATCCCTTCACCGGGAGTGACTCCTTTAGCAAAACTAGAAAAGCCTCAAAAGCACTCCATTTCAAAATTCATTCGATCCTACAACGATATCAAGTTCATTACGCAATAGGTTTTCAGAAAAACCTGTCGTAGCCCTCCGTCATTTCAGATAAGTAGTAGTTAGTATTCGTGCTGCGTTTGTTGGCCTTTGTCAAGGCGCAGTGTGCGGTAGCTAACTGGTGCTTATCTGCTTATGCATATGATGCAGATTGAGTTAGGGTAGTCGTGCGACCTTGTTGGCCTTTGTCAAGGGGCCGTGCGGGTGGGTTTAATTCAATCAGGAAATGACGGGTTGAACTTGACTAGCATCCTATGGTTTGTTGGCCTTTGTCAAGGTCATAGGAGGTTAGGGGCAAAATATTATCGGGAATTTCAAGTGTTGAAATTTGCAATGAGATTGCATACCTTCTATGAGATAGTTGGATCCCGATACCCGCTGCGAGTAAGAGTTACTCCTGGGAGAGTTTTACGCATTACAATTAGCTGATCAAGTAGGTGTCTAGAAAGGTGTTAACGAGGTTACGCCTCTGGGAAAACGAGGTTTACAGTAATTAGGTTCGTGCGAAAGCACGGGGGACCTCCCTCAAAGTACCGACACTGGCCTGGCTGAAAGATTGGCGAACTTGTAGTGTGTAATTAATCCCGGCTAGTCTTTCCTTTTAGGGTTTGAAGGAAGATTTGATAAAAAGCAGTGGGAGCCATCCTGATTAGATAAAATAATAACCAATCTATTCTTGCCAGAGCGCACGCTGAGTGTTTTCTTCTCTCTCTCTCCTGGTAGCGACCATATCACGCCTTAATCAAGATAATAATACGGAATATTGACCGAACCCGCTTGTTATACTGAGCTGGGGAACGTTGGTCCCGCTCCAACTTATAATTGTTATAAGACAGAGCAGGAAATTGGGGATTACCAGAATTCCCGTGCCGCCCAAATGAAGAAAGTGCATGCTGATGCATCATCTTCGGGTGTGTTCATTACAGAAAATTGTTTCTCAGTATCCTTTACGTCCTGGGTATATGATACCGGATCAGGATCCCAGATATGTAATCAGTTACATAGGGCTACAGAAAGGTAGAGAACTGAGAACGGGTGATAAGTTTCATGAGGCAGAAAACGGGGCAAGAGTTGCAGCCAAGTCTGTTGGTCACTGTCACCCTGTATTACAGTACATTGATTCTGAACGAATGTTATTAGATACCGAACTTGATATACAAAATCATATCAGTCTCTTTATCAGTAAAGAAATGATAAAATTTTGTATTGTTGGATAATGTTTTGAACATTTCCTATATCAAAAGTTGATCGGTTCAGGCACGTTATCTAAAAGCATTGATGTTCTAAATCAAACTACAGTTCTTAGTATACGAAACACACACAAAAGGAAGAGTTCAGAAATGAACGGATCCTTCTTAAGGTATTGTAGACTAGGTCAGATCAATGTGACCCGACTAGCTAGAGTTACATAAAGATGCATATTTAAATCAGTTTGAATTTACATCTTGTGAAACTCGCCAGTCATGTCACAAAGATAAGATGACCATAGCTCCGTTTATTGGAAACAGAGGAAGAGTTAGCGAACTCTTGGGACTGATACATGATGATGTATGTAAGGTCTCCTGTCTACACATACCAGGACTGGTTCTTTATACTTCATTACGTTCTCTGATAATCTCTCAAGATTCAGTCATATGTTCCTGCTGAAACATGAGTCCGAACCTTTTGAGATATTCACAGAATATAAGTAAGAAGTAGAGAACCAAAATACGGGTATAAGTATTATGTCCTATGATGAGATCAGGGAGGAGAATACTTGTGCATGGAATTCCTGGAATATTCTAAAGGAGAATGAGATTCTCTCTCAGCATTACTCCTCTGTATACACCATAGCACGATGGTATATCAGGGCAGAGCAGACACACCCTATATGATATGGTGTGCTCTATGATGAGTACTGCTGAGTTACCTTTTTCCTTTTGGGTGTTATGCACTTATGAAGCTGCATACCTATTGAATAGGGTTCGAATCAAATTAGTTGCCTACCATTTCATATGTGATATGGAAAGGGAAGAGCCCATATCTTAAGTTAGTTAAGATTTGGGGTTGTCCGGCCTATGTCTGAAAAGCAAAATCCGGACAAGCTTGAGGCAAGATCTGTTATGTACAACTGGAAAAGTTCCAACTATACAAACAACAGAAGATGATTTGGTAGAACCAAAGGATTCAGTAGATACCAACGAACCTCAGCCTCTCCGCCGATCTAGTAGGGTTCCTCACCCACCTGAGAGATACTTCGGTTTCTCTATGACAGTGGGAGAGAGGATTACATCATGAGATGATGACCCAACTAGTTTCGAGCTAGCCATCAAGAGTAAGACTCTGTAAGAATGGCTGGATGCTTATCGATCTGACATGGAATCCTTATACACCAACAAAGTATGGACTTTCGTTGCTATATCTGAAGGGTTAAATCCCCATCAGGAGCAAGTATATCTTGAGAAGATTACTTGGTGTACATGGAAAAGTTGAGACTTTCAAAGCTAGACTTGTTAAAGGTTTTCGTCATTAACCAGGCGTGGATAATGATGAAACCTTTTCAAGTAGCTATGCTTAAGTCCATCCAGATCCTACTTGTCACGGCTACATACCATGACTACGATATCTGGTGGTTGGGTGTCATGACTGCTTTTCTAAATGATATTTTAGAAGAGTGTGTCTATAAGTACACAGCCAGAGGGCTTCGTAGACAGTGGGAGCAGCGGAAACGTGTGCAAGATTCTTTATAGGATAAAGAAGGCATCGCGGAGTTGGAACATCTGTTTTGATGAATTAGTCAAAGAGTTTGACATCATCAAAATGGTAGATGAACCTTGTATAAACAAGAAGGTAGTAGGGAGTATGGTGACGATCCTCGTAGAGTACGTGGATGACATACTCTTGATAGGGAAGGAGTTTCCTATGCTACGCTCGGTCAATCTCCGCTTATCACAAAGATTCTACATATAGGATTAAAATGATACCTACTAAATCCTGGATTTTGGATCTATGAGATAGATCTAATTGGATGTTAGGAATCTCACTAGCTGTAGTGAGGTGGTGTCAACCGATCCTGGGGAGAATCACTGGAAGGGTTCCAGGGTGATAATGACGACTGAGTGTCAGTCGCAGGCATTGTCTTTACCCTCAGTAAAGGGACGGTATGTTGGAAGAGTTCCAAGCTAGATACCGTGACATACTAGACGATAAAGGCACGATACATCGCTACTTAAGATGCTACCAAAGAGGCTGTTTGGGTGTATATTGGTTCATGAGATGAACTATGTTCCTCCCATTGTGTGACAATGGAGTTGTGGCTTATGCCAAGGAACGCCGGTCCCATCAGTGATCCAGACATATTCTAAGGCAGTATCACCTGATCATGGAGATGGTTGATCTCCAGGGAGATCGAGGTTTAGAGAGTAGACTAAGAGGACATCACAGCGGATCCACTCACAAAGGCCTGATCCCAGAGAGAGACACTTTTATGGGATGGTTGAGTATGAGATACTTCAAACCACTGCTACAGATGGCCCTAGTGCAAGTGGGAGATTGTTAGTTATATGTATGCCCTAGAGGCCATTACTATACATAGGATGTATATTGTAGTGGATGCTGGGACGTATATAGGGAGGACTTTCTTGCTCGACATGATAGTATGCTATCTGGTTGACCTTTACCTTAACGTGTATGCTGATTGTCTCTCTGTTACATGTTGGTAAAGCCCTTAGGATCTGTACTTGACTACCTGGACTATGATGCGGATCATACTAGTAGGGACATGGTAGTCCATAAGTACATCCTTCAAAGTCCCTAGTCGAGGGTGTATCGAGACGGGGCATCGATATACCAGAGTAGACTAGCGTATACCTTCTCGACCCATACAGATGGGCGATGGATGATCCCATATCCATTGGTGTTTGACATCAGAGATGATATACGGGTGCTCAGTAGAGACTGGGTACACTGGACGGACTCGCCGAGAACTCCCAGATGGTATTATACCTCACGTCAGATGGCAGTTCTCTGGTGACACTGGTACAGAGTAGTCTGTTGACCCGAGATCGTCATAGAGTCTTGTGTGGTTCCCACTGTGCTTTGATTTCCATCTTACCATGTCCAAGAGGGCGTGCAAAACGGTGGTTTTTGGGTACAGTCCCGAGTCACATGGAGGCAATGAGCGATAGGAGGGGATTCGTCTCTCCCGGTATAGGGGGTTGATGTTGCGCTGTGTTCGATTGGCTATAACAGGAAATCCCTGGCCAGGGTTGCTGAGATTTACTGGTAAGTGTTACCAGTAGTTTCTCGAACAGTTATAGACCTCATATCGACACGACTTATTGAGCTATTGGGGTCTGACGTTTACCACCCCTAGGCGAGATATGCGACATATCAGACGATCAGACCGGACTGTACGGTAGTGTTACTGGTCGGATTCACTGGAGTGTGAGCGGGCTTGCTCGTCGATCTTCAGATCGCTCAATACCCGGGTGGCCGTTACGTTTAGCAGACCGCTTGCGGCTTGTGGGTGTTTGATATGATCACATCCGCTACCGGCGTATTGACGAGTCTTTAGAGTCCTACACAGAGGTTTCCTGGCTCAAGCGAAACGAAATAGGAGCGCATGAGATATGTACGGAACCGAGAATAATGCGTGTATGTGATACCGTATTTCATTCTCGCGATGAATGTATCGAATGGTTGTATGCGATATAACCTAGTTATCGATTCAAGCGTTGATTCGATAAGCCGATACATTGTATACTAGTCGGTTGTGTGCAACATGACCGGATCATTGCATCAAGTGTTGATTTAATGATTTAATGCATATTTATATATTTGATATATTGCTTTGCATCAACTAGTATCGGTTTACTTAAGATGGATTTTCTCGCTCGGGTGTGCGCATTGTATATGCGATATGTTTATGTGCACATGTTTGTATCATGTTTGATGATGCATACCACTTTGGTTAAGTGTAAAGTTTGAACCATGGTTGTGTTTATATTTAGGGTTTTATTTTCTTAATTATTCATTTATTCTTTTTGATAAATGAATAAAAGAAAGTGAGAAAAGAAAATGAGAAAAGAATGGTGGCTTCTTTTGTTGTTTAGTTGAAACTTCATGAAGCTTTGACCTAAGTCCACCATTCTTATCTCATTCTTAACCCTAACCATACAACTAACCTTGGTTAACTCTCTACACTTTACCATAGTTAGAATTATGATAAGTATTCTATTTTTTCTATTTTCTAAGAGCTTATCATAATTCTATGCTCATCTTCTTCTTCTTCTTCAAGTGAGCAACCTTGATGCCATTCATGGCAACTTGTGTTCTAGTGAGCAAAATCCAAATCTAAAGTTAACCCACTTCCTATTTCTTCATCCTCTACCTCTTGCCAAGTAGTAGAGTGTGTTTCCTTCACAACTTTTCACGGTTTGGTGAAGGTGGAGCTTGATTCATCGATACCTCGACGTAGATCATCTTCGGCATGGACATCGACGACCTAGCTTGCCCATTCTCCGACGAAGCCGACTCTAGAGCCCGGATTTGATTTGGACAGCGGAGACGACCTCGTTGCGGAGCTATGGAGGTGGAGCACCGGATCTACAAAGGTTGTATTTCCGTATCCCTTAGTTAATTGTTAACTAGTTCTATGTTCGCCTAAATATCTAGTAAACGATCCGTACACTAGGGTTTGTAGGCACCATAATTTTTGAAATTGCCATGGTTGATGGCTTGGGAGACCTCACTAGTGTGCCTAGGAACCCTGCAGCCTGCACGCGCCCCTGCACACAGTTGCACCGCCGTGAGTCGCCGCCGGTGACCCCGTCTTCATGTCCCCGGCCTCGCAAGCCCCCTCGGTGAGCTAGCTCCCCTCCTCTTTCATTTTTTCTTTCTTTCTCTGTAAATATTTTCTTGATCTGGAAACTTCTTGTCGCTGTCGGCGTAGGCCACCGCCGGAGTTCGTCGACGCCGTCGATCGTCACCACCCGTCCCACAGACCATTGTAAGCCTTCCCTCTCCATCCTCCTTCCCTTTCTTCTTTATTTTTCCGTTCTTTTCTTTGTGCAACTTTTGACATTCACTGTTCACAATTTGGCCAGAATCCGACGATGCCGACGACGTGACCCGACGTTCCAGCGAGGTACCCCGACCCGTGTGGTTCCATTGTTCGTCGTTTGGGTTCATTCCGTGAACCGTGCGCCCGTCGCGAGTTTCCCCGCCGACGTTTTACGTTCCGTTTTTCCCGGTTCGCGACCCGTCGAGGCAAGTACCCCTTGCTACATGCTATACAATATTTACATATATATTATGACATCCTAAACCTATAAATTTAACTTTGGTACAATCATTTCTCATTTTCATGTACAATATTGTTATATATCATTTTACCTTTAAACTTGGAACCTACAGTTTGCAATTGAACCTAATAACCACATTTACCTGTTTAATCACATTTTTAATATTGACATAGCTTATGGCATTTATCTCTATAGTTTTTTTCCATTCGGACACTCGTATGCATTTAACCTGTAATAGCTGTATTGAACCTCTATATAAATCATTGCACCTCTAAAGTTCTTAAACTTGTTAACATGATTAGAAGGCCATAATTGTCATACTGCATTCGCATAACATTAAAATCATCCCTGTGACACAAGTGATAACTGTACTGCTAATGAATCTGCCTATTGCTTAATTCATTGCTTATATTATGTTGATGATAACCATGCTTGCTTGTATAACTGATTGTGAGCACACCCATGATATTGTTTACATCTTGACCTGACTTGCTACATATATATTGATCTACCCGACATGGTACCGTATACTGCTTGACTTGACCTGATGTACCATGACCTGACCCGTTACCTGATCTTGTGTCTAATGCCAACAAACCTGACATGTAGTCCTCATGGACCGTTCCTGTTGTCTATCCAGACAAACCTGTTTACCTGATCCTGTGTTGGCATTAGTTTCTTGATTACGGGATACCTGACTTGACTTACACATAACTTGGGGGTATGGGGAAATCAGTATTGTAGCCGAACGTAACTCCAAGGGCCATCCTATTGTTTGCCGTTTTTCCGGGCGTTACGGAATACCTATTGTTTGTCGTTTTTCCGGCATTACGGAATATCCATTGTTTGCCGTTTTTCCGGGCGTTACGGAATACCTATTGTTTGTCGTTTTTCCGGGCGTTACGGAATACCCATTATTAGCCGTTTTTCCGGGCGTTACGGAATACCTATTGTTTGCCGTCTTTCCGGGCGTTACAGAATAACTACCGACGAGTTACGATGAGGATTACATTATTTGGTTTCAAAGACTTTAGAACCTGATAGAACAGTTTAGTTTACCCACTGCACACTACCCTGCACTGCTCTGATTCATATTATTGTTACCCTTGCTTATTTATGTTTATATTCGCATTGCTTGTTACCCTGTTTATTATTTTATTACTTGATGACATGACGCGCTGACGTCTGGGTTTTGCATGGCCCAGATTCTGTACCGCTGTTACAGTCCGAGCAGGAGTACTTTAGCCAGCAGGGTGAGCTGTGAGTTCAGTTGTAGTTAATTTTCTTTCCTGCATTTTTATTCCTGATGTGAGCCCGCATTATGGGACATACATTCCAGTTATTTGTATTGGATTTTTCGCTTCCGCATTTTATTATTCTTGACTCAGATTATCTTGGATTTTGGACATGTTTAGATAGTTTTATTTGTTCTTGATATCTCTACAACCGTAATATGACTGTGGATGGATACTTCCTACCCACAGGTAGCATGGTTGGCTATGTCACGTGCCTATTTTAGCGTACTCTGGGAAGCGGGGCGTGACAGCCAGGGACTTCCAGTTATAGCCAATCGAACACAGCACAACATCAACTCCATATACCGGGAGAGACGAATCCCCTCCTATCGCTCATTGCCTCCATGTGATTCGGGACTGCACCCAAAAGCCACCATTTTTCACGCCCTCTTGGATGTGGTAAGGTGGAAATCAAAGCACAGTGGGAATCACACAAGACTCTATGATGATCTCGGGTCTACAGACTACCCTGTACCAGTGTCACCGTAGAACTGCCATCTGACGTGTGGTATATCACCATCTGGGAGTTCTCGGCGAGTCCGTCCAGTGTACCCAGTCTCCACTGAGCACCCGTACACCATCCTTGATGTCATGCACCAATGGATATGGGATCATCCATCGCCCATCATATGGTTCAAGATGCGTATACGCTAGTCTACTCTGGTGTATCGATGTCCTGTCTCGATATACCCTCGACTAGGAACAGTTATAGGATGTACTCATCGACTACCGTGGCCCCACTAGTATGATCTCATCATAGTCCCAGTAGTCGAGTACAGATCCTAAGGGCTTTATCAACATGCGAGAGAAAGACAGTAAACCAATACAAGTCAACATGTTAAGATAAAGTGAAACCAAATAGCATACTATCATGACGAGCAAGAAAGTCCTCTCTATATATATCCAAGCATCCATCATAATATACATCATATGTACAACAATGGCCTCTAGGGCATATACATAACTAACACGAAGTGTGCTAGCCGACGTGTCCAAGATGATGTAGAGAATCTTTGCGATCACTTTGTCTCTTGCATCCATTGCTTGGATGGAGGTTGAAGGTGTTGCCATTAATGGAGGCTATGAGCTAGAGGAAGAAGAAGGAGGAGAAGCTTTCTCTTCTTTTCTTTTCTTGTGTTGGAATGATATGATAAAAAGAGAGAGTATGAGATCAAGAATAATACAAGAGCAAAACTACAACCATATGGTTGCCTTTCTCTCTCTCCTTATCATATCAACACACATCCATCACATTATGTGACACATGCACAAAGAAAGAGACCATGAGTCACCACTTGTGCATGTGTCATAATAAATGCTCCTTATCATGACATATAGCTCACAATTTCCATTTACAAACATTAATCCAAATGTTTGCAACAATAAAAAGATACGGCAAGATCTAAAGTAAACTCGTGACGGATCACAAGGATACCCCTCACCTCTATATACATACCTGCATCCGCATTCCGACCGAATGCGAATGCGATGAGACTAAAATAATCCAACAAATCTAATACTAGGATCCGGCTTAAACTAAAGCCCACTAGTATGATCCGCCCGATCATGATCCGTGCAATACCGCACGTATATGATCGGACCCTGCCATATATGATACGACCTCTACAACGTTTCGCCCGAAACTTGAGAAACTATCTGTGGGGGACTCTAAAGACTCGTCAATACTTTGGCTGTGGATTTAACCACTAGCACGTCAGAAGTACTAGCTGTACGTAACGGGCTACCAGGTATTGACCAAAAGGGAGGTCGATGAGCGAACTCATCCTGACACCCTACTGAGCCTGTCAGTGACAATATCCGTACAGTCTGGTCCGTTCGTCTATGAGCATCGCATGTCGGGCCTAGGGGGTTGGTAAAAGTCAGACCCCCAAAAGCGGTACAAGTCGTGTCGGAGTAGCCCAGAACACCCTGAGATACTACTGGAATACCTACCAGTAAATCTCCTGCCTTGGCCAAGGACTTCGTGTAATGGCTCTCCTAGACACAGCGCGATCTCACCCCCAATACCGGGAGAGACGAACCCCTGCCGATCCGCTCACTGCCTCCATGTGGCTCGGGACTGTACGCAACTAAAACCTGTTTGCACGACTCCTTTGAGCCGTGCTAGGGTAGTAATCAAAGCACGGTGGGAACTCACACGAGACAAATGACGATCTCAGGTCGATGAACTAACCTGTACACATGTCACCAGGGAACTGCTATCTGACGTCAGGTATAATACCAACCAGCATGTTCCCGGCGAGTCCTGTCCGGTGTACTCATAACCCAATGAGCATCTGTATACATTTTAGGTGAACCAACTGACACCAATGGCTTGTGAGACCAGCCACTGCCCCTCGTCGGGGTCTCGACTGTATACACTAGTCTACTAATGGAGTATCGATGCTCAGTCTCGAAACTCCCACGACTAGGGACCACTTTAAGGATGTGCTTATAGACTACCCAACTCTCACGTATATGATCACTATCATACTGTTGATAGTCAAGCAAGAATCCTATGGGCTCTATCAACGTGCAATAGTGACCTGCAAAGTCACCTAAAGCAGTACACGATGATAAAGATAAACCATGGCAGCATACTATTCTCTATCAACGTGTAATAGTGAACTACAATGTCACCTGAAGCATGTACACAATGATAAGGACAAACCAGATAGTATACAAACCTCTCGAGTAAGACTGTCCTACCGGTATAGGTCCTCCCTCAATCATTGCAATCACGTGCCTGCGATCCAATAATTGACTCTGAGGGCACTATATCCAACAATCTCCCACTTGCACTCAAGGCTAATTATTGCGATGTCGCATACTCACAGCCCGTGTGATACCGAACACCCAACTCCTCTACTAATCAGTCTCATAAAGCTCGTTTGCGAAACTATTGCATTCGAGAAATAGCCTCAGCTAGTGGATCCGCCCTGATGTTTCTTTCTATGTCTCTCTATATCTCAAGTTCGCGGAGAAAGCCATCTCCCGAAATGAGCAATACCTGTCTTAGAATATGCCTGGATATCTGATGGGACCTAGTTCATAAATGAACTCCAAATCCAAACTTCTTAGACTGTATCGTCAACTGAAACCAATCAGTATCCTGCGCCATGCCTCCCTCAGTATCCGCTTGGACCACCTGTCCAAAATACTGCCCCTCGTCAGAGGAAAAACTATAACTCTGGCAGCCACTCTATCATCCAGGTCACCTTGGAAGCCTGGAATGATAACTGTCTTCTAAAAGAGGCTGTTGTTATCATATCCGTAGAACATCCACGTATGTTCTAAAACTGCTTCCGAATGTTTCTCCAGGATTGGATCAATATCAACTTATTGCATCTACTGCAAAAACAACATCTGGTGTGGTACTTGACATCTCATGATTGACTCAATTGCCTAAGCAAGTGATCTGTCAATCATGCACATCCCACTCCCCTTTAGTCTGTAAGACACCTTTAGAGAAGGTGACTCCATCACCTGCAGGTACACTACCATGCCTGGAGTCGTCCATTCTAAATATCTTTAGAATACTGTCTAAGTACCCTGATTGGGAAACTACCCAAATCTAGATCTAAAACCATAGATCTAGTAACCAAAATATCTGATATAATATCCATATCCTATATGAAGACACCACTGTGTGACAACCAAAGTATAACCGATCATAGTATAGGAATTTAACTTCCTACTCTGTGTATGCCATCCAAATACCAGGACATCACACCCTACTACCTTCTTAACAGATCCATCCCCTATTCTGATGAAGTCAAACCTATGACTGTCACATCAGAAATAGATGATCTATCTCCGCTATATCTGCTTTAGTCTATAAATAGACATAAGCTACTTGTCCTCTATGCTTCCGCTGCTCCCACTGACTACGACAACCCTCTGGAAGAGTCATATACACGTGCACTTCTAAAGCCAGTTCAGAACGACGCTATACTCATCCTCCTGCCGGGTCTCACAGTCTGGAACAACAGCAATGGCAAATCTGGGTAAACAAGAACCTCCCTGTCACCGTCATTGAGGCTACCGAAATACCTCTCGGATGCCTGAGGTTACCCACCATATCTGCGGAGTGGCCAATGGAATGTCAAAACTGATTGAATCTTTAGGTTCTCATCAAATTTCCAATAATCGTTTGTGGTTCTGGAATCATTTCCAGTTCTACTATACTCCCACTACTGTTTTCTAAAAAAATCTATTTTACTAAAACTGTGGAGAGTCAAGAACAATATCACTATTGATCTTCCAGATGGTAGAAAATCAACCCTCGTCATAGCCCGGGTCAACCCACAAACAGCCATTACAGAAACGTGCCTTGAGTTATCCAAAGTCTGGTTTTAAGCATAAGTCGGACAACTCCCCATACCATAACATTGTTAAGATATGAACTATTCTATATCCAATATAGAAACAGAGGCACTGATTTAATTGGAACCAGATTCAAATCATGCAGCTGTCTCCAGTGCATGTCAACTAAATGGAGAGAGGCCGATCAGCATTACTCAAGTTAGGAGTGCTTCCAATTATGAGTAACCTGAAAGAGAAGCAAGTTCTCTTAATCATTACTATCAACTGAATACCATACACAAGTATCTAAATCTTCGATCACCTTGAAGAATCCTGATGCTTGCAACGCCTGGTTCTCTACTTTATTCTTATACCTATAACTTCTCAAAACTTGGACCTTGTGTTTCTACGAAACACTTGTGTAAGAACTAGAGAAGTCAAAAGTAAACAGAATATAGTACGAGTACCAACCCCTCTGTCCTCATGTACACTGGACAACATACAATACTCTGTATAAGTCCCCTGAGTCTAATAACTCATTCCCTGTGTGTCGTAGGCTAAAAACTGTACTTATGGTTATGACGAATTACACCGCTGTTTAATGCTCCTTACCTAACCATCCACTGATATAGGTAAATGTCATAGACATAATTTCAAAAAGTTATATCTCACTTTATAAAAATAAACGTACAGATATATCAATTTGAAATTGGTGCACAACAACGGATATTCAAAACCAAATATCTGCCGTCCGGCAAACAGCCCAGGTGACTTCCTCAAATATCACCAATTACAACGAATCCCGATATAATGAGGACAATCACCTAATTCCCAATAACTTACTCCCACTCATCATCTGTAAAACCATACAGATGTGAGAATCATACCTGGTAAATACATACCCTGGAGCAAGTGTCTAATTGGGAAATCAGTTTTCTATTAACAATATACAGTGAAACTGAAACATGTAAATGTCTCGAAGGGGTATCCGGGTATTCCTAGTAATGCCTCTTCCATTATCAGATTCACAACTGTAACCGTATATTTCTTTGCCATCTCTCCAAATCCTTTTATATGTCTTTAGTCATTACCTTCTGTACACCCCTTTAGGCCAAATGGTTTTCTTCCTTCCCGACCGTTCAGCACCAGCCTATGGTTTGGAAGAAGACTATCCAATAAGCACAATGGGTGTACTCCCCTAATCCTAGGAGTACTCGTAACCTGAGAGAAGGTGAAGATAAAAGACAACTGAATAAACCTTATTCCTATTTCTTCTGAACCAGAATCCATCTCCGAACTGGAACAAGTTCCTTCGAGTTCGTATATAACCATACGACGGAGTATCCAATAAACTGTGGATCTTCGTAGTGATACGGGGTGTTCCGGAGAAATACAAAGGTGAAGTAGGAGTGGCGATGAAATACTTGGTTTGGTCGTGAATGATAGCAGTCGCAATTTACTTTGCCCTCTTACTAATCCCTTTATTTGTCTTTACTTAATACCTTCTGCACACCTTTTAGGCTAGATGGTTTTCTTCATTCCCTATCGTTCGGCACCAGCCTATGGTTTGGAAGAAGACTATCCAATAAGCGTAATAGGTGTACCGTCCTAATCCAAGGAACACTCGCAACCTGAGAGAAGGTAAAAGGAAAAGACAGCTGAATGGTCCTATTCGTTTTCTCCAGAACCGGAAACCATCCTCGAATAAATTCCTTCGAGTTTGTATATAACCATACGATAGTTTTATCCAATGGAAGTGAACGTTCGTATTAAGACGGGGTGTTCTGGACAAAAGGGTAAAACTAAGAGTGGCAATGAGGTATGCAACTTTGACAATCCAAAAGCCAGTGTTATAAGAAAGTTCGGTTAACTTGGTCACTAAGTCATAGTCAAGGGTCGGGTCATGGTCGCTGCCAAAGAGAGAGAGAAAAGAAACACTCAGCGTGCACTCTAACCTAGATCAGAATGGTTATCAATTTATCTAATCAGGAAACCTCCCACTGTAACCTCAAATTCTCCTCCAAACCTGAAAGAAAAATTAGTCGGGATCACCCGAGGAGTAAACCAACTCATTAGTGGGAATCGGGATCCAACTATCATCGCATGATAACGTGATGGAATCCACTCACGTTATCACACTCCAGAAGGTATGCGCATATCTGGCAAGTTTCAGTTTCTTTAGAAACTCCCGATGTGAATTTTACCCCATGCTCTTATGACCTTGACGAAGGCCAACATATCAAGTCACATGTCAAGTTCTACCCGTCATTATCCAGGTTAATTTGAACCCACCCGTACATACCCTTGACGAAGGCCAAAATAGTAGTACGACTGTCCCAAACCAACGCATCTATCTATGCAGCAGAAAAGTAACAAATAGCTACCATACACTATGCCTTGACGAAGGCCAACATACATAGCATGAATACTAAATGCTACCCTTCTGAAATGACGAAGGGCTACGAATGGTTTTTGGCGAAAAACCTTTAACGTAATGAACTTGATATCGTTGAAGGAACCGGATAGCTTTTTATAAAAATATAGTGGCGAAAACCTTTGCTAAAGAGGTCACTCCCGGTGAAGGGATCTCGTCTCTTTCCCCGTAGAATGATGTGCAGGATATTCCAACTGAATACCACGATGCGAAGCAAAAAAGCAATCGGCTATAGTGAAGTTATTACCCTGACGCAAACTTCTGTCCTAGGGGTCACTCCCGGTGAAGGGATCTCGGCCCTTACCTCGTCGACTGAGGTGCTGGATATTCATAACCGAATACCACTGTGCAAAACAAAAGAGAACGTCCTTGCAATAACAGCCTTTTTTTAAAAAATGTTCCAACAACATCAAACAGGTTTGTTTAGCTTGCATTGATCCGAATCAACGCAGTCCCATCAATTAATCACACCACAAAAGAACGAAAATATGATGTACGTATATGCCATCTGCATTCGCCACTGGGTCCCGTCATCACCCGTTAGGTTACTTAATTAACGACAGAGCGGGGACTGGACTAGCGTGAGTGTAAAACATATACAACATCTACTAGTATATATATATAGCAATATATAATAATCGCTCATGGCGTGATAAAATGCAACATCACAGAAATGTAATAAGCATCACAGAACAATACAGATAATCTGGGATCCCCGGGTTTCATAGAGCCGCTACTGAAACCCGACGTTCCCCTGGTCGTGTGGATAGCCTGTGCAATGAAATCCTAGACCCCTACGGGCGCGGCAAGTTACCCGCCAAAACCTGAAGCGAGGCAGCCCCCTTCAACAATGTGAATGGACCACCCAGCACTTCACGGAATCCGGTAACTTGAGCACCCCTCTTTGGGTCAACCTGTACCCCCTACGAGTGCGGCGAATAGCTCGCCAATTCTAGAGTAAAGCCCCCTCCGTCTCAAAGCCATGAGATGCGGGCCCGTTGCCCTCTAGAACCCGGCTACCCGTGCACCCCTCCGCAGGGTAATCTTACTACAGAAAGTAATATATATACAACGGGTACATCGACCTCAGCCCGGTCGTGCCCCAAAAGAATAATATACAAACAGGCAGTGACTGCAGTCCACATGTCGGACGCTCGTCCCGCAATATCAAATGTACAAATACAACCAAACTGTACTAACATTGCATCTAGGCTATCCACCACGACAAATCCGCAACATCACAACACAACACAGAACATCAACGTGAATGTCACGTTCGCAAATCCGTCTAAAAGGGCTATAGCAATTAGACAAGATTTACCGATCAAATGACATTCACGGTCGTAGATATAATGTAAATACTGTGAACTAACATGTTTAAAATTTTCGATCAATAAAATTTCCCCGAAGTGGGCCCCAAGCACAATTCCTAGTACTCAAACAAATCTGGGCCCAAACAAAAAATACCAGAAACCCCATTTCCAAGTCAGAAACTACTGTGGAAATTTTGGTGGACTGATGCTACAGTACGGTGGTGGAACCGGGCCCAAAACATGGGTACGGCCGCGGTTCCGCCGCGCTACAGTAAAATCAGCCTACAAAATTTCTGCTGTTTTCTTAGAAAAGCCTGCTTGATTTTCTGCAATACTCAAAATAATTTTTTGACGACAATAAAAATTCGACAGAAACTTCATGATTGGAAATGCAGTTTTGGAAAATTTCGTTCGATCGAAGTTCTAAACACGTTAGAGCAGGCTAATAAAGATTAATGGTATGGCTCTAATACCATGTAAGTGTACGGTAGCGCCCCGGCCGTCATTCCGAAGCCAAAATGCGGAAACGAAACTTTTTCAAACTAGAAATCGGCGCTATCGTATGCTTAAAACCCGAATCGAACCATTAACTTACAACTAGATATCTAGAGAGAGGGTTGGAAAGCTATACCGATCGATCCGTATCCTTCGGTCTTTGGCCACCATCCCAAGCTCCTCGCGGTATCTCCGGTCTTGATCTTCTCGTCGGAAAGGGCACCACATCAACGATTCTTTTTATGGGCTCCCGCTTCATCCGAAGCAACTCGGGCACGAAGTGTGCTAGCCGACGTGTCTAAGGTGATGTAGAGAATGATTGTGATCACTTTGTCTCTTGCATCCATTGCTTGGATGGAGGTTGAAGGTGTTGCCATTAATGGAGGCTATGAGCTAGAGGAAGAAGGAGGAGAAGCTTTCTCTTCTTTTCTTTTCTTGTGTTGGAATGATATGATAAAAAGAGAGAGTATGAGATCAAGAATAATACAAGAGCAAAACTACAACTATATGGTTGCCTTTCTCTCTCTTCTTATCATATCAACACACATCCATCACATTATGTGACACAAGCACAAAGAAAGAGACCATGAGTCACCACTTGTGCATGTGTCACAATAAATGCTCCTTATCATGACATATAGCTCACAATTTCCATTTACAAACATTAATCCAAATGTTTGCAACAATAAAAAGATACGGCAAGATCTAAAGTAAACTCGTGACGGATCACAAGGATACCCCTCACCTGTATATACATACCTGCATCCGCATTCCGACCGAATGCGAATGCGATGAGACTAAAGTAATCCAACAAATCTAATACTAAGATCCGGCTTAAACTAAAGCCCACTAGTATGATCCGCCCAATCATGATCCGTGCAATACCATACGTATATGATCGGACCCTGCCATATATGATACGGCCTCTACAACGTTTCGCCCGAAACTTGAGAAACTGTCTATGGGGGACTCTAAAGACTCGTCAATACTTTGGCTGTGGATTTAACCACTAGCACGTCAGAGGTACTAGCTGTACGTAACGGGCTACCAGGTATTGACCAAAAGGGAGGTCGATGAGCGAACTCATCCTGATACCCTACTGAGCCTGTCAGTGACAATATCCGTAAAGTCCGGTCCGTTCGTCTATGAGCATCGCATGTCGGGCCTAGGGGGTTGGTAAAAGTCAGACCCCCAAAAGCGGTACAAGTCATGTCGGAGTAGCCCAGAACACCCTGAGATACTACTGGAATACCTACCAGTAAATCTCCTGCCTTGGCCAAGGACTTCGTGTAATGGCTCTCCTAGACAAAGCGCAATCCCACCCCCAATACCGGGAGAGACGAACCCCTGCCGATCCGCTCACTGCCTCCATGTGGCTCGGGACTGTACCCAACTAAAACCTGTTTGCACGACTCCTTTGAGCCGTGCTAGGGTAGTAATCAAAGCACAGTGGGAACTCACACGAGAAAAATGACGATCTCAGGTCGATGAACTAACCTGTACACATGTCACCAGGGAACTGCTATCTGACGTCAGGTATAATACCAACTAGCTTGTTCCCGGCGAGTCCTGTCCGGTGTACTCATAACCCAATGAGCACCTGTATACATCTTATATGAACCAACTGACACCAATGGCTTGTGAGACCAGCCACTGCCCCTCGTCGGGGTCTCGACTGTATACACTAGTCTACTAATGGAGTATCGATGCCCAGTCTCGAAACTCCCACGACTAGGGACCACTTTAAGGATGTGCTTATAGACTACCCAACTCTCACGTATATGATCTCCATCATACTGCTGGTAGTCAAGCAAGAATTCTATGGGCTCTATCAACGTGCAATAGTGACATGTAAGGTCACCTAAAGCAGTACACGATGATAAAGATAAACCATGGTAGCATACTATTCTCTATCAACGTATAATAGTGAACTACAATGTCACCTGAAGCATGTACACGATGATAAAGACAAACCAGATAGTATACAAACCTCTCGAGTAAGATTGTCCTACCGGTATAGGTCCTCCCTCAATCATTGCAATCACATGCCTGCGATCCAATAATTGACTCTGAGGGCACTATATCCAACACGGAGATCATTCTACACCAGCGCGGAGTGGTTATGACTCATCGGGGCTCCCAAACTGAGCCTAACCTCAAGGTAAAAGCGACATAGAATATCCCTAACGCTTGCTCTTTCGACGGTAATACTACCTGGAAGATTGCTTGAAGACGTCTTGTCCAGCCCCCGAAGGGATCAGAGACACGACAGTCGCAAGGCTACTCGAACAGCAAGATTGCCTATCGAGGAATATATCAGCCAACACGACGGTACGACAGACAAAATCCTAGTACCACAGACCCTAACGGACCTCTGTCGTAAAGAGCAGAGGTTAACTGTGATGTTCGGACATCCTTGCGAGTACTTCTTGATTCGTCTCGACTAGTAAGGAAATTTGTGTCCTTGCGGGAACTTCTCGATTCGTCTTGACTCGTAGGGAAAAGCCTTAGGCAATGGGAATAAGGACCTGTTTCCTAAGCACTGGGTCCTTGCAAGTTGGTCCAAGATGGACTCTTGCATACTATTCACGGGCCACACTCTCCGAAGTCGAATCTCGACAAGGAGGGAAACAACCACTTACGAGTCCTCTCGACTTATAAGCGGGAGAATTCTCTTGTGAGATCCTTACGACTCTCAAGAGAAAGCACACTTAAGAATCCTCACGATTCTTAAGGAGAAAATACACATACGAGATCCTCTCGACCTGTAGGGAGAAAAGTCTTTATGAGACCCTCATGGCTCATAAAGTTGAAAAGTCTTAGGCGGCAGATCCTAACCCTGTCTCCTAAGCCATCACTGCCCTGCAAGAAGGTCAAGATGGACTATCTAAGGGCCACATTCGCCGAAGTTACATGCCACTGAAATGAATAAGCTACTTACAGGTCCTCGCGATTCGTAAGGGAAAAATACCTGAGTGAGATCCTTGCGACTCACTGAGGTGATGAACACTTAGAAATCCTCACGATTTCTAGGGAGAATATGCCTTCTCGACGGTAATATGACCCGGTAGATCATTTGAAGAAGTCGTGTCCAGCCCCGAAGGGATCAGAGACATGACAGTCGCACGGCTACTCGAGCAGCAAGACTGCATATCGGGGAATGCATCAGCCAACGCGACGGTGCGACGGAAAGAAAACCCTAGTACCACAGACCCTAACGGACCTCTGTCGTAAAGAGCAGGGGTTAACTGTAACGTTAGGACAATTTTGCCTACAAGCCCAAGTGAGGTAGACTACAAGCTCCGAAATGAGTTCATAAACTAGAGACTCCGGGAGGAGTGAATAAACTATAAGCTCCGAAATGAGTACATAAACTACTTCGCGCCAGATCAAGACATAAAGAAACATAAGGGTGCAGCTCATGGGCCTCAGGGTTTGGAACTATATCCCTTAAGAGTTGAGATTTGAGTCAATGATAGATGACGACGCCTGTGTCCGCTCGCTATCTTCTTAGACCAAGGTTCTAAAAGATATATACCAGCCCGAAACCGGTCATACGCTATGTATTACTCTGCACTACTTAACCCACGTACATACCTACGTGGGAAAAGTAGTGGGGGGCATTTGTTCCCTCCAAAAATTTCTGCGTAAAAGAGCCCAAGGTATCAAATGGCAGCGATACGCTTATGAAAATGCGAACTAGTATTTTCCGGGCTGTATTTTGATAAACTTCCAAATGATAAATAGATAAATTCTAATGGTATCGAAAGCATCTCAAAAAAACCTTTGATTTGATATATTATAGGCCTCATAATTCATCCGAGATCAAAAGTTATGAACAAATATGCTATGCACGTATAATCTAAGGAAGAAAATGCAAACCAGTATTTTCCGGGCTGTATTTTGACAAACTTCCGAATGAGAATCAGCTAAATTCTGATGGTATCGAAAGCGTCTTGAAAACTCCTTCGATTTGATATATTATGGGCCTCATAATTCATCTGGGATCAAAAGTTATGAGCAAATGTGCTACGCACGTGTAATCTAAAGTAATACTCTACTACATGGGGGATGCATTTTTAGTCCCACATCGGGAAAAAGAGAGATCTCTTCTCTACCACTCCCATATAAATAACAGGGGATACCTTTTAGAAAAGGTAGAGAATTCAATTCTCAAAGGAACTTAGTTCTCCAAGTTAGGGCCATAGCTGCCTCCCCCATAATGCGCATATGCGCAGGCGCCATGTGCGCCACGTGCAATGCACGTGCGCCCGCCATATGCGCTCCACGTGCAACGCACGTGAGCCAAACATGTACAACGCACGTGAGAGAATTCAATTCTCAAAAGAGCTTAGTTCTCCAAGTTAGGGCCATAGCTGCCCCCCATAATGCGCATATGCGCATGCACCATGTGCGCCACGTGCAATCCACGTGCGCCCGCCGCATGCGCACCATGTGCAACGCACGTGAGCCAAACATGTGCAACGCACGTGGAAGAATTTAATTCTCAAAGGAGCTTAGTTCTTTATGTTAGGGCCTTAGCTGCCCCCCATAATGCGCATATGCGCTAGTGTTGGAGATAGTGCCCTCAGAGTCAATTATTGGATCACAGGCACGTGATTGCAATGATTGAGAGAGGACCTATACCGTTAGAACAGTTTTACTCAAGATGATAGTATGCTATCTGGTTTATCTTTATCATCGTGTACTGTTTCAGGTGACCTTACAGGTCACTATTACACGTTGATAGAGCCCTTAGGATTCTTGCTTGACGGCCAGCAGTATGATGGCGATCATATACGTGGGAGCTGGGGTCTATAAGCACATCCTTAAAAGGTCCCTAGTCGTGGGAGTTTTCGAGACAGGGGATCGATACTCCAGAGTAGACTAGTGTATACAGTCGAGACCCCGACGAGGGGCGGTGGCCGGTCTCACAAGCCACTGGTGTCAGTTGGTTCACCTAAGATGTATACAGGTGCTCATTGGGTTATGAGTACACCGGACAGGACTCGCCAGGAACATGCTAGTTGGTCTTATACCAGACGTCAGATAGCAGTTCCCTGGTGACATATGTACAGATTAGTTCATCGACCTGAGATCGTCATTTGTCTCGTGTGAGTTCCCACTGTACTTTGATGACTACCCTACCACGGCTCAAAGGAGTCGTGCAAACAGGTTTTAGTTGGGTACAGTCCCGATCCACATGGAGGCAGTGAGCGGATCTGCAGCGGTTCATCTCTCCCGGTATTGGGGGTGAGGTCGCGCTGTGTCTAGGAGAGCCATTACATGAAGTCCTTGGCCAAGGCAGGAGATTTACTGGTAGGTATTCCAGTAGTATCTCAGGGTGTTCTGGGCTACACTCCGACACGACTTGTACCGCTTTTGGGTGTCTGACTTTTAACCAACCCCCTAGGCCCACCATGCGATGCTCATAGACGAACGGACCGGACTGTACGGATATTGTCACTGACAGGCTCAGTAGGATGTCAGGATGAGTTCGCTCATCGACGTCCCTTTTGGTCAATACCTGGTAGCCCGTTACGTATGGATAATACCTCTGACGTGCTAGTGGTTAAATCCACAGCCAAACTATTGACGAGTCTTTAGAGTCCCCCACAGACAGTTTCTCAAGTTTCGGGCGAAACGCTGTAGAGGCTGTATGGAGATATGGCAGGGTTCGATCTTATACGTGCGGTATTGCACAGATCATGATCGGACGGATAATACTAGCGGGCTTTGGATTAAGCCGGATCCTAGTATTATACAGTGTAGATTTTGTCTCATTGCATTTGTATTCGGTCGGAATACAAATGCGGGTATGTATATACAGTCGCGGGGTTTTCCTGTAATTTATTACGGGATCAGTTTTTTGAAGTTGCCAGTTTGCATTCTGTTTCAGTCAGTTTTCCTTTCTTCCTTTCTTTGGCTGATAATTGATGGAGGGGCTAATTTGCAAATGTGCAAATTAGCATTGTGGAGGGGGTTATTTGTGATATGAGGGTTTATGATGGTTCTAGCATCATTAGATTCTTTTTGCATCTTTTCCTTTGCATTTATTGTGATGGAATTTTGAAAGGATTGATTTAGAAAATTGGTGTGACCAAAATTTCTCATTATCATACAATTTCTCCTCTTGCTTTATTCCATTGATTTTTCCCTCCTCATTCTCGAGCTTGGCCGGCCACTTTTGGGCAAGGGGGTATTTTTGTGTGTGGGGAAAAAGATTCATTCATATATGCTTGCATCAAAATTCCAAAGCCAATCTCCACATCTTCTTCTCCTCCTCAATCCAAAAGGCAACTTCAATTACCCCATTGAGACAAACCTTACTACACTTAGCCTACAGCATCCTTGGGCACGTCGGCTTGCCAACTTCATGCCCGAGTTGCCTCGGTCCAGAGGTGGGAGCCCGTAAAAGAATTCGGCTATGTTGTGCCCTTTCCGACGAGGAGGTGAAGACCGGAGATTCCGCGAGGAGATTGGGACGAAGGCCGAAGACCGAAGGACACGGATCGCTCGGTATAGCTTTCTACCCATCTTCTAATTAGCTAGCATTAGGTTAATGGCCCGATCCGGGTTTTTAGTACGCGGTAGCGCCGGTTTTAAAGTTTAAAGAAAAGTTTCGTTTCCGCATTTTGGCCTCGGAATGACGGCCGGGGCGCTGCAGTGCACTTACACTGGTATCAGAGCTACGCCATTAACCTAGTCTAGCTTGCTCTAATATGTTTACAAGTTCGATCGATCGGATTTTCCAAAAACCGTATTTTCAAGTCCAGTTTCTGTCGAATTTTTCCTGTGCTCAAAAAATTATTTGGTACATTGGAAAAATACGAGCAGGGTTTTTTAAGAATTCTGTGAAAATTTGGTCGGCTGATATTACTGTAGCGCGGCGGATCCGCGGCCAAAGCCACGTTTTGGCGGCTGATCCGCGGCCGTATTGTAGCCTTACTGCACCAAATTTTTACAGTGGGCTTCTGACATGGAAATAGGGTTTTTGGTATGTTCTGTTTGGGCCCAGATTTTCTTTGAGTGCTGCAGTTGTGTTTGGGGCCCACTTCGGAAAATTTAGTCGATCGAAAATTTTAAACATGTTAGTTCACAGTATTTACATTATATCTGCGACCGTGAATGTCATTTGATCGGTAAATCCTGTCTAACTGCTATAGCCCTTTTAGACGGATTTGCGAACGTGACATTCACGTTGATGTTCTGTGTTGTGCTGTGATGTTGCGGATTTGTCGTGGTGGATAGCCTGGATGCAATGTTAGTACAGTCTGGTTATTTATGTACATTTGATATTGCGGGGCGAGCGTCCGACATGTGGACTGCCGTTACTGCCTGTTTGTATATTATTCTTTTGGGGCACGACCGGGCTGAGGTCAATATACCCGTTGTATATATTTTACTTTCTGTACTAGGATTACCCCGCAGAGGGGTGCACGGGTAGCCAGGTACTAGAGGGCAACGGGCCCGCATCTCATGGCGTTGAGACGGAGGGGGCTTCACTCTAGAATTGGCGGGCTATTCGCCGCACTCGTAGGGGGTACAGGTTGACCCAAGGAGGGGTGCCCAAGTTACCGGATTCCGTGAAGTGCTGGGTGGTCCATTCACGTTGCTGAAGGGGGCTGTCTCGCTTCAGGTTTTGGCGGGTAACTTGCCGCGCCCGTAGGGGTCTAGGATTTCATTGCACAGGCTATCCACACGACCAAGGGAACGTCGGGTTTCAGTAGCGGCTCTATGAAACCTGGGGATCCCAGATATCTGTAATGTTCTGTGATGCTTATTACATTTCTGTGATGTTGTATTTTATCACGCCTTGAGCGAATATTATATATTGATATATATACTAGTAGATGTTGTATATGTTTTGCATCCGCGCTAGTCCAGTCCCTGCTCTGTCGTTAGTTAAGTAACCTAACGGGTGATGACGGGACCCAGTGGCGAATGCGGATGGAATATACGTACATCATTATTTTTGTTCTTTATTGGTGTGATCAATTGATGGGACTGCATTGATTCGGATCAATGCAAGCTAAACAAACCTATTCTGATGTTGTTGGAACATTTTTCAAAAAGCTGTTATTGCAAGGACGTTCTCTTTTGTTTTGCACAGTGGTATTCGGTTATGAATATCCAGCACCTCAGTCGATGAGGCAAGGGCCGAGATCCCTTCACCGGGAGTGACCCCTTGGACAGAAGTTTGCATCAGGGCAATAACTTCACTATAGTCGATTACTTTTACTTTGCATCGTGGTATTCAGTTGGAATATCCTGCACCTCATTCTACAGGGAAAGAGCCGAGATCCCTTCACCGGGAGTGACCTCTTTAGCAAAGGTTTTCGTTACTATATTTTTATAAAAAGCTATCCAGTTCCTTCAACAATACCAAGTTCATTACGTTATAGGTTTTTCGCCAAAAACCATTCGTAGCCCTCCGTCATTTCATACGGGTAGCACGTAGTAGTCATGCTATGTTTGTTGACCTTCGTCAAGGCATAGTGAATGGTAGCTGCTTGTTACCTTTCTGCTGCATAGATAGATGCGTTAGTTTGGGACAGTCGTATAGCCTTGTTGACCTTCGTCAAGGGCTTGTACGGGTGGGTTCAAATTAACCTGGACAATGACGGGTAGAACTTGACATGTGACTTATGATTTGTTGACCTTCGTCAAGGTCATAAGAGCATGGGGTAAAAATCACATCGGGAGTTTCTAAAAAAACTGAAACTTGCCAGATATGCGCATACCTTCTGGAGTGTGATAACGTGAGTGGATTCCATCACATTATCATGCGATGATAGTTGGATCCCGATTCCCACTGATGAGTTGGTTTACTTCTCGGGTGATCCCGACTAATTCTTCTTTTAGGTTTGGAGGAGAATTTGAGGTTACAGTGGGAGGTTTCCTGATTAGATAAAGTGATAACCATTCTAATCTAGGTTAGAGTGCACGCTGAGTGTTTCTTTTCTCTCTCTCTTTGGAAGCGACCATGGCCCGACCCTAGACTATGACTCAGTGACCAAGTTGACCGAACTTTCTTAAAACACTGGCTTTTGGATTGTCAGAGTTGCATACCTCATTGCCACTCCTACTCTTACCCTTTTCTCCCGGACACCCCGTATTATTACGAACATCCACTTCCATTGGATAAAACCATCGTATGGTTATATACGAACTCGAAGGAATTTATTCGAGGATGGTTTCTGGTTCTGGAGAAAACGAATAGGACTATTCAATTGTCTTTTCCTTTTACCTTCTCTCAGGTTGCGAGTGCTCCTTGGATTAGGACAGTACACCCATTACGCAAATTGGATAGTCTTCTTCCAAACCATAGGCAGCTGCCGACCGGTAGGGAATGAAGAAAACCAATTAGCCTAACGATGGTGTACAGAAGGTATTAAGTAAAGACAAATAAAGGGATTAGTAAGAGGGCAAAGTAAATTGCGACTGCTATTCACAACCAAACCAAGTATTTCATTACCACTCCCATTTCACCTTTGTATTTCTCCAGAACTCTCCGTATCACTACGAAGATCTATAGTTATTTGGATACTCCATCGTATGGTTATATACGAATTCGAAAGGAACTTGTTCCAGTTCGGGGATGGATTCTGGTTCGGGAGAAATAGGAATAAGGTTTATTCGGTTGTCTTTTATCTTCACCTTCTCTCGCATTGCGAGTGCTCCTAAGATTAGGACAGTACACCCATTATGCTTATTGGATAGTCTTCTTCCAAACCATAGGCTGGTGCCGAGCGGTAGGGAAGGAAGAAAACCATTTGGCCTAAAGGGGTGTACAGAAGGTAATGACTAAAGACATATGAAGGGATTTGGAGAGATGGCAAAGAAATATACGGTTACAGTTGTGAATCTGGATAATGGAAGAGACATTACTAGGAATACCCGGATACCCCTTCGAAACATTTCAATGTTTCAGTTTCACTGTGTATTGTTAAAAGAAAACTGATTTCCTAATTAGACACTTGCTCCAGGGTATGTATTTACCAGATATGATTCTCACATCTGTATGGTTTTACAGATGATGAGTGGGAGTAAGTTATTGGGAATTAGGTGATCATCCTTATTATATCGGAATTCGTTGTAATTGGTGATATTTGAGGAAATCACCTGGGTAGTTTGCCGGACGACAAATATTTGGTTTTGAATATCCGTTGTTATGCACCAATTTCAAATTGATATATCTGTACGTCTATTTTTATATAGAGTGAGATATACCTTTTTGAAATTATGTCTATGACATTTACCTATATCAGTGGATGGTTAGGTAAGGAGTATTAAACAGCGGTGTAATTCTTCTTAACCATAAGTACAGTTTTCAACCTACGACACACAGGGAATGAGTCAATAGACTCAAGGGACTTATACAGAGTATTGTATGTTGTCCAGTATCCATTAGGACAGAGGGGTTGGTACTCGTACTAGATTCTGTTTACTTGTGACTTCTCTGGGTCTTAGACATGTGTTTCGTAGAAACACAAGGTCCAAGTTTTAAGAAGTTATAGGTATAAGAATATAGTAGAGAACCAGGTGTTGCAAGTATCAGGATTCTTCAAGGTGATCGAAAATGTAGATACTTGTGTATGGTGTTCAGTTGATAGTAATGATTGAGAGAACTTGCTTCTCTTTCAGGTTACTCATAATTGAAAGCACTCCTAAGTTGAGTAATGCTGATCGGCCTTGTTCCATTTAGTTGACATGCACTGGAGACAGCTGCATGATTTGAATCTGGTTCAATTAAATCAGTGCTTCTGTTTCTGTATTGGATATAGAACAGTTCATATCTTAACGATGTTAAGGTACGGGGAGTTGTCCGGCTTATACTTAAAACCAGACTCTGGATAACTCAAGGCACGTTTCTGTAATGGTTGTTTGTGGGTTGACCCGGGCTATGACGAGGGTTGACTTTCTACCATTTGGAAGATCAATAGTGATATTGTTCTTGACTCGCCACAGTTTTAATAAAAATGGATTTTTTCAGAAAACAGTAGTGGGAGTATGGTAGAACTGAAAGTGATTCCAAAACCGCAAACGATTACTGAAAATTTGATAAGAACCTAAAGAATAAATCTGGATTGGCATTCCATTGGCCACTCCGCAGATATGGTGGGTAACCTCAGGCACTCGAGAAGTACTTCTGTATGCTCAAAGACGGTGACAAGGAGGTTCTTGTTTACCCAGACTTGCTATTGCTGTTGTTCCAGACTGTGAGACCCGGCAAGAGGATGAATATAGCGTCGTTCTAAATTAGCTTTAGAAGTGCACGTGTATATGACTCTGCCAGAGGGTTGTCGTAGTCAGTGGGAGCAGCGGAAGCATAGTGGACAAGTAGCTTATGTCTATTTATGGACTAAAGCAGATATAGCGGAGATAGATCATCTATTTCTGATGTGACAGTCATAGGTTTGACTTCATCAGAATAGGGGATGGATCTGTTAAGAAGGTAGTAGGGTGTGATGTCCTGGTATTTGGATGACATACACAGAGTAGGAAGTAAAATTCCTATACTACGATCGGTTATACTTTGGTTGTCACACAGTGGTTTCTCCACATAGGACATGGATATTATATCAGATATTCTGGTTACTAGATCTATGGTTTTAGATCTAGATTTGGGTAGTTTCCCAATCTGGATACTTAGACAGCATTCTAAAGGTATTTTAGAATGGACGACTCCTGGCACGGTAGTGTACCTGCAGGTGATGGAGTCACCCTCTCTAAAGGTGTCTTACAGACTAAAGGGGAGAAGGATGCGCATGATTGGCAGATCACTTGCTTAGGCAATTGAGTTGATCATGAGATGTCAAGTACCACACCAGATGTTGTTTTTGCACGAGATGCAATATGTTGATATTGATCCAATCCTGCAGAAACGATCGGAAGCAGTTTTAGAACATAAGTGAATGTTCTAGGGATATGATAACGGCATCCTCCTTCGGGAGACAGTTATCATTCCAGGCTTCTAGGGTGACCTGGATGACAGAGTGACTGTCAGAGTTATAGTTTTCCCTCTGACGAGGGGCAGTATTTTGGACAGGTGGTCCAAGCGGATACTGAGGGAGGCATGGCGCGGGATACTGATTGTTTTCAGTTGACGATACAGTCTAAAAGGTTTGGATTTGGAGTTCATTTATGAACTAGGTCCCATCAGATATCCAGACATATTCTAAGACAGGTATTGCTCATTTCGGGAGATGGCTTTCTCCGCGAACTTGAGATAAAGAGAGACATAGAAAGAAACATTAGAGCGGATCCACTCACTGAGGCTATTCCTCGAACGCATTAATTTCGCAAGCGGGTTTTGTGAGACTGATTAGTAGAGGAGTTGGGTGTTCGGTATCACACGGGCTGTGAGTATGCGACATCGCAATAATTAGCTTTGAGTGCAAGTGGGAGATTGTTGGAGATAGTGCCCTCAGAGTCAATTATTGGATCACAGGCACGTGATTGCAATGATTGAGAGAGGACCTATACCGTTAGAACAGTCTTACTCAAGATGATAGTATGCTATCTGGTTTATCTTTATCATCGTGTACTGTTTCAGGTGACCTTACAGGTCACTATTGCACGTTGATAGAGCCCTTAGGATTCTTGCTTGACGGCCAGCAGTATGATGGCGATCATATACGTGGAAGCTGGGGTCTATAAGCACATCCTTAAAAGGTCCCTAGTCGTGGGAGTTTTCGAGACAGGGCATCGATACTCCAGAGTAGACTAGTGTATACAGTCGAGACCCCGACGAGGGGCGGTGGCCGGTCTCACAAGCCACTGGTGTCAGTTGGTTCACCTAAGATGTATACAGGTGCTCATTGGGTTATGAGTACACCGGACAGGACTCGCCGGGAACATGCTAGTTGGTCTTATACCAGACGTCAGATAGCAGTTCCCTGATGACATGTGTACAGGTTAGTTCATCGACCTGAGATCGTCATTTTTCTCGTGTGAGTTCCCACTGTACTTTGATGACTACCCTACCACGGCTCAAAGGAGTCGTGCAAACAGGTTTTAGTTGGGTACAGTCCCGAGCCACATGGAGGCAGTGAGCGGATCTGCAGGGATTCATCTCTCCCGGTATTGGGGGTGAGGTCGCGCTGTGTCTAGGAGAGCCATTACACGAAGTCCTTAGCCAAGGCAGGAGATTTACTAATAGGTATTCCAGTAGTATCTCAGGGTGTTCTGGGCTACACTCCGACACGACTTGTACCGCTTTTGGGTGTCTGACTTTTAACCAATCCCTTAGGCCCGCCATGCGATGCTCATAAACTAACGGACCGGACTGTACGGATATTGTCACTGACAGGCTCAGTAGGGTGTTAGGATGAGTTCGCTCATCGACGTCCCTTTTGGTCAATACCTGGTAGCCCGTTACGTATGGCTAATACCTCTGACGTGCTAGTGGTTAAATCCACAGCCAAACTATTGACGAGTCTTTAGAGTCCCCCATAGACAGTTTCTCAAGTTTCGGGCGAAATGCTGTAGAGGCCGTATGGAGATATGGCAGGGTTCGATCTTATACGTGCGGTATTGCACAGATCATGATCGGACGGATAATACTAGCGGGCTTTAGATTAAGCCGGATCCTAGTATTATACAGTGTAGATTTTGTTTCATTGCGTTTGTATTCGGTCGGAATACAAATGCGGGTATGTATATACAGTCGCGGGGTTTTCCTGTAATTTATTACGGGATCAGTTTTTTGAAGTTGCCAGTTTGCATTCCGTTTCAGCCAGTTTTCCTTTCTTCCTTTCTTTAGCTGAAAATTGATGGAGGGGCTAATTTGCAAATGTGCAAATTAGCATTGTGGAGGGGGTTATTTGTGATATGAGGGTTCATGATGGTTCTAGCATCATTAGATTCTTTTTGCATCTTTTCCTTTGCATTTATTGTGATGGAATTTTGAAAGGATTGATTTGGAAAATTGGTGTGACCAAAATTTCTCATTATCATACAATTTCTCCTCTTGCTTTATTCCATTGATTTTTCCCTCCTCATTCTTGAGCTTGGCCGGAAACTTTTAGGCAAGGGGGTATTTTGTGTGTGGGGAAAAAGATTCATTCATATATGCTTGCATCAAAATTCCAAAGCCAATCTCCACATCTTCTTCTCCTCCTCAATCCAAAAGGCAACTTCAATTACCCCATTGAGACAAACCTTACTACACTTAGCCTACAGCATCCTTGGGCACGTCGGCTTGCCAACTTCGTGCCCGAGTTGCCTCGGTCCAGAGGTGGGAGCCCGTAAAATAATTCGGCTATGTGGTGCCCTTTCCGACGAGGAGGTGAAGACCGGAGATTCCGCTAGGAGATCGGGACGGAGGCCGAAGACCGAAGGACACGGATCGCTCGGTATAGCTTTCTATCCATCTTCTAGTTAGCTAGCATTAGGTTAATGGCCCGATCCGGGTTTCTAGTACGCGGTAGCGCCGGTTTTAAAGTTTAAAGAAAAGTTTCGTTTCCGCATTTTGGCCTCGGAATGACGGCCGGGCCGCTGCCATGCACTTACAGCAAGTGCCATGTGCGCCACGTGCAATGCACGTGCGCCCGCCACATGCGCGCCACGTGCAATGCACGTGTGCCCGCCACATGCGCGCCACGTGCAACGCATGTGAGCCAAACATATGCAACGCACATGGGAGAATTTAATTCTCAAAGGAGCTTAGTTCTCCATAGGAGCTTAGTTCTCCAAGTTATGGCCTTAGCTGCCCTCCATGATGTGCAAGCGCCACGTGCGACGCACGTTCGCCTGTCACGTCCGACGCACGTGCACCCAACACGTGCGACGCACGTGCGCGAATGCAAAGAGGCCTTTTTTAGCAGTTAGGAGTTTAAGCTTCAACATATTCTTCCTCCTGATAAGTGGGACATGGTTCAAAGGGTACATCCCTCCACACCTTCGATATATGGCGCTGTAATCTCTCAGTGTCGTCGAAGAGGTGGTGGGTCCCAACGACCAATGATCTCTTTTTCCAAATAACAGAGGGGCCCCCAAAAACTCCAAGTTCAAAAAGAGGAAGAGGGGAAGAAAAATAGAGAGAGAATTTAAATCTCTAAAGAAGAGGAACCCCTCCCAATAGCTCTCACAAAAAAGAAAATTTAATTCTCAAATCAAAAGTTTAACTCTTCTCAAAAGAACTTAGTTCTTCCTCTGGTTAAGATCTGCAGAAGCAGATCTTCCCACAAGTTGAGAATTTAATTCTCATCGGGGAGATTCTGTCATGCAGATCCAAAACCTAAGGGAAAGAACTGAGTCCAAAAGAGTTTAACTCTTACAAAACATACGGGAATTTAATTCCTCTAAAACTAGGGTTTAACTCTTTAAAAAGAAATTAATCCCTGTAAAGAACAAAGGAGAACTTGATTCCTCAGAACCGAAGAGATGAAACAAGTTCACTGCCCACATCTTATCTTTCTTACTAAACAGGATTAGTGCTTTCCCGAAGAACAGCCTGGTGATGCATATTAGTGTTCAATGTTACACAATAAAAGCTCACGTGTCCCCACGTGAATACCTTTGAGGAACAAAAAAAAAGGAAAGGCTGAGATCTAGTCACGTGACCCCTGAGAAGTGCTCAGCACTTATAAAAGAGAAAAGGGAATAAACCCTATTTTTTAGATCAGGTCACGTGCTCCCACGTGACCCCTGAATAAGCCCTTCAGAAGAAAAAAGGGAATAAACCCAAAGCAGTTTCTATTTGATGGCTCCTCACGTGACCCCTCAATAGTGTTCAGCACTCAGAAAAGAAAAAGGGAACAAATTCAAAGAAGCTGTGCCAAATCTCAGGCGCCTCACGTGAGCGCCTCAAACTTTCATTGTTTAACACTATTTCAAACACCTCACGTGACCCCTCGTGAGCGCTTCATATCTTCAGTGTTTAACACTACTTCAAACAACTCACGTGACCCCACGTGAGCGCTTCAAATTTTCAGTGTTTAACACTATTTCAAACACCTCACGTGACCCCACATGAGCGCTTCATATCTTCAGTATTTCAAATACCTCACGTGACCCCACGTGAGCGCTTCATATCTCCAGTGTTTAACACTACTACAAAACGCCTCACGTGACCTCACGTGAGCGCTTCAAATCTTCGGTGCTTAGACAACACTTTAAGACCTCACGTGGGAGCACGTGAGCGCCGAACATATGCTAGGGTTTAACACTATGATAGGCCAATCTTAGCCCAAGTTAGCTAAGTCTCCCAAAGCCAAACCCTTGTTTTTAACCGAGCCCTAATCATGTTCAGGTCTTTCAAAATTGATCTCAGATGGCATTCAAAGTAATGTTCATCCCATTGCTTCTCAATCTGGCATTTGGTTCAAGGGTACATCTCTTCACTCCTCTGATACACGTCGTCTTAATTCTTCAACGGCTTCAGAGAGGTGGTGGGTCCCAATGACCAATAACTATCTGGTGCATTTCCAAACCTATGTTTGCATCTAAAATTTGGACCGCAATGTCCCTAAACTAAACAATAGAGCCCAAATGCTCTTTTGTTGGATCTAAATGATCCTGTTAAGTAGATCTTAGTCTAAAATTAGATTAACGTATCCTTAACAAACATTTAAGCTGATCTTAATCTCAAACAAGATTAACGATCCTTAAATCAATCCAACTACTGATCCCCCAACCAATATTAGTTCAAGGGTATATCTCTTCACTCCTCTGATATTTGTCGTTTTAATCCTTCAACGTCTTCAGAGAGGTGACGGGTCCCGACAACCAGACATTCCATGGACTGTGGGGTCCTTAAAATCATGGACTATGACGTCCTTAAATTTTACGGACTGTGGGGTCCCTAAACTCATGGACTATGATGTCCTTAAACTTTACAGACTATGATATCTCTAAACAACCATGTCACGCCCCGCTTCCCAGAGTATGCTAAGATGGGCACGTGACATAGCCAACCATGCTACCTGTGGATAGGAAAAAATCCTTCCACAGTCACATTACGGCTGTAGAGATATCAAGAACAGGAAAGTAAACCAACTATCTAGTACATGTCCATAAGCCAGAGTAAAAGAGTCAAGAAATAACAATATGCGGAAGCCAAGAAGTACAATAATGAAACACCTGGAAGTAAGACTACATACCGACAGGAACTTCACCGCTCGGTCTAACAGCGGCAATACTCCTGGTCAGTCTGCAACAAAGGTAGAAGAATCTGGGCCATGCAAAACCCAGACGTCAGCGCGTCATGACATCAAGCAACAATATGTAAACAGGGTAACAAGACATGCAAGTATAATCATAAATAGTAAAGCATGTGTACGGCAATATAAATCAGGGCAGTGAAGGGTAGTGTGCAGTGAGTAAACTAAACTGTTCTATTGGGTTTTTACTCTAAAGTCTTTGAAATCAATTTGATAAATCATCGATGTAACTCAATAGTATCCCGTGCATACCCGGGACCACGGTCAAGATTCTCGGGATGAATCCGAGACATGTCGCTAGGCACTAAAACATGAAATATGTACAGATGGATGATGTCAGCAGCAGCATCCCAAGGCTGGCCTAGCCTCTAAAACTGATCAGTAAAGGTAGTACACTGTCGAGTTACAAGTCAGGTTTCATCATTGATTTCCCCATACCCCCAAGTTATATGTGTATGTCAAGTCAGGTATTCAGTAATCAAGAACTAATGCCAACACAGGATCAGGTAAGAGCAGGTTTGTCTGGATAGACAATAGGAGCGGTCCGTGAGGACTACATGTCAGGTTTGTTGGCATTAGACACGAGTTCAAGTAACGAGTCAAGCCATGGTACATCAGGTCGAGTCAAGTAGTGTACGGTACCATGTCGGGTCAAGTAATATGTGGGTAGCAAGTCATGTCAGGGTGTAAAGGATAACACGTGGGTGCTCATAAGGCAACTAATATAAACATGGGTAAACAAAATAAGCATGTGTACTAATAGAATCAACAAGCCGGAACTTGTAACATGAAATGCAATCAAGTACAGATTAAAGTATGTAGATACACAGTTATCAGTTTGGGGTTTAAGGAATAGTTTCAAACATTACATGAATGTGGTTTAGCAAATATGGATACTAAAACATGCACTAAATGATCTAGAGATGCAATCGAATATAAATCGGGCTAGATGTATGCAAACGGTCGTCCGATAGGGCAAAACTACAAAAGGGTAATATAGCTAATAAACAATTGTGAGTATGTGATTTAACATTTAAATGTGATTATGTATGCTTAGTAAACTAAATGCAATAGTTACCTTTCAAGTTCTAGATCTGGAATAATATAAATAGATGCAGACGGAACATCGAAGTGTTATAAGACGATGCATGGGGTGATAAATTCAAACTACAGGTATGTTATATGTATAGAATAGGTATAGAATGATTCAAATAGCATGTAACAAGATTAACTTGCCTTGATCGGATCACGATACGGTAAACGGAACGTTACGAGTCGGCGGAAAAGTCGCGACGCGCGCACGGTGCACGGAATGAACCCGAACGACGAACGATGGAAACACACGGGTCAGGTACGCTCGCTGGGTCATCGGGATCGTTGATGGCGTGGCCGTATTCCGGCTGGAAAACAAATTCTACAAAATAAAGAAAAGAGCAAGAAAAAGAAGAAGAGGAAGAAGAAGGGAGAGGGATGTGCTTACTGGTTTGTGTACAGAAGTCGCCATGGGGGTCAGGGAGACGAGGTGTTCGCGCTGTCGGGGTCGCCGGAGGTGGGCTGCTGGCGAGGGTGCAGGGGTGCAAGGTAGGGTTCTGGTGTATGTGGTTTAAGGAAAGAAAAGAAGAGAGGGAGGAGAAGGGAATGAAGAAGAAGAGAAGAGGAGAATGGGTGGTGATGGTGAGGTTGAGGGGTTGCCGGCGATGAGGTGTGCAGGGTGATGGGTTCTCGTCGCGGTGGGTGCCGAAGGTTGGGTGTGCAGGGGGTTCGATGATGGGAGAGAAGAGAGAGGATGAGGAGAAGAGAAGAAGAAAGAGATGATGGAGAGCAGGAGAGCAGGAGGTGTGATCGGCGACGGCGATGTGATCGGCGGCGATGGAGGTGGGTATGGTGATGGGTTCTGGCTGCAGGTTCGGGAAGGGAGAGTGAGAGAGAGATGACGAGGAGGGGGAGATGAGGAGAGGAGAGAAAGGTGGAGGAGAGAAAGGTGGAGGAGATGGTGGTCGCGGGTTTGAGGCGACGAGGCTAGGGCTAGGGTGTAGTCATAGGCATGGGTTAACGTGGGCTCGAGGTTACTTGAAGAGAAGAAGAAAGGAAATATAAGAGGGAGGTGACGAGACGCAGGAGCGGTGAGCGGAATCGAGAAGAGCACGGTGCTCGCGAGATCTGAGAGAAAGAGTGCGAGAGGAGAGAGAAAAAGAAGAGAGAGAGAGCTGCGTAACCGAGAGAGAGAAAGAGAAAGGGAATAGAGAAAGAGAGAGACGGTGGGGCCGGTAAACAAAGAGGAGCTCTGATTGGCTGATGGCCTAAGAAATGGGTTGGCAAAATTTTTAAAAAGATTTAAAGAATTGTTCTATTGGTTGAGAGAAGAGAGAGAATGGAGGGAGAGAATGGGACCAGTAAAAGAATGGGAGATTTTAATTGGTTCGGGAGTTATAGAATTCGTTTTAAAAGGATTTATAAAGATTTAAATATCATAAGAATGATTTTATTGGCTGGAGAGAAGAGTAAAAGATTTCCATAAAAATAAAATATTTTCCTACCATAAATCTTAGCTGGTGAAAATAGGTTAGGTGAATTCAGAATACTCAAATCATTAGAAGTTAAAATTAAAATAATTCGAACAATTGAATCTTGGCGGGATGTAAAAATAATTCAGAAAACGCCCGGGTCGGGTCCAAAATTTGAATTTGAGAAATAAGAAAAATATTGGCAGGTTCCAAAAATTGAAATGAAGGATTCTGTAATGAAAAAGCATACCCCCAAGAACGGACGCACGTACGTGCGCGTAGCCGTCCAAACAAGTCCGTTTCACAGAACGGAATGAGAACACGATGCAAATGACGCTACCACAGGGTTAGAGGTATCATGCAGGCCATGAAATGCAATTTTAATTTATTTTACATGATTTAAATTGTTATATGCAACAGATGCGATACTAGATAAAATGCCAGTAAATACTAAATTATGAGATGCACTAGTCCATGTAATAAGTCAAGATAATCTATAAATAAAAGTTAACCAAGTTCAAGCAAGCGGGTCGGGTCGAATGCGAAGTAATATGTAGAATACCATTCGCACCCAAACACGCTAAATCAAGAAAGGCCATAGGTAGGTAAAAATGGAAGCTGGAATTGATATAAATGAACACGGGTGTTACAACCATGGACTGTGGGGTCCTTAAAACTCATGGACTATGATATCCTTAAACTTTACAGACTATGATGTCTCTAAACTACCATAGACTGTGGGGGTCCTTAAACTCATGGACTATGATGTCCTTAAACTTTACAGACTATGATGTCTCTAAACTAGACTATGATGTTTTTAAACTCCATGGACTGTGATGTCCTTAAACTTATGGACCGCAGTGTCCCTAAACTAAAACAATAGAGCCCAAATGCTCTTTTGTTGGATCTAAATGATCATGTTAAGTAGATCTTAGTCTAAAATTAGGCTAACGTATCCTTAACAAATGTTTAAGTTGATCTTAGTCTCAAATGAGATTAACGATCCTTAAGCCGAACCCAAACTCAAATCTAAGAAAGTACGGATTTGGACTAATCCCCGCCCTACGGGCGATAACATAAATTAGTCTCCGTATACAATCCACGGGCAACCAAAAACAAAACAAATACACACGACACGAAGTGACCATCTGGAGAAGGAGAAAGTGGTTACCGCGATGCGGTAGCGTAATTAACTGCAGGGTCTTGTGCCTGCAGAGAAGAGCGTCCCCACAATCAAAAACCCCTTAACGAGGAGAAATCTGACGAAGTCTGCTACAACGGCCGCATCCGTCTAAACCTTCGATACATGGTGCTATAAATCAACTTGGCATTTTCGGAGAGGTGGACGGATAAAACCAAATAGCATCTGCCCTCGAAATTCAGGCCTGACGTCCCAACGTCCCGGTCGCGTCTTTCGGCGGAGAACAACTGCGTTAGCATAACTATCAACATTATACTAGTTATATTCTTATTACCTGATCAGTCTATTTCCATCTCTCTTTGGGACTTACCGAGCGATTGTTCGCTGACGATATTCCATTTCTATTCTTTGTTTGGAATGTTGTCAGGAGGACCCGACTCTCTGGAGATCGAGCCCAGCTCAAAAGACTTGGAGCAGTTCGTCGACGACCCAGAGCTCTAGACATTTGTATATACTTTTATTTTCAGTTTCATGCCATTGTTTAGGCATTGCTTTCCAGTCTTGTATTTACTTTCTAGCATTGTATTGTAAAGAATGTTTAATAAATAAAAAGTTGATGTTCATTTACATCTCATGTCTTTCTTGTGTACATTTACATTATATTGCTTATATACGCTTAGCATGTTTACTTCTGAGTAAATACGTCGCGTGACCCGTCACGTCTCCTTACCGTACTCTGGGAAGCGGGGCGTAACAGGTTTTGTTGGCGGCCCATGCAGTTCAGTTCTGCATGGAACCCTACTATGCAGGGTCAGTTCTGCATGGAAACTTAAGCAATATAACACAAGAATTATAAGACTCAGCAACTAAACATTCTTTATATTTCATATTTCTTGAATCTATCATAACCCTATTTTGCTTTCAAGGTTATAGATTCCCCGAACAGTAGTAGCACCAACGTGATCTGCAACACCACACCACCACCTCTTCCACTTACAGCTACTGTTGTAGCTTCGATCAACGAGCAGACGGTACTGCTCGAGGCAATTAAGAGCCTCCTGGAAAGGCAAGCAGCAACAGACTGTCATACTAATGAACCGTCCAGAAGCGAAAGCACCTGGAGTGAAGCAATTCCGGGCACTACATCCGAAGCAATTTTCTGGAAAAGAGAGCCCTTTGGAAACTGAAGAATGGGCTCAATCAATTGAGGACGATCCGGGAGTAGCACAAGTGTCAGACATTGCTTGGGTAAGGGTTGCGAAGCTGCAACCTACAGACAATGCCCGAGTATGGTGGAAGGCGGAAGAAAGCCGTCTTGCCCAGCCGATCGAATGGAAGACCTTTCGCGACATGTTTAACGCGAAATATTTTCCACAGACTGCCCGATTCTACATGGAGCAGCAATTCATCCACTTGCAACAAGGCTCTATGAGGAGAAAATCAGTGGATGAGTATGATGCCGAGTTCACCATGTTGAGCAGGTAAGATATGTCTTAATATTCGATTATCTAATATCACATACTACACAACTAACACAAGACCGTGACAGGTTTGCGGCCCATCTCATACCGACTGCTGAGATCAGGGCCAGACGATTTCAGCAAGGGTTGGACCAGGAAATCCAAGCCGCTCTAGCTACAGGGGATTTCCCAACCCATGACCTAGCTATGAAAGCTGCCCGTCGATACGAGACGGTAGTGAAGAAGAAGATCAGACCTCAATCTACCGGTGTGAGGCGCCCTTCTACTCAGATAGCAGGAGGAGCCTCTTCCAGGCTACCTTTTGTACTCAGGAGACCGGGAGTACCTTTCTACCGGCCCAGTCTAGATTTCTAGTTTTATTGCAAAAGGAATGGATACCTGGCGAAGGATTGTAGGCGTTCTAATCTCCTCTGCTTAATCTGTGGCTCATCCATACATGATATTGGGTCTTGTCCTCAAAGACTCAATCAGTATCAGGCACCCAGACCAGCAATCACATATCCACAGCGACCAGCTATTCAAGCACCTACACCGCGTCTTTCTCTCACAGCTCCACCTCCTCGTGGACCTACTGCACCTCCTCCTCGTCAGTTCCATCAAGCGCATAGGAACCTACCTCAGGGACAGAGGAACGGATAGAAGAATGCTCCTCCAGCAAGGAGGAATGTACCTAGGCGACAGGCTTTCACAATAACTGTGGAAGAAGCTGAAGCTATTGGCCAAGTCATCATTGGTAACTTTCCATATTTCAAATCTATTCAATACTTGTTTACATCCATATATTTTTTCCTAAACCTAAAACATATCCCATATAATTTAGGTACGATCTTAGTAGCCTCACTTCTTGCACTAGCACTCTTCGATACTGGAGTATCGCATTGCTTTATGTCGCAACGGTTCATCCGAACTCATGCGATTCCAGTCACACCGCTCGTATCCAACTGGAATGTCAGTTCAGGGAACGACGTTCTAAAGGCAACAATAGGATACGACCTGTGTCCATTGGTTGTCCGCAGCAGAGAATTCTATGCTGACTTCAAGGTGCTGGACATACCGAACTTCGATGTAGTTTTGGGTATGGATTGGCTAGGAACTTTTTGCGCTACCATTGACTGTCGTCAAAGTAGGGTAGTGTTCGAGATTCCAGAGCATCCGGTCTTTTATTTCAAAAGTGGAGACCGCACCCTGGAGCCTAGCACATACAAAGCAAAACCGAAGAAGGCAGTGATTGTAACTCTACAGGCAGGAGAAGACAAGCCAGAGATAGTTCGAGAGTTCGACATATATTTCCTGAAGACATATCAGGTTTTCCTTCCGATCGAGCTCTTGAGTTCGGAATTGATTTAGTACCTGGTGCACAACCAGTGATCAAAGCACCGTATCGGTTAAGCCCTAAAGGTTTGAAGGAGGTCCGTACTCAGCTGGACGAACTTCTGCAGAAAGGATAGATTCGTCCCAGTACTTTAAGTTGGGGGTCTCCAGTTTTGCTGGTGAAGACGAAGGAAGGTTCATACAGAATGTGCATTGATTATAGAGTTTTGAACGAAGTCACGATAAAGAACAAGTACCCACTACTACGAATCGATGATCTGTTCAATCAGCTAAGTGGGTCTTGCGTTTTCTCCAAGTTAGATTTTCATTCGGGTTATCATCAGGTGAAGGTTAAAGAGTCTGATATTCCGAAGACGACATTCAGGACTCGCTATGGACATTATGAGTTTCTTGTAATGCTATTTGGAGTGAACAATGCACCAGCCATATTCATGAACCTAAAGAATCAAGTTATCCGAGAGTACCTAGACAAGTTCGTTGTCATATTCATCGACGACATCCTGATATATTCAAAGAATAAGAAAAAGCATGCTGAACATTTACGAATTGTCCTGGAGACTTTGCGACAACATCAACTCTATGCCAAGTATAGCAAGTGCGAGTTTTAGCTAGAACAAGTCGGATTTCTCGGACATATCGTTTCAGGTGAAAGAATCTCCATAGATCCAGCTAAAATAGCAGCAGTAAGCGAATGGCCGACACCAAAGACAGTTGTTTCCCCCAATCAGAGCAAAACTTTGTTCAAAAATTCAAATTTTAAAATGAAGTAACGCTTCAGATGCAGCGCCAAGTGCGCTGCGCCCTAAGCAGCGCACCACGTGCAAAGCACATGGGCGCTAGCGCTAGGTGCGCTGCGCTCTAAGCAGCATGCCACGTGTGTGCTAGCGCTAGGTGCGCTGCGCTCCAAGTAGCGCGCTACGTGTCAAACACAGGTGCGCTAGCGCAATGTGCGTTGCTCTTCAAGCAGCGCACCACGTGCAGAGCACGAGTGCGCTGGCATTAAAAACTCCCCACCGTTAGATCAAAGATCTAATAATAATGATGAATCATTAATTAATCAGAATTAAATTCTATTAAGGAAAGATTCCTCAAAATATTTCCAGATAATAAGATTGTGCCATGTAAATCAGAGCACCGTTGGATCAATGATCCAATGGTAGATAAAAATTACCAAAAGACAAAATAAATTCTGTATGGAAAGATTTATCAATCTTGTTAAAAACAAGAAGATTGCCTTCTGTAAAACAGAAGCTCTAGGATCAAAGATCCAATGGTGGGGAAACATCCCCAAATCAATCAGAGAAAGATCTCTTTAACTGATTCAACAAATCAGCCTCCCCTATATAAAAGACCCAAGACTTCAAGTCTTATACAGAAGAACCCCCCCCCCCATAAGCTCTGAGATTCCAGAAAGAAAAGCATAGCTCTCGGCAAAAGAAGATTTTTCTTCAAGGTAAAAAGAATAGTGATGAACAAAGAGATGAAATCATCTCATAATTAAAAAGAAGAATTCTCTTCTTAAAGGATCATAGATCTACAAAGACCAAGGTCTTTTATAAAGAGATAAAAAAGATCTCATCATAAAATAAAAGAAGAACTTACTTCTCACAGATCATAGATCTATAAGACTAAAAGTCTTCCTCAAAGAGATCATGAATATCTAATTATAAAAAGGAGGGGAGAATAATTCCATTCTCTTACGGATCATAGATCCATAAAGGCAAAACTTTTCATCAATATAAGAGATTGAAATAAAATAAGAACGGTTGTTCTTAGATCTTGAGACAAAGTCTCTTTTAATAGAACATAAATTGTTTCTCAGATCATAGAATTGATCAGATGTGCTTTGCGCTCTTGAACTGCGCTTCTGCGCTCTCTGGATTGGCGCTCAGCTCCAAATGCGCCACGTGTCAATCATGCATGTACTGCTTAACAACTAGTGCCTTGCGCTTCTGAAATAGCGTATCGCACTCATGGACTGGCGCTCAGCGCCAAGCGCGCCACGTGTCACTCATGTGTGCGGCACTAAACTAGAAGCGCAATGCGCTCATAAACCAGCGCTCTGCGCTCATAAACTGGCGCAATGCGCCCATCATCTGGCGCTTAGCGTCAAGCGCGACACGTGTCCTTCACGTATGCGCCACGTAGCAGAAGCGCACTGCGCTCTTTGACCGGCGCAAAGCGCCAAGCGCACCATGTGTTGCGATGACAGAACATAAAATGTTCTCTAATAAATCCCAGAGCTATGATGAATGCTCAGCATTCAATAAAAGACAAACATTATCAGAATTTAAATCAATGCTCAGCATTGTTAAAAGGGGCCAAGCCCAAACAAATGCTTAACAGCCCAAAATAAATGTTAAACATTTTAACTTGATTGGACTTAGCCCAAAACTGGCCATAAGTCCTCAATTCAGATTTAACTGAGCCCATGCGCTCATAATCTAATTAATTAATCTTAGTCCCAAATTGGACTACAGATTTCCCAATCAACATTGGTTCAAGGGTACATCTCTGAACTCCTATGATATATGTCGTTGTAATCCTTCAACGTCTTCAGAGAAGCGACGGGTCCCGACAACCATACATTCCACGGACTACGATGTCCTTAACCTCGGACTGTGGGGTCCCTTTAAACCCACGGACTACGATGTCTTTAACCTTGGACTGTGGAGTCCCTTTAAACCCACGGACTATGATGTCCTTAACCTTGAACCACTATGTCCTTAAACTGGTATTAGACCACTATGTCCTTAAACTGGTATTGGACCACCATGTCTTTAAACTGGTAATCGGCCGCAATGTCCCTAAACTAAACAATTGAGTCCAAATGCTCTCTTGTTGGATCTAAACGATCCCGTTAAGTTGATCTTAGTCTAAAATTAGACTAACGTATGCTTAACAAACGTTTAAGTTGATCTTAGTCTCAAATGAGACTAACGTATCCTTAAACCCAACTCCTAAACCTAAATCTAAGAAGATATGGATTTGGACTAATCCACGCCCTACGGGCGACAACATAAATTAGTCTCCGTATACAATCCACGGGCAACCAAAAACAAAACAAACACACACGACATGAAGTGACCATCTGGAGAAGGAGAAAGTGGTTACCGCGATACGGTAGCGTAATTAACTGCAGGGGCTTACGCCTGCAGGGAAGAGCGTCCCCACAATCAAAAAACCCTTAACGAGGGGGAATCTGACGAAGTCTGCTATATCGGCCGCATCCGTTTAAACCTTCAATATATGGTGTCATAAATCAACTTGGCATCTTCGGAGAGGTGGACGGATAGCACCAATTAGCATCTGCCCCGAATTCAGGCAAGACGGACCTACGCGGTCGCGTCTCCGTGTTCGGAGGGGAAAAACAGTGAAGGACATTCGAAGTTTCTTGGGATTGGTGGGATACTCTACCGAAGATTTATTGAAGGATTTTTGAAGATTGCAACACCCCTGACCAAGCTCACATGCAAAGATGAAGAATTCGTGTGGTCAGAAGCATGCGAATAAGCTTTCGTAGAACTCAAGTCAAGATTGACATCAGCACCTATTCTCGTCATACCGGACCAATCTGGAGGTTTCATAGTACATTGCGATACATCCGGTAAGGAATTAGGATGTGTTCTATCTCAGCACGGTAAAGTTGTAGCTTAGGCATCAAGACAGCTGAAGGTTCATGAGCACAACTATCCGACGCATGACCTGGAGTTGGCAGCCGTTATCTTTGCACTCAAGATTTGCGTCATTATCTTCTTGGAGAACGGGTAGATATCTACACAGACAACAGAAGTCTGAAGTATGTGTTTACTCAGAAAGAGTTGAATATGCGGCAGAAAAGATGGTTAGAACTTATGGCGGATTTCGACATCAACCTACAATATCATCCAGGGAAGGTGAATATAGTACATGATGCACTTAGTCGCCAACCACTATCAATGAATCTTACCGCACAGTGTAATCTACAACAAGATTTGCATCAAATGGAGATAGAAGTGGTCATGTCAGGTAACGCTTCAAGTTTGATGAACTTACAAGTTCAGTCTACAATTTTCAACCAGATCAAAGCAACTCAAGAAAGTGATGCCAAGTTGCAAAAGATCAGAGAACAAGTAGAAAGTGAACTTAGAACAGATTTCATCATCCATGAAGATGGATCTTTGAGATACGGAAGCAGATTGTGTGTACCACAAGGTCCTGTTCGGAGGAGTTAATGAAAGAAGCTCACAACTCTCCCTATTCAGTACACCCTGGTGGTACAAAAATATACAAAGATCTACGGAAACATTACTGGTGGCATGAAATGAAGCGTGAAGTAGCCAGAAGCGTCGCTAAATGTTTGGTGTGTCAGCAAATGAAAGCTGAACATCACAGTACTGCTGATTTACTTCAACCGTTACCTATTCCAGAATGGAAGTGGCAACACATTACCATGGATTTTGTGACTGCTCTTCCTCGCAGCACAAAAGGTAACGATGTTGTATGGTTTATTATGGATCGACTCACAAAGTCGGCCCACTTTTCCCTTTCGAGTTGGCCAATCTACCGAGACACTAGCAGAGAAATACATGGAGGTATGAATCTAAGTAAGATTTAAACTCTTCATAGTGTACTATCTCTGATACCATGAACTCATGCAGGAGATCATGAGATTACATGGAGTATCGGTTTGCATTGTCTTCGATCGTGACACCAGATTCAGATCGCAATTTGGCAGAGTCTGCAAGCTAGCTTGGGAACAAGTCTGAACTTTTGCATAGCTTATCATCCACAAACGGATGGTCAGTCTGAGCGAACGATTCAGATTCTTGAAGATATGCTAAGAGCGTGTATGCTAGATTTCGGAGGATCGTGGGAAGATCACCTACATCTTGTGGAGTTTTCATACAACAACAGCTACCAAGCGAGTATTGGGATGGCACCCTTTGCAGCTCTATATGGAAGAAAGTGTCGTTCACCATTAAGTTAGGACGACATCGGAGATAGAGAACTCCTTAGACCTGAGATGATAGTGGCGACTATAGATATAGTTCGCACTATCAGAGAACGAATGCGCATAGCTCAAGATCGACAGAAGCACTGGGCTGATGCAAAGCGTTGACACTTGGAGTTCCAACTGGGAGATCATGTCTTTCTGAAGATTTCTACAAACCGTGGAGTGATTCGTTTTGGAAAGAGGGGTAAGCTAAGTCCAAGATACATTGGACCGTTCGACATACTCGAACGAGTCGGAAAAGTGGCATACCGCTTGACACTTCCACCCTCATTGGAAGGAGTGCACAATGTGTTCCACATATCCCAACTCAGAAGGTATGTGAGTGACCCCGGTCACATTCTTGATCACTCCGAGCTCACGGACGGACCTATCTTGTGAGCAACAACCCGTTGAAATCCTGGACAGAAAAGTGAAGTCACTTCGGAACAAGAAAGTAAACTTTGTTCGAGTGATGTGGAGAAAAAACTCGCCAGGAGAATCAATGTGGGAAAGAGAAGACGACATGCGTGCAAAATACCCTCACTTGTTTGTAAATTAGTCCTTAAATAATTGTAAATTTTGAGGTCGAAATTTTTGTAAGGAAGGTAGAATGTAACGACTATGTTTTAATGTGCAGAAAAATTTTAAAGTTAATGTACAAATAGAGTATTTGTAAATCCTGAGCATAAGTTATAAATTTGATTTGTTTTTAAATCAGCAAGAAAGCACTTATAGCTCATTGGTAAAGCCTTGCACTGCTATGACGTAGTCCCTGTATTCAAATCCCTCCAGCCACATATTATTTTTGCTGATTTTTCTTTTAAAATTTTGGAAGCCCAAAAGTTCACACGTGCAAAACACGTAAAAATGAAAAGTCTCAGAAATCAAACATGTGAAAAATGTTGTACACACAGACCCCGACACGTGGCATGCATCCAAGCCCAGACCCATCCTAATTGGCCGCGAGATTTCTCATTGGGCCGGCGCCGCTAGTCCAAACTGGCGGTGATGCCCTCAATTTTTGCCCAACACCTATTGGCCTACCTCTCACTACTCCTCTTCTGTTTGATTTTCCTACATATTAATAGAGAATTAAAATGAGCTTTAAAATCAAATTTTAATGCATTTTAATTCTCATGTTTAATACCCTAACCGTAATTCTACCTTATAAATACCCACCCTAACACCCTAGTCCTCCTCATTCTGAATTCTAATATCAAAACTCTCAAAATTTTCTAAGTCCAAAAAGTTGTACAAGTGGAGTTAGCCTAAGGTCAAGTTTCGGCGAAGTTTCGGCGATATTTCGGGACAAATTCGACGACACCGCGACTCCACGAAACTTTCAAAATCTTCCTCCATCTCTTCTCTTTACCCTAATCCTGTAGGTCCCATCTACTATTTTCTTTTCACCTCTCAAAACTTCTTCTTTTCAATGATGTCGGTAAGTGGAGTTATACCGACATCCATCTCTAAAAATTCTTAAACTAATAATTTTTCTTAAGAACTATTTATCTAAATCATATTATTTTGTTTGTTAAACATTAAACTATAATTAGAAACAAATTTCAATTCAAAACTCCATATAAAAACACTTTTATTGCACTTTTACGGTTAAATACCACAAACTTTTTATTCGACATTATTTCATCATATTACTCATATTACCTTTAGAAAACTCACGAGCTAATGACCTTCCTCATCACAACACTCATCATGACATAGCACGATTGCCTCTTTACAATATTTTTGGGAATAATACAATTTTACGATAAAATACCCTATACTATTAAAAACAGTATTTTTTAACATTGTTTTTATTAAATTCCATACAATTATGTCCTTACAACCCATTTTGGAGAATCCGATTTGGTTGGTGTGGGTTATCGCACATCCATCGGACTAGTAGGGCGAGATGCAGACCTCCTCACGGAGCATACGATCTCGATGGAATTTTTATTACAATTTTTAAGAAAACGTGATTTCTATTTAATAAATAAGTTCTATTATATATATATATTATCAAAATATTTATTTTAAATATATTTAATAATTCCATGTTTTCTAAATCAAAAGAAAAGAATCACAAAAGTTCATGAAAATACCATCAAGAATCAATACAAGTCAAATTACATGAAAATACCCTATACTATTAAAATTAGGTTTATATTCACTAGACTATCTCATCACTTTTAAAATTACATCTATGAAAACCCTAAAGACGATAAATAAATACTTGAGATTTATTTTAAAAATATATCAAAACTATTTTTCATAAAACCCCCTCAAGTTATATTAATTTACAATAAGGACCCTAGTAAATATAGGTTAAGCGGGACCAATTCTCTTGAGGCTCGGGGAGCCGGAGAATGTTGGTGCTTGCCTATTTAAGGTAGACAATTAAAATGGGGTTATCAATGGTAATTGGCTTGAAAAAAAGTCACAAATCCTGTCGTCCATGTGCAGCAGTTACCGATAACTCCAAAACTAATTCAGGACTTCAATTCTGTTTAAATGTCTGACTCGGTCGGAGTCTCGGTCTAATCTGAAATCAATCCATCCATGTATACAATTCAATATAACTCCAATACAACATGAATCCTTTTATACCGGAATACAATCTATATCAACGTGACTTGATTTGACCGATCCATGGATATACATTTGATTTGTCCACATGACTATCCGTTTATATCCTTATCCGTTTACATAAAAAATTGATATCATGGTTTCGGCAAGTCTTATATTTACAGATCACTACAAAACAATACAATAATACATTACGGGGTTTAAAGGGGTAGATTGGTACGGAATGTGTTTAAAGTGGCATGGAACGGTCACTTTAATACACCTAATTTGAATATCCATTGTCGTTGTCCCGTGGGTTTTCACGGGGCCTTGTACTCCTTATACCATAGTCCACGGGGTAAGCTGAACTCCTCTCGTATATACTGGCATATTCTGTACCAAGCTACAAACAACTGCGTTAACATAACTATCAACATTATACAGTTATATTCTCATTACCTGATCAGTCTATTTCCATCTCTCTTTTGGACTTACCGAGCGATTGTTCGCTGACGACATTCCCTTTCTATTCTTTCTTTGGAATGTTGTTAGGAGGACCTGACTCTCTGGAGATCGAGCCCGGCTCAGAAGATTTGGAGCAGTTCGTCGACGACCCAGAGCTCTAGACACTTGTATATACTTTTATTTTTAGTTTCATGCCGTTGTTTAGGCATTGCTTTCCAGTCTTGTATTTACTTTCCAGCATTGTATTGTAAAGAATGTTTAATAAATAAAAAGTTGATGTTCATTTACATCTCATGTCTTTCTTGTGTACATTTACATTATATTGCTTATATACGCTTAGCGTGTTTACTTCTAAGTAAATACGTCGCGTGACCCGTCACGTCTCCTTACCGTACTCTGGGAAGCGAGGCATGACACCAACTGATTGGCTTGGTCAGACGGATCTTCTCAACAAGTCACCACTTGCAAGCGTAGTCTACCAATTGGATGCGTACTACATCCACACTTTTCTCATCTGGAATCTATGTGGCAACAAGAAGGTTCTCAGTATCTACTAGCCACTGCTCCGCTGACAATGGCTTCTCTAATTCTGTAAATGTGGATGGACCAAGCTTTCTGAAGTCCGCCACGGTGCCCTCACGCTGTGTTGGTCTGGGAGTTGCTGCCCTATCAGCTGCTGTGATAACAGTCTGTTGGACCGTCCTCATACCCACTTGAAAAGCCTCGACCTGTCGTTGATTCAGCTCTGTTTGACGCTTCTGGTTTTCCAACATACCATGTACGACCCTAAGTAATGCGGCGTCATCTACATGTCTCTGGTATGCCTGCAAATCTCCCTCTTCCATGATTTTGAAGCCAAGAACACTGAAAATGATTAGAAACGGTAAACATGATTCAATAAATAAGAAGTCGAGAAACTATAGATTCAAAACTGGCAAGGTAGTAATGTGGCAGGACATGTTCCTAATTCCGGGTTTCTGATCAATGTATTGGGCCCAATACCCAACTATAAATTGAACCAACCCCGACTAATCCTAAACCTATGCGTCTCTGATACTAACGAAATCTTGTCACGCCTCGTTTCCTCAGCCACAAGATACTTAAATACGGTACGTGACAAGGCCAAACATGCTACCTATAGCAAAGAAAAATCCTTCTATAGTCGCATTACGGCTGTCAATCAGATATTAATAACAGTAAATAAATAATCTAACTAACACATGTTCAGCTGCCACAATAAAATAATAACGAGAAAGTAGTGGAAACGAATAAGTATCCAACAAGAAATAATATCCTAATCACGTTGGGATCACAACGTTAAACCATAACTAGAAAATAAAAATAAATTAAATATCTTTAAACTAATCGGCAAAGCTCCTCACTGCTCAGCTTGCTTGCCAAAATATTCTCGATCTTCCTGCGATAAGGTTAAACGAACTGGGCTATGCAAAACCCAGACGTCAGTGCGTTTTAAATATTATAATAATAAACTGAGCAATATACTATAAGGTGTTATGTGCAAAATGAAGTATAATTATAAACAAACACTCACAGGTGATATATCAGCAGGCTATAGGTATCTTACGTGTATCTTAAAGTCTGTGTTTCTAGGTTATCTATCCCAACGATATTTGAAACCAATTAATGGAATTCTCGATATAACTCAATAGTATCACGTACGTGGCCGAGACCACGGTCATGACTCTCGGGGCTGAATCCGAGACTTGCCGCTAGACAGTAAAAACAATACCATATACAGACGAATGATGTCAGCATCATCATTCCGGGGCCCGAAGTCCGTATCAACTGATCAGTCTCTGAAAAGTAGTGAACTGTTGAGTTACAAGTCGGGTTTCATTATCGATTTCGTCTTTTCCTACAGGTTTCGTGTTCAAGTCAGGTATTAATGACATCTACCTAATGCCAACACAGGAACAGACAGGTACAGATTATATTTATCTAGACAACAAGTCACGTCCATCAGAACAACAAGTTAGGATTGTCGGCATTGGTGAATAATCCAAATAACAGGTATAGTAACGGCAAGATAACATGTCGTGCACATGTCAGGTAGTGTGTATTAAATAGGATAAATATTTTATTGTATAACCAGTCACAATAAAAGCAATAGTATAACTGTCATGGTTATCTAGCTATAACAGGATAGATATACTCCATATTACTTGATTAAACATGAATATCTAACCGTATTTATTTCATGACTGTTAATTATTGTAAACTAAACGATATCTACTAGAATAGTTCGCATCGGTAATTTTGTATAATTTCATCAGTTGCAACTACACATGTATCCACATTACTAGATAATATAGTACGAACTATTTTATAAAATTGTATATCGATAATAGTTTGCAAATTATAAATAAATGTATACTATAAATATATATGGTTTGGTATATGTAAAATAACATGTTGCAAATTAGAAAACTTGCCTTGATCGGTAAAAAAATATACGACGAATACGGATACCCGCACGATGGCAACGTTCGCAAACACGATGTACTCACGACCTCGGCCAAAGGAGACAATATACTATGCTGGGGTAGTCCGCTCGTGCTTTGTAGAAGGCTCGGGTGCTGGTGTTTGGGTCGAAAGCGAAGACGACGAGGTCGGGGTTGGTCGGTGACGGGGTGAGGCCGGGGGATGAAAGGTTTTGGGTTAAAGAGAAAGAGAGAGATGTGATGAGGTCGGGGTTGTGAAGAGGTGGTGACTGGAGATGGGGTCTGGATCGTGATCATCTGTAAGGAGAGTAAGGTAAAGGTGACAGTCTTGCTGGGGTCAGCTCCGACGGGGGCAGAAAGAAGAAGAAGAAGAAAAAGAAGAAGAAGAAAAAGAAGAAGAAGATGATGATGATGATGATGATGATGTCGACGGTGATGACGGGTGCTCTGGGTCACGGCTGAAGGTGAGGAGGAAGTTGATGTTAGGTCGACGACAGGGAGATGGGGAAAGCGAAGTCGACGGCGAGGCAAGGTTAGGGAGCGGTGATAGGTTAGGGCTCGGTAGGAAAAGGAAAGGAGAAGAAGAAGATGATGATGTCGGTTGTGGTGTTCGAAGGTACAAGCAACGACGAGGAAGAGGAGTTGATGAAGGTAATGGTGACGAGGAAGGAGGCGAGGTCGAAGGTGAGAAATGGGTGAGGGCTCGGGGTTCTCGGGAGAGAGAGAGAATATATATATATATATATTAGTTTTAGAGTATGTAGATAATATCAAATTACAACCAACTTCATCAGAATCTCGTCAAAAAATATATTTTAAAGAATAATACATATATGTAAAATTTTAAGCCATAATGTAAGAATAAATTTTTTAAATACATATTCCCCTAATATAAGATTTAAAAAGGATTTTAAATAAATATATAGATTTAATAAACATTTGGTTATATGATATCTTGAGATTTAAACGAGATAGATAAAAGCAACATAAGATATGGGATGATTAACCATGTGATGGTAGTTAGCAAAAATATAATTTATCCTTAACTTATATATATATATATATATATATATATATATATATATATATATATATATATATATATATATATATATATATATATTCAGCTTTATATTCAGCTTACTGATAAATATCATGTTAATCTAGCATCATACTGGATTTCACACATGCGGGTTGGGTCGGATAATCACTACTACTATTCGAATCATTCGCAACACAAATGAATAAAATAGAAGAAATTTAAAGTAAGTGTTAAAATACCAACTAATATTGTATAAATGTACCGGGTGTTACAAAACTCCTAATGAATTTAAATAAAAAATTTAACAAATCTTTTTATTTTTCAAATTAATTTTTAAATTATCGAACTAAACTGTCAAATCTTCCCAAGTAACATAGCATGGCACACATATTTAAACTGCAGAGAGAAAATGTACAAGTTATAGATAGAAAATAATCCTTCTCTTATTTTCTCTACCTCAATGATGGTATTTTCGTGAAACAACAATTAAAACAGGAATCGTTAATTCAAAACGTTTGATAGTCCTCCATGCACTGACAATTATAATCCTATTTGGATTGAAATTGTGTGTTGAAGAGAAAATGTACAACCATTCTATCTTTCATGCTTTTTGCCACTGGAAATTTTAGCAGCCATTAGAATTTTTGTCCTCTATTTTTCTTTTCTACGTAGATTGTTTTTTATTGCTACCCCTTTTTTCCACTGATATTGTACGTTCTATACTATCATCGAGAGCTATTTGGGTAGAAAAATATTGACAAACGAGACTTCCCACGAACCGTGTCAAAAATATGTGATCCACTGGATATAAAGTTCATATGATATTCCACTCATATTAATATAAAAACCATATTTATTTTTATATATCAGAAAAAACAACCATCTTTGAAAATTCTTCACTTACAATCCTCTACATGGGTTATCCGATTTCTGATTAGTTTTAAAAAAGAGAATAATAGAGAAAAGAGGACTGCTAATTGGCCTCCTGTAAATCCCCTTGCGACTCGGGGACTGACAGGTCAGATCCCACATGCACTAGCATCCCGTTTTATTCCAAATTCGTAAGGGATTTGCAGGGGTCATCCTTAAGCCCCCTAACCTCTTACAAATATAGTATAAAATGCAATTTCTATTATGCATCCCTCTTTAATCTCCTTACCGATCACCAATCAGATAGCCCATATAAAACTTATTGGGTTGGTTTACTTATTGTATATCTCTATTTGGATCCCGGATTCAAGATGCAAGCATGCAATTGCCCCTCACATCTCTTTAAACTTGATTACTCATTATAGAAGGTTTTCTGTGACCATTATGTAACCTAGGATAGCATCATGCACACTTGGCAAGCTGTTTTGCTCAATGTGGAAGCTTGGTAATTAAAAATAATTATAATTTATATCTACCCTGCAGGGCTCCACTATGGGCTAGTTCGGATGAGCGGTGTGAAACCATGAAACCATATTTTGGGGTGTGTTCGGAAGAGTGGTGTGAAACCATGGTTTTGTAACCATAGAGTGTTTGGGTAACCTGAACCATAGTTTTATAACCATGATTTTAAATATAAATTAGTAAAATAATATGTAAATATATATTTTTAATATATATAGAGAGGGGGGGCGCTCCCTGTATATCAAAGTGTCTCATTATTAAATTCATGACATATATAAATCAAAAATACTTTTTCTATTCTAATTTCTCTATCCAAAAGAGGTTATCATGGGCCCACATGTTTGACACTGTTACCTAGATGTTGTTGGTACTACCATTTTATCTTTTGAGTAAACTTTTAGGCAGACAGATTGCGGATAGGAAAAGTATTGCTCTATATAAATCCTTAAAAATACTTTTCCTATCCATCTTAGCATCACGTCCTTATCATATCCAAGAGAATGAGAGCTATCAATATGAAACCTACTTGGACTCCATATTATTTAAAAAATAGTGTTATCTCTTGGGGAGCATCTAGAAGGGATACTGGAGAGGGCAGTAAAATTATTTTCCATAAATCCTTCACCAACTTGTCGTTCTACAGCTTTTCCCTCAGAATTCAGATACATTGAACTTTATAGCTGGAAAATATTGAAAAACTGCAGCCTTTTATGAGAAGTGACTGCTCCATGTACAATTAATTAAAACCTTAGACCATTTCACCAAATTCCTTCAATATATGTATATGCTCTCATCTTCTCTCTGGCTACGTCCTTTGTTCAAAAATTCAAAGTATTAATGAACTAAAAACATATGCTTAGTTGATGATTGAGAAGTTAGGATTAGGGGTGAGGTCAGTGTTGTTGCTGGCCGTGTTGGGTGTTTCTCTTCTGTTGCTGCCGTTGACGCTGCCGCCTCTGCCTCCGCCGCCGCCATGGCTGCTGTTCGTGCCGGTCGTGATCATGGCTGTGCTTTTGTTTTTCGCGCTTTTCGCTTCTTGTGTTAGTGCTGAGATCTCTGAATCTCACCTGCAGCGATTGTATGAGTAGAACTACGTACTCTTTCTTTCTTTCTTTCTTTCTTCTCTAAAATGGTGGTGGTGTTTAAGAATGTACATGTTATGATACTTTTGAGATGAATTAATGCAAAATATGTTGAGAATCTAGTGACAGTTGTTGCCTAGCTAGCTACTTGCATTGTTTTTGTTTGAATTGATGTTGTGTTGTGTTTTGCTCTTTACATTTTGCCTTGGAGTTGAACATAATTTAGTATGGCAAGTCTATGGCATCTTTTAGCTTCTTTTCTACACTACTACAATAAGAGCTTGCCCCTACGGCTTTATCCATAGGGTCAAAGCATTGCCCCTACGGATATATTCGTAGGGGCTCGAAAATTCTCCGTAGGTGCAATGGCCGCAGGTGCAAGTCTTCGTCGTCCTGAACATGCCCCTACAGAGTAAAAATTGCCCCTACAGTTTAATGCATAGGGCACTATATACCTACGGTGTATTCCGTAGGGACAAAATATTTATTTAATTTAGTGGTTTATAAAATAAAATACTTATCCCTCCGGTGCTATCCGTAGGGGCAACTTCCAGCTCCTACGGAGTTAGCCGTAGGTCCAGATATAAGCCCCTACGGATATAACCGTAGGGGCAAGTGTAATGCTTGTTACTGAGCCCATAGAGGAAAAATGTCAGTTATCCTGATATTTTGTCCCTACAGATAAATATATAGGGGCAAACTATGGACCTACGGATTAATCCGTAGGTGCAACAGATGGCCCTACGTACGGATTAATCCGTAGGGACATCATATCAGGGTTTTTTTTTAAATGGCTTCCTGTTTTTAACCCGTCCTGTACACAATAATATATACATCATATAACCAAATACAGAAATATTCATAATCAACATCTCACGCATAATATAAAAAAGAAATAAACAAACAGAATACGATATCAAACTAAATCATCGTAAACAAGCAAACAACCACCAACCATTATCGTCCAAAATTTATACAATATGTATCAGATAAGTATATACATTCTCAAAAATATAAATAAAGCTATCCTAACTCGGTCCAGCTCCTCCACCTCTGATAATCGACGTAATCTGGCGCATCTGCTCATCGGTACAGCCCTGAGTCGTCAAAAACTCGACCAATGAAGGAGCGGACTGTGCAGGAGTCTGAGCGGACTGCGGAGTTGCAGGAGTGGTCTGCGCAACCGCAGCCGAGGTAGTGGCTTGCGAAGCCGCAGCCGAGGTACCCTATCGCATCTGTTCAAATTTATGTGTAATAAACGAGTAAGAACTGTATATTAGTCGAATTAGTTTCATTATCAGGTTATTGCGAACCCCAATCTAAGATTAATCAAAATTAAATCTACAACCAAATAAGCTCAGACTAATAATATTGGATATGTTACTATCTATAATATGATATAATATTTTACTATTAAGTAGTATACATACCATCATCTCCTTCAACTCCTGAACGGTGGTCTTCAAGGTGGCAACATCTTGCTCTAGACGTCGCTCACGGGGGGTAAGGGAAGTAACCGCCGGAGTAGAGTCCAACCTCATATGGGCCCTGCTAGGACCCAGTCCCCGGCCTCTCTCCCAACCTCCGTGTGTGGCGTCTAGGACTGGGGTCAGCAACATCGGATCGTTCCGTCAAGTAAAATCGATCCCCGATGCTCCGCCTGCTCTACCACCCACTCCTACACCCACATTAACCAGTAAAATATAAGTATATCATTTAAATTTGAACTTTTCAAAACAAAAATTTCAAACCTGTTAGAATAAATATTAATACTTACGCAACACTCCTGGGTAGCGGTGTCGGGGAATCGAAACTCGCCCGTCGCGGGATCTGTCGAAGTGCCATGACGGCAAGATACGCGGTCAGCACGCTCGGTGTACCACCCTGCGCCAGGGTCTGAGCTCTCTGCAATTCGCAAAAAATTTACATATGTTATAAAGTAACTTTTAATATTACATTATATCACAGTAAGTCTATTGTAATTTACCGATAACTCCATGGAACGAGTAATATTCCTCGAGCCACCTATATAAGTGGGGCGACCCCTCTTCGCCGACTTCCTATTCTCTTTATTTTAATCGGCATGTTTCTGCACAGCGTCTAACCTGTAGGGATGGTCTAGAGGCAGGAAACGTCGATGGCCGCAATAACAAACCTTCCTGCTAAAATTCAAGAATTTCGATATTGTATGTTGATGGCAATAATGACATGCTTTGTGATCATATACGGACCAACCTGATAGCATTCCATACGCAAGAAAGTCATTAATTGTCCACATTAAAACTGCACGCAGTATGAAGATTGTATTTGTATTTGCATCGTAAGTCTCTGCACCATCGATGAATAAAGATTTTAACTCATCGATCAGAGGTCGGAGATAGACGTCGATATTGTTCCCGGTGAGTTTAGTCCGTCAATAAGAAGAAACATCATAAAGTATGATTGGTCCATAGCCAACCAAGACGACAGATTATAAACTATCATTACAACGAGCCATGTGCTGTGGCTTCCAGCCATATAGTTGAATGGGCAGAAGCCATTACTAGCGAGTCCGAGCCTGACATTGCGAGAATCGCTACTGAATATTTCGTGCCTCTTATCGAAATCCTTCCATGCCGGTGAATCTCTTGGATGACTCATTTTTCCATCTTCACTTGGAGGAGCACGGTGATGCCAAATCATTGCCTCGGTTGTTTTCTTGCACCTGAATAGCCTCTGCAGCCTCTGTGTTATGGGAAAGTATCATGCTATCTTGACAGGTATATCGGGCCTCTTATCAGAATCTTTCGGCTTATACTTGGCCTCTCCGCATGTTGGACACTCTTTCAAATCTGAATTCTCTTTTCGGTACAACACGCAATTTTTAGGACATACTTGAATCTTCTCACACTTCAGATCCAAATCAGACATCATCTTCTGGGCTCCGTACCAGCTGTCGGGCACGTTATTTCCCGGGGGCATAGAATCTTTCAAGAACGAAAGAAGTATTGTAAATGACTTGTTACTCCATCCATTTAAGCACTTAATCTGGAAAAGTTGGACGAACCATGAGAGGGTGGAATACTTTACATTCTCATAAATTGATTTTCTAGCATCATTCATGAAATTTTCATACTTATCCGCATGCGGTTCTTGACCGGAAGGAATGTCATCTTCGATACGAATAGATTCACCTAGGGCGGGCTCTACCATATCCTCCATTTCTTCTCCTGGAAAGAAATTATTGTCTTCTTCTTCTGCCACATTACCGTCTTCTCCTTTTTCTTCTGTCGCATTACCGTCTTCTCTTTCTTCTTCTGCCGCATTACTGTCTTCTTCTCCTTCCCCGTGATATAGCCAAATTGTATAAAGTCTAGTAAAATCATGTTTAACGATATGAAGCCCTGCAAATTCAACCCTCTGCCAGTACTTATTCCCACATCTATCGCACGGGCAGAGAATCTTCTCTAACACGATCTTATTATGTGCGCGTGCAGATTCAATAAAAGCAGCAACTCCTGGGACAAAATTAGTTGCATACGTTGTTGCCAATCCACATACATCCAGTCCTTAACTCTGATGTACTCATGAGCCATGTTAAACTGTATAACATATAAATTGTAGGTTATGATGACTATATTGAGAAATCTAAGAATGGGATGGTTACCGACAAAGGAGAAAATCTGTGTATATGCTTTGTGTGTGTTTGTCGTTGAAAAGAATAAATTATCGAAAATCAAAGTTAGATTTGAGGATACCCATGTATGAGTTGTATTCTATATATGTGTGTTTCAATTTATGATTTCGTTTAAGTGTAGGGTTGTTAGTGTGTATGCGCTGTGTGTGCGTTTATTGTGTATTCGTGTTGTATGTGTGTGTTTCGGCTGTTGGGGGTAAGGATTCTATCCCATTAAGAATGTATAGAGCAGACACCCATTCGCTTGTGTTTTCAACCGTTTCGAGTAAATTTCGGCAGCACCTCCCCACTGCTCTCCGAGTACACTGTAATAGAATAGATAATCATTTCAAAGCTGTGAAACAACGTTAAAATGAACATCTAATCTATCTTTATACATGGAGAACCAGCGGAAAAATACCGACGAAATAACTCGAAATAGATGAAAACACAAGTGAATGCAGGTGTTTGCTTAATACATTCCTAACTTGTCCACACTGGACAAATCTATCGGTTATCATACGATTGAATCTTCTCGTCACATAGACTATACGACGGTTGTTAATACCAAACTATACCGTCCGATATTTAACAACCTTCGTATAGTTCTATGTCACGACGAACATCGAACGTATGTTAACCGATAGACGGGGACTAAGTCGCGCTTTGATTTTCATATATCAGTATCGATGAGAATATGAAAGTTTCATATTATCATCGAGTATCATATATTGGTTTTAACTTGAACATTTAACTTGAATTGGTTTTACGTTTACGTTTCGTTATTAAGGGTTCGAAGTTTTTAGTTTAGGGTAAATTTTCCTTACGTTTACGTTATCATCGAGTATCCTACTGAATGAACTAATACACCCTAAACCCTAACCCTAAATAACCCAAATTAACCTAATTAACCACAATTAACCATAATCGTTATCCTAAGACAAATTATCCCTAATTAACCCAAATTTAACCCAAATTAACCTAATTAACCATAATCAACCCAAACTTAACCTAATTTACCCAAATTAACCTAATTAACCCTAATCAACACCCTGACCCTTTCAAATTATCACTAATTAACCCTAACCTGTAACCTTAAACCTGAACCAAACCCTAACCACACACTGAACCCAAACCCTAATCCTAACCCTAGCCCAAGTCTTACCCTAACCCTAACCCTAACCCCAACTGATTAACCCTAACCCTAACCCTAACTGAACCGAACCCTAACCCTAACCTTAACCCTATCCTAAACTGAACCCTAACCCTAACCCTAACCGAACCCTGAACCCTAACCCTAGCCCAAGTAGCAACCCAATAATCAACAAAAACAGAAATAAAAGCATAATTAGAAGTAAAAATATGAAATTTACTAACCTGTAGCTAGGCCGGCGATGGAGGAGACCGGAGATGGTCGACGATGCAATCGGCGACGAGTCGCGGGCGGTGGCGACGAGGAAGTCGACGGTGATGTCGGGGACAACGAGGCGCACACGGGAGGGCGGTGGCGACGAGCGCGGGCGGTGACGTCGAGAGGCGCGCGCGGAAGAGTGAGAGCGAGGAATTTTTAGGAACGAGGACCTTTCTGTGCTTTATTTTTTTATTAATAACCCATATATATGCCCGTACGGATTTAACCGTAGGTTTTTCTTTTGCGGCTCCGTATGGCCAAATAACAAATTACGTTTTAATATTTTTAAATTAATTCATATGGCACCGTAGGGCAACCATGTGGACCTACGGAGTAATCCGTAGGGGCATCATTTTATTGCCCCTACGGAAACCTTTATCCGTAGGGACAACTCCTTATTGTAGTAGTGCTATTACAATATTCTAAGAGCGCTTGGTGATGCCGAGACATCGTTTGTGTTCATAGATTTATGGATTAGAAATTGGCATTTTGATCATAAAAGAAAGCTGAACGCACGTGAGGAAGATAACTGATGACCTTTAAAGAATATCAAAATTTTGATGGGTCTTGGTCGTCATGCATGTGAAAACGAAGGCAAAGGCGAAACAAGGGGATCGGGTCCTGTTGACGTGGATGGGACCCGCATGTCTGTCTCTCTTGGCTAAAATCTATATCTACTTTTTTCCAAAACAATTAATGAATGATCATAGCAAAAAAATGGAACAAGAAGGACGATTTTGATTATGCATGAATGCTTGATGTAAACGTTCATGCATGTTGGTGAGGATATATATGGAAACCCTTTGGCTCTTGAGGAAATAAGACATCCATAGCCCACGCACAACAAGGAGTTGCCAGGACAAAGGGAAGCAGCACACAGTTTTCAGCTTAATTCCACTTGCAATTGGTTTGCAAGTGGGAGGAAAAGAAATTCCCCAATCGTAGCCTATGTACTTTGATCAGAAGTAGGACCCTTGAGCACCCAACTTTTTCAGTTCAATGCATCAGTTGCGCGACCTAAAAGGGTTAAAATGCACCCCCTCAAGAAAAACTTCAAAAAATCATGCACTTTATTTCATAAATTTAACACAGGTGTTTCTTATTTTTATTTTTTTTCAAAATTTTGTTCCATCTTATCTTTCCCAGAATTTCTTTTCCTTCCTTCCTTTCCTAAATTTTTTCCTCCAAATTTATTTCCCATTGTTACTTTTCCATATCTCCAGTTCGGTTCTACATTCCATCTGATCTTTTCTATCGTCCAATGATTGACCATGGATCCAAGAAAGTAAGAATTTTGGAAAATAAGAAGAAAAGAAAGAAAACATGCTAGCAAAATAAGAATTGATAGAGGAAGATTTTGAATATCTAATACGTCACAAAAAATTGGCACTGATGAAAAGGGTTCTCTATGTCGTAACCTTAAAATTTAATAAAACGCATCAAAGACAGAAACGTGCTTTATTTAAACATGTTTATAATCAAGATAAGAGAGCCACTACTTTTCCATGCGAGATTTTGACATTTTGCAGGCTTTTAAAATCCTCAATGAATGATGAGGAAATCCTAAGATGATAAATAAAACACACAAGATGACTTCTTGGACATATGGCAATGACTCAAATATACATCCATATACGTCTTAGACTATCCAGTTTCTTATACTTTTCTTGCACAAATAAAATGGTAAGTCCAGCTCCACGAAAAACTAGCCCCTGGTTTTACTTCCATGCATTAATATTAAATATATAAGTTTCTTTATCATTACAAAAAAGTACTAGATTGAGCTTATTCAAGCTAGTCAGTCAATGTCTGGTCCCTGTTTTTTCCAAAGACAAGATTCATTCCATGTACCTGGTTCAGGTCACTGTTGTATCTAGCACTTTAATCAATTGTGAAGTTATGGTCAATAATAATGACTTGCGCCTTGCAACCTTTCATAGTACAAACTACAAAGATAAATTCTATGTATTTGAAACTGAAATGAAAAGATCCTACTCATCATTCATCAAACTAAACCATGAAGTTGTGACAGCTGACATAGGGAAAGAAAATAAGAGCAGGTTAATAGTAGTAATAAATGAGGATTAATGATATCCAGTAAAATCTTTCTTCACTTCGAGGATCAAGACAATAGCAATGCCCTTACTGCAAATGATCCTTCAACTTCTGCAAGCTATTTCTCTTCTAACTGCACTCGTTTCCCTGAGATTCGATAGCTCTTACCAGCTATGGATTAATATGTAGCCAGAAATGACTACAGCAAAAACAACAGCTAATCTGTTTCATCTATGGATTACAGCAAACTTTGGGAACAAATATTCATACGCTTTAGCTATAACTCACGGAAAACATAAGCTATAATCCACTGATAACATTCAGACACATCGTATAATTAACTGCAACATTAGATCCATAAACAGCACTAAAATCAAGTCAATTTTGGGTGTAAATGGCATCTCAAGGTTTGAAATTACAACACTGAACAGACCAACCGATAAATACAGAATCATGAACAAAATTTCAACTTCAACGTCACAACCAGAAATATGAGATACAAATAGTCCTCGTACAAGAATCCTGAGACACACTAACAACACCAGCCTAAAAGAGCTTGAAGAAGAACCTAATTGCCAGAACCAAAACAAGAATTTAATATATATTTTTCCCCCAATCAAAGGAAAAGGCGGTGTAAATACTGTGTACACAAACTAATACGTTCCCTTTGAAAAAGAATGAGCATCGAAAATGCCTAAGTTACATCCTAACACCCTGCCTTGTCTTGATCATTCGCTTGAGGGCTGCAAGCCAGAAGTTGCATTCATCCCAATCACTTGTTGTTAGGACCACCTGTCACCGTCAAAACTCCAGTTTGTCATTATGAGGATTAGAATTAATTATAATTTTGATCTGAAAAATGGGAAGTGGCAATTTTGACCCAGCCGACACAAAATAAACAGGTATGGGTCAACATAAACTGTATGGGTCATTAGTAGTCAACCCTTCTTGCGATACTAAGCCCTAAACCTAATTTGACCCAACTAAACAATCTAAATATCGAAAATTGTTATTCTATATTATTTTTTTAAAAAACAAGAAACTAAACTCATTATCTCCTGTTTAAAACCAACCTTACAAACAACTTCAATCAGAAATTAGTTTTAATAAGCAATATACATTTTACATGTCAGCCAAAATATAGTTAAGCAAATTCATCAGATTGGGCTTGGGTAGGGAAAATTAACTTCTTAAATAATCAGGTCAGGTTCGGAAAAGTAGTAATCGGGTTGGGTCAGACCCGAATTGACCTAATTGACACCCTTATTCAAGCATAAGCAAAGACCTAATTTAAGAACATCAGAAATGATTAAAGAATGAAAATAGCAATTAACATCCACTTCATTATATTTTGCTGCATCAGTTAATAATAGTATTTACCTGGATATGCAGGGCACTTGCAAAGTCTCCCGAGTCCAATGCCTGGCAGAGCTGGCTAAGCTTAGCTGCAGCATTTGCAGATATGTCCCTACTGTTGAGTTTTGCAAAAAGAGCCCCGATTTTCCGAGAGTTGTCCTCGATTTCGCGTTTTTTAGCCGCATTTGCATGGGAACCTCCAAGAGCTGCCGATGTCTCATGGTAAAGTCTGGTCAATGTGGCAATAACTGGCCGCAGCTCAGCTGCGAATACAACACAATAGGAGATCAATGCCGCAGACAAAACTGTGAGCAAGTGAAAAATGCTGAAAGCAAACTATAGCATTATGCATTCACAATATTAACATAAATACACATGAAAAATAAGAAAGGTGATTAACATGAAGAAGATAGCAAAAATCTAAGTAGCAGGGATCTGGTAATGGGCACAAACAAAGTACGAGTCAGATTCTCCTATTCAAAAGATCAGGATACTATATGTTGAGACTTGAGACACTCTAGTACATAAAAGACGACAGCAACCACAAGCCTTTATCCCAAATTTTTGGGTTCGGCTATATGAATCCTTGTCTTCCATTCTACTATGTTAGGTCCTCGGTTAAAATTAACAATTAGCAAATCATTTTTAATTGTTGTTAGCCATGCCAAGTCTACCCCTGACCCTTGTTGCACCTTTAACTACAATTTTGTCATTTGTCCTAACTCGAGCATTTATTGATCCTCGTTGAACATGTCCAAGCCATCTCAATAAGTTCTCATTTTATCTTCTATCGAAGAGTCGGAGAGATCTCCAACTTGTTACGAATGCACTCATTTTTTGTCATATCTTTTAGAGTCACCACTCGTTCATCTCAACATTTTCATTTTAGCCACAATATTATCAGTATTGTAGGATACACTACGATATGCGATATCATTTTATGATATGATACAATTAATAGGAATTTTGATATGTATCGCAGTTGTGTATCGAACCCTTTATTATCGTACAATATAGCTAATCTACTTGTACGTTACGATAACTATCCTCGATATGCGATATAATCTAATATGTTAATATAGTTTCTATTGGGTTTTAAATTGTGCATAACGAATTTGTTGTCTATTAAAAAATTTATCCTAGGTATGAATACTTCTATCTCGGTTACGAGGTAAAAAATCCTGAAATCTCACGATTTTCTATAACTCATTCGTGGCTCAAGATGCCTGTTATCTCCCATCGGAAACACTTTTAGCATTTCCTTCGACGCCGGCAACTTGCCTCTCCTCTTTCTATCGAACTTTATTTGATACCTATCTAGTCGGCCATATACTTCACTAGTCCATATTCGTTGAAAAGCTTCATTAGAAAAGCTCTGATTCCTTCACCGCCTAATCAACAATAGCTTCAGGAAAAATTGAATTTGATAGTCGGCAAAAATTATAAGCAACGGTTGAAACATAGATAATCGAATATCCATTATATTTAGGATTTCTTTTATTAGGAGAGATGCTTTATATACTTGGTTGAATGCTTTATTTATTAAACTTATGAGGTTCGTGTTTATGTCATAGTTAATTTTTTTTGGCATCATTTATGCTATTCTTTACTTGAGTTAGTAAGATTTATATATGCAAAGTTACAACACCTAACTGTTTCTAGTTGCATATTGCTTTATGTTTTTAATTTGACCAATTTTTATATGATATTCATAGTTTTATGATAAATTAGTTAATTATTGCACAAGGGCAGATTAATCAACAATATACAATACGATATCATATGTGATTCAATATCCAAGAACAACGATACACTATACTTATAACGATTTGACAAATTTGGTCATACTCATCTTTTGGACATGTTTCTTGCCCAATATTCTGATCCATATAGTAATGTCGGCCTAATAGTCATCTTATAAAATTTTATTTCAATTTCAAAGGTATCATATGATCGCATAACATTCCTGAAGCACTTCTCCGCTTCAGCCATCCAGCTTTGATCCAACAAACTACATCCTCTTCAATAATTCCATGTAATTATAGATTCTAAGAAGCGAAAATGGTTCCGTATAGATATATCTTGTCCGTCAGTTTGCACCATATGCCCATTCCTTCACCTTGTTTTGCTAAAGTTACATTCCATATATTGTTATTGTCTCTGCTAATTCTAAATTCTTCATATTCTAACATTTTTTATGAAATTTAATAACAAAAAAAATATCATTTTCGCAAATCTAAACTAATCATACAACAAAAAAAGTTTTTAAGTGGTGATGCATAGATTGGTAATTTTTAGCCCTTGATACATTTTCATACATATATACCAGAAGTCTGAGAAAAGGAGTCCCACAAGTATCTTAGATGAATTCAATAGAATCAGATATGGATATGAATCCAATACTAATAAATCTCCTCAACTACTTCGTTTAACATAGGCTTAATGATATTATAAGAGAAGATGACCAAGTATAACCATAAAATTCAAAGTAGCATTCATGTTTTTAGACTGTAAACATATTTCTATGGTTGAGAGGCAAGAACGAGCATCAAACCAAGGTTCAACTACCACCAAGCACACAACAGATTTAATTTTACTAAAAATCTAGATTTCGGTATACTATAGGACTCACAACCTGCATGCAAGGAAGTCTGGGAGTATAAAGTATTTCCTTCAATCATCACCATAGCTTAAAAGTGTGCAATGGAAGGAACACACACACACACACACAGGGAAATGGCGTTGCCTGAGAACGCCATTTCCCTGAGAAAGCCTCCCAAGTGCAGGGATGTGGGTCCCACTCATGTGGGTAACCTGTCCCACCCATGCGTTTGAGTGTGCATTCTCAGGAAATGTCCGTGAGCAGATGCTCAGGACCATATTCCATACACACGTACTACATACACGTGCACATGCACACATAAAATAAGCAGCAATAATATCAACAATAAATTGGAATCGCAACCTTTTCATCAAAAAGATAATAAAACAATGGAATCAAACCCAGTAAAGTATTTTCCATTTCTCATAGTGATAAATTGGTTGTCAAGTACCAGGCACATTGGAAGTATCCACAGTTTGCACTGTCGGAGGTAGGGCCGGAGGAGTGACAACTGGCTGCGGTTGTGCTGGCCGTGTAGGACTGGAAGGCTGTGCAGGACTTAAACCAGGCCTCTGCACAAAACCTGGATTGTTAACAGGCATAAAACTCTTAGGAGCCTGCGCTGGTGCCACAGAATGGGGAAACATATGACCAGGAACTGGGCCTGGTTGAGATACACCGACACCACGAGCCGGCCCAGTTGGACCAGATGGATGCACGTAATTGGTTGCTCCCTTCTTCAATCAAAAACAAGTGGAAGATTGATTTTTAAGGATTCAACATAAGTTAAGAGTGAGTAGTTTGCTGAGTTGATGGAAAGTAGACAAACCGGGTACAAGTGAGACCCCAAGCTTGGCTGCTGATATTGCTCCACATTTTTAATAGCAGATGGAGTTGTAGGTGTAAATGGCCTCACTTTAGGTTGTGCTGGAACTGGAGCAGCATGGAAAGTTGGCTAACACAACATACAAAAACTTAATCAGAGGTTGAGATATAATGCAGTTATGTTGATAAAGGATCCAATGCAAAAGGACCTCCTAAAATAGAAAAGGGTAATATGATATAAAGTGAATATGCATAAGAAACTGTTTAACTGCATACCATAATATTCCTGGTTTCCGAGATAAAAAAGAAAGATATGAAACCATAAGGAAATTAACTACAAAAAGAACTGAAAGGTCCATAGCCCTGTACAACTAGAATTATACCAAGATATACAAGACTTATATAGACCATAGGCATACTTTTAAGCATAGAGATGGAAAAGAATCAATGGCTTGAAAAATAGTTGCCTTTATACCCCAAAGGCCACCACCTATATATTCTTAAACCCACTAATAACAAAGCAATGTATATAGTTACTTCCCTTGTCCCTTTTTTTGGGTTTTCCCTATTTATTTATTTACTTTTATTTATTTTATTTTTTGTTGTTGTGGGGGGCTGTGGGGGGAGGGGGTTGGTTGGAGAAGATGCCGGAAAACCGGCTAAGATGGTTTGGTCATGTGCGACACAGACCTATGGAAGCATTGGTTCAACGAATGGATACTATCGATATAGACCATGTCATAAGGACGAAAGGGAGACCAAAGAAAACATAGATGGAGGTGATACGAAAAGATATGGTTGCCAAAGGCCTCAATGAAAGTATATTGTTCGATAGGAGTGAGTGGAGGCGGAGGATTCATGTGCTGGACCCGGCGTGATTCTCATGTTGGTTCATGTAGCCTATCCCATATGCTTGGGATAAAAGGCTCAATTGTTGTTGGGGGGGGGGGCTGTTGGGGGAGGGGGGTTGGTTGGAGGAGGATGTCTATCAAATTGTAAGCACCCAATCATGGAAAAAGGCCTTTTTGGAACATCCTTTTCTCTGTGGACCAGTGTTTTCCTGATATTCGATTTATTGTTAAAATTATAGTTACCCCCGTTTGAGTATGTTATGGTAGGCAAGATAAGAGGTTGCAGAAAGAGACGTATGAAGTGAGTTACAAGAGGTATGAAGCAATTTACTGTTGGATAAGCAAGGATCAAATTGAACATCGAATTCAATTGTGAGAATATTACATATCTATTATTTATTTACACCAACAATGAAAACTTCACAATCTATCATTCAAAGTCAAGGTCATCCGATTGTCACATCCAGATACATCTGAAGCAAGAACAATATGAGATTATTTAATCACATTTCATGACTGACCCCAATGCAATGGGTAAATACCACAAAAAGATGGTGCGGGAAATTAGTTGAGCATGAGTAAAATAGTAGACTTTTCATGTCTATGAATCTACCATCCAGTATAGTAGTTAATCACACGTTGACTCAGTCTGCAGAACATACCTGGACCTGTTGAGGGTGTGATGGTTGCATAAATGTTGGCTGTGGCGGTTGAAATGGTTGAGTAACGTAAGGTGGTTTAAGTTCCATAGGCTGTTGTGCTGGTTGATAACCATAAGAAGGAATGGGGTGTTGATAACCATCACCATACGGACCACCAGGAATGGTCGGTTGGGGCTGTGATTGAAGTTTATTTTATTATAGGTCACATAAATCATAAAGCAGGATAAAAGTTGTGTTTCATTACATTTATTTAGAAAATAAAATAAAAAAATATTTAAAACTAAAGACCTGATAATAGGACTGTGAAGGGTCAACGGCGCCATAACTGGGTTGCTCAGCACTGTACATGGGATCAGCATTTTGTACTCCATAATCATGAGAAGAAGTTTGGGGTGCTTCTCTTTCTACGGTTGTGAACAATCAATTTCAAGATTCGAGTACTTATATCCAAATTATGAGTTAGAGAATAGTCAAGTCATTAAAGGTGACAAATATAATAAATATGGGACAACATAGCTAAAACTTCTCAAATAAGAGATTTCAGTTACAGATATAAAATAGTTATCTTGCAGAAAAAAGATAATCAGTAGACTATTAGACAATAATATATAGGAAAGATCACATATTTTTACCGCATTCCTGTCAGATTTTTTGAATAGGCATAGTGGCCAAAGTCAATCAATGGAAACCGACTAGCCAGAAAAACGAAAGGAAGGGAAAATATTAAGTACAATAACATGTATGAGTGCAGGATGCCAAAGTATCTTCAGTTGTTTTTTTTAAAACTTAATAAAGTTGGCCAAATTTCTCGTAGTTATTCTTTTTTCCTATTGGCTTCAGTTTCTTACTCTTGACCAGGATGCTATAATTTCAATTAGTTGGTTCTTCCCCCATCAATTTCAACTTCGTAATCTTAACACAAATACTATAAGCTTAAGCTCGAAGGCATCATCATCATCACAATTTATTATTATCTAAGCCTTCTTCCATGAAGGTTGACCATTAAAGCTGTTTATTTAAGCAGATGATAAATGAAGAAATATAGAAACATTCGGCCTTCATGGATTTTGAAAGGCTTTGATATTATCTCAAGAAAGATAATGCGGTGCGTTCAAAGTGAAAATAGTGTCTCCTAGACAAATAAATATCGCTAAACGTATGTATGTAGTAACAACCAAACCATTTCATATCACATGAAGTGTCAACATTGAATTCTTTTTTCTTTATATTAGTTATGGATGAACTTACCAGACATATATAAGATAACGTTCCATAATGTATGTTATTTGTTGATGATATTGTATTAATGGATAAATCTAAAGAAGGGATAATTTCTAAAAATTAGAAAGATGGAAAGATGCTTTAGAATCGAGGGTTTCGAGTTAGCATAGCAATTACAAAATATATAGAATGTAGCAATTTAGCAAATAAAGTGAGAATAAACTAACATACAATGCAATTTGTTGGCAAGAACTACAAGGGTAAGTGTTATTGTGACTCAAGATCTATAATTAATTATAATGGTGAGATCAAGGAAGATAAGTTCAAAGGATCAAAACTCGATGGTTGAAGAAGATAAGTGTTTCAGAAGAATTAAGTGAACTTAAATTACATTAAAGTAAAGGAAAATATCTATAAGGCGGCAACAAGGCTGGAATGGTTTTACGATTATTTTGTACAATTAAGAAATATGTCAAAAAATAGTTTTAGCTAAAATGGGTTCATTATGATGGATGAGTGGCAATTCTCTAAAAGATAATATAAGAAATGAAGAAATGAATATATCATAAGAAGTAGAAGGTAGCTTTCTTAGAGGTTAAAACGAGAGGGCACCAATTGAGATTGTTTGGATATGTCCGACGGAGACTAATAAATGCACCATTTATGGTGACAAAAATTATAGTTAAAGGTGTGAATCATGTGATAAAGGCTAGACGTAGACTTAAACAAAAATCATAGTTAAAAAAGAGATGTTAAATCATTTTAAACGTGCAGATGGTTCTTAACATGACAGAATGAAAGAAAAAGTTTTATACTCCAAAAGTTTGTAACATGACATAATGAAAGAAAAAGTTTTATACTCCAAAAGTTTGTTGACCAAGCTTGTTGTTTGTACTATAGGAAGGCTCTTTCCATAAAAAAAAATAGAAATGGGGTCAACAATAAACAAAGGCTCCAACTTCATAGAAGATCGGACAAAGTTTCGCAAACATTTGTCAATCATTACTTAGTTTTAAATTTCTTGAAAAGAAAATGATAGCCTATATGTGATTAACACAATCCTACATGATGGTGGGCATCCTCTAAATTCTTCTAGATTAAGCCAAACAGTCTCTGCTTTAGTCAAAGGTAAATCCAAGAGTGAAATAAAAAACAAACTCCCACAAAATGATTCGCTAATAACTGTTTATGTTTGGAGAACATACTATTTTAAATAATTAAAAATTGCATCTTATTTTAAAATCGGGATGATACTTGTGTTAACAAGTCAAGAACACGATTTGTAATTTGATGTTTGATATCCTACTAATTGGAAATTATAATGGATATAATCATAAAATTTTGGTTTTCATATTTCTCTATAAAAGAATTGGTACGCATCATATATTTATGGTCTTAAGTAATAATTTATAAAGTATAAAAGTAAGTATAAAAGGACATAACATAAACATTATTTTCTCTTCCATAATTTTTCCTTGGACTTATCAATATTCTTTTTATTTGTACTTTGCTTCTATGGCTTTGCGGTGTAAGGATCTTTTATATGTTATTTCCATCGATTGACATGATTTTTCTTATGGATAAATTTACCGATAAAAATTCTCTCAATTCTTTATTTTCCGTTTTGCTATAAATTTTCTATGATTTGGTTAATTGAAGAATTTTTTTCTCCAATTTAAAACTTCCGATTTTCAAATTTAACAAAAAGGTCCTTTCATCGCGATTGATCAGTAATTGTTCTTTTTTTAAGCTTAATAGGATTTCCCGTTATGATTGAATATGCAAATGAGTTTAAGTTTAAGGTGAAGCCATTAATTAGTGTAAGTAAGCATTAACTTCTTATTCGATAAAGTGAATGAACATTATCCGTCAATTTGGGTTTCTACTTACTTATTTGTTCTTCCATTTCATTAGAAAATTTCCAATTTCTCGGCTTTTACTTTCTATTGTGCTTTGATTTCATCAAGAAATTTCTAGGATCGGTTGGTATCGGATCTTGTGGGCTATGCCACAGATCGGTCTCTAGTATAAATAATATTGCATACACTAGCACATCAGAAGCATTTGCTTTAGCCTACATCTAGCGAGGAAGATAGATAGCGATCAATAATAGTCTTTGAACACCCTAATAGAACTCAGTATTATTGTTCAGTGCATAGCAATAGTCCTGTAATATTGAAGGATCCTAAGGTTTCATATGAAAGTAGTAAGAGTAAATAATGTTGCAGTGACCCACTGACAGCGACATCTAAAAACAGGGTCAAAGAAACATAGAAAAAATGTTTAACAATGTGTCAAGATTGGATTCAATGAAATTAGGAGTAAGCCGTAAGAAGACTTTAATGAAATAAGATAGGGTTTAATAATTCACATTACATATTTACACCTTAGTGATGTTACATTGGATATTCTTGATCACATTGCATGAAATGGTTATATTGATTGTTCATGGAATATGAATCCTAATTTGCTAACTAGATCTAGATAAATTCCTGCAATTTTGGTGCATGCTCTAGAAATTAAGAGCACAGTTCTCAACAATTTAGACTTATTCCAGTAACAATATTATAAAAGAAAAACAAGAAAAAATTAGCAATCATGTTGATTTTCTAGAGTACGCCCATCCCAAACTGGTAAACTTGGAAAAGGGGGAACCATCAATAGCTTTAGATGAGACTTTTAGACAATTCTGACAGACATATATTCAATCCATAAGCAGTAGATAATCATAATTTTTCGAACAATAAGAACTAGTATGGGAGGGGGGGGAAGAATTATTCATGAGTAAAATTAGTAGAGTAATTCTAATATTAGCATATGTTGAATTTAGGAATAGAGGGAGCTTTTTCGTAGTATAAATTGTCTCCAAGTAACTAATATATATTATCTTTTTATTTTCATCACCTGCTGCTGAAACTGCAATTCGATCGCGAAGGATAGCAAGCTCATGTGAAGACTCTTCTGATCCCAAGAGTTTCAAATACTCCATTGATGTTGTGAGAAGCCCTTGACTAGCAAGCAGTTCAGCATACATCTCAACAAGCTTTGACAGTGATGCACTAAAACGCTTCTGTCCAGTTGCATGTGCAAGGACGATAGTCTTTTCCATTAAATCCTAGATATATGCACCGTAGTTTTTAGTCTATTTAGTCATAAAATAACAGCTGGCAATGGGTGTTTCTATATTAAAAAGGTAAATACCACCTGCAGTAGATCAACAAAGGTCTTTCCATCATGCTCAGATTTCAGGCTGTGTGACCAAATTTCTACAGTTTTCTCAATATTGCCAGCACAGATATAACAGAGAGTTGCGGCAAGTGTGTTTCCAACTCGCATTAATCTGGAAGCAAGGGTGTCACAGAGAACGGTCCACTCCTCCTTCTGTGCAAACTGTGTGAACGTATTTACAAAATAGCATCAATATTGAAAGAAAAGAATGAAAAACCATGCATATTAATTGGCATTAAAGAAATGATTATTAGAAGTAACTGGCTGTTTCCAACTTTAAAGGGGTGTGTCAAATTTAATTAAAAGAACTTTAAAAGCATTACTTGGAAGTAGTGAATGGTTACTTTTAATAACAAAGTAAAGTACAACATACAACATTGAATAATGTCTTTATCACGATTAAATAGGAAAATTTAAATTTGCAAGAAGCTATTAAGCGTAAGAATCCAACTAGTTCACTATTCAAAACATCCTTTACATCCCCCATGCATAACAATTACCCCATATATCAATCAAAATTTAAATACTTGATGAGAAATTTTAATCTTACCGTACAAAAGAGAGCGAGTGTTTCTTTCCACGAGTCAACTGGCCTGGTGTTAACAAGGCTCATTAGATCATTAGTCACCATTGCAGAGACAACCTGAATGTTCAAAAATTCCAACAAAAAAACGGTCATCCTTTTAAACCCATAAGAAATAAATATAAAAATCCAGATCCTGATTAAAACTACTGCAACCCAATGCACACCCGCCACCCCACTCCTAACAAGAGGGGGAAAAGCCGAACATAATAAATTACGTATTCAGATAAGAAATAAAATAAAATAAAGAAATGTGAATATAAACCTTTAGATAAGGCGAGAGACTATTCTTAAGATATTGATCACGAGTGGTTTCCCACAATGAGGGCCCCCCAACATGAGCAATAACCAGTGCATCAGACATTCTGTTTGCTGTTATGCACTGTAGAACCGCTCCCTTGTAGTCTCCAACAACCAAAGCACGTTGAATGCTTTCATCAATTGAGGGATCGGTACTCTCCCGATTCTCGTCTGGTTCTTTCTTTATTTGCGCATCACTAGGAACTTCATTGTCTTCAACAACAAAGTTATTATCAGAGGGCTGCAGATTGTTAAAGAACTCCTCCCCGTTGTCAATCAAGAATGCACTATTTGCTTCACCCGCAAATAGTGCACCTTTAGCAGCCTTCTCATCAAAACTCATGTTATCGGTTAATTTCTTCCCAACTTCATCAATTGCATTTTCACTTCCTTCATTAGGCACACTGAAACCAAGATGGGTTAGTAATTCTGTTCTGGCTGTTCCTTCTTCTTCGAACATAACCTTCAAAAATCCCCACGTTTCTTTTTCATCCTCGGATCTGTTAAAGACAAAAGAGGGGGGGGGGAATCAAAGAGCCCGAATAATGTGCATATAAAAGATATCCATAAATATTGTTGTTCAAAATATCTCACATACAAAGAATCCTGAGATTTTTTCTCACACAACAATCGCAACAAAGCCTTTTCGCCATCTTGGATTGCAGCTTCAAATTCAGTAGAGCGGCTCACCAAACTGTGTTCAGTGACCAAATTATGCACATAAACCTGTAATGGTAAGAGAAAGTGAATTATCAAGATAAATATGCCAAACAAAGAAGATTTGCCTAGACATACCTCAGATGTGCTGGATGGAACACCTGCTGCTGAAAGACTAGGCTGAAATGAAACAAACTTGCCACCAAAACCAAAGGATACGCCAACTGGACATTTCAACCATTTTGGAGCTCTCAAATGTGCTGATGGCATAGTTAAAGAAGACAAATCAATTCAATCAAATAGTGGAGTCCCCCATCACATGAAAGGAAATATAGAAAATAAGTCAAAAAAATTCAACAGAAGCGCACAAAAAAATCGCTATATTGAAGTCTGTGTACTTGCATGATAAGTAAGAAGAGGCAACTTTGTCACGTACTAGGGTAGCTTAAAACATAAAAAGAAAAATAAATTAAGAATCAGGCTAGGTCAGGTCACAGGTGTTAGCTAAAGATGCCGCGTACAAGCTAATTTGTAACCCTCACAAAATGTACCCCTCTTCTCTTTACACCAATTTAGGTTTAGTAGGGTGCAAATTGCAGAGAGTAACTGAAGAGGGATCAAATATTCAAACATAATAATGCTCATAACTTGGTAGCTCATAGCACACGCCTTTATCCCAAACTTTTGGGGTAAGCAACATGAAATTGTTGCTAATATTCTGATCTATTACAGATCGTCTCCTCAGTTAAATTGATAATTAACATAATGTTATGTACTGCCTCTATCCAAGTTTGTTTCGGTCTACCCTAGCCCTTGTTGCAACATTAACTACTATCTTGTCATCTCCTAATAGGAGCAATTATTGGTCTCCATTGAACATGCCTAAACCATCTCCATGACTCCATCAATTCTCTCTCATCTCATCCTCAACCTTCAACTATTACATATACATTCCTTACATATCCTTTCTTTTAGAGTATTACCCACTCATCCATCTCAACATTTTTATTTCAGCTACACTATTTTTTTTTTTGAACTTATTTCTTAATTTCCCAACAATCTTATCAACAAAGCAATTTTGGTCATATAGACGTCGGATGAAGTTTTCCTTTTAATATCATAGGTATTAGGTGATCACATAACACTCCTAAAGCATTTCTCCACTTCAACCATCTCAAATTATCCTATGAACTTGATCTTCCTCGATCTCGCCATCATGATAAGTATAGATCTTAAGTACGCAAAAATGGTTATTCTACATTGTTCTTGACTATCAATTTGCACTTCCGTAGGACTCTTTTCTCACATTATTTTGCTAAAGTACATTCCATTTATTCTGTTTTTGTTCTGCTAATTCTAAATCCTTTATATTCTAAGGTATCTTTCCAATCTCTACTTTAGAAATTATCCCTCTTTTAATTCATTTACTATAACATCTTTAGCAAATTGCATACAGCACTACACTTAATTCTGGATATCTCTCTCAAGTTCGTCCATAACTAATGTAAGAAAGGACTTGAAGCTTTAAAGCTAATCCATGGAGTAAGCCTACGTTAATTAGAAGCCTGCTTGACATTTCTTCAATTATTGTCACTAGTAAGTCTTCTATTTTACATATCTTCATCATATCAATATACCTATGAAACATTAATTTATTTTTTGAAAACCCACCATATTATCTTTCTTGGGACTCTGTCATAAGCCTTCTTAAAATCAATAAAAACCATATGTGGATATTGTCTTTTCTTTATATTTCTCCATCAATCAACCTAATAAATATATGGCCTTCATAGCAGACGTTCATGACAAAAAACCAAGATTGCACGGATACGGACACGGGTACACAGACACGATACGATGCAACATGGTGATATGGAAAATCCCAAAATATAATATACTGGGACACGAGGATATATATAGATAATATAATTATAAGAAATATCATATCATATCATTGTAACATATTCAATAAAAACCTTAGCATTTTAACATTTTTTTACTGTATTTATCAAACCTCAGCCAAAAAAATTAGTTATTTTAGCACAACTTTAGCAAAAATATGATTTTAACATTTTTTTCTACCTGTATTTAACATATTTCAGCAATAACAATATAATTTTAGTGGTCTTCTAACCGTACGCAACATAATTTTAGCAAAATCATATAATTTCAGCATTTTCCGAACAAATTAACAAAAATACCTTATATATTTCACATAGAAATTATATTAAACAGCAAAATTGAGTAAAATAAAAAGAAATATCAGCAAATCAAGAAAGTTATAATAATATTAAGGTTTTCCGCTTTTAATTGAAAAAATAGTTTTGTGTCGTGATTTCACTAAACGTGTTTTGACACGTGTCTGAATCCAAAGCCTTTTTGTTTCGAAGTGGAACACGGAAAATATGTGTTGGACAAGTGTCGGACACGAATCCGTATCCGACACGTGTCCGACATGGATACTGCAACCAAAGAAACATGTTCATGCAACCTAGCAGAAAAACAAATTGATTTTCGGATATAGACATATATTTCATCTCAAGTTTTCTAAAAAATGTTTGAATGAGAGACGCGGAACAAAAGTCATTGATTGTGAGCCTCATTTGTGCATGGGTGTCACAATTAAGTTTCTTCAATCTTCGACTACTACTATTCGAACTCTACGCTTTGGTTATAAGATGCAGAAGTAAGGACGGCTCATCGAATCCCCTCTTGTATCGCGGGGGGAAAGAAGCCAATCAAAATGAAGGATCACGGGTTCTAAGGTCGGTCACGGTGTTCATCATGGTGTCTCTGCATGGGAAAGAGGGTATGAGCGGGCTACATGTGAGGTTGGTACTGATCAAGGGAAGTGAGAACAAGAAGCCATCTGTCTCAATCTCTACTTACATTGATCTCATTCCAATAGGAAATCCAAGTTATGACGTGGGATTTCGGTAAGTGGTAATCTATGTCAATTACCCTTTCGCATCATTTCAGTGCACAACTGCACGACTCCAGAGACTTAAGCGTAGTGGTGTGGATTATCACATATGGTCTTCAACGACCACAAATGCCTAAGTAGAAGGATCGGAAGAATTTGTTTAAGTCAAGTTAGATAGATATGATAGTAATCGGATTAAAGGCAGGCGTAGTTCTTTCCATTTCCTTCAATAAAACTTAAATCATCTCTGGCTATGTGTTAATATATATGAATTGGTGAGGTCATCACAAAAAGTACAAAAATTGTGTGTGTGCAAGTGTGTGTGGCTGTGGGTGGGTGTTTGTTCAAGGCATGTTCAAGTCTGATCACATGCCTTGGAGGCGGTACTCTTTTCTAAAATGTTATGATGCCTCGGAGAAGGTTCTTTCTATCTCGCGTTTATCTATTTCTATGATATTATATCCCCTTTCTCATTAATCACACCATGAACTTGAACTCATCCCTTTATCCCATCCTCAAATCACATCCCTTACCAATTCTCTCTTTAAACTCCAACGCGAACGTCTACTCTAAGATTTACAGTTGTATAGTTTTGCGACAATGATGCATGTTTTCCCTCAATATAACTCACCCTTCCAAACATTTCTAAACTTTCTATTCAAGTTTTTTAAACAAAAAAATTTCCGCTTTGTACAAGTGATTTAACTTTTTTAGAACTACTTTTCAAAACTGAAATTGCTATTATTTCAGAAATCGCTTCCAACCCCATTTGAGTCACTTCCAGAGTGACATCCATATATCTTACTGCCCATACGAACCGAAACTTCTTTAGACCTTCTGATATCACATCAAAAGGAACCAAGGCAGTTTCGATTGCAATTCTAGCAATGTAAGGAACAGCTTTCCTCCAATTTCCAACTGAAATATCAATCCTTGGACAGACCAACGGTTTTCATTACCAATATTCACAATGACAACTACATAAACCAGTTGAACATGTTTACACAAACACCAATTAACATCCAAGAAATGTTTGTGCTCATCATTGCTACAAAATGGATTCACTTTTAACACCACAAAATGTATTCAGAGTAGTTTCAAGATAAATTACTCACTACGGAGAATCAGCAATCAAAAAATAGATAGAAGGAATGTCATCACTAAGCAACAATATCCCAATGCAAATAAATTATACAACATAAGCGAAACTACATGTGAATACAACATTTTCTTACTTAACACCCACCACCTAGCTATAGCTATAAAACTTGTGTAAGAACCCTATTAAAAATGCGATTTAAAAAATATATCAAACAGCTTTTGACAATTAAAAATACCCTGATATTTTAAAACAATATCTTGTGGAACTATCAAATATAGCATAAAGCATTATTTCTTTCTAAATATTTTAACCATCCCCATTCATCACGTCCAGTTTTCTCTTGGTTCACTTAAAAGTCATCAGCTTTCATAAAAACTTTTCTTCCACTTCACTAAACTTCTACCATGGCTCTTTATCATTAGGCTTTCCATCCTTCAAGTATATATAGTTAAAGCTCCTGACTAACTTCCTCCCTATGTAAAAGCAGATAACCGTGTAGAGCTGGAATGGAGAATATATAAGCTGATGCATCACCAGGACAGTGAAGCATTTAAAATTCCATAATGCTCTTAATCTTATTCCATAAATGAACTTTACCTATCCTTATTTAATGCATAATTCTGAATTTTCCACAGAAAATATGGTCAAATGACATGAGGTCCAGTATCCATGAGACATGTCAAGTTGCATGAACGAGAAACACAAACATAAAGAGTGCTAACTGCAAAGTGTTTACCTGTAGAACCAAAATCACCATCCCCTACTGCAAGCCTGTTGCAAGCCTGCACCATTGAAGAAAATACTAAGAATTCCGGCAATGATTATAAAAATACATACAAAAATTCTTGGGACCAGATAGAAAACCAATCAATTAAATTTACATTACAACAACAACTGAGCCTTTTATCCCAATCAATTAAATTTACATTAAACAATGATATTAATGTTCCAAGGCTCAGATCCATATCTGAATCCGTTTTAATTTTAAGAGAATGGTACTACTTAGAAGATACATGACTCGTCCAGGTCTAGGTTCTGAGGCTCAGCTCGCATGATTTAGAGCAAGTTCAGTGCAATTCTCAAGATTTGCAACCTTGATATCAATTCCCAAATACTAGAGAGATTAATCAGAGGTTAACAAACTATGTTTCTCCAGCCAAATTAAAATTTATGCTGCTCTGACAGGCTCGGATCGCACATTACAAGTGTAAAAGGTAGCTCTGTAAGTCACACTTCATGCATGTTTGATTAAAAAGCAGACTTAGCACAACAAACATACCTTATTCTACATTCATGTCACTCTGGCCATAAGTACATATTGCATGATAAATTATGCTCAATTTATCACATTACTGAATTCAATGCATTTGCCACAATAATTAGCCCTTTTATCTCAGGAAATAGTGGGGTTTTTTAATAGAAGTTATAGGGGCTTTCGCCATTGCTAATACCTGAATCTGATTTGATGTAACGTTGTGCAAGCTGGTAAAAGAAGGCACAGGATTTTTCAGCAAACCTCAAACATAAGGGGCCTATTCATAAAGAGTTATTTTGATAGCACAACAAAAATACATGACTGTTGATTTGCTAGAAAGTCGGGCAAAAAATCAAGACCTAAGCAACAAATGGTCAACTAAAGGCCTAACTTCTATGTGAATATTAAATTATCATCATACAGTGCAGCAGACCAAAAGTAGAATAGAAAACAGAAATAAATGTTGCAAGACATCTAGAACAATGATATTGGCAGTCAAAAAATAATGATTCCCATTTATCTTATAAACCCGGTTATGGTTACACAAAATTGAATGGAACTTATATTGCAGCAAAAATTATGAGAATATGATTTCACTAGAATATAAATACAGTTTTTGTTTTCCAGTTGACAGCCATACTCGAGTCAAAGATTTAAAAGACCATAGAACATTACCTGAATATTATATATCCCAACTTTTCCATCAAATGAAGATGTTGATATGACACCTGGTATTTTAGGGTACCAATGAACATCAAAATTCCAATTGGTACTGGCTGGAAGTTCACAAACTATCTGCATAATACAAAGTCCACATAAGGAAACGGCATTGACATGAGCAGACTGGATGATGCTTCCATCAGCGCAACACAAGAAGATAGAATGAATCAATCTGTGTATCCGACTTGTGCTTAAAAGCATATCATTTCCTTACCTCTCCAGCAACTGTATCCCAGAAAATAGTGCGATTATCTTTTGCGCATGTTAGTAAAAATGAACTGTCATGAGGACACCATGACATTGCGATCACACCTGATTGAGTAAACACAATAAAATCAATGGATGATTGACTAAGTGCAAGTGAATTTCTATGCATGTGAACATCGTGCTGGATCTTCAGTCCAAGAGGTAAACCCCCCACTCACCCAAAAAAAATAAAAAGAATAACCAAGATGCAAGAGGATAAATTTATCTAACTTCTAGCAGCAAAGCAGGGGAAAATGCAGTTCGCTGCTAAAACATAGTAAACCGAAAAAGAAAAACACTAATTTCAAATGGAAGTGTCAGCTAATTTAGATAGAATTGTAACATGGAAGAATCCTTATTGATGTGGCAGCGTTGGTCCAGTCGGAAAATGAAAGTTCATGATTCCCAGCATATCTTACAGATCCTTGCATCATTAAGTTGCAATAAGGCAAACATTAATGATGCTTCCAACAAACAGATAGTTCTCATACTTGAGAGAGCATCATAAGCTTCCCACGCAGAAAATTAATATGAATTGGTCCTATTGGATACTTACAAACTTATTGCAGTTAAATGATTTTATAACATTCTGTGCTTGTTGCAGGATATCACATCAAATAAACAGATAAAACAAGACATTTAACTTTAAACTGACTGGTATTCAAGTTACTTGAATACAATTGTTGGTATTTTTTGTGTATAATGTGGAAGTAAGAGGTCCGGTTTAGGTTTTCAAAAAAGAAAAACTGGAAACAAATTTTCAAAAATGGAAAGCAAATAAAAAATTACAATAAGCAGTAAGCCAGTAATGTCGCAACTCTAAGCAGGGGCAGAAGTGAAGAACTAAGCATAAGAACATCAAATGCGGAAAGGAAAAAAAGAAGAAACCGTTATGAAAACATCATACCCCAAGATAGTCCACACCAAAAACAAGATAGATTTTATGAAAATGCAGTAATCAATAACAGGTTCACAAACCTTTCGTGTGCCCAACAAATTCTCTTACTGGTGATATAGTTTTCCTCACATCCCAGACCTATAATGAAATTTGGAAGTAAAAAATAAAAAAAATATGACAGATATGGACACCAAAATTATCTAAACGAAATAATCCTATGGTAACTATACAATAATAGCAAAGTGTTGCAGAACATTACTCTGAGGGAAGGTGAACTGTCATCATCAGATGCAATGATGAGTTGGGTGGAAATATCGGGATTCCATTGCAAAACGGAGCACCTCCTTCTGGTAGAATCTGAAAAACTGTAAGAGAAGAACAGAAAAATGTCATTTGGTTAATTAGAGTCATCAACTGGGGAAACCATCATGAAAGGAACAGGCAAATAAAAGAACATTGTGTTCAAGAACAAACAGCTTGCCTTGTGACTGGCTTCTGTTGCTTCAAATCCCAAACAACTTTATACAAAAAAAATAAGAAGAAAGTAGCATTATTTAGTAATAAACTATTAAAATTTGAAACACACACATGTATTTATGCATGCCCGTAAATGGTATGGAAAGAGGAGGGGGAAAGAATAAGGAATTATTTTACCAGTCATCCCGCTGTAAGAAGTGGATGCTAATATATGCTGAAATTTAGGATTCCATGATACAAACGAAACTTCGGTTTGAGCACCAGATCCAGGACTCTGATATGGAAGAGAAAGAGGTCAGCTGTCTTAAGTTACATACATAACTACAGAGCAACATAACATACATGTAGTTTTAATACTCACACAATCCATGCATAAAAGAAAACAGCAAATAACATAAACTGGAAACAAAGCCGTGTATAATAGAATAGCATTCGAGCCCACTTCTAAATATAAACTTTATGTCCAAGGACATTAGTTTGATGCCAGTATACTATTTGTTTAAATGGAAAAGCGCTAAACAATCACCTCTCAATGTCAACATTTTTAACCCAGGACAATAATTGGATGATGGAAAAGTTTTTCTCTGAAAGAGAACACCTGCTGCAATTAAGAACTATCACAGTAATATAAGAAATATGCTTCAAAAAGGTTCTAGAAAGAAATACAATGAGGTTATAAACAACCTTGTTTGATGGAACCACTTGGCAGCAAGGTTGCATGGATACACGACATGGCAAAATCCCAAAATATAGGATAAGAGGACATGGCAATGTGTGTGTGTGTGAACGAAAAAGATGCTTATGCTAGAAGAATGACAGTTAGGAAGGCTGAACTCGGAGATGCAGAGTAGCAGACTATGTTGGCCGAAATATAGAAGGATGAGACAGATTTGAAAATCTGGATGAAGATAAATGCATTAATTTTTTGTTGCTAAAAAAATGTAATAGTTGGTGTAATTTTCTAGTAGTGAAGCGGCAACATCACTATTTGCTAACTTGGACTCCTTACAGTTTATTTAAGTGAATTTGTAATAAATATCAACCTGCAGACTTGCATTTCTCAACATACATTAATTGCAACTACTTGGCTTCAAGTCCAAGGAAAATTCCAGGTCGAGGTCTTTCATCAAACAGATCGAGATTGAAGAGGAAAAAATGTTGCTTCTGTCCAAGTCAAGGGCTTTGATCAAAGAGGAAGAAGAGGTGGTTCTGTCAAAGTTGATCGAAATCAAGGGCTCCAATCAATGTCAAGGATTTTGATGAGGTCGAAGTCAAGAACAAGGTCCTTCAGTCAAAGTTGAGGGCAAGGGCTTCAGTCAAAGTCGACGGCAAAGGGTTTCGAGATGAGGAGAATTAGGGATTTTGAAGGCTGCGGGTAAGTTGCGTAATTAAGAACTTAGGTTTTTACTATAAGCTGGTAAGTTCTACAGAGGGCAGACCCGCTACCGTATCCACGACGACTCCCTCCCATGTCAAGTGCAAAGCGGAGCACAAATTTTGGGGCGATACGGATTTTCCGGTCGGACACGTGCCTGGCACGGATCCGTGTCTGACACGGAAACACCATTCATTTTGTCATGTCGGTGCTTCTTAGCTTGGCAGCATAGAGAACAAGAATATTAGGCTCTCAAGATATCAACTCAACCTGAGATATCTTTATAGCAAAGCATTAAAGCATAGAGAACAAGAAGATCAGACTTTGAAGATATCATCTCCACCCAAGATTATAACTATAGCTATTAGCTAAGTATTAATCTCTGTCACTCTGCTACTTCATGCCTGGTGAAGACAATATGCCAGCATCTCTAAAGATGGGTTTCCTTTTCACCAACACTAACAGTTATACTGATTTTGATTTTAGTGAATTATGATTTCAATTAGGCTTTTAGCTGTTCTGAAAAGCTTTATAATCAATGTTTGGTCAAATGCCATATCTTTCAAGTAGAAATAAAGATAGCTATACAAGCATGAGAAATTTTGGAAAACATGATGAACATGTACACGTGCATAGGGTAAAGTGGCCCTAAGGCGACACCTTAGGTACTACCTAAGGAGACGATCAACGCCATTGGTCATGATCTTCATGTCCTAAATTGCTCTACAAAAATTATACATATTCGACATGTTTACACGATGCGCCAAGTGGATGAAAAACTAACGTTGTTTCAATATAGAACAAATAAGACCATTTGATGCATGGTCAAAATGAGTTCAAATCACATGATTTTATTTACAGTCATTTTAGAACATGGAGATGATATGAATGGCTTGGATCATCCAATGGAATGGTATTTTGGGACGGCTCCTTTCAGTAATTACCTAGTTAGTCACCTTAGGAATACTTTTCCTTGTATGCATGCATGCATGCGCGCGCACAAGTTTAGTAACATTTCAAGAATATAAATTAACAATTCATATTGATGGTGAGAAAAACCTATAGGTGCATTTGGTACATGAAAAACATCCCTTCTTGTCCCACCTTTTTGGGCAGTGGCATTGAATTCAATGGGATATTGTATGATAAGCATTATGCCGTTTGGTAGTAATATTTTCTTAACATGTAAAGCTAACAAAATAGAGGATTCAGTTTAAGTTTAAATGAGGGTTAGGTTTCAGGTTAAGGTGGATTTGGGTTAGGGATAGGGGCCATATGGAGATAGGTTTGGGTAGACTACCATCGGGGCGTTGGTTAAGGTTAACTTGGGTTAGGATTAGGGACCATAGGGTTTGCTTTAAAATGAGTTTAGGTTACAGATAGGGCGTAACATTTCAGAAAAATAAAATATTATTTTTGGGAATTTTTATAATTTAATATTATTTTTAATGAATATTTTAATATTTCAGACTTAGAAAACCAGTTATGTATTATTTCGACCTTAGAGTCGCGCGTTGTAGTATTATGGTTTTCATGCTGATTTTCAGTTTTCCTTGAGTTTTGATCCTCGCACTTTGGCGTAGTATATTATATTGCTTGCGTGGTTGTGACCGTCGATTGACGAAGAGCTAGCTCCCGTTTGGGGATGCCTTTTTATTGTGTATATATATATTATTCATGTTGCATCCTGTTTGGGGCCAGTATTTACAAAAGAAACTCTGCCGAAATTTTCAGAAAAGTCTAGAGATTTTACAAATGCATATTCGGCTACTTATTTAAAAACCTTGTTTTTAAACATGTTTTCTTACTTCTTAAAAACTAGTTTTCCTTATTTACTCCTTAAAATGGTTTTAGATTTCTGGACTTTTGGCTTACTTGAATTAGATGGGGTTCTATAGACTTCATATGATTCAAGTGCCAGTCACGTACTATTTCTGGTCGTGACAAAGTTGGTATCAAAGCGCTAGGTTAACCTTGGTTCGAGTCTAAGTTTGACTATGTGGAGCCTAGAGTGTTTATATATATACGGAACTTAGGCTTGACCTTACGGAACTTAAGCTTAGTCGAGGGGGGTATTATACCCGAACTTTCGTCGCGTAGGATGACCCTTGGTTGATGGAATAGCTAGCTTGAGTCGAGTGACGTACCGTACGTATGTTCCGCGGCATATTTACGATACGCTACTCCGCTTAAGAAACCTTAGGATGTACATTTTCTTGCACAGTATTATATTCATTCCTATGATCTATCCTCATCGATATTGGTTATGATTTTTCTGCCACGATTGCACGAACAGAGAGAGCTACGGCTAGATTTGCGGTCAGCAGGAGCTCGTCACGAACGAGGACTGACCAGGGCGTGATTCCAGAAACGTACGATTGCATAGAGGCGTCTTCTTATTGTGTTTTCGCGCCATGAACGTTTGATAGATCGCTGTTACGAGATTTCCCGGATGTGCTGATCGGCACCAGAGGATCAGGCTACTGCTAGAGGCCAGCCAGGACGTGATGACCATTGATGTATCGCTTATTCATAATGATTGAGGCACTGTTCAGCGTACAGACGAATGAGCCAGTTGTTGCTGCAAATGATGAGATATCGCCCCAGATGTTGGAGCTACTGCAGCATAAGCATATACTTAGAAATAGGATGGAAGGTCGCTAGTCACCCAAGGATGGAGGACTAGGACATGTGGTTCGTTCGCTTACCCCGATGAGAGGTCATCAGATAGATTGATTCCAGCTCGAGACGACTTCACGCAGGTACGTTGAAAGTCGGTAGAGACGATCGAATGTCAAAAACCCATATTCCAAGTTTAAAGTATTCGGAAAGACATGCAAGCGATTCTATGGACCCTCTAGAAGAATGAAACCCTAACTCGACATAATAACCGTGTAAAAGCCTTTGAACCTTAGGGTTTACGGCAGTTCCGCGGCGCCATTTGTGAGGCTTGGGTTTGCCCTTCTACGGCTGGACCACCGATGTTGTGGTATGTACTCGATACTATTAAACTGTACCCAAGATGTTGAGCTCTTGGGGGATTATGAGGTTTTGACAAATCGATCGGATGGTTCGACATCTTTCGGATATCATATGATGGGATGCATTGCTTGGGAGACTCCAGACACGAGTATAGCCGTTGGAGCACAGTCCATACAGCCACGAGAAGACGAGTCCGAATCAATCGACATTGGAACAAAGTGGGACAAGAGGTTCGTGCGAGATGCTGACGAGCTGTTGTTACTCCTCGTTAAGGTTAAAGATCGGATGTGTCTACAGAGGCGTTGGGATGCGACCAGTTTCCGAGGAAATGCTGTGCTGAGGACGCAGATTGACCAGAGAAGTACCAGAACGGAATCGTTCTCGTTAGCACACCTGACAGGGCCGATGAGCCGACGAGTTGCGAGATTGGTAATCCACAGAAGAGATAAGGGCCCAGAGACAGAGGACGCCAGACCGTGAGCAAGAAGATATCTTGCTCTGCTAGCATTGGATGCACCGACACCTTCTCGACTTTGAAGGAGGATATACCGACGACGGTATTTATGATTTGTGATTTTGTGATTCGACTATCACGTATCCGTCATCTTGAATTTCTGTATTTTTGGACGATCTATTCGTATGATTTAGTCTTGATGGCTGAGTTCCATGGTTTCTGTTTTCGTGCACTATGGTTGCACCTACTGGGTATTGATATTTTGCGCATAGTTATTACGCTTGAGGTATTGGTTGTGATTTCATGCCTATTTTATGCCGGTGATTTGATTTACGCTTCCAGCATAGTTTTATGCACTTTTAGTGTTTTGATTTGATTTGTGCACGCTAATGCACATGGTTGTGAGCTTATACACCGCGGTATACCTGATTTGGATTGAGCCGTATAGTATACCGTCGATTTTGATTCTGATATTGATGTTGATTTCTTGCACTTCGTGCATTTGATTTGGATTTTCGCGCGTGTTGAGGGCATGTTTTGAGATACGATTTTGGTGCACACCAGATGCACTAAATCGGGACTCTTTGTGCATGTCAGATGCACCTGATTTTGCTGTCAGGCACGCCCGTTGCCATTGGCAGATGTTTCGTGCACACCCGTTGCACCTAGATGATGTTTCTGTGCACATGTATGGCACATGTATGGCACATATATGGATTTGATTTCCGTGCGCACCAGACGCACAGGGTATTCTTATATACATTTTTGGGATTTATTCCTTATGGACCAGTACGTTTTTATGATATTTGCTATGTGTTTTCGTGCTGGGCAGAACTAGTCAGAGGACAGTACCTGGATATATTTTGTATGCATTGATAGTTAACGAAGGGATTTCCAAAAAAAGGAGCTATAGTCTCAGTATTTACCTACGCGTCTGATATGACACGACACGTTTAAAACAAGAAAACCCTTCTAAATTGTTTTCAAAACTGCGGGATGTACATATTAAACAAAGGGTATATACGTATATGGTTATTTTCTTACAATAGACGTCCGCCACTGTGCCGCGATACGCGTATAGCACAGCAACATTAAAAAGGTTTGGCATGCATTTCCTTCAGTTATATACATGTATGGATTTGATGTTTACATGTATGGTTCTGATTGATATCATAGTGGTTTTATTTTGGATTTGACATTTGTGTCTTTACCATGACTCCGATGATTGTGGGATGCTTGACGGAGATTTGATTTTGAGTTATCTGCTCATTGTTCATGCGCATGCATTGCGCTATGATGCGTTTTATGTATTGATGATTTCGGAGCCCCGACGATTTGGACTTTCTATTAAAATGTTTTAGCATTTGAGGGGTTTAAATTTTAAATTCGAGGACCGAATTTCTTTAAGAGGGAAAGATTGTAACATTTCAGAAAAATAAAATATTATTTTGGGGAATTTTTATAATTTAATATTATTTTTAATGAATATTTTAATATTTCGGTATAATTAAATACCGATAAAATGGGGAAAAATTTTGAAAATTTTAGAAATTACTAAAAGAGCGTGTTTTATGTGAATTATGCCATTTTTAAGTTTTTATGATTAATTATATGCTAATTTAGTGCTAATCGCGATTAAAAATCGCTAATCGCGCTTTAAGCGTATTTTATGCAAAACATGCACCATTTCTTTTTTCCTACACTTGTTGCATTTTTCTACAAGTTTTGGATGCATGGCTTGTTATTTTGGGGTTACTATTGATGTGAGAAGGGATTTAGAAAAGAAAAGGAATAAAATATATGGGTATGGGCATGAGAGAGTGCGGTGAGGGGTTCTCTTGGCTTGGTCTCCCTTCATCATCTCCTTCATTTCTCTTCTCCTCTCCCTCTCAAGCTGCTGCCCTCTCTCCCTCCTCCTATACACCCTCATTCCTTCATCAAAACACCATCCACACTTCATTAAAAAGATGCACAAGCTCATGGAGAACGCTTTGGACCAAGAAAAGAAAGGTTTTGGCCACTTGGGGCAACTTAAGAATTTTCTTGAGTTGCCAAATAAGGTAATTTCTGAACCTTTAGCTTAGTATTTGCATTACTTTTACCCCCATGTTATGATAGAACCGATATTGTGTGGTTTTGGTGAACTTTGGAAATTCCAAGTTAGGGTTTACGGTTTGAATTGATTACGAAAGTGAATTGAGGTGTAATTAGGGACTACAACCCCTGTTGTGATGTTACATTGGACTAAACCCGAAACTAGAAACCCGGAATACGGATTAGAAAAACGATATCGGAAGAATTATGGATTCTGTGATTGAATTTGGAAATCTGCTAACACCCGGGTCACCTGAAAATATTTTTGCAAGGATAGTGATACATGCAGGCACCTAGGAAGCACCACCCAAGACCCTAGATCCACTCTATGGTCGCAGATTTAATCTTTCTGGCCGCAATTTGTGGCCAGAGCATGTTGGATTTGATTCGTGTTGGTTCTGTAGCCCCATCTCCAGAAAAATAGAGCCCTGGCATATGCAAAATTGTCCAATTTGACCTAGGGTGAAATCTGGTACCCTTTACTGTAATTGTTGTTTTGGATTCGTGTTTCGTTTCTCGTATTTTGAATTCTGAATTTGCGTATTTGTGTTTTACCTCGATCGCTTGACGTTTGCACATCGAGGGTTGTTTGATGGTTTAGAAAGCGTAGTCTATAGGTTCTAACCTATAGGCCTTAGCGCGTCGTTGGTTTCCTCGATATGATTTTAAGATGCATTTGCGATTGTGTTACCTTGTAGGTACCTTCACGAGGGCTTCTTATGACGAAGAAGATAAAGACGACATGGACACCGACACGCAGGATGCAAGGTGGTAGATTATATCTACGGGGGAAGTCGGGTGGATGGCGTATAGCACCCCCGCAGTTCGAGGTTTAGTATACTATATTTATACTATATATGTGTGTTTGATAGCATTAGGTGCGATATGGATAATTGAGATGAGTTTAGGTGTACTATGGATAGAATAGGGTTTAGATGTAAACTAGTATAGTTCCTAGTTGCGAACCCTAGAATAGGTTTACACCCACACGCACATACATGCTTATTTGTTATGGTTATACCTAGATGATGAAGATTGTGGATGATATTTGGAGATAAGTCGATGAGATTGGGCATAGTGCCATGAGATCGGTGATATGATGCGATTCGTATTTGGGATACGACATGAGATTTTTAGCTGGCCTTTGGACGTGTGTATCACACACGCATTCATATTTATATAGATGGTATCGATTGTACTAGACTTAGATCAGTACCCCAGATTATGTGATATGACGATAAGGATACCGGATAATTGATGAGATGAATGTGATATTGACCCGTACCCAGCTATTGAAATGTCGTGCGATGATTTACCGTACGAGCTTTACATTGATGATAGATCCGCACTCATGAGTCGGGGACGTCATATGATATACTGTATCGTACGTGATACTATTGAGGCGAGATCACCGACTATTATATATATATATATATATATCGACTCAGATGTAGGTGGTTTCCATACCCCTCCCGATTAGCGTATATGCTAGATCTGTAGTTGCTTAGTAGATGTTAGACTAGGCCGATATTATACCTATTTCAAAAACTAACGAATCGGGAGTATGTTAAAGACAGGCAAGGGATTCTACGGATATTTTCAAAAGACGCATCTTTTTTTAAAAACACCGTAGCCCTTATTTTACTAAAAACCCCGATTCGTCTTATTTCAAATGGCAAAACTGCATGACATTTATATATTGTTGTAAATTCTTCACTGTTGCGTTGATTATTCGATTTCCGCATATTCATGTTATTCGCATCGCATTGCATGTGTAAATGAGTTTATTGTATATTAAACCCATGCTGTTAGGACACCAACACCATTATCGATGATGCGTATGTTCCACGTACACTTGCTTGCCGGCTCACACACTTCATCATCGATAATTGCCATGTCACTATACTGTAGTACTGTTGCATTCAGGATATGATCCCTTGCATGGCATACTTGTGTACATACCTATTGTACACCCATACGTGCATATATACGTATTTGCACATACATAGATGATTCTCGCTAGATTTGAAGATTTGGGAACCGCAAGATACTCTTTAAAACTGATTCATTTTAAAAGAGTGGTTTTCCTCAATATGTGCATATTACTATTCCATATTGCATGATATACTGATATGCTTACATTTCCTTTACATGTCGCATACATCATGCTTTTGATTATACGCATTGAGATATGTTGTTTCCATGATATTTCTGGATTTGGGAACCGTGGATATTTCAAAAGAGTATGTAATTGTTTTAAAAACCCGGTTACCCTTGATATGATATTTCAGTGCGTCCACCATGTGTTTTCTCGGTGCTGAGAGCGACATGTGAAACCCGATTCGATGAGATGGATAAGGCCGATTGCGGGTACATGGTGGCCCCGGTATGGTACCCGGGGCGAGAACGGATCGCTGTGTAGTAGACGGTGAGCCTGGCAGAGGGACTACTACCTACCGGTGATATTATTTGGGCTCGGCGGATATCCGGAGGATACCGACCGGAGTCGAGAGATGATAAGGGCCGATCAAGACTGACGGACCCGATATATAAGGATTTACATGCCGATGATAGGCACAGGTTTCATGATGTTTTCGAGTGTCGATGCTTGACACTCAGGTTCCATGATTTTGATATGTCGCGAGCAACACCTGTTGATTTACATCATCATACTCCCATGCATATGTTTATGATGTTTACATGCATGATACTTATTGTCATTGGGTGACACGTGGACGATTTCCACATACATATATTGACATTGATTACATAGTTGAATAATATCCACTTTTTCATAGACTTCATGATATAGTCGATATTGATCATACCTCATATTTATGATATGATTTTTACCTGAGGCACTGGCACGAGCACTTGGCACTACACTCATGTATAGATGTTACATTGCCACCTTATCATGCTTCAGACTTATTCATTTGAGGATTATATATATCTGATCGTATTGACCTAGGATTGTGTCATACATGCGATTTCTGCTCTGTGATGTTTTCTATTCACGAGTTGGCAACTCACCCCCGTTATGCCACAGTTCTTGCAGGTTTTGCCGTACAGGTTCCATGGCGGCATTTCTGGCACACTGCTTCCCTTACGAGTGATTTGCTTTGGTAGGTGGGTTCTTTCGCATCAGAACCACCATTGTACATGTACTATTCAGTTGTATCTAGTGATTCCATCAACCAAACTTGTATATTGTTTCAGACTTAGAAAACCAGTTATGTATTATTTCGACCTTAGAGTCGCGCGTTGTAGTATTATGGTTTTCATGCTGATTTTGAGTTTTCCTTAAGTTTTGATCCTCACCCTTTGACGTTGTATATTATATTGCTTGCGTGGTTGTGACCGTCGATTGACGAAGAGCTAGCTCCCGCTTGGGATGCCTTTTTATTGTGTATATATATATTATTCATGTTGCACCCCGTTTGGGGCCAGTATTTACAAAAGAAACTCTGCCGAAATTTTCAGAGAAGTCTAGAGATTTTACAAATGCATATTCGGCTACTTATTTAAAAACCTTGTTTTTAAACATATTTTCTTACTTCTTAAAAACTAGTTTTCCTTATTTACTCCTTAAAATGGTTTTAGATTCCTGGGCTTTTAGCTTACTTGAATTAGATGGGGTCCTATAGACTTCATATGATTCAAGTGCCAGTCACGTGCTGTTTCGGATCGTGACATAGGGTTTGAGTTACAGTGGGTTTGAATTAAAGATAAAAGGTTCACGTCAGGGTCTCGAACAAGGTTACTGAGCGACGGGTAAAGGTGATAGGTTTAGGATTGTGATAGGATTCGTATAAGGAATAGGTAAATAAGATTTTGAGTACAGGTTGAGTTTGAGACAAGGAGGGTTAATTAAGGGCTAGCAATTCTCAAATGGAACTGCGGCAACTGCCAACCTAACCCTACGTTACTAAGCTGGTTAAATTGAATCAATATTCATGCATGCATGGTAAATAGGTAAACCTCGAATAAACCTCATTAATACATCGATTGGCTCTGGTCTAGAATTTGGTACGAGTAAATATTGGAAGACTTTTTCTTCAGGGAAAATTATTTGGAGGACGAAAATTTGAACGAAAGTATTTCCAATTCAACTCCAGTTAAAAGAAATAAGGTGGTAATTTCTTCAATAATAAAGAAATAAACATTTGAGTAGAAGCGAAAAAATGGTCGAAGGAATACAATACAAAATAATGTTCCCTTGGGAACTCCAACTAAATAAATATGGTATAAAATCATCACAAAATTGGAGATGAATTTATCAGACATAAAAGTAAAGAGTTATACAATCCAAAGAATGTTCTGGGGGGAAATTTCATGAGAACGGCTATTGGTTAACATAATTGACACCGTTCATCTTGTTCTTCATGGCCTAATGTATGGATACACCAACTTTCATATGCTTTTGATACTTTTTGCTTGTTGATCTACAAATATAAAATGTTGTACAGTCGAAAAACAGCAATCTTGCAACCATCTAATACAAGAGCAAAAAGTATCAAAAACGCATGAAAATTGGTGTATACATCCATTAGGTAATGGAGATCAAGATGAATGGCGCCAATTATCCAAAAAACGTTGATTTGATTAATTGACATTCTTGGGAAATTCTCGAGGAATAGCATTCTCAGGACCATTTTTCTTCAAAACAAAAGTAAAATATTTTACAATACATATATTTTCATGGTTTCATATCTTGGTGGCGTTTCATTATAGCTTCTTTCTAGATAACTATACCTTTTCTGATTTACGTCCCTATGTTCAATACAATTACTTAGAATCAACAACATGACCAGTCCAAACAGTGGACTTGCACTACGGCACCAATCATCACATTTTCTTAACCAAGTAGCATATCAGCAATTCTTTAACTTCAAGTCCAATAGGCAAACACAATAATAGCTTTAAGTGTTCTCTTCATGAGAGTTGTAAGTCTACACCATTAAACCATGCAGCACGGTTTAGGAAACAGACACGGGACTAGATACGAGTCAGATTCGTGAGTTTTCAATTTTCTGAAAATTAAGGATACGATCCGTTAGAATACTCTAAGTGTAGTTGTATAAATTATATATATGTATTAATAAAAAAAACTATATTAGCAAATCTAAACTAAAAGTAGAAGTACTTGTTAATTTTGGTGTAAAGATTGTTGATGTTTAAGTCGGTCATCCATGTTCTCTACATCTAGTACATAATATAAGTTTTAGAATGTGCCACTAAGAGTTCCATAAGAATTCTAGATGAATCCAAAAGATCCGACATGGATACGTAGCTGATGCGAATCCAATATGGATTGGTCTCCTCAACAAGAAATTCATGCTACATAGCCAACGGCTTCAATGCAAGCATATACTACAAATTGTGAACAAAAAAATACAAAATAATGGATTTTGGTGCACATATTTTCACAACTCACAAGTAATGTAAAACCATACAAGAGTCTGCACATGAACAATTCAATTTACAAACTAGGAAACTACAAAAACATAGCTTTAAGTGTTCTCCTTATGATGCTGCAAGTGTGATACAAATGGCTTCGATGCAAGCATATACTGCAAATCGTGAATTGAAAGAGAAAACCAAAATGGTAAGGGTTCGGTGTATATATTTTCACAACTCACGAGCATTGTAAAACCATACAAGAGTCTGCACATGAACAATACAAGTTACAAACTAGGAAACTACATAAACATGGCTAATTTGCAGGATAACCCCTAATATTTCACGGCCTTTGAACTTATTTACCTTTTCTCATTGCACTTAAATACCCAATATTTCAATATATTGCAATAAACCAACACTCTATTAACTTGGCTTGTAGAATTTTCTCCATATGCAAAGAATGTGTCGATTTTGGACACATGTCATTGCTGAGTAAGTTAAAGCCTCGATAAGCTTCTTCCCGTAGAATGTTTTTCGTTGCCTTATTGAGATAGGAATACGCGCACTTGTCAGGCGTATACAGATTCCCCCTGCCTAGGGTAGACTGAGGTTTATTGATTGTGGGGACCCGAATCTCCGGCAGCCGCGGACTAAACTGTCGTTAATTACCCCTTACCCTTGGAACGAAGGAATCTTTGATTGACGAGTAAAACCGGTCATGCGGACTCAATGTGCAGTTGCGTGTGCTGTGTTTTGAAGGTGTTTTGGACGTATCGGGAGTCTCGCAGAGTTTACGAAGGTCCCGCTACCCGGATAGCGGACTGGAATCATGAGGGTTAGCAGCACCTTACGGCGTGCGGGACAGCACCCCGTTAGAAATTTTTTTCTAAAGGGCAAGTGTTTCGAGTATGAAACGTGTGGGGAAAAGAGGGGTCAGGAGCGTCCTAAGGACGCGTGAGATGGCACGTGGCCGCCGACGGGGCGCCATCAAAAAAAAGGCTTAGCCCTTGGACTGTGAGTTGAACTCCCGAGGGACTTTGGCGTCAAACTCCTAGAAAATGACGGATTTTTATTTTGGAGTTAAAACTCCTAAAAGATCTGAATTTGGGGTTAAACTCCTTTGAGGATTTGAATTTTGGAGTTGAGCTCCTCAGAGATTGATTTGGAGAAACTCCCAAAGGATTTAGATCTTGAATGGTGAAAAGATGTCTCTTTTCTTCCTCTTCAAGCCTTGAACTTTTCTAAAATGGGTTCTTTTGAGATGGATTCATTCTTCCTCCTCTCATTTTGTTACATGTTGGAGAAAAGGGACGGTGAAATTTAAAATCCCTCTTTTAGAGATTTGATGGGAGATTTAATCTCCCCTTCAAGGGTTTTATAGGAAAAAACTGTTCCTTTTTGGGGAAAGAAGAGTTAAAACTCTTGATTTAATTCAAAAAAAAGAGAAGAGGGTATAAACCCTTAAGGAAGGATGAGACACAAAACCCTAGAAATTATGAGAGAATGAAAGTTGTTATGGATTTTCTCATCATGTTTGCCTTTTATAGGCTACACACTTTACATATAGCCCCTTGGTCTTTTCCAAATGGCACTTGTGCTACCTCATGCCTTATGTGTTTATTTCTTTTTGCACATAACCCATGGGGTTTACAAAATTTTGGCTTTTTACCCATTTTTCATACATTTATGCTAAAAACTGCATTTAAACTAATTTATTGCCTCCTTTTTGGCATGGAACTGTCCGCTTCCATGCTCGGTCTTGACTTGGGGTTGGGCCCGCTTGCTTGGGCTCAGGCCCACTTGACTTGGGGTTGACTTTGACTTTGACTTAGTCAACTGGCATGTGAGTTTTGACCCTAACACTTCCCAGATCTCTTCTTCAACCTCCCTTACCCCTACCAGTAACACACCTTGCCGGGTTGATTACTTGATTAGAGAAAGGGGACAGTTGTTTCAAACTGAGGGTTTTAAAATTTTCATACTTGTCCTTAAAATTTATAATGTATGGGGACTAACAAAATTCCAAGCAATAAGCGATGTGAAAAACCATTAGTATAAGTGCAAAGTTAGTAAACATCAGGGTGGTTACAGCAATTTAGCCACCAAACCTTGAAAATAAACTAATACGCGTATAGTAAAACCAAATAAATTATGATATTCCTTAAGATAAGAATAAGCTAATTTGTTGATTGCTTCGTAATATGATCATCCATTCACACAATGTGTGTCGTAAAACAAGAAAGCAATGCATACCTTCAGAGATGGGAACAAATTAGGCTCTGGAGGTTTGGCCAAATCCCAAATGCAGAGCTCCCCTTCATCAGCCCCAGAAGCAAGCAGATTTGGTGAGTGTGCATTGAACTCCAAACCCCTAACCTGCAATTCCAAATAGGCATGGATATGTTGAAGTCAAATCAAAAGAAATTTCTACTAGAGAATCCAACAAGGCTAATTTTAATGTATTACCGGGCCAGTGTGCTTTTCAAGACGCGCAATAAAAGTGTTGTTCTGATCTTCTGAACTGCAATAAAATATTAGATTCTCCATATCAGTCTATAAGAGGCGGCGACTAACCAAATATTTTGTAAGAAGAAAAACTATTTAAGATCATGATAATTGCATGTTATTAGTTCGATATTTGAAATGGAAAAGTTTTAGGTTTAGATAATTTGCTAGTTCTTTTATCTTGGTTCGTTTAAAGATGTAATTCAAAGAATCTTACATGATAGATGTTCTGATTTGTTGAAATTAAAGTTAGTTTCAATTTTATGGGGCATCATTGCTATAAAGTATGTTAGCAGTTTTCATAATCCAGTTCTGTCTGTGTTATGTGAGATAACCTCGTGACTAAAAGTTGCTTCACTGTGTCTGAAAAACCTGAGATGTGTCACAATAGATACTGATACTTGTTTATACATCAGCAAAATGCCCATCTTTTCATTACTCAAAGAAAAATGCATATAAAAAAGGGATTTCACGTTTTTTGTTTGAAACAACAAGCCTTCAACCCAAATTTTTGGAGTCGGGTATATGAATCCTTCTTTTCCATTATGCTCTGTCAGGGGCCATTTCCTACATCCCCAACGTAATTTCAGTAGAATTCATTTCATAAAAGTCCGACATTCCGACTATGTTTACCCTGGCTGGCGGCTACCTATCACAACACTCCTCCTTTTTCCTACCTTAGCTTGGGACTGAAAAAAAAAGACACTCAAACACAATGGCGGAGTTTCTTTTGAAAATATTATAATAATCAATAGTCATATCCTAATTTTTTTCAATTTAAAAATATGAGCTCAAATGCATATAAATGTAAATGCAAAAGTAATGATTAGCAAACAAACACCTATGTGGCCTCATTTTGACGTTTTATTTTAAGACTCGTCATGTTCACCAATGTTCTAAATTTCGGATGTGGGTATCGTGTCGGTCCAAAGATTTTGATGTCGGATATCGTGAAATGCCGTGTGGTATTAACAAATATCGAATTCTACATTTTTGTTATGTAAACGTCATTCATATATATAACTTATTTTTTTGAAAAAATATTAACTTATTCGGATTTTTAATTTTATTAGTTATATCTTTCTCAATAGCTCGGTAGTAGAGCGGTCATCTATTAAGCGAACAATCATAGATTCAAATCCTACTTGAAACAAGGGCTGGAGGAAGAGAGATGAAATGAGGGAGATAAAACGAGCATCCTGGAAAGTAAATTGGTCCAAATGGACCTGGTTATTTACCAAGCCCAAACCCAAAAAAGAAAATTACTCTTAAAAAAATTTCTCGCAACAGTAAAATGTCGGCTTAAACACAAACATCATGATATTTCAGCCGAAATCACGAAATGCCTGCCGGCATTCACCAAATATCTTTACCCGAAATCTTTTTGCATATCTGTGTCGTTTTCTTCCCAAACCCGACATTTTGGTGACATTTCGACGATGTGCCGACATTTCGAACTCTGATGTTCGCTCCAAGAAAAGAGCACTTAAGCATGTCTTGCATGAATCCAAAAAACACAAATTATATTTAGTCACTATGAAGTTACATTTTCAGCACCAACTCCTTGAATTAAATGACAAAATCATATTGTTTATTAGTAAAATTCTAGTCTCCAAAAATAAGGATTGGAAGAAATCGCTCGTTAACATTAAACCATTAAGAACTGGTCTTGAGATAATAGGACTCCTGCAAGAACAAATTTGGCAGGCAAAGGTTTTTATATAAGTTGAATAGGAGCATTAAAACTTTGAAGGCTTTAAGGCTATGAATCAACCAATTATGATCCAGCACTCAAATCCAAGATGAAGGAAAAATCATATGTTCTCTTTCATTGTGACCTTACAAATCCAAGGCAAGTTGTTTTGAAAAAACTCTTTTTTAATATTTATTATTACAATTGGTCTGCTTTAATTTTAATTACAGCACCAACTCTACTTATTCCGCGTAATATTTCCGCACGTTGTTGAAGGCAGTTTTTTTTCCAAACTATCATATCTTAACCATGTACCCGGATTGCGCCTTGTTTAATAGTAAATCATGCGGCTCAACTCTCAGCTTTTGTTTCTATAAAGCCAAAGTCATAGGCATGCGTGCTTGTAACAGTTCTCACCATTAAAAACAAAAGGCAATTCTGCAGTTATTGATACATGTAAGACGTTGTAACATGATCAGTACTTATCAGCCTAAGCATTTACATGGGTTAAAAATTGAAACAAGAAAAAAGATGCACAATCATCACAGGTTACAACTAAGTAGTGAAACTATAATACATGGATGAAAAAGATAAATGGTGCGTCATCATTAGCCACGTTACATCATCTGAGTATAGAGAATAGAGAGTGTTCATTGGTGAAAAATCGAAGAATGATGCACAATCATTAGCCACGTGAGATCGAAGTGATGGATAAAGAGTAGCACGTAGTGATGAGGGGAGTGAAGAATTTGGTAAAAAGTCATACGTGAAGGGTTGCAATCATAATGCATCATCTAGCATCTTTCAGCATATTAAAAATGTATATGGGTGAAATCGGAGAGAGTAAGAAAGAGTTGTCGTGTTGAGATAACATCATTTGCTCATAGCTTATAGCAGATCAAGTTATAAAATCGAGGTTGCCAGCCCGGTTACAATTATTATGCTGGTTAAATAAAATTAAACGTGTTGAAAGCTAACGTGCCGCAAATATGGTTGTCTTTTTATTTAAAACTGAAACAGTTCAATTTTCATATAGTTATTAAAAGATTTCTCTTTTTATATAGTTGGTGTTTGTTCTCGGTACAATAAGTTCCAGCCCAATTCAGAATTGTTTTGCAATGAACGAATATAACCAAATGCCCCCCCCCCCTCCCCTTACCAACCATTACGTAGCAAGTAATAGAGTTAGCCTACTCAGAATCAAAATGGTTGCTTGATTCCACGCTTAGGATGAGGAAATTAAATAGAATGTTGTTTTTTCTATATTTAATACCTAACCCCATATCATGATTTCTATGTACAACCATAACAAATGGGATCTAGATAGTCATGATTGCATCAGCTGTGGAGCACAGATGCACAAGACTCCATGGAATTTTGAAGATGAAAAAAAACTTATGACATTCTGTTTATTCTTCGATAGTAACTTTTAAAGCCCAAAGGATTTTCAAGCTGAAAGCGGATCCCATCCAAGTCCTCTTCTTTGCTTTGACAAACCCGTTGGGAACAAACTGAATTCCAAATACTAGAACAAGAAAAATGCATTTGTATACCTAGAATAAAAACGGCTCCAGGAGGAAAACTATAATTGGAAGTGTAGATTTATAAATTGAGTAAATTCTTAAAAAGGTTAGATCTTTTGAAAGGTGAAGTGAACTATCAAAGCAATTCTTCCTTCTTCTAGCAAAATGTTTTTAGCAATTACACAATCATAAACTGATAATTCACCCTATATAATTGAAGCCGGATCTATACACCATTAATGAATAATTAAGAGTATTAGAGAATTATCAGTTTTATGTCTTGATCTCTAAGAAATCAACAGATCTGAGCAGATATTCAGAAAACCAAGTAAGAATTACTCGTTCAGCTTGTTGGGATTCCAAACTCCGATGCTCCCATCACCCAATCCACCAGCAACGAGCCCTAATGAATAATCCCCCGATCCCGCTACAGGCTTGGACCATGACAAGCGATTGAATCGCTCAGCGCTAGGGCAGGCGCCGACGACTTTGAGCTCGGGCTCATCGGAGAGGAAGTCCAACTCGAAGATCTCGAGGTTGGCGGACGAGCTGAAGGAGAGATCGACGGCGCCGGCCATGGTGCCGGCGGCGAGGTAGGGCGCATCGGGGGCGAAGGCGACGAGAGCCGACCGCGCTGCGCTCTTGATACACTCCATTGGAAACCCTGGCGATTGAGAGGGGGATCAGATCTAGGGTTTCGATTTGATCTGTTACCTTCAGTGTGTGTGTGTGATAGAGAGGAGAGAGAATGAAAGAAGCCTTCGAGGGAGATTCACTTGGATTGCTGTCTTGTGTTTCATTTACTCTTTGGATCCTTTGCACTTTATAAATTTGGTGTATGATTTGCAATTAAAAAATTATATGGGCTTAAATGCTTTCTTGAGGGTAGGAATAAACTTAAAATACCAAGTTTATTTTCGAAGGATGTGATTGTAAGAGTGATTATAAATATAATCAAGAGAAATACTTTTTCTCTCATGGAAAACATTGAGGTTATATATATTCACAACAGATATAACGCACGACATATGATACAAGTATTTAGACAGTGGATAATAGGGTTCATCTTGTATCCAATTGAAATTTATATAGCCTATATGGATTCCACTGCATCGGTAGCAAGAGTATTACTCTATAATCATGTGATATATCATCTTAATACAAGAGAAATTAATAAGCACAAAATGTGTATGCATGGAAACAAAAAGAAAACGTTTCGCTCTTGAATTTAGATATATTGCTTTAGGCACATGAGTTTTGATTTGGATGGTGACCATGAGAAACCTTTCAACATTACCAAGAAAAACGATCAGGTTTGTTACATACAAAACATTATTGCTTCATGGTGTTAGGTTTTGGAGGGTTGGTCTCCTTTCATGTTATTTGACAGAAATAATTATGAGGATTATATTTTCTTTTTAGTTTTTCCCCCTCTTTTAAGATCATTTGTGAGAAAATATGGATAATTAGCAATTTAAAAAAATTTAGGCAGCATTTATGAGAAAATTTCATCAAGGGCAAATTTTTAGTCATTCTGTCCAAATTTAGCTTTCTGTTAAAATTCTTGCCTCACCTGACCCAGATCCTGGCTCGACTGAATCCGGGTTCTTTAGGGGAAAGTGTAACGACCACGCCCGTTTTAAAATAAATAAAGTTTTGTTTGAATTTAATCTTGCTTTTATGTTTTGTAGATTATAAAGGAGAATTTTGTTTTGGAAAAGGCAGGGAAAACTATTTCGGTTAAGAAAAGATTTTATTGATTTTAGAAAAGAAAAGAAAAAGAAAGTATTGTTGTAAGAAAAAAGTTTTTCAAATATTATTTATTAAAAGAATTTTAGTTTGAGAAAAGAATTTTCGAAAATTTCGAGAACGAAATTATTTTGAGTATATGATGTAATGAATGTAATTTTCATATAATAAATAAAAGCATATTTTATTTTTGGAGATAAATATTTCTTTAGTGATATTTTAATGTTGATAGTTTCCATTAAGAGAGAATTTAAATTTATATTGAAGGAATAGATTGGTTAAAGGTTTTAATTGATTTTTAGAAATTTAATTGGATTTTTTTTTTAAAAATCAGAATTTATTTAAGAGGGAAAGGAATTTATTTATTTAGAAACGAATTTTTCTTTGGGATAAAGCTTAATATAAAAGAGGAAATAATTATTTAGAGTTTTCTAGAATTTAATTAGATTTTTCTGACATATAAAACTATTTTTAAAGCATTTTTAATTATAGAAAAAAATTATTTTAAAGAGAGAATTTTTTAAAAAGGAATTATTTTTAAGGAAGAATTATTACAAATAGAAAAAATAACCGTCTAAAATTTTTCTAGAGTTTATTTACATTTTCCTGATATTTAAAACTATTTAAAACTATTTTTGAATAAAGTAAAGGGTTTTGAGACTGTTTTAAAAACTAATTTTAAAAAAATTAGAAACCAGGCCCCGCCCGGCCAGAACAAATCCGGCCCAACCCAGCACCCACGCCAGCTTGTGCTCGCGTGTGGGCCCTACATGGCCCCACACGCTTACACGTGCGCGTGAGAAGAGGCCACGTAGACGACATTTTAGTCCACGCACGCGTTGTGGGGACAGCGGTATTGGGCTTTTTAAAAAAAACACATGTTAAGGAAACCCTATAAACACCCCTCAACTCTCTCACTTTTCTCACACCTCTGACGCTCAAAAAAATCAAGGAAAAATCTTGTACGATTCTGATTCAATCCCCGACTCTATGATCTTGGTCTCGCACACAGAAAAAATCAGAGGAAATATAAAAGGCTAGAGATAGTTGTAAATAGCACGAATCGATAATCGAACAAGGTAGGTTTTCGCCTCTCTCCCATTGTACCCCTCGCCTCACTTCTCAATCTGATTCTGTACTTTTGTGGTTACTTTATCATAAACCTAAATCCGGATAACACCCTCATGCTTCCATGTGATCTAACAATTAACTGAAAGTATGAATACCTCGCTCGTTGAGGTAACACTTTTTTTAAAAACCAAGTCTTGATGAAATCTTGCACCTTTGATAAGGTAGAACTACCAAAACTGTAACTCTATTGCTAAGACCCCACATTACATGCTAAACGTTACTTTTTTCATGCCGTTATGCTGCCAAAGTGCTGCCTAAATATTATCTAATTATTGTCAAAATGCTACCAAATTTTCCCTAAATAATTTTTTGCTAGAGTAACTTTTTCTACCAAATAAGGATCGATTACCCTTGAATAACCGTTATTTATAAACTTAGTTACTCAAGCACATTAAAGATTACCTTTTAAGATGCTAAACTTGTTTTTAACCAATTAAAAATACGATCGTACACTTGTTATTCTTTGATCGCTTAGTTTCACCTCGAAAGCGAAATCTTGTTATACCTAGACACGGATACTATAACCAGACATGACATAAACTTTACCTTATCATATACTTGAAAATGATTATGCTTGAGCGAATGGACGCTAGACATGAGGTAGATCTGGAAAGACTCAAATTAGAAAGCAAAACTCGTTTCCATGTCTGGTTGGTTTCGTATGCTAACCCTTAATCGATATAACTTGAACATACATGCACATTGGATTGGGTGGTTCGGGTTAGTAAGTCGGTATGACGTTTTTCGGGATTCCCCTCTTGTTAACTGTGATTCCAGAGATTTACGGAATGCTAACCCTCTTATATGTATTGCTGTGATTCCAAGCTATAAACGTAATGCTAACCCTCATGTCTATGAATGTTGTTGTTCCGTGGGATTAACGAAATATTCCTAAGAACTCGTGTACCCTTACGATACCGAACTAAAACAAACAAAAATATGAAAAGTAGTTATTAAAAAATGCCTTACCCACGCTTTACTTGCATACTTGCGGCATTACGTCATACTATACTTTAGTTTACCTTTATTGCTTATAAATCCTTCTTGAGGTATAGCTCGCTAACGGATGTTTCCCTCTCTCTCCTGAAATGTTCGCTAGGGCTAGGAGAAGACCGAGACGGAACTATGGAGATTGAAGCCACGCAGAAGAGTACGCCCATTTTACGACCGCTTATTAGGCTTTAGTATTTTCTTGTTTCTTTTCGGCCTATCTGTTAAAGCTTGTGCCATGCCCTACTTCCTAAAATAAATACACAATAGCGGGAACGTGACGAGACTCGCGGCATATCTATACTGAGAAGCACTCTTTCTCGATATAGACACGCTAAGCGTCTGTCACACAGTAGTAAATTCATTAAGAAATACCGAGTCTTAAAAACCAACAACCAGGACACACACACACACGAGATAGGTCACAAAATATCATAAGTCTTACAACATCCCAGATAATAAAGTTAAGTTACATCACGAGTTTCCTCATAAAACAAACAAACTAAAACTTAACTAAGGGTGAGATGGGTCGAGCTCTACTTGAGCCTGTGCATACGCGAAATCCTTCGCAGATGGTTCCCGCTCCGCTAGCATCGCTTCATCCTCCATAAAAGCCATTGCTAACGGACATTGCAATCAAACAGAAATATCCGTCAGCGAGCTAGCACTCGGGTAAATTTACCAAGATAAATAGTAATAAAGGTGTATAAAGAGAAGTTATCATGTAAACAAGAAGATGTCGGATTATATAGCAGTAAATTCAGGTGATATGTTAAACAGGTAGTAACAAATTGGTTTAAATCATGAATTGTTCTAAACAAGAAGCATGTGATATCAATTCAGTGTTCATGCAATCATGGTGAACAATCAACTCATATCATGTCCTGGGTGCATGTCATTACTTGTCATGGTAAACAATCATTTCGTGTCATGGATGCATGTCATTACCTGTCCTCTCAAGTTACTATGTGTCACGCCCCGCTTCCCAGTAGATGGAAACGATGACGTGGCAAGTCCGCGACATATTTATTCAGAGAAGGTCATTCCCTAAATAAATATACTAAGCGTATTGAAACAATAATACACAATACAAGAATAAATAGAGACAGTGAAATTTTCAACAAATATCTTTATTTACATTCAATTTCAAATATTTACAAGTATATGAGTTTCAACTGGAAAGTAAATACAATAAAGGAAAATGCATAAACATGCGGCATACATAAACTGAATAAAAAGTGAAGCTAAGCTAATCCTAAGTAGCAATCCGGTTGTAGCCCTCCTCTGTGGCCTCTACTTCCTCCGTCTCGACCGTATCTAACGAACATTCCAAGAAAATAAGGGTGGGTGGAATTTTCGTCAACGAACTAGCGTTCGGTAACTCCCAATGATAAAGTAAGAGTAAAAAAATGACATGTGTAGAATATATATATATGACGAGTAAAAGAATATGTTCATAGGTAAATATATGCTATAAGTCTCTATATGGTCACTATGTTAACGTTAAGTTCCAAGTATGAATGTCAACGCAACCATAGAAATATTCACGAGCTCAAGAGTAGGCCCCAAGAGCAAGGAAACACAGACCCATTTTATATGTTAGCATCGGAGCTCTAGACTGTGGATGAGTTGATCTGACTGATGTTCGAGTAAAATAAAAAAGGGTTAATACGAGACTCCTGAAGCTCCGTTGGATCCACACAATAAATTATCTCAAGCACCCCGGGTATAAATAGTCAATAGCTGTATAATATACTTAATTAATTTGATTGATTGATTATAACATGTCTTGATCGAATTCATAGATTGCAAAAGGTATAAAATGAAGTCGAGTGAAATGCGAGTCATATCAATCACAATCTTGGTTCGAGTCAAGTTAGTTCGAGTAGACTGGGTTCGAGTTCATATTCAAGTTTAGATTCGGGTTATAGTCTTTTTCATATGAATTGAGTTAACCGTTAAAGATCTTATGTTTAGGAGAAATCGGCAACTGTTGCATATGGACGGCAGGATTTGTGTCTTTTTCCAAGACAATTGCCACTTGATAACTCCGTTAAGTTGTCTAACCTGAATAGGCAAACACTCACTTCCTCCAGCTCTCCGGGGCTCAAGAGAAATGATACCGCTTAAATCTATATTAATTTAAAATCCTTAAATATTTATTGTTGTTGTTTACTTTGTATTTATATTATTTGCATTTCTTGAGGGGGTTTTGTGAAAAATACTTTAATATGGTTTAAAATAAACCCCGAGGATGATTTATAATATTTAGGATTTTCATGAACATGTATTTTTTTAATTGTTGTGATATTTTAGTGATAAAATCTAACTTTTAAAAGTTTATGGTACTTTTATGAAAACTACTATTTTTGGAAACATGTTGGTATTTTATTAAAATTATAATCTTCATTTAAAAATATATATTTTCACAAGTTGTTTTTTTATTGAAAATACGAATTTATAGTTTTATATAAATTTTCCAAAGTTTGTTTTGTTTAAAAAAGTCGTATTTCTTAAAAACAGTATTTTTTTATTTCCTTTCGAGACCGAATACTCTGTAACAACTCTGTTTCGGTGTACAGGAGATTGATTAAATTTTAATGTACAAATGGAGTATTTGCAATATTGTGTACACTATAAGTATTTTAATTGCTTTTGAACAGCAAGAAAGCACTTGTAGCTCATTGGTAAAGCCTTGCACTGTTGTGACGTAGCCCCTGTGATTGAATCCCACCAGCCACATATATTTTTAATTGATTTTTTCTTTTAATCTTTTAGAAGCCCAAAGGTTTACACGTGTATTACACGTAAAATAAAAATTCACAAAGTAAACAAACACATGCACTGAAATATACCAAGCGACAGGGACATATGGCATGAATCCCAAGCCCATCCCACCGGATTGGATCGGCGAGATTCAAAGGGGAGGCCGGCACCGCCGGGTAAATCCATAGGGGCCCTTATTTTTTAACCCCAGAACCCCTTAGCCTACCCAACTATCCCCATGCTGTTTGATTTTTCTGCACAATTCCAGAGAATTAAAAATAGGTATTAATTCACATTTTAATGCACATTTTAATTCTCAAATTCATTACCCTAAATCCTAATTTTTCCTATAAATACTACACCACATTTCACCCCTTCTAATTCAGAATTCCATTACAAAAACTCTCTAAAATTTCCAAGGCCAAAGTTGTGTAAGTGGAGTTAGCAAAGGTCGAAGTTCCGGCGACATTTCAAGAAGAATCCGGCGAAGAAACGACTTTCCGGCGATTCCAAAGTCTTTCCCTACCTCTTCTCTTTGATTCAAATTTGTAAGTCCTCTCTCCCCTCCTCCATCTCTATTCTAAAACAATCTATTTTCAAAACTCGTCGGAAGCAGAGTTATTCCGACTTTCGATTCGTTTTTCTTTTAAAACTCCATTTTTCTTAAACAACAAAAATACCATATTCCCTCATAATGATCAATAAACATAAACAAACACATTAGAATAAGTTTCATCTCAAAAAAATCTATTATGCGAATTTTATCGTATTTTTACAGTTAAATACCATATACTTTATTTTCAACACAATTCAACATATTCTCTTATAATACCTTTAGAAAACTCACGAGATAATGACCTATCTCATCACAACACACATTTTTGATATAGCACGATAACTCTTGGGGCATTAGTTTATGGGAAAATACTAGTTTATGATTAAATATCTTAAACATTCAAAAACCGTTTTCTTTAAAAAGTGTGTTATTTAATTACGTGTAATTGCGCCTCTACAACCCATTTTGCGGAACCCTGATCGGGATGGTGCTGGTTATCGCACGTACTCAAGCCTAGTAGAGCGAGATGCAGACCTCCGCAAGGAGCATTCGATCTCGATAGAATTTTTAATGCAATTTTTAAGAAAAATGTGATTTCTATTTAATAAATAAATTATATATATTTTTTAAATATTAGATATATATAAATACTATCAAAATATCTACTTTAAGTATACAATATATATATTCCATGTTTTCTAAATCAAAAGAATCACAAATTTTATGAAACTGTAGTGTTACTAGGCACTCTAACAAGGTACTACAAGGCATCTACCATGCCCGATTAAAATTTTAGCCGTGCCTAACAACCCTAAACAAGATCTTTGCTAGACTATTAGGGTAACACATGCATGTAAATAACATTTACAACTAAGTGAATACAAAATACAACCTTTGTAGATCGGTCCTTCACTTCTAAAGCTCCTTGTTGTAGTCCCTTCGCTGCGATCATCGAACTCCCGGACTCTCGAACGGCTCCATGAGAAGAGGGCAACGGTTTTGCTTGAAGTCTTCGAGGCCGAAGATGATCTACGTCGAGAGAATACGAACTCAAGCTTCTACTTCACTAACTAGAGAATTAATGAAGTAAACACCCTAAACTAAAGTGCTAGTCTAGTAGAGGATGGAGAAATAGGAAGTGGGTTCACTTTAGAATTTATTTTCTCACAATGTTTCTCACTTTGGATCAAACCCTAGAGAGCTTATTAGCTCAAGGAAGAAGATGAAGAAATAAAATGAGAAAGATAATGATTAAGTCAAGTGAGCTAACCATGGGTGAGTGAGTATCATATACTAACCCATGTAGAGATATAACCATGGCCAATCCAAATGGTTAGGTTAACAAAAATCTAAAGTAAAGACAAAGTTAGTGGACTTTGTCAAAGCAAAGCAAACTTCTACAAGCTTCATGCTCTTTCCAAATCTCCACTAATTTTATAATTACCTTAAATAATTATAACCCACCATAATAAATAGAATGGTGTATGTCTTACACACCCATGAAAGATGTATCAACAACCATGATACAAAAAGAAAACATATTTTAATATATATCACATATATATTAAACTTGTGCACATGTGAGAAAAATCCTTAAGTGAACAAATGTTAGTTAATGTAAATTAGTATATCTCATATACAATTATACACTAAATTATTAAATCAACACTTGACTTAATAATCCGGTTATATCTCATATAACCGACTAACATCCAATGTATCGACTTATCGAATCAACACTTGATTTGATAACCAGGCTATATCTCATATAACCGGCCGATACAATAGTCACGAGAATAGAATACGGTATCACATACACGCATTATTCTCGGTCCCGCACATATCACATATGCGCTCCTATTTCGTTTTGCCTGAGCCAGTAAAACCTCTATGTAGGACTCTAAAGACTCGTCAATACGCCGGCAGTAGGTGATGATCACATAAAGCACCCACAAGCCGTCAGCGGTACTAGCTGGACGTAACGGCTACCCGGGTATTGAGCGATCAGAAGATCAGCAAGCAAGCCCGCTCCAACTCCTGCAAAAATCCTGACAGTGACACTACCGTACAGTCTGGTCTCCTCGTCTGATATGTCGCATATCAAGTCTAGGGGTGGTAAACGTCAGACCCCAATAACCGATAAGTCGTGCCGATATGAGGCGCATAACGGATCGAGAAACTACTGGTAACACTTAACAGTAAATCTCTAAACCAGACCTGGCCAGGGACTTCCCTGTTATGGCCAATTGAGCACAGCGCAACATCAACCCCCAATACCGGGAGAGACGAAACCCCTCCCATCGCTCATTGCCTCCATGTGACTCGGGACTGTACCCAAAAACCACCGTTTTGCACGCCCTCTTGGACGTGGTAAGGTGGAAATCAAAGCACAGTGGGAATCACACAAGACTCTATGACGATCTCGGGTCTACAGACTAACCTGCACAAGTGTCACCAGAGAACTGCCATCTGACGTGAGGTATAATACCATCTGGGAGTTCTCGGCGAGTCCGTCCAGTGTACCCAGTCTCCACCGAGCACCCGTATACCATCTCTGATGTCAAACACCAATGGATATGGGATCATCCATCGCCCATCTATATGGGTCGAGAAGCTATACGCTAGTCTACTCTGGTATATCGATGCCCCGTCTCGATACACCCACGACTAGGGACCTTGAAAGATGTACTTATGGACTACTATGTCCCCACTAGTATGATCCGCATCATAGTCCAGGTAGTCAAGTACACATCCTAAGGGCTTTACCAACATGTAGCAGAGAGACAATCAGTGTACACGTTAAGGTAAAGAGTAACCAGATAGCATACTATCATGTCGAGCAAGAAAGTCCTCCCTATATATGTCCAAGCATCCACTACAATATACATCTCATGTATAGTAATGGTCTCTAGGGCATACATATAACTAACAATCTTCCACTTGCACTAGGGCCATCTGATAACAGTGGTTGTAGTATCTCATACTCAACCATCCCATAATAGTCTCTCTCTGGGAAAAGGCCTTTGTGAGTGGATCCGCCGTGTTGTCCTCTGAGTCTACTCTCCTGACCTCGATCCCCTGGAGATCAACCATCTCCATGATCAGGCGACACTGCCTTAGAATATGTCTGGATTGCTGATGGGACGGTCGTTCCTAGGCATAAGCCACAACTCCATTGTCACACAATGGTAGGAACGAAGTTCATCTCATGAACAATATCTCTATCCAGACTGCCTCTTTGGTACCATCCTTGGTAACTATGTATCTTGCCTTTAATCGTCTAGTAAGTCACGGTATCTAGCTTGGAACTCTTCCAACATACCGTCCCTCCACTGAGGGTAAAGACAATGCCTGCGACTGACATTCAGTCGTCCATATCACCCTGGAACCTTTCCAGTGATTCTCCCCAGGATCGATTGATACCATCTTACTACAACTAGTGAGTATCCTAACATCCAATTCGATCTATCTCATAGATCCAAAACCCAGGATTTATGAGGTATCACTTTGATCCTATATGGAGAATCCTTGTGATAGGCGGAGATTGACCGAGCGTAGCATAGGAAACTCCTTCCCTATCAAGAGTATGTCATCCACGTACTCTACGAGGATCATCAACATACTCCCTACTACCTTTTCATATATACAAGGTTCATCTACCATTTTGATGAAGTCAAACTCTTTGACTACCACATCAAAACAGACGTTCCAACTCCGCGATGCCTGCTTTATCCTATAAAGTATCTTGCACATGTTTCCGCTGCTCCTACTGTCCACGAAGCCCTCTGGCTGTGTACTTATAGACGCTCTCTTCCAAATCAACATTTAGAAAAGCTGTAATGACACCCAACCACCAGATATCGTAGTCATGGTATGTAGCAGTGGCAAGTAGGATCTGGATGGACTTAAGCATGACTTTGAAAGTCTCAACCTTTTCATGTACACCAAGTAATCTTCTCAAGATATACTTGCTCCTGATGGGAATTTAACCCTTCAGATAAAGCAACCAAAGTCCATATTTTGTTGGTGTATAAGGATTCCATCTCAGATTGCTAAGTGTTCATACCATAATATTGTATTATTATATTCCCCATTCTTATTCGTTTTATAAATAAACAGGTGCTTTTGACGCATGTCTGCTACATATTACAGGTTACAGATTCTTGGACAGAAAACAGTGAAAACAATGAAAAGACGATGCAAAAGTGGACTTTGACCAACAAACAGAAGACTCTTGATCAAGCCTGCATCAAAGATAAAATTCACAAAGTACAAGGCAATGCAAGGTCCAAGATTACAAAGCGAACGGTTAAAAGTCCACCGCAATTGTTCACTGGAGATCTGGAAGAAACATAGACGCTATTTTAATAAAAGAACCAAATAATAAGGAAGCCCAAAAACAGAAGAGCCAACAAAGGAAATTTCAAGGCCCAATACTTCCTTTTTAAAGAGACAGAGACATAAAATTTTACCAAAGCTTGGAGTCTACTTTGACTAGGTCTTCCCAAGGATATTTTGGTAAATGTAGACGTGCGAATCAATTGTAACCTTAGGGTTTCCTATCCTCTATAAATAGGAACTCTAAATCATTGTAAAGGCTATGCCTCCCTATGCCTCTTTCTATGAATAAAATTCAGAAATCTTTTGGAGAGTATCGATGCCTCTTTTCATTTCAGAAATTCAGATCTGACAAGTCTTGTGTTGATGTTTGGAGAGAGCCATCTGTAAAATAAGTAATTAATTTCAATTCTTGCCCTAGGTAATTTTTCATTCTCTGCCCTAATATAAATTTAATTCCTTGCCCTAGTTAGATAGTTAGATCTTTAATTCAATTGCTCTAGATTAATTTAGTTTTTAGATTTAATTAATCCATTCACACCGTTCGGAATTAACTCGTAAGAGCGATTAGGAGATTCACAACATCCCTGTGGACTGACCCGTACTCACCGGCTAGCTACATGCGACGCCGTTCTTGATTGCGGTAATAGATAGTTTTTGAGATAAATCAAATAGCGCCGTTGCCGGGGATGGCGTGTCATTTTCTTTTTGCAATTTCGGGTTAATATAAAATTAAAAAAATCATAAAAACTGAAAAATCAAAAAATATAAAAATTATATCATCTGTTATTTTTGGAAAGGGTACTTTGTTGTTTGAATTTTGCAGGATTTACACTCGAGACGGATCTGGAAATTTTCAGAAAGCGAAATAGAAAACGGGATATCAGAACAGAAGATATTTTAAACAACAGAACAGCCACAAAAATGTCTGGAACTGAACTCCTACCCCAACCGTGGAACCGCGGCCTTACCTAGCTTCGGGCCGTGGATCCGCCGCTCTCTGGCAGAATCATCCACTCAAAATTTTTTTGGGGAACCGGGCCGGCGTCTTCACCGCGGAAACGCGGCATTAACGCACTTTGGCCGCGCAAACGCGGCGGGGCTGTGACGACATCTTCTGCAAAAATTTCTGTAAGCTTCCCTGTTCTTTCTCTGCAAATATTTTTATATATCTTCTGAAAAATGCCTGCAGAATTTGGTGCGCTTTAAAAATATTCCCCCTTTCAAATAACAATCTTGTGCAGGATTTTTGCGACTCGTTTAAAATAGAAATTGATTGCATGTAATCTTTTCTGTTGCATATCTTTTCTCGAATATCTTTTTGCAACAATTTTTCCAAATAAGAGAAAAAGAAAAAAAGGAAAATTTTTATTAGAAAGCTTGCAAATTTTTGCCGCAAATAAATCCTTGCACCACCCAACTTTTTTTCTTTCCCCTTTTCTTCTAACATGGGTACCCCACCACATAAATCTCTTGCCGAACTTTGGTATCCCGAACCTAATTTTGCGTCGTACGTCAATTTGTTCGGTCAATTTAAAGACGATCTTTCCTTGCCTAAAATATCTTTGAAAGATCAAATAGAGGCATCTAGGAGAAACAGTTCGACTTTTCTACCCATTTTGTGTCAACCAAGTCAACCTTTACCACCTCCATATGTTGATACCACTTTTTCAAGTCCTTCTGTCACTCCTAAATCGATGTCCATTGCTGAGCATATTGCTTAATCTCGCAGCCGATCTTTCATCCCTCTCCACTCATCTAATTCTAGGGATCAACAAGACTGTTCACCTTTTTATCCACATGTTTACCCTACCCCTGTCCAACCAACCACTTCCTACCAGTCCTACCCGACTTTCCCACCGTCACTAGACACTGTTTCTACACAGCCTTTTGGGAGTTTTGTATATCCAAAAAATTTCGAATCTTTTACCGAAACCCCCTTACCACCCAAGTCTAGTTTGGAAGAGTCGTTGGAAGCGTACATTGCAGCAACAAACAAAATGATTAGGAATGTGGATGCATCCGTGGTCGCCCTTATGCAACCTAGTGAACCGGTAGCTAGTTTCCCGCTAGCTCCAAATTTTTCAATGTATAAGGAGGCGGTTGGACAGAGTGAGAATGTGAGAGGATTTCCAAATCAAACCTACCCATACCCAATTGAATCCAACAACTCCAATTTTCAAACATGTGTCCAAAATGATGAGTTGTGCGACTTTGTAGTGCTTGATTTGCCAGATTATGAGGAACCCTTTTCGAGTGAAACCGCACCTAATCCGTTTGACCTTTACACCTCCACTCTAGAACCTAAATCGATAAATATCCATGCTTTTGATGAGGTGTTAGAAAAAATTGATTTTCACTTGATTGAGGATATAGACGCCGGGAATATTTCGGATGATGAACCAATAGATTTGATTGAAATTTTATGTTCAAGTCATCGTCCCGAGTCATTAAATGTTTCTCTCGAATTTCATATGCGTCTTAATTTTGATGATAATGGCATGGATGAGTTAAATATTGAGGAGAATTACGAGGATAGTATTGAGGAGAGTATTGAGGATCATATTGAGATTGAACCATTTTTGTTTGATGTGTCTGATTTTCCAATTCATCCTCTTGAACCGTTAACTGTTATATCACCCTCCCTCCTTTCCATCATTCCGACCACGCCTAATATCATGCTTGAAGACTGTGAGCTTGAAAATTTTTCCTTTGAATCTGACACAGTTCTCACAGACGAGTGTTTCATTTTTTCGGACGATGTTGAAAACTCACCGCCCGAGTTTGAGTCCTTTACATTTTCAGATGAGTTGGTTGAACCATCAGACTCGGTTGCTTACAGTAGTTTCGAACCATTGATGGAATCTTTTAAGTTCGAGACAGTTTACTACGGTGAGAATGAGACTATCCCTAATTCACTCCATTTCGTCCTTCCTATCGTTCCGGCCGTACAAGAGACCGTTACGCTTTCATCTCCAATACCAAGTTCGGCGTACCCATACTTTCTTGCGAATCTTGAGCATTTTGACCCTATTTCTCAACGGGTTGATAGGTTAGCGCAATCATTTTTAACACATCGGTCATCACAAATTGTGCTAATTTATTCACTCGATTTACACTCTCAAGATCGCGCGACCCTTCTTTCTCTTTTCCGCCCTTCTTCTCCTCCACCGAGACCATATTCCACCCTTCTTCCCATTCGGTCTCGTGTGCTTCTCATTTCTTTCCTTTACATCCCATTCTTTCACCAACCATACCATTACCATGATAAGATTTTTGAATGGTTGGTGCTAACATTTGGCTTATGTAAGGCCAAGCTTAAGTTTGGGGGGAACCTTGTTGTATATATGTATATATATTTTTTGTTTTCTTTTCTATAAAAAAAAAATTAAAAATGAAAGAAGAAAAAAAAAATTTATAAATAAATAAACAGGGGAGTGCCGGCAGTTTGACCCTCTTGGTGTAGTATGACAGTGAGGACACTGTCAAGTTTAAGTTTGGGGGTATGCTTGGTACGTCTTCTTCCTTCTCATTCATATGTATATTTTTGCATTTGCATATTTATTTGAAAACTCATAAAAATTGAAAATTTTTGAAAAATTATAAAAATTAATGTATTCAATTTCGGCTGTATTTGATTTAAGTCTGACAAATAGGTCAACTGGCTAGGAAAAACTAGATCTTAGACTTAGTAAATTAAAAACCCTAAAAATAACCTTCCTTAAAGTTTAACGGTAGAAAGTATATGTCTTTGTAGTTTATTTAGAAATAGGCAAATTTTGGGTTCACTTCTTGGGCTAAGTCGAAACGAAGGAAAAGTATTGATATTTTTATTAGAGTATAAGTTTGAAATAATTCCTAACTTAAGTCTAGATTCTGAAAACGTATACCCTATAAATTGCACAATCACGCACCTTGAAACTTGGAATAGTAGAGGAGACCTTGAAATGCTCTTGTCTAAAGTCCTTAGTACAATGAAAATAAAAGAGAAAAAAAGTGAATAAAGAAGAAAAAAAATGAACACTGGTTTTTGTGATTACTTAAGGCTGCAAAAAATAGAAAAATATTTAGCGAGGGTGCTTCATCACCTAGTGCCTTAGACCAACTGGTTTGGGAGTCACTGCTAAAAGCCTTGGGTGTTGCAAGACTAGGAATTACACTTTAAAGTGCAAACACATTTTGTAATCGGTCGTTGGTACCTCAAGAAGTATTAACGGTCGCATGAAGGATGTGTAAGCAAAATTCATTTAAATTCACCAACTAAAAAGTGCTTTGGACAACGGACAAGAGTATGATTGCTTGATTTGAATTTCCAAGTGTAGGGGTGATTTATACACACACGTGGGGGTATGTGATTGGAGTTTAGATAAGAGATAGGAATGAAGAATAGAACTTGTATCTTTAGTAGAGTTGATAAAAATTTCTAAGTGGAAATGGAACTCTAGAAGGAAAACTTAAGAGATGCCGAAAGCTAAGTAAGTCTATAGAACATATATAATCTTAAGTTAAATAATGAGCATGTGTGAAGAATATGGGTGGATAACTTACGAGTCGAAGATAATAGAATTCCTTGTTAGAAAACCTGATTGGAGAACAAAAGTCGAAAAGCCGAATTGATAGGATTTTGTGGGTAGTATCCGCTGAAAACCCTCAGGAGACAACACTCCTCCTACTAGGGACACCTAGAGGTTTAACGGCTTGTTGCACGTGCTCAGTGCAATCGCGTTTCCCTGCGAAAGTGCGGTTAGGTTTTTGTAGAAAATAAAAAAATAAGTTTGCTCGAGGACGAGCAAAAGATAAGTTTGGGGGTATTTGTTCATACCATAATATTGTATTATTATATTCCCCATTCTTATTCGTTTTATAAATAAACAGGTGCTTTTGACGCATATCTGCTACATATTACAGGTTACAGGTTCTTGGACAGAAAACAGTGAAAACAATGAAAAGACGATGCAAAAGTGGACTTTGACCAACAAACAGAAGACTCTTGATCAAGCCTACATCAAAGATAAAATTCACAAAGTACAAAGCAATGCAAGGTCCAAGATTACAAAGCGAACGGTTAAAAGTCCACCGCAATTGTTCACTGGAGATCTGGAAGAAACATAGACGCTATTTTAATAAAAGAACCAAATAATAAGGAAGCCCAAAAACAGAAGAGCCAACAAAGGAAATTTCAAGGCCCAATACTTCCTTTTTAAAGAGACAGAGACATAAAATTTTACCAAAGCTTGGAGTCTACTTTGACTAGGTCTTCCCAAGGATATTTTGGTAAATGTAGACGTGCGAATCAATTGTAACCTTAGGGTTTCCTATCCTCTATAAATAGGAACTCTAAATCATTGTAAAGGCTATGCCTCCCTATGCCTCTTTCTATGAATAAAATTCAGAAATCTTTTGGAGAGTATCGATGCCTCTTTTCATTTCAGAAATTCAGATCTGACAAGTCTTGTGTTGATGTTTGGAGAGAGCCATCTGTAAAATAAGTAATTAATTTCAATTCTTGCCCTAGGTAATTTTTCATTCTCTGCCCTAATATAAATTTAATTCCTTGCCCTAGTTAGATAGTTAGATCTTTAATTCAATTGCCCTAGATTAATTAAGTTTTTAGATTTAATTAATCCATTCACACCGTTCGGAATTAACTCGTAAGAGCGATTAGGAGATTCACAACATCCCTGTGGACTGACCCGTACTCACCGGCTAGCTACATCCGACGCCGTTCTTGATTGCGGTAATAAATAGTTTTTGAGATCAATCACTAAGCATCCAGCCATTCTTACAGAGTCCCACTCCTGATGGCCAGCTCGAAAATAGTTGGGTCATCATCTCATGATGCAATCATCGCTCCCACTGTCATAGAGAAACCGAAGTATCTCTCAGGTGGATGAGGAACCCTACTAGATCGGTAGAGAGGCTGAGGTTCGTTGGTTACTATTGAATCCTTCGGTTCTACCAAATCATCTGCTGTAGTTTGTATAGCTGGAACTCCTTCCAGTTCTATCTCATGACCACTAATTTCTTCACAAGAAATTCCCTTTCACAAAGGTGGCATGTTGAGAAACAAAGCATCTTTTGTCCCTCGGTTAGGTAGAAGATATTCCCTTGCATATGCTTGGGATATCCAACAAACTTCCACAGTTCTGACTTTGCCTCGAGCTTGTCCGGATTGTGCTTTTAGACATAGGCTGGACAACTCCAAATCTTAACAAACTTAAGATATGGGCTCTTCCCTTTTCATATCACATATAAAGTAGTAGGCAACTGATTTGATTTGAACCCTATTCAATAGGTATGCAGCTTCTCAAGTGCATAACTCCCAAAAGAAAATAGGAAACTCAGTAGTACTCATCATAGAGCACACCATATCACATAGGGTGTTATTGCTCCGCCCCGATATACGTGTATACGGAGGAGTAATACTGAGAGAGAATCTCATTCTCCTTTAGAATAGTCCAGGAATCCCGTGTTCAAGTATTCTCTTCCCTGATCACATCAAAGGACATAATACTTATACCCGTTTTTGGTTCTCTACTTCTGACTTATATTCTTTGATTATCTCAAAAGTTTTGGACTTGTGTTTCAACAGGAACATATGTCTGAATCTTGAGAGATCATCAGTGAATGTAATGAAGTACAAAGAACCAGTCCTGGCATATGTAGACTGGGGACCTTCATACATCAGCATGTATCAATCCCAAGAGTTCACCAACTCTTTCTCTGTTTCTAATAAACAAAGCTGTGGTCATCTTATCTTTGTGACATGACCGGCAAGTTTCACAAGATGTAAATTCAAACTAATTTAAATATGCATCTAAATGTAACTTCAGTTAGTCAGGTCGCATTGATATGACCTAGTCTACAATTCCTCAAGAAGAATTCGTTCAGTTCTGAACTCTTCCTCTTGTGTGTGTTTGTTATGTTAAGAACTGTAGTTTGATTTAGAACGTCAATGCTTTTAGATAACGTGCCTGAACCGATCAACTCTTGATATAGGAAATGTTCAAAATATTATCCAACAATACAAAATTATGTCCTTCTTTACTAATAAAGAGACTGATATGATGTTGTATATCAGGTTCGGTATCTAATAACATTCGTTCAGAATCAATGTATTCTGATAATACAGGGTGATAACTACCAACAGACTTGGCTGCAACACTTGCACCGTTTCTATCTCATGAAACTTATCACCCGTTCTCAGTTCTCTACCTATCTGTAGCCCATGTAACAAATTACATTTGCGGGATCCTGATCCGGTATCTCATACCCAGGACGTAAAGGATACTGAGAAACAGTTCTCTGTAATGAACACCCGAAGATGATGCATCAACATGCACTTTCTTCATTTGGGCGGCACGGGAATTCTGGTAATCCCCAATTTCCTGCTCTGTCTTATAACGTTTATAAGTTGGAGCGGGACCAACGTTCCCCAGCTCAGTATAATAAGCGGGTCCGGTCAATACATCCGTATTATTTTCTTGATTAAGGCGTGATATGGTCGCTACCTGGAGAGAGAGAGAAGAAAACACTCAGCGTATGCTCTTGCAAGATTAGATTGGTTATTATTTTATCTAATCAGGATGGCTCCCACTGTTTTTATCAAATCTTCCTTCAAACCCTAAAAGGAAAGACTAGCCGGGATTAATTACACCCTATAATTTCGCCAATCTTTCAGCCAGGCCAGTGTCGGTACTTTGAGGGAGGTTCCCCGTGCTTTCGCACGGACCTAATTAAAGTAAATCTCGTTTTCCCAGAGGCGTAACCCCGTTGACACCTTTCTAGACACCTACCTGATCGGCTAATTGTCCTGTGTAAAACTCTCCTAAGAGTAACAATTACTCGCAGTGGGTATCAGGATCCAACTATCTCATAGAAGGTATGCAATCTCATTGCAAATTTCAACACTTTAAATTCCCGATAATATTTTGCCCCTAACGTGCTATGACCTTGACGAAAGCCAACAAATCATAGCCCGCTAGTCAAGTTCAACCCGTATATTTCTTGACTGAATTAAACCCACTCGCACGACCCTTGACGAAATCCAACAAAGCCGTACGACTACCCTAATCCAATCGCATCATATGCAGCAGATAAGCAGCATATAGCTACCGCACACTACACCTTGACGAAAGCCAACAAATGCAGCACGAATACTATATACAACTTATCTGAAATGACGGAGGGCTACGACAGGTTTTTCTGAAAACCTATTGCGTAATGAACTTGATATCGTTGTAGAATCAAGTGAATTTTGAAATGGAGTGATTTTGAGGCTTTCATTAGTTTTGCTAAAGAGGTCACTCCCGGTGAAGGGATCTCGGCTCTTTCCTCATCGAATAAGGTGCAGGACATATCATATATATCACTATACAAAGCAAAACTCTAAAAGCAATCAAAAGACAAACCGAGTGTTGTAGCATCTGCCAGTTTTGCTAAAGAGGTCACTCCCGGTGAAGGGATCTCGGTTCTTTCCTCATCGAATAAGGTGTAGGATATATCATATATATCGCTATGCAAAGCAAAAAACTGTAGCTACCCTTTTTGAAAAATTTGATTATACAACATCTTTTAGGTTTCTTTTCTTTCATTAATCATATTAATGAAGTCCCATCATTTAAGTCACCTAAACATCACAGATAAATACGACGTACACTTATACCATCCTTATTCGCCTCGATGTCCCCTCGTGCACCGTTAGGTTAGGTAACTAACGGCAGAGTGGGGCAGGGGTAGTGCGAGTGTAAAACATAAGTTACGTCTATATAATATATCATATATACTATATACAGTATCCATCTCAACATATCAAATGATCACATCACAGATATCGCAGCAGAAGAAACATATGAAACATTGGATATACTAGAACGACCGTGTTTTATTTTGAGCCTCTATAAAACACGGATTCCACGGTCGCGATGAATAGCCAAACCCACACCCCTAGACCCCTACGAGAGCGGCAAGCAACCCTTCCAATTCTAGAGTTAGGAGACCCGGACTCGACTCCTCGAGTTGGTCTCCCACTGGACTCTAGAACCCGGTTATTTGTGCTCTCCTCCTTGGGTCTATCCTAGTGCGGAAAAGTAAATAATATACAAATGGTGATATCATCCTCATCCCGGAAGTGCCCCAATAAAAGAATATTACATACATTTAATTTTACATGAATGAAAATAAAAACCCTCATCTCACATAAAAACCCCGGCTATTCAGAACACGACGATCCAATATAACATATCCAGCAACACATAACATCACATGTCATCAACGTAAGTAAATATGCGCATCCCAATTGTCGTTGACATATAGCAACGAAACCGGCGATATCACATATTACACTTACGGTCGCAGAAAAGAAAGTGTAAAACTACAACATTTGGAATCCACAATCTCTTTAGACATCGTAAATCCGAAATATCACATATTTCGCATTTCATGCCTAACTCTATGAATTCCACATATTGTATCACATTCCAGATAAATAGACAGTATTAAACTTTCCGATCGAATAATCAAATACCGAAGATTTCCATAATAGCTCAACACTTGAGCGGAGTTCAAAAATTCCAGAATACGTCACAGTAGCAACGGTCCATCCGTAGAAGGGTCAAGCCAACGCCTCACATGTGGCACGCCGTACTGCCCCAAACCCTAAGATTTCGAAGCGGTTCTGACGGTCACATAATCGAGTTAAGGTTTGTGTTCTTCTAAATGGTCCATCGCATTACTTGCATATTTTTCCAAAAGATCTAAACTCAAGAAAAATTCAACACTTGAAAGTTTTTCGTGCTGGGAAAGATTGAGTTAATGATATCCATTCGAACATTTTAATACTTTCTAAATTATCCGGAAAACATAACGAAATTAAATTTTCCGATCGAATCAACGAATACAAAATAATCCCCAGAACACTCAACACTTGAGTCAGATTAAAAATACCCAGAAAACAGCACTAACAGATACGGGGATTACTGTACAAAAATCATAGTCAAAGCTCACTGTACGGCCGCGGATCCGCGGCACAAGCAGGGTATTGCCGCGGTTCCGCGGCGATCCGTACGACTTACTTTGTCGTTTTTCACAGTGTTCCCGCCGAAAATTTCTGCGCGAAAGAGCCCAAGGTATCAAATGGCGGCGATACGCTTAAGAAAATGGGAACCAGTATCTTCCGGGCTGTTTTTTGATAAACTCCCGAATGAGAAACAGATAAATTCTGATGGTATCAAAAGCGGCTCGAAAAACCCTTCGATTTGATATATTATGGGCCTCGTAATTCATCCGGGATCAAAAGTTATGAGGAATTACGTGTCCACACGTGATGGGCTTTTAAAAACCCGCTGGAGGAGTTAAAAAATATAATAAAACCTCAGAAAAGACCCCAATGGGGCATCACGTGCTCACACGTGACCATGGGTCACGTGCAGACACGTGATGGGCTTTTAAAGCCTCTAAAATAATGAATGGAATTTAATTCTAAAAGTCAGAAAATACCTCAACGAGGTATCACGTGCTTACACGTGACCAATGGTCACGTGTTGACACGTGATGGTTAAAACTGAAACATAAATAAGCGGCTGAGAAAGGAACCCAATTGGGGGTCACGTGCTCACACGTGACCAAAGGTCACGTGCCAGCACGTGACTGGCTTTAAAAGCCTTATAATTTAATAGAATTGAATTCTAAAAGTTTCTGAATCATTCCAAATGGAAAAGGGTCATGGGGAACCGTTGGATTAAAAATCCAAGGGTGATTAAAAATCACCAATTTATGAAAGAATCCCAAATAAGGAAAGATTCCCCCTAAATCTAACCGAGATAACAAATAGAATATCTTTTGGATTTAAGATCCACGGTGAATAAAATTTACTGAATGATCTAAAGGCCCAGAATTAATGATAAATATAAATCAAATCTCTCAACAATCAAATCAAATCTTTCAATGAGAGATTTGCTAAACAAATTGATTCTTTTCCTTCTCCTATAAATAGGAGCCAAGAAGAGAAGAGGGGGGATCTACTTTTTTGGAGAGAAAAACAGAGAGAGGAGAATTTAATTCTCAAGAGGGAAGAAAAGAAAGGAGAATTTAATTCTCAACAAAGAAAACCCTAGGTAAGAAAAGCGAAAAAGATAAACTTCAAACAGAGAATTTAATTCTCAAAATCCAAGAGTTTAACTCTTATACAAAAAGAACTTAGTTCTTCTTCTGGTTGAAGATCTGCACAGAGCACATCTCCCCATAACTTGAGAATTTAATTCTCATCGGGTCGAGATCCTGCCATGCAGATCCTAAACTTAGAAGGGGAATTGAGTTTTGAGAATTAATTCTCCTAAAACAAAACTAGGGTTTAACCCTAATCAAGAATTTAATTCTTTTACATATCTGGGAATTTAATTCCTTTGAAAAGAAATCAGGGTTTTATCCTAAATAAGAATTTAATTCTTTCACGATAGGAATTCAATTCCTTCAAAATCATAATTAGGGTTTAACCCTATAAAGAATTCAATTCTTAAAAGATCTCTGTTCATGAAAAGAACTAGGGTCACGTGCCCCCACGCGACCCTTGAAAAGATCCCCTGCAAAGAACTTTGAAGCATCACCCCACGTGCTCCCACGTGACTCCCAGAACGCAGAAAGAAAAAAGCAAAGGAAATGAAAGCTTTGGGCGCTCTCACGTGTTATCACGTGACCCCTCAGCAAATGCTTTAACAATTGGCGCACAGATCCCCATCACGTGCCAACACGTGATGCTCTAAAATAAAAATGAAAGTGTTTAACACTTAATGGCAAAACAAAAGAAAAGAAGCTTTGGGCGCTCTCACGTGTCCCCACGTGACCCCTCAGCAAGTGCTGTAACATTCGATGCATAAACCCCCATCACGTGCCAACACGTGATGCTCTAAAATAAAAACAAAAGTGTTTAACACTTATTCGCAGATTTGAGGATAAACCAAAAGAAGATCCGGCTCCATATTTAGGGCGCCCTCACGTGTCACCACGTGACCCCTAATGAGCATTCTAACAGACCAGAGCGGGGGCCTCCATCACGTGCCCACACGTGATGGCCAGGAAATTAAAAGTGTTAAACACTGATCTGCAGAATAAATTAAGGGAAATCAGGGCGCTCTCACGTGTCCACACGTGACCCCTCTCTCCTTAGTGTTTAACACTAATCTGAAGACTTTGTTCCCAGTGTTTAACACTGATTTGCTTTAGTGTTTAACACTAATTTGAAATCTCTGATTACCAGTGTTTAACACTGATTTGCTTTAGTGTTTAACACTAATTTGAAAACACTGTTCCCAGTGTTTAACACTGATTATCTTTTAGTGTTTAACACTAACTTGCTATCTTATTCCCAGTGTTCAACACTGTTGGTTTCTAGTGTTTAACACTAGCTTCAGCCCAATTGGCTAAGTTTCAGAGGCAAAGCCTCTCCTTCAATGGACCAACAGTGGGCCAATATTTCAAACATAACTGGACTTAGCCCAAACTGGCCATAAGTCCTCAAATCATCTTGATCTGAGCACATCTGCTCTTTCAACCAACTCATTGGTTCAAGGGTACATCTCTGAACTCCTCTGATATTTGTCGTTGTAATCCTTCAACGTCTTCAGAGAGGTGACGGGTCCCGACAACCACACATCAACACGGACTGTGGGGTCCTTAAACTCACGGACTTATGCGTCCTTAAACCAAGATACGGACTGTGGGGTCCTTAAACCCGCGGACTTATGCGTCCTTAAACTAACGGACTAATGCGTCCTTAAACACACCCATATGGACTGTGGGGTCCTTAAACCCATGGACTTATGCGTCCTTAAACTACCATTGGACCACCATGTCCCTAAACTGGCATTGGACCACTATGTCCTTAAACTGGTATTGGACCCCCATGTCCCTAAACTGGAACAATAGAGCCAATTGCTCTTTTGTCGGATCTAAACGATCCCGTTAAGTCGATCTTAGTCCTAAACTGGACTAACGTATCCTTAACAACCGTTTAAGTTGATCTTAGCCTCAAATATGGCTAACGTATCCTTAAACCTTCAAACAGACTTTAGTCCCAAATTGGACTATAAATCCCCAAATCAACTTTGGTTCAAGGGTACATCTCTGAACTCCTCTGACATCTGTCGTTGTAATCCTTCAACGTCGTTAGAGAGGTGACGGGTCCCGACGGCCATACATGTAATGGACCCCTATGTCCCTAAACTGGAACAATAGAGCCAATTGCTCTTTTGTCGGATCTAAACGATCTCGTTAAGTTGATCTTAGTCTCAAACTGGACTAACGTATCCTTAACAAACGTTTGAGTTGATCTTAGCTTCAAATATGGCTAACGTATTCTCAAACCAAAAACCCAAACCCAAATCTAAGAAAACACGGATTTGGACTAATCCACGTCCTATGGGCGACGACATAAATTGGTCTCCGTATACAATCCACGGGCAACCACAAATAAAACAAACACCCACGACACGAAGTGACCATCTGGAGAAGGAGAAAGTTGTTACCGCAATGCGGTAGCGTAATTAACTGCAGGGGCTTGCGCCTGCAGGGAAGAGCGTCCCCACAATCAAAAACCCCTCAAGCGAGGGGGAATCTGACGAAGTCTGCTACATCGGCCGCATCCGTCTAAACCTCCGATACACGGTGCCATAAATCAACTTGGCATCTTCGGAGAGGTAGATGGATAAAACCAATTAGCATCTGCCCCGAATCTCAGGCAAGACGTCCCTGTCTTGGCCGCCGTTCGGAGGGGAACAGATTCTGGCACGCCCGGTGGGACCTTTTCCTCTTTCCACTCCACACTTCGTGTGTCGTGTTCGCGAACGAATCGCGGTTTGCTAATGGTTGCCCGTGGGTTTCGAGGTACTAAGATTTGGCGTTTTGCTTGGTGCAGAAAGCAAAAGATAAATGGCGTTCACCTGCTCAAAGTGTTCCACATGCAACTGCAACCCACGTCTTACCTCAACTGGGGGTATATCTTATGGGCCCCAGGCGGCTTCCCTGTTCACAATGCCGATGGAACAGGTCACTCAAGCCACCACAGGATTGTTTTTCGGGACCATGCTCCCGCCAATGAGCTTCACCGCTCCTGTGCCAACACCGGAAGCTCCTAAGAAGTCGGTCTTCGATTGGCTTACAGCTATTGTGGCCCCTCTCAACGGGTCGTCCAACTCCAGCTCCCCGGTCTTCACCAGACTGGGCCAAAATTCTTGTGGGCCCACAATGAAGCTTGCAATCCCAGAGAAGGTTATTCTGAAGAGGATAGCAATCCCTGCTCCTGGAGTCGTCAAGTCGGCTTCTCCTACCAAAGGGTCGGTCTTTACAAGATTGACTGTTCCGGCACCCGCTATGGTTTCTGTCCCGACTCAGAAGACTGTTTTCAACCGATTGGATACTGCTTCTCAAAGGACATCGGTATTCAACAGGCTGATGCCAGCAGCAGCCCCTCACCTGGACAGGAGGCAGGACAAAGCCATCCCCATCCCCGAACCAACTCCATCAGCTCGACACGCTCGACGTCGCCACTGGCGCCGAGTAAGGAAGGCCGGGGGCAACTCCCCCTCTGGGCTAACGCCACCAGCTCCAACGGTGGAAGTTAATGCTGCTGTCCCAACCGGGAACAGTTTTGAGCTGCTGAACAGAATACGCAGGAATTCGCCCACTGCCGTACTAAAAAGATCTCCGCCACCGGTGGAGACTGTCATGGAAATAAAGCCGAAGCAGTCTCCTCAACGGCTGTCTTCCAAAGTTTACAAAATCTGGCGACAAGTCCGAGAGTCAGTGATCGATCCAAATTTCTCCCGCCAGAACAAGAAACTGAAGGTCCAAAAGGAAGTCAGCCATCCTGCTAAGCCACGAAAAGCTGTCTGGATGCCCACCTTGACGGCTCCCTCAACTTTGACCGCTCTTGAGAAAAGAAGGCCGGAGAAAATCCCTGTGCCGGTGACAAAAGTCAAAGGTACTAAACCCAAACGCCCTAAGTCTGGGGGCATGGCGGTGCACACTGTTTATATGGCTTCTGGAAAGGAAGAAAGCCGTGCTTCGACGGGTCACCGACCGCTCACCCGATCCATAACGAAAGCCCAGGAGCAACAACAAAAGCTTCAGGAAATGATGACTACAATGGCTGCACTCACTGAGCCAAAAGAAAGCTCTGAAACGTCTTCGGATGAGCGTCAAGAACAAGAAACCGACGCTGACTTTTTACGCAGAGTCCTCGAAAAGAAGGACAAAGAAGCTGCAGAGCAAGCGGCTAAAATAAAACAAATGGCGCTTCTCTTCCAAGATATGGTAGGGATGATGATCCGGCAAGATCCTCCTGCTGAAGATCCTCCGATTGTCCTTGAAGCTGACAAAGGAGAGACATCGAATCCTCCTTCGGCTCTTTTAGCTGCCAAGGAAGAAACCATTTCCAAGGAGGCACTGGATGACCATATAGCTCAGCAAATACGAGCTCACCAGGCAAATGAAGCGGCTGGGCAAATTGCTAGAACCGGACGGCCCTATCCGAGCTGGTATGACCAAATCAGTTACCCGCCGGGATATACGATCCCTAAGTTCCATGTATACAAGGGAACGGGAAATCCGCATCAGCACGTCGCTCAATTCAGGGCCTTATGCGGCAATACTGGAGGCGATGACAAATTGTTACTACGACAATTCGTCGGAAGCTTAGCAGAAACAGCCTTTGAATGGTATTCGGAGCTACCTGACGACTCTGTCAAAACATTTGCAGAGATGGAGCTGCTGTTTACACAAAGATTCGCGAGTGCTAGTGAACACACCCCGATAACAGCACTAATAAATGCCAGAATAAGGTCAGGAGAGACGTGGGTGCAATATGCAATCCGGTGGCGGAACCTATGGTCGAGATGCGAACAACGCATAGAAGAAGCTCCTGCCGTAGGCATGTTCGTGGGCACTCTCGACCCTCAAGCAACTATCTCCAAATTCATGATTTTCTTCAAGCCGACCACCTTCCTGGCCTTGATTGACAAGCTGACCTAAATGGACCAGATGGGCCATAGGCCTTCCTCTTCAGAGACAGAGCCTTGGAATGAAAAGGGCAAAGGGAAAGCAACTTTCGTCGATAAGACTCAACAACAGTCGAGCAACTTAAAGCCGGTTGTCCGTCAAAACAATATGCGTCCACGCCCATCCCTCGAGGAAAGACTGGGACGTCTTTACTCATTTCCTCAGGATAAAACGAGAAAACTGTTCGAGCTGGCAGTGCGCAACAGACTCATCAATCTGCCGAGTCCAAAACGTCCATTGCAACCAGGCGATGTCAACGATCCCGATTATTTCCCTTACCACCAAGCGGTAAGTCACCCGATCGAGGATTGCTTCGTCTTTAAGGGATGGATCGAGGATCAGTACCTACAAGGCAAGTTTGCGCTGTCTGAAAAGTGGAAGGTAAACCCACCACAGCCGCACACTCCAAAGAAGACGGACACACCGGGGGCAAGTTGTCACATGATCTCTCACTCATTGATAGATGATAAAGAGGCTCCTTGCACCGAGAAACCAGGGGCGGGGCCTGAACCAGAACTTCTGTGGCCATCAGACGAGATGATCGATGCCTTCCTGAACGAAGCCCGTCTTAAAAGCAAAGCTGATCGAGAGCGCGAGATGGCCATATTCGAGAAAGCCAAACGCCGACGACTGGACAAAAGGGTCGAAACACTCCCACCGGATCAAAGTACATCCGCCGCAAATGAAAGCAGGATCAAGACAAGGAAACGATTCGCCAAAGCCATATCAATGGGGATGAGGCCGCCCTCTTTCAGAAAAAATTCTCCTGGTGGTATACATTTTGGTGAAACGGACGTACACCCTAACTTCTGCTTATATCATCAGAGGATCGCACATCCTACTGAAGACTGCAACTCCTTTAAGTGTTGGTGGCAAGGATATGTCGCTCACAGGCAACACTTCAACAGGACAAAGCGTGAAGCTCGTAGACAGCGAAAAAATACGACAGATGAGCATAAAAGAGTTGCCGGCAATTGTCATAGGGACGAGCCCGGGGGATCACGAGTTCTCATCTTTGGAAGCGATTCTGATGAAGAAGCCGCTCTTAACCCTCTCTTCAAGGAATTCATTTCTAAAACAAAAGAATTGGAGAGTTGCGAGAATGTTCAGCCGTACAATATCACGCTACCCGGAAAGAATCTCGGACCCGCAAACGACGGAGCAAACGAAATGAGAAAGGAAAAGAAAAAAACGGCCTTTGTTGCCAACACTCAACAACAGCCGAGTAACCCGAGACCGTTTTGTCGTCAAAACAACAAGCCGCGTTACCTCAATGAGAAGTTGAAACGTCCTTACTCATTTCCCAAAGATAAAACACAGAGATTGTTCGAGCTAGCAGTGCGCAGCGGGCTTATCACTCTGCCAGATCCAAAACGTCCATTGCAACCAGGTGACATTAACAATCCTAACTATTGTCCCTACCACAGATTAATGGGTCACCCACTCGACAATTGCTACGTCTTCAAAAACTGGGTTGAAGACCAATACCAACAGGGCAAGTTCGCGTTACCCGAAAAGTGGAAAGTTAACCCGCCACAACGACATGCTTCGAAAAAGGTGGATATGCCGGGGGCATCATGCTCGTTCATAGGGAAGGCCTCCTAGACCGAAAAGTCAGTAAACTAGAGATGCGTCTCAAATACGGCGACGGCGGACCGAAACGTCCCTAAACTAACGACGGACCGCAATGTCCTAAAACTTGCAAATGACCGAAACGTCGTTAAACTACTATCAACCCGCGGCATCCTCAGGCTGGCGTGGTTAAAAAAAAAAAAAGCAAAAAAAAAAAAGCAAAAAAAAAAAAAAATGGTATGTCCATAAGCAAAATGGGCACGGATGAAAACCCGAAAGGGCTCCGTGAGTAAAAACAGCAGGGCTACCGGCGAGTGTTTGTGAAAACCCGAAAAGGCGCAACCTCGTTAGAAAAAAGAATTAAAAGAATTAAAAAAAATCGGTATGTCCATAAGCAAAATGGGCACGGATGAAAACCCGAAAGGGCTCCGTGAGTAAAAACAGCAGGGCTACCAGCGAGTGTTTGTGAAAACCCGAAAGGGCGCAACCTCGTTAAAAGACACTTACAGGATCCTCTCGACCTTGTAAGGAGAAACCACCCGCGTGAGATCCTTACAACTCACAAGGGAGCAACACAGTTAGGAGTCCTCACGATTCCTAAGGAGAAATTACACTTACGAGATCCTCACGACTCGTAAGGAGAACTCTCTTATGGGACCCTCACGGCTCATAAGATTTGAAAGTCTTAAGTTACAGAAACCTTAACCTGTTCTTAAGCAACCCCCACAACCTTCGATACTGCCCTACAAGCGACTCATATTGACCCTTGTATACAATCCACGGGCACGAATAAATATTTCCCTAACAAAGTCCCATCCGTGACTAGGGATATGTCCATATGGTGAGCAACCCTTTTAGGTCCTCTCGACCTATAAGGAGAAAACCTTTTTGTAAGATCCTTACGACTTACAAGAGAACATGAACTTAGGAATCCTCACGATTCCCAAGGAGAAAACACACCTACAAAATCCTCACGACTTGTAGGGAGAAATACCTTTGTGAGACCCTTACGGCTCATGAAGTCAAAAGCCTTAGTCGACAGGACCCTTAACCCTGTTTACTAAGTCACCTTTGTTCAACTTCGACAGAGGCAAATGATGATTCGCTCCTGGCAATATCCCAGTTGCAGCGATACTGATGCCTAAACCGGTATTAAATTCCAAGCCCTTTCAAGGCAAATGATGATTTGCTCCTGGCAATATTCCAGTCGCAGCGATGCTGATGCCTAAACCGGTATCAAATTCCAAGTCCTTTCACGGCAAATGATGATTCGCTCCTGGCAATATTCCAGTCGCAGCGATGCTGATGCCAAGATTGGTATCATATCCCAAATCCCCTACTCGCAAAAAAAAAAAAAATAAATAAATCAGCGAGCCAAAAAAAAAAAATGCATACGAAATAGCCGAAATGATGGGGCAACTTGCAAACAAAATCAGCAAGTAAAAATGTATGCATGCAAAATAGCCGAAATGATTGGGCAACTCGCAATAAAAAGCAGCGGGTAAAAAGAAAAATAGCCGAAATGATGGGGCACCGCGAAAAATAGCCGAAATGATTGGGCAATCGCGATTTTCGCGATATAAAAAGCTGAAATGATAGAGGATCGCGGAAAGAATAAAAAAATAAAATAAAATAAAATAAAAGAATGAAACTTTTTGCCCTACAGATGAGATCACATCGATCCCTGTATACAATCCAGGGGCATAAACAAAGAGGGAACCTTACCTTCCCAACAGGCTCCACCAGAAAGCGAAGCCAAATCTCGACGGTTCATAGATAACCTAGAGACAATCTCGACATCTGTCGCAATATTGCAGACACAATGCCAACAAATGAAGTAAAGGAAAATCCCTAGCTTTAGGGTCTCGACGTCAACATCGACGACTTAGAGATCAACACCGGCATGCTTTTTCCCTCCAGCCTGATGCAGACATGACATCAACAACCGACCTCAGAGTCGCAACGAAGCGGAGCCATGGCAAAGGCCCTAGTCCCAAATCTCAACGGCCACATCTGTAGCCTGGAGACCAACAACGGTGTGCCTCCTCATTCCAGCAGCGCAAAGGTGTTACACCATCAAGCGGAGCAATGGCAAAATCCCAACTCCGCCTTAGCATTCGTCTCGTTACAGCAGACGCAATGTTAACAACGGCGTTCCTTCGCAGTCCAGCAGGATGTACATGCAAATTTAATAAAAGACCCCATGGTCAGCAAAGCGGAGTGATGGCAAAATCCCAGCTCCACCTCAGCACTCGTCTCGCCACAGCGGACACATCATCAAGCAAAGCGGAACAGCGGCAACTCCCAGTTCCATGACTCGACGATGTACTCCCACAGAGAGTCAAATCCCAACTCCGTGAAATGCGGATATAATCAACAAAATTCCTGGTCACGTGGAACGCGGAAAACGTCACTCTTTGACCCCGTGGAAAACGTCCAGAGCGGATCCTGGTCCTCGCAGAACACGGCAGTGAACCCGTGCGAAGCATCCAGAGCGGAGCCTAGTCCTCGCCTAACGCGGTAGTGAACCCGTGTGAAGCATCTAGTGCAAAATTCCTGGTCACGTGGAACGCGGATAACGTCACTCTTTGACCCCGTGGAAAACGTCCAGAGCGGATCCTGGTCCTCGCAGAACATGGCAGTGAACCCGTGCGAAGCATCCAGAGCGGAGCCTAGTCCTCGCCTAACGCGGCAGTGAACCCGTGTGAAGCATCTAGTGCAAAATTCCTGGTCACGTGGAACGCGGATAACGTCACTCTTTGACCCCGTGGAAAACGTCCAGAGCGGATCCTGGTCCTCGCAGAGCACGGCAGTGAACTCGTGTGAAGCATCTAGAGTGGAGCCTAGTCCTTGCCTAACGCGGCAGTGAACCCGTGTGAAGCATCTAGTGCAAAATTCCTGGTCACGTGGAACGCGGATAACGTCACTCTTTGACCCCGTGGAAAACGTCCAGAGCGGATCCTGGTCCTCGCAGAGCACGGCAGTGAACCCGTGTGAAGCATCCAGAGCGGAGCCTAGTCCTCGCCTAACGCGGCAGCGAACCCGTGTGAAGCATCTAGTGCAAAATTCCTTGTCACGTGGAACGCGGATAACGTCACTCTTTGACCCCGTGGAAAACGTCCAGAGCGGATCCTGGTCCTCGCAGAACACGGCAGTGAACCCGTGCGAAGCATCCAGAGCGGAGCCTAGTCCTCGCCTAACGCGGCAGTGAACCCGTGTGAAGCATCTAGTGCAAAATTCCTGGTCACGTGGAACGCGGATAACGTCACTCTTTGACCCCGTGGAAAACGTCCAGAGCGGATCCTGGTCCTCGCAGAGCACGGCAGTAAACTCGTGTGAAGCATCCAGAGCGGAGCCTAGTCCTTGCCTAATGCGGCAGTGAACCCGTGTGAAGCATCTAGTGCAAAATTCCTGGTCACGTGGAACGCGGATAACGTCACTCTTTGACCCCGTGGAAAACGTCCAGAGCGGATCCTGGTCCTCGCAGAGCACGGCAGTGAACCCGTGTGAAGCATCCAGAGCGGAGCCTAGTCCTCGCCTAACGCGGCAGCGAACCCGTGTGAAGCATCTAGTGCAAAATCCCTGGTCACGTGGAACGTGGATAACGTCACTCTTTGACCCCGTGGAAAACGTCCAGAGCGGATCCTGGTCCTCGCAGAGCACGGCAGTGAACCCGTGTTAAGCATCCAGAGCGGAGCCTAGTCCTCGCCTAATACGGTAGTGAACCCGTGTGAAGCATCTAGTGCAAAATTCCTGGTCACGTGGAACGCGGATAACGTCACTCTTTGACCCCGTGGAAAACGTCCAGAGCGGATCCTGGTCCTCGCAAAACACGGCAGTGAACCCGTGTGAAGCATCCAGAGCGGAGCCTAGTCCTCGCCTATCGCGGCAGTGAACCCGTGTGAAGCATCTAGTGCAAAATTCCTGGTCACGTGGAACGCGGATAACGTCACTCTTTGACCCCGTGGGAAACGTCCAGAGCGGATCCTGGTCCTCACACCAACATGGAGTGATCACCACCATGACATTCGTCTCGATACAGCAGACGCGATACCAGCAAACGAAGCGAAGGCCAAATTCCTTGCTTCAGGGTCTTGACGGCAAGTCATATAAAGCCTGAAAAACAATCAGAGATCATCTCACACCAACATGGAGTGATCACCACCTCGACGTTCGTCTCGACACAGCAGACGCAACATCACCGAAAGGAGTCACGGCAAAATCCCTGGTTCCAGACCTCGACGGTTCACCAGCAACCTAGAGACAACCGCGACATTCGTCTCGATACAGCAGACGCGATGCCAGCAAATGAAGCGAAGGCCAAATTCCTAGCTTCAGGGTCTTAACGGTAAGTCATATAAAACCGGAAAGACAATCAGAGATCATCTCACACCAACATGGAGTGATCACCACCTCGACGTTCGTCTCGACACAGCAGACGCAACATCACCGAAAGGAGTCACGGCAAAATCCCTGGTTCCAGACCTCGACGGTTCACCAGCAACCTAGAGACAACCGCGATATTCGTCTCGATATAGAGGACGCAATGCCAGCAAACGAAGCGAAGGCTAAATTCCTAGCTTCAACGTCTTAACGGCAAGTCATATAAAGCCTGAAAGACCATCAGAGATCATCCCACACCAGCATGGAGTGGTCACCACCTCGATGTTCGTCTCGATACAGCAGACGAGATGTCACAACAGCGTTCTTCCTCCAACAGGATTCGCACATGACAAAGCAAACGAAGCGAAGGCCAAATTCCTAGCTTCAGGGTCTTAACGGCAAGTCATATAAAGCCTGAAAGACCACCGGAGATCATCCCACATGGAGTGGTCACCACCTCGACGTTCGTCTCGATACAGCAGACGCAACATCACCAAAAGGAGCCACGGCAAAATCCCTAGTTCCAAATCTCGACGGTTCATCAGCAACCTAGAGACAACCACGACATTCGTCTCGATACAGAGGACGCAATGCCAGCAAACGAAGCAAATGCCAAATTCCTAGCTTCAGGGTCTTAACGGCAAGTCATATAAAGCCTGAAAGACTATCGGAGATCATCCCACACCAGCGCGGAGTGGTTATGACTCATCGGGGCTCTCCAAAATGAGCCTAACCTCAAGTAAAAAGCGGCATGGCAAATTCCTAGCGCTTGCTCTTCCGACGGTCAAACTGCCAAGGAGGATTGCTTGAAGACGTCTTGTCCAGCCCCCGAAGGGATCAGAGACACGGCAGTCGCAGGGCTACTCGAACAGCACGATTGCCTATCGAGGAATACATCAGCTCATGCGACGGTACGACGGCCAAAACCCTAAGTACCACAGACCCTAACGGACTTCTGTCGTAAAGAGCAGAGGTTAACTGTGACGTTAGGATATTCTTGCGAGATCTGCTCGATTCGTTTCGACTCGTGAGGAAAATGATGTCTTTGCGAGAACTTCTCGATTCGTCTCGACTCGTGAGATAAAGCCTTAGGCAGTAGGGATTAAAAAACCTGTTTCCTAAGCACTGGGATCCTGCAAGTCGGCCCAAAATGGTCTCTTGCATACTATCCACGGGTCTCACTCTCCGAAGTCGAATTTCAACAAGGAGGGGAACAACCGCTTACGGGTCCTCTCGACTCGTAAGAGGGAAAAATTCTCTCATAAGATCCTTACGACTTATAAGAGAAAACACACTTAGGAATCCTCACGACTCCTAAGGAGAAAATACACCTACGAGATCCTCTCGATCCGTAGGGAGAAAAGTCTTTATGAGACCCTCACGGCTCATAAAGTTGAAAAGTCTTAGGTGGCAGATCCTAACCCTGTCTCCTAAGCCATCACTGCCCTGCAAAGAGGTCAAGATGGGCCGTCTATGAGCCACACTCGCCAAAGCTACATGCCACTGAAATGGAAAAGCTACTCATGAGCATATAAACTACTTCACTCCAGAGTAAGATATAAAGAGATAGAAGGGTGCGGCTCATGGAGTTAAGGGTTTGGAACTATATCTCTTAAGAGTCGAGATTTGAGTCAATGATAAATGACGACGCTTGTGTCCGCTCGTTATCTTCTCAGATCAAGATTCTGAAAGTAATATACCAACCCGAAATTGGTCATACGCTATGCATTACTTTGCACTACTTCACCCACGTATATACTTACGTGGGCAAAGTAGTGGGGGGCATTTGTTCCCGCCGAAAATTTCTGCGCGAAAGAGCCCAAGGTATCAAATGGCGGCGATACGCTTAAGAAAATGGGAACCAGTATCTTCCGGGCTGTTTTTTGATAAACTCCCGAATGAGAAACAGATAAATTCTGATGGTATCAAAAGCTGCTCGAAAACCCCTTCGATTTGATAAATTATGGGCCTCGTAATTCATCCGGGATCAAAAGTTATGAGGAATTACGTGTCCACACGTGATGGGCTTTTAAAAACCCGCTGGAGGAGTTAAAAAATATAATAAAATCTCAGAAAAGACCCCAATGGGGCATCACGTGCTCACACGTGACCATGGGTCACGTGCAGACACGTGATGGGCTTTTAAAGCCTCTAAAATAATGAATGGAATTTAATTCTAAAAGTCAGAAAATACCTCAACGAGGTATCACGTGCTTACACGTGACCAATGGTCACGTGTTGACACGTGATGGTTAAAACTGAAACATAAATAAGCGGCTGAGAAAGGAACCCAATTGGGGGTCACGTGCTCACACGTGACCAAAGGTCACGTGCCAGCACGTGACTGGCTTTAAAAGCCTTATAATTTAATAGAATTGAATTCTAAAAGTTTCTGAATCATTCCAAATGGAAAAGGGTCATGGGGAACCGTTGGATTAAAAATCCAAGGGTGATTAAAAATCACCAATTTATGAAAGAATCCCAAATAAGGAAAGATTCCCCCTAAATCTAACCGAGATAACAAATAGAATATCTTTTGGATTTAAGATCCACGGTGAATAAAATTTACTGAATGATCTAAAGGCCCAGAATTAGTGATAAATATAAATCAAATCTCTCAACAATCAAATCAAATCTTTCAATGAGAGATTTGCTAAACAAATTGATTCTTTTCCTTCTCCTATAAATAGGAGCCAAGAAGAGAAGAGGGGGGATCTACTTTTTTGGAGAGAAAAACAGAGATAGGAGAATTTAATTCTCAAGAGGGAAGAAAAGAAAGGAGAATTTAATTCTCAACAAAGAAAACCCTAGGTAAGAAAAGCGAAAAAGATAAACTTCAAACAGAGAATTTAATTCTCAAAATCCAAGAGTTTAACTCTTATACAAAAAGAACTTAGTTCTTCTTCTGGTTGAAGATCTGCACAGAGCACATCTCCCCATAACTTGAGAATTTAATTCTCATCGGGTCGAGATCCTGCCATGCAGATCCTAAACTTAGAAGGGGAATTGAGTTTTGAGAATTAATTCTCCTAAAACAAAACTAGGGTTTAACCCTAATCAAGAATTTAATTCTTTTACATATCTGGGAATTTAATTCCTTTGAAAAGAAATCAGGGTTTTATCCTAAATAAGAATTTAATTCTTTCACGATAGGAATTCAATTCCTTCAAAATCATAATTAGGGTTTAACCCTATAAAGAATTCAATTCTTAAAAGATCTCTGTTCATGAAAAGAACTAGGGTCACGTGCCCCCACGCGACCCTTGAAAAGATCCCCTGCAAAGAACTTTGAAGCATCACCCCACGTGCTCCCACGTGACTCCCAGAACGCAGAAAGAAAAAAGCAAAGGAAATGAAAGCTTTGGGCGCTCTCACGTGTTATCACGTGACCCCTCAGCAAATGCTTTAACAATTGGCGCACAGATCCCCATCACGTGCCAACACGTGATGCTCTAAAATAAAAATGAAAGTGTTTAACACTTAATGGCAAAACAAAAGAAAAGAAGCTTTGGGCGCTCTCACGTGTCCCCACGTGACCCCTCAGCAAGTGCTGTAACATTCGATGCATAAACCCCCATCACGTGCCAACACGTGATGCTCTAAAATAAAAACAAAAGTGTTTAACACTTATTCGCAGATTTGAGGATAAACCAAAAGAAGATCTGGCTCCATATTTAGGGCGCCCTCACGTGTCACCACGTGACCCCTAATGAGCATTCTAACAGACCAGAGCGGGGGCCTCCATCACGTGCCCACACGTGATGGCCAGGAAATTAAAAGTGTTAAACACTGATCTGCAGAATAAATTAAGGGAAATCAGGGCGCTCTCACGTGTCCACACGTGACCCCTCTCTCCTTAGTGTTTAACACTAATCTGAAGACTTTGTTCCCAGTGTTTAACACTGATTTGCTTTAGTGTTTAACACTAATTTGAAATCTCTGATTACCAGTGTTTAACACTGATTTGCTTTAGTGTTTAACACTAATTTGAAAACACTGTTCCCAGTGTTTAACACTGATTATCTTTTAGTGTTTAACACTAACTTGCTATCTTATTCCCAGTGTTCAACACTGTTGGTTTCTAGTGTTTAACACTAGCTTCAGCCCAATTGGCTAAGTTTCAGAGGCAAAACCTCTCCTTCAATGGACCAACAGAGGGCCAATATTTCAAACATAACTGGACTTAGCCCAAACTGGCCATAAGTCCTCAAATCATCTTGATCTGAGCACATCTGCTCTTTCAACCAACTCATTGGTTCAAGGGTACATCTCTGAACTCCTCTGATATTTGTCGTTGTAATCCTTCAACGTCTTCAAAGAGGTGACGGGTCCCGACAACCACACATCAACACGGACTGTGGGGTCCTTAAACTCACGGACTTATGCGTCCTTAAACCAAGATACGGACTGTGGGGTCCTTAAACCCGCGGACTTATGCGTCCTTAAACTAACGGACTAATGCGTCCTTAAACACACCCATATGGACTGTGGGGTCCTTAAACCCATGGACTTATGCGTCCTTAAACTACCATTGGACCACCATGTCCCTAAACTGGCATTGGACTACTATGTCCTTAAACTGGTATTGGACCCCCATGTCCCTAAACTGGAACAATAGAGCCAATTGCTCTTTTGTCGGATCTAAACGATCCCGTTAAGTCGATCTTAGTCCCAAACTGGACTAACGTATCCTTAACAACCGTTTAAGTTGATCTTAGCCTCAAATATGGCTAACGTATCCTTAAACCTTCAAACAGACTTTAGTCCCAAATTGGACTATAAATCCCCAAATCAACTTTGGTTCAAGGGTACATCTCTGAACTCCTCTGACATCTGTCGTTGTAATCCTTCAACGTCGTTAGAGAGGTGACGGGTCCCGACGGCCATACATGTAATGGACCCCTATGTCCCTAAACTGGAACAATAGAGCCAATTGCTCTTTTGTCGGATCTAAACGATCTCGTTAAGTTGATCTTAGTCTCAAACTGGACTAACGTATCCTTAACAAACGTTTGAGTTGATCTTAGCCTCAAATATGGCTAACGTATCCTCAAACCAAAAACCCAAACCCAAATCTAAGAAAACACGGATTTGGACTAATCCACGTCCTACGGGCGACGACATAAATTGGTCTCCGTATACAATCCACGGGCAACCACAAATAAAACAAACACCCACGACACGAAGTGACCATCTGGAGAAGGAGAAAGTTGTTACTGCAATGCGGTAGCGTAATTAACTGCAGGGGCTTGCGCCTGCAGGGAAGAGCGTCCCCACAATCAAAAACCCCTCAAGCGAGGGGGAATCTGACGAAGTCTGCTACATCGGCCGCATCCGTCTAAACCTCCGATACACGGTGCCATAAATCAACTTGGCATCTTCGGAGAGGTAGACGGATAAAACCAATTAGCATCTGCCCCGAATCTCAGGCAAGACGTCCCTGTCTTGGCCGCCGTTCGGAGGGGAACACACAGTAATTCCTAAAATTCCCTGCTGAATTTTTTAGGTATTTTTAATACAGAAAAAATCGCATTTTTAAAATTTGTCCAGAGAGGGGGTTAAAATGACGTTTCCGAGTTCGATCGGGGTTTTAACTTCGTATACACGTCGCCTAATACTCTAGCTAGGCTCTGATACCACTGTAGGGTTACTAGGCACTCTAACAAGGTGCTACAAGGCATCTACCATGCCCGATTAAAATTTTAGCCGTGCCTAACAACCCTAAACAAGATCTTTGCTAGACTATTAGGGTAACACATGCATGTAAATAACATTTACAACTAAGTGAATACGAAATACAACCTTTGTAGATCGGTCCTTCACTTCTAAAGCTCCTTGTTGTAGTCCCTTCGCTGCGATCATCGAACTCCCGGACTCTCGGACGGCTCCATGAGAAGAGGGCAACGATTTTGCTTGAAGTCTTCGAGGCCGAAGATGATCTACGTCGAGAGAATACGAACTCAAGCTTCTACTTCACTAACTAGAGAATTAATGAAGTAAACACCCTAAACTAAAGTGCTAGTCTAGTAGAGGATGGAGAAATAGGAAGTGGGTTCACTTTAGAATTTATTTTCTCACAATGTTTCTCACTTTGGATCAAACCCTAGAGAGCTTTTTAGCTCAAGAAAGAAGATGAAGAAATAAAATGAGAAAGATAATGATCAAGTCAAGTGAGCTAACCATGGGTGAGTGAGTATCATATACTAACTCATGTAGAGACATAACCATGGCTAATCCAAATGGTTAGGTTAACAAAAATCTAAAGTAAAGACAAAGTTAGTGGACTTTGTCAAAGCAAAGCAAGCTTCTACAAGCTTCATGCTCTTTCCAAATCTCCACTAATTTTGTAATTACCTTAAATAATTATAACCCACCATAATAAATAGAATGGTGTATGTCTTACACACCCATGAAAGATGTATCAACAACCATGATACAAAAAGAAAACACATTTTAATATATATCACATATATATTAAACTTGTGCACATGTGAGAAAAATCCTTAAGTGAACAAATATTAGTTAATGTAAATTAGTATATCTTATATACAATTATACACTAAATTATTAAATCAACACTTGATTTAATAATCCAGTTATATATCATATAACCGACTAACATCCAATGTATCGACTTATCGAATCAACACTTGATTTGATAACCAGGCTATATCTCATATAACCGGCCGATACAATAGTCACGAGAATAGAATACGGCATCACATACACGCATTATTCTCGGTCCCGCACATATCACATATGCGCTCCTATTTCGTTTTGCCTGAGCCAGTAAAACCTCTATGTAGGACTCTAAAGACTCGTCAATACGCCGGCAGTAGGTGATGATCACATCAAGCACCCACAAGCCGTCAGCGGTACTAGCTGGACGTAACGGCTACCCGGGTATTGAGCGATCAGAAGATCAGCAAGCAAGCCCGCTCCAACTCCTGCAAAAAGCCTGACAGTGACACTACCGTACAGTCCGGTCTCCTCGTCTGATATGTCGCATATCAAGTCTAGGGGTGGTAAACGTCAGACCCCAATAACCGATAAGTCGTGCCGATATGAGGCGCATAACGGATCGAGAAACTACTGGTAACACTTACCAGTAAATCTCTAAACCAGCCCTGGCCAGGGACTTCCCTGTTATGGCCAATCGAGCACAGCGCAACATCAACCCCCAATACCGGGAGAGACGAAACCCCTCCTATCGCTCATTGCCTCCATGTGACTTGGGATTGTACCCAAAAACCACCATTTTGCACGCCCTCTTGGACGTGGTAAGGTGGAAATCAAAGCACAGTGGGAATCACACAAGACTCTATGACGATCTCGGGTCTACAGACTAACCCGCACAAGTGTCACCAGAGAACTACCATCTTGTTAGTTATATGTATGCCCTAGAGGCCATTACTATACATAGGATGTATATTGTAGTGGATACTTGGACATATATAGGGAGGACTTTCTCGCTCGACATGATAGTATGCTATCTGGTTACACTTTATCTTAACGTGTACACTGATTGTCTCTCTGTTACATGTTGGTAAAGCCCTTAGGATCTGTACTTGACTACCTGGACTATGATACGGATCATACTAGTGGGGACATGGTAGTCCATAAGTACATCCTTCAAAGTCCCTAGTCGAGGGTGTATCGAGACGGGGCATCGATATACCAGAGTAGACTAGCGTGTACCTTCTCGACCCATACAGATGGGCGATGGATGATCCCATATCCATTGGTGTTTGACATCAGAGATGATATACGGGTGCTCAGTAGAGACTGGGTACACTGGACGGATTCGCCGAGAACTCCCAGATGGTATTATACCTTACGTCAGATGGCAGTTCTCTGGTGACACTGGTACAGAGTAGTCTGTTGACCTGAGATCGTCATAGAGTCTTGTGTGGTTCCCACTGTGCTTTGATTTCCATCTTACCACGTCCAAGAGGGCGTGCAAAACGGTGGTTTTTAGGTACAGTCCCGAGTCATATGGAGGCAATGAGCGATAGGAGGGGATTCGTCTCTCCCGGTATAGGGAGTTGATGTTGCGCTGTGTTCGATTGGCTATAACCGGAAATCCCTGGCCAGGGTTGCTGAGATTTACTGGTAAGTGTTACCAGTAGTTTCTCGAATAGTTATAGACCTCATATCGACACGACTTATCGAGCTATTGGGGTCTGACGTTTACCACCCCTAGGCGAGATATGCGACATATCAGACGATCAGACCGGACTGTACGGTAGTGTTACTGGTTGGATTCACTGGAGTGTGAGCGGGCTTGCTCGTCGATCTTCAGATCGCTCAATACCCGGGTGGCCGTTACGTTTAGCAGACCGCTTGCGGCTTGTGGGTGTTTGATATGATCATCACCTGCTGCCGGCGTATTGACGAGTCTTTAGAGTCCTACACAGAGGTTTCCTGGCTCAAGCGAAACGAAATAGGAGCGCATATGAGATATGTGCGGGACCGAGAATGATACCAGTATGTGATACTATATACGATTCTCGCGATTTGTGACATTGATCGGTTATATGCGATATAGCCGGGTTATCGGATCAAGTGTTGATTCGATAAGTTGTTACTGTTGAAACTAGTCGGTTACATGCGATATGACCGGATCGTTAAATCAAGTGTTGATTTAATGATTTAATGTATAATTATATATTTGATATATCACTTTACATTAACTAGTATCGGTTCACTTAAGATAGATTTTCTCACTCGGATGTGCGCATTGTATATGCGATATATTTTTGTGCACTTAATTGTATCATGTTTGATGATGCATGTTAACTTGGTTAAGTGTAAAGGTTACACCATGGTTAAGTTAATGATTAGGGTTTTCCTTATCTTATTTATTTATTTATTTTTTTAGAAAGGATTAAAGAAAAGAATGGTGGCTTTCTTTGTTTCTAGTTGAAACTTCATGAAGGTTTGACCAAAGCTACCATTCTTGTCTTCTTCTCCTAACCCTAACCATTCAACTAACCGTGGTTAATTCTCTACACTTGACTATAGTTAATGTTATGATAAGTATTGATTTACTTTTGTTTTTAAATTAATCTTATCATAATATTCTTCTTCTTCTTCCTTTCTTCAAGTGAAGAAAGCTATGCTCCATCAATGGTGATTGATGGAAATGAGTGAGAAATCCAATTCTAAAGTTTACCCACTTCCTATTTCTTCATCCTCTACCTCTTGCCAAGTAGTAGAGTGTGTTTCCTTCACAAGTTTTCATGGCTTGGTGAAGGTGGAGCTTGATCTAGTGATGCTTCGACGTAGATCATCTTCGGCACGTCGTCGATGACCTAGCCCGCTTCTTCTCCGATGAAGCCGACGCAAGAGCCCGGATCTCGATTTGGACAGCGAGGATACTTCGTTGCGGAGCTATGGAGGTGGAGAACCGGATCTACAAAGGTTGTATTTCCGTTCACTTAGTTAAAGTAGTTAACTAGTTACTTTGTTCGCCTAGATTTCTAGCCAACGATCCGTATTAGGGTTTCTCGGCACCGTTAAAATTTGAAATTGGCATGTTCGATGCCTTGTGAGACCTCTAGTGTGTGTCCAGGAACCCTACACATCTGACGTGAGGTATAATACCATCTGGGAGTTCTCGGCGAGTCCGTCCAGTGTACCCAGTCTCTACTGAGCACCCATATACCATCTCTGATGTCAAACACCAATGGATATGGGATCATCCATCGCCCATCTATATGGGTCGAGAAGCTATACGCTAGTCTACTCTGGTATATCGATGCCCCGTCTCGATACACCCACGACTAGGGACCTTGATGAATGTACTTATGGATTACCACGTCCTCACTAGTATGATCTGCATCATAGTCTAGGTAGTCAAGTACACATCCTAAGGGCTTTACCAACATGTAGCAGAGAGACAATCAGTGTACACGTTAAGGTAAAAAGTAACCAGATAGCATACTATCATGTCGAGCAAGAAAGTCCTCCCTATATATGTCCAAGTATCCACTACAATATACATCTCATGTATAATAATGGCCTCTAGGGCATACATATAACTAACAGAAACTGCCTTTACAATTCACTACCATTCCAAGATTACACTAAAATACCTTATACAATGAAATTTAGGTTATATCCACTAGAATATTTCACTTTATAAAAATTACAATAATGGAAACCCTAAAGACGATAATTGAATATTTGAGGTGTATTTTGAAAATATATCAAAACTATTTTTCATAAACCCCCTCAAGTTATATTAATTTACAATAAGGATCCTAGTAAACATAGGTTTAAGCGGGACCAGTTCTCTTGAGCCTCAGGGAGCCGGAGAATATGGGCTCTTGCCTATCTAAGGTTGACAGCCTAACAATGGTGTTATCAACACGGTAATTGTCTTGGATAAAAACACAAATCCTGTCGTTCATGTGCAGCAGTTACCGATAACATTAAAACTAATTCAGCACTTCAATTTCTTTTCAAAGTGTCTGACTCAGACAGAGTCTCCATCTAATATGAAATCAATCTGACTTGAATCCAATTCAAGTATAACTACAATACAACATGAATCCGTTTATACCAGAATTCCATCTATATCAATAGGACTCGACCGAACTGAACTATGGATATGCTCTGATTACATGACTATCCATTTATATCCATTCTGTTTACATGATATTATGGTTTCGGCAAGTCATCCATCTATGAAACAAAACAATACAATCAATATAAAAGACATTACGGGGTTTTTAAAGGGGTAGAATGGTATGGAATGTGTTAGAAGTGGCACGAGACGGTCACTTTAATACACCAAACCTGTATATCTATTGCTTTTGTAAGGTTCCTTATGCTCCGTATACCTTAGTTTCCGAAATAATGGGACTCCTCTCGTATACACTGGCATATTCTGTACCAAGGTACAAACAACTGCGATAACAGAACAAAAGATAACATTATACAGCTATATTCTCTTTTTTATCTATTCTACTTCTCTCTTTCTTTGGGACTTACCGAGCGATTGTTCGCTGACGACATTCCTTTTCTTCTTTCTTTGGAATGTTGTCAGGTGGATCCAACCCACTAGAGATCGAGCCCAGTATTGAGGACTTGGAGCAGTTTGCTATCGACTCAGAGCAGTAGGCACTTGTATATACTTTTCATTTCAGTTATACCATCGTTTAGGCATTCCTTTCTATTCATGTATTTACATTTCTAGTTGTACTTGTAAAGAATTGTTAAATAAATAAAAGTTGTTGTTCATTTATACTCACGTCTCTTGTGTACATTTTACTTTATATTGCTTAGATAAGCTTAGCGTGTTTACTTCTGAGTAAATACGTTGCGTGACCCGTCACGTCTCCTTACCGTACACCGGGAAGCGGGGCGTGATAGGTTTTGTTGGTGGCCCATGCAGGTCAGTTCTTCATGGAAATGCAGGTCAATTCTGCATGAAATCTTAAGCAATATAACACAAGAATCAGCAACTAAAAACATTCTTTACATTTCATGTTCCTTGAATCTTACAATTTCATATATTTTGAATCTATCCTAACCCTATTTTTCTTTCAAGGTTATGGATCTCCGAACAATACCAACACTAACTTCAACAATACACCACCACCTCTACCGTTTACGCCTACCATTGCTGTTCCGATCAATGAGCATACGATACTACTCGAGGCAATCCAAAGCCTCCTGGAAGGACAGCAGCAGCAGACTGTTATATTACTGAACCGTCCAGAAGCGGAAGCGCCCGGAGTAAAGCAATTCCGGGTATTGCACCCAAAGCAATTTTCGGGGAAAGAGAGCCCTTTAGAAGCGGAAGAATGGGCTCAGAGTATTGAGGACGATCTGGCAGCAGCACAAGTGCCAGAGATCTCTTGGGTACGAGTTGCGAAGCTGCAACTCAGTGACAACGCCCGAGTTTGGTAGAAGGCGGAAGAAAGCCGTCTTTACCAGCTGATCGAATGGAAAACCTTTCGCGACATGTTCGACGCAAAGTATTTTCTAGAGACTGTCCTTTTTGACATGGAGCAGCAATTCATCCACCCACAACAGGGTTCGATGTGGACCAAATTAGTGGATGAGTATGATGCTAAGTTTACCATGCTCAGTAGGTAAAATATGTCTCAATATTTGATTTTCTCATATCACATACTATACAACTAACACAATACCTTAACAGGTTCGCGGCACACTTTATACCGACTGCTGAGATCAGGTCCAGACGATTTCAGCAAGGGTTAGATCCGGAGATCCAAGCTGCCTTAGCTACAAGGGATTTCCCAACCCATGAACTGGTCCTGAAAGCTGCCCATCAATATGAGGTAGTGGTGAAGATGAATGGTAGACCCCAATCTGCCGGAGTGAAGTGCCCTGCCACTTAGATGGCAGGAGGAGCCTCTTCAAGGCCACCTTTTGTGCCTAGGAGACCGGGAGTACCAATCAACCGGCCAAGCACAGCCTTTTGCACCTACTGCAGGAGGGATGGACACCTAGCGAAGGACTGTCGGCATGCAAATCTCCTTTGTTTGGTCTGCGGCTTAGCCACACATGATATTGGTTCTTGTCCTCGAAGACTCAATCCAAATGCTGCACCCAGACCAGCAATCACTTATCAGCAGCGACTGGCCATCTAGGCACCTGCGCCACGACCAGCTCTCCCAGCTCCACCACCTCGTGGACCGACTGCACCTCCTCCTCGTCAGCTTCATCAAGCTCAAAGGAACTTACCTCAAGTACAACGGAACGGACAGAGGAATGCTCCTCCAGCAAGGAGGAACGTACCGAGGCGACAGGCTTTCACAATGACTGTGGAAGAAGCTGAAGTCACTGGCCAAGTCATTACTGGTAACCTTTCAATCTTTCAAAACTGTTCAATATTTTTTATAGCCATATATTTTTCTATACCTAAACCCATCCCACATAACTTAGGTACAATCTTAGTAGCCACACTTCCTGCACTAGCACTCTTCGATACTGAAGCATCCCATTGCTTTATGTCGCAACGGTTCGTCCGAACTCATGCGATTCCAGTCAAAGCTCCCATATCCAGCTGGAATGTCAGTTCAGGGAACGGCGTTCTAAAGGCAATAATAGGATATGACCTGTGTCCAGTGGTCATCTACAGCAGAGAATTCTATGCTGACTTCAAGGTGCTGGACACACCAAATTTTGATGTCGTTTTGGGTATGGATTGGCTCGGAACTTTTTACGCTACCACGGACTGTTGTCAAAAGAGGGTAGTGTTCGAGATTTCAGACCATCCGGTCTTTTATTTCAAAATTGGAGGCCGTACCCTGGAGCCAAGCACATACAAGGCAAAACCGAAGAAGGCGGTGATTGCAGCACTTCAAGCGCAGGAAGGATCAAAGCCAGAGATAGTTCGAGAGTTTGACGATGTATTTCCTGAAAACATATCATGTTTGCTTCCCGATCGAGCTCTTGAATTCAGTATTGATTTAGTACCTGGAGCACAACCGATGATCCAAGCACGGTTAAGCCCTGAAGGTTTGAAGGAGGTCCGTACTCAGTTGGATGAATTATTGACGAAAGGATGGATTCGTCCCAGCACTTCAAGTTGGGGATCGCCAGTTCTACTTGTGAAGAAGAAGGAAGGTTCATATCGAATGTGCATTGATTATAGAGCTCTGAACGAAATAACTATAAAGAACAAGTATCCACTTCCGCGCATTGACGACCAGTTCGATCAGCTAAGTGGGTCTTGTGTTTTCTGTAAGTTAGATCTTCGTTCGGGTTATCATCAGGTGAAGGTCAAATAATTTGATATCCATAAAACGGCATTCAGAACTCGCTATGGACATTACGAATTTCTTGTGATGCCATTTGGAATGAACAATGCACCGGCTATATTCATGAACCTAATGAATTAAGTTTTCCAAGAGTACCTAGACAGGTTTGTTGTCATCTTCATCGACGATATCCTGGTGTATTTTAAGAGTCGGGAAGAACATGTCGAACACCTACGAATTGTCCTGGAGACTTTATGACAGCATCAACTCTATGCCAAGTATAGCAAGTGCGAGTTTTGGCTAGATCAAGTCGGTTTCCTCGGACATATTGTATCAGGCGATGGAATCTCTGTAGATCCAGCTAAAGTATCAGCAGTAAGCGAATGGCCGACACCGAAGTCAGTGAAGGACATTCGATGTTTCTTGAGTCTAGCTGGATATTACAGAAAGTTTATTGAAGGATTTTCGAAGATTGCAACACCCCTGACCAAGCTCACACATAAAGATGAAGAATTCGTGTGGTCAGAATCATGCGAACGAGCTTTCGTATAACTCAAGTCAAGATTGACATCAGTACCTATCCTTGTCATACCGGACAAATCTGGAGGTGTATTGCGATGCATCCAGTAAGGGATTAGGATGTGTTCTACATCAGCACGGTAAAGTTGTAGCTTATGCATCAAGACAGCTGAAGATTCATGAGCGCAACTATCCGACGCATTATTTAGAGTTGGCGGCCGTAATCTTTGCACTCAAGATTTGGCGCCATTATCTTCTTGGTGAACGAGTGGACATATACACAGATCAAAAGAGTCTGAAATATGTGTTTACTCAGAAAGAATTGAATATGCGGCAGAGAAAATGGTTAGAACTTATGGCAGACTTCGACATCAACCTACAATATCATCCAGGGAAGGTGAATGTAGTACCTGATGCACTTAGTCGCCAACCATTAGCATTGAATCTCACCGCACAGTGAAAGCTTCAACAAGATTTACATCAGATGGAAATTGAAGCGGTCATGCCAGGTAACACTTCAAATTTGATGAACTTACAAGTTCAATCTACCATTGTCAATCAGATCAAAGCAGCTCAAGCAAGTGATGCTAAGTTGCAAAAGATCAGAGAACAAGTAGAAAGTGGACTTAGAATAGACTTCATCATCCATGAAAACGGATCTTTGATATACGGCAGTAGCTTATGTGTACCAAAAGGTTCTGTGCGGAAGAGTTGATGAAAGAAGCTCACAGCTCTCCTTATTCAGTACACCATGGAGGTACAAAGATGTACAAAGATCTGCGTCAAAATTACTGGTGATATGGAATGAAGCGTGAAGTAGCCAGAAGCATCGCTAAATACTTGGTGTGTCAGCAAGTAAAAGGCTGAACATCACAGGACAGCTGGTTTACTTCAACCGTTACTTATCCCAGAATGGAAGTGGCAACACATCACTATGGATTTCGTGACTGCACTTCCTCGCAGCACGAAAGGTAACGACACGGTATGGGTTATTGTGGATCGATTCACAAAGTCTGCTCACTTCATCCTATTTCGAGTTGGCCAATCTACCGACACATTAGCAAAGAAGTATATGAAGGTAAGAATCTAAGTAAGATCTAAACTCTTCAATGTGTACTATCTCTGATACCCATGAACTCATGCAGGAAATCGTGAGATTACATGGAGTATCGGTTTGCATTATCTCCGATCATGACACTAGATTTCGATCGCAATTTTGGCAGAGTCTGCAAGCTAGCTTGGGAACAAGTCTGAACTTCAGCACAGCTTACCATCCATAAACAAATGGACAGTCTGAGCGAACTATTCAGATACTTGAAGATATGCTAAGAGCGTGTATGCTAGACTTCGGAGGATTGTGGGAAGATCACCTACATCTTGTGGAGTTTTTATACAACAACAGCTACCAAGCAAGTATATGATTGACACCATTTGCAGCTCTATATGGAAGGAAGTGTCGATCGCCATTAAGTTGGGACGACATCGGAGATAGAGAACTCCTTGGACATGAGATGATAATAGCAACAGTCGATGTAGTTCGCACTATAAGGGAAAGAATGCGCACAACCCAAGATTGAAAGAAGCATTGGGCTGATGCAAAGTGTCGTCACTTGGAGTTCCAACCGGGAGATCATGTCTTTTTGAAGATATCTCCAAACCGTGGAGTGATTCGTTTTGGAAGACGGGGTAAGCTCAGTCCAAGATATATTGGACCGTTCGACATACTCGAACGAGTCGGAGAAGTCGCTTATCGCTTAGCACTTCCACCTTCATTGGAAGGAGTGCACAATGTATTCCACATATCTCAATTCAGAAGGTATGTGAGTGATCTCAGCCATATTCTTGATCACTTCGAGCTCACTGTACAGCCAGATTTATCGTATGAGCAACAACCTGTTGAAATCCTGGATAGAAAGGTGAAGTCACTTCGGAACAAGGAAGTAAACTTGGTTCGAGTTTGTGGAGAAAAAACACACCAGGAGAATCAACGTGGGAAATGGAAGATGAAATGCGTGCAAAATACCCTCACTCGTTTGTAAATAGTCCTTAAAATAATTGTAAATTTCGAGGACGAAATTGTTGTAAGTAGGGTAGAATGTAAAAATCCTGTTTCAGTGTACATGAGATTGATTAAATTTTAATGTACAAATGGAGTATTTGTAATCCTGTGTACACTATAAGTATTTTAATTGCTTTTGAACAGCAAGAAAGCACTTGTAGCTCATTGGTAAAGCCTTGCACTGCTGTGACGTAGCCCTTGTGATCGAATCCCCCCAGCCACATATATTTTTAATTGATTTTTTCTTTTAATCTTTTAGAAGCCCAAAGGTTTACACGTGCACTACACGTAAAATGAAAAGTCACAAAGTAAACAAACACGTGCACTGAGGTATACCAAGCGACAGGGACACATGGCATGAATCCCAAGCCCATCCCACCGGATTGGACCGGCGAGATTCAAAGGGGAGGCCGACATCGCCTGGTAAATCCGTAGGGGATGCCCTCATTTTTTAACCCCAGAACCCCTTGGCCTACCCCACTATCCCCATGCAGTTTGATTTCTCTGCACAATTCCAAAGAATTATTAATGGGTATCAATCAACATTTTAATTCTCAAATTCATTACCCTAAACCCTGATTTTCTCTATAAATACCACACTACATTTCACTCCTCCTTATTCAGAATTCCATTACAAAAACGCTCTAAAATTTACAAGTCCAAAGTTGTGCAAGTGGAGTTAACAAAGGTCAAAGTTCCGGCGACGTTTCAAGAAGAATCCGGCGACGAAACGACTTCCCGGTGATTCTAAAGTCTTTCCCTACCTCTTCTCTTTGATTCAAATCTGTAAGTCCCCTCTCCCCTCCTCCATCTCTATTCTAAAATAATCTATTTTCGAAACTCATCCGAAGCGGAGTTATTCCGACTTCCGATTCGTTTTTCTTTAAAAACTCCATTTTTCTTGAACAATAAAATACCATATTCCCTCATAATGATCAATAAACATAAACAAATACATTAGAACAAGTTTCATCTCAAAAGAATTTATCATGCAACTTTTATCGTATTTTTACGGTTAAATACCATATACTTTACTTTCAACACAATTCAACATATTCCCTTATATTACCTTTAGAAAACTTACAAGGTAATGACCTAGCTCATCACAACACACATTTTTGACATAGCACGATAACTCTTGGGACATTAGTTTATGGGAAAATACTAGTTTACGATTAAATACCTTAAACATTCAAAAACCGTTTTCTTTAAAAAGTGTGTTATTTAATTCCGTGTAATTGCGCCTCTACAACCCATTTGGAGAACCCCGATAGGGATGGTGCGAGTTACCGCACGTGCTCAGGCCTAGTAGAGCGAGATGCAGACCTCCGCAAGGAGCATTCGATCTCGATGGAATTTTTAATGCAATTTTTAAGAAAAATGTAATTTCTATTTAATAAATAAATTCTATATATTTTTTTCAATATTAGATATATATAAATACTATCAAAATGTCTACTTTAAATATACAATATATATATTCCATATTTTCTAAATCAAAGGAATCACAAATTTCATGAAACTACCTTTACAATTCAATACCATTCCAAGATTACACTAAAATACCATATACAATGAAATCTAGGTTATATCCACTAGAATATTTCACTTTATAAAAATTACAATAATGGAAACCCTAAAGATGATAATTGAATACTTGAGATGTATTTTGAAAATATATCAAAACTATTTTTTATAAAACCCTCTCAAGTTAAATTAATTTATAATAAGGACCCTAGTAAACATAGGTTTAAGTGAGACCAGTTCTCTTGAGCCTCAGGGAGCCGGAGAATATGGGTTTTTTCCTATTTAAGGTAGACAACCTAACAATGTTGTTATCAACACGGTAATTGTCTTGGAAAAACACACAAAACTTGTCGTCCATATGCAGAAGTTACCGATAATATCAAAACTAATTCAGGACTTCAATTTCTTTTCAAAGTGTCTAACTCAGACAGAGTCTCCATCTAATATGAAATCAATCTGACTTGAATCCAATTGAAGTATAACTACAATACAACATGAATCCGTTTATGCCAGAATTCCATCTATATCAACAGGACTCGACTGAACCGAACCATGGATATACTCTGATTACATGACTATCTATTTATATCCATTATGTTTACATGATATCATGGTTTCGGCAAGTCATTCATCTATAAAACAAAACAATACAATCAATACAAAGGACATTACGGGGTTTCTAAAGGGGTAAACTGGTACAGAATGTGTTAGAAGTGGCACGAGACATCCACTTTAATACACCTAACCTGAATATCCATTGCTGTTGTACCGTGGCTTAACGGTTCCTTGTATTCCGTATACCTTAGTCTCCGGAATAGTGGGACTCCTCTCGTATACACTGGCATATTCTGTACCAAGGTACAAACAACTGCGATAACAGAACAAAAGATAACATTATACAGCTATATTCTCTTTTCTGTTTATTCTACTTCTCTCTTTCTTTAGGACTTACCGAGCGATTGTTCGCTGACGACATTCATTTTCTTCTCTCTTTAGAATATTGTCAGGTGGATTCGACTCACTGGAGATCGAGCCCAGTACTGATGACTTGGAGCGGTTTGCCATCGACCCAGAGCTGTAGGCACTTGTATATACTTTTCATTTCAGTTATGCCATTGTTTAGGCATTGCTTTCTATTCCTGTATTTACATTTCCAGTTGTACTTGTAAAGAATTATTAAATAAATAAAAGTTGCTGCTCATTTATACTCATGTCTCTTGTGTACATTTTACTTTATATTGCTTAGATACGTTTAGCGTGTTTATTTCTGAGTAAATATACCGCGTGACCCGTCATGTCTCCTTACCGTACACTGGGAAGCATGGCGTGACATACTCCGTGAAGAGTTCTACATTTCGCTCTACTATCTCAAAGATATGCGATAATCCACACCATCTATTAGCGGGTCTCTTAACGAGAGTTGTAGAGACGCAATTGCCAAGAATTCCAAAAATATCGATTAAAAGAAACCTTTTGTAAAACAGTGGTATTTTAATGCAAAACATATTCTTTGAACCAACCCTATATTTAGAATATCGTGCTATGCGACCATAATGTGCGTGTGGGGTAGGTCGTTACCCCGTGAAGGTTTTATAAGTAGGTAAACTAGTTATCGAAATAACGGTTATACTAAAGTTCATGATATTTTAATGAAAAGTTTGTTATATGATTGTTTCACATGAAATTTTGGTTACACAAAAGGAAAAAGATGTAAATTTTGTTCGCCCTACGACAGTTCTTCACAAGGTACCCTATTCTTTTGCAGTAAATGCAAAAGTCTGGCCTGCTGTTGGCGAACGAACCTACCAGCCTTCAAGATGGTCCGTTAAAGACTGGCCTGGAAGAGGCTCCTCCTGTGATCTGGTGCACAGGGTATTTCACATCGGCAGTCTGTGGCCTGCCCTTCTTCTTCACAACTGCCTCATGTAACGACTTTGATTTTACTATACGAAATTTTTTGAGTTAAAGTACAGAATGGAGTTTACAAGCCTGAGTACACTTTATAAGTTAATTTTGTTTAAGAACAGCAAGGAATAACTTGTAGCTCATTGGTAAAACCTTGCACTGCTGTGACGTAGCCCCTGTGTTTGAACCCCATCAGGCACATTATATTTTTTCTGAATTTTCTTTTAAACTTTTTTGGAAGCCCAAAAGTTTACACGTGCACTGCACATAAAATGAAATGACAGAGAAAACAAACATGTGCACAATGATATATACACAGAGTAGGACACGTGGCTAAGATCTGACGGCTCCCCTCACACATTGGACCGGGGAGATTGCCCAAAGGGCCGGCGCCGACGGTCAACCCATAGGCAATGGTGCCCGGGCTTTGCACAAGTGACTCTTCCCCTTCCTCCATCATTCCTGCACTGTTTGATTTTCCTGAAATTAAACAGAGACTTTAATTTCACCTTAAAATCAAATTTTAATGCATTTTAATTCATTTTTTCAATTCCAAACCTAAATTCCACACTATAAATACAACCCCATACCCTACCGCTTTCTCATTCTGAAAATTCTAGCCAAAACTATCATATTTTCTCAAATACAAGAAGAGTATAAGTGGAGTTAGCCAAAGACCAACTTCCAGCGAAAAATCGAGAATATTCTGGCGACCCCGCAACACCACGACGACTAATACCTCTTCTTCTACCTCGTCTTCATCCATCTAGCTAGTAAGTCCCTTCTAATCCTTCCCCTTCTCATCTAAAACTTCTTTCTCATAAAATATGTCAGAAGTGGAGTTAACACCGACATCTTCTTTTTAAACCCCTAAAATTACACTCTTTCTTACATTTTCTTCATGCATATTCTTACACAATGTTTATAATTACATAACTAATGTTTAGAACAACTTTCACCCTAAAATATCATGAAACATAACCTTAAATTAGCTTTATCGCTAAAATACCATGAACTTCATATATTCATCTTTTAGTTCTTGTGATAATTATACCTTTAGAAAACCTCACGGGGTAATGACCTACCCTTCACAAACACACATGGTTTCCATAGCATGATACCTTTTTAGCATATTATTGGTTACAATTACAATATTTTATCAAAATACCATGAACTATAAAAACCCGATTTTCTTTTGAATTGTATTATCAAAACTCTTTGCAAATATACCTCTACAACCCATTTAGGGAACCCACTATTGGATGGTGCGGATTATCGCACATCCTCGGGCTAGTAGAGCGAGATGCAGACCTCCTCACGGAGCATTCAGTCTCGAAAGATTTTTAATACGATTTTTTAGAAAAATGAAATTTTCTATTTAACAATAAAATTATTTTTTAATAATTATATAAATATTAATAAACCACATATTTTCAAGATATAATAAAATTCTATGTTTTCTAAAAAAATAACATAATGAAAAGTTTCATCAAAATACCTTCAAGTTATCCAAAAGTCAAGTTTTACAGTAAAATACCTTGAACCAGCCAAGCTAAACTATTATCACTAAAATACTTCACATTCTTAAAATTCACAATTATGGAAACCCTAAATAATATAAATAAATACTCGAGGTTTATTTTGAAAGTATATAAAATATTTTTCATAAAACCCCCTCGAGTTATATAAAATTACATTTAAGAACTTAGTAAAAATAGGTTTAAGCGGGATCAATTCTCTTGAGCCTCACGGAGCCGGAGAAAGTGAGTGCTTTCCTATTTAAGGTAGAAAAACCTAACGAAGTTATCAATAGTAATTGTCTTGTAAAAAGACACAAATCTTGCCGTCCATGTGTAACAGTTACTGATAACTCCCGAACCTAACAGGATCCAAATCAGTTCTAAGTGTCTAACTCAAGTCTGAGTTTAAATCAACTTGAAATCAACTCAAGCCAGAATCCAATTTAAACATGAATCCAAACCCTAACATGTATACTTGAAGCTGAACCTGAATACCAGAACAATATCAACATGTAAACATGACTTGACTTGACCGAACCATGGCTATAACTTGACTTGATTACATGACTACTTCCTGAACCTGATTACATGAACAACTTGTATCCATGGTCTCGGCAAGTCTGATAACTATAATTCAATACAATACATTACGGGGTTTAACGTGGTAGATTGGTACAGAATATATTAAAAGTGACACGATGATGGACACTAAAAGACACTTACATGAACTCTCGTGCCGTTTTCCTATAGGTTTTGACGGGCCTTGTACTTACATGCTACCATAGTCCACGGGATAGTTGGACTACTCTCGTATACACTGATACATTTTGTACCAAGCTACAAACAACTACGTTAGTATAATAAACATATACCTGTATAATTACCAGTTCTTTCTCTTTACTTATTCTATTCCTTTCTTACTTCTGGGACTTACCGAGCGTTAGTTCGCTGATGACATTCCTGTTTCTTTTTTTCTTTAGAATGTTCGTCAGGAGGACTGGGTTCTCAGGAGATCAAGCCCAGTCAGGACGACTTGGACCAGTTCACAGAGCAGCCAGACTTCTAGCTTTTCCTTATACTTACTTTTCATTTATATGCCACTATTTAGGCATTACTTTATATCCTTGTACTTTCATTTTCAAAGCAATGTATTGTAAAAATGAATGTTAATAAAGTTGCTGTTTACATTATATCTCTTGTCATTTCTTATGCATTATATATATATTGCTTATTTACGCTTAGCGTGTTTACTTCTAAGTAAATACGTCGTGTGCCCGCCACGTCTCCTTCTTCGTACACTAGGAAGCGGGACGTGACACCTCATAACGTCGGGCAGCCTTCAGAGCAAGCTCATGGGTTGGGAAATCCCCTGTAGCGAGTGCATCTTGGATTTCATGGTCCAACCCTTGCTGAAATCGTCGTGCCCGGATCTCAGCAGTGTGAATAAGGTGTGTAGTGAACCTGCCGAGCAAGGTAAACTCAGTATCATATTCATCCACTGACTTGACCCATATCGAGCCTTGCTGTAAATGGATAAATTGCTGCTCCATGTCAAAGCGGGCAGTCTTTGGGAAGTACTTGGCATCGAAGAGATCTTGGAATGTTCTCTATTCCATCAGTTGCGCGATACGGCTCTCCTCAACCTTCCACCATAACCTGGTGTTATCGGTTAGTTGTAATTTAGCAACTCTCACCCAAGCTAAATCTGGCACTTGAGCTGCTGCCAGGTCATCTTCTATCGCCTGAGTCCATTCTTCTGCTTCAAGCGGACTCTCCTTACTCGAGAAGTTCTTTGGGTGCAGTGCCCAAAACTGCTTAACTCCGGATGCTTTGGGTTCGGGTCGGTGCATAAGGATAGCAGTCTGCTGCTGCTGATCCTCCAATATGTTGGGGTTCGGTGCCTGCGCCGTGGAAGCCGCAGCCGAGACGGAAGCGAAAACAAAAACTTTTTGCGAGCACCAAACACCCGTAACCCAAGAAATCGATCCAAAACCTTAAACTAGCAAACTAGAAATGCAAGGGTGTAGAAATTATAACCTTCGATGCGTGTCCACCCAATTGTGGAAGACCTCTCAAAGCTCGTAGCCACCGGGATCGCACTTGAAAAACGACCACCCTCGCCGAAGAAGATCCACCCGAGAGAAACTGGAAGAGGCTCTAACCGATGATCCAAACTTGCTAGGTGTGGATGGTCGGTGATGTAGGAATCTTTCCACTGAAATTTTTCTCTCATATTCTCAAGCTCAACTGAGCAAGAGGAAGAAGAAGGAGAAGAGGTATGGAGAGAATGGCTAAGTCTCACAACCATTAAGCATCCTCACAAGAATAATGGAATGAAGCAATCAAGTGTAGAAAGTGCATGGCTTTGCTATTTTCAACCATGCATGAATAGTGCATACTGTTCCCTTATAAAAAATTCAGAAGAGGAAGGAAAGGGGAAAATTCCTTATTAATGAAAGCATCACGTGTAAATACGTGATCGTTAATCCCTTACAAAGAGACTCAGAGAGGAAAAAGGAAAAAAGTTCCCGCTAGTGGAGCATCACGTGCAAGCACGTGATGCATCGGTATGCAGAGTAAGCAACTCTGTTAGTAGGTGGCAACTAAAGCCACACGTGCAAGCACATGATCGTCTTTTACACAAAACGCGTGGGACTCAGTTATAAAACAAACAAAGAAACAAAGAAGCTCACGTGTTACCACGTGATGCCTTCTCTCTGTTTGGACTCCTGCATACAAACAAACCAGATTAATTCTGGGAGGGGTCACGTGGTACACGTGATGGACTCCTAAGCCTTCTGAACCATTAGAATTAAATTCTACTTCAAAGGAAGCAAAAACGTTATTTGGAAAATACTTCCTTGTATCTTTCTAAACAAGAAAGATTATGCTCTGTACAACAGAGCGCCGTTGGATTAAAAATCCAATGGTGATTAAAGATCACCAATCTACAGAAAAATTATGTATAGGAAAATATCTTCTCAATCTTGTTAAGAACAACAAACAAGATATCCTCTGTAAAAAAGAAGTCCTTGGATTAAGAATCCAACGATGAATAAAATTCACTGATTGATTTAAAAGATCTTTTTGTCTGATTATAAAATCAATCAAAATCTCTCAATAAGAGATTTTCTAAACAAATTGATTCTTTTCTTTCTCCTATAAATAGGAGCCAAGAAGGAAAAAGGGAGACGGAGGGAGAGGGGAAGAAAAATAGAGAGAGAATTTAATTCTCTAAAGAAGGGGAACCCCTCCCAAAAGTTCCCACAAAAAGAGAATTTAATTCTCAAACCAAGAGTTTAACTCTTCTAAAAAGAACTTAGTTCTTCCTCTGGTTAAGATATGCAGAAGCATATCTCCCCACAAGTTGAGAATTTAATTCTCATCGGGGAGATTCTGTCATGCAGATTCAAAACCTAAGGGAAAGAACTGAATCTAAAAGAGTTTAACTCTTACAAAACATATAGAAATTTAATTCCTCTGAAACTAGGGTTTAACCCTTTAAAAAGAATTTAATCCTTTTAAAGAACAAAAGGAGAACTTGATCCCCCAGAAGCATAGAAGAACAGCTTGGTGATTCATTAGCGTTCAACGCTGCAGAATAAAAGCTCACGTGTTCCCACGTGAGTACCTTTGAGGAATAAAAAAGAAAAGACCGAGATCTAGCCACGTGACCCCACGTGACCTCTGAGAAGTGCTCAACACTTATAAAAGAGAAAAGAGAATAAACCTTATTTTTGGAGCGCCTCACGTGACCCCACGTGACCCCTGAGAAGTTCTCAGCACTTATAAAAGAGAAAAGGGAATAAACCTCATTTTTGGAGCACCTCACGTGACCCCTGAGAAGTGCTCAGCACTTATAAAAGAGAAAAAGGGAATAAACTCTATTTTTGGAGCGCCTCACGTGACCCCACGTGACCCCCAAGTAGTGCTTAGCACTTACAAAGCAAAGAAAAGGAATAAATCAAAGGCAGTTTCCATTTTTGGGGCACTTCACGTGATCTCACGTGACCCAATAGCGCTTAGCGCTCAGAAAAGAACAAAAGAATAAACCCGCAGAAGCAGCGCCTCAAATCCTTGAAGTTTAATACTAAAGCGCCTCATGTGACCCCACTTGAGCGCCCTTTGAATTTTAGTGTTTAACACTATTTCGAACACCTCACGTGAGAGCACGTGAACGCTGAATATATACTAGTGTTGAACACTATGAAAGGCTAATATTAGCCAGACTCAGACTAAACTGCCAAGGACCATTGTCACGCTCCGCTTCCCAGTGTACGGCGAAGGGGACGCGACGAGGTCCGCTACGTATATACTCAGAAGTACATACGCTAAGCGTATCTAAGCAATATAGAATAAATACACAAGAGACAAGAAATAAAAAGAACAACAAATTTTATTTATTAACATTCTTTGTACAATGCATGAAAAGAAATACAACTGACATAAAAAAAATGCCTAAACAGTGGCATAATAGGAAATGAAAATACAGAAAGGAAAAGTGTACAATGAAACTAAAGTGCAGGGTCTTCGGCAAACTGCTCCAAGTCTTCTTGAGATGGCTCGATCTCCGCCGGGTCCAAACCACCTGACGACATTCAAAGAAGAAAAAAATAGAATGTCGTCGGTGAACAGGTCGCTCGGTAAGTCCCAAAGATAAGGGAAGAATAGAATAGACAGAGAGTAAGAGAGAGAGAGAGAGAGAGTTGCTTTTAATGTTGTATTATATTGTTATATTGTTGCAGTATTGTGTTAACGCTGCTGTTGTTTGTAGCTTGGTACAGAAGGATGCCAGTGTATACGAGAGGAGTCTCTATATGCCAGAGACTAGAGGCACGTTTAGTACAAGGCTCCATTAGAAGGCCCGGAACAACGGCAATTGGATTCATGTTAGGTGTATTAAATCTGACCACCTCGTGCCACCTTTAACACCTTCCGTACCAATCTACCCCTTAAACCCCGCGATGTCTTGTTTGTAGTGTTATCTTGTAAATTGTATTGGTTGTATGAGTGATTGACTGACTGACCGAAACCATGATATCAGAAAACAGTTGTAACCATAGAGTCATGTAAATGGAATACTGAGAATCATGTAAAAGGAAAATATATCCATGGTTCGGTCAGTCAAGTTGTATAAATTGATAATTGAATTCATGGATTCATGTGTTCATATTGAATTGGAATATTGTATATTGTAGGTTGACTTGAATCATATTCAAGTCAGATTAATCAGACTCAAATCCGAGTCAGACAATCAGAAATGTGAATCAAAGTCTTATAATTGCTAGGGTCCTTAAGGTAATTTATAAAACTTGAGGGGGTTTTTATGTAAAAATACTTTTATATACTTTTCAAAATACACCTCAAGTATTTATTGTTCGTCTTTAGAGTTGTAATGAGGGTGGATTTTATGTTGTGACATTTCTAGTGAAAATATCCTAGTTTTATAAATAATGGTATTTATCTGTAATATTGATTTATTTGAAGTTCATGGTATTTTAGTGTAAAATTTATTCTTGTGATTTTTAGGAAAATGTGGAAAATTTACATTATAATAAAATAGATATATATATGTTTATACAAAAATAATTTTTAATAATTATTTTATATTCCAAAAATCTCATTTTCTTAAGATGTCGTATTTTAAACCTTTCGAGACCGAATGCTCCTTGCGGAGGTCTGAATCTCGCACTACTAGCCCGAGAGTGCGTGATAAAACGCACAATCTCAAACGGGTTCCCCAAAAATGGGTTGTAGCGGCGCTTTGCAAAGATTGTAAAATACTAATCCTTTAGAAAACGGTTTTATAAAGAAAAAGGTATTTATTCGCAAAGTGTGATTTTCCGTATTTTAGATTCTAGGGTTTCCTAAGTCAACTAGCCTATTTCTAAAGGGTCTAAACGATAAGTCATTAGAAGGCTCAAATCGTCTCTTCCCGCCAATTGTGGCCAGGTAAGTACAAGTGAGGAAGGAAGGATCCGCTCACGAATCGTGAGACGGGCCTTTTAAAATTACCTTTGCTCACTTGCCTAGCCTAGACACCACAAAGTCAGGTTTAGATAAACGATCGATATCAATAACTTATCGTGTTTTCCTAACAAGAGGTATTTATTTAAAAGTGTATCAAAGCTAAAACTTTTAGAAATGATTTTATTAAGAATATGGTATTTAAATGAAAGTATTGTTTTTATCGTATTCTAAGTTTTGATGATATCGTTTAGGGTTGTATTTGCGTGTGTGTGGAGGTAGGTCATTACCTCGTGCTCTACTTTAAATGTATAGCAAAGTTAAAGGGTTAAATGTGAAATCGAAACATGATGGTATTAAAGTGAAAAAATACGAGAAATTGGAAAGGTTATCATTTCATGTGAGAAAACTTGCTCAAATTATTCGTTGAATGTTTAATAGCCAACAATAAGATATTTAAGCATGATTGAATTGATTAGAAGTGAAATTTTATAGAAGACCGAGTCGGAAATCGGATTTGTTCCGATTCCGTCGGGTTTCGTAATTTCGTATTTTAGAGAAATAGAAAGGGGGATAGAATGAGACTTACGGGTTTCGATTAAGTAAGGGAGTGAAGGGAGACTAGATAGGTTGCCGAGGCGTTGCTTCGTCGCCGATTGTTACTAAAAAACGCTGCCGGAATTTCCGCCGGAATTTCGTCGGAGCTTCGCCACGAGCTTGTTTTCAAAGTACACAACTCTTGGAAATTTTTGAGTGAGCTTAGGATTTTGGGATGAGAGGGTAGAGGGGAGGGGGTGTATTTATAGGGTAGGTTAGGGGTAGGGTAGGTGAAGGGTTTTTAAATAATAAAAAAAAATATAAAAATATAGAAAATGCATTAAAAATTGGAGTAAATAGGGTATATGAAAGGTTTTAATGTAAAAATGTATTAAAAAATCATTAAAATGGAGTAAATGGGGATTTCAAAGGTTTCTGAAACCGATCTAGGAATTTGAAGTGTACAGGGGGGTTTAGAAGATGGAGAGACATAATATTGAAGAAGGGAATTCGGACGTCCGGACGAGTCCGGCCGGCGGCACCGGCCGACTCGGCCGAGTCGGGCCGAGTCAGGGCATGGGGAAGTGGGGGGGGGTCGTCTAGTGTAGCCTTTGGTATATTTAGTTTTTAAAGTGTAGTGGGAAAATCTGGAGTTATCTTGTGTGGACTGTTGGGCTTCCGAAGGATTTAAAACAAAATAATATTAAAAATAATGTGGGGCATGAGATTTGAACTCTGGTGGCTTGGTTTAGCAATGCAAGGTATTACCAATGAGCTACAAGCTCCTTCTTGTAATTAAATTGCTAATCAATTACTTAAGTCTTGTGCTCAGGCAATAAATACCCCTTTATGATTTTTTGAAAAAATTAATTTAAAAATTTGTATAGGAAAAAGTGTATAAGAAAATTAGGGTTGTTACAACCATCAATTGAGCCCCTCATTCTCAGGGTCTCCAAAACCGATCTCAGCCCCAAAGACAGCTAATGAGCTCCCAACAAATGGCATCTAAACTGATATTCATCCCATTCCCCCAGCCGGGACATTGGTTCAAGGGTACATCTTTTCACATCTCTGATATGTGTCATTGTAATTCTTCAACGTCTTCAGAGAGGTGACGGGCCCCGACAACCAGAAACTTTACAGACTATGATGTCTTTAAACCCCACAGACTATAATGTTTTTAAACTCCATGGACTATGATGTCGATAACGAGTCTGTTTTAACAATTAGGACATGAATATGATATATGGATGTAACCACATGATATGTGGTGTGATGACATGCAAGGCTAGATATTAAAATATGTTATTTGATTTTTATTTTGTATTATTAAAAGATATGTGGAATATATTATATGTGTATAATATCTAGATTTGCATGGATACTCTGTACTAGCAAATATTTAATATAATATTTAACTATGATGGGTTTCAACCATGTGGGTCGGGTCGGATAATAATCATAACTGCTAATTGCACCATCCACAACCCAAAAGCAACAATAATAAAGAAATTTACCGTAAGATTTGAAATACCCCAAATAAATATAGTATAACAGTGCTAGGGTGTTACATTATACCCAACTACAAAAGAATTCCGTTCTCGAAATTTCCGGAAAAAGAAAAGACAAGAAAATACGGATCTAAGAAAAGAGGTGTGGAAACTTCTGTCGGATCTCATCTTCACGTTCCCAAGTAAATTCTCTGTGCGAACGATTCACCCGTGAAACAAGTACTAGAGGGATAACTTTGTTCTTGAGGATCTTTTCTCGTCGATCCACAATCGCCATTGGTCACTCTTCATACGTTAAATCTTCCCGTACTGTTAGTTCCGAGTGATCTAGGATGTGCTTCTCATCTCGAACATACTTGCGGAGTTGACATACATGAAACACATCATGAACACCCGTCAAAGATGGTAGTAAAGCCAATCGATAGGCTACCTCTCCTACACGCTCGATAATACCGAAAGGCCCCACGAATCGAGAACTAAGCTTGTCTCGACTACCAAATCGAATCACTTCTCTGGTTGGTGATATCTTTAAGAATACAAGATCACCAAATACGAACTCCAGAGGTCTTCGTCCAGTATCATCCCAACTTTTCTATCGATCTTGTGCCGTCTTCATATGATTTCGGATCACGTTAATTTTCTCTACCGTTTGCACAATAATATCCAATCCCAATAATCTTCTTTCTCCAACATCGTCCTAACAAACCGGCGAGCGACACTTATAACCGTATAATACTTTGAATGGAGCCATCTGTATAGTCGCCTAAAAACTGCTATTTTATGAAAACTCCACCAAGTGCAAATGATCCTTCCATGAACCCTTGAAGTCTAACATGCATGCTCTCAACATATCTTCAAGAGTTTGGATCGTTCTTTCAGACTAGCCATCTGTCTGAAGATGATAGGATGTGCTAAACTTCAATCGAGTCCCTAAACTTTCCTGTAGACTCCTCCAAAAGTGTGATAGAAATCGAGTATCACGATTCGAAACGATGCTCAAGGGCACTCCATGCAATCTCATAATCTCCTGCATGTACCACTCTGCCAAAGCCTCCGTCAACTGACCAACTAGAAACGGTATGAAATGAGTTGCCTTGGTCAATCGATCGACAATGACCGAAGCTGCATTATTGCCCTTTGGACTCCGTGGTAAAGCTGTCACGAAATCCATGGTTATATGTTCCCACTTCCATTGAGGAATCAGAAATGGTTGTAACAAACCAGCTACCCTTTGATATTCAGCCTTGACTTGCTGACACACCAAGCACTTCGATATGTAGCGAGCAATGTCTCTTTTCATGCCTTCCCATCAGAAATGTTGTCGCGGATCTCTATACATCTTTGTGCCTCTCGGGTGAACTGAATACGCGGAACTATGAGCCTTCTTCATAACTTCTTCACGAACATCTCCCTCAGGCACATATAAACGACTTCCATATCGTAACGAACCATCTTCATGAATCAACAAATCTGTTTGAAGTCCCGCTTCTACTTGTTCTCGAAACTTTTGCAATCTTGGATCATGCGACTGCGCTGCTTTAATATTATCGATCAAGGATGATTGTACTTTAAACTGCATCAATTGTCCCGAAGAATCTGATAGTACAATCCCCAATTCGAATCTCTAAAGATCGGCTATAATCTCCTTTTGTGCAGTCAACATCCGTATCACTGGCAACCGATTTAGAGCATCCAGCACTACATTAACTTTCGCCAGATGGTATTTTAGACCAAGATCATAGTCAGCCATCAACTCTAACCATCTACGCTGTCTCATGTTGAGCTCTTTCTGTATGAACACATACTTTAGGCTTTTGTGATCGGTAAATATTTCTACCCTTTCACCCAATAAGTAGTGTCTCCAAATTTTCAGAGTGAAAATCACTGCTGCTAACTCCAGATCATGAGTTGGGTAGTTCTTCTTATAAGTTTTCAATTGCCTCGACACATAAGCTATGACCTTCCCATGCTGCATTAGAACGCATCCCTAACCTTTTCCAGATGCGTTGCTGTGAATAACCGGCCCTTTGGAATCGTCTGGCACTGTCAGAATAGGAGCGGTGGTCAATCTTTGCTTCAGTGCCTCAAAAGCTGACGCACACTTCTCGGTCCATACGAACGGTACATCTTTTCGTGTTAGCTTAGTCAATAGTTCTATTATTCGAGCAAAGTCCCCCACAAACCTTCTATAATATCCGGCAAGCTCAAGAAAACTTTTGATCTCCCCTAAATTCTTTAGAATTGGCCAATCATGAACAGCTGGAATCTTTTCAGGGTCAATGGCAATTCCATCTTCGGATACAACATGACCCAAGAACTTCACTTTTTCGAGCCAAAACTCGCACTTGCTCGTCTTAGCATATAACTTTTCTTGTCTCAACGTTTACAATGCGATCCTCAAGTGTTCTGCATGCTCTTCTTTGCTCCTCGAATAAACTAGAATATCATCAATAAACTGTTGGGATTCCTTAGCACCTAGCCTACGGTTTGCAAGCATCACACATGCCATAATAAAAATTAAAGGGGATGCTAAGCAATCAACCTAAAGATCATACTAGAAAACTAGGGTAACAAAACATGTAATCCAACATTACAAAGAGAAGTGAATGAAAATACAACCTTTGTAGATCCGGTCCTTCACTTCTAAAGCTCCGTTTTGACGTCCTTTCGCTGTGATCATCGAGATCCCGGACTCTAGTGATGGTTTCCTAGGAGAAATGAACGGGCTAGCTCGTTGACTTTGAGGCCGGAGATGATCTACGTTGAGGTGACTCAAACTCAACCTCCATCTTCACTAGGTCAAGAACTTTGTGAAGAGAACACCCTAAACTAAATAGCAAGTAGTAGAGGATGATGAAATACGAAATGGGTTCACTTTAGATTTTGATTTCTCACTTTGTTTCTTCACTTAGAAAAAATCTAGAGAGCCTTTTTCTTTTGGATGAAGAAGAAGAAGAAGAACAAAATGAAGTGAAGATTAACATCATTATGCAACCATGGGTGGGTTAATATCATCCACTAACCTTTGTAGAGACTAAACCATAGTTTAAGTTAGTGTTTTGGTTAATAAATATCTTTAGTGAGACAAAGTTAGTGGACTTGGTCAAATGATGCTAAAAGGTTCATGAAGCTTCAAGCATGATAAAGTGCACACTAATTTTGAATTACAAAATAAATATAAACAATTTCCACTAACATATACCCAAGTTTGCATGTATCATCAAGCATGATACAATCTATTGCACAAACATATATCACATATACAACATGTGCACATTAAGTGAGAAATGCAATCTTAAGTGAACCAATACTAGTTAATGTAAAGTAATATATCAAATATATATAATTATGCATTAAATCATTAAATCAACACTTGATTTAATGATCCGGTCATATCATATATAACCGACTAATATCATATGTATCAATATATCGAATCAACACTTGATTCGGCAACCCGGCTATATCACATATAACCAACCGATGATACAAATCGTGAGAATAGAATACAGTATCACATACTGGTATTATTCTCGGTCCCGCGCATATCTCATATGCGCTCCTATTTCGTTTCGCTTGAGCCAGGAAACCTCTGTGTAGGACTCTAAAGACTCGTCAATACGCCGGCAGTAGGTGGTGATCATATCAGTCACCCACAAGCCGCAAGCGGTCTGCTAAACGTAACAGCCATCCGGGTATTGAGTGATCAGAAAATCAACGAGCAAGCCTGCTCACACTCCTGCGAATCCAATCAGTAACAGTTACCGTACAGTTCGGTCTGTTCGTCTGATATATCGCATATCTCGCTTAGGGGTGGTAAACGTCAGACCCAGTAGCTTGATAAGTCATGCCGATGTAAGGTCCATAACGAGCGTGAAACTACTGATAATACTTACTAGTAAATCACATCAACCCTGGCCAGGGATTTCCAGTTATGGCCAATCGAACATAGCGCAATATTAACCCCCAATACCGGGAGAGACGATTCCCCTCCTATCGCTCATTGCCTCCATGTGAATCGGGACTGTACCCCAAAACCACTTGTTTGCACGACTTAGTAGAGCCGTGGTAGGGTGGAAATCAAAGCACAGTGGGAGACACACAAGACTCTATGGTGATCTCGGGTCAACAGACTAAGCTGTACTAGTGTCACCAGAGAACTGCCATCTGACGTGAGGTATAATACCATCTGGGAGTTCTTAGCTAGTCCGTTCAGTGTACCCAGTCTCCACTGAGCACCCGCATACCATCTCTGATGTCAAACACTAATGGATATGGGATCATCCATCGCCCATCACATGGGTCGAGAAGATATACGCTAGTCTACTCTGGAATATCGATGCCCCGTCTCGATATTCCCACGACTAGGAATATTGAAGGATGTACTCATGGACTACCCAGGCCCCACTAGTATGATCTGCATCATAATCCTGGAAGTCGAGTACACATCCTAAGGGCTTTATCAACATGTAACAGAGAGACAATAAGTGTACATGTTAAGATAAAGAGCAACCAGATAGCGTACTATCATGTCGAGCAAGAAAGTCCTCCCTATATATGTCCCAGCATCCACTACAATATACATCTCATGTACAGTAATGGCCTCTAGGGCATAAATATAACTAACATAAACACCATAACAAACTGGTCCAGGTACGGTGAAAAGATGCGGTTCATCAAATCCATAAATATTGCCGGTGCGTTAGTAACTCCAAATGGCATCACTAAGTACTCGTAATGCCCATATCGAGTTCAGAACGCCGTCTTGCAAATGTCTTCTGATTTCACCCAAACTTGATGATACCCATATCACAAGTCCAACTTCGAGAATACCCTCGTGCCACTGAGTTGATCAAATAATTCACCTATTCAAGGGATTGGGTACTTATTCTTAATAGTCACCCGATTTAATTCTCAATAGTCGATGCACATCCTCTTCACGCCCCGCTTCCCAGAGTACGTTAAGGTAGGCACGTGACATAGCCAACCATGCTATATGTGGATAGGAATTATCCTTCCACAGTCACATTACGGCTGTAGAGATATCAAGAACAATAATAAACTATCTAACACATGTTCATAAGCCAAAATAAAATGAGTCAAGAATAAAATAAAGCGGAAGCAAAAGATCCAATACAAGAATAACTGGAATGTATGTCCCATAATACGGGCTCACATCAGGAATGAAATAATACTGAAAAAATAAAAGAACTAACTACCAATGAGTCCTCACTGCTCAGCCTGCTGACTGAAGTACTCCTGCTCGGACTGCAGCAAGGGTAAGGAATCTGGGCCATGCAAAACCCAGATGTCAGCGCGTCATAACATCAAGAAATAATATGTGAACAGAGTAGCAAGACATGCAAGTATGATCATAAATGGTAAAGCAGGTGTAACAGCAATATAAATCAGGGCAATGAAAGGTAGTGTGCAGTGAGTAATCTAAACTGGTCTATTGGGTTTACTACTCTCAAGTCTTGAAATCAATTTTATGAATCATCGATGTAACTTAATAGTATCCCGTGCGTGCCCGGGATCACGGTGAAGATTCTCGGGCTGAAACCGAGACATGCCGCTAGGCACTAAAAGGAAAAGGGGTAACGATGAATGATGTCCATGGCATCATCCCAAGACTGGCCTAGCCTCTAAAACTGATCAGTAAAGGTAGCGAACTGTCGAGTTACAGGTCAGGTTTCATCATTGATTTCCCCATACCCCCAGGTTATACGTATTCAAGTCAGGTATCAAATAATCTGGAGCTAATGCCAACACAGGATCAGGCAGGTACAGGTTTGTCTGGATAGACAACAGGAAACGTCCGTAGGGACAACAAGTAAAGTCTGTTGGCATTAGTAACCAGATCAGGTAACAGGTAAAGCCATGGTACATCAGGTCAAGTCGAGTAATGTATACGAGTGCCATGTCATGTCAAGAGTTGCACGGTACCATATCGTGTCAAGTAGTAGGTGTAACAAGTCATGTCAGGGTGTACAAGATGTCATGTGAGTGCTCATAATCAAACTAGCATAAGCATGGGTATACAAAACAAGCATGGGTACTAATATAACAATAAACTGGAGCATGTAATATGATATGCAAATAGGTACAGATAAAACTATATGGATATACGGTTATCGATTAGAGTTAGGGTTATGGTTCCAACATTAAGTAACATACACTTAAATGAATATGGAATATTAAAATCACATTAACATGCATTAAATGATCTAGTGATGCAATTATATATAAAAAATAGGTTAAATGGATGGAAACGGGTGTCCGATGGAGTAGAAACTGTTAAAAGGTACTGTGAGCTATGCAGATAAATATTATGTGATTTAAATATGGACGTGGGGTCCTATGTATGGTAAACTAAATGCAATGGGTATGTTTCAAGTTCTGAATCTAAAAGATATAAACGGAACATCGAACTGTTAAATTGGAACACGTGACTTTAGATTCGATCTATAGGTTTAATATGCAAATAAATAGTTATAAAATCATATAGATAGCATGTAGCAAGTTTTACTTGCCTCGACGGATCGCGAAGCGGTATACGGAACGTCACACGTCGGAAGGAAAAGTCGCGACGCGCTCACAGTACACGGAATGAGTCCAAACAACGCACGATGGGATCACACGGGTCAGATATCCTCGCTGGGTCGTCGGGATCGTCGCCGGCACGGTCGGATTCCGGCAACCAAGAAACAACAGTGAATAATTTAATAGAAAGAAAATGCATGGAAAGGAAAATAGAAGAAATCAAAGAGAACAGAGAAGATTGAGGAGAGAGGCTTACTCACTGGATTGCAGAGGGGTGACGGCGTCGACGGTGAGGATCGGCGGAGCTCCGGCGATGGGGTTGGCTGTGAGGGTTCGGTTAGGGTTTAGTTGCTGGGGTTTGTTGCAGGGTCTTGGTGAGGTGATGATGTAGAGGAGAGGAAGGAAATGAGATGGTGATGATGGTGGGTATGAGGCTGGGGTCGTCGGCGACGACCGGTGACGTTGGGTTCTTAGGGTTTTGTGGATGTGTGCAGGGCGCAGTGGCTCGGTAAGAAAGAAGCAGAAGGAGATGATGGAGATGAGGGTGACAAGAGGATAAGGAGGGTGTCGACGAGGGTTGAGAAGTGGAGGAAATGGGGTTAGGGTTGATGGAGGCGGCGGAGCTAAGATGGTTCTCGTGAAGGCGCTCGGGGTTCTTTTTTTAAAAGGAAGAAGGAAGGATTTTAGGAGGGAGGTGACGATAGCAGAAGGCGGTGACCCGACTCGAGAAGAGCACAGTAATCGCGAGAAGAGAGAGAGAGGCGCGAGAGGAGAGAGAAAGAGAAGAGAGAGAGAGCTGCGGAGAAGAGAGAGAAAGAGAAAGGGAAAGAAGAGAGAGGATTTGCGTGGGGCCCGGTGCAAAGAAGGAAAGGAATATGATTGGTTCGTGGAAAATAAAAAGAGAGAGAGAATCTACTTAGTTACAAATAAATTTTAAAAGATTTAAAAATCGTTTTAGGAAAATATGCTGAACTGAAAAATATTTAGAAATTAAATTTAAAATTCAAACAATTGAATTTTAGCGGGATATAAAATAATTCAGAAATGCGCCCGGGTCGGGTCCAAAATTTTGGATTTGAAATATGAAAAGTATTAGTAAGTTCTAAAATTTAAAATGAAAGATTTTGTAACAGAAATGCATACCTCCAAGAACGGACGCACGTACGTGCGCGTAGCCATCCAAACACGTCTGTTTCACTGAACGGGACGAGAACACGATGCAAGGACGCTACCACAAGGTTAGGGGTATCAAGCAGGCCATGTCATGTATTTTTAAATTATTTTACGTGACTTAAATTGTTATATGCAAAATACGTGATGCTAGGGTATTGTATAACTATGAAACAATAAGCTCAAGCAAGCAGGTCGAACGTAAAGTAAACTACCATTCGCATCCAAACACGGTAAATGAACTAAACACCACAAACAACACATACAGCAACAGAAATTGGTATAATTGAACTCGGTTGTTACATCCTCCGCGTGCCATCTTTCTTCTTGACTAGAAGAACTGGGGCTCCCCATGGTGAACCGCTTCTACGAATCCAACCCTTCTCCAGTAATTCGGCAACTTGTTTCTTTACTTCTTCCAATTCCACCGGTGACATCGGATAGAAGCCTTTGAATTGGCGCTGCTATTGGAATAAGATCAATCGTGAACTCCACATCTCATTTAGATGGTAAACTCGAGATGTTCTTGAATACATCCATGAAATCCCGAACTGCTAGCAGTGCTTCATCTGCAACTTGTTTATGAACTTCTCCCTTCAGTAAACGGTTCCTTTCATCATAAATTTGCAAGTTTGTTTTAAGACTTGTGGGTTATTAGCCCATCACTCTTCCGCTGCACTACTCTGAGGCGGGTCAGTCAAAACTTCTTCAATCAACCATCTGATCGGCCTTGAAGCAGTCTGTACCAGCTCCCGCTGGGGTTAATCTCAAACTACTGCAATTATCATATGTTCTCCTGTGTTTCTCCTTATTCTTTGAAACGCAGACGGACTGGTCACTACGGGACAAGGCGAAAGATGAAGGATATATCGTGGTCATTAGTTTCAAGTTCGTGATAAGACATAAACTCATAAGTAATGACGCTGAGAAAAAACAATGTAATACAACGACCATAAGTCAAGAAAATGAATCAAAATAGGACTCCAGATTACCTAAAGAGAGTACCGCATTATAACCATGCCGCGGTATATAGCTACAATCACATAACTCCATTCAAGTCGCCCAAATTCTACTATCAGAATCGAAAGAATAAGAAGGGGAAACAATAAAGAATCAGGAGGATTCCAAGTTGAAATGCAATATCATTTCCATATCGGCAAGATAAAAGAGTTAAGGGAAAGATAAGATTCAAGAATTTGAATGACAAGACAATAATGTGGCAGAACATGTTCCTAAAATTCTAGGTCTTAAGGACAATGTATTGGGTATCATACCTAACTACAAAGTGAACCAAGCCCCAGCTAACCTAAAACCTATGGCTCTGATACCAAACAAACCCTGTCACGCCTCGCTTCCCAAGATGCGTAAACACGGCACGTGACAGAGCCAACCATACTACTTGTGGCTAGGAATCATCTCTCTATAGTCACATTACGACTGTCTATCGGATATCAAGAATAGTAAATATATTATCTAGCTAACACATGTCCATCTGCCACAATAAATAAAATCACAAAAATGCATAAAGCGGAAATGAATCAAGATCCAATAAACAACAGTATCTGAATCACGTCCCAATATGGGCTCACATCGATAAAATAAAACTGCTGGAAATAAATAAACTAAGTGTCTCTAAACTAAATAGCTAGCTCATCATTGCTCGGCTTGATTGCTAAAGTACTCTTGATCTACCTGCGATAAAGGTAGAAGAACTGGGCCATGCAAAACCCAGACGTCGGTGTGTCATAATATCAAACAAAATTAATAACTAGAATAGGATGCTATTATTAAACATGAATGTAAATAATAAACACAGATATAAAGCAGTGAGGTACATGTATGTGAAGTGTATCCTAGAGCCTGTGATTCTAGGTTATCTATTTTATATGTCCTTGAAATCAATTTAATGGAATCGTCGATGTAACTCAATAGTATACCTGTTCCCCTCCGAAAGACGTGCAAGACAGACGTCTTGCCTAAGATTCGGGGCAGATGCTAATTGGTGCTATCCGTCCACCTCTCCGAAGATACCAATTTGATTTATGGAACCGTGTATCAAAGGTTTAAACGGATGCGGCCGATGTAGCAGACTTCGTCAGATTCCCCCTCATTTAAGGGGTTTTTTGATTGTGGGGACGCTCTTCCCTGCAGGCACAAGCCCCTGCAGTTAATTACGCTACAGTATCGCGGTAACAACTTTCTCCTTCCCCAGATGGTCATTTCGTGTCGTGTGTGTTTGTTTTGTTTGTGGTTGCCCGTGGATTGTATACGGAGACTAATTTATGCCGTCGCCCGTAGGACGTGGATTAGTCCAAATCCGTATTTTCTTAGATTTGGGTCTGAGGGTTTGGGTTTAAGGATACGTTAGCCTCATTGAGACTAAGATCAACTTAAACGTTCGTTAAGGATACGTTAGTCTCATTTCAGACTAAGGTCAACTTAACCGTTTGTTAAGGATACGTTAGTCTCATTTCAGACTAAGATCAACTTAACGGGATCGTTTAGATCCAACAAAAGAGCATTTGGGCTCTATTGTTTAGTTTAGGGACATTGCGGTCGATTACCAGTTCAAGGACATGGTGGACCATCACAGTCCGTGGAATATATGGCTGTCGGGACCCATCACCTCTCTGAAGACGTTGAAGGATTACAACGACAAATATCAGAGGAGTTCAGAGATGTACCCTTGAACCAATGTGGATTAAGTGATCTGTAGCCCAATTTAGAAACTAAGATCAATTAATTATATTGTGAGCACGTTGGCTCAGTCGAGTCTGGGTTGAGGACTTATGGCCAACTTGGGCTAAGTCCAATTGGATTTGATGTGTTGGCCCTTTGTTGGACCATTAGACATTTTTCTGGGTTCAAGCCCACATTATTTAGCAAAGCTAACATTTTCATTTTTGATTTTCTAAATTTTGAGATTCATTTGGAGGAGAGACTTTTGCCTCTGGAAAATTAGCTAATTTGGCTAAAAGTAGTGTTAAACACTAGAGAACAACAGTGTTAAACACTGGAGGTAAAACTCTTAAATTAGTGTTAAACATTAAAAGACAATCAGTATTAAACACTGAAAATATAATCTTCAATTTAGTGTTAAACACTGGAAACAATCAGTATTAAACACTGGAAATATAATTCCCAAATTAGTGTTAAACACTAAAGAAAGAGGGATCACGTGTGGACACGTGAGAGTGCCCAAAGGTGGGACCAGATCCCTTTTCTTCTTTCTGCAATTAAGTGTTAAACACTTTTTATATTTTATTTTGGAGCATCACGTGCTGGCACGTGAGGAGGATTCATGCACTGATCATTAAAGCGTCTGCCAAGGGGTCACGTGGGAGCACGTGAGAGCGTCCAAGGCCTTTATTTCTTTTACTTTTTCTTTCTGTGTTTCGGGGGTCACGTGGAGCACGTGAGGCGTTTCCTCTGAGCTCTTTCCTTCTCATTTCTGGGGATCTTTTCAGGGGTCACGTGGGGACACGTGACCCTAGTTCTTTGCATGCTTGAAGATCTCTTTACCTTTTAAGAATTAAATTCTTCACAGGGTTAAACCCTAATTATGATTCTGGGGGAATTAAAACCCCTATTATGAAAGAGTTAAATTCTCATATAGGTTTAAACCCTAATTTTCTTTTTAGAGGAATTAAATTCCCATATATGTAAAAGAATTAAATTCTTGCATATGGTGAAACCCTAATTTCATTTTTTTTAAGAGGAATTAAATTCCTGTGAATTTGAGAGAATTAAATTCTCAATTAGGGTTAAACCCTAGTTCTGTCCATCTTTAAGGAATTAATTTCCTGTAATTCTAGGAGAATTAAATTCTCATATAGGGTTGAACCCTAGTTTTGTTTTGGGAGAATTAAATTCTCTAAACTCAATTCTCCCTCCAAGTTTTGGATCTGCATGGCAGGATCTCAACCTGATGAGAATTAAATTCTCAACTTATGAGGAGATGTGCTCTTTGCAGATCTTTAACCAGAGGAAGAACTAAGTTCTTTGCAAAAGAGTTAAACTCTTAGATTTTTGAGAATTAAATTCTCTTTTTCTGAAGTTTTGATTCCCTTTCTTTTTCTCACCTAGGGTTTTCTTTATTGAGAATTAAATTCCCCTCTCTTTTTTCTCTCTGTTATTGTTATCTCCCAAAAAAGTCGATCCTTTCTCTTCTCTTCTTGGCTCCTATTTATAGGAGAAAGAAAAGAATCAATTTCTTTTATGAATTTTTCATTGAAAGATTTTAATTGTTTTTGTAACCAACATGATCTTTTAAATCACTCAGTGAATTTTATTCACCATTGGATTTTTAATCCAAAAGATCTTTTATCTGTTATTCAAATTTCAGGGAAATCTTTCCTTGTATAAAATCTTTCCATAAACTGGTGATTTTTAATCACCATTGGATTTTTAATCCAACGGTGCTCCATTTTACAGAACACCATCCTTTTTGTTTGGAAAGATTTAAAGAAATATTTTTCCAGTTAGGGTTTTTGATTTCCCTTAATTAGAATTTAATTCTATTATTTCAGAGATTTTAGGATCCCATCACGTGTTGACACTTGACCCCCTCGATTAAGCATTTAATTCTGTTATTTTAAAGAACTCAGGAATTATCACGTGTCAGTACGTGACCCTTGGTCACGTGTGGGCACGTGATACCCCATTGGGTTTTTTCATGTTGTTTTATTATACTTTTTAACTCTATTTAATGAGTTTAGAGGCCCATCACGTGTTGGCACGTGACCCCATTGTTTAGAATTTAATTCTTATTATTTCAGAGAGTTTAAGAACCTATCACGTGTTAGCACGTGACCCTACCGATTAATTATTTAATTAGAATTTAATTCTATTAATTCAGAGAGCTTAGGAACCCATCCCGTTTCTGCACGTGACCTTTGGTCACGTGTGGGCACGTGATGCCCCATTGGGGTATTCCTTGCTGTTTTATAATATTTTTTAATTCTTTTCAGTGGGTTTAAAGGCCCATCACGTGTGGTCACGTGACCCCTTTTAATTATTTATTATATTAAATGCCTACAGGATTTGCCTTTAAATGGTCACGTGTGGGCACGTGATGCCTCATAACCTTTGATCCCGGATGAATTATGAGGCTCATAATATATCAAATCGAAGGATTTTTTGAGACGCTTTTGATTCCTTCAGAATTTAGCTGTTTCTTATTCGGGGGTTTGTCAAAATACAGCCCGGAAAATACTGGTTCGCATTTTCTTAAGCGTATCGCTGCCATTTGATACCTTAGGCTTTTTGCACAGAAATTTTTGGCGGGAACAAATGCCTCCTACTATTTTGCTCACGTAAGTATGTACGTGGGTGAAGTAGTGCAGAGTTATGCATGGCGTATGACCAGTTTCGGGTTGGTATATAACTTTCAGAATCTTAATCTGAGAAGATAACGAGCGGACACAATCGTCGTCATTTATCATTGACTCAAATCTCGACTCTTAAGGGATATAGTTCCGAACCCTCAACTCCATGAGTTGCACCCTTCTATTTCTTTATGTCTTACTCTGGCGTGAAGTAGTTTATATGCCCATGAGTAATTTCTCCATTTCAGTGGCATGTAGCTTTGGCAAGTGTGGCCCATAAATGGTAGATAACAGTTCATCTTGAACTCTTTATAGGGTAGCGATGGCTTAGGAAACAGGGTTAGGATCTGTTGCCTAAGACTTTCCAACTTTATGAGCCGTGAGGGTCTCATAAAGACTTTTCTCCCTACGAGTCGTGAGGATCTCGTAGGTGTATTTTCTCCTTAGGGGTCGTGAGGACTCCTAAGTGTGTTTTCTCTTGAGAGTCGTTAGGATCTTACAAGAGAATTTTCTCCCTTACAAGTCGAGAGGACTCATAAGTGATTGTTTCCCTCCTTGTTGATGTTCGACTTCGGAGAGTGTGGCCTGTAGATAGTCTATCTTGACCTCCTTTTAGGGCACCGATGGCTTAGGAAACATGGTTAGGATCTGCCACCTAAGGCTTTTCAAATTTATGAGCCGTGAGGGTCTCATAAATACTTTTCTCCCTACGAGTCGTGAGGATCTCGTTGGTGTCTTTTCTCCTTCGGAGTCGTGAGGATTTCTAAGTGTGTTTTCTCTTGAGAGTCGTAAGGATCTCACAAGAGAATTTTTCCCGCTTATAAGTCGAGAGGACTCGTAAGTGGTTGTTTCCCTCCTTGTCGAGATTCGACTTTGGAGAGTGTGGTCCGTGAATAGTATGCAAGAGTCCGTTTTGGACCGACTTGCAAGGCCCCAGTGCTTAGGAAACAGGTTTTTTAATCCCCACTGCCTAAGGCTTTTCCTTACGAGTCGAGACGAATCGAGAAGTTCTCGCAAGGACGCTAATTTCCTCATGAGTCGAGACGAATCGAGAAGTTCTCGCAAGAATGTCCTAACGTCACAGTTAACCTTTGCTCTTTACTACAGAGGTCCGTTAGGGTCTGTGGTACTAGGGTTTTGCCCGTCGTACCGTCGCATTACTAATGTATTCCTCGATAGGAAATCTTCCTGTTCGAGCAGCCTTGCGACTGTCATGTCTCTGATCCCTTCGGGGCTGGACAAGACGTCTTCAAGCAATCTTCTTAGGCAGTTTGACCGTCAGAAGGGCAAGCGTTAGGAATTTTTCCATGCCGCTTTTTACTTGAGGTTAGGCTCATTTTGGAGAGCCCCGATGAGTCATAACCACTCCGCGCTGGTGTGGGATGATCTCCGATAGTCTTTCAGGTTTTATATGAGTTGCCGTCAAGACTCTGAAGCTAGGAATTTGGCCTTTGCTTCGTTTTGCTGGCATTGCGTCTGCTGTAATGAGATGAATGTTGCGGTTATCTCTAGGTTGCGGGTGAACCGTCGAGGCTTGGAACTAGGGATTTTTGCCGTGGCTCCGTTGTTTGATTGTCGCGTCTGGATCCTGCTGGAGGAAGAACGCTGTGGTGACATCTCGTCTGCTGTATCGAGATGAACGTCGAGGTGATGACCACTCCATGTGGGATGATCTTCGGTAGTCTTTCAGGTTTTATATGAGTTACCATCAAGACCCTGAAGCTAGGAATTTGGCCTTTGCTTCGTTTGTTTTGGCGTGTCCGGATCCTGTTGGAGGAAGGACGCTGTGGTGACATCTCGTCTGCTGTATCGAGACGAGCGTCGAGGTGGTGACCACTCCGTGCTGGTGTGGGATGATCTCCGATTGTCTTTCAGGTTTTATATAAGTTACTGTCAAGACCCTGAAGCTAGAAATTTGGTCTTTGCTTCATTGGCTTTGACCGTGAGGTCTTTTGTTGACGTTGTGTCTGCATCCTGCTGGACTGCGAATGAACGCTGCTGTTGACATTGCGTCTGCTGTAACGAGACGAATGCTGAAGTGGAGCTAGGATTTCGCCGTCACTCCGCTTTGCTGACCATGGGGTCTTTCGTTGACGTTGCATCTACATCCTGCTAGACTGCGAAGAAACACCGTTGTTGACATTGCGTCTACTGTAACGAGACGAATGCTTAGGTGGAGCTGGGATTTTGCCGTCACTCCGCTTTGTTTCGACCATGAGGTCTTTCGTTGACGTTGCATCTACATCCTGCTGGACTGCGAAGGAACGCCGTTGTTGACATTGCGTCTGCTGTAACGAGACGAATGCTGAGGTGGAGTCGGGATTTTTCCATCACTCCGCTTTGCTGACCATAGGGTCTTTCGTTGACGTTGCATATACATCCTGCTAGACTGCGAAGGGACGCCGTTGTTGACATTGCGTCTGCTGTAACGAGACGAATGCTGAGGTGGAGTTGGGATTTTGCCGTCACTTCGCTTTGTTTCAACCATGAGGTCTTTCGTTGACGTTGCATCTACATCCTGCTGGACTGTGAAGGAACGCCGTTGTTGACATTGCGTCTGCTGTAACGAGACGAATGCTGAGGTGGAGTTGGGATTTTGCCGTCACTCCACTTTATTTCAACCATGGGGTCTTTCGTTGACGTTGCATCTACATCCTGCTGGACTGCGAAGGAACGTCGTTGTTGACATTGCGTCTGCTGTAACGAGACGAATGCTGTGGTGGAATTGGGATTTTGCCGTCACTCCGCTTTGCTGACGTTGTATATTCCTGCAGAGACACTGATCCGTGGATCGGCGCGAATCGAGATGTTCTCGTCAAGAACGCTGATTTCCCTGAATCAAGGCTTTTGCCAAGGACACCGATTTCCTTGGGGTTGAGACGAATCGGGAGATTCCTGCAAAGACACTTATTTCCTTACAGGTCGATGCGAATCGAGATGCTCTCGTCAAGGACGCTGATTTCCCTGAATCAAGTCTTTTACCAAGGACACTGATTTCCTCGGAGGTGAGACGAATCGAGGTATTCCTGCAAAGACGCTGATTTCTCTGCGGGTCGACGCGAATTGAGATGCTCTCGTCGAGGACACTGATTTCCCTGAATCGAGACTTTTGCCAAGGATACTGATTTCCCTGAGGGTTGGTTGACTTGTTTCGGAGCGTTGATCCGGTAGGGAGGTCATTGGTTGACTCTAGGTTGTCTTTGGATCGTAGAGTTTTGGAACTAGGGACTTTGCCGTGGCTCCGTTTGGTGCTGCTGTGTCCGAATCCTGCTGGAATGAGGCGGAACGCCATTGTTGTTCTCTAAGCTGTAGACATGGCCGTCGAGATTTGGAACTAGGGACTTTGCCATGGCTCCGAGATTGATTTTCGCGTATAAATCCTGCTGGAATGAGGAGGAACGCTGTTGTGATCTCTAGACTGTAGACATGGCCGTCGAGATTTGGAACTAGGGACTACGCCGTGGCTCCGAGATTGATTTTTGCGTATAAATCCTGCTGGAATGAGGAGGAACGCTGTTGTGATCTCTAGACTGTAGACATGGCCGTCGAGATTTGGAACTAGGGACTTTGCCATGGCTCCGTTTGTTGATGTTGTGTCTGCATCCGATT